>OY728135.1:1741076411-1743576411 GCA_963277665.1 Viscum album | reverse complement strand
ATATCATAGTAACCTAGAAAATTTGTGTAATTCATAAAAAGTCTCAAAGTACATTTATTTTGGTGTTTATAACATCAATTATGTCAATATTTCATAAATAAGATAATTACTGCATCATAATTGTGTCATAAATAAATTGAATTATTTAATGTCTAAAAATTACAAATAAAATACCATTATGTAGGAAATATTTTTAGCTTTCTAATAAATATTATAGTCGAATTTATCTTATGTATAACTCCATATTAAAAATGATTTACTAATTAAACATTGATTTTAACTATTTTAACCCTTCTTTAAATAAATTAATAATAAATGTCCTAATCTAATCCAAGTGGGCCTAAATGGTCATATTTTTATTCCTAAGTTAGTTTTTGGTCGAATTACACTTTTCCAATAGAATTAGGACATGTGTTAGGGTAATATTATTATCATATTTACCCTTAGTTACCCTATTTACTATTAACCGCGGTAAAAAAAGTAAAAAGTTACTGTTCACCAAATAATTATTTTTATCTCATTGAACCACATTTTACTTACTGATATCAACCGTGTCTGTCGGATTTTTGAAATTCAATTCACAGAAGTGGTAAAATTAAGTTTTATGCAAAATTCAGTTTTTAACCTACAACTTAGTGGTTTCACTATTCATCAAAAATTGAAAGTTTTCATAAAAATACCAAAATTTCACCCTAGGCTAATTACGATATTCTGAGTCCAAAAATGAAGTCCATTTTGAAAAATAAAATTTATAAAATTTCAAAAAGTGGTTATTACTATTCATAACAGCTAGTTTTAATAGCATATTGTTGTTTAGTGAAACTCGGTATTGCGTACGACGCAAGCTATCGAGGAAGGTCGCGATTGCTTGTAAAGCAATCCAAGCAAGTGTTGTGTAGAAAAAGATTCCTTTGATGATTTATATAACATAAAATTCTCGGGTGTTACATTCTACCCCCCTTAAAAAGAATTTCACCCTCGAAATTCGTCACTTTGTAACAAACAGATGAGGATACTTCTCCCTCATCATATCCTCAAGCTCCCATGTAACTTCTTCAAGTTGGTGGTTCCTCCATAAAACTTTCACCAATCGAGTGGTCTTATTTTGTAGGACTTTTTCGCTACGATCCAGAATCTCTATCGGCTGTTCTTCATAAGAAAGATCTTGCTCCAGCAGTACAACTTTTGAGCTGAGTACATGTGAAGGATCTGGTATGTACTTTCTCAGGAGAGATACATGGAACACATCGTGAACTTGAGAGAGATTCGGTGGAAGCGCCAATCGGTAAGCTACCTTCCCAACACGATCCAGTATTTCGAAAGGACCGATATATCTAGGGCTCAACTTCCCCTTCTTTCCAAATCTCATAACCCTCTTCCAGGGAGATATTCGTAAGAACACTTTATCACCCACTTCAAAATCTAGGACTTTTCTTCGGTTGTCGGCATAACTTTTCTGTCGACTCTAAGCTGCTCTTATGTGTTGTTGAATAGATCTGACCTTTTCTGCCATTTCATCAACGAGATCAGGTCCTAATAGCTTTCTTTCCCCAACTTCATCCCAGCAAGTTGGAGTCCTGCATTTCTTTCCATAGAGAGCTTCATAAGGATCCATGTGAATACTGGCGTGAAAGCTATTATTATAAGAAACTTCCACCAAAGGTAGGTGTTGATCCCAACCTCCATTGAAATCCATAGAGCAAGCTCTCAACATATCTTCTAGGGTTTGAATTGTTCTCTCAGACTGACCGTCTGTCTGAGGATGATAAGCAGTGCTGAAACTCAACTCTGTATCCAGAGTATGCTGAAGACTTCGCCAGAACTTCGAGGTAAATCTTGGATCCCGATCAGATATAATAGAAAGTGGTACTCCATGTAATCTTACCACTTCCTTTACATATATCCTAGCAAGCTGATCTAGAGAGAAATCCTCTCTAATAGCAATGAAGTGTGCCGACTTTGTAAGACGATCAACTATGACCCAGATAGCATTATTGCCTTTGGATGTTTTAGGAAGTCCTGTGACAAAGTCAATAGTGATGTTTTCCCATTTCCATTCGGGTATGGGTAATGGTTGTAACATCCCCTTAGACTTTTGTCTCTCAGCTTTAACTTGTTGACAAACCAAGCATCAAGAGACATATTCAGCAACATCTCTTTTCATGCCATCCCACCAGAAGTACTCTTTCATGTCTCTATACATCTTCGTGCTTCCAGGATGAATAGAGAATGATGAACTATGAGCCTCATCCAGCAACTCCTTCTTTAATTCGGGGATGGGAGGAACAAAAACCCAATTCCTAAACTTTATTATCCCATCACAATCAAGGTTGAATTCAGGAACATTTCTCACCTTCTTTTGTAACTCGTCATCTTCTTTCTGTGCCTCTTTAATCTTCACATGTATAGATGGTTGAACATTCATTTGAGAAAGATAAGATTTTCCCCTTCCATTATAATTCCAAGATCCATCCTTTGTAAATCCATAAATATTGGATCTTTTGTGATCCTCATCATGGATAAACTAGCATGGTCTTGTCGACTTAATGCATCTGTCACCTTGTTTGCTTTCCCAGGGTGGTAATGGATTGAGCAGTCATAATCCTTAATCAGCTCCAACCATCTTCTTTGGCACATATTCAGTACCTTTTGTGTGAAAATATACTTTAAACTTTTATGATCAGTATAAATATTACACCTTTCACCATAAAGGTAATGCCTCCAAATCTTTAATGCAAAGATTACCGCAGCCAACTCCAAATCATGTGTTGGGTAATTTTGCTCATGGATTTTCAACTGTCGTGAGGCATAAGCTATCACCATATCATTTTGCATAAGAACACACCCCAATCCCTTCTTGGATGCATCACTGTAGATCACAAACCTTTCTCCACTACAAGGTAGTGTGAGCACAGGTGCACTGGATAACCTTCTTTTCAACTCCTTGAAATTCTCTTCACATTCCTCTGTCCAGAAAAACTTAACTCCTTTCCGAGTCAACTTGGTGAGTGGATTAGATAATCGTGAAAAATCATTTACAAAACATCGATAATATCCAGCCAAACCAAGAAAACATCGAATCTCAGTTACTGTTGATGGTCTCGACCATCTTTCGATAACCTCTGTTTTTGCTGGATCCACAGATATCCCCTCTTTTGAGATTATGTGACCAAAAAATGCAACTTTTTGAAGCCAAAATTCACACTTGGTAAATTTGGCATAAAGCTTCTCCTTTCTCAGGGTCTTCAATATAATTCTCAAGTGATCTTCATGCTCTTCCTTGCTCTTTGAATAGACAAGAATATCATCTATAAAGACTACCAAAAATTGATCAAGATAGTCTCTAAAGACTCTATTCATTAGATCCATGAAGATAGAAGGGGCATTAGTAAGACCAAATGGAATCACTATAAATTCATAGTGTCCATACCTTGTACGGAAAGCCGTCTTTGGTATATCATCCCTTTTGACCCTTAATTGATGATACATTGAACGAAGATCAATCTTGGAAAAGTATTGAGCTCCGCGTAGTTGGTCAAATAAGTCATCAATGCGTGGGAGAGGATATTTGTTCTTGATAGTGATCTTGTTAAGTTATCGATAATCAATGTAGAGTCTCATTGATCCATCTTTCTTCTTAACAAATAGAACAGGTGCTCCCCAAGGTGACACACTAGGGCGTATGAATCCCTTATCAAGATTCTCTTGAGGTTGCTTCTTCAATTCCTGCAACTCAATTGGGGCCATTCTATAAGGTGTCTTTGAAATAGGCAATGCACCCGGTATGAGTTCTATTGAAAACTCAACTTCACGATTTGGTGGAAGACCCGGTAATTCCTCCGGAAATACATCATCAAACTCCCGTACAATGGGAATATTCTTAATCGTGAGTTTCTCACCAACCATTTGAGATAAATAACCTTCATTTAGTGGAATCAATACCCATAAGATGGAAGAAATTTCCACTGGAAGGTTATGTTAATCCTTGCATTGATAGACGATCGTAGATTGATCTGGAATATGAAATGTGACTTCCCTTATTTGGAAATTGATATGAGCTCCATGTAGAGAAAGCCAATCCATGCCAAGAATCACATCAAATTCCACTAAAGGAAGGATCACAAGATTTGCAGGAAGCACTTTCCCACAAACTTCGATCATAGAAGAATTATAAACTTTTGATGCGGCTGTTGTGCCATTAGGTGTTGTCACAGCTAACTCAACATCTAATTGTTGAGGTAATACGGTGATACCCTTAGAAAATTCTTTAGAAATAAAAGAGTGGGTGGATCGAGAATCAAATAAAACATTTGCTACTTTAGAGTGGATGTTAAGTGTACCTTTCACCACTTCGTTATCGTACTCCACATCGCTGATAGAAATTGCATGTGACTTTCCTTTGTCTTTAGCCTTAAGATTTTGTTGACATCGACCATCATCATCAACCCTTGGATTTGGGCATTGATTGGCATAATGCCCCATCTCCTTGCACTTGAAACATTGAAGTGTATTAGGTTCATTTGGTGTATCCCTTCCTTTGTTTGCATCATTAGACATCTTCTTCCCATTATCGCGACATTCAAATGCCTAATGACCTTCCTTTCCACATTTAAAATATTTACTTGTCCCTTTAAGACAACTCCCTCCATGTTTCATTCCACACTTCGAGCATAAGGGAAAGTTCATCTTCTTTTCAGTGTGCTCTTTAGATTTTCCTTTGAATTCCATATTCCTCTTCTTATCAAACCCATGTGACTGATGGGTTACTCCAATCTCCATCTCGACTTTGAGAGCACATCGAACGATTTCCTCGTAGCTATTGAAGTCCATTATGGCTAACGCCCTTCGAAGACTTGGTTTTAAGCCAATAAAGAATCGATAGATCTTACTCTCAGGTTGGATAATAATACCAGAAGCATACCTTGCATGTCTTGTAAAATTTGCTTCATAGGTACCAACAGATTCATCATCCCTTTTCTTCAGTTCAAGGAACTCTTTCTCCATCATTGTTCGGAGAATACGAGGTAAGTACTTATTGAAAAATAAGTTCTTGAACTCGTCCCATTCCATAGACTCAATTTCATCCCTTTGCCTCGTATTCTTAATAAGATTCCACCATTGATCAGCATCTCCTTCCAAACGATACACTGTGAGGATGACTTTATCATGCTCAGAACATTGAAGAACTGAAAATATCTTTTCAGTAGTACTAATCCATTGTTCAACAACTAATGGATCAGAAGACCCGCTGAAAGAAGGTGGACGCTGCCTCATGAAAGATTCAACATAATGTTGCTCCTTCCTTTGCTCATTTGGAAGTCCTGCATGATTCATAGCTTGAGAAACTTGTGTTAGCATGGATACAAGATTTTGCATTCCAGCTCCCATATCGTTTGGTTGCTCAGGGGGAAAATCATTGCATTTCCCATCGCATTCCGCATTAACACGGTTCCTTCGGGTTCCAGCCATTGACTAAAACCAAGAAGAATAGTGCGAGAAACACTAATTATAATAGGAAAACCACATAATTCAAGAATAAAATTTTCATGCTTAAGGTCTTATCCTAGGTTATTCAAGGCCATTTCTAAAACACTAAGATTGTGTTCTATGCTTAGACTTATCCTTAGGGTTCTTACTAAGGCTTTCACATCCTAGTTTTCAATGGTTGACTATACCTTTCCTCTGATACCAACTGTAGAGACCCGAAGCATAACGTACATGAACATTACATTACTTTTACGGAATACTTAGTAAATAACAAAAACAAACACACAAGGATCGTAATAGTTTAGTGTCTTTGGAAACTCGGAACGTAATCTTCTAATCGTGGTGAAAGATATTCAATATCTCCCATAAAGATCTTCCCCTTTTTTTTACCTAAAACATTTCTTTATATCCTGGGGAAAAGAAAACATAAAAGGGTGAGCTCAAATTCTCAGTAAGGGTATACAAAAGAAAAATCAATCACATCATATTCATAAGAACATAACTTTTGGAAATCTTAACCTGCAAAAGAGAGCATAATTTCATAACATGGTATAAATCATGGAAGTGAAATGTAATCACAATAATCATAACTTAAAACATGAAACTTTGTGGCATTCACACATAATCATATAGAATCATTTCTTGTTAGTCAAGACTCATTTCCAAGACTATCTTAGTGGAAAAAGTCCCTTTCTGAATCGAGTAACCCTTGTTTCAGTCCTGTTTCACTGAACCGGTATAACATACCATTCCAGCCATGTCTATCTCATGAGATATAAAATCTTTACCCAATGCATTGGAGGGAGATATAGGTCCCACCCATCTCATAATGATACCAATCTTATGTGTGCCACAAAATCATAAATCATACCTCATTGCATAACCCATGTAATACAAATGAGAATCTTTAAACATCATGACATCATAAAACAATTCATACAAGATAAAGGAATTCATAAAAATAATTCAATCACAACATGATCAAATCAATGTAATAATAGGGATAAAAACAGAACCCTTTATTATCTTATATGGAAAATAATTTTGATAAAACACTTGAACTCCATTCTTGAGGAAAATATCCTTTCTTCTTCAAAAACAATTTTCCTTTCAAAACATGTCATACGACATTAAAATAAAATAAGTTGATTAAAAATAAACATGAAAACTTGTAAAGGAAGCTTCTTGTAAATAATGTTTTAAAAATCCATTCATGCCGTATAAGTTAAAAAAACATTCTTCGTACTTTTGTCGGAAAAGTCAAAAAAGTACCTCGTACGACAAATGATTCCTTTCATAGATATTACTAAAAACTCACCGAAGGGTCAAAATGGATTTAAACAATTGTAGGTGTATGGAAATAATATTACATATTGATGAAACATGGATGTGGATGATAAAATACACCCCAGTAAATACTTACGAATAAACAATCTCGGATAAAAATGAGATTGTGATATTTCCCTTACCTTAGGTCCGATTTGCTTTGTATGTGTCCGAAGCTCCTGTATAATGGTTTAAATAATGTTATTGTCTTATTCCAGAATCATACATATTGATATGATATCATATATGGTCATATTCTTAGCTTCTTGTTAGTAATATTTCATTGTTACTTGTTACTCGGGTCTTTATTGCCTTTTGTTCTTATGCGTGTTTTGCCGAATACACTCTTATTCTTCTTTTAAGGTTATAGATACCTTATATCCAAAATGGTATTAGTGTAACATATATCATATTTATTCATTCAATTCATTTATATAATTACTATTTAATGATGATCATGTAGAACGAGTCGCATCACATCGTGGAGACGGTATTCCGTACGTACGCACGAGTGATGATATTGTTCCTATGATCGTGGAACTGTATTGGAGTATATATATATTATTTAAGTATAAATATTACTTTATAATAATCATAAATAGTTACTCATTACACCATTATACCCATCCTTGTAAAGTGATGGTGGAAAAATAGATTACACCACGGCGTGGAGACGGTATTCCGTACGTACGCACGGGCGGTGATTTCATTTTTCCGTGGGATGGATAGAAGGTGAATTAGGGTTGTTTCATATTTATAATAACATATCAGTATGTAATTAATACTAATGTTATTACTTTATCATGAAACAACTAAAGAAGAAGAAGTTGAAGAAGAAAGAAATTGAAATGATCGGTAATGGATATTACCTCTTCTTTGGAACGCCTCTTTGAATCCTCCACTTAGGGAACTAATATTGGTCTTTGAAGAAGACCAGGACACCTAGGATTATTCTAGGGAAGTGGAGAGGAGAAAATGTCAGGGGTTCCCCGAGCTTGAGTGCTCAAATTGTTGTGAGGAGGAGGGGGAGGAGGTTCCCTTTTATAAGGGAGGAGAGGGGCACCTTAGGAATATCTCAAAATATTATTTTATATTAAAGTCAAAATCGGTTTATAATGGTTCCAAAGGGTCTTATTTCGAAGCTAAAGTGGGGATGGCTCGAAATCCTATCAACCAATAGGATTCAGTCAAGTTTATGGTATTATTTTAACCTTATCTATTAGATTTAACTCTAAGTTAAATAATTTAACTTTTACCATGTCTTTTTGTTTTCTTTCACTATATGGTTAATACACTTACTATAACAATCCAAACGAACCCCAAATTGTTTATTATTAATATATATATCTTTATCTAAGTCATTTGGCCGAACCATAGATTTTTAGGAATAAAATAACAATTAATAATATAATATTTGATTTAAAAACTATTTTGTGTCAATTTTGACACTATTTGATATATGATTTTTGTGAAAGTCATAACAGAATTATATGTTCAAACCAAGTTGATTAAATCAACACTAATATATCATAGTAACCTAGAAAATTAGTTTAATTCATAAAAAGTCTCAAATTACATTTATTTTGGTGTTTATAACATCAATTATGTCAATATTTCATAAATAAGATAATTACTGCATCATAATTGTGTCATAAATAAATTAAATTATTTAATGACTAAAAATTACAAATAAAATACCATTATGTAGGAAATATTTTTATCTTTCTAATGAATATTTAGAGTCGAATTTATCTTATGTATAACCCCATATTAAAAATTATTTACTTATTAAACTTTGATTTTAACTATTTTAACCCTTCTTTAAATAAATTAATAATAAATGTCCTAATCTAATCGATGTGGGCCTAAATGGTCATATTTTTATTCCTAAGTTTGTTTTTGGTCGAATTACACTTGTCCAATAGAATTAGGACATGTGTTAGGGTAATATTAATATCATATTTACCCTTAGTTACCCTATTTACTATTAACCGCGGTAAAAAAAGTAAAAAGTTACTATTCCCCAAAAAATTATTTTTATCTCATTGAACCACATTTTACTTACTGATATCAACCGTGTCTGTAAGATTTTTGAAATTCCATTCACAGAAGCGGTAAAATTAAGTTTTAGGCAAAATTTGGTTTTTAACGTACCACTTACTGGTTTCACTATTCATCAAAAATTGAAAGTTTTCAGAAAAATACCATAATTTCACCCTATGCTAATTTCGATATTCTGAGTCCAAAAATGAAGTCCATTTTGAAAAATAAAATTTATAAAATTTCAAAAAGTGGTTATTACTATTATTAACGGCTAGTTTTAATAGCATACTGTTGTTTAGTGAAACTCGGTATTGCGTACGACGCAAGCTATCGAAGAAGGTCGCGATTGCGTGTAAAGCAAGCCAAGAAAGTGTTGTGTAGAAAAAGATTCCTTTGATGATTTATATAAAATAAAAGTCTCGGGTGTTACATCCACCAAATGCTCCACCCAATGATTAAGCCAAAAAAATAAATATAATAGACTTGTCTATTATTTTATTGTTGAAATGAGTTCAAAAGATTTCAAATTAATTATGTTTCTTCACTTAAATAAATGGGTGGAGTTGGCTCACTAAATGGAGGGGGAAGGTGAAGAGGCTCACCAACATAATTGGGGGTTCCAAGGGGCTAAAGGGGGTTAGAGGAGTTAAAGAGCTCGGGTGGCCCCCATCAAATAACATCCTCCCAATGGAGGTTATGTGAGGGTGGTGCCCACCTCTAACCTCCACTTGGAGGTTTTAACTACCTCAAATAAAAATAAGGCCAAAACATTATTTTTATTTAGCTTAATTAAAAACCCCAAAAACTAACATCCATTCCCATCAGAACGCAATTGCAGTGAAGGCCTCACTAAGAAATCACTGATGTTGTAAGTTCAATGGTGCCCTTAGATTTCTGTTTCGAGCACCGATTCAAAAGATATAAAATCCCACTCATACGTTTACTAAACGTATTAAAAAAACATCATAAATTGATTCCGTCCACAACAGGCCTCGAAATCAAGCTCTATCAGAAACTGCGGACTCATAAAATTCCCATGTATTTAAAAACATTCGACAGAAATTCGGGGTCTTTACAAGCTTTATACACTTCTTGTTTCTTTTTTGTGGTGTATTTAATACCCATTAATGTGTCTTAATAGTATTATACTGAATATTATGGTATTTATATATCCATATAATTTTATTTCTTTCAAGCGGAATATTATTCACCTAATAATAAAGTGGTAATGGTTCATTTCAAAATGTCATTATTATTTGAGCTAGTTTATGCTTAAGCATCTTTTGGAAAATATTTATATTCCATGTCCTTGTTTCCTAAAAAAAATTCAATTTTTTTTTTAATACTCCTATGTTACTATTTAAATAAATTTTTACATATTTTTCACTTTTAAAATATGTCTTCAAATGTATATTTTTTCTTTTTCAACAAAAATAAACGATAAAATCTTTTTTAAATTATACATCTTGAGCATATTTTTATAATTTCATGTTTCCTTAATGATTTGAAGCATCAATTATTGGCCACAAAGTTTATTTTCCGAAGAAATTATTCCCATTATTATTTTTAATCTCTTTAAAATAAAATTATTTCATAAAGGAATGGATAATTTACTCATGAATTATTTCACATTATCTTTTAAAAATCATTTTATTTCTGTGATGACAATGTCTGATGTTACTTATGCTTCACTGGGTATATGAACCTAGGATACCATTATTATTCATTCCCTATATGGTTTATGTTTATGATGACATGATTTTTATGAAACCTATTTATTTTACATGACCTAGGTTATGATGAAGTGTTTATGAAACTCATTTCATTACATCTGTTCTGAGATGGTGAATTATTTATGATCTTGTGTCACACATATGAAAAAATTTAATAATGGGATTAGTATGGAATATATATCCCTCAAATTCATTGGGTAATTAATTATTTTTTATGATATAGTAATGGGAAGAATGATAATGTTGTTGATCTATGATGGGAAGTAACTCGATGCGCTTGATCTGTTAGGGGAAACAAGTCAATGTGCTTGATCCGTGATAAGAGACAAGACAATGGGATTTATCCAAGAGTCTTGGTTGTTTCGCTTGAAAAATGAAATTGTTTTCTATAATTACGATGATATCATACACAAATTTAAGATATAAATTTTTTTTCATGATTGATATATGATTATTTTTCATTCTTATGAATCATGTATTATGAAATGTTAATTTTTATTCCATGAATCATATTTATATCCATTTAAAGGTTGGATATGAACATTGTAAGTTATGATCATATTCTTATAACCACATGAATTTCTTATTCTTATAGAAGTTCATAAATTTATATCATACATGTTTACCATATATGAGAATCTGAGCTAACACTTTATTATGTTTTATTTCAATAAGTTATGAAGGAAAGTTTTATATAGTGATAATAAAGGGGAAAATAAATATAGGAAACATTAATGATATTTCAGAAGACTATATTTTTTTTCAAGGTTTCCAAAGGCACTAAACTATTTTTATTTTTAGTCATTTGTTTTTGTAATGTAATAAATATTAATATAAAAATATGTAATATCCATATATGAAGATCCTATTTCATTATAGTTGGAATTAGAGGAAAGGTCTAGTCAAACTTTGGAAAATAGGATGAGAAAACCATAGTAACAACCGTAATTATATTTTTCTATTTAGGTTAATATCCTAGAGTTTTCATAATAACCATTAATAACTTATTATTAAACCTAAGGTGTCATATATTAATATTTTATAGGAAATATACATATATTATGTGATTCAAACACTATGATTAGTATTTTTGAGTCTATGATTTCGAGTTTTACTCAATGGAAGTAACCGAAAAGAAACACATTAAAAATGTATATGATAAGAAATGAAATTATTTCCCTCTTAAGAAACCAAATTTCTTTAGATTCATAATTAATAATCATTTTGATATGATCAGAAATATTTCTCAAACTATGAATCATCATAGACATCCTAATGAGAAGGGAAGGGAATAACAATCTATTGAGTCCTTCACAAGGAATCATCCACTTTCCTTCAGTGGGTCTTCTGATCCACTAGTGGTTGGGAAATGAATAAATACCACCAAAATGATGTTTTCAATTCTATAATGTTTAGAAAATGAGAATGTTATTTGGATTTCTATCATATGGATATTGAAGTAGATCAATGGTATCATATTGTCAAAAAATATGAGGAAACAAGATAAAATTTAATCCATGGAATGGGCTGAGTTCAAGAACATGTTATTAAATAAATACTTTTCCTATATTATTTATATGAAAATGGAGAAATTTTTCATTGATGAAAAGAAAAAGGATGAATAAAAAATTGGCAGTTAAGAGGAAAATTTTACATGATTTTCAAGGTATGCTTATTGAATTATCAGCCAACCTAAATGTAATGTTGAGTGATTCATCAGTGGTTTAAAACCAATTCTCTTAATGGAATTATCCATAAGATAAATTAGAAGCTATGGATTATTTTTTTATGTGCACTTAATTTATAAATGAAAATTAAAGATACCCACCATTTACATGGTTTGGATTAGAAGGTAAAAATCAAGCCTCATGAAAACACCAATAAATCACATGGTGGAATGAAATTATAGCGATCTACATTCCCAAAGTGAGGGAGTAAACATCAAGAAAATTGTTTTAATGGAATTAGGAGGTTCTTTAAATGTGGAAATGTATGAAATAAAGCGCATTAATTTTGAATAATGATGAATATTATTGGTAATGTAATGGTGGAACAGAACATTTCAACTAATGAAAATAACACCATTCAGTGCTTCAAGTGTAAGTAAAATAGACATTATGCCAACCTATTCCCAAATCCAAAGGTTTATGATGATGATCAACGTCAGAAAACTATTAAAGATGATGAAAATGGGAAATCTCGTGAAATCACTATTTCCAATGTTGTGTATGATAATGAAGTAGTGGCATGATTTGGTGTTTATGTAATGGAATTCAAGAAAAATTTTGTATAAGAACCTTTATAGTATTATAGAATAATGAAACATTTAAGGGTTGGTCCAATGTAGTTTTCCTGAAGTATTTGAGAGAATACAATGAATGGTAATGGTAACCATGAAAATTTATTGAGGTGGTAAGGTTGTTTTTTGGAGAATACATGATTTTGGAAAGAATAACCCATAATATGGGTATGATTTTGGGATAATGACATAAATAGATTTAAAATTGTGATGAAATAAATGGGATATTATTGATGAATTAGTATCTGTATAATGAAAATGTGGTTGTTGATATCATGTATTGAGTTTATAGAGTTTTTGGATTTATGATACAGGGAAAGAGTTAATTTATCAATGAAAGCATGTTTTCAATAAAGTTTAATGTTAATTTAGTCTATTACCCTATTTTTGGAGAATAAATGATAATATAATTCCCATGTTTGTTGTGTGACAATTAAGAGATACATAAATTTGTTTGGGAGATTAATTATATGTTGATTTTGGAAATTTAGTGACCTTTATTCAAAAGTTTAGGATATTAATCATTGTGAAGGATAATTAGGTTAACTATTTATGAAATTGTTTATAATGGAATTTTTATGACGATATAATGATTAATTTTTTACTTAACCATATGATGATTTATTTATGTTAGATAACATGTATGATCCTTTATATTATTATGATTACTAGAAATAACAGGAATGACTTGTCCTACAATTTTGTATCCTATGATCCACTATTTATGAAGATTTTAAATTGTGAACTACATATATTAGAGTAATAAAATGATGAATATATTTTTCATGGTACAACCAAGAAGTGATATTGTACATAAAAGATGAAATGAAATAAGTACATATTCTCAATGGATTTTGAAATAAAATGCTATCCTATTATCATATTTTTTTATATCAATGAACTTTTATACACCGTTTGTTCAATGGTTTTGTAATCATTAACCTTATCTTGAATAGGTTCTATATCACAGTCCACCAGACATGATAGTTTGTTTTATCCTCTATGTCCGTATTTTCACATTCCATAAATATTCTCTAATGTGGAAACATAGTTATGAGTTACTTTGGGTAACTATTAAGTTTAAAATGTTCCTTTTTAAGGATATTTTATTATTAATTTTTATTATGTGGGTTTATATTATTGTAAACTACATATATTAAACCTCTGATAGTCCATAAAAGCTTCAAGGGTAAAATTCCTTAAGGTGGTAGAATGTAACACCCCAAGATTCTGTGAATTTTTTTCAAATCAATTTAATCATTTCAATATTTTTAATTTCATGAAACACTACATACAGATTGAATTATATAAAAGAAAATGTTTATTCTTTCATTTTATGCAACACCAAGTTGATATTTCACTATACAGAACACTGTATTAGCTTTCATTGCCTGCAAAAATGAGTTTCTATGAAAAATAATTTTCTTATTCTAATTATTTAAATTAGAGAATTATAACACAGCTATCAAAATGGAGAGTATGAAAATGAGTAACTAAATTATTTAAATATGGGTTTTTAACATATATATAATTAATTCTCTGGTTAAATATTAATTTTAAATGAAAATAAAACCCTTTCTAAAATAAAGGAAAAATGTTTTTATGAAAAAACTATTTAAATGTGCACAAGTTTTTTTTATGAAAATGAATAAATAAATAAACCTTTTTGGATTATATAAATGATAAATATATCTAATAAAATATTTACCATTAATTTTATGTGTTTTGTAAACATGATATTAAAACAAATCGAATTTTATGCATAATATATATATTTCTAAAAAGACTATTATGTCGCCTTTTGGTGGTGCACCTGTTTGAAATCACGTTTTTGAAAAAAATTTATATTATATTTGAATTATTACTTTTTCTCATTAGAATATTAATTTAAAAATTAACTTTGGATGAACGTTTTGTATTTTTTTGACATGTTTCATGTTATGATGAATAGTTGAAAATATTGAATTTTAATTGAAAACTGTTTTTCTAAATAATTTATATTTTTAGATTATATTTTATATTTTTATTTAAAGTATAGATATTTGAAATATAAATAAATAAATTCAATATGGGTCATTGTAATCATTTTTACATTGAAATTGGATATAAAAACATTTCACATGTTGAATGTGTTTTACTTTGAAAACTCATTGCTTGATCCCATTTGTGAGATTAATTTTAAATGAATTTTTAAAAATTATTTGAATTGAAAATTAGAAAATGGATTCCATATTTATAATTATATGTTTTAGATTTATTAAATATGACCCATTTATTATTGAACAATATAAATTGTAATTTTAGTAATTATTATTACCATAGTTAAAGGTAAATCAGGTAATTAAGGGTAAATGTTAATATTATATTTTCTAGAAAACTACCATTACAAATCCAAAAATATTATTTTATGAATTTAATTCTACCGTTAAAATATATTATTTTAAAATGAACTATTTTGTGGAATATTTTCATTGAAAATGTCTTGGATATTTATTAAAATCAAAGAGACTGATAAAATGTCACACTATTTGTTTTAATAAGTATAATATTTTTAATATGGTGTTAAAGTGAGTTTATGGTTGAATATAAATATTATTATAAAATATAAAATGTTTATATAAAACATTGAAATTAATTTTCTATTTTTTTGAAGAAATAATTATCAAAAAAAAATTACACAATGATAATGAATTAATTATTCAATTAATGAAACAAAATCTATTAAATGTTATTCTAAATATAAAAAAATATAATTTTAATTTATTAAGGTTATACAAGAAATTTAATAGTGAATGTGACATATTATGGGTTTAATATATTATTATTTCTTAAATATTTAATTATTTTATTGATTTTATTAATGTTAAAGTAATGAATAGTTTCAAAATTGACCTTAAATATATTTTATAAAAATAATAAATTTTTAAATTATTTAGAAATCATAAGATTATTTTTTAATGGAAAAGGGGATAATATATGGTCAATAGTATCATAAATTGAATATTTATGCTCCAAAAGAAACATTATACCTAAAAATGACAACCTTTTAATTTTGAAAGAGTTCTTACGATATTAAAATTAAATTATGTTAAATTAGTATTGATCAAAATGATAAAGTTTAAAATAACACCAAAATATGTATAAAATATATATTTTTTATGATATTAATACAAAATCATTTATATATTCTAACCCATGTAATTTTTAGGTTTCTGTATAGAGATTTAATTTATATAAATTTGCCTTTTATGAAATTCCAAAAGTGACCCTCCCCTCTCTTATAAAAGAATACCAATTATTCTATATTAATTAAACTTAAAAAAATATTTGGTTCAAAAAAAATATTTCCAAATATCTTCAAAACTTCACTCCCTTCATCCTATATTTCATCCTTTTTTCCGAAATCTAACCAAGGAATTTATTTTGTGAAAATGTAAAGGTGATACCCGATGAAGAGGTAACATTCATCAACATATGTTTTTTATATTATTTCATCCTTGAACTACTTAAATTATTATTAATTCATGTTATTATGATAACCTATGTATATTAAATATACTGAGATGTTATTATGTTAAGGTTACTAACTAAAACTTTACACACTTACATCAAATGAGATATGTAATCATCATTTCTGTGTACAGAGGACTATCCCCTCAAGAACTAATGTCATTTGTTCTTCCATTACCAACATTCATTGTTAGGAATAATGATATAAATACTATTTTTATATTCTTTATGTGATATTAATGATGTCATTATGATTCTTTAAATACTATGTATGAAATTCCTCCATTGTTTCCATTTTGTTGGACAATGATAACATTGTCTATAGATGTGTGGACTATAACATCCTCAAAAGGACGCGATTCATTTACACATTATATAGAATGTGTTAAGGATGGGTTTTTAAATATATTAAATGTATGAAATAATAAATCTAATGGAATGAATATATATATATATATCATTTACTTAAATTATTCAATACAATAAATAAAATGGAAACAACATTCATCCATAAGTATGACCTACCATCTCCATGAATGATAAATTTCATTTCTTATTTATATAGATTATTATAAATAATTGTATAAATAATATATATTTATATAATGTTTTACATTATGTTAATTATTAAATAATTATATAATCAAGTTTATCAAGAATAAAAAGTCAATACATATATTAAAAAAGAGGTTATTACTCCAGACATAACATTTACATAGAATTGTTAATAAAAGAGTAATAAAATGTCATAGGTAAATAATATATTGAATTATATTAATATGTTTCTATGGTTTATGTATAATAAAATTATATTTTTTATACATGATATTTGAACTTATATGATGAAATTCAAGACTTAATGTAATATATTTTTGTCTCACTTTTATTTTTATGGGACACATGCCTTATACACTACTTGTTTCTTTCTGTGCAGTATTTATTTCCCATGAATTTACCTTAATATTTTTACCCTAAATATTATAGTATTTAAAAATACATATAATTTTATTTATTTCGTGGAAAATTTGATTTGATTGATTATAAATTTTTTAAATATTTATATCACAGTCTCTTTCTTATTCATGATTGTGTATGTTTATGCCTCTATTAAGATTTATTTATCTTCCTTTTCAAGGTTTCCAAAAAGTATTTTTAGAAATGTTTTTAATAATCTCCTATAAATATTGAAAGGATTTTTTTATGGATTTTTTACTTAAAAATGGTTTTAAAAGTGTATTCTTGTATTTTCATACAAAAATATATTGAAGGAATGTTTTTTAACATATATTGTATTAGTAGATTTTACATCTTTCATGTTTTATTAATTATTTGAATAATTATTTAAAATATAATAAGTCTATAATTAATGAAAAATACTACCTTTATAAATAAGTGGTTCTTTAAAATAAAAATATTTCATTACGAAAATTATATATTTGTCACGAAATATTTCAAGTGATCTTTCAGAAATATTTTTCATTCTAAGATGATGTTATTTGATGTTACTTATGATTTATTTGTGATATTATCCAAGGATACCATTATTATTATTTATATAAATGGTTTTTGTTTATGATGACATGATATTTATGAATACCATTTCTTTTACATGAATTATGTTATTCTAAAGTGTCTATAAAACTCATTTCATTAAAAGGGTTATACGATGGTGAATGATTTATGGTCATGTGGCACACATATGTATAGTTTTCATTATGTGATGGGTGTGACCTATATATACACCCAATTAATTAGGTAATGAAAAATATCTCAATAAATATTTAGGGGAAACAAGTCTACAGGCTTGATCAATAATGGGAAACAAGCCAATGTGCTTGATCCATTAAGGGAAAGTTGTTAATGTGCCTGATCCGTGATGGGAGACCTATCGATGTGATTGATCTGAGAGTCTCAATAGTAAAACATGACATATTAAATTGTTTTCAATACTTAAGAGGACTCTACACAATCCTTAATTTATAAATTTATGCTTCATGATTGTGTTATGATGAATTTTTATTCGTATGATTCATGTCTTTTGAAATGTTAATGTTTTATGCCTTGAATCTTGATTATGTACCATAAAATGTAGGGTATGAACCATGTAAGTTATGCTCATATTTGAATACTCATATCCTTTTATTTTGATTATAAAATATCAAAAATTTATATCATCCATATTTACCCTTACTGAGCATCTGAGCTCACCCCTTAATATGTTTCATTTCTAAAGGTTACGAAAAATGGTTTTGAATAAGGATGCTAAAGGGTAATATAATTATGGAAAAAAATGAAGATATTTCACTATAATATAATTTTATGTTCCATTTTTTCAATGTAACTAAACTACTACAGTCATATAGCATGTTTTTATGTATTTTATTGATTATTCATATAAAAATATGTAATATCCATTTATTAGAATCCTTTTTTGTTATAAAATCATTGAATAAAACAATGAAAGTGGCCCATATAAAGGGGATTTATATAAAGATATCTCAAATGACTACTTACATATTTTTAAAACCGTGAATTAAATCTATACGATCTGTATATAATTAAAAATTTCAAATTTATACATTTTTGTCCTTTTATTTAACACTTATTACCTTCATTTATCACCCTACCCACCATATTCACCTCACACTCTTGTATTAATCCCAAATTAATTCCTATTTGGAGCTATTTTTTGGTATATATTTTATAGTCACTATCAATTACCATCAATAGTTTTTAATTAAATCCTCTTTATGTTATCTTCCTTCTTGTATTTTTTTATTTGTTATAGTCCTAGTGACTAGGGGATTGTGCGGAAGGAATTTTATAGTGTGGTATTTGGTTTTTATGTTTCATTATTTCCTATCTAGTATCCCTCTTTACATATGAAGTGTATTTACATCATATGAATGTTTATTCCACCATATAGAGAGGCATGAATTAGTTGAAGGTTTATGGTTTCATGTTGAACTTTTATTTTAAAAAAAATATTATTTATAAATTATTTAATGTTTTATTATGAATTAATTATATGATATTTTAGTCTTGATGGTAGAAGATATGTATAATGATAATTATAAATGTTTTCCCTTCATATGAGATAAAAAATTGTTTTTAATGGCATGTTTTGAATATAATAACAAAAATGGGTTATGATGGATTTTTTCAAAGAAAGTTTAATATAGATTGAGACATGTTAAAAGGGGTAAACATGGTAACCTTGGTACCTATGTGGGGAAGACTAGATTAAGTATCCATTGGTAATATTCTACACTAACTAAAAATATTATAATTTAATTAAGTTCATGTTTTAGTGGATAGGTTTCGCAACATGACTAGGATAATTCATGTACTCTTTAGAGTATAACGTGATGTGCATCCATGGGATGGGTGGATACATAACACTAAGAAATTACATAAACTCATTATAATTCAATGAACACAATTTGATTGAACATTATACCAAAAGTTGATACAAGGGTCTATGGATCTCAAAACATTAGATAATCTAGAGATAACCCAGGTTTCTTGTTTATAAAAAATACATTTTCATTGAATTTATTTTTATATTATTTTTTTTAAAACAAGCCAATTATTTTCATTCCTTTAAAAGATAATGTTTAATTTCTTTAGAATTATTTCAAACTATCATGATAGTGTTATTATAAAAATGGTTACTCAAGAAACACTTTGTGGGATCAAACTATGATTTTGATTATTGCACCCTATATACACATAATGGTTGTATATAGAGTATTTTTTTGATAGGGCCATGTAAAGGAAAAGAATTAAATTAATGTGTATAGTAGTATTATTAGTGTCGTATATCCAGTTGTTGGGATAAGGTGGGGATGGATACACCATGTCATATAAATATGCATAACCATCCATTTTTGTGTACGCTTATTTTTGATTATTTTTAGACTAGTTCTGTATAGATATATTATCCTCGCATCTCATTTAATTTTTATATTATAATAACATAATTATTCTTCTAGTGTTATAATGAATGATGTTTATTATGATTTTGTTATTGGTTTTTTTAACAGATTTTTTCTATTATTTTGGCATGTTAATTTACTATTTAATTTTTACTACATGTTATAGAGTATGAAATTCCATGATATAGTATGTTTATGTCAGGTTCATCACTCAGACCCCTGTGATGATTCTACTAGGAGAACCGATTCTCATATAAATTATTAATTCCAAAACCCTTGTTTTTAGCCTATGGTGATTGATAATTCCCTAAAATACTTTTCATTGGAAAAGTAGAGTATATAGTTCATTGGGGGAACTAGTTTAATTTTTATAAAATTCTATATGATTTAAGGTTTGATTTGTATTATTTAGGGAATTGAGGTAGATAGAAGACATGATTATTAAGTATTAAGCGATGAGTATGAAGAAGTGTCTTGACAACACTTTTTATACCTGACTAAGAGTTTCCAGTTGATATTGGGAATATGAAATTAGTTTTTTATTTGGTTTATAATTCCTCTTGGGTTAGGTAAACAAGCTATATACTATGAACATGAGCCATATCTCATGGAAGGGTGAGTTTTGAAATGCTTCTATATTGATATAATTCTTTGTAATGTAAAAGTTTGAATCACTTTGATTTAATAATTATTATTCATTTAAAAGATGTTTTTATTCATATTTATGTAGTATTTACCCCCCATTAATAAACCCTATATATTATCCAGATTGAACTACAGATAATTCTCCATAATCAAATCCCCTAGGGGGATACAATATTATTCATGTTATGGTTCAAAAGAATTGGGATATTGACCATAGAGCGAGTTATGCCTCCACTAAAGTTAATGAAGTAGGTTTTGAATACTAATAGGATTAAAAATAGTAATTCATCTATCAAAAGACACCATATTTAAAAGGATTTAATGACATAAGGGTTTGATGGAAAAGACTAATAGGATTTTTCATGTTTCTTAACATTCTGGTATGCACAAATGCTATATGAACTGCCTTAATACACAATTTTCACATCCAAATATTCTAGGAGATTATTTTTTAGTAAAATATATATTAAAAACATTAATTAAAGTATTTGAAGTTTATTTACACATAATAATTTTTCCCTACATGAGGGAACTATTAAATTCCTCAGAATTTATTACTCTTTAAAAAGCTGGTAGAACAATTTTGGAGTATGTGAATAGATTCGTAAAGGTTGTTAATTTTTCCCCAGAGAAAATATAGAATGAAAATTGAAGCCTTAAATTTTTTAAATGGGTATTTATCTAGATATATGTTCTTATTACATTCTATAGATTACCTACAATTATGTTTAGATTTTAGATCAAGCCTTGATGGTGGTGATTAGCCACGTTGGAATGTTTAGGATAACCTGTGTGACTCCCAAGGCAAGTGTGAGTGGTAGTGGGATTTTTGTGGAGAAGAAGAATTTAAGAGAGTCACAAAGATTGGGTAGCAGTGGATACATGCACCGATCACTATGTTCATCATCAATAACTTTAGGTGGTGGATCTTCTATCTATTATAATTTTTGATGATCTATGAATATGAGGTCATCTTACCATGAAACTACTAATTTTTTACATTATTATGGAAATAATGGCCATTTATATAGGTTTTGTGATGTTAATTCATCTCCCATAATTAGTGTATAATCATTATAACCTAAGGGATCTGTTACTCAATTAGATGCATCTACCGAAGTAGAACCCCACCTATAAGGGAATAAAGATGGACTAGATTAAATTATGGAATGATTTGTCTTAATTAAAAATCTGAGGTTAGTGGAATACCTTATTATATAATGAGAACATGTAGTTTTATATAGTGAAGTATCTCCCATGTAGTCAAAGATATATCCTATGATAGTGAGAGGTAATGTACATATTTCCTCATCTGTGGTTATATATTAATCTGATATTGGATCTTCTCACTCATTTAATTATTCCCCTATCAGGGAATTGTTGAAACTAATATATAAAATTATGAAATACATTATATATACAGGGACATTACCTAGAATGAAGAAGGATAAAGGATCCCAATGTCCATCTGATATTATTTCTATCTCAGTATTGGATTCATCATGGACATCGTCATCATTGAGAATGATTCTCCTAAACTCATTATTTAGATACAAAAGATTGTTTCCTTGAAGGATCATGATGATTTTTAGCAGTGAATGGTGCCATCAATACTAATTATGGGAACCATTATGTATTTCAATGGTATTGTGACCTATGTTCAACTTTGGAATGATTACCCCCCTAAAGTGGGAATTCTAGTGTATAGAATTGCATCTCTCTTTGTATAGATTGATAAATAGAATCATATAGCTGAAATAAATTTGATTATAAGGGAATATTCAATGGTTTTCCAAGATGGATTTTACACTTTACTTCCATAGTGGTAGATTATTATTTTATTGGCTTAGAATCCTAAACACAACCAATTTCCATTCGCTCTTCCTAGATGGAATTATTAGTGTTGAATGATTTAATGATAAAGCTAGATGATATAGATGATAACTACTATACATCTCCTAACTTACTTCCTTGTTGATCCATGGTTATATTCACTAGGAAAATGGATGGGTCACTCCACTTGTGTTTCGATTATGGAAAGATGAATTGGCAGATGATTAAGAAAAATTAACAAGTTTTTTTATGTACTACCTATTAAATTTCTTTATCAGGATGAGATGATTTTCATAAATGGATCATTGATCATTGTACCATCATATCTGATTGAATAAATTTGACATCCCCAATTTTTCATTCAGGATAAGGTATAATAATTTCCTTCACCTATTGACAGTGTTTAGGTTAACTAATGACACATCGGTCATTCTAGCACTAATAAAATAAATATTCCATTTAACCATTGCTCCTTTTTGGAGGAATCGATTCATTAGATCCTGTTTTATCCGAATTCCAAGGGGGATTATGATAATCAATAGAGTATTGTCTTATGAACCTTTCTTGACCCCTACCTCGATGATAAAATATTTAAATGTTTCTTCTAGTTCAATGATGTAAAATTAATGGGATAATATGTGTTAGAATATGTCATATCTACTGATCCATAGATGGTAAGAGCTGTTATGACTTGGTAAGAACTATAGAATGTATTTTAGGTAAGTTGTTTCTTTTTTTAATAGGGTATTTTCCACTGTTTGTAAATTATTTATCCAAATTAAATTCTATCTTGACCACTATTACCTTAAAGTGGTGAAGTATATATGGATTCCAAAATTTTCGGCATCCTTTAATGATTTTATGTGAAAGTTGACTTTAGGCCCTATTCTAACTTTCCCAAAAGATGATAAGAGTTATTTTTTGTTTTGTATTTCATCAGGAGTAATATTGTGTTGTGTAATTATTTAGGGAGACATGTGGTGGGATACGGATTTCTAAATATTTTATAACATGAGAGGATCTACCTAACCAATGTTCTCAAGAATGTAATGGTCCTCTAGGAATTGATTTGTTTCTATTAAAAAATCTTTGGGTTAATGTTCATGTTCTATTATGATCATAAGATTTTATTTTATATATTCTTTAAAAATGAATAATCCTTATCAAAATATGGTGGGTATTATATCATTACGTGTCTGATTTTATATCATCTAAAAACTATAAATGCTAAATGAGGTCACTGACACTATTTATAAAAAATTTCCCTCAAAGGTGTAAAATTGTTCTAGTGATGAATGAGCCTTGATGTGTATTTTTTTCCCAGATTCATTTAGATGTGAAATAGGAGAGAGATTAGATGTTCTTTGGTAGTGTTAATAAGAAACCATATTTGATGGAGGTTATTTATCTAGAGCATATAATATAAGAACAATTCTAATGCACTGATAATTATTAATAATGTGTGGAGAAAATCAATGAATTATCTCTATCATTAGAGGGAATGTTTTTTTTTCAGAATTGTCTTGTGATCCATGCATTAGTGATAATATATATAATGTAGGTTTTATGTACTTCTAAGTGGAATATTCACCAAGACATGATTTTCATTTATTATGACCAGAAGCCTCAATTCTGGTATCCAGGGATGAGATGTGACATATGAACCATCATATCACATTGATATACATTTTACCTGGTTAAGGAGAGAACTAAAATACATATGATTTTGTTTGGCCCCTTACCAAACCTAAAACAAAGTAGAGTGATATATCCGTAGAAATTTTTATGGGATTACCTTATACCACTATGCGTAGGAATTCTATCTAGGTCATGACTAATATAAAGAAATATCTGTTCATTTCATTTTGATCAGAGATAACATAGAGGTATAAAATGATGGATGGTTTTATGTTCTAGAATATATGAAGTTTAATAGAGTTTCTTATTCTATAATTTCTCATAGAGATTGAATATTTAAATTTCATTACAAGAAGTTCCTTCAAGAGGTGATGGGATCTCATGTGAAACTAATCCTGACATACAATTCATTGAATGATTACCCAATAAAACATGACATCCAATCTCTCAAGGAAATGAAAATGCCTATGAATTAGATTTTAGTGGTTATTTAATTATCTATGAAATTATAGTAAATATTTCCTATAATAATAATTACCAATAGTAAATTAGGATTTCCACTTTTGAGGATCTATATGGTTGGCCTTTTCAGTCTACCCTATGCGAGACTGATATTGGGGAGACACCCTTGGGAGGGATGATTATTATACAATGATGATAGTCAGGAATTATTCTAGGCATAATAATTTAATGGTAGATCATATTCACCAAAAGTCCAATTCTAATCATCACCATTATCCCCTATATTTTTTAGTGGTTGATCAGGATTTTTTAATGGAATCACATTTATTATGGAATAATCTACTATGAAAAAAAGGGAATATTTCTTTGAGGTACATGGGTGTATTGAGAAAAATCCTGTCATACATGGACATTATATTAATTTTTCAGAATACTTAATACATAAAAAAACCAACACTCAAGGATCATAATAGTTTTCTTTCTTTGGAAACTCGGAACAGAATCTTCTAATCATGGTGAATGATCTTCAACATCACCCATAAAGATATTCCCCTTTTGTTTTCTTACCTAAAACCTTTCTTTATATCCTGGGGAAAATAAAACATAAAAATGGTGAGATCAAATTCCCTGTAAGGGTAAACATAGAAAACATAAAACAATCTATAAACATTTGAATGAAAAAAAAACATGAACATAAAATATAAACATCAAAATCATGAGCAAAGACAGAAATCTTCGAAGTAAATAAGGAATATATCATATAGGAACATAAATCATGATATAATGGGAATAAAACATGTAATTTTGGATAACCATTAGGAACATGATATGATTTCCACAGTAGCCAAGGCATTTCTTCCAAGACCATATTTGTGGAAAAAGTCCCTTTCTGAATCAAGTTCACTCCTCGTTGCAGTCCTATATCAGTAAACCAGATTAACTTACCATTCTACCCATGTCTATATAATGAGATATAAATCTATACCCAATGAATTGGAAGGAGATATAGGTCCCACCCATCTCATAATGAATCCATTATTATGTGTGCCACAAAATCATAAATCATACATCATTGCATAACCCATGTAATAAAAATGGGATTCTCAAAATCGTGACATCATAAAACAAATCATATAAGATAAAGGACTTCATAAAAAAAATTTAATCACAACATAATCAAATCAATGTAATAATAGGGATAGAAACAGAACCCTATATTATCTTAGATGGAAAATAATTTTGATAAAACACTTGAAATGAATTCTTGGGGAAAATATCCATTCTTCTTTAAAAGAATTTTTTTCACAAGATGCCATGAAATTTTAAAAGAAAAGGATTTTGTTGAAAATATTTATGAAATCCTGTAGATTATGCTTCATGTAAATAAGGCGTTATAAAACCGTAAAAATCCATTCATGCCGTATAATATAAAAAAATATTCTCCTCGTACTTTTGTCGAAAAAGTAAAAAAATACCTCGTTTGGTGACAAAAAGAATGATTCCATAAAACACCTTGTAGTAAAAGTCAAAAATGGGTAAAAATGACTTTAAAAATACATGAAACCATTTTTAGAAAACAGGTACATCGATGATAAATATAACCCCAGTAAATACTTACGAATAAACAATCTCGGATAAGAACGATATTGGAAAAGTTATCCCTTGCCCAATGTTTGATATGCTTCATATGTATCTGAACCTCCTATATAATGATTTAAATAATTTCATTGAATTATTAAAGAATCATATTAATTGTTATTATGTCATATACGGTCCACTTATGACTTTATATTACCCGTTCTTTTGTAAATTCCATGTTAAAGCAGTGTTTTGGGTAAAATCGTTTCATTTATCATACGTGTTTCGACATGTTGTTCTTGATAATATTACTTAAATCTGGATTTACATAATTCAAGAATTTAAAAAATTATTTATATATAATATATATTCATCATATAAATATATATGATAGATCTATAAATGGAATGAAATACAACGTTCATGGAGACGGTAGGCCGTACGTATGCATGAACACTTTTTTCGTTTCCTTATTGAATTAAAAAGAATTAAGTAAATGAAAAATATATGTACATAATTACAGTATCATTATTATGTAATATATTTCATGATTATAAATTATATATAATTTATAATCATTCTTGAATTGTTAACATGGAGAATGAATCTCATCGCATCGTGGAGACGGTAATCAATACGTACGCACGAGCGATGATATCGTTCCCATAATTATTGAATTGAATTGGAGTGGATGATAAAATTTCTCATAATCAGTATGATTTTATAATTACTATATATATTTAATATTTAAACCATTATACCCATCCAAGTAAGGTGGTGGAGGAAAATCAGGATATGCCACGGTGTGGAGACGGTATTCTGTAAGTACGCACGCACGGTGATTTTGTTTTGCATAGGATGGATAGAAGGTGAAATGTGGTTGTTTCATATTTATAATAAGATATAAGTATATTAGAGATATTTATGTTATTATTTTATAATTAAAAAACTAAAGAAGAAGATGTTGAAGAAGAAAGAAACTTGAATGAATCGGTAGAAGATATTATCTCTTCTTCGACACACCTCTTTAACCTTCCTCTTAAGGCACTAGAGTTGGTCTTTTGAGGTGAAAAAAACCTCTATAATGTTTATAGGAAATTTTATAAGGATAATGGGCAGGGTTTTGCTGAGCATGAGGGCTCAAAATTATGTAATGAGAAATGGGAGGAGGTGCCCTTTTATAAGGGAGGAGAGGGGAACTTTAGGAAAAACTTAAAATATTATTTTATAATAAAGTCAAATTCGGTTCATAATAGCTCCAAATTGATTTATTTATAAGAAAAAGTAGGGATGGGTAGAAATCCATTCAACAAAAAGGTTTTAGAAAATTTTCGGTTACTATTTTAACCTTATCATTTAGATTTAACTCTAAGTTAAATAATTTAACTTTTACCACGACTTCTTGATTTCTAACACTATATGGTTAATAAAATTACTATAACAAACCAAAAGAACCCCAAGTGGTTCATTATTAATATATATAACCTTATCTAAGTCATTTTTCTGAACCTTATATTATTAGGAATAGAATAACAATTAATAATATAATATTTGTTTTAAAAACTATTTTATGTCAATTTTGACACTATTTGGTAATTGATTTTTGTGAAAATCATAACAGAATGATTAGTTAGATAAAATTTAATTAAATCAATACTAACATGTCATATTAGCCTAAAAAAAGTAGTGGAATTTATAAAATGACTCAAATTACATTTATTTTTTTTATTTATAACATCAATTATGTTAATATTTCATTAATAAGGTAATTACTGCATCATCATTGTGTCATAAATAAATTAATTTAATTAATGTCTAAAATTTATAAATAAAATAAAATTATGTATTAATTTTTTTTATCTTTCTAATTAATATATATAGTCAAATTTATCTTATGTATACCCCTATATTAAAAATGTTTTAGTTATTAAACATTGATTTTAACTGTTTTAACTCTTCTTTGAAATAAATAATAATAAATGTCATAATCTAATCCAAGTGGACCTAAATTATAAAATTATATTCCTAATGTTTTTTTGGTCTAATTATAATTATCCAATAGAATTAGGACATGTGTTAGGGTAATAATAATATCATTTTTACCCTTAATTACCCTATTTACTTTTAACCATTGTAAATAAAAGTAAAAAGTTACTATTCACAAAAAAATTATCTTATTGAACCAAATTTTACTCTTTAATGTTAATCGCGTCCCTCGGATTTTCAAAATTCCACTCACAGAAGCAGTAATATTATGTTTTCTGTAAATTTTCAAATTCCCCTAGGAGGTGGTTAAAAGACGGTGAAAAGTTCAATAAAATTTTTATATATCTAAAATTATTATAAAATTACTCCATTGAATTACAATGAACTTATATAGGTATTACGTATCAATTTTTACCTAAAATAAACTTAATTTAAATAAATAATTATTTAAATAAAATGTAGGGTTTATAATAGTAACCCAATGTTTTCACTATTCATCACAAATTGAATGTTTTCAGAATAATACCAAAAAATCACCCTAGTCTAATTTCGATAATCTGAATCCAAAAATGAAGTCCATTTTGAAAGATAAAATTTATAAGATTTTAAAAAGTGGGTATTAATATTCATAACGTCTAGTTCATAATAATATTATAATAATATCTCGTTTAGTGAAACTAGGTAATGCGTACAACAGACGCTATCGAGGAAGGATTATCTGGTCTGCATCACAATCCTAGAATGGTGTTTGCGTATACTGTAAGCTAATACAATGTTTCATATAGTGGAAGCTAATCTTGGTGTAGCATACAATAGAAGGCATTAATGATATTAAAAAGAATATATCTCATAAAATATCAGGGTGTTACATTCTACCCCCCTTAAAATGAATTTCACCCTTGAAATTCATCGGTGTTATAAATCGTTTACTACTTGAAAGTTTCATTCATAGAAACCCACATCATAAAAAGTAATACTAAAAATTAATTTTAAAAATGAAGGATGAAATAGAACGGTTACACAAATTAACTCATCATAGGGTTTACACATAAGATAACATATGTGAAATATGGATATGGAAGAGAAATCTAACCATCATGTTTGGATGAAGTGTGGCAGAGACCATGGCTATGAAAAATACAACAATCACAAAGCCATAAATTTTTGATAATCTAAGGTACCATCTAATTCATCAGATATGAGGGCACTAGGACAACGTTTTTAGTTTTCAAGATCATTTCCCTAATATTGAAGAATTGTTGAATTAAAAGAAATACTTACTTGATTTTGGTACAATCTCACCATTGTTCATGACATGAAAAATTTACACTTCATCTCTTAAATAAATGAAGTTGAATTTGTCATTCGTGAAGTGTTAGTAGATCATGCGATAGAATGATAAGTCATTCCATCTGTTTCTATTGCAAAAATATTTTCACAATTTATTAAATATACATAAGTCCATCTATGCTGAGAATAATCATATATGGTTTCTAAAATGGACTTGTACTTCATTTATCATAGCGCTTAATAAAATAAAACTAGTTTCTACTAATGAGGGACTTCTTGTAGGCCAGAGGTAGGCACTAAAGTCATGTCGCACATCAGTTGTGGGTTCGATTCCCACAGCCTTGTCTGACAGGATGGGTTGTCACTCGTCCTATGGGTTGTCCTTTTTCTAAAACTATACTATTATTAAATTCTAGAAATCATATTGAAAAAAATATCCTGAAATAATACTATCTCATGTCCAACATAATCCATTCCATTCATTAGGCTTATCCAAAATACATTTTTCCAATCTCATAGTATAAAGAAAACTATTACTTGAAAGGTCACATAACAAGCACGTGAATACCATCATGTATCCCCCATATATCATAAGATATATCTTGTTGGTCACATTCCAAACATGTGAATAACTTAATAATGTATTCTTTTAAAACATGATTTAATATAGAACCGTAGTGAAAACATGAATGTTGTCAAAAGTTAACTCTTTCCACATACCAAAATCCCAAAAATTCTATATACTCAAACCATGATATCACTTTCTCCCTATATCAGTCAGGAACTCATTTCATTTTCTCTTTATCCCTTCATTATGTTCATACCATCTTCTTTCCAAAAATCTTTCAATCACTTTTCATGGTTACCAGTACCATATAATTATGGAAAACCACAATAAACCAATACATAGATATTCTTATATTCCACAATATTATAAATGAGATTCCACAACATTATATCGGAATCCCGTACATAAACACATAATCATTCCACTAAATTGTTTTCATACTCAACATCACCAATAGTGATCGCATTTGAATTCACTTTGTCCTTTTCCTTAAGAGGCTGTTGAGGTCGATCATCATTAAACCTTTGATTAGGGCATTGGTTAGCAATATTCCCCATTTCCTAGCACCTGAAGCATTGAAGTGTTGGTGGTTCATTATCTATAGTCTTATCTTTATTCTCATCATTTGCTACATTTTTCCCATTAATTTGACACTCAGTAGCTCGATGACCTTCTTTTCCACACTTAAAACGTTTTCTAGTCCCTTTAAGACTATCTCCACCATGCTTCTCTCCACACTTTGAGCTTAAATAAACATTCATCTTCTTTTCACAATTGTTCTGAGATATCTCCTTGAAATCCATCTTTCATTTTTTGTCAAAACAAAGAGATGGATATGTAACACAAACTTCCATTTCTACCTTGATAGAACAATGGAAAATTTATTCATAGCTACTGGAGTCTCTTATAACTAATTCCCTTCAAAGACTTGGTTTTATACCACTGAAGAATCGGTCAACATTGCTTTCAGGTTGGATGATAAAGCCAGAAGCATAACCCAGAAGCATACCTTGAAAGCCATGTAAAATTTGCTTCATATATACCAACCGATTTGTCATCCTTTTTTCTTAAGCTAAAGGAACTCCTTTTCCATCTTTTTTCGAAGAATATGAGGGAAGTACTTATTAAAAAACAAGTTCTTGATCTCGTCCAATTCCATTGATTCAATTTTATTTTGGGGCCTTGTATTCTTAATTAGAGTCCACCACTAGTCTGATTCAACTTATAAACAGTAAGCAACAAGAATGAATTTTCCATGTTCTAAATAGCAATGTATGGAAAATATCTTTTCAATGGTACTGATCCATTGTTCGTCAATAAGTGGATTAGAAGACCCACTGAAAGGAGGTGGGAGTTGCCTCATGAAGGACTCAATAGAATATTGTTCCCTTCTCTGCTCATTTGGGAGTCCAGAATGATTCATAGCTTGTGTAAGTATAACAATATAATTTTTCACTCCATCTCTCATAACATTGTTTTGTTCAGGAGTTCAATCATTGCATTTTACATACATTGATCAACATGGTTCCTTAGGGTTCCATCAATCTTCTAAAACCCAAAAAAAATAGTGTTAGAGGAAAAAATAATAATTAATGGGAAGTACCTTCAATATCTAACATCTTAGGTTAAATTCTAAGATCATTACCGTAATTATAGGACTATAACCTATACTTATAAGTAACCTTAGGGACATTCCTAGACATACCTTATAAATATCTCTTGGGATTTCACTAAAGTTTTTACATCCAAGTTTCCAGAGGTTAACTAAACCATTCCTTTGATACCAACTGTAGATACCCAAAGCCTGACATACTTGAAAATTACATTAATTTTGTGAAATACTTAATAAATAACAAAAACCACCACTCAAGGATCATAATAGTTTAGTGTCTTCGGAAACTCGGAACACAATCTTCTAATCATGGTGAAAGACTTCAACATCTCCCATAAATATCTTCCCCTTTTGTTTTCTTACCTAAAACCTTTTTATCCTGGGGAAAAGAAAAAATAAAAAGGGTGAGCTCAAATGCTCATTAAGGGTAAACATAGAGAACATAAAACAATCCATAAACATTTGAATTCAAAAACAAAATTGAACATAAAATTTAAACATCAAAATCTTGAGCAAAGACATAATTCTTGGAAGTACATAAGGCATATATCATAAAGGAACATCAATCATGAAAGAATGGGAATAAAAAATGTAATTGTGGAAAACCATTATTCACTTGATATGATTTCCATAGTATCCAAGGCATTGCTTCCAAGACCATCTTAGTGGACAAAGTCCCTTTCTGAATCGAGTTCACACCTCATTCCAGTCCTGTATCACTGAAACAGATGAACTTAACCTTCCATCCATGTCTAAATCATGAGATATAAATATTTACCCAGTGAATTGGAGGGAGATATAGGTCCCACCAATCTCATAATGAAACCATTCTTATGTGTGCCACAAAATCATAAATCATACATCATTGCATAACCCATGTAATAAAAATGGGATTCTTAAACATCGTGACATCATAAAACAATTCATATAAGATAAAGGACTTCATAAAAATAATTCCATCACAAAATAATCAAATAAATTTAATAATATGGATAAAAACAGAACCCTATATTATCTTAGATGGAATATAATTTTGATAAAAAACTTGAAATGAATTCTTGAGGAAAATATCCTTTCTTCTTCAAAATCATTTTCTTTTCAAAAAATGACATGAAATTTTAAAAGAAAAGGATTTTGTTGAAAATATTAATTAAATATTTTAGAGTAAGCTTCATGAAATTAAGGCGTTATATAATGGTAAAAATCCATTCATTCCATATAAGTTAAAAAAATATTATCCTCGTACGTTTTTTGGAAAAGTCAAAAAATACCTCGTATGGTGAAAAAATGAAAGATTACTTACACATCATGTAGTAAAAGTAAAAAATGGGTAAAAAGGACTTTAAACATAGATGAAAATTTTTTTAGAAAACATGGACATGGATGATAAATATAACCCCAGTAAATACTTAAGAATAAACAATATCGGATAAAAGGAGATTGGAAAAGTTATCCCTTAGCTTTTGTTCGATATGCTTTGTATGTATCTGAACCTCCTGTATAATAATTTAAATAATGTCATCGAATTATTATAGAATCATATTCATTGTTATGATATCATATACGGTTCACTTATGACTTTATATTACCCGTTCTTTTGTAAATTCCACATTAATGTAGGGTTTTTGGTAAAATCATTTCATTTATCGTACATGTTTCGACATGTTGTTCTTGATATTATTACTTATATCCTGATTTAATTAATTCCAGAATGTAAAAAATGATTTATATTTAATATTTATTCAGCATATAAATATATATGATAGATCGATAAATGGAATGAAATATACCGTTCATGGAGACGGTAGGGCGTACGTACGCATGAACACCGTTTTCGTTTACTTATTGAATTAAATGGAATTAATTAAATGAAACATATATGTACATAAATCCATTATCATTATTATTTAATATATTTCATGATTATTTCTTATATATACATTATAATCATACTTTAATGGTTAATATGGAGAATTAATCTCATCGCGTCATGGAGACGGTAATCCGTACGTATGCACGAGCGATGATATCATTCCCATAATTATTGAATTGAATTTGAGTGGATGATATAATATATCATAATTATTATGATGTTATAATAAATATATATAGTTATTCTTTACAGAATTATACCCATTCAAGTAAGGTGGTGGGGGAAAACAGATTACACCACGGCATGGAGACGATATTCGGTACGTACGCACTCGCGGTGATTTCATTTTCCGTAGGATGGATAGATGGTGAAATGAAGTTTTATCATATATATAATAACATATCAGTATATTAGTTATAATTATGTTATTATTATATAATTAAAAAACTAATGAAGAAGATGTTGAAGAAGAATGAAACTTGAAAGAATCAGTAGAAGAGATTACATCTTCCTCGACACACCTCTTTTAAGCATCCTCTTAAGGCACTGGAGTTGGTATTTTGAGGTGAACAGAACCTCTATAATGTTTCTAGAGAAGTTTATAAAAGAAATGGGAAGGGTTTGGTAGATCTTGAAGGCTTAAAATTGTGTAAAGGGGAAGAGGGAGGAGGTTCCCTTTTATAAGGGAGGAGAGGGGCACTTTAGGAAAAACTTAAAATATTATTTTATAATAAAGTCATATTCGTCTTATAATATTTCCAAATTGATTTATTTAGAAGATAAATTGGGGATGGGTAGAAATAATCTCAAACAATAGGTTTTAGAAAAGTTTAGGTTAATATTTTAACCTTATCATTTAGATTTAACTCTATGTTAAATTATTTAACTTGTACCATGTATTCTTGTTTTCATACACTATATAGTTAATAAACATACTATAATTAGCCAAACAGACCCCAAGTGGTTCATAATTAATATATATAACCTTATCTAATTAATTTGGCTGAATATAATATTTTTAGTAATAGAATAACAATTAATGATATAATATGTTTTTTTAAACTATTTTATGTCAATTTTGACACTATTTGGTAATTGATTTTTTTGAAACTCATAACAACATGATTAGTTCGATAAAAGTTAATTAAATAAAAATTAACATGTCATATTAACCTAAAGAAATTAATGGAATTTATTAAAAGTCTCATATCACGTTTATTTGGGTATTTATAACATCAATCATGTTAATATTTTAATTAATAAGGTAATTACTGCATCATCATTGTGTCATAAATAAATTAAATTAATTAATGTCAAAAAATTATAAAGAAAATAAAATTATGTATTAATTTTTTTTTATATTTCTAATTAATATTTATAGTCTAATTTATCTTATGTATATCCATATAAAAAAATGTTTTAGTTAATAAACTTTGATTTTAACTCTTTTAACTCTTCTTTGAATTAAATAATAATAAATGTCCTAATCTAATCTAAGTGGACCTAAATGATAATATTATATTCCTAATGTTTTTTTATGGAATTATAGTTATCCAATAGAATTAGGACATGTGTTAGGGTAATAATAATATCTTTTTTACCCTTAATTACCCTATTTAGTTTTATCCGTGGTAATAAAAGTAAAAAGCTACTATTCACCAAAAACTATTTTTATCTTATTAAACCACATTTTACTCCTTGATGTTAACCATCTCTCTCAGATTTTCTATATTCCACTCACAGAAGCGGTAAAATTATGTTTTTTGTAAATTTTCAAATTCTCCTAGGAGGTGGATAAAAGACAGTGAAAAGTTCAATAAAATTTTTATATATCTAAAATTATTATAAAATGACTCCAATGAATTAAATTGAACATATATAGGTATTATGTATCAATTTTTACCTAAAATAAATATAATTTTATTAAATAATTATTTAAATAAAAAGTCAGTTTTTAAATAGTAACCCAGTGTTTTCACTATTCATTAAAAATGAATGTTTTAAAAAAAATACCAAAAATTCAACCTAGTCTAATTTCGATATTCAGAATCCAAAAATGAAGTCCATTTTGAAAGATAAAATTGGTAAAATTTTTAAAAGTCGGTATTACTATTCATAACGGCTAGTTGATAATAGTATTATAATAATATGTCGTTTAGTGAAACTCGGTATTGCGTACAACACATGCTATCGAGGAATGTTGCTCTGGTGTGCAACACAATCCTAGAATGGTGTTTGCGTATACTGTAAGATAATATGGTGTTTCTTATAGTACAAGCTAATCTTGGTGTAACGTAAAATAGAAGACATTAAAGAAATTTAAAAGAACATATCTCACAAAATCTCGGGGTGTTACAATTGGACCCTTAGAGATCATTGAGAGGATTGGAAATTTTCCATATTGGTTTTAATATTATATTTAGTTAGAATTAATACAATACATTTTATACATCTTTAAACTAAATAAGTTTTAGCCCAATCATTCTAATATTATTAATTGTGAAGAACATGAGTTAGATCATGACTCTTCTATGACTGAGTAACCAATTTATTTATTGAATCCCAAGAGAAATATTAATAAAGGAATTATAATCGATTAGTTTGATAGTTACAGAGACTTAAGAAAAAATCTCATGGGACACAGTAGAAAGAGTCACATTTAATGTAGTAGGGAACCTATTTATTTTGATAAATCACCTTTTTATTTACTTTCTTGGGGTAAAAAGTGATATAGTGGGGAGAATTGTCGCACCCATTATGTCACTTTCACTTATTATTTACATATATTTATTTTTTAATTATTCATCTTCATTTATGGGTTCGTTGTTTAAAATTTAATGGTTTTTGGATTATAGTGGGTGATTCGTGGTTTGAGAGCGGTTAGTAGAAAATAAGTGGAAACTATAAGACATGTACTACAATTTTTAATGATTAGTTTTTCATGACATTGACAAGGTTACTCAAACCATTAGAGGAATCTATGTGTTCATTATTCTTTCTCAATGCATAAGGGTAACTCACACTATTCAAATAGAGTTAATAGAAAATATGTGCTAAAATATTAAAACATCCCTAACATAAGAGAGTTCCAATTAGTGTCTCACCAATATCTAGGGAATTGTTTGGAAACCCATGATTACAAACCATTTAGTATTCCCACAAAATTGAAAATGTAAAAATTAAAATTTCCATCATTTTATATAACACAACTAACATTTATTTATCATCTCACTCATCTTACTCATGCTTTAATCCCTAATTCCTTCTATTATAGTATGATTTTTTATGTGGATGTTTCATATTTTCTTCCAAAATTCATTAAGTATGGGTTTTAAAATCCTACATATTGGCCTTTTCTTCTATCCATATTATATTTATCACTTTTTTATTGTATTAGAGACCTAGGGTTGGAGTTAGAAGACAATTATGGAATGAGTTTTAGTATTTTGGTTTCATATTTCCTATTAAGGACCACTATTTTATCATAAATTGATTTACATTATATGAAAGTGGTCTCCACTAATTTTGAATGGATATCTTGGTTATGGATTTGTTATTTTTTTCAGAACTATCATTTTTTGAAACACATTTTTATGTGTTTTTAAATGTTTTTCTTTTAATTAATGATATATTACAGATGTTTTGATGAAGTATGATTTGGCATATAATAATTTTAAAAAATTTACCTTGTTTTTGTTCTTATGATGTTTTTTTGTGGCATTTTTTCTATATTTCAATATATATTTTAATATAATGTAGAGAGAAAATATTTAGGGAGTTATGGGAGAATCATTATTTGTGGGAATTATTGAATTTTCCTTATGATTTTAAGGAATTTATTTAAGGATTGCAATAAATTTTACTTAACTATTCTAGGAAGATTTCCAAAATAAGTTGGATGATGAAACATTGTTCATCAAGATCACAATATCCTGAAATTTATAATGATCTATGTGATGTTTGTACACCTTTTTACAGAATGAAAGCTATAAAAAATGGGAGAAATATAAAGTGATATAATTGTCAGTAGTAAAATTACTAAATATATTCCTCATGGATGTAAAATTATATGAAGGGGAAAAATAATTATATAGGGGAAATCACCATACATACATATATAGAGTAGTCAAATTACTAAAGATATTTCTCTATGACTTTCCCACTAATGTTCCTACCGAGTCATAGAAGTGTTCCATCATACTACGTTTCAACATATAGAAAAAAAGGATATATATCAAGAATTATTTAATGAATAGGAATCATATTGAGTGAAGATAATTGAATTCCAGCTTAGCCGAAGAAGTAGTAGGCGCACCACACCAACCATGCTTCATTGGATATAGGAGAATAAGATTTATTCTTCAACCTGAGCTGATGAATAAAGCTCACCAGAGAGAAGCATAGTGTGTCGAGGATCTTCAGAGTAAGACATACCTAATGTAGTCATTAGGTGAAGGAAAAATTACACTAGTTCATTGGGAAAAAATTTTGTAATGATTTTTTTTATAGTTCCAAAAAACTATTACAGTTAGTATATCCAAGAATACTCAATATCAGGAGTAAGTTTCAAGGAAAATGGAATTCTCATAGAGTTTTTAAATATCATGATGTTTTTACATTTTAAAAGGTGATCTAACATGCTTGTGGAGGAAGAGTTGATATTTTTATAGTGGATTAGATAAGTGGAAGGAAAAAGTTTATAACTAGGGGTATAACCAAATATGAAGAAATATGATACAATGAGTATAGTTGGGGGTGTAACTAATTGTGGAAGAAGATCTAATTTATTTACGTAGAACTAGGTTTTTCCGGATGAATGATTACTAGGGTGTATGACCAGTTTATTCATATTCCTATTTAATCCTTTAAAAATCATAAAATAATCCTTGTTGGGGAGGAATAACCAACACGTAAAGGAGTATGAATATTTATAGAACCTTTGAAATAATATTTTGGACATATCTTTGAATTAATTTCACAGAAAAGGTGAGGTTGACATTTATATTCGAGTGGATCATAAATATAAGAGTATTTAGATTTTAGGAAAATATTCCTTATCTATGTTAAGAAACTATCCTATACAAGATAAATTGATTTTTGATTCACCCCAGATCAGTGATCGTACATTGATCTAAGTGAACTTCCATTGGTATGACCAAGTTCACTATAAAATATCTAGGTATGAGAATAGATAATTTTAATTTATTGAACAACATGGGCGTTCTTGTTTTGATTATATTACTATAATTTATGGATGAATAATATTTTTACCTATCTTTTATATTTTTCCATTATATTATAGATAAAATAATCACTAGATATCATCCTTATGATGAACATTCTATGACACCTGATGATAAGTTAAATTTATATGTTGATGGAAAAGATCATAATTCCATGTTGATGGATCTAACCAATAATGTTTATACAATTCTTATGTGGTTAAGTTGGATAAACAATTGTGGTAAATGTTGAGAAGTTGTTATGATGGAAATGATAATGTTTAGGATGTTTTAATATAAATATGGATGACAAGTATTTATGATTTTAATATTGTTGATGAAAAAAATTTTGATGAAAAATTTTCAAGAGTTAATGAGATATTCAATAATATCATTGGATCAGTGAGAAGCTGATAGATTCTATTATTTTTAGGAAGATAATGAGAAGTTTTCATGTTATATTTGATCCTAAGGATTTCACTTTATAAGATAGAGAATAAATAAATATATATAAACATTAACAAATTCTTAGAACATATGAGATGAGGAATTCAATTATCCTTAAAAATAATGATCTATAAAAAATGGAATTTGAAGCATTGTTAAAAGTTAAGTAAAGATATAAAGTAGTCATAGAAAAATACAATGATTTAGAGATAGAAAAAAATGAATAGTACTTCATCAAAATCATCACAATTTATTCTAATAGATTCAACTATGGAATGTGGAATGGTAAATTTCCTTTTAAATATTGGAATTATACTAACAAAGTCCATTTTTTCACAAAATTATTTTAAGAATAAGTATGAATATTTAGAGTTAGTATAAGAAGATAAAAATTCTCAAAAAACATAAGTGAAAAATATAATATTTTATTTGTTAATATAAGAAGAAAGGTTTATTGAGCAGAAGAGAGCATTACGATTATTTATCCTATAATGAATCAGATTATTAAATCAACTTCTTAGCTCATGTGTGAACATATATTTCTTAAAAATGTAGCGATGATGATGGTTAATAGGGAATAGAGAATGTGTAGATTCTAAAATAAAATATGAGAGAAACACTTGATAATAATACAAAGCTTAATATGCAAAGATATAAGTTAATGAAATAAATTATGTAAATAAATTTTATGAATGGTGCACAATTAAAAAAAGAGATGGTAAACCTCAATGTTATTAGAGATTAGAAAATTAAAATTATTGAAGTTGAATGAAAAGTAAAATATAATGAGGAAATATCAGCAAGGTTTTAGAATATTTCCATGGTAGAATGTACACATACTGAGAAAATTAAGATACATATATTGACATTATTTGAAATTGATAAGATTGTAAATTTTATGAAATTATATATGGATGAGAAAAAAAGAGTTGTTTGAAACACATCCATTATTACTTAAATGAAAGTGAGTTATGAAAGATAAAATAATACTTCTCTAAATTAGCTATGGTTAATGGTAAATCATCATATTATAGTGCAAGGAAAGGTCCATTAAAGTAGTTTTTTACCATGAAAACCATAATGTACATTTACATGTAATATAATAGAATGTTCATATGTGAATATTTTTATGAAATAATATTCCAAAATGAATGATTTAATCAATCAAGAAACTATATCCTTGAACCAATTAACTCTCAATTTTTAAAAATACAATAATAAAAAACACTATAGTAATGCAACTATCAGTATAAAGGATCAAAATTCAGAGGACACTGCTATTGGTGTGGAGTATTTGGGCACAAAATATACTCATGTCGATACAACATATCCTTATCTGGAATGATATATGATATAGGTGTCTGTGGTGAATAGATAAGAAAAATATTTCAATGAAAATATGATAATGAATGGAATAATTTCTAAAAGGTACGGAATGATAAATACTTATGAGAGACAAATTTGAAGATTAATAAAATTATGGAATGAAAGGAATTAAAGAATTTTTAGTATGTAGAGAATTTTCAACATGAAATAAAAGCATAATTATTAATTTGGAATGAAAAAATTTCTATGATAAAACATTTTTACGAATTAAAAATGGATGATAAAAAAAATTATATAAAAAAGTTTTAGAAGATTAAATAAAAGATGATAAAAAATTCCCAACAAATGGTTGCTTGAAAATTTTGAAATGTAAAACATTTGTGAGAAATAAATTAATGTTACTAAAATTTTAATGACTATATAACAAACCCATAAAAAACATGGAGAAGATATTAAAAAATCATGGTAAAAGAAATTTTAGGAATGTTTTAGAGAGGATTAAATATTCATCTGACGATTCTATGGAAGAAAATAAATCTATTACAAAATCTGATATGGCTGAACATAAGTAAGAAATTACAATCCATACTAAATAAAAGTAGAATAAGAAGAATTACAGACTGAGGGATTAATCTCAATATAACCAATACCAATAAGGAACACTGAGTATCATAATTATTATAAATACATTTTTATTTATTCTCATGTGTTAATACTAGAAAGATATGATGTATGGAATTAGGATTTTGTTCTATAATGTTTATAGAAGGCTTGAAAATCCATCAAGTAAAATTTTTATCACCATGATGATAAATGTAGTATTACATTTGAGTTGGATAAAATACAATAATGAGGTATGAGTATCGCACTTTTCATAAAAGGGTGATGATTTTTACAAATACTGTATGTTAGAGAAATTTTGTTAATACTCCTAAACTTTTATGATATGGCTGTTAAGATGGATGTAGGTTTTTCCTTAACAAAAATTTTGTATTTCCACTAATATAATGACAATGAAATGAACTTTAGGAAATTATTAAATATATGTTATGTTAGAGAAAACATTGATCAACTTGATTATACACCCTTGTTCTATACATCGGGTTCACACATGTTGACATACTTAGTTAAAGGATCATTGTTATGAAACTCAGGTGATTCTACTTTTTTAAGATGAATAAAGATACAAAGGGATTTTTATTATGTTACCCTTTTAATTTTACTACCATTAATGAGAATAAATAACATATTAAGAGATTTAAACCTCATGTAACAATAACATAGAAGATTTATTGACTTTGTTGTTTTCTGAAGTTCATTGTGGGTATTAAAAAAAATAAAAAGGAGTTATTATTATACTAAAGTGTGTTTGGTTTTATTTTTTATCAATATGTAAATGTGTGTTTGAATAGAAATTTGAGAGAATCGTTTTTTGGACATATGATAGAAAAAACCATTATTTAAGTAAGAAAACATCCTTATGTAAGTAAGAGATGTTTCCTTATGAGGTATAACGACTTTCCATAAGAATTGTAAGAATGATTAAATAATAATTTTAATAGAATTTGTTTATGAAGTAATAAAATTATAACTTATTTTTAAAGTTCCTTACTTAATTATGTTAATGATGAACCAAGTGAAGTTTTCATATATCTTTACAGAGTAATATATGTATTGAAATGGACAAGTATAAAGTGAGATAAGTGTAAGTCAAAGTTATCGTAAAAAAGATAAAGGTGAAAGATATTAGACAGACTGTCTGTATCATGTTTTATAATGCGAATAAAATAGATAGGAAGATCACTAGATAGAAGTGATAGAATAGAGATTATGTATATGTACAAGGAAGATGTTTCATAATGATTCCAGATGAATGTTTTTTGGGTACTAAAATAAATGGGGAGAAGTTCTTATCAAACAAAAGTCCAAGTTACAAAGGTGGAAGTTGAAAATGTGTAGAGAGAGTTATGTAATGGTAACCCAATCCTTGAAAAAGTTACATGAAGGTATCTTAGTAAATGATTTATTAGTGTTAAATGATATATGTTAACGATATATATTGAAATGTTATTTATATGACAGAAAACTGGTCAAAGCTATCAGATGAAGCAAAGAAGAAGTAGAGCACTGAATGTAGATCTAAATGAAATGGAAATATTTTATATTCCATCAGATGAATACTTTAATTATCGTACATGTGATGATTTTCCAATTTTATTGGATTGATTCCACTAGAATAAGATATATTAGATGAAAATACATTATATGGGAAGACAATAGAAAAACCTTCATGATGTCACTATATAGACGATTTTAATTTTTTTGTGTTGAGGTAGTAAATAAGATAGAATGATTGGATAATGGTTTCCAATAAAAGGGAAACCATCATAATATATATCAAATTATGGATGAATTTGAGATCCATTATTCATATAATGGTGATGTTGTACCATCATATATAAATGTCCCAGTGAAGGAAACATACAAAAAAGAAATGGATAGAGATGTCCAAAGAGATTTACATAAACTATATAATGTCCATATCATGATGATTTATTTTTCTGCCATCAATTTCCATTATCATGACAAGGTTATGAAATTATAAATAAGTTCCTTAACAATATGATTGAGAAATTTTGAAAAAATGGAGAGCATTCAAAAAATAGCCAGAGTATTCAAGAATGTTCTAGAAGAGTCCATAATCATCCCATGATATTCAATTGAGAGGATGCTTCAAGATATAAAGATTAAGTTAGTGGGAAAATACATTTTAGTTATTAAAAAAAATCCTATAAGTACACCTATATAAAGGTGTATAAAATATATAGATGGAGTGATAATGTTATACACTAATAGAGGAGATGAAGTACTATAGATATTTTACAATAAATTTCCAACCATGGTCCCCATATAGTCGAAGAATAGTTACGTCATTACATGTTTCATTAGAAATAGATGAACATAAAATGGATTAATAATTATAATATGAAGAAGAATCATGGTGATATAATTTGATTATGTTCTCACTCAGTCATAGAAGTAGTAGGTGCACCATAAAGAACTTTCTTTATTGAACATAGGAGCATCAAATGGAGTCAATAGACTAAGATATTGAATAGAGATCACCAGATAGAAGAGAAGTACATTGAGGAGGATCATATAGATATATTTTTTACCTTGTCATTATAAATAGGGAAAACCAGATGAAGTCACTAGAGGGATATTTTTTATAGATTTTTTCATAATATTTTAATGAATTTTCATATTAAGCATATCCATATATTTAAAATATCATAGGAAAATTCCATAGATAAAAAAATGTTATTGTTTTGATGAAGATATTAAAGATTATATGGAGGTTAAGGAGATCAATATTTATTGTGTTTTAATAGAGTATCTTTCTACCATATATTATAAAATAATAATGAAAGAGATTCTTCATGGGGGTATAGAAATTTTTTGAAAATGATTTATGGATGGGGGTATAAATAGCTATGACGAAATAAGTTACAATTATAAATGTTCGGGGGTATAACATACTTTTCTAGAAGATATAATTGATGCATGGTAGAATTTGGGTTAGCTTTAGGAACAAATAAAATCGTGTAGAACTAGTTGTTTTCACATTCTGTAATAAATGTATGAAGATATTATAAGAATACCTACTGGGAAGAATTACTAACTTGGAATATTGTAAGACAATGTAGTAAATCATGTAATATGTTATGATGATATATTTTTACATTATATTCATATGAAATGTAATGTTGAGATGTATATTTTAGTATATTATAAGCCTTAAAAATATTATAGGTTGGGAAAATATTATTCTAAGAAGATAATAAAACTTATTATAAAGAATAAGTGATAAATAATTAACCACCCACTCTATAATACTACACTCATACAAGGAAAATTCATGTTTGAGAAACAAAAATGGTTTTGAAAGGATCGTTTCGAATATGTTAATGTAAATTATTTGTTCTTTATAGTAGGATAACCATTTCAAAATAAAATTTTATATGTTAAAATGAGGGAGAGCACATGGGAATCATAGTATCTATCTATGGAAGACTAGATTAATAATCCCTTTATATTATGATATACAAACTATAACTATTAGACTTATATGAAGGACATGGTGTCGTGGATGGGTGTCACCACACCACTAGGCCATGGTTTGTACTCCTTAGTGGGAGATTAGATGTGGTGGAATGGGATGGGAGACACCATACCACTAGGATAAGGCCAAACCAGATTAATAGATTGTACACAAAATTTTATTGAAAATTACATCACAAATTTATCTATGTTTTTAGGGTGAACCAAAAATTATATGACCCCTGGAAATTTATTTTTTCATTTTTATGGAATGTTTATTTTTTGGTAATAAAATTTGTTTTCTAATTATTAATTCATGACATTTATTACTACCTTAAATTTTTTTGTTTAACTATAATTCAATTCAAAATGAATTCTTGTGTTTATCTTAAAAGGGTTATAAAAAAATTTATTAGGATCCAGTTGGGTTAGTTTTTCTCACACCATAAATATACTAAATGTATTTTTTCTGACCTTAATTTTATAGGTTTAGGTTATGTCGGTGTGCCTCATAAAAGATTCATGTATAATTTTTTATGGATATATAAGCATTGATGTTGAAATAATGGGGTCCTAGAACACATATAACACGGATATGGTTAACATTCCCGATTTTGTGTTTATTATGAATTGGTTTTTATATTGGATTTTTTTACATGTATACCCCTCATCTGACATATTTTTGATATTATAACTACTTATCTTTTCTTCTGGTATTATGATGGTTGATGATTATTATAATGTTCAAATTAATCTTTCATTAATGAAATGAGTTATTTCTCAATATTTCTTAATTATTATTCAATTTATAATATATATTATATACCATATGTAACCATGTTATTAGAAGTTCAGATATGGTTTAAAGCTTAGACACATGTGCTAATTCTATTTTGTGAATGATTATAAAATGATATTCCCATTTTCCAGGCACTAACATCCATCATTTGTGGATTGGGAAATAAATTTCATCCTTATCACACACTATCTTGGGCACATGGTTAAGGAATGAATGGTTCTAGTTCCTAAAATATTCTCTCATGTCCAGTTCTTGGATGTATGTTCAAATATGTGAGCCTTAAATACAGAGCGAGCCTCCAATCCTTCTCCCAAAACATTATTAGTTACAATGGGAATGGGTAACCAATATTTACAGGGAAAACCCAAACTTCATGTAATCTAGTTTACATTGAATTTTGTGAATCATCATTCATACAACTCAACTATTGTGACCCCTTACTAGCATGAATATCTTGATTTTTATACAGCTGACTTGCATGTAACACCCTATATCAAACATAAACCAATCTTTATAAAGTGCCTTTACTAGTGTGAAATGGATATTAATAGTTTTAATCTCTAACCTTTTCACTAAAAACAACATTAAATAATACACATAATATTTTTGGGTTCTATATATCCACCATTACATTACCTTTTATTTAAAACAACATGATATTTTAGAGATATTAACTTCTGAAAGAATTAATTTTATGCATCCTTTATGAAAATAACATTAAACAACTTAATCCTTATATGATATGACTAGATTGAAAAAAATACAATATCATAATCCAACCTAGATAACCTTGGTTCAAACATTATCCATCTTTGGATTTATTGTCAATCCTGAGTGAAATTAAATTTTCTACAGAGGTGGTATATTTTTATTGAATAATATATAACAACTCATCCATCACATTAAGTCTATGTGAGAATTTCACAATGTTGAAAATATTATTTCAAGAGAGTATGACATGCCCCTTGTTTTTATTCTCTTTAGAGATATCCTGGTCATCTAGTTAGACCAAACTTCTATCCTCTATTACCCATTGGTCATACCCTCATAATTAAATACCATTAACTCCCCTTAGATGGGAGATCTCTATATTGAATATTAACAGTTTCATTTTCTCATTAAATCTATGTCTTTGATAAAAAAACTATTTTTTTAAATCTTCATTTAATATTCATCAACAGGTTTATATTCCATTTCATTTGGGATGAACAGACAATATGAAGAATATTTTTATTGTTATTTGTATCTTTTAGAGTGATTTCAATAATATTGTTCTTATATCCTTTATTCATTTCATTATATGATATACCAAGTTGAGTTGAGGTATAATATGGAATCTCATATTTTTCGAGTACTAGTAGTGAAATAAGACCCATATTCTATATCCAATGGGGTATATCTATTTCTGAAAGAAATATTTCCAAGTATTATTGCATTCACTTACCACTGATTTCTAGGATGGTAACTATCATTTCATCTCCTTTACCAATAATAAATACATTTATATCCACAATTTTCAAAATTATTGTAGTATCCCTAAAAAAATTTCTTATTTGAGATGAATAATATATACTTAATCTTATATTATTACTTGAATGTATTTCTATATAAAAATATATCCTCTAATATTTTTAGTAAAATATGATGTGGCCACAGAATACAAATAATTGATATTTTATAAGAGGAAATGTCCTCTATCATTTTTTCTTTCACATGTCCCCATCCTTCGTAAAACTCCCCAGTTGATGGTTACTTATTGAATATTTAGACGTGTTTCCAATATTTGATTTCTATTAATTGATATATATTTTTCTATTCAACAAGTGTCTTATAATTTTCATAATAATCAACACTATTCTAATTCCCGTTGTTCAGGTATATATTTATTTCTAATGTATATTTCTTAAAATCACTACATATTTCACATTTACTCTTGAATATGGGTCTTATTTAATTCAAAAAAATTTAGTTCCTTCATATTCTCATTTTTACCTTTTAAAAAATTTAATATCTAAGAACAATAATAAAATAAACTTCTTTATGGTATCAATATTTTTTTTCAATCTCAAATGTACTTCTCAAAGTACCAACTAATTCTTTAATATCATCAACTCTATATTCTTTTTCCTATAGAGTATCATTATGATCATAAATAATTTTGTTTTATTATTCAATTATATGTTTAAACATATCAAATTTATTTATTTTTTCTCAAATATATGATATATATTCTAAAACCTTAAATATTTGATCCATATATGATTTAATATTATTCATATAATTAAAAGACTCCATAAATAAAGAACAATTTTCTTTGTTTATATATTTCAGAATATTGATATATTTAAAACCCCATCTAGTTCCATGTTGATATTAAACATGTATTTTAGTTAATTCTATTATTATATTTTCGATTCATCTATCTTAAAATTATATATAATAATGTGTTGTATATCAATTTTATAATCCATTTTTTCTTCCTCCAATAATTTTTCATTTTCATTTTATTGTTTCATCCCCATTATCTTCCTCTGAATATTTTATTCAAATTAATTTATAAATTATAAATATATCTTATGAAATGAAAACCAAAAATTATTTTTTATGAGTTATTATACATATCCATCATAATATAATATCGCAGGAAACCATTCTATAATTTTCTCAAATTTACCTCATTAAAAATAGGCCAAGTCACACTTTTATTTGAATATACCATTTCCTCCATTGAATTTCATATCCACGAGTGATATGAATTAATCACATGAATCTAATTCCTAATAACATATATCAGTGAAATAGGGCTTATAAATACCCTTGAAATATATATCTTTATTCAAGTGATTAGAAACTTCTTCTACCATAACATGCCTTTTATGTACAATTATACTACACTACCTATCACCCATGGGGAGTTTTTCTAAGTTATTTCACTTTAATGATATTTTTTTATTATATTATGGTTGAAAATATTTAAATATTTTCTTTAAAACTTATATAACTTTTATTTATTAAAAAGTTTTTGAAATTTTTCAGACAACCTCATTTATGCGTCTTATAAATTAATCCAAATTTTCATGTTAGATAATTTTCAGGTCATTAAACTTATATTGGACCACATAAATTTTATTATACATTTTATTTATATCAATTTCATATATATTGACCAATTTTTTCAACATGAAATGGGTGATAATGAATCTCATCACCATTATATAGATCTGATTTTACATATATTCAGATAAAAACTTTTGAGTTTTGTTATCAACTTTGATCAGATTCTTATCCACTTTAATTATTGATTATTTTGATACATGATTAACCAATATCCCATGTATAGTATAATATAAAACCTGTAACCCAAGGGATCATATGTCTGAACTCAATTTTTTTTTGAAATATGATTATTTATCCCATCATAAATAAGAGATCCTTTATCATTAATAATTTTATATATTCCAAAGAGATTCATATGAATGATTCAATTACTATAACATCATATTTTATTCCACTCATTGCAACAGGAGATACCCATTGAAGGGTGGGGTGAATCAGTGTTACAAAATTTAATTTTTAACTTTTTGGTTTAGTTCTCACTTGGATATGAACCCATTATACAAATAGAACATAATTTTACATTCTCCACAAAAAATATATAAATTAAAAAAACATAACACTTTTTACATGGTTCAACACTAAGGGACAATCTAAGGATTATACATATGATATTTATTATATCATCCAATATTTTATTATATAAATATTAAATATCACCAGATGAATATTAACTGTATATATTTATGATCCATGATATAACTATAATTGTTTAGTGTGTTTGTAATCTTGGATATATAAAAAACAACAATATAAAAGATATACATTATTTAAAATTAATTTTTCTTATATATATAACCCTTCTTAGACAAATAACACTTAAAACAATTATTCATTACCTAGGGAAGGAGAACACAAGGAAGGTTGAGATAAGATTATCAATTTGGGAAAATATAAGAGATATTAATCAACAGTCATGAGTTAGTATAGGGAAAAATGAGGGTAGGAGAAAATAATAATTTCTTAAAGTAATCATACATAATCAGTCAAATATATTTAATCATGAAATATGGTGTAAGTTTTTTTAAAAAAAACATAAGACATAAGAGGGAAAAATATTCAATAATAAACCATGTTCCATGAGAACATAACAAAAGAATAAGGAATATTTTATTATCATACACATTAGTATAGAACATTATTTACATAGTTAAGGATCGATTATAGGATTATTATTATGGATTGGGTTTACTCCACATTCGATCATTTCATTTGTCAAGGTTTACTCCCAAGACATTCTTGTTGGGTAAAGAACCATAGTAAACTATGATCAATTCCCATTACTGTCCTTATTATTTCATTAGGTATCAAAAATAATCAAATTCAGTTCATGGATATATAAATACAGTCCCGCCCATCACATAAATTAAAACCATGAAAATTTGATGGATAAGATCAAAAAATAATTATCACACCATAATATCATAACCCATCGAAAGGATTCTAGTGTCAAAAAAATTTCATATTCTTAATTATTAAATACCCATATAATGAATAAATATGGTAATTTAGGTTCATCTTCCCTTAAAAATAATTGGAAACACGAATTGATGCTTTTATATATGAAAATACCTTTATAAAATTACATTGAAATTTCTTGATAAAAATCCCACATTCATTTTTAAATAACTTATTTAAGATAAAAAAAATTAAAAATATAAGGGATAACATTTTATTTGAAAATAAAAAATGAAAATTATTATAGAACACACAATTATAAGAGTTTTCATTATGTGAGGGAAAATGTTTTTGTGGTGTATATTAAAATATATATTTATTTCACAGTTTTGTTAAAACCAAAAAGCACCTCCTTAATAAATGAAAAGAATATTATTTATAATTTTTTATAGAAAATAAAAAAAAGATAAATTTTTTTCAAGAAATAATATGATAATAATAAAACAATATTTAAGAAATTTTAACAAAAAATATGGACATGAATGAAAAGATTCCGGATCAAAGAGATAAATGATGTCAGCTTTTTGTAAAAATATTATTTTTGGATTTTGAGTACTTAAAGACAGTAAAATGAACGTGAAATGTGTAATACCCATAAATTTCTTATATATGAAAAAAAATAATATTTTGGTGATATATATTATATAATTCCATCAAAAAAATTTGTAATCATTACCAATATTTGTATAAATGTGATTGTAACATAAAACCCTTACCAGATGTTTGTATTTATTCATAAACACTTTACGAAATTAAATAATAAATATAAATGTATTATAATTATAAAATATAACTATATTAATACCAATAATAACGCATGTAGAGACCCGATGCTTGAGGTATATAGATATTACATTACTTTTGCGTAATACTTAATACATAAAAAAAATATACACACAAGGACCATAATAGTTTAATGTCTTTGGAAACATGGAATGTAATCTTCTAATCGTGGTGAATGATCTTCAACATCTCCCATAAAGATCTTCAACTTTTTGTTTCCTTACCTAAAACCTTTATTTTAATCCTAGGGGAAAATAAAACCTAAATAGGGTGAGCTCAAATGCTCAGTAAGGTTATGCATGGATAAAATAAAACATACCATATACATTTGAACTTAAAAACATGACCATAATGTTTAAATATCAAAATCTTGAGCAACGACATAAAACATGGAAGTACTTAAGGAATAGATCATAATGTAACATAAAAAATTATAAAATATCATGTGAATAAAACCTGTAATTGTGGCATCCATTAAGAACATGTAATGATTTCCATAGTAGCCATGGAATTGCTTCCAAGACCATCTTAGTGGACAAATTCCCTTTCTGAATCGAGTTCACTCCTCGTTCCAGTCCTGTAATGCTGAACCAGATTAACATACCATTCCAGCCCTGTCTATATCATGAGATATAAATCTTTACCCAATGAAATGTAGGGAGATATAGGTCCCACCCATCTCATAATGAAATCATTCTTACTTGTGCCACAAAATAAACATACATCATTTATAAAAACCCAATAAATAAAATGGGTTTCATAAACATCATCCCATCATCACATAATCCATATAAAAGAAATGGATATCATTTCATAATAAGAAAATTGAAACCATGTAAATAATAGAGACATTATAATTGAAACAAACACATATTATGTAATGTCATCTTAGATGAAAAATTGTTTTCATAAAACACTTGAAATGAATTCTTGAGGAAAATATCCTTTTTTCTTCAAAATAATTTTCTTTTCACAAAATGTCATGCAATTTTAAAATAAAGGTATTTTGTTGAAAATAGTCATGAAATATTTTGGAGGAAGAATCATGAAATTAAGGCTTTATAAAACTGTAAAAATCCATTCATTCCATTTACGTTAAAAAAACATTCTTCTCGTACTTTTTTCGGAAAAGTCAAAAACTACCTTATAGGGTAAATAAAAGAATGATTCCATTCATACCATTGGGTAAAAGTCAAAATGGGTAAAAAGGACTTTAAACATACATGAAACCATTTTTAGTATGCATGGACATGGATGATACCAATTACCCCAGTAAATACTTACGAATAAACAATCTCAGATAACAATGAGATTGGAATAGTTATCCTTTACCTTAGGTCTGATATGCTTTGTATGGATCCGAACCTCCTGTATAATGATTTAAAAAATTTCATTGAAATATTAAATAATCATAATAATTGTTATGATATCATATATGTTTCACTTATGAATTTATATTACTTGTTCTTTTGTAAATTCCATGTTAAAGTAACGTTTTGGGTAAAATCATTTCATTTATCGTATGTGTTTCAACTTATCGTTCTTGAGATTATTAATTATATCCTGATTTACATAATTCCAGACAGTAAAACATGATTTATATATAATATATATCCATCATATACATATATATTATAGATCTACAAAAATAAATGAAATACACCGTTCATGGAGACGGTAGGTCGTACGTACGCATGAATGATGTTTTCATGTCCTTATTGAATTGAATGAAATTAAATAGATGACATACATATATATATATAAATAAAATCCAGTAGCATTATTATGTAATATATTTCATTATTATTCATTATATATAATTTATAATCATTCTTTAACGGTTAATCATGGAAAATGAATCTCATCCCGTTCGTGGAGACGGTAGTCCGTACGTACGCACGAGCGATGATATCATTCCCCTTATCGTGGAATTGTATTAAAGTGTATGTATAATATTATTGAATCAATATAACTTTAAAATATTCATATATATTCATTACTTTCACCATTATACCCATCCTTGTTAGGTGGTGGTGGAAAATAGATTACACCACAGCGTGGAGACGGTATTCTTTACGTACGCACGTGCGGTGATTTCGTTTTCTGTAGGATGGATAGATGGTGAAATATGGTTGTTTCATACTTATAATAACCTATAATTATATTAGTGATACTGATGTTATTACTTCATAATGAAACAACCAAAGAAGAAGAAGTGGAAGAAGAAATAAAGTTGAAAGAATCGGTAACGGACATTACCTCTTCTTTGAAGCGCCTCTATGAGACCTCCTCTTAGGGCACTATAATTATTATTTTAAGAAGACCAGGACCAATATGATGTTTATAGGTAAGTGGAGAAGATAATTTGGTATGGGTCGGAGGAGCTTGATGGCTCAATGTGGTGTGAGGAAGAGAGGGAGGAGATGCCCTTTTATAAGGGAGGAGAGGGGCACCTTTGGAATAACTAAAAATAATATTTTATTAAAAAGTCATATTCTTTTTTTAATAGCTCCAAATTGGGTTATTTAGAATCCAAGGTAGGTATCGGTAGAAATAATCTAATCCAATAGAATTTAGACAAGTTTAGGTTTCTATTTTAACCTTATCATTTAGATTTAACTTTAAGTTAGATAATTTAACTTTTACCGTGTCTTCTTGTTTTCTTTCACTATAAGGTTAATAAACTTACTATAACAAGAAAAACAAACCCCACATTGTTTATTATTAATATATATAATCTCATATAAGTAATTTTTCCTATCCTTATATTTTTAGGAATAATATAACAATTAATTATATAATATTTTTAAAAAAAACTATTTTATGTCAATTTTGACCATATTTGGTAATTGATTTTTGTGAAAATCATAACAGAATGATTAGTTCTAACAAAGTTAACTAAATCAATTATAACATGTCCTGTTAATGTAGAAATTAGTATAATTCATAAAATGTCTCAAATTATATTTATTTGGGAATTTATAACATTATTTATGTCAATATTTCACTAATAAGATAATTACTCCATCATCTTTGTGTCAAAAATAAATTAAATTATTTAATGTCTAAAAATTATATATAAAATACCATTATGTAGGAAGTATTTTGAGATTTATAATTAATATTTATAGTTGAATTTATCTTATGTATAACCCTATATTAAAAATTATTTACTTATTAAACATTTATTTTAACTATTTTAACCCTTCTTTAAATAAATTAATATTAAATGTCATAATCCAATACAAGTGGGCCTAAATTGTGATATTTTATTCTTAAGGTTGTTTTTGGTTGAATTACACTTATCTAATAGAATTAAGAAATGTGTTAGGGTAATAATAATATCATTTTTACCCTTAATTATCCTATTTACTTTTAACCGTGGTAAATAAAAGAAAAAAGTTACTATTCACCAAAAAACTATTTTCATCTCATTGAACCACATTTTAGTCCTTGAAATTAACCGTGTGTCTTGGATTTTCGAAATTCTACTCACAGAAGCAGTAAAATTATGTTTTATGAAAAATTCAGTTTTTTAACTACCACTTAGTGGTTTCACTATTCATCGAAAAATGAATGTTTCCAGAAAAATAAAAAAAATAGGCCTAAGATATATTTGATATTATGAATTAAAAAATTATGTCTATTTTACCAAATTCAAAACATATCAGTTGCATTAATTAATTTGAAAATTAATTTCCGTCGTCAAAACAAATAGCGTGTTTTTAAGAGATAATAACTATCAAAAGATTGACACTTGTTTATGCCTGGTTTAAATGTGAAATTACATTAAATGACCAACATTACATTAAATGGTAAAAATATATTCTAAATATACTTTAAAACCACTCAAATTAAAAAATTATCACTATTAATTATTTCGATTAAATAAGTTGTTTTTAATTAAAATTTAGTAATTTTCTCTATTCATCAGAATATGAATGTTATCTGAAAAGTAACAAAATTTGACCCTAAGCTAATTTAGATATTCCAAATAAAATAATGAAGTCCATTTTGAAAGATAATGTTATAAAATTTCAAAAAGTGGTTATTACTATTCATAACGGCTAGTTCATAATAATATTATAATAATATCTTTTTTAGTGAAACTCAGTATTGCGTACTAGACACACTGTCGAGGAAGGTATTTATTGCATGTAATGCAAACCAAGTCAGGGATGTGTGTAGTGAAAGCTCTGCTTGGTGTTGCGTATAACATAATCAAAACTTATTTCATTTATACATTAAACAAAATCTATACATAATGTTGCGTATAATAGTTTCTACAAAACAAACTTGAAATTGTGTGTAACGCATGCCAAGAATAGTGTTGTGTATACTGCAGGAAAATACAGTGTTGTGTATATCACGAGATAATTTTGGTGTAGCGTACAACACAAGACATTAAAAAGAATATTTTTCATAAAATCTCAGGGTGTTACATTCTACCCCCCTTAAATTGAATTTCTCCCTCGAAATTCGTTTGGATTATAAATGGTTTATTACACGAGAGTTTCCTTCATAGAAACCCATATCGTAAAAAGGAATACTAAATCTTCATTTAAAAAAAGGAACATTAGAAACATAACGGATACCCAAATAACTCATCAATGGGTTTCCACATAGAAGAACATAAGTGAAAATATGAATATGGAGGAGAAATCTAACCATCATGTTCTGATGGAGAGTGGTATAGAACATCGCTATGAAAAATCCATGAATCACAAAGCCATAAATTTATGATGATCTAAGGTACCATCTGATTCATCAGATATACGGGCACTAGGACAACATTTTTTTGTTTTCAATATCATTTCCCTAAAGTTGAAAATTTTGAATTAGAAGAAATACTTGATTGATTTTGGTACAATCTCACTATTGTTCGTGCTTTGAACAATTTCCACTTCATCTCTAAAGGAAATGAAGTTGAATTTGTTATTCGTGAACTGTTAACAGATCATGTGACAGAATTATGGGTCATTCCATTTGTTTCAAACAAAATTTTAGCAAAAGTTATCAAATATACATAAGTCTATCTATGGTGAGGTTAATCGTACACTATTCCAAAAATGAACTTATACTTCATCTATCATGACGCTTAATAAAATAAAACTAGTTTCTACTAACCAGGGACTTCCTGTAGGCCATTGGTATGCGATAAAGCCCAGTCACACTTCAGTTGTGGTTTTGATTCCCACAGCCTTGTTCGACGCGATGGGCTGTCGTCTGTCGTTCATGTTGTCCTTTTTCTAAAAGTACATTACTATAACATCCCATCAATAATATCGAACTAACTTATGTCTAACATAATCCATTCCAATCTTTATGCTTATCTAAAATACTTCGGTCCAAGCTCATAGTATAAAGAAAATGATAACTTGAAATGTCACATAAAAATCATGTGAATTCCATCATTTATCCCCCATATATCATAAGATATATCTTTTTGATCAAATTACAAACATTTGAATACATTAATCATGTATTCTCTTGAAGAATTAATACCCATTTAACCTTAGTGAAAGCATGAATATTGATAAATTTTAACACTTTCCACACACCAAAATCCCAAAAATTCTATATACTCAAACAATAATATCACTTAGTCCTTGTATCAATCATGATCTCATGATTACTATCATATTATTTTCTCTTCATCCCTTCGTTATGCGCATTTCATCTGCTTTCTAAAAATATTTTAATCACCTTTTAATGGTTACTAGTACCATATAATTATTTAAAACAAATACATAGATATTCCAAAATTCCACAATACCGTAAATGAGATTCCATTATACTATTTTGAAATCCCATTACATAAACACTTAATCATTACACAACATCATTTTCATACTCAACATCACAAATAATGATCTCATGATACTTCCCATTATCCTTTACCTTAAGAGGTTGCTCACGTTGATCATCGTTAACCCATGGAATAGGGTATTTATTAGCATAATGCCCCATTTCATTGCACTTGAAGCGTTGAAGTGTTGGTGGAGAGTTCTCTATAGTCTTTTCTCTATTCACATCATTAGAAACCTTTTTCATTACTTCGACAAAAAACTGCTTGATAACCTTCTTTTACACACATAAAACATTTTCTAGTACCTTTTAAGAAATCTCTACCATACTTCTTTCCACACTTTGAGCATAAAGAAACATTCAACTTCCGTTCACCATTGTTCTGAGATTTCTCCTTGAACTCCATATTTAGTTTCTTGTCAAAACCATGAGATGGATATGTCACACCAACTTCCAGTTCTACCTTGATAGCACAACAAAAAATTTCATCATAGCTACTGAAGTCTCTTATAGCTAATGCCCTTCGAAGACTTGGTTTTAAGCCACTGAAAAATCGATCAACTTTACATTCAGGTTGGATGATAAATCCAGATGCATACCTTGCAAGTCTTGTAAAATTTGCTTCGTATATACCAAAATATTCATCATCCTTCTGCTTAAGCTCCAGAAAATCTTTTTCCATATTTTTTCGATTAATACGAGGGAAGTAGTTACTGAAAAACAAGTTCTTGAACTCATCCCATTCCATTGACTCAATTTCATCTCTCTGCCTCGTATTCTTGATAAGATTCCACCATTGATCAGCATCACCTTCCAAAATATATACTGCTAAGATGACTTTATCATGATCATAACATTGTAGATCTGAAAATATCTTTTCAGTAGTACTGATCCATTGTTCAGCCACTAAGACATCAGAAGACCCGCTGAATGAAGGTGGACGCTGCCTCATGAAGGATTCAACAGAATGTTGATCCTTTCTCTGCTCATTTTGAAATCCGGAATGATTCATATCTTGTGTAAGTATAGAAATAAGATTGCGAACTCCATCTCCCATGACCTTGGTTTGATCAGTAGGACAATCATTGCATTGTCCATTAAATTGATCAACACGGTTCCTTCGGGTTCCATCCATCGTCTTAAACCCATAAATAATAGTGAGAGCGGCAAATAACATTCTAGGGAAAACAACATAATGAAGGGGGAGTACATTCAATATCTAACATCTTATGTTTAATTATAATATCGTTAGTACAATTATAGGACTATAACCTATACGTATACGTAACCTTAGGTACATCCCTAGACATACCTTAGAAATATCTCTAGGGATCTCACTAAAGTTTTTGCATCCTAGTTTCCAAAGGTTAACTAAACCTTTCCTCTAATACCAATTGTAGAGACCCGAAGCATGACGTACATAGATATTACATTACTTTTGCGGAATACTTAATACATAACAAAAACAGACACACAAGGGTCGTAATAGTTTAGTGTCTTTGGAAACATGGAACATAATCTTCTAATTGTGGTGAAAGATCTTCAATATCTCCCATAAAGATCTTCCACTTTTTGTATCCTTATCTAAAACCTTTATTTTAATCCCAGGGGAAAATAAAACATAAAAAGGGTGAGCTCAAATGCTCAGTAAGGGTAAGAATGGATAAAATAAAACATACCATATACATTTGAATATAAAAACATGACCATAATGTTTAAACATCAAAATATTGAGCAATGACATAAAACATGGAATTACAAAAGGCATAGATCATAATTAAAAATAAATCATTATAAAATAGAATGGGAATAAAACCAATAATTTTGGAATCCATTAAGAACATGTAATTAATTCCATAGTAGCCAAGGCATTGCTTCCAAGACCATATTAGTGGACAAAGTCCTTTTCTGAATCGAGTTCACTCCTCATTCCAGTCCTGTAATAATGAACTAGATTAACTTACCGTTCCAGCCATGTCTACCTCATGAGATATAAATCTTTACCCAATGCGTTGGAGGGAGATATAGGTCCCACCCATCTCATAATGAAATCATTCTTACTTGTGCCACAAAATAAACATACATCATTCATTGCAACCCAATAAATAAAATGGGTTTCATAAACATCATCCCATCATCATTTAATCCATATAAAAGAAATGGATATCATTTCATAAAAAGAAAATTGAAACCATGTAAATCATAGGGACATTATACATGAATCATACACTTATGAAATAATGTCATCCTAGATGAAAAATGGTTTTGATAAATCACTTGAAATGAATTCTTGAAGAAAATATCCTTTTTTCTTCAAAATCATTTTCTTTTGACAAAATGTCGTGCAATTTTAAAATAAGAGGATTTCTTTGAAAATATTCATGAAATATTTTGGAGGAAGCTTCATGAAAATAATTCTTTATAAAACAGTAAAAATCCTTTCATCCCGTATACGTTAAAAAAACATTCTTCCCGTACTTTTGTCAAAAAAGTCAAAAAGTACCTTGTTTGGTAAATAAAAGAAAGATTCCTTCCATAACATTGGGTAAAAGTAAAAATGGGAAAAAGGGATTTAAACATACATGAAAACATTTTTAGGAAACATGATCATGGATGATAACAATAATACCAGTAAATACTTACAAATAAACCATCTCGTATAAGAATGAGATTGGAATAGTAATCCCTTACCTTAGGTCCGATATGCTTTGTATGGATCCGAACCTCCTGTATAATGATTTAAATAATGTCCTTGACTTATTAAATAATCATATTCATTGTTATGATATCATATATGTTTCACTTATGACTTTATATTACCCGTTCTTTTGTAAATTCCATGTTAAAGTAGCATTTTGGGTGAAATCATTTCATTTATCGTATGTGTTTCGACTTGTCATTCTTGACATTATTACTTATATCCTGATTTAAATAATTATGGAGTGTAAAACATGATTTATATATAATATATAATCATCATATTCATATATATTATAGATCTATAATAAAAAGGAAATACAAAGTTCATGGAGACTGTAGGCCGTATGTACGCATGAACGTTGTTTTCATTTCCTTATTGAATTGAATGAAATTAAATAGATGACATACATACATATATATATACATAAATCCAGTAGCATTATTATTTCATATATTTCATTATTATTCATTATATATACTCTATAATCATTCTTGAGTGGTTAATCATGGAAAATGAATCTCATCGCATTCGTGGAGACGACAGTCCGTACGTACGCACGAGCGATGATATCATTCCCATGATCGTCGAATTGTATTAAAGTGTATGTATAATATTAAAGAATCAATATCACTTTACAATAATCATATATATTCATTACTTTTACCATTATACCCATCCAAGTAATGTGGTGGTGGAAAAAAATTACACCACGGCGTGGAGATGATATTCTGTACGTACGCACGCGCGGTGATTTCGTTTCCCATAGGATGGATAGATGGTGAAATATGGTTGTTTCATACTTATAATAACATATCAGTATATTAGTTATACTTATGTTATTACTTCATAATGAAACAACTAAATAAGAAGAAGTGTAAGAAGAAATAAAGTTGAAAGAATCGGTAATAGGCATTACCTCTTCTTTGAAGCGCCTCTTTGAGACCTCCTCTTAGGGCACTAAAATAGGTTTTTGAAGAAGAGAAGGACCTCTAGTTTGTTTCTAGGGAAGTGGAGAAGAGAATTTGGCAGGGTTGTTCCGATCATGAAGGCTCAGAGTGGTGTGAGGAAGAGAGGGTGGAGGTGCCCTTTTATAAGGGAGGAGAGGGGCACCTTTGGAATAACTAAAAATATTATTTTATTATAAAGTAATATTCGGTTTTTAATATCTCCAAATATATATATTTAGAAGCTAAGGTGGGGATGGGTCTAAATCCTATAATCCAATATAATTTTGACAAGTTTAGGTTTCTATTGTAACCTTATCATTTATATTTAACTTTAAGTTAGATAATTTAACTTTTACCGTGTCTTTTTGTTTTCTTACACTATAAGGTTAATAAACTTATTATAAAAGGCCAAAAGAACCCCAAGTGGATTATTATTAATATATATAACCTTATCTAAGTCATTTGGATGAACCTTATATTTTTAGGAATAAAATTACAATTAATAATATAATATTTGTTTTAAAAACTATCTTATGTCAATTTTGACACTATTTGGTAATTGATTTTTTGGAAAATCTTAACAGAATGATTAGTTTGAAAAAAGTTATCTAAATCAACACTAGCATGTCATATTAACCTAGAAAATTAGTTTAATTCATTAAAAAGTCTCAAATTACATTTATTTGGGTATTTATAACATCAATTATGTCAATATTTCATTAATAAGATAATTACTGCATCATCTTTTTGTCATATATAAATTAAATTATTTAATGTCTAAAAATTATAAATAAAATACCATTACGTAGGAAATCGTTTTATCTTTCTAATGAATTTTTATAGTTGAATTTACCTTTTGTATAACCCTATATTAAAAATGATTTACTTATTAAACATTGATTTTAACTATTTTAACCCTTCATTAAATAAATTAATATTAAACGTCATAATCTAATCCATGTGATCCAAATGGTCATATTTTATTCCTAGGGTTGTTTTTGGTTGAATTAAACTTATCCAATATAATTAGGACATGTGTTAGGGTAATAATAATATCATTTTTACCCTTAATTATCCTATTTACTTTTAACCGTGGTAAATAAAAGTAAAAAGTTACTATTCACCAAAAAAAAATATTCAGCTCATTGAACCACATTCTAGTACTTGATATTAACCGTGTTTCTTGGATTTTCAAAATTCCACTCACAGAAGCCGTAAAATTAAGTTTTATGAAAAATTTAGTTTTTTAACTACCACTTAGTGGTTTCACTATTCATCAAAAAATGAAAGTTTCCAGAAAAATACCAAAAAATAGGCCTAAGATATATTTGATATTATTAATTCAAAAATTATGTGTATTTTACCAAATTCAAAACATATCAGTTGCATTAATTAATTTAAAAATTAATTCTCGTCGTCAAAACAAATAGCGTGTTTTTAAGAGATAATAACTATCAAAAGATTGACACTTGTTAATGTTTTGTTTAAATGTGAAATTACATCCAATGACCATCATTGCAATAAATGGTTAAAATATATTCTAAATATACTTTAAAACCACTCAAATTAATAATTTATCACTATTAATTATTTCGATTTAAAGAGTTGTTTTTAATTAAAATTAAGTAATTTTCACTATTCATCAGCATATGAAAGTTATCTGAAAAGTAACAAAATTTCACCCCAAGCTAATTTCGATATTCCGAATCCAAAAATGAAGTCCATTTTAAAAGATAAAATTTATAATATTTCAAAAAGTGAGTATTCCTATTCATAACGGCTAGTTTATAATAATATTATAATAATATCTCGTTTAGTGAAACTCGGTATTGCGTACTACACATGCTATCGAGGAAGGTCTTTATTGCGTGTAATGAAAGCCAAGTAAGGGATGCATGTATTGAAAGCTCTGTTTGGTGTTGCCTATAACATAATCAAAACTTATTTCATTTATACATTAAACAAAATCTAAACATAATGTTGCGTAGAATAGTTTCTACAAAACGAACTAGAAATTGTGTGTAATTCGAGCCAAGAATAGTGTTGCATATACTGCAAGAAAATACGGTTTTGGGTATATAACAAGCTAATTTTGGTGTAGCGTACAACATAAGACATTAAAAAGAATATTTTTCATAAAATATCGGGGTGTTACACCACCCGTTTTGTTTACATGAAACATCTTATAAAATTTTCATTAACAATATTCATTATCATATTTATTTTGGGTGTTAACTACATTGTTTTTTCTAAATGTTTTGGTTTATAAATTACGATCCTTGAATTTTTATCAGGGTTAATTCATATAAATATTGTTAATAGTGATATAATTATCATATATATTCACTATATATAAATTATTAACCTTTCATATAATTTGGTGATGAAAAACGAATTAGTTTACTACGTGGGAACAATAGTTTACCATACACATGAGTGATTTTTTCATTTTTCGATGGATGTAAAAAAAGAAACATAAAAAATAATTCACTATTATAGAAACATGAATATATCATAAATATCATATATATAAATTAAATCAAATATAATAACCAACCATGAAATAATGTGGTAAAAAATTATTCGTATTGCTATGTGGAGGTGGTAGTCTATATGTATGAACTGATTATAATTTCGTCACCAATTTTAAGGAAAAGTGGTAGTAAATTGATCTTAAATCATTTTAATAAAATATTCATATAATTATTTCAATATTGGAATTTTTGTAAGGATAATGTTTTTTACAGGATATATAAGAAGATATACAAATTAAATAGTTTGGTTGATATTTATACATCTTCTTTGAAAGACCTCTTGGGATTTTTCATTTATCCTTGAAGGATTGATCTTAATAGAATAGAACAAGCTATATAATGATGGTAAGAATTCTAGGAAGTAATTTAAAAAACTATTTCATAATCAAAACGACTTAACGTTTTTGAATAATTGAGAATAAAAGTTTACCTTTTATAAGTAAGGGGAGGGACACACATGGAATTTCTTAAAAGATTTCAATGACATAATGTCACTTTCAAGGTATAATATATAAAAATATATATTTTTATAAAGTTATAATAAAATAAAGTTAATAAAAATTAAATAAATTAATTTTTAAAATGTGGGTTACAATCGTAACCTTATGTCTCAGATAATCCCTCTGGTAAACCCATTTTAAACATAACCATTGCAACAAAATTATACTATTTTTAACATTCATTATGATAAAAAATTAAATTGATATTATTGAATAATATTCATTATGACGATTCATAATATTTAATCCATTTTACCTTATTAAATTTATGTTTTTGGTATAATTTAATATTAAATAAATGCACTAACTGCAATGTAAACAAGTTTACAAAAATGAATTTTTATGAAAAAAAAGAATTAACTTCCATTACTTTTTTGGAAAAAAAAATTAAATGAATAATAAAATATATTATTAAATAAATAATATATAATATTAATTAATTAAATTAATCATTAGACATTTATCTAATGTTTTGTGATATAAAAATATTGCATTTATAAAAGGAGTTTTTAGAAGAAACATTTTATAAAAAATAATAAACATAAACCAATATAAAATATAGTGATTATTTTTAGGCAATTAATCATATCCAATATAATTAAAATATAGAGATTATATTTCTATATATAATTTAATAAATATTGATAATTTAACTTTAAAAATAATTATTGTATTATAAAAAATGATATTTTCACTATTCATTGAAAAATAATACTTTTTAGCAATGTCCGAAAAATTCAATATAATATAGTAATAAAATGATGATGTTGAAAATGAAAATTAATTTATTCAAATATAATTTATGAAACAGGTATAAATAAATTAAAATTTATATGATCTCATAATATAATAAAACTCATTTATGACAAAACCATTTTTTATGATTAAAATAAAATTATTTAAAATTGAGTATTTTTGTAGTATAAATTAATAAATAAATTTTAATAATTTAAAATATTTTTAATATTATGGTTTTTACTAATAATACCTACCAATTTAATAACTAGGTTTTACATGATTACATTATTATAGTATATTTGGACTCGAGGATATGTGTAAGACAAACTATCAAATACTTCATGTTTATTTCAAAGGAAATATATATAAAATCATAGAGTGTTACATTAGAAGTAGATTAAAATTAATTTTTCCCTTAAAATTCCTCTTATTTGAAAAAAATAAATGTGCATACCACTATTTTATTAAATCCTCATATTCCCATGTATCATCCTCAAATTTACGTTTCTCCCAACGAACTTTAACCATACAAGTAGTCTTATTTCATAGAACCTTTTTTATATGATCAAACATTTATATCAATTGTTAATAATAGGAAATATAATATTTTTGTGGTAAAAAATCTTTTTTTAGTACAAGTGAAAGATCATATATATACATTACCAGGAGAGATACATAGAACACAACATAAATAAGTGAATAATTCTATGGGAGTGAAAAGAGATAATATACAATCACTACTCAATCAGGAATCTTATAAGGACTAATATATATTGTCCTTATATTTATATCTTTCTGATTCTCATAACCATATTCAATTGGGAAATTCATATGAAAACCTTCTCACTTGGAATTCTAGATCTCTTCAGATATTATCATCTTAACTCTTATATATATTATATGATTACTCGATCTGATTCTAAAATGATGTAACCTTATATACCATTAACATAGACAACTCAAGTCCCAATAGCTTTCATACTCTTACATCATTATAGAATGATGGATTTCTAAACTTATATAGGGCTTCATAATGATTGATATGAATGATTGAGTGAAAGATATTATCAACAGAGAATTAAATTGGGGAACAATGTGGAACTCAATCAAATTTTAAATATAGAGAAAAATATCAAAAAAACTTCAAGGTATTGAATGGCCCTACCTGAATAATAATCCATCTATGTATGACATGAATTACTTAAAAATCACTAAATATTCTGAATTTCTTAAAGAATAATCGATAACATCGATGTAAAACATAGATCTCTACCAGTTTCAATAGAATATGGTATTATATGAAGCCTTACTCCTTCCTTAATATATATATTAGAAATATAATCCATATTTAAATCTTATCTATTATCATTGATTTGTGATTAGTTTATAAACCAATGAAATACAACCAAAATATCATTATGGTCATTATAAAATTTGGGAAGTTTGATGAAAAAAATCCATGGTGATGTTTTACCATTTTTGTTCTTCTATGGTTAATGGTTATAATATTTATTTGTTATAATATATATCATAATTATCCAAATGACATACTATTCCCTAATATAAATACTCGGTAATATATCTCTATATGTTGTCACAGAAAAACACTCTTTCATATCTCTGTACATCTTCATACTCAAGTATCAATAGATAATGGTGAGATATGAGATTCACCCAATATCAAATTATCAGTGTTTAGTATTAATAAGACACATACTCATTTATTGGACAATATAATTTCATCCAAATCATTGTTGAACTAATATAAATTTACCATCTTATTTTTTAGCTCCACATCCTACTTCTATGCCACTTTATTATTCAAATTGATCTATTGTTGAATACTAATTTGAGGTAGAAATTATTTCCTAACTTTCTTCATGAATTCAGGGTCCCTCATCTAAAAATACAAAAATATTAGATATCTTAGGACCCTCATCAGATATAAGATAACAAAAACTTTTCGAATCAAACCAAAATCCACCTTATTCACTTTCCTAGTGTGTTAATCTATTGAGAAGTCATAATCATTAATCAAAACCAACCATATTGTTTGGTTCATATTGAACTATTTTGGGTGAATACATTCTTTAAGATGTTATGATAATTATATATGTTACAAATTTATTTTCAAAGACAATGTCCCCCTATATATAATGAAAATATTACCGCTACTAACAATGAATCATGATTCATGTCATTTTTATCCTGAAGATTTCATTAGCATGATGTATATGTTGTTAGTATAGTATTCTATATAAGAACTCATACAATACCATTATTTGATGTGTCCTTGAAAATAAAAAATGATTCTCCACTATTGAAATGCGTGAGAAAAGGTAAAATGACTGACCTTCACATTAATTAATTTAAATTTTATTTATATTAAATTGTAAAAAGGAACATAAATCCCATTAGAGTTAATTTTGTAGGTGGGACAAGCATGAATGAAAAATCCTTCAAAACCACTAATAATATCCTATTAATATATGAAAAATATAGATATCAATCATATTGGTTGGTCTAGGAAATTATAAATAGATTATATGTTTGATAAATTGATCAACATATCCTACATTGATATTATATGATCAAATAATGGATCATTCTGTACAAAAAATACACACGTGTTAATTTTTCATACAACATCCCCTTACATTAGATCTTTAGTACCATCCTCAAGTGATCTTCATGACAATACTTCCACTTGGAATATATAGGAATATCATCTATAAAGACTACCAGAAACTGATCAAGGTAATTTGTAACACCATTATTCATTAAATACCTAATGATAATGTGGGAAAAGGTAAGACCGAATAACACCATTGTAAATTCAAATTTTCAGTACCCCAAATAAAATGATGTATTGGGTATGTATTCACTATTGACCCCCAATTGGTAACATCTAGAGTGGAGATAAGTCTTGGTAATATGTTTAGATCCTTCTAATTGATAAAAAAATCATCAATATGGGATAAAGGATATTTTTTCTTAATCGGGATCTTATTATGTTCCTGATAATGAATGTATAGTCACATTTTTCTATATTCTTTATTAAAAGAAGTACCCAATAAACTCAACATGCAATAATTGGATAAATTAATCCCTTAACAATATTCTCATAGAGTTATGTTTTCAATTATTTCAACTAAACTAGGGTTATTCAATATAGAGTCTTTACTAAATGTTAGGACATGTTATGAGTTTTTCTAAAAAATCAACTTCATGATTTAGAGGATTAATAGTAAAATCTTCGAAAAATACCTTAAAACTATTAAAAAATGGGAATATCTTCAATTTTTAGTTTCTCCATAACCATATTATATAAATATAAACATTTAATTGGAATGAATACTTAGGAAATTTATGTAATTTATATTCGAATGTCATATTTTTCTCACATTAATAGAAAATCATTGGCTAGTTCAGTGTGAGAAATTTTACTTCTCTTCCTCAAAACATGATATGGGATTTATATAAATAATTCTAATGGATTCCCAAAATTATATTAAATTTGAAAATTGATAGATCACAAATATTTATAGGAAATACATTCACCCAAATATCAATCGGACCTGATTCATAATCCTGAGATGATTTCATCATTCCATTAATAGTATTTTTTCAAAAAATTTAACATCTAATAATTAAGGTGGTACTTTTATACCTTTTTATATTCTTAATATATATTTTATAGGGTATAAATAGAATAAAAAAATACATTATATGTTCTATACCATATGATATTCTTACCTTTTAAAACACAACTAACATACCCTACATCAAAAATCATGATCAAATGAAATTTTCATTTACCTATGGGATTAAGGGGTTTATAACCTCAATCATCAACAATAAACATTATATTTGATAACTATATTGAATAATTCTTATTATACATTCAATTGAATAATTATAGTTTGGGTGGTTCATTTTGTGGATATTTCTCTCTATTTTCATCATTTCATAACTTCTTCCCATTATGTCAGTATTTGATATCCTGATGGTATTATTTTACACATTTAAAATTTAACATTAAACTTTTTAAAATTTCTTAAATTCATTATTTCACACTTTTGGAATAAAGGAAAAGTAATCTTCTTCCTTCCATTGTTTTTCTTACTATAATTAACATTAGATTATATCTTTAATTTCTTATCAAAACCTCGAGTCTGATGGGTGAATCTAATATCCATTCACACATTGATATAAAATAAACTCATTTCATCATATCCACTGATGTCTATTATGGATAAAACCTTTTAGATACATGGTTTTAATCCAATAAATAATCAATAAGTCTTACATTACATTTCATGGAAAATACTAGAAGTGTAGCTCACAAGTCTTGTAAAATTATCTTTATAGGTACTAATGGATTCATCATAATTCTTTTTATAATAAAGAAATACCTCCTCTAAAATTGTATGAATATCATGGAGAAACTATATATTTAAAAATAATATCATAAACTCATCTCACTCCAGGGAGTATATTTTGTCACATTGTAAAATATTCTTGATAAGAGTCCACTGTTGTTCTTCTTCACCATCCAAATGATAAATAGATAAGAAAACCATTGCATGTTTTGAGAACATGATAAGGGGAAATATATTTTTATTGGTACTAATCCATTCCTCATCAATTTTTCAATATATTTACACAATAATTTTAATTTTTACATTTCCTTTTGAAGGACTCCAGAGAATGTTGATAATTCATTTTCTCATTTAGAAGCTCATAATGATTAATGTGTTGAGAAATCTTTAGAATAATAATAATAATAATATTTTTTTATTCCATCACCCATAACATTAAATTATCCATGATGAAAATAATTACATTTTCTATCACATTCACATTAACATGGGTTCTTCTAGTTCCAGCCATTGATTGAAACCAAAAATCATATGTTTAGAACCAATAATCATAGTAAAAAATATATTTATGAAACTAATTTATAGGATATAAAAATTATGACACATTATTTCCAATATAAAACACCTAAGGATAACACCATGCCATTCACAGTTATCATCAATTCAAATGATTCATAATAAATCATAATTAAAATGTGAACTAAACCAAGAATCTACCCTAGGAATATAAATATGGTTTCATATTTAGAGATAAATTACTATGGAAAAGAATGACTTCTATGTTATACTCAACCGAATTTTATTTGGTTTATTTTCCCATGATAAATTTGTTTCGAAAGAACAACCACTTATAATATTAAAAAATATATGTATTTGATGTAAAACATAACATCTTTATTTATAATAAATTAAGTTGTTCTCCTATAGTCAGGCTCATCCAAATTTTTCTAAATAATGTTTCATTATCATAGTTTACAAAAGTAACAAAACACTTCACTGATACCAACTATGGAGACCCATACATTTCATACAAAAATATTTCATATCATCATATGAATATTCATTATATATCAATAGGATCCACCCAAGAGATGTACATTTTTTGTGTCTTTGGGAACATTGATTCTTAAACAACTAGTAAAAAAAGATACGTTTCATTTCCTATTATGTTCTTTACAAATAGAACACTCCTTAGTCATATCACCCTTAAAACATTTCCTCATAACACATTGAAGGGAAAAATAATAAAGGGTGATATTAGATGATTAATAACATAAGCATAAGAGATATCATTAAATGATTATGGGTGAGTGTGATATATTAATAAGGGTATGAGACAACAATCATGACTTAAAATAGTCACACCCAATCACTTAAATATCATTACCTAGGAATCCCAGGGTATGTTCTTGTGAACAAAAGACATAATACATAAGAGTAATGAATCATCAATATTAAATCATGATCCATGAGAACATAACACAAGAAAAAGGTATATTTTTGTGTGTAATGTACATGATCATAAAAAATAATTTCCTCAGAAAAAGCTCATATCCATAAAATTCATAGTGTATCGATTTCGCTTCCCATTAAATAATTTCTTTACGTAATGTTTACTTTTAATAATATGTAATTTGAAAAATTCCCTCTTTGAACTGGGATTACTCCCCACTATAGTCTTTATTATCTCATGAAATATCCGTATTTACCAAATTAATTAAAGAGACATATACTTCTTGAGACCTCCTATAACATAATTAAAACCATATATATATGCACCACATGATCAAAAAATTATAATCATATCACCGTACCATAACCCATTAAAAGGGTACATGTTCCCTAAAGATTTCAGAATCATAATCATAATCTTTACAGAGAAATATCACATCAACAAAAAATAATGATAAAGATCAAATGATGTTTTTATGGATTAAAATACATTTAAAATATCAATAGTACATTTCTTAAGGAAACTACCCATTTCATTTTAAATCCCATATTTTAAATCTAAAATATTCCAAAATATTAATGAAAATATTATTATAAATAAAAATAAAAACAGATTACAAAAGAATAAAATAAAAGAGTATCCATGATGTTGGTGAAAGTCATTCATGAAGTTTACATTAAATTAAAAAATCCATTCAAATTTTGTGTAAAACTCAATAATACATCATTTGAAAAATGATTAGAAGATTCCATTTAAAAACATTTTTAAAGTTTTAAAAAAGTGTAATAAATAAATCAATATATCATTGGAAGATATAAATTTCATTATTGATAGAATTTTAAATAAAAATATAGTCCGGGAAGTAATGATTTTAGACCGAAGAGAGGAATGAAGCTAGTCTTCCTTAAATATATTCTGAAAATATTTTCATCTCTTAAATAGAGATAAATGAAATGAAAAATTTTAATCTAAATAACTAACTATTTTATAATATAATAAATAATATTTATAATATATGTATTTTATAATTTCAACATCATGAAATTTAATCATAAGCAATTTTGGTAAGATTGATATTAAAACGTAAACCCTTTACCTCAAGTATGTTCTTCTTAGTATTCACTCTGAGATTTTTTATAACAAATTTAAATTTATAATAATACTACATAAAGAACATATTAATACCTATAATTCAATTTTTTTTACATATTACATCTTAACACCTTTTCACTAATAATATTTAATTTTCATCATCATTTTAGGTGTTAAATGCTTCGTTTTTCATGTATGTTTTGGTTTAGAAGTTATTGTTCATACACTTTTATCATTGTTCCATAATCTCCAGAGTAGTAAGAATCATATATATATGATATATATTCATTTTCTAAATATTTATAACTATTAATATCAAGATATTATGGAAAATGATTTACATCAATTTGTGGATATTATAGTCTGTTTGTAGGCAGAATTAATATTCAAATTTTTCGATGGATGTATTGAAATTAAGATAAAAGATAATAAAACATTTAAAGGAAATAATAAAATAAAAATAATATATATATATATATATTGAATCTATCAATAATCTCCTTATCAAAGATGAGGGAAAGGACAAAAAACTGTGAGACCCTTTGTTCTTCAAGCGGAAGAAGAGATAATGACCCCTCGAGTCCCACCATCAATAGGCTCTAGAGTAGTGAATACCACCAAGGGTATAAAATCTTATGTAATATGGATTGAATTACCATTTTATTTAATAATATTTATAGATAAGATGGTATTTCCGACCAACACCAAGAACAAAAAATAAAATTAAATCCAAAAAAATCCATCCCCACATGCATGTTCAAAATTAACACATAAAAAGTATAAAGAAACTCTGAAAGGATGTACCAAAAGAAAAAAAAGAAGAAATGAAATATGTCCTAATTCCCAAGCTAGTGAGGTCCGTCATGGTCCTCAAAGTCCTCATAGAAACCTAAAATCTGTTTTATATATGTAGGGTGACTATACCGGTCAACAAAGTAGGGAAACCAAAATATCTTGTGCACAAGTTTAGAGAAATTATAATGCCTCGTGAGAAAAAAAAAGTATCCAAAACACCTAGAAAGAAAAAATATCCACCCACCTTCACTATGTCACACTCCCCAAATAGAATAAGTCAGGTGAAAATAATAGCAATAGCATATAGATATTTGGGCACCCCGTACTGCTTTACCACGAGTTATGTAGAACATCTTACGCATCTGACCCCCCACAAATCCTACTGCAATCCCACTACCGCCCCAAAAAACAACAATATGGGCCATCCCAACTACAAATTTATCCCGCCCACAAAAACATGGTCCACCACAACCACACATGCTGCCTGCAGACACCTGGGAGACCATAACCACACATCCAGCCCGCAGACACCAAAGCCTCATAATTAAGACACTTGTGAAGCAAACCTTTCTGCACTCACCTGTGACTACCACCAAAACACACCCTTCCTAAAGAGTCTTGGGAAATAATTAACCTTATGCCATCATAGACTTCTCGAAGAGTCTTGGGCTACCTGGGAGAGGTAGTATAAATGAGCTAACAACCAACCATTCATAAGAATGTTGGATAAAACACCCTCTCCCATGAAATGAGGTTGTTTATCACAATGTTCTCAACATGGGTAGGAGACATATAAGAAATAGAAGAATTTTTTTTATACATATAGGTAATCAAGAAATCAACCCAACCTTAGGGTCTAGAAACCAAAAACCAACCCACACACAAACACTCTTGCTGCTACCCTACACGCACAAGTACAAAACAACCACAACGAAAGCACAACCCATTTCTGGAAAACAGTTCCCCATCATAACCATTCTCGTTATCATGTTCAAGTAAATAAATTTAAATATTCCTTTACTACTGGGAAAATAACAAATATAACCTTAATCCAACAAAACCTACTAAAGGAAAAAATCCAACATGATGTTTACGTATTTACTCCCAGTTATCTTGTATGTAACTACATCAAAATGGGATCTATGAGATCCCTCTAAGTACTAGAACCAAAACAATCCCGAACCTACCAGGTCTATAACATTAACTGCTAGCTCCAAACAGCCTCGAATTCAAAAACCAACAACCTCTCAACCAGATATTTCATTCCCCTCTACGTCACCCTAGAATCATTAAACAGAACAACCGTGCATATCACCAGATCAGAGCATGAGAGTTTTTAGATTTAGCCAACACCTTTCATTATGTTACTTCATTCCATTTGGCTAACCGGTCTAATAAAAATATGGTTCTTATTCAAAAAGAATCCATTTAATCAACCATGATTATGAGTATAATCAGTTTCTATGTTATAGTTTTTTAATCGTGAGATTATTTATAAAAAAATACTACAATAGTGTGAAAGAAAGGACCACCAACGAACACAATTTCTAGTGGACATGATCCCTTTCAGAACATATATGCAAAGGTAAAATACAAAAACCTCATCATCCTTCCCACCCCTTAATTCTTTAAAATTATATTTATTATCTTCATTAAATTTTGTTTCATCTACATCCCAAGGGAAAATCATCATACCCCCACAACCTGATGCCCAATAAAGAGAGATGAAGGAAGAAACCCTAATTGATGATCAAGGATTGAAGTTTTATCCTAGATACAAAAAGAAATAGGGTCATGAAATAGGAATCCCCATGAAGAACTGAGTAGGAGGTATCTTACGCAGGCACGACTCGTCTCCAGAACAAGGGCTCCATGTGAACCAAGGTAATACAAAGGGACCAAGAAAGAAGAAGATCTCTGTGTGATAAAAGGCCTGATCCTAAAGTTATGGGATGTGAAATCTCAAATTGCTTAAAAATAATATCGTGGTTTGACCATGCAGGTGGGTAGTTTCACACTTCAGAATTAATTGAGATTTAATAATTCCCTCAGAGATAGTGAGATAGACCATCACATGACATAGAGTTGATAGGGTACATTTAAACCGAAAAAATGCGCAACATGGGAATAACTAGAAACATGAAAAAGGGTGTGAAACTGGTTAAAATGCCACACATTTTTGGTAAGTTAAGGGTAGAACCACTTTTAGGGGATTTAATATATCTTTTAACAACCTTAAAATGGTATTAAGAGGTAGTAGAACTTAAAGGACACATTACGGGAAAACTGGGGGTAAAGAAACCCAACACCGCTTGGTGGCACCGATCAGTGGCACCGATATGTGACACTACGGTGACACCCCTCCACTAACATAGATTCCCTCATGACTCATCATTGGTGTCTAGGAAACCCCAAACACCAGAATTTGACAAATTAATGGACTGGGAAGGTCCGAGCCATTACATCACATACCACTCAAACTATTCTCATCCTCTAGAATTAATATTTAATACAAAGAAGGATGGGGTCTAAACAACCACATTGTAAGATACCTCTTAGTGATAATCCAACTCTAGTTGCTCAAAAGTGGGAATAAAACCTTCACATCCGAGACCACCTCTTGATAGTTATCTCCCCAAAACACCCACATGAACCCCAAAGATCACACTTTTCAACACATGGATTTGAGAGTTCTTTCCTCCATGTCATGATACTTTATTCTTTGGATGTCATTGACTCACCCACACATGTTTAATAAAATCATCACTAATGCATCTTTGATTAGGAATTTTGTCCTCCCCTCCCCATATTCAGGACATGTCACACAAAACAGAGAATAGGAAAACAAATTATAATACAGTAAGCAGGGTCAGACATTACATCATAAGAAAGGCACAAAAGAAAAACATAATGGAAAAGCACAAAAATAGCTGTGTGTAAGGGGCACGCATCTGTGCCTCCTCTTCCTAGGTACTCTCCTCGAGAACACCATGCCCCCACAACATAAGAAGAAAGTGAATGGTCCTTCCATAAAGCACCTTCTTTATTCAATCATGGATTCTCATCAGTCGGTCCCTGAACCTCGCATCATCCTAGATATCTTACTCTCCCCATTTGAGGATGTGGGGGGTCATCATGTAGATACCAATAGAGATGAGATACATGGAAGATGTTATAGATCCTCTCCAATTACGGTGGTAACGCAACCTGATATGCCACCTCACCGAGCCATCCCAACACCTTGAAAAGTCAGATAAACCTACGAGAAAGATTACTCCCCCTTCCAAACCTACATTGTCCATGCTAAGGAAAAACCATTAAAAAACATGGTACACAACCTTTAACTCCATGGGTATACCCCTATGATCAGAATAAGACTAATGCTAGTCATGATCTAACTTCATATTTTCATGACCAAGATGAACCTTCTTCTTCATGATCTACACCACCTCTAGGCCAACAACACCTTCCTCTCCAACCTTTATCCAGCAGATAGGTGAATGAAACAACCTTTCATACAAGGCGTTGACCAGTTCCATTCCATTGGTGGAGTGATAGCTATTATTGTATGAAAACTCTATAGAGGAAAGTGTCATAACCATGATCATCTAAAGTCTAGAACACATGCTCGCAACATATCCTCAATTTTCTAGATGGTCCTCTATGTCTGGACATCCGTTTGAGGGTGGAAAGTGGTGCTAAGGCATATTTGGGTGACAAAATAACACTGTAGTCTCTTCTAGACTTGTGATGTAAAGCGTGTATCCAGATCCTAAATTATGGTTCTAGGAATTCCGTGCAGCTACACAAATTCACCTATGTACTTTTGTGATGAGGCGTCCCCTACACTCATCTCCTTAACCGCTAAGAAGTGAGATGATTTCATCAATAAGACCAACACTACCTAGATTAAATCACACCCTCCCTCATATCGTGGTAGTTTTATGACAAAATCCATCAATATGTTATCCCACATCAACTTGGGAACATCTAAGGGCTACAACAGACCAACGGGAACCCAGTGTTCAGCCTTCACCTACTGACACATAAGGCAATTTTCCCCAAACTCCACCACTGCCAGCTTCACTCCGGGCCACAAAAACGTACTTCTTAATCCCCGTTACAACTTGTAAACTGCCGGGTATAACGCTAGTGATGATCTATGGAAATCACCAAGAACTCCCTCACACATCATCTCGGGGATAAAAAACTTCCCATGGAAACACATCCGATTCTAACCATCCTCTGACCATCCTTCCAGAGAATCACCCTGGTTAACACGATCATGGATTAATTTGGCTTCTGAGTCCCCCCACTGAGACTCCTCCACCTGTCATACAAAGGAAGATTGCATTGTCATCCATAATATACATCCTATACTTTCCTCCACTCTCATGACCAGATGTAAAGAATCCAAATCCTCCATTACCTTCCATGAATCTGTTGACTCCCAAACCACATACTTCTATGACTTCCTAGTCAAGGAATCAAAAAATTACTTCCCCTTTCACAAGGTGTAAGACATCTCGAAGTCCTAGTCTGGAAGAAACTCCATCCACCTTCACTGCCACATGTTTAGGTATCACTAGGAGAAGACATACCTCAATATCTTGTGATCTATGAAGACCACTTAACATTCCCCGATGAGGTAATGCTACCACAAATTCAGCGAGAACACAACAACTACAGGCTCTAGGTCATGGGAGGCCTAAAAATGCTTGTGAATAAGTAACTTCCCAGAATCATAAGAGATCACTCCTTGGATTTGCATCAACACACACCCCAAGCCTTGACTAGATGCATTGTAAAATACATTAAACATTACCCATTCCTATATAAACCTCAGCAGCGAGGCACTGAAAAGCTTCCCTTTGAGATAACTAAAGGCAACCTAGAACTTCTTACTCCATACGAAAGCCTAGTCTTTTCTGGTCAGGGCCATTAAGGGCGTTGGAACTTGAGAGAAGTTGGGTTCTAGCCTTCAGTAGTAACCTGCTAGTCTGAGTAAACTACAAACCTTTTCCATGTTATTGGGTTCTTCCCAAGAAACAAATGCTTTGACCAATGATGAGTCCACCACTATAGCCTAACAGGACACCACGTGTGCAAGGAAGTGAACCTATCGTGTACTAAACATGCACTTGGACAACTTCTCAAAGAGATAGTGATGTCGGAGGTCCTCCAAAACTATCCTAAAATTCTCAGCGTGATCCTCCTCTGATCTTTAGTAGATCAGGATTTAAACGATGAAAACGACCACAAACCGGTCCAGATACTAATGGAAAACAGAGTTCATGAGTACCATGAACATAAACAGTGAATTCATAATACCGAACGACATGACTACAAAATCAAAGTTATTATATCTTCTTCTGAAAGAAATATTCAGGTTTCCACAATCCACCAACCTCTACTAGTGATATCTAGACCACATTTCGATCATAGAGAACCAACATGCCTCTTTAAACTTGTCAAAAAGGTCTTCAATCCTCGGGAGGGGGTAAAGATTCTTGACCGTTAACAGATTCAGTCTTCGGTGGTCTATGATCCACCTGACACTGCTATCTATATTCTTATTGAACAAGACTGGAGAACCCCATGGCGATATGCTTAGTCTGATAAAACACTTCTTCATTAGGGAATAAACCGAAATCTGTAACTTGCTCAATTTAGAAGGCTCCATCCAATAGGGAGCCATCGAAATCACAAAGACCGTGGGTTTTAAGTCTATCCGGAAATCAAAAATCACATCAACGGGGTAGTTTCAAAACATCTTTGGGGAAGATGTATAGGAAATAACTGAAAATCCAATGAACTTCCACCATCTCTGAGTCTATCGATTCCACTACCAACTCCGCTAACAAGGAAATAAGGGGCTTTACATACCGGATGCCCTCCTAGAAACCCCACTCTCCAAAAAAAGCTGCAGGATGGATGACCATACCTGAGCACCAAACCCTTCTCCAAAAGATGACGATAATACTTTCCATGTAAACAGAAATTTTAGGCCTTGGATGACATCATATGGCTGCATTTGCAGTATAAAGGGATCACAACTAGACTAATGAAACCCCAACATCATCCCACATCCATGAAAAACATCACAGAGGCTTTTATGACCTCCAACTAGCGGGGTTCACATCAGGGGAAGGGAACTTCTTTCTTGGTCTAGGGCCAAGGCATGCGATTTATTGGGTGCAGAAAAGGAGTGTGAAGCTCTTGAATAAAACAAGGCATAATCAAGAGTATTAAATAGAATGATCTTACATTGAATGACCTCAGGTTCAGCTGGATCTGCTGCCTCTGTTGCATGAAACTACCCACACCCAACTCCTCTACCCATCGACTATCAGTCACCTCACTGACCATGCCCCGATCAAGTTCCCTAGGGAGTGCCCTGAGGTCAGCCTCCTCCTGAAATGTCTGCTCTCAGAGGGAAAGGGGCATACTATTGTTGCTGCTGGAAACTGTAGCAAATGAAGTGGGAGCTAAACCTTCCCACCCCCACTATATTTTTGTGAGACAATGCACTAGTTTTCAATATTCTCATGGATAGAATAGGTAAAAAACCTCAATCTTATGCCCTTGGAGAAATGGAGAGGACTGAGATATTGAAACTAGAACTGCTGAGGCCAGCTCCCCACCGACCGAAACATAGAAGGCCCTGATATTGGAGTCATGCTGCTGACGACCTTCCCCTTTGATGAACTAAACTGTCTCCCCTGTTGCGGCACAACTACTAGTTTGTGCATCACCTCCATGACTTCAGACTTCTTCTAAACCTCCAAGTATGTTAGCAGGGTCAATGGAGCGGAAAAATACTGAAGAGAAGGTCGAAGTGCCTCCACTAAGTGTCTTGCCTGCGACTCCTCATCCCCTCCCAATTCCTTTTTGTTCATAAATAACCACTTTAAGGAAAAATGGGTATGCGACTCCTCATCCAGAAAAAGTTTTGTAGCTAAATGAAGGAGATCCTTGAAAATGATCCCTAATTCCATCACCATCATATTCCCTCACTGGAGGGAGGGATGATCTTGCCACTTTTCAGCCTTCACTGTGGAATAAAGGAATTCCTCCCAGAACTACTTCTCAAAGTCAGTCCACAAAACCTCAGTCTCTTTATTCTCCCCAAGATAAAGCATCCACCACTGATGCACTTCTCTCTACATCTTGATCATAGCTAGAAGAACCCAAAACTCTATCAGATCCTCTATCAAGATGAATTTGTTGACCAGCTCCTCGAGCCAACTCTCCATTTCATAGTTTGAGACTCTGCCATTGTACTTTCCCATAGTCTACCACTAGAAGGTAGGAGGCATCTTCTGACCTTGGTATTCCTGCTCCTCCTAACCAGCCCTTTGCTGATCAAATATATCAACCTAATGGGCATCGACTTCCCATTCTACTCGTGGATGTCATCCGAGTGCCATAGCATAAAAGAGAAAAAAATAATTCCTAATCTTGAGTAGTATTAAAGACTACTTTTAAATTCTTTTTAACCTTTTTATTTATTTTAAATTGCCAAAATACTCAAGACACACCAGAACACAAGTCCTCATGAAGCATGTACCTTTCTTATGGTGTCTACCCTGCATTATTTATAGCATCACTTGGTCATTCAGTAGGTCCAAAGTCCTCACATCAAATCAGGGGGGGTCCTAAAATCCCATGTCCTAGAGGGTCTTCAGTAACATAATTCACGCACCATGATTTCCTAACACATTTTTCCTTACTATCCCATGAAATACTCACTCTACCTAAACCTAAACACCATACTATCTCTCAACCATCACAACCTTTGATACCATTCTGTCAAGAAACACCTCCTCCAAGATGATGGAAGGGACGGAAAACTACCCGACCCTACCTTCTATAAGTTGAAGGAGAGATAATGACCCCCAAGTCCTGCCTTTAGTAGGCCCCAATGTGGCGACTTTCATCAAGGGAGTATAATCATACGTAATATGGAACTAATTTTAAATTTTATTTAATAATATCAGGTGATAAGATGGTATGTACCAACAACACCAAGAACAAATGATAATTGTAAAACCAAAAAAATTCATCCCCACATTCATGTTCAATGTAAACTGATACAAAGTACATAAAAAATCTAAAGGAAAGTACCAAACTAAAGAAAATCAGCAACAAAAACTATCCTGAAACCTGAGCTAGGGAGGTCCGTCAGGGTCCTCGAAGTCCAGTTGGAAACTTGAAAGTAGTTTTATATACGTAGGGTGAGTATAAATGTATACTCATTAGGGAAACCAAATTTTCTCATGCACAACTGGGGAGACATTCTATTGCCCCGTGAGAAAAAGAGGCAACCAAAACACCTAGTACATAAAAATATCCGCCCGGCCTCACCATGGAACACTCCCAAAATAATGCTAGTGAGGTGAAAATTATAGTAATAGCACATCGATATTTGGGTAACCCGCACCGCTTTTCCAATGGTTATTTAGAAATCAAATGCATCAGACCTCCCCCAAAAATCCCACTGCAGTCCCACTTCCACCCCCAACAACAACCATATGGGCCATCCCAACTACACATTTATCCTGCACGTAAACACATGGGCCACCATAACCACACATCCCTCCCATAGACACTTGGGCCACTATGACCACACATCCTACCCACAAACACATGGGCCACATCATGGAGACACATGGAAAGAATACCTTCCCACACACACCTGGGACAAACATGAAAACAAACCCTACCTGAAGAGTCATGGCACATAATGAACCTCAGGCCATCACAGCCTACCTGTAACGTCTTGGGATACATGTGATAGGGAGAAGAAAGGAACTAAAAACCAGACAGTCAATGGAATGTTGGGAAAACACCCTCCCCCAAGAAATGGGGGTGTTTCGCAAGATGTTCCCAACATGGGTTGGGTATGTATAAGAAACACATGAACTAAATTTTATACATATATGAAATCAAGCACTCATCCCAACGTAAGGGTCCCGAAACCAAAAAGCAACCCACAGACACCCACTCTTGCTACTACTGTAACACCCCAAGATTTCATAGTATGTTATTTCTTCAAAATAATTCAATAACTTGTACTACATGCAACACCGAGTTCAATCACACCTTGACTTACAAAAAAAAAGTCCATTAAAAGAGGTCATGAATAGTATTAACTAAATTTTAAACTTTATATAATCCTTATAATTTTAGAATCCATATTATGAGTTTCTTAGTCATAATGCAAGAACAGATTCATTTTCAGTATTGCACTTTTATCAACTTTTAATAGTAAAACCTTTTTAAATACAATATTTTAAACTTTTTGACTAAATGGGGACATCAAAAAAATTTAAAATGAAACATCCCAAGCTTCCACGGTACGCTTTCCTTTGAATAAAACAGTAGCGTGTGTTGTACGCAACTTCGTGTTTTAACACACACCACAACCGATCAAACTAGCCGTTATGAATAGTAATACCTAATTTTTGAAATTATATATATTTTATTTTTAAAAATGGACTTCATTTTTGGATTCGGAATATCAAATTTAGCCTAAGGTGAAATTTTGGTACTTTTCGGATAACTTTAATATTTTGATGAATAGTGAAAATTACTAAATTTTAATTAAAAACAACTTTTTTAATCAAAATAATTAATAGTGATAAAATATGAATTTGAGTGGTTTTAAAGTATATTTAGAATATATTTTTACCACTTAATATAATGTTGGTCATTGGACATAATTTTACAATTAAACCGAACATAAACTAGTGTCAATCTTTTGATAGTTATTATCTCTTAAAAACACGCTTTTTGTTTTGACAGCGGGAATTAATTTTAAATTAATTTCTGCCACTTCTGTGTTTTGAATTTAGAAAAATGGATTCCATATTTGGAATCAGGATGTTCAAATTGTGTAAATAGGTAACTTTTATTTTTAGACATTTTGAATAATTACTGCGGTAAATATTTTATTTACCATGGTTAAGGGTAAATCCGGTAAATAAGGGTTAAAAAATAATATTATAATAATACTAAATTACCCTAAAACGTGTCTTAACCCTATTGGTTGATACATGGTCGACCATGGGCATCTTTGGGTCTATTTTGGGACCCCATGGATCCACTTGTAAGTGATAATGACACATTATATTAATAAAGCTAAAATAAAAATAAAAATGGCATAAGCTTACATCTTTTAGAAGAACAATTTTTACATAGGGTTATACATGTTGGATTTTCGATTATAAATATTCATTAGAAAGATAAAAAGAGTTCCTACATAATTATATTTTATTTATAATTTTTAGAAATTAAATAATTTATTTTATTTATGACACAATGATGATGCAGTAATTACTATAATAGTGAAAAATTAAAATAAGTGATATTATAAATACCCAAATAAATATAATATGAAACTTTTAATGAATTAAACTAATTTTCTAGGATAATATGATATATTAGGATATATTTAATTGACTTTTTTCGAAGTAATCAATCTGTTATGAGTTTCACAAAAATCAACTATTGAATAGTGTCAAAATTGACATAAAAGAGTTCTTAAAACAAATATTATATTATTAATTGATATTAAATTCCTAAAAATATAAGGTTCGTTCAAGAGACTTATATTATGATAGGTTAATCATTAATGGACCACTTGGGGGTCTCTTGGATGTATATAGTAAGTTTATTAACCATATTATATAAAAATACAAAGAGACATTGTAAAAGTGAAACTAATTAACTTAGAGTTAATACTTAAAGATAAGGTTAATATATGTACCCAAACCTGTCTAAATTCTATTGGATGAGTTGTTTTCGACCTATCCCCACCTCATCCTTTTAATAGTCAACTTTGGAGCCTTTGGAAACCGAATATGAATTTATTATAAATTAATATTTATAGATTTTCCAAAGGTGCCCCTCACCCCTCTTATAAAAGGGCACTCCTCCTTCTCATTTACTCACACCTCTCAAGCCACATGGCTCGTCCAAACTCTGCCCAAATAAGCTCCCCACATCCCTCTACTCCTCCTTGAAGCTTCCCCTTAGGCAGAAATCATTTCAAGAAGTCCTTTGGTTCCAACCAAAGTGAGTTACCTAAATTAAAGGTAACGATTTCTCTTAAATTATTTTCAATTATTTTGCTTCTCCAACCCCCAAACTCTTTTTATTTCCCTTCTTTTGTAACAACACCAGTATCCTCAATATACTAGGATGTTGTTATAAGAAGTATTCAAACTACACATACACACAATTCCATATAATGGATGATGAACATAATGTTTCTGTGGATGGCAAACTAACGCCTCACGAAACGATGATTGTTCAAATACATCTTACCACCTCTCATGGTGGCCATTATGATGGCACTATAATTAAATATGATATTAATGATATATATTTTATATATAAGCTTCTGTAATTCCATTTTATTTCATATCATTATTCGTTTCATGTTGTATATACATACGATAATTTCATTTGAGGAAGTGCGGACTACCGCCCCCTTAAAATGATATGACTCGTTCATACCACACATGGAACGTATAAAGGATGGTGTTAATGAACTTAGGTAACATATATAAAATATTACATTATACTGGAATAGTAATATACCTATGTATCATTTGGATTTGATTCTTTTAAAATAAAAAATTAAATGGAAGTAGCGTTCGTGCGTACGTACGGACTACCGTCTCCACGAACGCGATAAGATTCATTCTCCATCATATCCATCCAAGTGTTATTCTCATTTTGGGGTTAAAAATAATGTTAATATCATTCTGATTATGAATAAGATATAATCTATCCATTACAAACATGTCTTACGTAACCAAACATTTAAGAAGAACGAATCGATTATCACCCTAAACGACGATAATACTAAGATATTATTAATAAAGCAATGCTAAAAGATCATATATGATATCATATTAATGTATATGATTCTTGTATAATTTAATAACAATTATTTCACCATTATACAGGAGGTTAACCTACCCCAACAAAGGAAAAGTACAAGGTAAGGGTTATTTCACAATCTCTTCATTATCCGAGGTTGTATTATACGTAATAATCTACTGGGATCTCTTTATCATCCACATCCATGTTTCTTCGAAATGTATTTCAAAACATTTTTAATATTTACAAGAATATGGGTTAAAGTCATTTATACCCTTGTTTGACTTTTTATAAGAGGTTTATAAAGGAATCTTTCCGTCGTTTTCAAAACAAGGTCCTTTTTAACCTTTTCGACAGAATTGAGGTAAGAATGTTTTTTTTAACTTATACGGCGGGTGCGGTTACTTTCCGCCGTTATAAAATCGTCGAAGCTTTCCTTACAAGCATATAAGAATATTTCCAAAGAAAATGTTTTATTTTATATGGATCTTAAATTATTTCAAAATAAAAGGAGATACTTCTTTTAAAAGAATTTTGATTTCATCTATGTCAACATCCTTTGATGGATTTTAAGATTATTTGAAGTTGATTTATTATAATACAAAACTTCTATATTGTATTGAAGGTTTTGTGATATGTTTGAATGTGGATGTTCTATTTTATACCATTCATAGTTTATGGTGAAACTATTGCCATTTCGTATGCTATTTTTAACCCGAATGTTTATGTTATGTTTCAAACTTTTCTTCAGATGAATGTGCTAAACAAGTATGTTCCGGGTTGGGGACCGGTAAAAGTAAGCCCTCCAGGTTGGGGACTGGTTAAAGTAAGCCCTCCAGGTTAGGGACTGGTAAATGTAAGCCCTCCGGTTTGGTCTCCGGTTATTAGAGGTACTCCGGGTTGGTGTCCGGTTATTAGAGGCACTCCGGGTTGGTGTCCGGTTATTAGAGGCACTCCGGGTTGGGTTCCGGTTAGAAGTACCCCTAGGTCTTGGGATGAGGCCTAGACAATGAAATTAACATTTTACATTATGCATTCCATAATTATGAAAGTGGTTATTGATTTTTGCATGTGATTATTCGATTAGTAGAATATCCATGTGAATAAGTAAATGGAATTATTTCATTTTACTTTTTCCATACTTTGTTGAAGATCAAGTTTAAAAGGCTTTTGTTTTAGTAATGCATTGCCTTAAATGTCTATGCTTATTTTGAATGTTCCGCTATATTGTTATCCTTACTGGGCATTTGAGCTCACCCCTTTTTTTATGTTTTATTTTTCCCAGGATGTGAAGAAATAAGTTATGAATGACCTGCAGGGATATTATGAGGGGATATAGTGTGGACTGTGAAAACATTATGTTGTTGTAGTAGTTTTTCATTTTATTATTAAATGTAAAACTTATGAATATATATCTAGTGTTTCCAAGGCTACTAAACCAATCGGTCTTTTGAGATATGATCTTTCTTGTGATCATGCCAATGTTACGAAGTAATGCACCGACTCTGGGTAACTAGGGTCGGGGCGTTACAGTTGGTATCAGAGGAAGTTTAGTACAAACCTTGGAAGCTATATTTAGATAAACTCTGATTAGAGCACGTAGACCTAAGATGAACTTTGAGGATTAGTACAGAAGAACTTCCTAGAATTTTGGTATTGTAGAGATTTTGTGAGTTTTTCGAGCAATACATCCCTGTCTGGATACGAGCAGGTAGAGGCGGCTCTGGCACAGATGTACCTAGGGGTAAAACCCGAAAACACCGCTTTGAGCTAGACTCGAACGGGAACTGGTGCACGACAACGGGCCTTGCTGCACTCTTGGTTACGACACTCCCGGGGGATATGCTTAGGATAACTCTCATTTTCTTTACAAATCATTATGAAGGGTTTATGAGAATATACGTCCTCAAAGAAAACATTTTTATGATTATGGATTATATCCATAATTAGTTCAATTTATGTTAAGTGTTTTATAAGTATGGGATTATGTATTTTGATTCATAAACTGATCTAGTGTATCCCATTGTTTAGAAATGGCGCCCAGTAGAAGGAATGAGAACTCCAGAAATGCACATGATCCAAAGAGAAGGAAGGATCATATATTTCATGGTCTTAATCTAGAATTTATAAGAGAAATAGTCTCCCATGTATTATCATCATATGAAGATATAATATCATGTGTTGATAAGATAAGTAAAGAGTTTTCTGAGTCCTATGGCCTTGAAGGGAAGCAAGAGAAGAACAGGATGGAAGAGAGAAAGATGGATAAAGGGAAGAGGGAAAAGAGGAATTTTACCATATGTGGTAACTGTGGAAAGAAACACCCTGGAGCTTGCCTGAAAGGAATGGGAGTTTGTTATAAGTGTGGAGGAAAAGGGCACAAAGTACGTGACTGTAAGGGTAAGAAAATGGTTTCAAATGTACAATGCTTCATTTGCAAGGAGTTTGGACACTACGCGAACCTATGTCCCAGTCATCAGACTATGCCGCAAATGATGCTATTGGATAATAATCAAGTTATGATACTATCACAGATGAAGAGGAATGATTAGAGTTCTTATGTTGATTATGTCAATTGAGTGTTGTATCAACAATGTACTTGTTACAATAATCATGGAGTATATAAGGATTGTACTGCAGTACTATTTCATTAAGGACTTGAGATTGTGTGGAACAAAGAAAAGTGACTCAATAGAAGGTTAAATTTTTTGGAAAATATATGGTTGAGAGAAAGATAATCCATAATATGGTTCTGATACCGAAGTAGTGATTTTAGAATAATACATGATTGATTTGGATAAATTATATTGGATATTCTTGACTACCTTGAAGCTGATTAATGATTTGTATATTCCATCATTGTGGGGTTTAAAACATTTTTGGATTGATGAAGTATATCCAGCATTCTATATGGAATAAGGGAGCATGAATGTAATCAATAAGGATTATGGTAAATCAGGATGTTTCAGTGTCTTAAAAGAATACATGATGAAGGTATTAATATTCTATTACAGGGTAAAAAGGATGTACATTATATTTACCTTCCTTGTAAATGTTGGACTGTGAGTTTGGACAGAAGTATTTTGAATAAATTCTAAGTTTGATATTAATTTTGGACTGACATAAAAGGACAACCCCGAGGTCGGGCGGCAACCTGTCGCGTCCGGCAAAGCTGCGAGACTAAAACTCGCAACCGAAGGGCGACAAGGGTGTATCACCTACCACTGGCCCACGAGATTTCCTGGATTAAATAATTTAGTTTTTATTAAAAGATCTTGTAGATTAATTATAAATTCGATTATTTTGGAACCCTATACGAATAGTGTAAATAGAATTTTTTTTTACGTTCTATTATGTTTTAGAGTGAAAGATGAGTTTGTGGTAGAAATTTATTAATGGATAAAACTCTAATGATAAAGTATGTATACCTCCTTATGATCTTAGCCAATCTCATAAATAAATTCCACAACGTTAAGAAAAGGAACTTAGAACAAAAATGTTGTCCTAGATGGTACCTTAGATCATCACTAATTTATGGCTTTGGGATTGTTGGCCTTTTCATAGCCATGTTCTCTACCACTCTCCATCAGATAATTGATGGTTAGATTTCTCCTCCATATCCATATTTTCCTACATGGAACCCTAGTATGTGTTATTTTCGGTAATCTTCATACTTTCCATTCTTTATTTTAAATAGAGGCCTCATTAATTCATTTTTCGATGTGGGATTTCAACTAAGATATTTTGAAACGTCAAAAATGTGTCATCCCAATATCCTATGTTTTGTTGAACCGATGGTATTTCAAATCATCATAGATTGATGAGTTTAAGGACCTCAATTTTATACTTGTTTGTGATTGATGACCTCAATCACTACCTATAAATATTTACGTTTTTCCTCCAATTATATGTCTCTAATTACCACCAATGTTCTCCTAATCGAGATCATAATTTGGTGGTGACACTTTCATTTCTCTTTTCCTCATATTAAGACTAAATTTTAGTAACCCTATTTCCGATGTGGGTTTTCCCACAAATATATTTTCTATTTTCAACCTTTTATTTTCGAAGAACAATTTCAAATTGCGAGGACGCAATTTATTGAAGGTGGGGAGAATGTAACACCCCAAGATTTCATAGTATGTTATTTCTTCAAAATAATTCAATAACTTGTACTACATGCAACACCGAGTTCAATCACACCTTGACTTACAAAAAAAAGTCCATTAAAAGAGGTCATGAATAGTATTAACTAAATTTTAAACTTTATATAATCCTTATAATTTTAGAATCCATATTATGAGTTTCTTAGTCATAATGCAAGAACAGATTCATTTTCAGTATTGCACTTTTATCAACTTTTAATAGTAAAACCTTTTTAAATACAATATTTTAAACTTTTTGACTAAATGGGGACATCAAAAAAATTTAAAATGAAACATCCCAAGCTTCCATGGTACGCTTTCCTTTGAATAAAATAGTAGCGTGTGTTGTACGCAACTTCGTGTTTTAACACACACCACAACCGATCAAACTAGCCGTTATGAATAGTAATACCTAATTTTTGAAATTATATATATTTTATTTTTAAAAATGGACTTCATTTTTGGATTCGGAATATCAAATTTAGCCTAAGGTGAAATTTTGGTACTTTCCGGATAACTTTAATATTTTGATGAATAGTGAAAATTACTAAATTTTAATTAAAAACAACTTTTTTAATCAAAATAATTAATAGTGATAAATTATGAAGTTGAGTGGTTTTAAAGTATATTTAGAATATATTTTTACCACTTAATATAATGTTGGTCATTGGACATAATTTTACAATTAAACCGAACATAAACTAGTGTCAATCTTTTGATAGTTATTATCTCTTAAAAACACGCTTTTTGTTTTGACAGCGGGAATTAATTTTAAATTAATTTCTGCCACTTCTGTGTTTTGAATTTAGAAAAATGGATTCCATATTTGGAATCAGGATGTTCAAATTGTGTAAATAGGTAACTTTTATTTTTAGACATTTTGAATAATTACTGCGGTAAATATTTTATTTACCATGGTTAAGGGTAAATCCGGTAAATAAGGGTTAAAAAATAATATTATAATAATACTAAATTACCCTAAAACGTGTCTTAACCCTATTGGTTGATACATGGTCGACCATGGGCATCTTTGGGTCTATTTTGGGACCCCATGGATCCACTTGTAAGTGATAATGACACATTATATTAATAAAGCTAAAATAAAAATAAAAATGGCATAAGCTTACATCTTTTAGAAGAACAATTTTTACATAGGGTTATACATGTTGAATTTTCGATTATAAATATTCATTAGAAATATAAAAAGAGTTCCTACATAATTATATTTTATTTATAATTTTTAGACATTAAATAATTTATTTTATTTATGACACAATGATGATGCAGTAATTACTATAATAGTGAAAAATTAAAATAAGTGATATTATAAATACCCAAATAAATATAATATGAAACTTTTAATGAATTAAACTAATTTTCTAGGATAATATGATATATTAGGATTTATTTAATTGACTTTTTTCGAAGTAATCAATCTGTTATGAGTTTCACAAAAATCAACTATTGAATAGTGTCAAAATTGACATAAAAGAGTTCTTAAAGCAAATATTATATTATTAATTGATATTAAATTCCTAAAAATCTAAGGTTCGTCCAAGAGACTTATATTATGATAGGTTAATCATTAATGGACCACTTGGGGGTCTCTTGGATGTATATAGTAAGTTTATTAACCATATTATATAAAAATACAAAGAGACATTGTAAAAGTGAAACTAATTAACTTAGAGTTAATACTTAAAGATAAGGTTAATATAAGTACCCAAACCTGTCTAAATTCTATTGGATGAGTTGTTTTCGACCTATCCCCACCTCATCCTTTTAATAGTCAACTTTGGAGCCTTTGGAAACCGAATATGAATTTATTATAAATTAATATTTATAGCTTTTCCAAAGGTGCCCCTCACCCCTCTTATAAAAGGGCACTCCTCCTTCTCATTTACTCACACCTCTCAAGCCACATGGCTCGTCCAAACTCTGCCCAAATAAGCTCCCCACATCCCTCTACTCCTCCTTGAAGCTTCCCCTTAGGCAGAAATCATTTCAAGAAGTCCTTTGGTTCCAACCAAAGTGAGTTACCTAAATTAAAGGTAACGATTTCTCTTAAATTATTTTCAATTATTTTGCTTCTCCAACCCCCAAACTCTTTTTATTTCCCTTCTTTTGTAACAACACCAGTATCCTAAATATACTAGGATGTTGTTATAAGAAGTATTCAAACTACACATACACACAATTCCATCTAATGGATGATGAACATAATGTTTCTGTGGATGGCAAACTAACGCCTCACGAAACGATGATTGTTCAAATACATCTTACCACCTCTTATGGTGGCCATTATGATGGCACTATAATTAAATATGATATTAATGATATATATTTTATATATAAGCTTCTGTAATTCCATTTTATTTCATATCATTATTCGTTTCATGTTGTATATACATACGATAATTTTATTTGAGGAAGTGCGGACTACCGCCCCCTTAAAATGATATGACTCGTTCATACCACACATGGAACGTATAAAGGATGGTGTTAATGAACTTAGGTAACATATATAAAATATTATATTATACTGGAATAGTAATATACCTATGTATCATTTGGATTTGATTCTTTTAAAATAAAAAATTAAATGGAAGTAGCGTTCGTGCGTACGTACGGACTACCGTCTCCACGAACGCGATAAGATTCATTCTCCATCATATCCATCCAAGTCTTATTCTCATTTTGGGGTTAAAAATAATGTTAATATCATTCTGATTATGAATAAGATATAATATATCCATTACAAACATGTCTTACGTAACCAAACATTTAAGAAGAACGAATCGATTATCACCCTAAACGACGATAATACTAAGATATTATTAATAAAGCAATGCTAAAAGATCATATATGATATCATATTAATGTATATGATTCTTGTATAATTTAATAACAATTATTTCACCATTATACAGGAGGTTAACCTACCCCAACAAAGGAAAAGTACAAGGTAAGGGTTATTTCACAATCTCTTCATTATCCGAGGTTGTATTATACGTAATAATCTACTGGGATCTCTTTATCATCCACATCCATGTTTCTTCGAAATGTATTTCAAAACATTTTTACTATTTACAAGAATAAGGGTTAAAGTCATTTATACCCTTGTTTGACTTTTTATAAGAGGTTTATAAAGGAATCTTTCCGTCGTTTTCAAAACAAGGTCCTTTTTAACCTTTTCGACAGAATTGAGGTAAGAATGTTTTTTTAACTTATACGGCGGGTGCGGTTACTTTCCGCCGTTATAAAATCGTCGAAGCTTTCCTTACAAGCTTATAAGAATATTTCCAAAGAAAATGTTTTATTTTATATGTATCTTAAATTATTTCAAAATAAAAGGAGATACTTCTTTTAAAAGAATTTTGATTTCATCTATGTCAACATCCTTTGATGGATTTTAAGATTATTTGAAGTTGATTTATTATAATACAAAACTTCTATATTGTATTGAAGGTTTTGTGATATGTTTGAATGTGGATGTCCTATTTTATACCATTCATAGTTTATGGTGAAACTATTGACATTTCGTATGCTAGTTTTAACCCGAATGTTTATGTTATGTTTCAAACTTTTCTTCAGATGAATGTGCTAAACAAGTATGTTCCGGGTTGGGGACCGGTAAAAGTAAGCCCTCCAGGTTGGGGACTGGTTAAAGTAAGCCCTCCAGGTTAGGGACTGGTAAATGTAAGCCCTCCGGTTTGGTCAACGGTTATTAGAGGTACTCCGGGTTGGTGTCCGGTTATTAGAGGCACTCCGGGTTGGTGTCCGGTTATTAGAGGCACTCCGGGTTGGGTTCCGGTTAGAAGTAACCCCTAGGTCTTGGGATGAGGCCTAGACAATGAAATTAACATTTGACATTATGCATTCCATAATTATGAAAGTGGTTATTGATTTTTGCATGTGATTATTCGATTAGTAGAATATCCATGTGAATAAGTAAATGGAATTATTTCATTTTACTTTTTCCATACTTTGTTGAAGATCAAGTTTAAAAGGCTTTTGTTTTAGTAATGCATTGCCTTAAATGTCTATGCTTATTTTGAATGTTCCGCTATATTGTTATCCTTACTGGGCATTTGAGCTCACCCCTTTTTTTATGTTTTATTTTTCCCAGGATGTGAAGAAGTAAGTTATGAATGACCTGCAGGGATATTATGAGGGGATATAGTGTGGACTGTGAAAACATTATGTTGTTGTAGTAGTTTTTCATTTTATTATTAAATGTAAAACATATGAATATATATCTAGTGTTTCCAAGGCTACTAAACCAATTGGTCTTTTGAGATATGATCTTTCTTGTGATCATGCCAATGTTACGAAGTAATGCACCGACTCTGGGTAACTAGGGTCGGGGCGTTACAGTTGGTATCAGAGGAAGTTTAGTACAAACCTTGGAAGCTATATTTAGATAAACTCTGATTAGAGCACGTAGACCTAAGATGAACTTTGAGGATTAGTATAGAAGAACTTCCTAGAATTTTGGTATTGTAGAGATTTTGTGAGTTTTTCGAGCAATACATCCATGTCTGGATACGAGCAGGTAGAGGCGGCTCTGGCACAGATGTACCTAGGGGTAAAACCCGAAAACACCGCTTTGAGCTAGACTCGAACGGGAACTGGTGCACGACAACGGGCCTTGCTGCACTCTTGGTTACGACACTCCCGGGGGATATGCTTAGGATAACTCTCATTTTCTTTACAAATCATTATGAAGGGTTTATGAGAATATACGTCCTCAAAGAAAACATTTTTATGATTATGGATTATATCCATAATTAGTTCAATTTATGTTAAGTGTTTTATAAGTATGGGATTATGTATTTTGATTCATAAACTGATCTAATGTATCCCATTGTTTAGAAATGGCGCCCAGTAGAAGGAATGAGAACTCCAGAAATGCACATGATCCAAAGAGAAGGAAGGATCATATATTTCATGGTCTTAATCTAGAATTTATAAGAGAAATAGTCTCCCATGTATTATCATCATATGAAGATAAAATATCATGTGTTGATAAGATAAGTAAAGAGTTTGCTGAGTCCTATGGCCTTGAAGGGAAGCAAGAGAAGAACAAGATGGAAGAGAGAAAGATGGATAAAGGGAAGAGGGAAAAGAGGAATTTTACCATATGTGGTAACTGTGGAAAGAAACACCCTGGAGCTTGCCTGAAAGGAATGGGAGTTTGTTATAAGTGTGGAGGAAAAGGGCACAAAGTACGTGACTGTAAGGGTAAGAAAATGGTTTCAAATGTACAATGCTTCATTTGCAAGGAGTTTGGACACTACGCGAACCTATGTACCAGTCATCAGACTATGCCGCAAATGATGCTATTGGATAATAATCAAGTTATGATACTATCACAGATGAAGAGGAATGATTAGAGTTCTTATGTTGATTATGTCAATTGAGTGTTGTATCAACAATGTACTTGTTACAATAATCATGGAGTATATAAGGATTGTACTGCAGTACTATTTCATTAAGGACTTGAGATTGTGTGGAACAAAGAAAAGTGACTCAATAGAAGGTTAAATTTTTGGAAAATATATGGTTGAGAGAAAGATAATCCATAATATGGTTCTGATACCGAAGTAGTGATTTTAGAATAATACATGATTGATTTGGATAAATTATATTGGATATTCTTGACTACCTTGAAGCTGATTAATGATTTGTATATTCCATCATTGTGGGGTTTAAAACATTTTTGGATTGATGAAGTATATCCAGCATTCTATATGGAATAAGGGAGCATGAATGTAATCAATAAGGATTATGGTAAATCAGGATGTTTCAGTGTTTTAAAAGAATACATGATGAAGGTATTAATATTCTATTACAGGGTAAAAAGGATCTACATTATATTTACCTTCCTTGTAAATGTTGGACTGTGAGTTTGGACAGAAGTATTTTGAATAAATTCTAAGTTTGATATTAATTTTGGACTGACATAAAAGGACAACCTGGAGGTCGGGCGGCAACCCGTCGCGTCCGGCAAAGCTGCGAGACTTAAACTCGCAACCGAAGGGCGACAAGGGTGTATCACCTACCACTGGCCCACGAGATTTCCTGGATTAAATAATTTAGTTTTTATTAAAAGATCTTGTAGATTAATTATAAATTCGATTATTTTGGAACCCTATACGAATAGTGTAAATAGAATTTTTTTTACGTTCTATTATGTTTTAGAGTGAAAGATGAGTTTGTGGTAGAAATTTATTAATGGATAAAACTCTAATGATAAAGTATGTATACCTCCTTATGATCTTAGCCAATCTCATAAATAAATTCCACAACATTAAGAAAAGGAACTTAGAACAAAAATGTTGTCCTAGATGGTACCTTAGATCATCACTAATTTATGGCTTTGGGATTGTTGGCCTTTTCATAGCCATGTTCTCTACCACTCTCCATCAGATAATTGATGGTAAGATTTCTCCTCCATATCCATATTTTCCTACATGGAACCCTAGTATGTGTTATTTTCGGTAATCTTCATACTTTCCATTCTTTATTTTAAATAGAGGCCTCATTAATTCAATTTTCGATGTGGGATTTCAACTAAGATATTTTGAAACGTCAAAAACGTGTCATCCCAATATCCTATGTTTTGTTGAACCGATGGTATTTCAAATCATCATAGATTGATGAGTTTAAGGACCTCAATTTTATACTTGTTTGTGATTGATGACCTCAATCACTACCTATAAATATTTACGTTTTTCCTCCAATTATATGTCTCTAATTACCACCAATGTTCTCCTAATCGAGATCATAATTTGGTGGTGACACTTTCATTTCTCTTTTCCTCATATTAAGACTAAATTTTAGTAACCCTATTTCCGATGTGGGTTTTCCCACAAATATATTTTCTATTTTCAACCTTTTATTTTCGAAGAACAATTTCAAATTGCGAGGACGCAATTTATTGAAGGAGGGGAGAATGTAACACCCCAAGATTTCATAGTATGTTATTTCTTCAAAATAATTCAATAACTTGTACTACATGCAACACCGAGTTCAATCACACCTTGACTTACAAAAAAAAGTCCATTAAAAGAGGTCATGAATAGTATTAACTAAATTTTAAACTTTATATAATCCTTATAATTTTAGAATCCATATTATGAGTTTCTTAGTCATAATGCAAGAACAGATTCATTTTCAGTATTGCACTTTTATCAACTTTTAATAGTAAAACCTTTTTAAATACAATATTTTAAACTTTTTGACTAAATGGGGACATCAAAAAAATTTAAAATGAAACATCCCAAGCTTCCACGGTACGCTTTCCTTTGAATAAAACAGTAGCGTGTGTTGTACGCAACTTCGTGTTTTAACACACACCACAACCGATCAAACTAGCCGGTATGAATAGTAATACCTAATTTTTGAAATTATATATATTTTATTTTTAAAAATGGACTTCATTTTTGGATTCGGAATATCAAATTTAGCCTAAGGTGAAATTTTGGTACTTTTCGGATAACTTTAATATTTTGATGAATAGTGAAAATTACTAAATTTTAATTAAAAACAACTTTTTTAATCAAAATAATTAATAGTGATAAATTATGAATTTGAGTGGTTTTAAAGTATATTTAGAATATATTTTTACCACTTAATATAATTTTGGTCATTGGACATAATTTTACAATTAAACCGAACATAAACTAGTGTCAATCTTTTGATAGTTATTATCTCTTAAAAACACGCTTTTTGTTTTGACAGCGGGAATTAATTTTAAATTAATTTCTGCCACTTCTGTGTTTTGAATTTAAAAAAATGTATTCCATATTTTGAATCAGGATGTTCAAATTGTGTAAATAGGTAACTTTTATTTTTAGACATTTTGAATAATTACTGCGGTAAATATTTTATTTACCATGGTTAAGGGTAAATCCGGTAAATAAGGGTTAAAAAATAATATTATAATAATACTAAATTACCCTAAAACGTGTCTTAACCCTATTGGTTGATACATGGTCGACCATGGGCATCTTTGGGTCTATTTTGGGACCCCATGGATCCACTTGTAAGTGATAATGACACATTATATTAATAAAGCTAAAATAAAAATAAAAATGGCATAAGCTTACATCTTTTAGAAGAACAATTTTTACATAGGGTTATACATGTTGGATTTTCGATTATAAATATTCATTAGAAAGATAAAACGATTTCCTACATAATTATATTTTATTTATAATTTTTAGACATTATATAATTTATTTTATTTATGACACAATGATGATGCAGTAATTACTATAATAGTGAAAAATTAAAATAAGTGATATTATAAATATCGAAATAAATATAATATGAAACTTTTAATGAATTAAACTAATTTTCTAGGATAATATGATATATTAGGATTGATTTAATTGACTTTTTCGAAGTAATCAATCTGTTATGAGTTTCACAAAAATCAACTATTGAATAGTGTCAAAATTGACATAAAAGAGTTCTTAAAACAAATATTATATTATTAATTGATATTAAATTCCTAAAAATCTAAGGTTCGGCCAAGAGACTTATATTATGATAGGTTAATCATTAATGGACCACTTGGGGGTCTCTTGGATGTATATAGTATGTTTATTAACCATATTATATAAAAATACAAAGAGACATTGTAAAAGTGAAACTAATTAACTTAGAGTTAATACTTAAAGATAAGGTTAATATAAGTACCCAAACCTGTCTAAATTCTATTGGATGAGTTGGTTTCGACCTATCCCCACCTCATCCTTTGAATAGTCAACTTTGGAGCCTTTGGAAACCGAATATGAATTTATTATAAATTAATATTTATAGCTTTTCCAAAGGTGCCCCTCACCCCTCTTATAAAAGGGCACTCCTCCTTCTCATTTACTCACACCTCTCAAGCCACTTGGCTCATCCAAACTCTGCCCAAATAAGCTCCCCACATCCCTCTACTCCTCCTTGAAGCTTCCCCTTAGGCAGAAATCATTTCAATAAGTCCTTGGGTTCCAACCAAAGTGAGTTACCTAAATTAAAGGTAACGATTTCTCTTAAATTATTTTCAATTATTTTGCTTCTCCAACCCCCAAACTCTTTTTATTTCCCTTCTTTTGTAACAAAACCAGTATCCTCAATATACTAGGATGTTGTTATAAGAAGTATTCAAACTACACATACACACAATTCCATCTAATGGATGATGAACATAATGTTTCTGTGGATGGCAAACTAACGCCTCACGAAACGATGATTGTTCAAATACATCTTACCACCTCTCATGGTGGCCATTATGATGGCAGTATAATTAAATATGATATTAATGATATATATTTTATATATAAGCTTCTATAATTCCATTTTATTTCATATCATTATTCGTTTCATGTTGTATATACATACGATAATTTCATTTGAGGAAGTGCGGACTACCGCCCCTTAAAATGATATGACTCGTTCATACCACACATGGAACGTATAAAGGATGGTGTTAATGAACTTAGGTAACATATATAAAATATTATATTATACTGGAATAGTAATATACCTATGTATCATTTGGATTTGATTCTTTTAAAATAAAAAATTAAATGGAAGTAGCGTTCGTGCGTACGTACGGACTACCGTCTCCACGAACGCGATAAGATTCATTCTCCATCATATCCATCCAAGTATTATTCTCATTTTGGGGTTAAAAATAATGTTAATATCATTCTGATTATGAATAAGATATAATCTATACATTACAAACATGTCTTACGTAACCAAACATTTAAGAAGAACGAATCGATTATCACCCTAAACGACGATAATACTAAGATATTATTAATAAAGCAATGTTAAAAGATCATATATGATATCATATTAATGTATATGATTCTTGTATAATTGAATAACAATTCTTTCACCATTATACAGGAGGTTAACCTACCCCAACAAAGGAAAATTACAAGGTAAGGGTTATTTCACAATCTCTTCATTATCCGAGGTTGTATTATACGTAATAATCTACTGGGATCTCTTTATCATCCACATCCATGTTTCTTCGAAATGTATTTCAAAACATTTTTACTATTTACAAGAATATGGGTTAAAGTCATTTATACCCTTGTTTGACTTTTTATAAGAGGTTTATAAAGGAATCTTTCCGTCGTTTTCAAAACAAGGTACTTTTTAACCTTTTCGACAGAATTGAGGTAAGAATGTTTTTTTTAACTTATACGGCGGGTGCGGTTACTTTCCGCTGTTATAAAATCGTCGAAGCTTTCCTTACAAGCTTATAATAATATTTTCAAAGAAAATGTTTTATTTTATATGGATCTTAAATTATTTCAAAATAAAAGGTGATACTTCTTTTAAAAGAATTTTGATTTCATCTATGTCAACATCCTTTGATGGATTTTAAGATTATTTGAAGTTGATTTATTATAATACAAAACTTCTATATTGTATTGAAGGTTTTGTGATATGTTTGAATGTGGATGTGCTATTTTATACCATTCATAGTTTATGGTGAAACTATTGACATTTCGTATTCTAGTTTTAACCCGAATGTTTATGTTATATTTCAAACTTTTCTTCAGATGAATGTGCTAAACAAGTATGTTCCGGGTTGGGGACCGGTAAAAGTAAGCCCTCCAGGTTGGGGACTGGTTAAAGTAAGCCCTCCAGGTTAGGGACTGGTAAATGTAAGCCCTCCGGTTTGGTCTCCGGTTATTAGAGGTACTCCGGATTGGTGTCCGGTTATTAGAGGCACTCCGGGTTGGTGTCCGGTTATTAGAGGCACTCCGGGTTGGGTTCCGGTTAGAAGTAACCCCTAGGTCTTGGGATGAGGCCTAGACAATGAAATTAACATTTGACATTATGCATTCCATAATTATGAAAGTGGTTATTGATTTTTGCATGTGATTATTCGATTAGTAGAATATCCATGTGAATAAGTAAATGGAATTATTTCATTTTACTTTTGCCATACTTTGTTGAAGATCAAGTTTAAAAGGCTTTTGTTTTAGTAATGCATTGCCTTAAATGTCTATGCTTATTTTGAATGTTCTGCTATATTGTTATCCTTACTGGGCATTTGAGCTCACCCCTTTTTTATGTTTTTTTTCCCAGGATGTGAAGAAGTAAGTTATGAATGACCTGCAGGGATATTATGAGGGGATATAGTGTGGACTGTGAAAACATTATGTTGTTGTAGTAGTTTTTCATTTTATTATATAATGAAAACTTATGAATATATATCTAGTGTTTCCAAGGCTACTAAACCAATCGGTCTTTTGAGATATGATCTTTCTTGTGATCATGCCAATGTTACGAAGTAATGCACCGACTCTGGGTAACTAGGGTCGGGGCGTTACAACTACGCTTACACGCACAAGTACACTACAACCAAAACTAGAGCACAAACCATTTCTGTAAAATAGTTCCCCATCATACCCATTCTCATTATCATGATAAAGTTATTCCATTTAAATATTTCATCACTACCGGGAAACTAACATGCATAACCACAATCCAAAACAAAAACTGAAGGAAAATAAACTACAAAGAGTTTAGACATTCACTCCCAGTTCTCTTGTAATTATCAAAATTAAAATGGGATCTGTGAGATCCCTTGAATTACTAGAACGAAAAAACCCTAACCTACCGGGTCCAAAAAAATTACCATTTTCCCCACATGGCCTCAGATTTACAAACTAACAACCTCTCAAACAGAGATTACATTCCCCTCTACGTTACCCCATAAACATTAACCAGAACAACCATGCATATCACCAGATTAGAGAAACATAGTTTTCAGATTTAGTAAACAGCATTCATTATGTTACACAACTTTGTTTGGTTAATTCGGGTGATCACACAATGGTTATTATTCACCATGAATCCATTTAGTCAACCATGTTTACATGATTAATCAGTTTCCAAATTTTTTTTAATCAATCACTAAATTATCCAAAAAATAATGCCTCATTAGTTCGCAAGAATGATCCACCAACGACCAAAATTTTTGGTGGACATGATCACATAAAATTCATAACATAGAATCAAAGGTAAAATAAATAAACATCATCATCCTTAACACCACTTAATTTTTTAAATGTCTGGTTATTATCTTCGTTAAAGTTGGTTTCCTCTACATCCTGAGGGAACATCATCATACCCACCACACACGATGCAGAGTAAATATATATGATGGATGAACCACTAATTTATGATTAAGTATCCACATTTTCTCCTTGTTTCACTAAGAACTAGGGTCGCACGACAGGAAAACCCATGAAGAACTGAGCAGGAGGGTTCTCAAGTAGGCAAGACTCGTCTCTGAAAGAAGGACTCCATGTACACTAAGGGAAAAGAAATATAAGAAGGAAATGAAAAATCTTAGTGTGATAAAAGGACTGATCCTAGAGTTACGGGATGTTAAATCTTGAAGTTCTCTAAAAGATGATCATGGTTTGACTATGCAACTAGGATGTTTCACACGTTGGAATTAATTTTGATTTAATAATTCCCTCAAAGAGAGTGAGATAGACCATAACACTGAAAAAATTTGATAGGTTATATTTAAACTGAGAAAAATGCATAACAAAGGAATAATTGGAAAGACATAAAATGGTGTGAAACTGATTAAATGGCCACATGTTTTTGGAAAGTCAAGGGTCACCCCACTATTAGGTGATTTAAGATATTCTTTACCGGAGATAAAACTATCTAAAAAGGTAATAAAACTTCAAACAGATGTTATGGGAAAACTGAGGGAAGGAAACTCGACACCCCTTGGTGGCACCGATTGGTGAGACACCGACCGAGCCAATTGGTGGCACTGATCTGTGGCACAGATAAGTGACACCAAAGTTACTCAACACCACTAACACTAATTCCCTCCTTACTCACCGTGGGTGTTTAAGACACCCCAAACACCAGAATTTGAAAAATTAAAGGACCATTAAGGTCTAGGCCATTACAAAATCAAACATAATAAGAAACCACGAAATAAGGTGATGGAAAATTAATTGTATCTCTCTGTGGAGGTAGCTATCCACATGTATGCGTGAGAGATAATTTAATCTTCCATTTTATAGATAATATATGGAATATGGTTGTTACATGATCATAATGTCATAAAAGTATATTTATTTTAATAAATTAACAATGATTTTACGAATAAGTTTTTTTATATATAGTAGAAGAAGAAAAACATTAATGTGATTGGTTAAGATTTCTACCTCTTAATTCAAAGGCCTACTTGTTTTACATATTACACCTTTAAGTATTTGACTAATTTGAAGACCAAATGGTATAGTATGAATTAAATTATTATAGTAATGACATTTAGTAGGGATTATCCAATATATAGGGCACATGTTTTTTTAATAATGGAGGATAAGAGGTTCACCTTTATTAGTAAGAGGAGGGAGACACATAGTATTTAATAAAATATTTAAATCAAATTACATCAAATTGAATTGAAAGTGGATATAAATGAATTAGGAGGGTTGATATATCTTCAAAAAATAATAATTTTTAATTTTTTTTATTATAATCATTCCATTATATCTTGTTTTAAGCCTCTGGTAAACCCATTCCATCCAAAAGCATGATTACAAATTTTTTATGTTTTTACTATTCATTCTTCCTAAAAAATATGGCGAACCTATTAAACAACAATAATTATGATGATTTAAAACATGTAATCCATTAAAAAAATTTAATTTCTATAATTGGATGTATTTTATTTTAAATTTATTCATAAACCTTAAGGAAAATCCATTTTAGAAGTTTCATGAATGATGAACCACAAATGTCAGATCATCAAACACAATTAAAAATTGGGGTTTTCTTAATGTAATTAAATAACAACCCTCAGTTGTAACTAATTAATTTTTATGATAAGGCTTATATTAAATCAATTTATCTAAGTCTCACTTGAGAAAACATACATGTAGGAATTATAGTTGAGAGAATATATCTGAACTAATTCAATAATGTGAAGATAATTATCTGAAAAATACTTGACAAATACTTTTAAAGGGGGTTACATAAATTATTTTTTTAATTCAATGTTGATGGATAGTAATTACACAATGAAAAGATCATAAAAAACATAGAGAGAAGGTAGTTAAATGAGACATACTAAGGAAAAATTCCAATAGAAAAATAGTTGTTTGAAATGTTTTTGAGTAAAGGAGGATGAACAAAGGGACCTAATAAGATATAATAGATCATGATTTTTTCTTCATACCATCATCGAAGTTATATAGGGGAAATACAGTATTTGAGTGGAAGAATATTGGTGGATATTCTAATGATACTAAATTACACAGTAGCATCATACCGAGGTATTCATTATGAAAAACACACATTAAAATATTCAAATTATAAAAGATAACATCATGTTAATAATTTTGACAAAATTGAATCTAATGTAGTTCAGAAAGGAGGAGTTTATGGATGTGATCTAATGGAGGAAGTGCACTAATAAAAAAATCATATTGTATAGGTACAGATCCTAGAATGGAGTGATCGTTATTGAAAAGTTGAATATACTAAACTTGTGAAAATTAGTGGATTCTATTAAATCAATACAATGTCACACCCTAATATTTTATATGTATTTTTGAAAAAATAAACGTGAAGTATTTGACATATTACCTAATATGCAACCAAATTTTTAAATGATTTATAATTAAGTATTACTCTATAATAAATCTATTAAATAGGTATATATTTATAGTAATATAAAAATTATTTAATATATTTTTAATAATGAATCTTTATTGATTTATTCATAATAAATATGTCTCAATTTTTTCTATTTTCATTTTATTCATTGAAAATTTTCATTCTTCCAAAATGTTTTTTATTACATTTTCAATGTAAGAAAATTATAAATAATTTCTAATTTTATATAAATATTATTTAAGGAAATTAATATAATCTTTGAATTCATCATTTTAACATTTTCTTATGTTTAATTTTTACGATTCTTCTAAAAAGTATTATTTTTTAGTGAATATTGAAAAATATTATTTATTATAAAAAGTATCATTTATTTTCATGTAATAGAACCATTTGTATTATAATTGGAATTAATGTAAAATATGTATCCTGGAATTTGAAATAATATAATTAATTACACAAGAATCATCATTATACATGAATTTTTATACGATTTTTTTTTTGCTAAAAAATCCATTTTTCTAAAACAAAGTTTTTTACAATAAATGATTTTTTATTAAAAAATTAAATTAATATAAATTTATTAACATTTTTAATTAAATTTATTGACTATATAATAACTATTATGTTTTAACATTCATTTTATGGTTTTATAAGGAATAGAATGGATGTCAATTTAGTTTTATGTTTAAAAATTCATTTTTCTAAAATAGTTTTTTATTGAACTTTTCAAATGTATTAAAACATATCATCTTCCACCTGTAAAAATTTAATATAATAAAATGAATTTTATATTTTTAATCATTAATATTCAGTGGTGTATTCTCACATTGTAGAGTTTTCAGGAACCTAGTATACTCATATTTGTATAATATGTCTTTATGAAGAAACAAATATGAATCATATGGGAGATACTGTGAGAAATGTAAAATAATATTTCCAAGAAAATAAAATAAGGTGGAAAAGAAAGTTGATAAGCTTAATAATGTCAAATCTTCAAGAGGGAAAAAATTGACGCTAATGAAAGTTGAGTAGGGAAATAAAGTTCAACATGAACGAGAAGAGTTATTATTTACTCACCAAAAAATATGCCCTGGATATAAACATAGAAGAATATAAAAATATGTTTATTAAAAATTAATAAAATAAGTTTTGAAATATCTACAAAAAATCTTATAAAAATTCTCCAACAGATTGTTGATTGAGAATTCCGAAAAAGTGATAATGATGTTATAAATATTTATATGTTATTAAATGTTTTTTGGCTATCACACAATCCAAATAATAAAGCCTGAAGTAGAGGTTATAAACACAGAGTAATTTTTTATGAACATTAAATAGAAGATTAAATATTCATCTAAGGGTTCTATGTATGAAAGGAAATATATTATAAAAAATGAGAAGGATTCTCATAATAAAGAAAGTACATACCTTTATAAATATAATAATAATAATAATAATAATAAGTATAACATGAGATAAAACTATTAGTCCGACAATTAATCATAAATAATACTATGGCTCCTCTTTATAACAAATAATTTTTTTTATTAATTTAGAACTAATTGAATGGGATTAAGTAAAAAATCTATATGAGTGTTTTATAAATTATATTGTATGTTTTAAAATACATCATTGAACTTTTTTATCACCTTAATAATGAATGGAGTGCGACCATTAAGCAGGTGAAAATATGAAAATATGGTATACATAACACAAATTTTATTAAAGTGAGATGATATTATGAAAGATATGATATAGGTTAAATTAGGTTTATAAACCTGAACTATTATAATATTCTTGTGAATATAGTTATATGGTATTCCATAACAAAAGTTTTATAATTCCCATATTATAATGATATTGGTACAAATTTTTTAAATTAAAATTTTTTCATTACGTTATAGACAACATTTCTTACCATTATTTTAATCCCTTGTATTCTACAGTAGGATGGCCCATGTGGAATTAAGTATTTTTAGTTAAAATCTATTTTCTAGAAAAATCTTGTGATGATACTATTCCAAGATGATGAAATATTTTCTATGATTATTATTTTGTTTAGTTTTTGATTTTATTGCAAATAATGGGGGTAAATAATCTAAGATGTTATGTAAACATCATGGAAAATGAATTGAGAACACATATTGACATCAAAGTTGTTGGAATTGTTTTGTTAGTATTGGAAAAAACACTAAAGGGGGAGATTGTTGTACAAAAGTATGATTGGGAATATTTGTTATCAATATGTCAATATGTGTTTGGAGATAAATTTGAGAGATAATGTTACTAGATCTATGCCAGAAACCATATTTAGGTAAATTCATGTATATTTCCGTATAAGGTGTTAAAAATTCCATATCATGTTTTATAAAGGTCTTGCTAACTATGATAGGAAACATTACATATGAATTTAGATGACACTAATACGTTCTTGAAGATCCTTATATCAGTAAGTCTTTAAGGATCCAAATTTTGTTTTTAGACCTTCTTACAAAGTGATATTTTTGGAAAAGGGGAGGATTTTATAGTGAGAGGTGTTTATGTCCAAGTTATAGTACAATGTTCATGGTGGAAGTTATAAAATAGACTATTTTTATCATGTCTTATAATTTGAATTTCACATATAAGAAGATATCCAGATAGATGTGATTGGATGGAGATTTAGTTGAAGTCTAAGGTATCTGTTTCAAAATGATTATAGCATCCCATGGGTAACATATATGGATATTTCATAATATTATATGAATATTCCACACATTACAAAAATACATTCCTGATGATCATAATAGTTTAGTTTATTTAGAAACAAGGGTCACATATCTTTATTTTGGTGAAAGATCTTCATAGATTTTTTGAAGATATCCACCTATAGTACTCATACTTAAAAAATTTCTTCATAACTTGGGGAAAGGAACCATAAGAAATGTGTGGGTATGAATGCTCAGTAAGGGTAAATAAAGTAAATATACAAGCATAACAAGAATATAATGGTAATATAAATGAGAAAAACATTTGAATATTATACCATGTATAAAAAGATCATAATAATGATACATGGAATAATTATTGGAAGTTCAAAAGAAATAAAATTATAAGATAATCAAGAACATGGAACATGCGATCACAACAAAGTCATAAGACATAGAATTTGAGGAAAACATGTAAACTTATAATATCATTCCCTATATTTGAATGATTGTTGTCAATAACATATCAGGGAACATCATGGGGACTGAACCAACTAGGTGTGACACACCATCATCCTCAGTCTAATTCCTTTCAATGTAAGGGATCATATTTCCATATATTCTCATATTTTATTGGGTTTCCCGATAATACCATAGAGGCTTAGGAAACACTTGTTTCCCATAATGGATCAATCCCATCAACATGTTTCCCATCATTATCACATGATATATAAATATTTACCCAATAAATTGGAAGGATATTTAGGTCCCACCCATTACATAATCATATTATTCATACATGTTCCATACGATAATAAAAGTGGCATCATATCATCACCCATAAAAAGAGATTGGCTTTCATAAACATCATATCATAACCCATGAAATGAAATTGGTATTATAATATTTTAATCATGTCATTACCTATTAAAAAGAGATAGGTCTCCTAATAATTTCATCAAATAATAACCCATGAAAAGAAACATGTGTCAAGATCATATAACTTGTGGAAGAGAAATGAGTTTCATAAACATAATCCCATAAAAACATAAACCATTCAAGAAATAATATGATTTTTATTATCTGATAATAACCAAAATAAAGTGAAAATCGTATCAAATTATATCATCGATTATGTAGAAGTATTTGGAAATATCACATGAAACATTTATTATAAAAAATGGTGTTCAATTGAAAATAATTTTTATAAATCCATTTAATAATCCTTTTCATAAAAAGAATGATTTTAAATTTTATTTCAAACATTTCTTGTGGAAAATATATTTTTCTCTATGGAGTAATCTTTTTAAATTATAATTCACTTTGAAAACATTTTTCCTTTAAAATGGATTTGAAAACCTATAAATATTCTTAATAATATTTTTAAAAACATTTTCATTTAAAATACTTTGAAAACCTCAAAAGAAAGGTTGAAAACATTTTGAAAACCATTTTTTAGAAAATGGATTTGAGAAATTATAATGAAATAATGAAATCATTGAAATCATTTTATTTGAAAATAACATTTAAAAAAAACATAAAGAATGGTTTCAAAAAAATTTACAAACATTTTAACTATAAAAGCTTTTGGAAAACATTTTTCTTTTAAAACTACATTAAATTAAAAAAAAAATACAGAATATTATGATTTTTTTAGAAAAAATAAACTTGTAAAAATGTTATGGAAACTCCAAGGAAATAAATATAAAGATGATGGGTATGTATATACATTCCAAACATTCCTTTTTCCAATTAATGTTTTAGAGAAGTGCCTTGATCGAAAAAGGAAGATTCATTTAAAAGTAAAATTTTCAAAAGGTAAAACATGGGTATAAACATTATTAATTCTATTTCATGAATACATTTTTTAGTATTTTAATGTAGTGAAAAGTGTATTTAAATGTATAATCCTACCAAAATTGAATCCAAATGACATGTTTTACGATTTTGGCCGGAAATAATAGATTTATGAAAAAGGGATGAAAAGAGTAGAAATTTTGAGCTAAAGGAAAGTTTCTGTCATGAGAGAAGTGAATCAGAATGACACCAGATTTTTGTAGATAATGAAGAGATAGAAAACTAGACATACATTGGTTACACATCATCTAACAAAACTACACACTGTGAAATGTTCAAAAGAAAAGCATAGAGATGGATAAGTCACGATGAGCATACATGCTATGATATGAAGATACACATCATGATCCCTAATGTTATTAATATTTTAATGACTTATTATATACTCCCTTTACTTATTTTATATGAATTGTGCATAATGTGTGTGAAATATTAATATTTTAATACTAAGTATAATTTTTGATCATTTTTAGAAGTAGTCCAATTGAGTCATTTTACTATTGTATTTTTAACTCTCACCATACTGATCCAAATTTTATGGTTCTTATTTTTTAAGATTTTTAATTCAATACACAACATTTAACTATAAGGGATAATGGGATAATTCTTGCATTTTAAGGATCATATGGACCACACTAGATGACCCAAAGAATTTGAGACGAAACTGGACTAGCCATGAGGATTGAGTTACTGGTCTAAATCCCAAAGCCCAAATTTTATGAAACTCTACCAAATGTTATTGATTATTAAATCTAATTATGGATAAAAATTTTAGGGCCCAACTCAAATAACAAGGGGCCCAAATGAAGCTTTTAATTCTCTCCCACCATTCTGTACGGGAAATAAAATCTTGATACTATTCATGACATATCTCATGATGTAATCATCAAATAGAGTGGATATTTTTCAGTTTGAAAGAGGAGATATAGGCGGAAGACTTTGTAGAATACATCATTTGGTTTTGAAGGACACTTATTATTGAAAAACACTTTCACATTTTGGACTTCAAAAATATTGGATTGAAATGGAAAGATTAAATTTCTTTAATAAAACGGCCATAACTTTGCATACATAGGTCCAAATGACTAAAACTTTTAAAGAGGTCTGCCAAAATTATTATATACATATTTTAAGAATTCTATATCTCAATATTCAGTAATCTGAATAGCCAATTTGGCGATGTAATTGAAGGGACAGATTGGGAATGAAAACAGTCCACTTCCTTGGGCTATAAATTCATCCCCATCATCTCCTTCAAGGGGGTTGGCATTTCAGAATATAGGATCAAATATTGTGATGACCAATCCATGCCAAAGGATTAGGAGGACCTTCCATACTCAGGTTTTCACTTGAGATTCCATTCCTCCTCTCTTTGTTTCCTTTCACTTTTGTGTTGTTCTTCGTTTGTAATCTTGCAAGTTTGTGTTTTGTAAATCTATTTTAATGAAATGTTCCACTTCAATATCTCTTTTTCTCTTCCAAATTATGTAGTTTAATATTAATGTTCTCAAAATATTTTGAATATAGTTTAATCCCCTTCCCTTATTTTTATTCATCATTCAATTGAAAGACTGTTTTTTTTAATTCTCATCTTTGTTCATGTGTGTGAGTTTGACGTACCACTCTTTTCTTATCCATTTATTTTTCTTCTCTTGTTAATTCATCATCATAAATATATAAAACATATTAATATTAATATCAATGGATGAGTATATATATTATGGGGTTGTGTCAAAATTTAGCGATGTTAAGTGATTGAGAGTATTATCTCGATGAATATTCTTTGAATTAACATTGTGTATGTTGTACTTAACATGTCAGGGATTAATGACATGTTTTGTTTAACGTGTGGTTTCCATTGATTATTGGAACCATAAATACACCAACATAAAAAATCTCTGATTGATATTAGAACATTAAGTTATGTTAAGGCTTGGATTAAAGCCTTAACACTTAGGAATTTCAATCAACATTATCCTATGAAGTGGGTGTTAATTTAATGCAATATAAAGCAAGGATCAGTGATTTAACATGATAAACTAACTACTGATGAACTCACCCCAATCATTATCAATTTTCTAAATCAATCATAATCAATCAATCAATTCAATTAAGCTCTACAAAATGAACCCCCAATCAGAATATAATCAACTAAAAACAATTGACTATTACAGAGCATCATTGTCGAGGATTCGACCTGAGTGCTGCTATACACATTAGTAGAGCACCAAAACCTTGTCTGGTCGATAGGAAACAATCGTCCGTGTGTTTCAAGTGGCTTCATTTCCATGGAAGGTGCATTAAGTTTTCATTGGTATCTGGTAATTGTAAAAAAACCAAATTTTAAAAAAATTGACAAAAAAACACATAGAAAAACACGTCTTCTCATTATAATCATAAACTGGAAATAATAAAAAGAAAAACCCATCATCCTCTTTCTTATAAAATCTCTCTGAATGCCACGTAGCCTTCCAAACAATCCCTCAGATTTGTTTGACCATGAAATCAATCGAACACTTCACCAACTTAAAAGGAACATAAGAGATAATCAAATAATTCAAGATACAGTCCTTGTCCAACAAATTGAATTAGATATAGCCAATCCTAGGGAAAAAACAGGTAAAGAACTTGCTGCCCCTGTTATGAATTACCAACCTATTGGTATTTAATATCCAAACGTAGAAGGTGAATTCAAACTCAAATTGGGTTTGATTCATGTTCTCCCTCATTTCTATGGGCTAGCTGGTGAGGATCCACATCTCCACCTTAAAGAGTTTCAAGTAGTGTGCTCTACCATGAAGCCTCAAGGGGTTTCTGAGGAACAAATCTGACTCTAATCATTCCCTTTCTCCCTAGATAACACTTCCATGTCATGGACCTACTACCTCTCTTCTGGTTCCATAACCAAATGAAATGACATGAAAAGACATTTCATAGAAAAATTCTTTCTTGCTTCTCCTACTTATTCTATCCGAAAGGAAATAAGTTGTATCTGTCAGTTCCCAAGTGAATCACTCAATGAGTACTTGGAGAGGTTCAAAAATTATATTACAACCTTTCCACACCACCAAATTCCTGACTAACTCTTGATCCAATACTTTTATGTGGGGTTATTGGATATAGAGATAACCCTCATTGATGTCACAAGTGGCGATGCTCTTGTTGATAAAACACCCACAGCTGAAAGAGATCTCATAAGTAACATGGATGAAAACACACAAAAATTCCATACTCGAGCACATTCTCAAGTCAAACAAGCCCAAGATAATCAATCAATTGAGCTGAACAAGATGATCAAGTGGATGAGTGAACATACAGGTCTTGTGCGACAACTAGTTGTGGCTACCAAATCCCCAGCCTCATCTTCTCTGCAATCAATGTTTCCTGGACCTGTCAAAAACTGTGGAATTTGAAACTCTTCATCTAATAAAATAGAAACATGTCCACAACATCAAGAAGACCAATATGATTCATCTGGACCAATGGATCTCAATTAATCATATTCTCATCAGAACACCAACCGTCAACTATAAGGTCAGGTTGTTAGAAACTTCAACCAACCTCACTCTGAGACCTTCTCTTCTTCCTATAACCAAGGCCTTAGGTATGGTAATCACATATATCATCCTACTCAATTCCCTCCTCATAACCCAAACCAATTCCAATATGGTCAAGGTGTTGGTATCTTTTAAAACCATATCCTTTTCTTCCTCAACGTCAAAGGAAAAATCCTCTTCCTGGATTCCATTAACCTAGTGAGCCTTCCCAATTCCAAAACCAATACAATCGATTTACCAAGAACAAAAATCTTGGTAATCCCAATCCGAGAGGCAAGCCTCTTTTTCCAAGAAACCATGGGAATGTGATGTGTAAGATCTTTCCTCCTTCACCCATTCTAGTCTAAAGAACATTGAAACCCAAATTGGTCAACTTGCATCCCACCTTAGTCAGCAGCAACCATCCAATTCTTCCCAACTTCCAGCTCAACTATCACCCAACCCCAAGGGTAATGTAAGTGAAATTTAACTTAGATCAGGAAAGCAACATGATATGCCTCAAGATAAGTCCTCCAAATCCCCTTTAAATGTTGACCTAGAAAATTAATTGAAAAAGAAACTTGAAAAGGAACCTAAAATCCATTCCCTCACCTCCTTCCATAAAACTTTGGAATTCCAATAAACATTATCTTGTGAAGTGGGTATTAATTTAATTGAAATACAAATAAATTCCCAATGATATCACAAGATTAACTCCCTAAAAATCAACTCACCTCAATATTTTTCAATTTTTTAAATAAAACAACATCCATAAATTATTTCATAAGCTATGAAAACAAACCCCCCCCAATCAGAAGACAATTAACTAAAAACAAATTCCTAAGTATGACAAGGTTTTCAAGGAGTTGTGTACCCACAAGAGGCAAACTAGGACCTTTAGAAATGTTTCCACCCAGCAGTATATACCCATTAAGTGCAAAGATCAAGGGACCTATATGGTTCCATGCCAAATTGGTAGTTCCAAAATTGATGATGCGCTCATAGACCTAGGATCCTCAATTAATGTCATGCGCAAATCCATATTCTCGAACCATGGTCTAGGTCCCTTACATCCAACATGTGTTGTCATTCAATTGGCCAATCAAAGAACAACCAGTCCTGAGGGAATAACTAGGGATCTCCTTGTCTTAGTCAATGATCTTATCTTCCCTTTTTATTTCTATGTCCTTGATATGGATGGTGAGCCGAACTCTTCTCGATCTCCCCTAATACTAGGAAGACCATTCCTCGTGACTAAGAGAACCAAGATTGATGTCCATTCAAGAATCTTATCCTTGGAATTTGGTGACCAATTGGTCAAGTTCAACATTTTCCAAGACATGTGATACCCATCTAAGGATCACTCTATATTATCAATCCATGCTTCTGAGGACAGTTCTAAGAGTTAATCTAACCCCAATACAACATGTTCTTCATGTTCTAATGACAAAGGATCTTGTCAAATATGCACAATGATTAACCAAGTCATAAATAGTGAAGTTGATGTGGACCTCTCATTCATAGACTCTATCAATCTAGAGGAACATGAAAACTCTCTTGAATCCCACATCAACTCTGATCTCTACTGCTCCACCTTGAATAGTGTTCAGAAGAATGAATCTGAAGCAGCTGAAGTCCCTTCCTCCATTCCAGAGTTTTCTAACCCACAAATGAAAGATGAGACTGATCTGAAACCTCTACCTGAACACCTAAAATATGCATTCCTTTTCAATGATCACTCTTATCCTTTCATTATATCTTCTTCACTTACTAAAAATAAGGAGTTCAAATATGATCTGGTGTTAGAGGAAAACCAAAAGGCCTTAGGGTGGACCCTAGATGAAATTCTAGGAATCAACCCTTACCTTTGCATGAATCATATCAATCTCGAGGAGTCATCCAAACCAATTAGACATCCACAAAGAAGACTTAATCCACTCATACTTGAGGTAGTTAGGGAAGTGATAACCACGGTTCTTCAAGATGGTATTATCTACCAAGTTTCTGATAGTGAATGGATTAGTCCAATTCAAGTTATACCTAAGAAGGGTGGGATAACTGTTGTCACAAATAAACATGGAGAGGTAGTCACAACTCGAGTGAAGAACAAATGGCGTGTGTGCATCGAATATAGGAAATTGAATGTTGAAACAAGAAAAGATCACTACCCTCTTCCATTCCTTCATCAAATTCTTGAATGATTAGTCAGAAAGTCACACTAATACTTTCTTTATGGATACACCAGCTACTTCAAAATCCCAATCACACATCAGTACCAAGAAAAGACTACTTTCACATGCCCCTTTGGAACATATGAATATAGAAGAATGACTTTTGGCATTTTCAATGCTCTTTTAACATTCCAATGGTGTATGATGATTATATTTTTAGAATTTATTGAACACTGCATGTAATATTTCATGGATAGATTCACCATTTATGGTGAGTCATTTGAATCTTGTTTGAATTCACTCTCTCTAGTCCTCCCAAAGTGTTTCAAGTGTAACCTTGTGTTAAATTTTGAAAGATTTCACTTCGTGGTTACAAATTTTATTGTTCTAGGGAATATAGTTTCAAAAGAAGTTATTGATGTAAATCATGCCCAAATTGATGTGATACAATCACTTCCTCAACCCACTTATGTTCAAGACATCCGTTCATTTCTTGGCCATGCATGTTTCTATCGGAGATTCACCCATAAAATCAGTAAAACATTATTTCCCACTAACTTGATTTCTCCAAAATGGCGTCACATTCCATTTCGATGAGGTTTGCAAGACAGCATTAATTGAACTCAAAACTTCTCTTACATCTGCCCCAATAATCCAACCCCCAAATTGGTCTTTACTCTTTGAGTTGATGTGTGATGCTTCTGATAGAGCTATTGGGGCTGTTCTTGGACAATGTAGAGAAAAGGTTCCTCAGGTCATATATTATGCCTCAAAAACATTGGATGAAACTCAATATCACTAAACTGTTACTGAAAAAGAAAATTTATTAGTTGTTTTTGCATTAGATAAATTCCTGCCCAATATCTTAGTTCCAAAATCATAATCTTCACAGACCATTCTTCTATATAGTTCTTACTCAAGAAAAGTGACTCCAAACTGTGGATAATAAGATGGATCCTAATTCTCTCAGAGTTTGACCCTTAAATAAATGATAGACTAGGAAAAGAAAACCCAGTGGGTGATCACATGAGAAGAATTTATAATTCTTCTCATTCTGAAATCATCAATTATGAATTCATCACTAAGCACCTTTCTTCCCTCACTCCAAAAATACAATGGTATGCCCCAATTGTCAATTAATTGGTTTATGGTGTTTTCCCTGAAATTTATTCAAAAGAACAAAAAATGAAGTTGAAAATTGATTCAAAATACTATTTTTGGAAGGAATATAAACTTTAGAAAACTCAGGTTGACATGATAATAAGTAGATGTGTCGATGAAAATGAACATTCTTCCATCTTAGAATTCTATCACTCACTTCTCGGAGGGTGCCACTTTAGACCACAATGGATCTCCTGAATGGTCCTGGACTCTAGATTCCTCTGGACTTCACTCTTCAAGGACTCACATGAGTTAAATCAATCATGCCCCACTTGCCAAAAGTTAGGCACAATTTCAAAGAGGAATAAAATCCCCAAAAGCCTTTAATTTTCCATGAGATCTTCGATGTTTGGGGTATCAATTTCATGGGACTATTTCCCCTTTCAAATGGATTCTCATACATCCTTCTTGCGGTTGATTATGTTTCTAGGTGGGTCGAGTCCAAACCCACTAGAAAGAATGATTCACATACTGTTAGTGAGTTCTTAAAGACACACATCTTCGATAGATTTGGCATGCCTCGTGCCTTGATCAATGACTTAGGAACCCATTTTTGTATTAGATCCATGGAATCTCTTTTGAAAAAGAATCGGGTTGTACATAAAACATCAACGGAATATCACCCCCAAACAAATGGAATGGATGAACTTTCTAATAGAGAAGTGAAAGGAGTTCTTGAGAGAATTGTAAAACCAACCAAAAAAGACAGGCCTGAAAGACTTGGTGAAGCACTTTGGTCTTATTGAACTGCCTATAAAACATCTATTGGGATGTCTCCTCTTAGGCTAGTTTTTGGTAAATCATGTCATCTACTAGTTTAAATCCAACATAAGTCTTTTTTGGGCTTTCAAAACCTATAATTTTGATTGTGAAAAATCTGGTGAAGAAAGATTGTTGTAATTGGCAGAACATGAGGAGCTTCGACTTGAATCCTATGAGAATTACGATCTGTACAAAGAAAAGGAAAAGGTAATCCATGACAAACAATCCTGAGAAAGGTATTCCATGAATGGGAAAAGGAAATGATCTTCAATTATCGATGTTGGATTCACCCAGGTAAGCTTAATTATCATTGGGAAGGTCCTTTTATTGTTTCTCATGATTACCCATTTGGTGCAGTGCAAGTCCAAGACCCCTCTTCCAAAAGAACATTCACGGTTAATGGGAATCGGTTAAAGCATCACCATTAAAGGATTCAGAATCCTGGATCAACATTGACTTCCATTGGATCCCCAACTTCTAGAGTCGTCCTACCATGAGATGGAGATAGCAACCCGCAAAATCCAAAATAGGGGGCACCTATTTCCATTTAACTCTCTCTCTATTCCTCCCTCTACCTCTTTAATCTTCTTACTCTATCTTTTAGTTTTTTTACCACTTTCTTTTTCAATCCCTTTATTTTTATCTTTATATTTTGTGTGAGTGTTTATTTATTAAAAACTAAAAAAAATATAAAAAAACATAAAAAATGAATCATAGAAAAAAAATACAAAAAATTTATGAGTCCTGATTACTCACCAATATGTTTTGAAATTTTTTCCAACCTTTTTGGGGAGTCAACATGAATGTTTTCATGTAAAAAAAATTTATATTTTAATCAAGACTTTGGATATAGAATTTTGTGTTAAAACCAACACATCTTGAATTATCAATTTTTGATTTGGAAAATGACTTTCCCCACCCATGAGGAACGACATTTTCTTTCATGCCAAGGCCTCCTATGGCCATCTATTCAAAATGTGTGTTTTCACCCCCGTTTGTGAGTCTTGAGTTTGTGGACCTTCGATCGGAATTTCCTACTTTAGTTTGAATTAATATGATAGATGCATTTTATGAACCACATGAGAATTATAATAGGCAAATATCCTCCCATTAACCATACATTAATCATCCTTTTGAAATCCCCATCAATCCTATGAATACCTTTTTTTGATAGCCACATTACAAGCCCATTTTTTTATCCCACCTAATATCAAGATGGATTTTATTTGCATTTTTTTTTAAATTTGAGTGTGGGGGGAATGGATTTCATTTTGGGTTCCATTTGTTGATGTCAATATATTATATTTTTCTTGAGCGCAGGAATCATTTTAATTGTGGGGGATATTTTTTCCATCAGTGGGGTATGGGAATGCATATATGATTATCATGTAAAATTGAAAAGTGTTAATAAAAATCAAAAAAACCAAAAAAAATAAAAATAAGAATGGGTTGTGTCTTTTATAGGTCAAATATCAATATTTCTCAGCCTTTTATCTTGTTATAAATATTAGAATTATTTTCGTGAGGAGATCAATCATGGGTTGGGATATGAGTGTGATATCTTTTCCAATTTCAACTTTAAAAAAAGGAAAAAAACAGAAAAAAAGAACACTTGCATTTTATTCTTATGTCATTGGGAAATGTTTTGTGGTTTGTAAATATTTCATATTCTCATCCCATTTAAATTTTCTTCCTATACTGTTTCATTATTCACACAATCATTCCCTTGTAAATATGTCTTTTTATTGCCTTCTATTTTTTATTTCAAAAAACATTTCATTGTATTTTCTATATTGGTGTTTTAACCCACTTTTTCTCTATCTTGGAAATTATATTCCTACCATCCAATAGCCATAGAAAAAAACCCTTAAAAATACGTCTTGATTGTTGGTCACTTTAGATAGGTATTGGAAGCTGAGATCTCTTTCAATCTCTAATATTTTAACTTTTGGTTGGTGAAAGAGTGAACCTCCATAAATGAATTTTATCATCTTTAGAGGTGTGAGTTTTGAGTGTCCACATTTTAAATTTCTAAATTTGAGCATGAAAAAATGAATTAGTTTTGAAACATTTTTTCTGTAACAACTTGTGGGTGGATTTAAAATGGATGAGTGAAATAGTCTAAACCTCCCCTGATAGGAGAAACCAAAATTTTAATATTTTCTGGTGAGTGAAAATGATTTTGTCATGTTTTTATATTTGTTGCACATGATGACATTCACAAAACTAAGTGTTGGTGAGTTGATGTTACTAATATTTTCATGACATATTATATAATCCCTTTACTGATTTTATATGAAATGTGGATAATGTGTGTGAAATATTGATATTTTATTACTAAGTATAAATTTTGAGCATTTTTGGAAGTATTCCAATTGAGTCAGTTTATAATTTTTTCATAAATATTACACTAATGATTCAAATTGTGTGGTTATTCATTTTTAGGATTTTTAATTCAATATAAAACAATTCATTAGAAGGGATCATGGGCTAATTCTTCTATTTTGAGGATCACATGGACCACAGAAGATGACCCAAAGAAATTGTGAAGAAACTGGACCAGCCATGATGATTGAGTTACTGGTCTAAATCCAGAAGCCCAAATATTATGAAAATCTAAAATATGTTCTTGATTATCCAAAATAATCACGGATAAAAATTTTAGGCCCCAACTCCAAGAAAAATGGGCCCAAATAAAGCTTTTAATTCTAGCACACCATTATAGCCAGAAATTAAAATCCAAATACTATTGATGACATATCTCATGATGTATTCATCAAATAGAGCTGATATTTTTCAGTGTGAAAGAGGAGATATAGTTTTCCGGCATTGTTGAAGACATAATTCGGTTTTGAATGCATATTACTATTCAAAAACCCTTTCACATAGTGTACATCAAAAATATTGGATTGAAATGGACAGATTAAATTTGTTTAATAAACCGGACATAACCTTAGACACATAGGTCCAAATGGATCCAATGTTTTAGAGAGGTCGGAAAACATAATTGACTACAAATTTGAAGAAGGATATATCTTGATATTCGACAGTATTAATAGACAACTTGGCAATGAATGTGGAGGGACATATTGGGAATGAAAACAGTCCACTTCCTCGGGCTATAAATGCAGCCCCCTCCTCTCCTTCAAGGGGGTTGGCATTTCAGAGGGGAGGAGAAATTATTGGCACAACCAAATCCATTCAAAAGGATTGTTAGGACCGTCCATACTCATGTTTTTACTTGATATTCCTTTCCTCCTATATTTGTTTCATTTCACTTTGGTGTTATTCTTCGTTTGTAATCTTGTATGTTTGTGTTTTGTAATTCTTTGTTAATGCATATTTTTTCATCAATATATTTTATTATCATCCACCATCTGTAGTTTAATATTAATTTTCTCAAAATAGATTAAATACTGTTAAATCACCTTCACTTCTTTATCTTCCTCATTCAATCGAAAGTCTATTTTTTTTAATTATCATCATTGTTTGTGTGCGTGTGTTCGATGTACCACTCTTTTATTATCCATTTCTTTTTTTTATCTGGTTAATTCATCATCATAAATATATAAACCTGATTAATATAAATATAAATGGATGAGTAAATATATTATTGGGGTGAGGCAAAATTTATTGATGTTAAGTGATTGAGAGTATTACCTCGATGAATAATCATTGAATTAACATTGTTTATGTTGGACATTACATGTCATGGATTAATGACTTGTTTTTTTTGACGTGTGGTTTCCATGGATTATTGGAACCATAACTACACCTCCATAAACAAGCTCTGATTGATATTAGAACTTATGTTATGTCTTGGATTAAAGCCTTAACACTTTGGAATTTCAATCAACAGTTTCTTGTGAAGTGAGTGTTAATTTAATGCAATATAAGGAAAGGATCAATGATTTCACATGATTAACTACCTAATGATGAACTTGCCCGAATCATTATCAATTTGTTAAATAAATCATATTCAATCAATCATTTCAATTAATCTCTGCAAAAACCCCCCACAAATCATAATACAATCTACTAAAAATAAATGACTATTACAAAGTATCATCACCGAGGATTCGACCAGAGTGCTTCTATACACATTAACAGAGAACCAGAACATTGAACGGTCAATAGGCGAAAATAGTCCATGTGTTTCATTCCCCTAATCCATGACATGACCTAATTAAAATAGTCAAATCAGTGTCCTCAATTTCAACATGGCACAGAAAAACAAAGATATGGATTCCACGACGTGTAACCCATGTACATGTCGTGTAATGGTCGTTGCACAAAAAAAAATACATGTGATGTGAAGCACGAGTTTGTATGAGAAAATCCAATAAATACAGACACTAATTTCACTTCCAAATCACTATGGGACAATAAGGAGCAAGTGTGACACAAATAGATAGTAATGTGACAATTCAAAGCCCCTATTCACTGCCATTCATCCTCCACTACCCATGTTGTGTGATCTTATCATGAGTGAGTAGTACAGTTGTGTTTGGTGATGTGGTCGTAGGGGGATGTGTTCTTATGAATTATTTTAATTTTATTATCTGTGTTTTGGATTACTACAAATATCTTATTCAATTCCAATTGCTCTTCTTATAATATTGCAAGATCATTGTTACAGTATAAAGTTGTTTTAATTTATTTCATCAATTAATCTGCTTAGTTTGTGTATGACTATTATTATTAAACACAAGGTCAGTTGAGTTTAAACATGGTTTTTGGACATCTATTTCTTTTATTGAACCTAGTAGATGATCATTCCAATGACGCGGTTATAGAATTAGAGTAGGGATACCATGACATCCCAAATGACCCAACATCGACACAAAAAATGAATAAACCCATATCAATTGAATCCCTAACACATGAACCCAAAATCAATAACCTATCATGTATCCCATATTTCAAAACCCAGTAATCACTATTATTCCTTTCTTTTTACAAAAAAAAAATCAAAAAATTTCAATTTCAATTTCATTAATTAATTTCAAACATACACAATGTCATTGTGGGTATGATCTCGAACATTCCATATACTACAATTTAATTAATTGAGTAGCATAGTTTGGGTTTTATAAATTTGTTTTGAATGGCACCATAGGGAATTAACTATGACTTACAGGGAAATAAAACATCCTTTAAACATAATACTATAATATTAAATCATTTTTTAAATAATATATGAAAATAAGTTTTATAAATACATAGATTTTCAACTGAAATGAGAAATACAGTCATATTTTCATAAAAACATTTTCTTAATTATATTTACAACCAAAGAGTACAAAAATGGTAATAATACATTATTATATCATTTATACAAATATTAGAATAAAATTAATTAGTTTTATTTAGAGATTTATCAAAATAATTCATCAATGAAAGAATAATCATAAATAGTCCCAATAAATGATGAGATTATAGAAATTAACTTCTACCACATTGGAAACATTGAATCCTAAAACCCATGAAAGAATAAAATTACATGAATATTAAAATATCATTAAAGTAACTATATTTATGGTATGTCATGTAAAATGGTATATATACAACCAAAATAAAAAAATTGGTCCATAACATATCATGTATCTTATAGAACGAAAATTGAGACAAAATTACTTAATCGATTTGGTAAATTTTGATTAATAAATTCCATGAATGAAATGTAATAAAATGTATATGTAAATACCTATAAATTTAGGTATAATTATCATATAATAAATTCATTGGAAGTATACACACCATAAAAATGAAACTAGTTGTGAACGTGGAATGTATCTCACAAATATAAAAAGTGAGATTATAAAATCCTTACGTTTAATCTTGACTTTTTTTGTACACATTCAATCTTCTTGTATAATAAATATAAATTTATTATAAATATAAAATAGAACCATATTCCTATATATAATAAAATATATGATCCAATAAGGACTTCATATTACCTACTTATTTTCAATTACAAGTTAAAGCAATGTTTCAGGTAATTACCACATTGTTCATCGTATGGATTTTGACTGGTCAATATTGTTCCTATTTTTTAGATAATTGTTCACTTATTTATAGAATTTAAAACATGATTTATACATCATCTATATTCAAAATATGAGCATTTATAAAAATCTATAAATTAAGGACATATGAAATTAAATACGCCGTTCATGGATACGGTAGGCCGTACATACTCATTTACGATGTTTCTGTTTTGTTGTAGTATTGAATGAAAAGATAATTTGAATATTTATATATATATATATATATAATCATTAAATTTCAAATATTATTTAATATATTATACAAGGTCTCTAAACCCATCCTTGATTCATTCAACATAGAGTGTGAACGAATCACATCGCTTTCAGGATGCGGTAGTCCATAAGTCCACAAAAGAAGTTATTGCATGTACACAAAATGGAAATAATAATGGTAGGTACTACATAAGAATTACATAAGAAAAAATAAATCATAAATTTAATATATATAATATACGAAAATATTTTAATTCATAATTCCCACCCATGATATGTTGTAATAAAAAAACAAATAACATCGTTTTGTGAGGTGGTGGTTCACCAAACACAAGAATGGTAAGTTCATTACATGTTATATTCAAGTGTGTATAATTGTAGGAATAAAACATAGAATAAAAAAATATGAGTATATTTATTATAATTATTTTATTATGTAATAATGTAATTATAAAAGTTTAAGGGGCGGATAATGAAATTAAACCAAAGGATCTTGAGGAAGGATGTTTCCTCTTTCTTTGGGGAACACCTATTAGTTTTCACCAGAGGGATTAATTGGTTGAATATCATCCAAAAGGTTTTATTAAATAAAGAATAAGTGGATCCTGGATGATTATAAGAGAATATTTTGGCTAATAAAAAGATCTTTAGAGGTGTGAATAAGTGTGATGAGTGAGTTCCTTTTTATAGTTGAGGAGTGGAATTCATGTCAATTTTTGAAATGATAATTCCACTAACATTTTTAATCTATCATGTGGATAAAGTAATTGTAAAAAATATATAAAATAGGAGATAGGGTGTCAATATGGATATAAAATATCTTTTTTATATGTTTCTTCATCATTTTTTCCATTACCATTAAGGTTTATTCCTTTGATAATCTAATTTTCATCTGAATCATTATAAATAATTATAATTAAAATCAATTTTTTTTTGAAAAACACTAAGTTTACGATATTTGAAGTTATATATTATTCTGATTCAATATATTGGATCCTATTTTCAAAATTAAAATCATATATGTGAAAGAAATTAATTCATATTCAATAATGTAGATTGGATGACAAAGACTATTTTTAAAGTAAAAATGTTCAGATGTATGGTAAATTTTTACATCTAATTTCAAAGGGGAAGTGATTGTAATGAACTAAATAGGATTAATTTATATATAAGTAATCGAATTTTATTTTAAATCCAATAAATAAAAAATTATTTCCATATAAATAAATTAGTTCAAAAAAAAGTTGTGAATTAAAATTCAGTAATATTTACAATTCATCAAAAAATAGAACTTCATAGAAAATTACCAAAAAATAACTCTAATTTTATTCTTATGTTCATATTTAAATAATAATTTTTTTAAAAAAAATTAAAATTATAAATGTTTGAAAAATATTATTTAAAATGGGTTCACCATTAAAAGGATGTAAAATTATCTTTTATAAGAATATAACTTTTTGTTCCTAAAAATGGATTTTTTTTCTTATCTTATACCTATGAAATATATTGTATTAAAATATAATATATATATATATATATATAATATGTAATATATAAAATTTTCTTGATATAATTAATGAAAATTAATTTATTTCGTTTATTTAGATAAAATTTTATTTGTACATAGAAAAATTGTTTTCTTATAAAACTAATTTCTTTATTCTCAAATAGCTCCTTCATTAATTTCTAAATAATTAAAACTAAATGAATTCATTTAATATAAATGTGTAGATAATATTTTTACAATTTAGTTATTCTTATTTCTAACTTCCATTACATGGATAGGTGGTAACTATAATAACATTATAATGATAATATTAATATTACATTGTAGTTTTGTAAAACTCATCCATTCATGTAACACAATCTATCAAAGGGACTCAGTATACTGTGTAATACAAGAAAAACATAGTGTTTCATGTTCCACAATATAATCTAAGTGTTTTTTGTTAAGAAATATTTACTTTGTGTTTAATATAATTAAATATACACTTAGTTATTTCATATAACAAAATCTATATTCAGTGTTGTTTTAAATGAAAAATATCAAAAAGAATAAATTAATTGAATAAAAAAATTTCAAAAAATATCAGGGTGTTACATTATACCCCCATAAAAATATTTTTTCTTTTATAATTCAACAATTTTATTAATGGTTTAATAATTTAATTTTATGTTTATGTGAACCCACATTGTAAAAATTAATACTAAATCATCCTTTAAAAAGGGAAATTTGGAAACCTAAAAGTTACCCAAAGTAAAAAATAACTAGTTTTTACACATAAGAGAACAAAGGTGGTAAGTGAAAACATGTATATGGTAGAAATGTTAAATAATAATAGTGATTTACAAATATCATTGATCACAAGAAATTTTGTGATCCATAGAATATTAAAAATCACAAAACCATGACATGAAAAAGAATTAAAGAGGTCATTGGTATCAGAAAAAATGATTATAATAAGACAAAACTATATTTAAATAACACTTTACTAAAATTGAATAATTTTTTCACAATAAGATATACATACTTGATTTCATTCCTGTTCATAAGTAAATTCTCACCCTGTGGTCGTGTCTTGAACAATTTCTACTTGACCACTTTCATTAAGAAGGGAATGTGGATTTTTCATTCCTAATGCATTAAAATATCATGTTATACATGTTAACTCATCCCATTTTCTTTCAGTTTCCATATACACATGGTGGATAGAACATATTTTCCAATATGTAAAAATCCTCATATGGGGAGTTGATAATTTAATCTCACAAACTTCATCCAAAGTTTCACATAAAAACACCTCAACTTGTTAACTATATAACGATTTTGAAATATAAAAATCCAAAAATCTATAAAGACTGTGATGAAATTTGCTTAAAAATTATAACCCATATATATATACATATATATATATATATATCAAAATGTAGTTATTGGTTGTCACATTCAAAACATATGAATACCCTCTTCGTATATTCTCCTAAAACATGGTAATAACCTGAAAGACCAAAAATCCTTTTGAAAAAAATGCATGCTTCAAAATTCTAAAGATTACTAGATATTATCTTGAATGAATTTTTTTTTAAATTCAACCCTAAAGGAATATACCTCTTTGTCAACAAATCAATATTTAGTTTTAGGGTAATTAGTACTATACAATTTACTCTATCCATATGAATAATCTCTTTATCCCTGATAGACTATACTTATCAACATCAGGGAAACATTAAGGGTTACCCTTTCTTAATCAAAATACCACCTTTCCATTAAATCCCATTTCAGGATTATCAGAACCATTAAATATAATTTTGAGAATATGTAAAGAAATATATATAATTCGTGATTCATGTAACAGAAATATTGAATTCCTACACATATACACTTCAATCAACCATCTTTATTAATTAACCATTTCTCAGGCTTCATAATCTTATCCATTAATACCACTTTAAAAGAATATGGAATATGAATCATGTATTATGGTTACCCAACCTCAACAACATCATGATTATTATTTTTAATATAAATAATACTAGAATAACATCACATACCTTTCACATTCCATTTGATGTCACTTTATCTTTAACAATATAACTAATACTCATGGACCTTAATAATTATCCTAATGATATTTACCCTCTAGATATCTATTTTAATCATTCCAATACTTTATACATCTGAAACTTTAAATGTTAACAAAATTCATTCTAATTTTTAATATTGACTAAAACCAAAAATCCCTGGGTGAGAAACATTGACAATAGTAGAAAACCACATAATCATAAAAAAAATGATATATAGGATGTCTAAATAATGACAACTACAACTTTAATCTATGACACCTTGGTTTTATCCTAGTATATTCATAGTTGTATCCAATTTATATCTTTCATGATGGTTCATAAAGATTTTTTGAATTTCCAAAGAATATGATACAAGAGTGTTAAACATAGTGTGAAGCAAGGACCAATCTCGTCCCTAGTTCCCGATGAAGTCTATATCTATACAATGTTTTTAGGGTTGTTACCCATATTCACATCTATTATAGGGGAACATCCATTTATAGTATCTTGACATGTAATTATTTCACGGAAAAATATTTACCTATCTGTTACCAAAATTCCATGCCATTTTCGTACACATGAACTCATCATTATACCTATCCTTAGAGAAATAACTACACATATCATTATAAATAACACTAGGGATCTCACTAATTATTTCGCATCCATGTTCCCAAAGTATTACTAAAATATTTCATTGATAAAAATATATACGCCTAAGATTGTTATACATAGATATTTAATCATTTTAGATTATTATTCAAAAAATTATAACAATACATGACTGAGGACCGTAATAATTTAGTTACATAGGGAACTTGGAACACATTCTTCTATATTGGTGAATTATCTTAAAATTTTTATTAATGATCTCCCACATTAGTACTCATACATAAAACCTTTCTTCACAACCTGGGGAAATGAAACATCATAAAGGGGTGATCTTGACTGTTCAGTAAGTGTTAATGGAGGAAATAAATAATCATAACATGAACATAAGGACATGTTAACATTATAATAACATTTAAATATCATACCCTGCATAAAAAATATCATAATCACGAGACATGGAATAATGTTTGGAAGTTCATAAAAAAATGAAATTATAATATCTTTAAGAACATAAACCATGTGAGCATATCAATTTCATGAGACATTAGATTTTCAAAAAACACATAAACATTTAACCTAATTTCCCATAAGTCAATGATAATTTTAAAAAACTTATAATGGCACTTCATGGGGACTAGACCTAATGGGAGGGACACAACACCATCCCCCATCACAATTATTTCATTTTAAGGGACTGGTTTTCCCCATCTTCCAATAGTGGATCAGGTTTCCCTGTCATTCCATAGTAGATAGGGTTTACTCATATTCATAGAGTGGATAATGTTTCCCCACCATTCTATAGTGGATTATGATACATATTTTTCCCATTTTAGATTAGGAAGCACCTGTTTCTTGTTTTGGATCAAGCTCGTTACCTTTTTTCCCACAATTATCTCATGAGATATAAATATTTACGTTATGAATTAGTTGTATATATAGGTCCCACATATCCCAATATAGGATCATGCATAATTGGTCCACAATATAATAAAACTTTCATCATATCATGACCCATACTAATAGATGGTTTCATAAACATCATATCATAACACGTGAAATTAAATGAGTATCATTAATATTTAATAATATCATTACCTAAGGAAAAGAGATTTGTCTCATAATAATTTTATCAAAGTAAATCCCATAAAAATAATTGGGTTTCAAGATTATATACCTCATATAAGAGAAATAAGATTCATAATCATCATCCCATCGAAACATAAACCATTCAAGAATTAATATGAATGGTATTCAAGGATAATATACCCAATAATGTGTAAACTATAATTAAGTATGTCATATTAAGTGGAGAATTATTTTTACAGATCATATAAAACAATTAGTATTAAAAATATCCTTTCATTAAAGTTACTTATAATAAAACCATTTTAAATTATTTTCTTATAGAGAAAAATTTACAATTTCAACTAAAAACATTTTTGAGGAAAATAAATATTATACTATGAATAATGATTTTTATATCATTAATAATTTTGAAATCCTTTTTCCATTAAAATATTTTTTTCAAAACCAATAATGAATTCTTAAAAAGTTTCTTAATTTTTTTTTATTTCAAAATAATTTCAAAACCTAAAATGTATTTTTGAAACCGTTTGTAATCACTACTATAGAAAATAGATTTGAAAAATTATAAATAAATATTAAAATCATAGAAATAAATTTATTTTAAAATAACCTTTTAAAAACATATAAATAATCAATTAATATAATTTAAATAAATTTTAAAGATAATTATTTTTTGAGATACATTTTATTTGAACACCACATTAAATAAAAAAATGTCCAATATATTAGGAGTGAATTTTTTAAAAAGTAACATTATAAACATATAATGGAAGCTCTATGGTAATGATGATCATGATGGTAAGTAAGTATACACATTATGAACATTCTTTTGGACCCATAATTGTTTAAAAAATCACCTTCATCAAAAAAGGACAAGAATATTCATTCTAAAAAACATTTTTAAAAGGTAAATAATCGGTATAAATTTCCATTACACACTATAAAAAATTGGTAAGATTTTTTAAATTTTTATTAGAAAACATAGTTTTGAAAGAACACAGAACTCTGGCCGGAATGAGAAATAAGGTTATATTTTTTAAAAAATATATTAATTATCTTAAGTACCATTGAGTATAAAATGGTACTAATACATTTATATGTCATAGATAACTAGAGTGTAAGAAAATTCATGATTTTTCTTAATTAATCGATTATAATATCTCATCAGGGAAAGCTTAATAATAAATAGTCTTAATAAATTATGAGACTATAACAATAATCTATTAACACTTTGGAAACCATGAATCATAATCCCCAAAAAATAATAAAATTAAATGAAGAATAATGTATCATTAATGAATTTAGATTCATGAAATAATATATCAAATGTTTGTATATACACCCCATAGAAAAATATAGGTTTATAATATGGAATGTATCTCAATGAAGGAAAATTGAGACAAAAGTACATTCATGATTTGGTAATTTTTGAACCATAAACCCTATGAAAGAAAGATCACAAAATGGACTTGTAAATACGAATAAATTTAAGTATATTTTTCATATAATACATTAATTTGGGGTATATACACCGCACAAAATAAACTAGTGGTGAACAAGGAATGTATCTCATAGATAAAAAAGTGAGATAAGAAAACCCTTCCTTATGTCTTGAATATATTTGAATATATTTAAAAATAATTTATAATAAATATAATATTACTATAAATAATAAAAATAAAAATATTCTAATATATCATAACATATATGATTCATTTATGACATTATGTTACCATTAATTAACAATTCCATATTAAAGAAGCAATTTGGGTAATAACTGCTTTGTTCATCATATGTGTTTTTACTTTTTATTCATGATACACATTCTTAGATGATGATTTTAATATTTAAATAAAGTAAAAAATTATTTATATATCATATATGTTAATTATAAAAAAATATTTATAATAATCTATAATATATAATATATATATATGTGTGTGTTTGTGTGTGAAATGGAAAACACCGATCATGGAGATGATATGCCATACGTACGGATGAACACTGATGTTGTTTTCCATTCTTATTGAAATAAAATTAAATGATATAAATATATATATATATAATATCATTTTAGTATCATTATTATGTCTTATATATCATATTATTTCACTAAACATATCCTTAATATATTATGTGTAGTGTGTAAATGAATCACATCTATTTGAGGTGGCGGTAGTTCACACATCCACAAAGGATGTAATTATACTTATAAAAAATGGAAAGAAAAAAGGTATTTTTCATATAATAATAATTATTAATAATAATAATTTAATAAATATCATATATTTAATAAAAAAAATATTTTACATCATAATTACCAACCATGAGTTGTGGTAAAGGAAAAAATAATATCATTTCATGAGGCTGTAGTTCATCATCCAAAATAATGGTATGTTCGTTAACTATTAGATAGAAGTGTGCATGAATGTAGGTCAAACCATAAGAATGAAAAAAAATATAATTATATTAAGGTTAATTATTATATTATATAATCTTGGAATATGAATTCTTTAGTGGGTGTAGAATGAAAATAATACAAAGGATCTTGACGAATTATATTAAATCCATTTTGGGTAACTCCACTTGGTTTATACTAAAGGGATTTCATGGTTAGATTTACACCCAAAGAGAGGGTTCTAGGATTAGGGGTGAAGGATTTTTGGGTGATTATTTGAGTTGACTTTGGGTGATAAAAAGGTTTTGAGGGGTCTGAATAATTAGAAGGGGTGCGTTCCTTTTTATAGTTGTGGAGGCATGGAATTATTGTAAATTTTTTAAAATGGAATTTCATAGATTTTGTTCCTAATAAAATTGGATAAAAATGGTAAACTTTTAATGACATGTAGGATAGGGACCAAATATGGCCAGATAATTTCTTTTGGAAAGGTTTCCATGTCATTTTGGTACAAATGTTTATGTTTTAGTCTATTGTTAAGATAGATTTTCTCTTAATAATTGTAATTACTTTTAATTACATTCATTAATATTTTTTGACCAAAACAAATATTAATATATTTATATTTATATTTAAATATTATTATTATTATTATAAACATGGAATCAATTTTTATAAATTATAATCACAATAGTGGCAGACAATTATTCAAATTTAATTTCATAGACGGAACGACAAAGCACGTTTTTAAAGTTCAAATGTCCAAATTTTTTGTATGTTTTCATATGAAATTATAAATTGAAATTGATTCCAATGACCTAAATTATTGTTATTTATATATAATTTATCTAATTGGATTTTAAAAATAATAAAGAATATTATTTAACCATATAAATAAATTATTTGAAAAATAGTTTTGAATTATAATTCGGTATTGTTCAGAATTCATAAAAAAAATGAAATTTCATAGAAAAATACAAAAAATATACCATAATATAATTTTCATGTACATATTTCAATATTAAGTTCATTTATTAAATAAAAACATTAAAAGTGTCAAAAATCATATTTAAAATGTGTTCACCGTTAAAAGGATAAAAAAAATAACTTTTAAAGAAATATGTCATTTTATTCATAAAGATTTATTTATTCTAACTTTATACATAGAAAATATATTTGATTATCGTAAAAAATTTTGATTAAAAATATAATATATATATATATATATTTAATAAATTAATCAAATGTTTTTTGTTTCATTTAATAAGAAAATACTTGGTTTGTACATAGAAAAATAGTTTCTTAGAAAAGTATTTTTTTTTTATTTTTAAATAGTTATTACATTATGTTATAACTAATTGGGAACCAAAAGATTCATTTTATATAAATTTTAATTTCATAATTACATAATTTAGTTAATATTTTTTTTAAATTCCATTCATATGGCTATGTGGTGGCTATAAAAACTTTTTAATAATAAAATTAATTTTATATTATGTTTCTATAAAACTCCCCCTTTAGGGTTACAAAATCTATCGAAGTGATTTTGTATTGTTTGTAATATAAGATAAACATAGTTTTTCGTGTTACGTAAGATAATATATGTGTTTTTATAGTGCATTATTGACTTGGTGTTTCATATAATGAAATCTACACTTAGTGATTTCATATAAGAAATGATATATTCAATGTTGTGTGAAATGAAAAATATCCAAAAGATTAAATTGATTTGAAAAATATATTTCACAAAATCTTAGGGGGTTACAATGATACTAAAATTAATTTTTTTGGATAATAACATACAGTGGGAGAAGTTATTATACAATTAAATACCATGTTACAAAGGTGGATGATGCAACTTTGTGGATAGAGTTACATAAAGGTAACATGATCATTGAATTACCTATGTGATAGTATCTGCAGAAAGGTAGTAGCATAGTTATATGCGATACATAAAGTTTTATTACACAAAGTAGTTGTGTAAAAAAGAAATCATGTTAATTATATAATATGAAGGAGATCAGAAGTATATCTTCAAATAGAGATCCAAATGATGTTTTTGTTAGCATATTTTTCCTACGAAAACAATTTAAAGTTACAGTGGAAGTAGATTTACCAATTTCATCACAAATAGTTCATCATATGAACATTCATTAGATGAATGAAAATATGAAAATAATTTAAGATGTTACTAGATAGATGATTAGGAGAAGTTTTTGTTGAGATGGTTGTTAAGATAGAATGATTAGATTAATGATTCATAACATTGGAAAACCATGAAAAGGTCCATTGGATGATGGATGTTTGTGAGATCCATCAGAAAGATAATGTTAAGGTGTACAATCACACAATTAAGTCCCAAAAATGTAAATAAACATAAATACCCCAAAAAGTTAAATTTTAAGATCTTTACAAAAACTATGTAAAGTAAATTTCACGATGATTCGATGTTGTGCCATTAATATTTGTTATTTGGTTTAGGATAAAGATGTTTTAAAATGTTACATAACACTAAGATAGTGGGAATTTTAATAAAAAGAGATCTATAAATAAACATCAAGATTATTCAATAATTTTCTGGAATATTTGATAAATATTCTATGAAATTCAATTGAGGTGATACTTAGAGATAAAATGTTTAAGTGACTGGGAAAATACATTTGAGTTACTACCAAAAACACTATTAGTACACTGATATATAGGGGTAAAATAGCATTTAGGGAATAAAACGATTCATACAGATGTAAAAGAGTTTAAGTAAGTAGATATTATGTCATGAGTATCCTATGAATATTTTTAGCAAGTTTAAGAGGACATCTATCATACAGAGTTTCAAAGGGTAGAGTAGAAATGACAATGAATGAAGAATTATTAGACGAAGATGGAGAATGGTGAGAGAATTTATTTGTGTTATTACTTAGATGAGTAATAAGAAGGACCACCAATATATCTTACGTAATTAGATTGAAAAAAATCAAAATAATAAAATAGATTATACCGTTGAATAGATATCTCCATATAGAACATTATAGTGAGGATTATATGATAAAGACATACAAGATAAAGTCATTGGATAGATGAAAAAATAAAAGGGTTAAATAGATATACTTTTGATATTGATGTTTTCATAAAAGTTATGAAAAGTTAAAATTGATCTTCTCCTAGTAAATGAATGGTCAGGAGAAAGATTCATGGAAAAAACTCTTAAAAGATTTATTGAAGATATTAATGTTTTGAAAATTTTGAATGTGATATGAATATCTTATAGAGGAATAAAATATAATTCTAGAGTGTATCAAAGATGAGTAAGGATAGCATTTATAGCTATAATGGGGGTTGGGTATAATAAATTTCTTAAATGGGTAGTTGGTAAGGGTGTATAACCAATTTTGGTGAAATAAGATATAATTAGGATAATTGGGGGGCATAAAACCAAATTCAGTAGAAGAGTTAATTACTAGTGTGTATATCGAGACCCAAAATTCTAATACATGGATACTATATAATTTTAGATGAATATTTAGAATATTACAAATGTATATTCAAAAGGACCAAAATATTTTACTATCTTTGGAAACAGGGAACACATTCTTCTAATATGGTTAAATATCCTAGAAATTTCCAAAAAATATCTTACCATTTAATAATCCCAATTAAAATCATTCATCATAACCTAGGGAAATGAACCATAAGAAAGGGTGGGATGCAATTCCCAAGAAGGGTAAATAAAGGAGATACATCATAATAACATTGACATAAGGGTTTGATAAGATGATTATTACTTTTGAAAACCATTACCTACATTTAAATGTTCATAATAATTTGTCATGGAATAAAACCTTATAGTTCCTAAGACTTGAATGGTAAGAAAATCAAAGAATAAGAGCCATGAGAACATGAAATAGTAATAATACATAGTTTTGTGGAAATCACATAAAATTATATCATAATGAACATGTATAAATTTTAATAGTTTATCCCATTTAATTGAGGATATAGATTCATTAAATTTAATATTATTGTGTATATGCAACTAGGTCCATGGATGACATTGTGAACCTGTAATTAGGTTCATACAAAAGCGATTACACGTCCTGGGAGGGTAAAACTAACATCCCTAGTGTCATCCTAGCCTTATTATCCTAAGTTCACTCTCTATTATATTCATGTATATAATGAGATATATATAAATCTTTACCCAATGCATTGGTGGTGCACCCATCTTGTAAGTTATAATAGGCTCACCCAATTCTACATGGTTCGACCCATCATAGAAGTTGTAATGGGCTTACCTAGTTCAATCCAGGCCACCCCATCATATAATCTATAATAGGATTAAATAATTCTATATGGGAAGACCCATCATATAATATATAATGAGTATACATGACAATATCTGGGATACCTCATCATATAATCTATAAAGGTATTACCTGATGCTATCTGGGTCACCCCATCGTATAAGATATAACATGATAATCCAACCATTCTTGGTCCACTCCTTCATATAATAAATGTGAAATAAACCAACTTGAACAATGTAAACATAGATTGAATATAATCATAAATAATCTCTGTTCCCTTTATAACTTGATTAATGCATGGAAATTAAATGGGTTTTATATTAATATAATTTAAACATGATCAATTTTTTGAAGATAATACGGTTCCATAACATATTCATTAAAATTTGATTAAATAGTGTAAAATAAATGTATTTGATAACAATCAATTTGGATCGTGATTATCCAATGGAAATGAAAGGTGTTCCATTAGAAACTTTTCATTATAAAAGTAAACCATTAATAGAAAGAATAATAATGGTAACCTTGGATAAAATCTCCAGTAAGAAATACGCAATATAAATGGATGAAATATTATATGTAATTTTCTTTAAAATATCATTTAAAATATATATTAATCAAAATATCCTTTCCACTTCGAAAAACTTTTTTTAAAACTAAAAACATTTTGAAGACCTTTTTCTATTAAAATAACCATTTAAATTTATAAATTAATCTTTGAAAATAATTTGTAATCATTTTTTTAAAAATAAAACGTTTTAAAAATACTTTTAAATTAAAAATATCTTAAAATGTTATATTATATTTTTGAAATCAAATTTAGAAGACATTGTTTTCGAGAAAAATAGATATCCTACCGAAGAGAGAGAGAAAGTCAGATATTTTTTAAACAATTTCGTAATTATATTAAATACAAAATAGTGTAAAAATTATTCCTTAACATTTTTATATCATGAATAACCACATGATAATTTAATTAATGTAAAATAATGAGAGGAATATCATGAGGTTTTATAATTGGAGACTTGATAAAAAACAATCTCGATGGATGATGAGATTGTAACTGTTAACTCTGAACACTTTAGTGACTTTGAATCATAATAACTATGAAATAATAACACTAAATGAATCTTAAAATATCATTAATTTAATTATATTTATTATATTTAATGTAAAAGGGTTATTATATATACCTCATAAAATAATATAGGTATATAACGTAACATTTGTCTCAAAGAAAGTTAATTGAGACAAAATTCCATTACCAATTTGGTAGATATTGAACCAAAAACCCCATGAAAAAGAGTTCCTAAAATCGATATGTGAATAATAATAAATACTATTATAATAATCATTAAACACCTTCAGGGTATGTATATACACCACATTTAAGAAATAGGTGGTAAATATAACACGTATCTTAGAAAAGGAAAAAGTGACACGAGAGTCCCTAACCTTAAGTCTTGACATCCATTGTACACTATATAACCACATGTGGAATAAATAAAAGTTTATTATAAATCTACCAAACCACCATATTAATATATTTCATAAAATATATGAATTTTTTTAGTCATTATATTTCCCTTTTATTATCAATTCCTTGTTAAAGTTACGTTTTAGGTAATAACCCCTTTTTTCATTTATGTTTTGACTTGTCATTTTTGGACCTATAACTTTGATCATGATTTAATATTTTATCGAATTTAAAAAATGATACAAATATTATATATATTCATTTTATAATAATTTATCATAATCAACGAAATATATAAATAGTAAATTAAATACACCGTTCATGGAGATGGTTAACAGTACGTATGCATGAACGCTACTTCCATTTTTGCATTGAATGAAAGTAAGGTAAATTATATATATATATATATATTATAGTTCATGAATAATTTTTATTTCATATATATCACATATTTATATTACACCCATCCTCAATACATTCCATACAAAGAGTGATAAAATAACATTACATCATGAGGCATAAATCCTCTATACACACGAACCACATTATCATATTCTCAAAAAATAGAAAGCCTGAATTTATGTGTTATATTTAAATTAAATTATCATAAATTCATCATAAATATCATATATTTACATCATTTCTCTCTTTATTATCAACCTTATGTTGTGGAATTGGAAAAATCTAAGTGCATCATTTTGCGAGGCGGTACACCATCGTACACACAAAAATGATTTTGCAACCCATTAGATATATATTTGTGTAATTTTAGCCCATAACCATAACATAAAAACATATAATTATATTATATATATTGAATTTATTATATAATCATGATATAAATGTAATTGAATGGTTTGGAGAAAAAAACCCTTTTTTGATGAACATTATCTATTCTTCCAGTATATCCTGGTTGTTTGCACCAAAGGAAATCCTTGGTAGTATTTCATCCTAAATTTTGGTTTATATGATGAGGGGGGTGGGAAATTTGGGAACTGATTTATATAGTGTTTTTTGATTAAAATGTTATAAGATTAGTGAAGAATGGGGGAGAGTGAATTGGATTTTAAAACGGGGGGTGCCATTATTATAAATACCCAAAAAGTATTTACTATTATGAGGTACAACTTACCTCATGTACTGAACAAAAATATAACAATAACAGAGGTTTGGGATGAATTGTTTCATTAATAATTCTAGCACACAAAATAAATGAAAAATTTTCATGTAATTCCTCAGTCTCCATGTTTACAAAATTTTGTCTTTATAGATTTTACCTAGGTAAATTGTATCTGTTTAATTAGCTAGGTAACTCAACCTATAATATTATAACCAAAAATATATTAATAATATAATTTTTACCCAATTATTGTAAATATTAAATCTAATTCATTATATAAATATTTAATTTGTTTGTAAAATTAATTTTAGTACAACTATATGTAATTCACAACCCCCCATTAACCTTAATCATGCCAATTAATTATATATATTTTCAGTAGTTATTATGGGAAAAATTCTATTTGAACATATTAGAAAATATAAATTATTCTAATTACAAATATATAATACATGTTTCAAAATTCAATTCATATAATTAAAAGAATTTAACTTACAATTAATCCCACACATGGTTCGATACAATGGGTTTTTAAACATAAAATGTTCAAAAATTTGAAATGTTTATATATCCAATTTCACTGTGAAATTGATTAAAATTACCTAATGTTTATTAATATAATTATTATTTAAACCCTATTTAAAATATTATTTGAAAATAGAAACAATTCGAACAAAAATTATGTTTTCACGTAAAATTCAATAATTTTCACCAATAATAAAAAATTAATCCTTTCCAAAAATTAAAAAAATCACCCTAACATAATTTTTAAATACCTATTTCCGAAAATAAGTTTATTTATTAAAAATAAATTATAAATGTTTCAATAATTTGTATTAAAATAAGTGTTTCATAAAAATTATGTAAAAATTCCTTTTAGAAAAATATATCTTTTTATGCATAAAATTGAATTTATTCTTATCTATTATCTATAAATAATATAAGATGGATTTTAAATAGTTTATTTAATTCATTATATAAATAAAGTTCATTAAAATTATTCATAAAAAATATTTTTTGTAATTTATTGTGATAAAAAGTGTTTTTCATTGAAAAGTGGTATTCTATAAAAATAATTTCTATGTTGTCAAATCATTTTTACATTAATTTCCAAATAATTTGGTTCTAATGAATTCATTTTATAGACATGCATAAATTGAATTTTCATAATTAAGATATTCCTTTTCATAACCTCCATTCCAATGGTTATGTGATAACTATAATAGTATTTTAATATTAACATAAATAGTATTGAAGAATTTATTAGGATAATTTGTTTTAAACAATGTTTTTATTTTTTGAAAACTGACATTTTTGTTTAAGAATTTGTTTTTAGGAATTGGACCCATTCCATTGTATTGAGCATGTTTTCTGAACATATGTTTCCAAACCTAGGTTTTCGTATTGAGATTCACCATACACAGAAGAAGTGAGGAATATGAATATGTTGATAAGAAACTTTATCGTATTGAGGTATATCGACAGGAAACTAGAAATCATCATATTCAAAATATCAAGAGGAAGAATTTTTTGTTCATTGTAAAGTTTTCTATTTTGTAATTAGATAAAGAATGAAGTTTTTGAGTTGAAAATAAAGAACATATTGATACAGAAGTTACTCACTGAAGAATTCATATTGTTGATGAAGTGTTTTGAAGAATAATTTCAATTCAGGAGTAAATTTTTTTTTCATTCATTCTAAAACAAAATCAGACGATGTTTTTCTGATCAAGAAGTTCTCAAAAATGATGAAAAAATTCATGATAAATTTTTTTTATAAAATGGTGGAGGGGATTGAATAGATTAAAATTTTCATAGTGATAAATTCCATCATAATGAGTAATTAATATTAATCAAATTTCCATCGAATGGGAAAATAATTGTAATGAAAAAATCATCATAATAGGAATTCCATTATAATGGGAAATTCCATCATAATAGGAATTCCGTTGAAATGAGATGATAAGAAAATAGATCATAATAATCTGAGATAGAAACATATCGTAATGACCTGAGAAGAAAAAAAATCTTAATTAGCTGAGAAGGAAGCAAATATTAATTAGTTGAGAAGGAAAAAATCATAAATTGATGAGAAGGAAAAAATTTATAATGATCTAAGAAGGAAACAAATATTAATGAGCTGAGAAAGAAAATGTTATAATGATGTGAGAGAGAAATAGATCATAATGAGTTGAGAAAGAAACAGATCATAATGAGTAGAGATAGATATAAATAGTTTAAGAGGTCAAGCTGGAAATTATAGTTTGTATAGATCTCAGAGAAATCTAATTAGGATTTAAGATTTCATAGTTGAAGTATTAATGTGAGGGATTTTTCAACTTTAGAAATCTTAAGAATCAAGGAATGTTTTCATGTTTCTCATACTTGAATTCTGAGTTTTCTATAAATAATTGCTCATTTCATTTGATCATTTCAAATTTTATAATCCATGGAATAGGAGGATCACTGGATAATTCTAATTGAATGTTTCTATCTAATTAAAGATGCATTATATTGTGTATTCTAGCAATGTTTGAGTTTTTTAGATAGATGATTGAGTACATCATATTGAGTCCATCATTTTAGGGAATCATATCTAGGCTAATCATGTTGAAAGGATATGATCCAACATTATTTTACTAAGATAATCGAATCCAATATTATTGTAGTGAGAAAATTAGATCAAACATCATTGTATTGAGAAAATAGAATCCATCATTACTGTATTGTGAAATTCCAATCAAGATAAATTGGGTTAATGATTTGGACAGAGCTATTATTTAGCACTTTTAATAATGTCTTCATTCATTTTTTGACTCAATTGTTTTATAAGGAATCATTGTAAAATATTATGAGTGGGTATAATCATTCCTCTCAGGAGATAGATGGGTTTTAATAAAATTTGGACAAATTTTTATTCACATATTCGTAATAGTTAATTTCGATAGACCCATAGGAGTGGTTATGGAAAGGATGATGTTTCTCGCACTAAGGTTGAACCTTGTATGTATTGTGTACATTAATTTCATTCTTAAATTTTCATTCATGAGTACTTACTAAAATTTAGTAAGGAAATAAATCTAAATAGGTTTTAGATGTTATGTTTTGAAATTTATTGAAACATATAAGAAGTGAAAAACTAATTCAACCTCCCCTCCTTAGTTGTTATTAAATCATTTAGATCTTCACGTATATTGTCGTTAGGTAAAAATGAGTCATTTATGAAACAAAAATAGTCAAACGAACTCGGTATTTCATGTACCACAAGATAAACTCAGTGTTTTATGTACCATAAGCTTAACATATATTATTCTGAAACATAATCCATCCATTAAATTTAATTTATTTGAAAAATAATAATTCATAAAAATATGAGGTGCTACATTTTATACCATTATGAATTTCACCATCAAAATTCACTCTGGTCATCAATCGTTTAACAATTAAAAGTTCCTTTAATAGAAACTGACATCATAAAAATAATTAAAATAATTAATTTCTAGATAGAAAGCTGGAAACATAACTATTACCCAATGTAACTCATAATGATGTTTCTACACAAGAGAACATAGTTGGAATTTTATGATATGTACATATGAAAATATAATGAATAATTATTGAACTTGATAAAGATTACTAATCATAAAAAAGTGGGTGATACAAAGAAAGATAGTGACCATTATAGCATATTCTAATTAGGTATGAAGATAAAATTAATATCCATAAAACATTTGACGACATGAATAGATTTTATTTCAATATATTTTTCTGAAGGTTGAAGAATTATAAAAAGAAGATATACTTACTTTATTTTATTCCATTTCATATTCACAATCCCAACCTATGGTCATGCCATGATCACCATTCACATAACCTCTTACTCCAATAAATAATGATGATTATTTTTATCTAAATAACTAAGGGAACATAAGACCCATATATATAATGATAATTCATTTCACTTCTCAATAGTTATCATCATAAAAAAATTTAAACACTGTATATCGATTATGCATAAATCTTCACATTAGGAAACCTTAACCTCAAAAACCACAATCAATGTTCAATGGAAATTTTTTCATAGGTTCTTAACCTTTTTACGCTTTTGAAAGATGAAAGTCCATAATGCTAGAAATAAGGTCACTAAATTTATTAAAATTAACTTACCATTGATCCCCTATATATCAAAATGTAACTCTTGATTTTCAAATACCTATTATGTGAATTCCTTCATCATGTATTCTATTGAATATTGAAAATAACATAAATTACTTTAAAACTATTTCTAAAACACAAATTTTTCTTCATATAATATATAGAACATATATTATTGGATATATTCCTTAAGTCTTGAAATATTGTAAAATCCCTCCAATATAGCATAAAAAATATTCAAAAAATTAATTAATCTATTTCAAGGTATGTGTACACTGTAATTTACATTATTTTTAACCAACATCTATTTATCCAAATTAAACATTGTTTTATCAACATCAGGGACATATTTAGTGTTACATTTATTGAATCACGTGATTTCCATAAAATATAACCTTTCCATTAAAAAAATTTTCTCAGTCATTATCATCATTTAACAGAATCATTCAAATCATTAATGAATTTTTTTTCTAAATAATCCTAATATATTTCGTAATTATTGAATCCAAATACAAGAATTCATCAATCATAAAGAATCATTCTCAATCTATTAATTATGCTCCATCATATTCCATAATACATCTTTCCTATCATACGTATTATATAGTCTCTTCACCATCAATTGGAAAAATCATTAATCATACAACCCTGAAAATTATCCTCATGATCATTCCCCTTATGGTCTTCAATTTTCATAATTACCATTCATATAAGAATAAAAAATTCCACATTTTATGATACATTAGGAATAAGATAATTCTCATTCATTACATTGATTGAACATTTCATTTTTAATTTCCAATTACTTACTCTGTGTTCTTATTTTCCACTCTGAAAACATCTTCCCATCCCTTTGAGAAATTCCATTGGGTGGTTCTTTCCACAATATTGACATACATGATACTTAATATTCTTTCCTCTATGTTATCCATTACTCATACATTTAGGGTACCATATCCTTCTCTTCTATTATAAGGATGAGAGTAGGTTAATTATTACGTTGTTAATCGTGGTCTAGGAAAACTGATTAGGAAAAATCACAACATCCTTTACATCATTAATCATCATATTTAGTTCATAATAATCACTGAATTGTACATTAAAATCTATTTCAAAATGATTCATTATAGTTCTAGCCATACATTAAATCCAAATTCACAGCGTGAGATACATTAATCATAGTGGGGAACCAAATAATCATGAAAAATACCATATAAGATGCCTAAATCATTATAAATTATTCATTAATAGATAAAACCATGGTTTTATCCTAATTAATTCAGAGTAATCTTATACATAAATCTTTCTTGATGGTTTTGGAAGAGTTTTTTGAATTTACAAAGCATACACCCAAGGAGTTTCAAACTAGATGTGCATCGAGGCCCATTTTCATGCACCAATTCCAGATTTAATCTAGAACAATATGATGTTTTTAGGGTTGTTACCCCTATGAACCTCAATTCCAGAGTGAAATCCACTTGTAGTATCTAGATGATGATTAAATTTCTTTTCAATCACTCTCTCAATCCTTCACCAAAATACTATAACATTTTCTAAAACAATTACTCATCGTTACACTAATCCTTAGAGACATGCATAGACATAAACTAAGAAATATCCCTAGGGATATCAACATTTTTTTGTCATCCTTTATTCTAATTGTTAACTAAACCATTCCTTTTTTACCAACTATCGTGACCCAGGCTTCTCATAGATGGATATAAATCATTTTTGGCGAATATTTATCAGATAAAAAATTAAATACCTACGAACTATAATACATTAGTGTCTTTCAAAAAATAGAACATAATCTTCAAACATGGTTAATGATCTTCATTGTTTCACAAAAATATATTCCCATTTAGTTCTCCTATATAAAACTTTTCTTCATAAACCGGGGAAAGGAAACATAATAAAGGGTGAGATCATATTATCAATAAGGTAAAATAAAGGAGATACTTTAGCATAACATGAACATAATGGCTTGAAAGCATGAAAATAACATTTCAAATCCATACCACATATATCAAAGATCATAATCACGAGTCATTGAATAAATATTTGTAGTTTATAAGACATGATTTATAATATAGTCAATGAGAATGAGACATTAGATAATAACATTTTCATAATACATAGATTTTCAACATACACATCAACTTATAACATCATGAACATGTATATATAGAAAAAGGTTCAAAAATTAATTTAATGTCATGAAATTATTCCCTCCCATAAAATTATGGACATATAAATAGGTCCACTCATAACTTAGTGAACATGTAATCAGGTTTATACATAATAACCTACACATATGTGTTAGGACACACTACCTTCTTCAGTGGTAGCCCTGCCATACAGTACCATGTTAAATCTTATTCCAACTATTTATATCTCACGAGATATATATGAGTCATTTAATGATTCATTGTAGAGATATTTTGGAGCACCAGTCATATAAGATATAGTTGGATCACCCTATGCTATCTAGTCCACCCATCATAGAAGCTATAATGGGATTACCTGACACAATCAAGGAATCCCCATAGTACAATATCTAATAGTATTACCTAGAACTATATATTATTACAAATTGTATAAGATATAATGGGATTAAGAAGATCTATCTTAGACACCACATTGTATAATTTTTAAATGAATTACCCGATGCTATTTGGACCTCCGTATCATATAAGATATAATGGGATTACTTGATGCTATTTGGGATTCCCCATCATATAATCTTTGTGAAATAACAACAACATGAGTAGATTATAAATATAATCATATAATTATAATCTATAATTATACCCATAATAATCTGTATAAATCCTAGAAAACAAATGGGGTTTAGGTCAATCTCTTTTCAACATGATTGACCAATTGAAAAGAAATAGGGTTCCCAAAAATCCATTTGAAACATGATTAAACCATGGAATATAAATGGGTTATATTACAATCTAATTGGATCATGATTAACCCATGGAAAATAAATGGGTTCTGTCAATAATTTATCATCATAAACATAAACCGTTCAGATAAATAATGATAATGGTATCTGTGTATCATATCCCTAGTAAGTCATATGTAAAATAAATGGATGAAATATTATGTGGATAGTAATTTTGAAATATAATTTGAAGCATTTATTAAGGAAAATAACATTTCTCCTTTTTGAAATTCCTATTTAAAACACAAAACATTTTGAAAAATGTTTTCTTTGAAAATAACCATATAACATTATTAAGGAATCTCTGAAAATAATTTACAAAAAAATTTAAAATATAAAAGACATCATTAATAATTTTACCTAAAAAACGAGATTCAAATATTATTTAAAAATAGTTCTGAATTTTTTTTGAAACATTGTTTAGGAAAAAAATAGATTTCTGGCCGAAGAGAGAGATAAAGTCAGATGTTCTTAATTTTTTTATTAATTATCATAACTAAAAAATAGTTGAAAAATAGTACCCTTACTAGAATATATGATGAATAAACAATCAACATTATATTTCATGTTTATTTTTTAGATTTATATCACATGTTTTTTATATTTAATACTTTATCACAAATATTCTTGATGAATAATGAGATTATAGTAATAAAATCTTATCACTTGGAAAACATTGAATTATAATCCTAATGAAAGAATTAAATTACATAAACCATATAAAATCACGTAACTATGGAGATTCAGGATATAACATTTTAAAGGGGAAGTATATACACCTCATAATAGAATATAGGTTCATAACATAACAAGTGTATCAAAGAAGGGAAATGAAGAAAAAATTCTCTTAACAATATGCTGACATTTATACCATAAACCCCATGAAGGAGAGAAAATCAAATGGATATGTATATAAAAATAAATTTTAGGATATTAACCATAAAATAAATTCATGTTAAGTATATACAAAAAATGGAATAAAGTAGTGGAGAATATTTCATGTCTCTCAGAAAACTAAACAGTGAGATGGAAATCCTTTACCTTATAACTTTACTTCCATCGTACACATTAGGAACTCATATATAACAAATATAATTTTATTATAAATCTTCAAAATAACCATATTGATATATATCGTACCATATATAATTTTTATGACTTTATATATCTAATTTATTAATGATTCTATGTTAATTTTACAATTTAGATAATAACCACTTTATTTTTCATATATGTTTTCACTTGTGATTTTTCATCCCCAAAATTTGATCATTATTTCCAAATTTATAGATCTTCAAACATGATATATATATAATATATATTTATAATAATACAAAAACTATTGAAAAAGGAAATGAAATACAACGTTCTTGAAGACAATATGTTGTACGTACACATGAATATTATTTCCATTATATTATCACATTGAATGAACGAATGATAAATAATATATATATATATATATATATATATATATTAATTCTAGTATAATTATAATGTAATATATATAAAAAATTTATATTAATCCAATGATTAATTAATTCCAAGTAAAGTGTAATGTCCCAGATTTTTCTATATATTATTTAAATATTATATGGGAATTAATTCAAGGCCAGGCTCTGAGAAGGCGTGCAGTTTCGAGGCCCGGTGATCCTGGAACACATGTTTTAATTTAATTCAATAATTAAATTACGTGCGCATGCGGTTTTCCTGAAAAATGGAATAACTCCTAAATAGGTACTCCGATCAGAAATCTGAGGGCACGGTTGCGTTCAGAACAACGATTTTACCTTAGGCGAGGCCTAACATCGGTCCTCATAGGTCGGTGGTGAAATACAATTTTTGGGATGTAAGAGTAACAAAATATTCAAATAAAAATATTTTATTCTACAGTGAAATCTTCTAAATCTGCTGCAGCAGATATCCCTTTCCTTTTTAATTAATGTCTGGCGCAAGGGTCTAGGGTTACAAACCTCATAACCCTGAAACCCTTGGCGGCTCTGTAGGCTCTGGAGAATACCTCCTGACGCAGCGATGATGACGCATCGATGGATCATTGTCGATGAACGCCGCGGAATCTAGGTAGGATGTTTGTTTTGATTTCCTTCCCCGTTTTTTATTTTCCATGATGACCGCGGACTAATCCATGAACAGATTATCCCGTAGATCGATCGTTCTTGCGGGACGGGTTTTTGCGGGGATTTTTGAGGTTTTTATTTCTGTGGTTGTTTTGGTTTTGATATAACGGTGACGAACCCGGATCTTCATGAACAATGATCAAGGTTCATCCCTCGTGTTTAATTATTTTATTTCTCCCTCGCGTTCTTTTTTGCTTTCGACGCGTTCTTGGAGAAAATCGATCGTTGCACATTCTTTTGTTGGAAAAATGATCCAAGATTATAGATCCAACCCCGGAGCAACGTCACGAAGGTGCGATGACGGTTTTGGCAGGCCATTCGGAGCAGATCGGGAGATACGAGTTTTCGGGTTCTTTTCTTCAAATGGATCGTTCGAGATTTATGATCCGATTTAAGAGTCGAAAACACCTGTTACGGTGTTCATATGAAGAAACAACCTGACCCCTGGACTATCGGGATGAACGGACCAGAGAAACGTGATTCGGATGATCGGACGAAGCGCGATAAAGAAGACGGCGTTCTGGAAATTTCTCGACTACACACAATGTAGTAGGGGATACACGGCGTGTGTTCTTCGGTGGTATTACATGGCGTGTACCCCTGTAGTACACAGAAATGGGCATGGTGCATAGCTAAGGAAACATTGTGTATACCCCTCCCCGGCCAGACCCGGCCAGATACACGGGATACCCCATGTACTGGTGCACGGGCAGGCGACACGGTCACGGATAGAGGCCCTGTACGGGCACATGGCCAGTGTACACGGAGCGAGCCCCAGGTGATCGGACCCGGTTGTGATTCTTCTACATGTTGTGTAGTCACTTTCCATCCGATAGGCCGAATGACACTGGCCGTTTACACGTGCAGTACCTAGGGTCAAGGAACATGGCTTGTACTTTTTCTACACACCGTGTAGTTTGGTTTTACACACCTTGAACCAACGACACAGGACGTTTACATGGGAAGTACCCGGGGTCAAAGAACATGACATGTTACCATACTACACACCGTTTAACCTATTTTAAATGACTTTATCCAGTTTTCTTTTTTTACTTGGACTAGTTTTATTAGGGTTCGTACCCTCGGTCTTTTCCCTGAAGGTTCTGATATCATTTCCTTTTCACATGAGTATGATCCCTTCAACAGAACTTCCTGAATATAGTTGTTGGAATCCCCTCTTTGAGATTTGAGCCGGATCCTCTATTCATTCCAGGAACCCTAGGTAGAGTTCTTGGTATCGATGTGACCAACTTTACATGGTCGTCGATCCTCTTCTTAGCAGATTAGTTCAGACTGAGTTATCGGAATCACCCCATGACATGGTTGTGATCCTCATCTAAGAATCATGTTCTCAAGGTACTTGTGGAGTGTGTCCTCCCGGAACGAGTACTTCGTATCTCTCTCCTAATACCTAGGAGTGTGTTCTACTTGTTACGTGCTTAGTGGAAATCTTCGAGCTGGATCTTAGTGGTGGTATTCGCAATAGTCGATCATGCATGAGTATATCTGAATATTTGTGTTATATGTTCGGTAGAAATATACTGTGTAGAGTTGATTGTACCTTTCTTTTGTGTTATTTTCTCTTGTTGTATTTCCTTTGTGGTTTTGTTGTGTCCTACTAGGTATTGTTATACTCACCCCTGCACGGGTTTCCCCCCCACATGTCTTGTCTTGTTCAGACGAGCGAGCCTTTGACAGGATTCTAGGTGGACTAGGGCTGAACGGTGTTCAGTGAGATCAGGCAGGCGGAGGTGTGTTCCTACAACTACAAATTGCCGTCCCAGCACCTTTCCTTATTGGTTGGACATTGTTACGGACGTTCTTTTTTGTGGGCTTCTACTTTAGTACCAGGGTTTTACTTTCATGTACATTACATTCCTGTCATACTCTGTGGTTGTGTTTTAGTGTATGCATGAATCTTTTCATTTTAGTGGTTTTAACTTTTTAGATTTGTGATCTTGGAGATGTGTGTGTGTGTGTGTACAAGTTTATTGGAAATGCCTCCCATGTTAGTATCATGCCTACTCTGTGCTAGTCACCAGCCCCTGGCCTTTTGGAGGCGGGCTTGGGGAGTTGTGGCTTGAGACCCACTGGGACGGGTTGTGACAGAGAGGTATCAGAGGTGGTTGGTTCTACGATAGGAATGAGAGTCTTTGAGTTGGTTTGGGGCAACAATGTGAAGTGTTTCGAGTTCGGTGTTCAGGCCAGGGACCCCAGTGTTGGTGCGGGCGGCTGAAGTATCCATACAACAGGACTCATATAACATACTTTTCAACTCGGAACATGATAACACTAGTTGTAGGGGTAATTAATGGTACATTCATCATATGGGAATGGGTTTTGGTTTCCATGTCCTTCTTGAGTCAGCTCTCCAGATATACTCACTAACAGAGATACATCTTGTTTCTTTAACAGAATGCCTCCGTGATGCACACCCACTATGATCCAGCAACTCGATCACGAGGATGACCCCCTCAATTATGAAGCTTAGATACAGGGACTGGATCCTCCAGTTTTACCACCAGGTGGTGTGCCAGATATCCTGTCACCTATGGAGCAGTGTTTAGTGCCTGCTGTACTAGTGGAGGAGGAGTGCAGGCTAGGCGCACTTTACGAGTTTCAGAGACAGAGACCCCGTAGGTTTCGAGGTGAGCCCAACCATCAGGAAGCATAGGATTGGCTTGAGGAAGTGGACAGATTCTTCCATTTGGTCTGGACACCATCAGACCAGATGGTGTTCTTTGCAGTGATCCTTCTCCAGGGCTCGGTAGGGTTATGGTGGAGTTTTATTATTCAGACTCACGACAAAGCGACTATTACATCGTCTGAGTTTGAGCGCCTCTTCAGAGCAGAGTTTTCACCGGTTACCCTGAGAGCAGTATGTATACAAGAGATTCTTCAGCTCCAGAAGGGAACTATGATGGTGGCTGACTATTCATTGAGGTTTACCGACCTCTCGCGGTACTCGATGGATATGATCAGAGATCAGTACATCAGAGCTTGGACTTTTGAGAGGGGCTTGCACAGAGATATCTGAGTTAGCATCATCCCTATGAGAATTCCTACTTATGTTGGGGTGCTCGAGTAGGCTTTAGTGGTTGAGAGCTTCTTGGCACAGCAGAGACAGCTGACAGATGTCAGTAGTGGGCGAGCTGGAGGAGAGACCTCGGCAGCAGGGAGCCGACGTCAGGGACCCAGGTGTTGGAGACGTTTCCAGAGGAGATCCCGGGACAGGGGATCTGCCATATAGGGTTCACAGGGCGCATCCATCAAGACTCGAGAGAGGTGTTTCTACTCATGTGATGGAAGGGGACATCTCGCTCGAGATTGGTCGACCCACCGTACTACTGACACGAGAGCAGTGGATGGACCACCGAGGAAGAGGAAACGTGTGAAGCAGACAGATACACGGGGCGGAGGACGTGGTAGGGGAGCTGAGAGAGCAGCTAGGGGTGGTCGGCATTTTGACCTTTTACCACCACCACCCCCAGGAGGTCCACCTCAGGCTCAGGGAGCTGGTGGAGAGAGGCAGGGACAGCTGCAGGCAGCAGAGGCTTATGACCCAGGTACTCCCGAAATGATTAGAGGTACTATCTGTGTCTTTTCTAATTTATCTACCATATTGATAGACACAGGTTCTAGTCATTCCTTTCTAGCTGCTTATCTTTTTCGTGACCTTGAGATTCCAGTTGAGCCATTGACTTGACCCTTACGCTTAGAAACACTGACTGGAGAAGATTCAGAGATCACACACCTCTGTAGACAGTGTGACCTTACCCTTGGAGTCTAGAGTTTTGGTTGGAACCACTTGGAGGTGGCATCGAGGCCTTATGATATCATTATTGGTATGGATTGGCTATCCATAGTTCATGCCCCCATTGGCTGTTTTTGGTTTAGGGTGCGGTGTGTCCCCAGTGATGGAACGAGGTTTTCTTTTGTCGGTGAAAGAGAGACCCAGGCAGCGCAGGATGGACTTGTGCATAAGACGGCACAACCGATTTCACATCAGTTGGCTAGCCTAGCCCTTGGCACATCAGATGTTAGGATTTTCCAGTTTCCAGCACTAGGGGCTGAGTATGAGGACGTCTTTCCAGAGGATTTTCCCAGACTACCTCCCCGTCCGGAGATAGATTTCTACATTGAGTAGAAACTAGGGACGACACCGATATCATCATCAGCATATCGGATGGCTCTTGCAGAGCTTCATGAGATGAGGGTTCAGTTGGACGACTTGTAGAAGAATGGCTTTGTGAGACCCAGTGTTTCACCATAGGTGGCCCCAGTACTATTTTCCAAGAAGGAAGACGGGAGCTTGAGGCTATGTGTAGATTACAAGCGCTTAAATCAGGTGACCGTGAAGAACCGGTATCCACAATCGATGATCTATGAGATCACTGACCAGTTAAGAGGGGCATGATGGTTCTCGAAGGTTGATCTATGATTAGGCTAACAACAGTTATGAGTACGGGATGGGGATATACCGAATACATATTTTTGATGTCGCTATTGTCACTATGAGTACTCGGTGATGCCCTTCGGCATGATGAACGCCGCATCAGTGTTCATGGGACTCAAGAACCGTATCTTTCAGCCCTAACTAGACCGGTTTACAGTGGTCTTCATCGATGATATCCTTATGTACTCTATGTCCGAGGAGGAGCACGCGAGACACATAAGGATGGTTCTGGACACACTCTGAGAACACCAGTTGTATGGGAATCTCTATAAGTGTCAGTTCCGGTTACAGGAGGTCCACTTTCTGGGACACGTTATATCAGATGATGGTTTAGTAGTGGACCTAGCCATGGTGGCTACAGTTCTGGCATGGGAGCCACCCCATAGCGTGACAGAGGTGTGGAGTTTCCTTGGGTTGACAGGCGACTATCATAGATTCATCCTTGATTTCTCTAGGATTGCAGCACCCATGACATCTTTTACCCGAAAGGGACAACCTTTCGTGTTGACCGAGAGATGCCAGCAGGCTTTCTAGCAATTTGGATAGAGTTTGACGAGCACCCTGATCATTAGATTACCAGAGGGGTGTGTTGAGTACGCAGTGTTCTGCGACGCATCATAAACCAGGCTTGGTTGAGTCATGATGTAGAGGCAAGTGGTGATTGCCTATGGCTCATGTCAGTTAAGGTCACACAAGCAGAACTACGTGACCCATGATCTTGATTTGGCAGCGGTGGTCTTCATATTGAAGATCTGGCGACACTACTTGATGGGAGAGCAGTTTACCATCTACTCTTATCACAAGAGTATCAGATATATCTTTTCTCCGAAGGATCTAAATTTGAGACAGATTCGATGGATTGGGTTCCTCCAGGATTATGACTTTGAGATCGTTTATACTCATGGGAAGGAAAACATGGTGGCTGATGCTCTTAATTGGAAATCCAGTTCGCAGTTGTAGAATGAGGCAACAAAGAAGTTTTCTTCCTTATAGTTATCCTTTGTGGATAGTGATGATGGATCTTACCTTCAGTTGATGGTTGTTACCCCTCCACTTTTACAACAATTTAGGGAAGCATAGTGTAAGTATGCAAGCTGTGAGACTCTACGTGCTCAGATATCTATAGGTGATGCTGCTGATGGATATTCAGAAGGCGGGGAGCACATTGTTCTTTTCAGAGGGCGCATGGTACTACCAACAACATTGCGGGAGGAGGTTTTGAGTGAGTTCCATACATCCCCTTGGGTGGTGTATCTAGGCGTAGTAAATATGTATCAAGACCTGTGACGCCGGTTCTGGTGTCTAGGAATGAAGAAGGGTGTGGAAGAGTTTGTCTCTCGATGCCTTACTTGTTAGAAAGTAAAGGTTGAGCACCAGGTGCTAGCAGGTTTGACTCATACCCGTGAGGTGCCAGAGTGGAAGTGGTATGGGATATCCATGGACTTCATGACGGGGTTAACACGCACGTTTAGGAGACATGATGCCATCTTGGTGATCATTGATTGAGTCACCATGTTGGCCAACTTTATATCCATATGGGATCAGATTTCAATAGAGAACTTGGGACGCCTCTACGTGCAGGAAATAGTTCAACTTCCTAGAGTGCCATCCACGATCGTTTCAGATCGGGATTCATGTTTCACATCCCGGTTGTGGACGGGATTTCTGGAAGTTTTTCAGACTCAGTTACGCTTGAGCACAACGTTTCATCCCCAGACTGATGGTAAGACAGAACGGACCAATCAGGTCCTAGAGGATATGCATCAAGCATGCATTCTTGAATTCGGTCATAGCTGGTAGGATCATCTACCACTAGTGTAATTTTCATATAACAACAGTTATCATCCCACTACTTGTATGGAACCATTCGAGTCTCTGTACGAACGACCTTACAGATAACCACATTGCTAGACTGACCCGGGAGAGTCAGCATTCAGGGGCCCAGAAATGGTGAGAGCTACAACAGAGAAGGTACAGATCATCTAGGAGAGGATGAAGACTACACAGAGTTCGCATAAATCATATGACGACAGGAGGCGGAGGCCCTTGTAGTTCGAGGAGGGAGACCATGTGTACCTTCAGGTCTCACCTCGACGGGGATTGCAGAGACTTGGCTGAGGAAGCAAGCTATCTCTGAGGTTCATTGGACCTTTCTAGATTATGAGTAGAATTGGTGATGTGGTGTATCACTTAGATCTGCCACCTTATATGGACCGGGTACACAAAATATTCAATGTGATGCAGCTACGGAGGTACGTGCATGATCCATCACACGTCATCGACTGGGGCGAGCTGGACATCGATAATGGAGCGAGCTTTGCTGAGTACCCAGTGGAGATCAAGGACCAGCAGGAGAAATCCTTCATGGATTAGATGTTCCCTTGGTGTGTGTCCAATGGAAGCACATGAATCTCCAGGAGAGCACGCGTGAGCGGGAGGCTCATATTCGAATGCGGCACCCACATCTTTTTGAGTAGCCCTTGTATTGGATTTTCGGGAACGTAAAATCCCTAAGGTGGGTGTGATGTAATGTCCTGGATTTTCCATATATTATTTTAGTATTATATGGGAATTAATTCGAGACCAGGATCTGAGACGACATGCAGTTCCAAGGCCCGGTGAGCCCGGAACAAATGTTTGAATTTAATTTATTAATTAAATTACGCGCGCGTGCAGTTTTCGTAAAAAATGGAAGAACTCCTAAATGGGTGCTCATATCAGAAATCCGAGGCCACTATTGCATTCAGAACAATGATTTTACCTTAGGTGAGGCCTAACATCAGCCAGAGTAGGTCGGTGGTGAAATCCAGTTTTTGGGACGTAAGTGTAATAAAATATTTAAATAAGAATATTTTATTCTGCAGTGGAATCTATTAAATCTGCTGGAACAGATATCCCTTGCCTTTTTAATTAAAGGCTGCCGTAAGGGTCCAAAGTCACAAACCTCATAACCTTGAAACCCTTGGAAGCTCTGGAGGCTCTGGAGAAATCCCCTCGACGCGGAGATGACGACGCAACAACCAGATCATCGCCGATGAACACCGTGGAATCCAGGTAGGATGTTTGTTTTGATTTCCTTCCCCGTTTTTGATTTTCCACGACAATTGAGGACTAATCCATGAACAGATTAGCATGTGGGTCTATTGTTCTTATGGGATGGGTTTTTGCGGGGATTTTTTAGGTTTTTATTCATGTGGTTGTTTTGGTTTCGATCTAACGGTGGAGAACCCGGATCGTCATGATCAACGATCAAGGTTCATCCATCATGTTTTATTATTTTTTTTCTCCCTCACGTTCTTCGTTGCTATCTACGCGTTATTGGAGGAAATAAATTGTTGCGCATTCGTTTGTTGGCGCAGCAATCTGAGATTGTAGATCTAACCCCGGAGCAACGTCACGAAGGTATGACGACGGTTTCGGTAGGCGATTCGAAGCGGATCGAGAGATACGAGTTTTTGGGCACTTTTGTTCGGATGGATCATTCGAGGTTTATGATCCAATTTAAGAGACGAAAACACCTATTATGGTGTTCATATGATGAAACGACCCAACCCCGGGACTATCAGGTCGAACGGACCAGAGAAAGGTGACCCGGATGATCGACCGAAGCGAGAGGAAGAAGACAGCGTTCTGGAAATTTCCCGACTACACGCCATGTAGTATGGGATACACGACATGTGTTCGTCGAAAGGATTACCTGGAGTGTACTACGAGAGTACACAGACATTGGTAGGGTATACAGCCAAGGAAAGGCCATGTATACCCCTCCTCAGCCAGACCCAGCCTGATACACGGGATTCCCCATGTACTGGTACACAGGCAGGCGACACGGACACGGACATAGGCCGTGTACGGGCACATGACAAGCGTACATGTAGCTAGCCCCAGGTGGTCGGACACGGCGTGTGATTCTTCAACACACTGTGTAGTTAGTTTCCTTCCGACAAGCCGAATGACATGGGCCGTTTACACGGGCACTACCTAGGGTCAAGGAACACGGCCGGTACTTTTTCTACACGCCGTGTATTTTGGTTTTACACTACTTGAACGAACGACATAGACCTTTTACACAGGCAGTACCCGGGGTCACGGAAGACAGTGTGTAACCATACTGCATGCTGTGTAACCTGTCATAAATGACATGAGCCACTTGTCTTCTATGACTTGGACTAGTTTTTATAGGGTTCGTACCCTTGGTCTTTTCCCTGAAGGTTCTGGTATCATTTCCTTTACACAGGTGTATGATCCATTTAGCAGAACATCATGAATAGAGTTGTTGGAATCCTCCATGTGAGATTAGAGACAGATCCTCTATTCATTCTTTGAACCCTAGGTAGAGTTCTTAGTATCGACGTCACCAAATTTACACGAGCTCCAATCCTGTGGTTAGTGGATTATCTTAGACTGAGTTGTCGAAATCACCCTATGACTTGGTTTTGATCCTCATCTGAGAATCATGTTCTCAAGGTACTTGTTGTGTGTGTCCTCCCGGAATGAGTACTTCGTATCTCTCTCCTCAGACCTAGGAGTGTGTTCTCTTTGTTAGGTGCTTAGTGGAAACCTTTGAGCTGGATCTTAGTGGTGGTATTTGTTATAGTCGATCATGCATGAGTATATCTGGATATACTTGTTATATGTTCGGTAGACATATACTGTGTAGATCTGACTCTACCTTTCTTTAGTGGTATTTTACCTTTTTTTATTTCTGTTGTGGTTTCGGGGTGTCCAAATGGGTATTGTTATACTCACCCCTGCACGGGTTTTGTCCGCACGTGTCATGTCATGTGCAGACAAGCAATCCTTTGACATGATACTGGGTGGACCAGGGCCGGACGACACTCAGTGAGATAAGGCAGGCCGATGTGTGTTCCTATGACAACATATTGCAGTCACAGAACCTTTCTTTACAGGTTGGAATTTGTTACAGACTTTCTTTTTTATGGGATTGTACTTTTAGCCCAGGGTTTTACTTTCTTGTACTTTACTTTCCTATCGTACTTTGTGGTAGGGTTCTAGTGTATGTATGCATCTTTTCCTTCTAGTAGTTTTTACTTTTCAGCTTTGTGGGCTTGGAGATGTGTGTGCATGTGTATAGGTTTATAGGAAATGCCTCCCATGTTAGTAGCATGCCTACTCGGTGCTAGTCACTAGCCTCGGGCCTATTGGAGGCGGGCTTGGCTATTTGCGGCTCGGGCCCCACTGGGATGGGTCGTGACATAAATCATGAATGAATCACAACATTTTGTTAGGTGGTGGTCCACCGTACACACAAATGACATTATCATATTCGTATAAAATGGAAAGCATGATGTTATGTTAAATATAATAATACCGGAATCATATTAAAATCACTAATATCATATATATAATTTATATAAAACATTTACATCATTATATACATCTGTAAGATGTAATAATATAATAAATAATGATATTGGTTTGCGAGGTGGTAGACTTCTCCACACACAAATAATGATTTCATATCCCATTTGATTGATGTGGGTGGGATTATAGGTATTAACCTTAACATAACAAAATATAAGTATATTTATGACATATAGTTTATTATATAATCATTATATAAGAATATTTTAATGGGGTTGTGGTAGAAGTAAGACAAAAATGTTTATTGATGAATGTTACCTTTTCTTAGGGTATCTCCTTTTTTTAATTTGCATCAAAGGACTTCCTTGGACGATTTTATTCAAAAATTAAGTATTTCATGATTAATGGATTCGTGTGGGATGTGATTTTTCTCATATTTTGGATGATCCAAAATACATTAGATGTGTGAATAAGGGGGGAAAATGAATGATATTTTATAACGTCAGACTGTAATTCTTGTAAATTCTCATAAGTATTCACTACTGAGAGGTCTCCCTTATCTCATGTGCCATAAAAATATAATACCAATGAAGGAGAGGGAGGAATTATTCGATACATACCTCCACTACAAAGATTAAATACATTTTTTACATCATTCCTTAGTATTCGAGTTCACTCAACTTTATCTTTATAGATTTTACCACGATAACTTGTATATATTTTACCTAGGTAAATCATCAATTAAGATTATATTTAAAAAGTGTTTTATTAGAATATATATACCCAATTATTTTAAATAGAAATTTAAATTCATTATATAAATACCCTATATTTGTGGAAAATTAATTTTAATATAACCTCATGTAATGTGTCAATACCCATGTTAACATTAACCATGTTGAATAATTTTTACTATTTTTAAAAATCATTTTAGTAAAAAATAATTTAACCATATTAGATATTATAAATTATTATGATTCAAAATATGAAATTAAAATTTCCCAATTTCAATATCAAAATTGGATAAATATAATTTAAAATTCATCACGCAGAAAAGACAGGACAACAAGGTATTAATGTGGAAATGTTCAAATATTTGACAAGATTTTATATCCAATTTCAATGTGAAATAAATTAAAATGAAATGTATTATATTATATTATTTATAATATATATAATTATACTTTAATACCAATTTTAAATATTATTTTTCCATATAAATAATTCAAAAAATGAATTGTTCACTTAAAATTCAGTATTTTCACTATTCATCCAAATGAAGCATTTTCATAAAAACCCCAAAATATTCACCATATGTTAATTTCTACATTATTATTTCAAAAAATAAATTTATTTTTTTAAAATTTAAATATAATTGTTTCACAAATTAGTTTTAAAATATGCACACCATTAAAATGCGGTAAAACTACCATTTAGATATATACATTTTTTTATTCATAAAATTGATTTTATTATTATAGATTTTATATATATCACATATTATTAATGTTAAATAATTAATTGAATATAAAATATATACATTTTATTAAAATAATTCAAAAACATTATTTATTTAATTTATTGGGATAAAACTAGTTTGTGTATAGGAAAAACCTTTTTCAGAAAAGGATGTTCCTTATTTTCTAATAGTTCCCATAATCATGTATAAATAATTGGTTGAAAATTAATTAATTTATAAACATGAATAAAACATATTTTCATAATTTTATAAATCAATTTCATACCTAACATTCTAATTTTTAGTTGATAACTATAATAATATTTTAATAACAATATTAATAGTATATTATTGTTCTCTAAAAATTGGACTTCTGTGTAATGTAAGATATCCAGGGGAATATTTATTGTGTTTACCACAATAAAAAACCATTTATTCATGTACTATAATATTAAATTGATCTATCGATCAATTCAATCCAATAAATTGTTTCATTTTATTCGAAATAAATAATTCTAAAAAACTAATGGTGTTGCAGTGTTGGAAAAATTTCTTCCCTTGCCTCTGTAATCCTATAATTGTAGTAAAATAATCCACTTTCATGTTTTTGGGGATTACTAATATGGACATAAGTATGTATTTTTATTGAACCATGAAAATATCATGCACTGATATCTCCTTAAATATTTTTTATATATAGGAGAGGCTAAGATTTATATTTTAGTAGGACATGACTATAAAATGTTTTAGTGGTTAAGAAATGCTTATTTAAAGAAGGTAATAAATTTTACAATAAAATAATCAGTGATCAATAATTCACCCCCTCCATGTAATCCTACATTGATCCGAGGGACAATTATGTTTGAGAAACAAACAATTTTTCAATGGTTTTTTTGAATATGTTAATGGAAGTATATTTGACACATTATTGGAAACCCATTTCAAAACTGATTATGACATTTTAAATTTGGTAAACACATGTTAATCTTGTTATATAAGCTGTAATAATTGATAAAATATTAATTTTTATTACAAAACACTATATAAAATTACTATACTTGTGTGATGTTTGTGGTGCTACATGCATGCATTACCACACCGCTAGGCCACGATATGTACTCCTTAGTAGATGATTAGATATGAAAAAATAATATGGGTGAAACCACAACAGTAGGAAAATTAATGACCACCATATCACTTTTAAACATATATGGATTGAAAATTATATCAAAAAATGACATCAGGGTCTTGGGTGACCTATAACCAATATGACATGGAACTCTCCACTATTTTTGTTTATGGAATGTTTATTTTTGTGACTTTTATTGTTTTTTTAAAAATATTAAGGAATTTTATTTATTTTTAGTCCATTAAAATATAATTTTTATTTATAAATTATATCAATATAAAACTTATGAGTTTATCTAAAAAGGTTTACTCCTAAACCAAAATGAGGGATCCTACTTTGCAAATGCTACTCACACACCACAAACACTGAATGGGTGTACGAAAAACTTTTTTTAAAGGTACATGTTAAGAAATGAAACCTCATTAGGAATCAAATAATATTGTTTTTATATGATTTAGTTTCAGAAGGATACATTATGGGGACATGGACTACATATCACATGGAGATGGGAATTTTTCCTTTTCTATTTTTATTCGAGATTGATTTTGAAATTAATTTTTTATAAGCATGTAGATAAAATACCTTGTTTATTTTTTATATTATTAATTATTAACTCTTATTCAAGTATTACTATTGATGATATTTAATATAATTATAAAATTGAACTACATTTTTTGAATTGTGTTAATTTCATGGCTTTTTTCTTATATTGAATTCATAATACCTATCCAAGAACAAAAGTAACATGTTATGGAAAGGTAATTACAGGATTGTTCCTTGAACCAATTATATAATTATATTTTTTGAACTATTCCAAAAAGCAATTCCCAATTAATAACCACATGTTTCTATCAACTAGGGATTAGGAACACATTTTAGGTATTCTCATGGGATAATCCGTTAAACCGATTAAGGGGTGACCTAGGATTGTTCGTGAAATATTCTCCTGAATCCCGCTCATAAATTTATGATCAATAAAGCGAGTCTTACATGAACTAGGAGAATCAAATCCTTCTCCAAGAAAATTATTATCTCAAAGGGTGATGTGATAATTAGTTTTTAGGAAAACCCCAACATTCATGTAGACTTGTGAATGTTTACTTTTATAAATTATTATTTGAAAAACATAACTACAATGACAATTTACTAGAATGAATTTATTGACTTGCATGAATCATACTAGAACTAAACTAACTATCTAGTATTGAAACTAAATAGATCATGTGAATTTATTATCAAGCAATGGATTTTACATTCATAAAATTCTATCCATTGTTCTGAAAAAAACATTTCAACAAATTTTATAATCTTTTAGAATTATATTCACACACTAATCCATTTTCATTTCTTTAAATAATCACGATAATTTAAAAACATTAAATTTATAAAAAATTAAAATTCAACAACAGTTATTCACATAAGCTGAAACCACCATAACAATCGCTAATACTACTATATTGAAAACAAATACAAAATAAAACTCCAACTTGGATCACCTTGGTTCAATCTTTATAACTATTTAGTTTGTTATCAATCCATAACAATATCCAATTTTGTAAAATGACTCTAAATTCCTACAAAATATAACAGAATTACTCGTCCATAACTCTATGTATATATGATAATATCTAAGTGTAGAATATATGATTTCATGTGATTATACCCTTCCTCATGTCATTCTTATCATTAAAACTCCCCTTGGCTTCAAGGTTGATCAAAATTAATTACTCTATTCTCCATGGGTCATGTCATTCCATAAATACCATAACAAAAACACCCCATAGATGAGATAATCTCTACCCAAACACCACTGGTCACTGATAACTAAAAAAACTTATTAGGAGACATATTCAATCTCCCACATTGAATTGAAATAATAATTCTATGCCATTGAAATTGAACACTAATATAATGAACTATCCAATATCCCCAAAATGTTGTTTAATTTACAGAATTTAAGTGCATGCCTTAGCCATTGAGATATATGTATCCTTGACTATGCTCAATGATGTTCTTTATTATTCCTTACTCAACCATGAAACACTATTACTTTTAATGTTTAGGGCAAAACTACAAATATAATATTAGAAGACCACATCACCAACCTAGTCCATTTTAGAAAATGATTAGAACTCATGAATCTTACCAACATCAATGGAAATTTTAAAGTCTAGGGTTCCTCATTTGATTCTCATAATTCATAAAATTACCACAAGTATAAGGATCTGGCCTTAAAAATTACATAATATTGAATTAAATGAATATTTCACAGTGAGGATCTTTTCAGGTAGAGTGTTTTAAGGAATTAGAACATAACTATTACATCTCAAAAGATTAAAAAGTAGAAATTTATACACAGTTTCAATTTTTTAACAAAATAAAAACTCTTGAAAAAAGAGTGATGTCTAGTTCCATGTTTTAGATAGCATGAGTTTTCCATGATCCCATCCTGGACCATATTCATCTTTAACTCCTATGAAAAAATTTCAAAAATTTGGATGAGCATAAAAAGCTCAGTAAGGGTTATGAAAAAATAAAGAAAACATTTGTTCATAAATAAAAACAAATCATGAACTATTTTACTTACCTCAGGAAATCATAAGATTTTATGAATAACACATAGAAATCAGAAATCATAAAGGTAACTTATGGCATCCATGTCATACTTAAATTGTATCTATCACAGCTACATAGGGAGTTACATTGGAATACCCGTCATAGTATATTCCCTAAATCTCATAAGAGAAACATTAATGTTTACCTCTATCACATTAACTATTGTATTGGAGAGAACTCTCAGTCTCACCCGCTCTAGGTTTATCATGGAACCACCAATATACATAAATAAATCCCAAGAACCATAACATGATCATAACACATATCATAAGCATAAAGGAATGATAACATTTCCACATTGCAATAACAAAATATCATTTCAATATATTAAAATAATAAATCCATTCTCAAAATCATTTTCAATACCAAAATACGTAAAAAGAGTATATGGTATTTATTTTACCTTTTAAAAACATTCTAGCTTGTTAAGGAAGCCAAATATCAAATAATACTCACGACGGCGGAAAGGTCGTTGTCACCGCTTATGTTAAAAAAAACTTTCCTTTTTGTCATTTAGTAAAATGATTCATATAAAAATATTCCCTTTGAATGAAATGAAAATTCAATGGTGTTTATACAACGTGTAAAAGAAAATCATGTATTTAAACAAAATATGCCTCTATGAATGGAGATTGAGACGAAGTCCCTTACCTCGTGTCCGAATTGACTGGATAATTCTTAAATCTCCTGAAAAATAAACTAGAGTTAATTTATACTTACTTAAGAACATTTTTAAAGTTTATAATTCCTTTTATATCACTTATTACCATGTTATAAATATTATGTAATCATTTAAGATAATAACGTCCATTATATCGATATATGGTACTTGAGTCAAAAATAAACACCTTATATTTACAAGTTGTCCATGTGGTCAATAGTACATTATATCTAGAATGATATTCATGATTTAGATATCATATATTTCATATATATCCAGTATATACATGTATTTATAATAGTACATAACATATGGAGGTAAGAAATGAAATGCACCGTTCATGGAGACGGTAAGCCGTACGTACGCATGAACGCTACATTCATTTGTATTTCTTATTTTAATAGAATTTAAAGAAAATGATACATAATTATATTATAATTAAAATATAATATCATATATAATATCATTAACTCTATCCTTTATACATCCCACATAAGGCATTAACGAGTCACATCACTTTGAGGGGGCGGTAGTCCGCACTTCCTCAAATGAGATTATTGTATTTACCATCTATGGAAAACATAATGGAGTAATATAAATGGAAAATACAGAAGAATAAAGAAAACATAAACATAATATATATCATATATAAATATTGTGCCATCATAATGGCCACCATGAGATGCGGAAGGAGATAATTGAACAATAATCGTTTCATGAGGCGTTAGTTTTCCATCCACAAAAACATTATGTTCTGCATCCATTAGATGGAGGTGTGTGTAAGTATAGATCGAATACTTATCATAAAAACATCCTAGTATATTTAGGATACACGTGTTGTTATAAAATAATAGAATAAAAAGAGTTTAGGTGTTGTAGAAGTAAAATAAAAGAAAACTATTTAAGAGAAATTGTTACCTTTAATTTGGGAAACTCCCTTTGGTTTGAACCAAAGGACTTCTTGAAGTCCCTTCTGCCTATGTTAAGGCTTCTAGGGTGAGGATAGGGATGTATGTATATTAATTGGTCAGAGTTTGGTCGAGCCAAATGTCTTGAGAGGTGTGAGGAATTGGTTAGAAGTGGTCTACTTTTATAAGGGGGAGGAGGGGCTCTTTAGGAAAGTGTGAAAACAATATTTTATTATATAATCATATTAGGTTTAAAAAGGTCCAAAAATCATTATATTTTAAGATAAGATGAATCATTTTCTATATAAAATCATCCAATAATAATTGGACATTTTTTGGATAATATTTTAATAATTATAATCTTATATATTTCAAGCATTTAGTAATGAGGTAAATACTGCATCATTATTGTGTCATAAATAATTTAATTTATATGATGTCTAAAAATTATAAAACAAATACCATGATATAGGAAATCTATATATATTTCAAATGATGATTTATAGTAAGAAATATTACTTATATAATACCGTATAAAATTTAATTACTAAAAGATTTTTGTTTATGTCATTTTGGCCTTTACTTAAAATTAATTATTCTAAATTGTCATTATCACTTCAAGGTGGCTCAATGGGGTCCCAAAATCGACCCAAAGATGACCATGGTCATTAATGACTCATAAAATAAGGTTTGGACAAGTGTTATGGAAATGTTATATTATTATAATATTCTTTTTACCTTGAATTACCATATTTACCTTTAGTCGTGGTAAATAAAAGTGAAATGTTATTGTGCACCAAAAATTATTTTCATCTTATTGAATCAGATTTTAGTTCTTGATAACAACCATGTATGTAGGATTTTTGAAATTCAATTAACACAAGTGGTAAAATTTCATTTAAATGAAAAAGTCGGTTTTTTTAACTACTACTATGTGGCTTCACTATTCATCAAAAATTGATGTTTTTCAGAAAAATATCAAAAAATAAGCCTAAGATATATTTCATTTTCCGAATTCAAAAATTATGTTTATTTTTATAAATTAATAACATAAATCTTTCATTAATTAATTTTAAAATTAATTCCCATTGTTAAATCAAATAGCATGTTTTTAAGAAACAAGAACTATCAAAAGATCGACACTTGTTTATGTCCAATTTCAGAGTGAAATTAATTCCAATTACCAACATTGGATTAAATTTTTTAAAAAATATGATAATTAAAATTTAAAACCAAGTAAAAATATAATCTAACCATATAAATAAATTAAATTAAAACACAGTTTTGAATTAAATTGCAATATTTATCATTATTCATTAAAAAATGAACATCATCAGAAAAATACCAAAAATTTACACAAAGTAAATTTTGAAGTCCCTATTCTAAATAAGGACTTTATATGGTAAAATAGAATGAATTAATGTGACCAAAACTAGATTTAATGAAGGATCACCATTAAAATGTGGTAAATTGACCTTTTCATGTAAATTATTCTTAAAATTAGATTCATTCACATTTTAAGCCTCTTACATTTATTGGATAAATGTAAATAAATTTAACAAACATGTATAATCATATTGTAGTTGTTATTTTTTATTCCCTCCAATACAATGTCTAGGAGTTAAATTTCATTTAAAATAATAATATTTTATTATTAGTGTGCAACATATGATTTTAAAGAACCACGTTGTTGCGTATCGGGTAAGCTATCGAACATAGAAACCACTTTAAAGTAAAATTAATATTTAATTCAATCATATTAATAAATATGAAATATGTATTATTATTTATTTAATTGGTATTTTACATCCTTCCCCCCTTTTGGGAATTGCGTCCTCGCAAATTTACTTTTCAAAATAAGTGGGCGTATTTATCCCTCATAGCATTTTCAGATTCCCAGGTTTCCTATTCAATCATATGGTTTTTCAAAAAAAAACTTTACCTGGTGAATTAACTTATTCTACAAGACTTTCTCTCTATGGTCAAGAATCTGGATGGGTTGTTCTTCATAAGAGAGATTCTCTTCCAACTGAACTACCTCTAGGACAAAATCATGAGATGGATCTTACATATAATTTCTCAACATCAAAATATGAAAAACATTGTGTACCTAGGATAAACTTGGAGGTAATGCCACTCTGTACGCAACTGATTAAACTTTCCCTAGAATTTCATAAGGTCCAATGAAACTCGGACTCAACTTTTTGTTCTTACCCAAACACATAACCATTTTTTTGGAGAAACATTGAGAAAGACATGATCACCTACCACAAAAGAAAGATCCTTCCTCCGGTTATCTGCATAACATTTCTGTATGCTCTTAGTTATTCTCATGTGCTTCTGAATCAACTGAACTTTCTCTGCCATCTCTTATAACAATTCTGGTTTTATTAGCTTCATTTCGCCTACATCATCCCAAAAAGATGGAGTTCAACAACACCTTCCATATAATGCCTCAAATGGAGCCATTTGTATTCTGAAATGAAAAGTGTTATTATATGAAAATTAAACCAAATAAATATGTTGGTCCAAACTCCCCAGATAATCCATTGAGAAATCACGAAACATATCCTCCAATGTTTGAATTGTTCATTCTGATTTCCCATCTGATTGAGGATGAAAATCGGTACTTAAATTTAATTCTGCACCCAATGACCTTTGAAGGCCTTTCCAAAAGATAGAAGTAAACCCGGGATCATGATCAGATACAATGGAGTGTGGAAATCCATGCAACCTGACAATCTCTTTAACATACTACTGAGAAAGTTTATATAGAGAAAATGTATCTCAAATAGGAAGGAAATGAGCAGATTTAGTCAATCAATCAACTATAACCTAGATTGCATTATTACCTTGATATGTATTTGGTAATCCCACAATGAAGTCCATGGATATATTTTCCCATTTCCACTTTAGCACCGGTAGAGGTTGAAGAATCCGTTTCAGTAACTGCCACTCTCCTTTAACCTGCTGACAAGGCAAACATTTCACAGTAAAATTAGCAATATCTCTTTTCATTCCATCCCACCAGTAATACTCCCCAAGATCTCTATACATCTTAGTACTACTAGGAAGAACTAAAAACGGAGAACTATGAGCTTCACATAATAACTCATTCTTCAATTTTGAATCACAAGGTATACACAATCTCTATCCAAATCTCAAAACACAATCATTGTCAGTGTTAAATTCAGGAAACTTACCCTTCTGAACCAACTCTACCTTTTTCTACAACTCACTGTCTTCCTTCTGTGCTTGATTTATTCTGTCTGATAGGGATTATTTCACTGATGCCTGAAACAAAACAGAAGCATTTCCTACAACAACTTCTATGCCAATGTTTGTCAAATCAAAAACCAAAGGTTATTATTCTAATCATAACATGGTTAATGAAGCATTACTTTTTTGACCGAAAGCATCAGCCTCTTTATTTGCTTTTCCTGGATGGTAATAGATTTTTCAATAATAATACGTTATTAATTCTACCCATCTCCTCTGTCTCTTGTTCAATTATTTCTGAGTGAATATATACTTTAAATATTTGTGGTCAGTATATATTTCACAATTTACTCCATAAAAATGATGCCTCTAAATTTTTAACACAAATAATAGCAGCTAATTCCAAATCATGTGTAGGCCAATTTAACTCATGTGGTTTCAAATGACTTGAAGCATAATCAATTAAATGATTATTCTGCATTAGGACACAACCCATTCCTTTCAACGAAGCATCACTGTAGAAAATAAACTCACCATTTTTGGATGGCAGTGCCAAAATTGGATCATTCACCCATCATCTTTTCAATTTCTGAAAACAATCATCAAATTCTTTTGTCCAGATGAACTTGACACCTTTTCGAGTTAACATAGTCATTGGACTAGATAACCGTACAAAACATTCATCAAATCTCCGGTAATAACATGCCAAACCATGAATACTATGAATCTCAGTTATATTTGTGGGTATTGGCCATTCATCAACAACCTTTGTTTTTGCAGGATCAACAATTATGCAATTTTTTGAAACAATGTGACTATGGAAATAAATTTGATGTAACCAAAACTCACACATGCTGAATTCCCCATACAGTTTCTTTTCTTTTAAGGTTTTCAAGACAACCCTTAAATGAATTTCATGATCTTCTTTAATTTTGGAATAAAACAAAATATCATAAATGAACACAACCACAAACTTATCCAAGAACTCACAGAAACTTCTATTCATAAAATCCATGAACACAACATGTGATTTGGTTAACTCAAAAGGAATAACTAATAATTCAGAATGGCCATATCTAGTAAGAAACATAGTCTTTAGAATGTCTGCTTCCTTTAATTTCACCTGATGGTACCCCAACATGAAATCGTTATTTGAAAAATACTGAGCTCCCTAGAGCTGATCAAATAAATCATCAATATGAGGAAAATGATACTTATTCTTAACAGTGATGTTATTCAATGCTCTATAATCAATTCAAAGTCTCATGGAACCATATTTCTTTTTATCAAGCAAGACAGGTGCACCCCATGGTGATGTGCTTGGCTGAATGAAACCATTATCTAATAACATTTTCAATTTATTCTTTAACTCTAAAAGTTCAATTTGAGCCCTCGGATAAGGGGGTTTTGAAATCGGATTAGCATCAGGAACTAAGTCAATAGTAAATTCAACTTATCGATCAGGTATAATACCAAGAATCTCATCATGAAAGACATTAAGGTTCTAATTTACCACTGGCACATAATTAATATAAACAGATCCTTTATTTTCAACAATATGTTCAAGGTAACATTCATTTTCATATTTTACAAGTTTTTCAGCTTCCTTGTACATTATCAAAAGAAAGGGTTCATTCTTGTACACAATCTGAAAATCATTCTGAAAAGAAACCACTTTATCTCTGCATTCAATCTTAGCATGATAAACAGAAAGATAATCCATGCCCAAAATAACATCATACTCTTCTAGAGGAAAAACAATAAGGTTTGTAGGTAGATTCTTTCCTCACACAAGGTCAAGAATGTTCTTATGTTTTCTTTTTGTCTCAAAATTTCCTCCAGTTGTTTTTACTATAAGTTTTGTATTCATATGTTGAGATGGAATTCCCAATTTACTAGAAAACTTCTCAGAAATGAAAGAGTGTGTAGACCCTGAATCAAACAACACATTGGTGTAATCTGAACAAAAAAAATAGTGTACCTGATACAACTTCATTTGATGGACCAACATCTGCTGATGTATTTTCAAAGGATTTCACCACCCCTTTCTGCTTGTATTCTGGCTGCTTTCCTTTGGTTGAGTTCTTTATTGGACACTCATTTGAATAATGACCCATTTCATTGCACTTAAAACATTTTACTGACTATAAATTAGATTTATTCTTACCATTACCCTGACCTTTTTAAATGCAATTACGTGCCTTATGTCCCATTTTGCAACAATGGTAGCACTTACCATAATTCACAACAAATTCCCTAGCATGCTTTTTACCACAATTTTCACAAACTAAAAACATATCTTTCTTACAATCAGACTTTTTTGAAGAATTTTTCCCTTTCACCCACCAACTCAACCTCTTATTCTGTTGGTTGTCAAAAAATACATGATAATCGACAAACACCATTTCCACCTTTTCATCACAACAAACAAGTTTCTCATAACATTTAAACTCATGAGATGCTAAATCCCTTAGATACTTTGGCATTAATCCTGAGTAAAAATGGATGATTTTACTATCAAGATCTCATATGAAATTTGGAACATACCTTTCCAATCGAGTGAATTTTTCTTCATTAGCAGCCACTGAATCATCCTCCTGCATCAATTCTAGGAATTGTTTTTCCATCATAAGACGAACCACCTTAGGGAAATATTTCTCAAGAAACATACCTTTGAATTCACTCCAATTGAGAGCATCAATCTCCTAACTATCCCTGATATTTTTCATTATCGACCACCACTGATCAAATTCACCTCCAAAATGTTAAACAATAAGAATAACCATTTGATGTTCTGAATAACCAATGACATTAAAAATCATCTCAAGTGCTTTAATCCACCATTTAGCTAGCACATGGTCAGATGATCCTCAAAATGATAGGGGATGTTGCCTTATGAAATGATCCTCTACTGAAATGTTACTATGTGGTTGATCTGGATGATCTCGTACTGGGATACCACAACTATTTAAATCCTGAGTCAACTATACCATCACAATAAAAAACTGTTCAGTTCCGATTCTGACCATCATAGGTTGCTTATTTGGAAGGTTGTCTTCCTCCTGATGTTGTCCCAACATACCTGCCATGTTTCATCTGCGGAAAACCATTCTAAACACAAAAATATCTTAGGAAATGCAACATGGGAATATATAAATTATTTATCATTTCAATATTTACATAAATTACTTTATGGATATTAATTTAAAAATACCCTAACTCCTAAAGATCTCTAAACCAACCTCTGATACCATCTATAAGGACCCAGCCATAAATATTACATAATATTGAATTAAATGAATAATTCACATTGAGTATCGTTTCAGGTTTAGAGTTTTAGAGAATTAGGACATAACTATTACATCTCACATGATTACAAAGTAGACATTTCTACACAATTTCCATTTTTTTCATAAAATAAAAACTCTTGAAAAAAAAGAGTCATGTCTAGTACTATGTTTTATACATCATTACTTTTCTTTGATCCCATCCTTGACCCCATTCATCTATAAGTCCTGTGAAAACATTTGAATACTTTGGATGATCATAAAAATCTTAGTAAGGGTTATGAAACAATGAAAGAAAACATTTGTTCATAAATACGTACAAAACATGAAATCTTTTTATTACCTCTGGAAATCATATGATTTTATGAATAACACATAGAAATCATAAATAATAAACTTAACTTCTGTCATTCATATCATACTTACATTGTAGCTATCAAAACTACATAGGGAGTTACTTTGGGATACCCATCACAGCATATTCTCTAAATATCTCAGGAAAAAACATTCACATTTACCTCTGTCACATTACCCAATGCATTGGAGAGCTATCTCGGGCTCACCCGCCCTAGGTTTATCACAGAACCACCCGTATACATAAATAATTCCCAAGAACCATAACATGATCATAACACATAAATAAGCATAAAGGAAAGATAACATTTCCACGTTAAAATAACAAAATATCATTTCAAGATAGTAAAATAATAAATCCATTCAAAAATTCATTTTCAATACAAAAATATGTAAAACGAGTATATGGTATTTATTTTTCCTTTTAAAAACATTCTGGATTGTTAAGGAAGTCAATGATCAAATAATACTCACAGCGGTGGAAATTTCGTTGTCACTGCTTACATTACAAAAAACGTTCCTTTTTGTAGTCTAGTAAAATTATTTGTATAAAAGATTCCCTTTGAATGAAATGAAAAATCAATGGTTTTTATACAAGAAATAAAATAAAATCGTGTATTTAAACAAAATATGCCTTAATGAAATGAGATTGAGATGAAGTCCCATAACTTGTGTCTAACTTGACTCGATCGTTCTTTAATCTCATGAATAATAAACTAATGTTAATCTATTGTTACTTAAGAAACCTTTTCAAGTTTATTATTACTTTTATATCACTTATTAACATGTTATAAATATTATGTAATCATTTAAGTTAATAACGTCCATTCTGTCCATATCTGGTACTTGAGTAAAAACTGAACACCTTATATTTACAAGTTGTCAATGTGGTCAATAGGACATTATATATAGATTGATATTATTTATTTAGATATCATATATGTCATATATATCCAGTATATACATGTATTTATAATATTATATAACATATGGAGGTATGAAATGAAATGCACCGTTCATGGAGACGGTAAGTCGTACGTACGCATGAACGCTACTTTCATTTATATTTCTTGTTTTAATGGAATTTAAACATAATGATACATAATTATATTATAATTAAAGTATAATATAATATATAATATTATTAACTATATCTTTTATACATCCCACATAAGGCATTAACGAGTCACATCACTTTGAGGGGGTAGTAGTCCACACTTTCTAAAATGAGATTATTTTATTTACCCTCTATGGAAAACATAAAGGCTTGATATAAATGTAAAATACAGAAGCATAAATAAAAAAGAAACATAATATATATCATATATAAATAAGGTTCCATCATAATGGCCCCCATGAGAGGCGGTAGGAGATAATCTAACAATCATCGTTTCGTGAGGCGTTAGTTTTCCATCCACAGAATCATTATGTTCTTCATCCATTAGATGGAGGTGTGTGTAAGTGTAGTTATAATATTTATCATAACTACATCCTAGTATATTGATGATACTGGTGTTGTTACAAAAGAAAGTAATAAAAAGATTATAGGGGTTGGAGAAGTAAAATAAAAGAAAGCAATTTAAGAGAAACTGTTACCTTTAATTTGGGTAACTCCCTTTGGTTTGAACCAAAGGACTTCTTGAAGTGCCTTTTGGATAAGGTAAGGCTTCTCGAGGTAGTATATGGATATATTGAGATTAATTGGGTAGACTTTGGACGATCCAAATGGATTGAGAGATGGGTGGAATTGGTTTTAAGTGGTCTCCTTGTAGAAGGGGGAGGAGGGGCTCTTTAGGAATGTGTGAAATTATTTTTTTATTATATAATGATATTTGGTTTCAAAAGGTGAAAATATCATTAGGGTCTAAGATAAGATAAGTCATGGTCGAAATAAAACCATCAAATATTAATTGGATAGGTTTTGGATAAAATTTTAATCATTATAATCTTAATTTTTAAATAAATTATTCATGAGGTAAATACTGCATTATTATTTTGTCATAAATAATTTAATTTATTTGATGTATGAAAATTATAAAACTAATACAATGATATAGGAAATATTTTTATATTTAAAATGAATATTTATAGTAAAACAGGTTACTTATATAACACCATATAAAAATTAATTACTAAAAGCTTTTTGTTTATGTCATTTTGGCCTTTACTTTAAATTATTTAATTTAAATTGTCATTATCACTCCCATGTGGCTCAATGGGGTCCCACAATCAAACCAAAAAGGACCATGGTCGTTAATGACTCAACCAATAAGGTTTGGAAAAATGTTGCGGTAATGTTTAATTATTATAATATTCTTTTTACCTTAAATTACCCTATTTACCTTTAACTGTAGTAAATAAAAGTCAAAAGTTACTATTTACCAAAAATTATTTTCATCTTATTGAACCAAAATTTAGTTCATGATAACAACCACATATTTCATATTTACTATATTCAATTCACAGAAGTCATAAAATTTCATTTAAATGAAAAATTCAGTTTTTTTAACTAATACTAAGTGGTTTCACTAATCATCAAAAATTGATGTTTTCCTGAAAAATACAAAAAATTCAGCCTGAGCTATATTTGATATTTTGAATTCATGAATGATTTTTTTTCCAAATTAAAAACATAAAAGTTTCATTAATTAATTTTAAAATTAATTCTCATTGTTTAAACAAATAGTGTGTTTTTAAGAAACAATATCTATCAAAAGATCGACACTAGTTTATGTCCAATTTCAATGAAAAATTAATTCCAATGACCAACATTGGATTAAATAGTTAAAAATGTATTCTAATTACACTTTAAAACCAATTATATAGATAATATAACCATCTTAATAAATTATATTAAAATGACGTTTTGAATTATATTACAATATTTATCACTATTCCTTAAAAAATGAACTTCATCGGAACAAGACAAAAAATTTACATAAAGTAAATTTTGAAGTCCCTATTCTAAATAAGGGCATTATTTGGTCAAATATAATATATTATTGTGAGAAAAACTATATTTAAAGAGGGTTCACCGTTAATTGTTGGTAAATCTACATTTTAATGTAAATTATGCTTAAAATTAGATTCATTAAAATTTTAAGCCTATAACTTTTATTGGATAAAGGTAAATACATTTAATAAACTTGTATAATCATATTGTAGTTGGTTTTTTTATTCCCCCAATACAACTTCTATGAGTTGACATCCATTTAAAATAATAATATTTTATTATTAGTGTGAAATGTAAGATTGTAAAGAAACTCATTGCAGCGTATCTGGTATGCTATCGAACATAGAAAACCGATTAAAGTAAAATTAATATTTAATTCAAAAATATTAATAAATATGAAATATGTATTATTTTTTATTTACCAGGGATGTTACAACAAGACTCTCTTCCATAATATTACTTCGTATATGATCTTCTAAAAATGGGTATGAAATAATATCCATATGATTTTTCATGAAATTCATAAATATTCCAATTATACTTATATATACGGAAGGAAGTATATATTATCTATCTAATAGCTTCCAAATCCTGGTTCCAACTACAATTATAGTTGACATTGGTTTATAATCTTGTGTAATTAATTTTATCCACCACTCATATAATTAGAGTGATAGATAAAGGTGGATATCTTAATTTTTACCAATTACATCCCAAGAAAATAAGTCACTTATCCCATCAACGAATTTTTTAATTTTTAACTCATCATATTAGAAAATTACTCTAGATATTTCTATTTTTTCCTCTAAATACGTTGTTATCCATATAAACAATTACTATGTATTATTTTTCATTGAGTATTTTAATATAAATATTATGATCATGACCACTCGTCTTAAATTATAGATTCTTAAAATAAAATATCTAAAAAATAATACAATGCATATTGTCCCTAATTTAGACTATAAAAAACCTTTATTAACCTAAAAACTTTGGTATCATCAAATAAAACCAGGAAGACCGATGACTAACCAATATAAACCCCTTCTCAAATCACACTATTCAAGAATGATACTTTAATTCCTAAATGATAAATATTGAAACATCAATAAATCACCGACTTCATGCAGTGACAAATAGTGTTAAGCCAATCCACTATTAAAATCATATCCTTTAATTTTTTAATCATTTAAAAACTAGACTTGTAATATCCCAGATCACATTGCCATGTTTAACAATTTATTTATTAAATATCCACCTCATTTCAGTCAAATTATGAGGTTTGACCTTCTTTAAAATATTAAATATTAAATATCTATTATTTGTATCCAATTATTAATTCATTGATTTAACCTATGATATATTCTTTATTATTTCCTTAAAATATGCATGTACCACCAATAAAAGTGAAGCAACATCCAAAACATTTATTATTATCCATGTTTTTGTATGAGTAGTTATATCTGTTGTTATAGTGTAATGAAAATATTTTGGACCCCTATTTCTCCTATGAGGAGTAGGATAACATTCTCCAGCACTAGTATCAACTTCTTATTCTCCCTCAGATTCATCAACATTTGGGGAACATTCTATAATGAAATTATTTTTACCAAATGAATATTGTTCATTAAAAAATTGATTAAATATTTATAATCTCTAATTCATTCAAAATTTCTATTCAATATCCATAAAATCATTATGCTTAATAATATTATTCAGTCACTTATTAACGAATTTATAGGATTTAATGTTTGTTGAGTATACCAGGAACACTCTATCATCTATATCACCAAAATTACCTTGATTGAATTATTATTTTTGAATTTTCCATATACCATTGATGACCTAGTAAGGTTTTAGTGATAGATTCCTATAATAATACGTTTCATAAGTTTTCAAATATTCTCCTAGGATATACCACCTAATTTTAATTATACACTAGAAACTTTTAGTTCATTCCACTAGTAGAGAGACATTCCACTTTTATTGTGAAAATTATTATCCATATTATTCACCAATAAATTTCTCCCCTAAATTATTACAAACTTTTCTAGTGTTCTTATAGAAGATATGACATGTATAATGTTGTGTCTCTAAATATTAGTTTCTAACTCAAAGTAGGTTTATTATGCTCCATTATCAAATCATAATATCTTGATTGTTAATTTGGTATTATTTTTGACTAATAATTTACATTTAATCATACAAAAAATTATTTCTCTTTTACTATCCATGAACATAATACACACTATTATGTTATATTTATCAATAAAGAGTTTTAAATAATTATCTTCATGTGTTCCTGGTTGATTCATTAGTCAATAAATATTTGTTTGAACTAGATCTATTATATGAAAAAATATTTTCTTCTTCTGTTAATATATATTTTGAATCATATTTCCCTATATTCAAGAATCACATATATTTTCATGACCTTTCTATGGATATTGAAAATCAGATTCAAATTTTAGTTTTTATAATATTCCAATGATCTATCGGTGAATTTGGGAAATTCTCCAATGACACATTCTATTATCCTCTTAAAATATATGGAAACAAGTTTATTAATACAATATACTTGGTAATAATTTTATTTTTTTATATGTCCTTTAATTGTTATACTCTAATACTTTCTGAGGATCAAGTAGATATTTTGATTAAATATTACCGCAATTCCAGAGTCATCGAGTCAATTTAAAAATAGAAGGTTGTACTAAAATGATTCTAAAAATAAATATTATATTTTCTTTATCTCATCAATGAATTATAATGTTATTCTAATTCATTTTATCTTTCAATCTATGAAATTTACAAAATTCACATTTTTTTAACTCTTTGAATAATATTAATTAGTATATTTATATTCATTTTCATTTGGGATGTACAACGAATATCAAAAATCTCTATTCCATTATAATTTGTAGCCTTGATTGGGATTTCAATGAAATTAAAATTCCCTCCATAAATGTTATCTTTCTATGAGATACCCAAGTGAGTTAAGGAGAAATATGTACTCCCCTCTTTTTTAAGTACCAGTAGTGAAATCATTCCCATTTTACTCTTCTAATAGGGTATATATATTTTTCGAAAAAAATTATATATGGTTTCCTTTAACTCACTTAATAATAATTCATAGGATTATATCCATCATTTAATTTAATTTTCCTATAATAAACATATTTATGTCCAAAATTATAGTTTTGAAATAAGTATCTATAAAAATAATTTCATCCATGAGATACAACATATGGGCCCATTCTTATTTTTTTACATATAAGTGTTTCCAGGTTAAAATACCTTTTCATCTCTTGATAGTAAAATTTGGTGTGGCTTATAAATACACAAAATTTATATTTTATAATAGGAAATATACTATATCCTTTGTATTTTTACATATCATCAACCTCTATAAGTATCCTTTATTTATGAATAATTATTAAAGAGTGGGAAGTATTTCCATCCCAGTAATGTCATTTGATTGAATTAATTTGTTTATTAAATGCGTGTTTTAGTTTTTACACTAGAATCAGCACCATTATACATATTTTTATTCTTATTTATAAATTTTTCTATTTTATATGTATTGGAATCACAACGGATTCCTTTTTTACTTAGGAATATGGGTCTTCTTTAATTCCATTTTTTTGGATGCCTTCAAATCCTCATTTTTTCTTTCTATGTATTCAATATCAAATAAACTCATAAAAATAAGATTATTCATTAGATAATTATAAATTATTTTATACTCAGTTTTACTTCTCTAATTAACTAATTATTCGTCAAAAGAATCAAATATATTTTTTCCATTATAGTAGCATTAAAATCATAATTGATTTTGTCTTATTATTATATTTTTTATTTAATCTATACTTATTATTATTCAATGTTTTAATTACTAGTTTAATGATCTTATAAATATTCCTATAGTTGATATATTTTGGGTTTAAGAGGATTCACATGCTTATAATACTTCTTCAAAAAATCATAATTTTTTTGGGTTTTATTTATTTTAATATCAATATTTTTAAGACCCCCTATTGTTTGAAACGACATTAACCAAAACATCTAGTTTATTGAATAAATTAATTTTAGAATATCCTCACAAACAATTATCCATCATAAAATCCCCGTTACATATGTAAAATTATATTTTATTTCTTTATACAAATATCCTTCATTATCGTCTTTTTCTTTATTAACCATTCTTTTTTGATAAATCCTTCATATGGATGAATTTATCAATTAGTATTATATTTAAGAGGGAACCTCCTTGTTGGAATTTTTATGATTTACTTTATAAATCTATCATTGTCAAATATCCTTGAAAAACATTTTATAATATTACCGAATTTACCATGATTGAAATAGGCAGAGGCTAGCTTGTATTCTAATCTACCAATTCCTCTCTTGAATTTCATTATAATTAGTCATAGGCATTCATCACTGGAATCTAATTCATCGTATCATACATTAGCGGTGTTCATTTTTCCAATATCGATAAACAATTTATGTTAATTAGAATAAATTGATTTTTATTCAATTATAGCATTAATTTTATTTAAAATGGGACTTATTTTATGATCATCCCATGATTGTTTTTCCATGATACCTTACCTATGAGCTAAATATTTCGGATTATATAGTGGTGAAAACTATTATAATATTTTCTTTACAATTACAGAATCATTTATTTATTCATTTATTTAATAAATATCTCAAAAACCGTAATGATGTGTTCAAGGGATCCAATAACATTTATATATGGGAAAATTTAAAGACAATTAAACTTTTTATAGACCCCTTAATGTTTGTACTCAATTATTTTTATATCATATTCATATTTATTAGAAATATTTCCCCACATGACCTGGTCACTAATACTTCGTATCAAATTCAAAATGCATATTATTTTATAATTATTCAGATAAAAAACTATGATTATTGGAATCAACATCGGTGAGATTCCTTTCTACTTCCATCAAGGATAGTTATGACACATTATTAACCCACATACCATGAATAATAGAAGTTATAAACTCTCTCCTAAGAGATTATAAGAGTGATCTCATTCTGTTCTTAAATTTTTTAATATTTCTACCATAAAAATTAATACCACCATTATAATTCATAATGTTTTATATTCTAGTGTGATTGAGATGAACGATTATATAAATACAACCATAAATTTGATACCACTTGTTGAAACATAAGAATCCCAGTGAGGTTCAAGTTAATTAGGGTGTAAATATTTTCTTTTCTTTTTATTTATTTTGTTCTTACATTGGTAGGAAAAAAATTAGACCAATTTCAGTTCGTTATACATTCACAATAACATAAAAATAGAAATTAAGTAGTAGAGAAAATTTTTACAAAGTTCACCACTATGGAAAAATATAAGAAAGAAATATATTATGTTATATATGGAAACCAATAAATTTTATACAAAAATAACACATATCATCAGATTAATATTCATTACATTTCAATAAAATCCATTCAATGAATATAAATTATTAGTGTCTTTGGTTAAATGGATAAATAAAAACCTTTAGCGTTAAGGAAATATCCATGAAAACTTATATTATGTTTTGTAGACAATAAAATATTGAAATTGCGAAATTAGAATTAGATTCCACTATGTTGGATTAGTTTCTTCAAGTGTAGGATAATGATCTATGATATGTTTCTTACTTCAATAGTAAGTACATAATTTTTGTAATCCACGAAATTCATTTTGGTCATACCAGATTGGAATGTAATTTTGTGGGTGATATTATATCTAGAAAATGATTTCTAGGAGAGATCATGATTTTATGAAAACATTAGGTGTAGTTAACTAATATTTTTAAGCTCATTGATAGGTGTAATTATCTTGTTCTTTATCACTTACAACCCCATAAGTTGGAGTGGGTTTTGTATGAGTTTTTGTTTTCTAATTAGTAATAACTGATTTTTCAATCAGATGCTCAATAAGGGTAAATAGAAGAGAAATCAATAAATGAACATCAATGAGAATAAGATAAGTATAAATGTATGATTACATGATCAAGATATACTATAATTCTTCCCAATAAATAAAATATTTTTAGGGATGAAAAATTGTGTATTATTTTTTCAAATAAAATATATTAGACATAAGAGTGAAGAATCATCAACAATCAATCATAATCACTGATAGAACAACATTTTATCAAAGAATATTTTTCCCAAAAACATAAGAATAAAAAATAATTTCCTTATTCATGTTTCACCACTAGTATTATCATAGTGGATTGGGTGAACTCCCAACTCCATCGTTTTTTAGTCAATCTTCACTCCCAAGACTAGATTTTTAGAAAAACATTCTTACTAAACTGGGATAACTCCCCATTCCAATATGTATTATATCATTAGATATCTATATTTACACTATTAATTTGAGAGTCATATAATTTTGTTCCCATCCATATCATAATGTAAACCATTCATATATCTTCCAGAATATCATAAAGAAATCTACATACGATAATAAGATTAATCAAAGAAATGATAACTATATCCTAAAAATGTCATATTCATAATCATAATCCCTCCATAGACATACTAAATATGTTAATTTTTGGTCATATACCTACTAATTTATAGGAAACATCAATTTATATTTTTATATATTAAAACTCCATTAAAATATCCACATGACATTTTTCATAAGGAAAATACCATTTTCATTTTGAAATAACTTATTTAAATTAGATAAATAAAAAATTGACTAATGAAAATATTTTATTTCATAATTAAAATGTAAAATTCTAAATTAATCATCAAATAGAATAGTACTAATCTGTTCAAATATATCAGTTCATGTTTAGAATAATAAAGAAAATTATTTTCATATTTTTGGTAAAACTCAAAAGTACCACAATCAAAAAATGATCAAAATATTAATTTTAAATTTTTTATAGAAAGTAATTAATGGGTAAAAATAATTTAATATATATTTTTATAATATTAAAAACATTATTGAAAATATTTTATCGGAAGATATAAACATGAAAGAAATTATTACCGACTGGAGAGAGAAATGAAGTCAGTTTTCCTTCTAATAATTATTTCAGTATTTTGAGTAAATAAAGAGGGGAAAATATAAAAATAATTATTCACAAAAAAATTAGATTAGAATATAATGAATAATATTTCTGAGATATATTTCATATAATTACATCATTAAAAAATTTTAATCATATTCAATCCTAATAAAAATTTGATGGTAATATTAAACCCTTACCCCATGTCCATATGTCTTCATAAGAAGTACATGGTCCAATATATTAAATTTTTATAGATTAAAAGTATATAAAAATATATTAATACCTATAATACCATACATTTTTTACATATAAAATCTTATCACATTTTCATTAATAATCTTTCATTATCATCATTATTTTGGTTGTTAACTACTTCATTTTTCATGTATATTATAGTTTGGATGTTATGGTACATGAACATATCAAGGTTATTTTTTATATAGGTTTTTAATCATGATATAAATATTATATATATAATTTATATACATATTTATAACCAATCATATAATGTGGTGATGAAAAAGTAATTACATAACTTCTTGGAAAGGATTTTCTATACGTACACATGAGTGATACATCAATTTCTTAATGGATGAAATGAGCAAAGGGTATATAATAATAATTCCTTAATATTAGATTTTTTGATTCATAAATATCACACACACACATATATATATTAAATATAATCTAATATATAACCATTAATAGAGGTGGTGAATAAAGAATCATATCTTTATGTGGAGTTAGTGGTCCACATGTATGCATGAGCGATTATTTAATATCCAATTTTATGGAGAAAAGATGAAAATGATTGTTAAATCATCATAATAACATATAAATAAATAAATTATATTATATTAAACGTGTATCAATGGATAAAAAAAATTTAATATGAAGTATTAGAAGAAATAAAACTGAAAGATCTTGTTTGATATTTATACCTCTTCTCTGAAAGACCACCTTGGATTATACCATAACACTTGATGGATTGGTATTAGTAGAAAATATAAAATATAGAAAAATGGTAAGGATACTAGGAATAAATTTTAAAATGTATTGGATGATCTATATGTTATATATTTCGTTAATAATGGAATAGAAGATGTGCCCTTTTATTAGTTAGGGGAGGGCCATACATGGAATTTCAAAAAAGATGCCAATATTATATTATCACTTTCTAAGGAAAGTGAATAAAAAGATATTGTTATTTGAAATTAGGTTAGAATGTGTCTTAAATATATTCAGCCTATAATATTTAGAAAATCTTTTGTTTCAATCCTACCCTTGTCTCTTTGTTTAACCCACTAAAACCCCATTTTAACCATATCTATGGTAAGACAATTTTAGGGTTTTTACTATTAATTAAGACAAAAAGTTAATTTAAACCGATTAGATTATATTAATTTAGATCATTTAATATAATTAATCCATTTTATCCTAATTATTTTACATAATTAGTGTAATTTAAATTTAAATATGCGTGAAAACTATAAGGAAACCCCATTTGAAACATGCATTTTAGGCATAAAACAGAATTTTCAACCATTAATTACCATGTAAAAACCATAAATATGATGTTAATATATATTATTGAATTTATTATCTATAAATTTAATAAAATAAATTAATCAAAATATATTAATTTAATGTTTTATGTTAAAAAAACATTGCTCATAGACAAACAATTTTTAGAAAATGTGTTTTTAAGGCCAAAAAATAAACTTATACTAATATGAAGTATAATAATAATTAATATGTAATTAATTATAATAAATATAATTAAATTATATTTATCTTAATTTATGAAAAAAATAAAAAAACATAATAATAATTTTTCTTTAGAAAAATGACAGTATTTACAAAAAATGAAATTTTTTCTATTAACTAAGGTATAACACATTTAGATAAATAATAAAACCCCCAAAGATAATATAGAAATAATTTTTTAAAATACGATATTAAGTTATAAAAATAAAATTTAATAAAATTTATAAATTAATAATAATTTCAATTCCAAAAAAAATCAATAAAAACCATCTTTGAAGAAAATATATTTTTGAAGCTTAAAATTACATTACTGAAAATTGTGTATTTATTTAGTAAGAGATAATTAATAATGTTTAATTATTAAAATATGTTTTCAATAGTTATTTTTACTATTATTAAATTATAGTTTAAAATTAATTTTATATAGTATTAATTTTCTATGTTTCATTTAGACCCACAGTTTCATGTAAGATAAGATATTAAATAAATCATGTTTATTTCAAAGAAAATACATTTAAAATCATGAAGTGTAACTTTATACCCACGTAAGAATGAATTTTTAGCTTGATATTCAATTAAATTGATATTAATAAATGATTATATCTCTTCTTAATCATATTATAGTATTCCCTTATTGCTTACTCATATTTTTGAATTTTACTATGAGATTTAACCTAACAAGTAGTATTATTTTGTAGAAAATTATCTATATAATCAATTATTTATACTAGTTATTCAAAATATTTAATATCATACAACTATGATATAATAACTCTATTTTTTACATGTTAATTATTCAGTATGTACTTACTTAGGATAGATACATATAAAAAAATTTGAACATAAGGGAGGATCAGTGGGTGTGCCAAGTGATAGGCTACAATCCTTATTTGATCAAAAATCTCAAAGGGACCCATAAAACCAGGGATAAAAATTCCCTTATTTATAAATTGAATAATTTTATTCCATGGGGAAATTAAATGAATCCCATATCACCACTTTCAATTTCTTTATATATTCGATGATAACCACTGAAACTCTTCTATTTAATCTATGTTTTCACAATGTTTCAGTAAATGATTATAAATTCATCGTCTATTTCTTATGTTATCTCAAGTCCCAATATAATTCTATCCCCATTATAATCCCAAAATTTTAGATACATACACTTATTTTTATAGATTTATTCATAATGATCCATTTGAATTATATTGTGATGGTTATTTTTATATGTTAATTAGACTAGAGGAAGGTGTTATTCCCAAACACCCTTAAAATATAGATAACGTGATATAAACATATCCTAAAATGTTTTAATGGTTCTATTATAGTGAAAATACATATGATAATGATAGGTAGTACTAAAACAAACTCTATATTAATATCTTCATGAAGTCTTACCCATAACATTGAGTTGAACCACAGATCAAGATCAGATAAAACATAGTGTGGTATTCCATGAAACATTACTGATTAATTAACAGATATCCTTAATAATTGATCTAGTTAAAAATATTCGTTCACAGTGATTAAGTTTTCTCACATTGTAATGTCATGACATAAAAATGAAATAAAATTATAATATTTAGACAGCTTGGGATGTTCGATGATAAAATCCACGGTGTTTTTTTCCCATTTTCATGATTTTATAGGTAATGGTTTTTAAATTTCCTTAAAATTTTGTCTCTCATCCTTAACCTAATAAAATATAATGGAAAAAGATGCATACTCTTCAATATCCTATTTGTGTTTTATAGCTACAAATTCTCTTTTATAAAATCTATTCTCCATCTTATTTCTAGTTTGAATAGAGAATGATGAGTTATGAGATTCTTCCATTAGATATTTTATAATGTTTGGTATTTAAAGGATTTATACTATGTTTCTAACCCTCATCGCTATAAGAAATTAAAGGCTAAACTATAGAACATTTATCACCTTATTTTAAATCTCCACATCCTCCTACTTATCATCTTTAATAATTACATTGATATACAGTTGAATAGTTAGTTGATCAAGAAAATATTTATCCATTTATTCAATATATCTAGGTATATAATTTGAGTATACATAAATATTTTATTCATTGTGATCATCATAATAAATAATATAGCATGATCCTATCAAATAAAAGAATCATACAAAATGTTCATTTTACCCTGGTGGTAAAGTATTGAGTATTCATAATCGTTAATCAACTATAACCATATTCTATGGTGCATATTGAACTCATTATATGTGAATATATACTTAATCTTTTATGTTACATATATATGTGACAATTTTCTCCGTAAATATAATTCCTACATTTCTACAATTCAATGTTTACTTATAAAAAATCTAAATCATGTGTCTGGTAATTTTTAACATGATACATTAATTATCACCTGACATAATATATCACCATATTATTCTATATAATAACACATCATTTAACCTTATTAGATGAATAAATTCACATCAAAACTTCTTCTCCACTTATGGGTATTTGGAAAATAGGGTCACTAACCAACCTTCTCTTTAGTTCCATGAATTTTTCCTCACATTCTTTAGTCTAAAGGTACCTAACTCTATTCCTTTTTCTCTTGGTGATCATATTAGATATCCATGGGAAATACTTAAAAAATAACCAATAAAATGTAGTCAATCCCAGAAAACAAAAAAAATTAGCATTAGAGGTTTGTCTTGGAAAATGTTAAATAACTGTTTCGTAGTTCCTTGAAATGTGTATTCTACTTTTAATAATCACTGCTTCCAGGCAGTTTTCATTGGATTTATTTATGAAACCTGAAACATCAAACAATTCTTTATCCAATAAAGGACCTACTATTCAAAGGCAGGCGTTCGTTATGTTTAAACAATACGATACTTAGGAATGTACATTGGTCGAGAGTATAGGAGGTCGGACTCATCACACCCTTTTGGGGGGAATTACTGCCTACTACAGGACTCTATTTATAAATTTATGATATTTTCCTGAATAATAATTAAATCAACATGTATTACATAAGTTTCCCTTAGAATTTTCAATCACTAATTAACATGTGTAAAATTTAGAATCATCAGTATGTATTCAAGGTTTTTCACAAATGGATATATCCGTATGTATTCTAGGTTATCCACCAATGGTATCCTCTAACATACAATTTTATGATTATTTTAATCATATTTATGATGATATTGGTTTTTAAACCACTCAGTGGGGAACTCTGGAATTTATTTTCATAAAGGGAGATGGAGGTTTGGTTTGATCTTGGGATCATGCCCATAAAATGGGATACCAACATATCCTTGTGAAAGGAAACATAACCCTCATATATCGGTGCAACTGAATGGGACACATCATGTATTTTAAGGTAATGTGATAAGGACCTATCCATATAGTTTAATTTCATGTGGTATTTACATCTAAGTGGAATGTGCTTAGTCAAAACAATGTTTGGGACTTATGTTGAAGTAGTGCAAGGAAATTGGAAAGGATATGGGTTTCCGGACAGGATAAGACCTTGTTGGGATTATAGCCTTAGGAGAATAGGGTTGATTTAAGGTAACGGGTTTGAAGCTCACAGAGGCTTCCTATGTATCCCATATAGATGGGAATCAATTCCATCATAGTTCGATAATACTCACAAGAAGACTATATTACATTGAGAGATATGAGTTTGGGATTACATCCTGGAAAGTATTCCTTAATGATTTTAGGGTTTAACTTATGGCTTTTTCTTAAGTAGGAGGCCTGGATTAAGGGATTTAGGGTTAGATTTCTGATGAGGATATTTAGGGAGCTCTGGACCTAAGAAGGCTTCCTACGTATTCCAATTATGATGGGAATCAGAGTTCTCATAGTTCATTCACCATGGGTGATTGTGCACATGTTGTAATCATTACCAATCTCTAAGCCTATGTGAGTGATGATTAGAGTGAGAAATAAGCGGATGTGGAAGATTCAACAAAGTCATGTGCACTTTCAAATATTTCCTCCTCCATTTGCGGAAGAGGGCGCGTTGACCATGGAAGAGGGAGAGGAGATGAGCTTTCCCTCTATTCACATTACACTGGACAAGGGTCCAATGAATGGAAGAATGGACGAAGGTTTGGGGCTTACACACAGATGTCTTCCCTAAAATTGATCCTGGTAGGGGAGGCAGACTTCACATATACTTTCATGGAAGTGAAAGTGTGAACTGTACCTTCCCTACCAGAGACCTGAGGTTCTAGGCCATCTCTTTGATATGAGAGAGGCCATGAACCAACCCTCCTCCAAACCAAGAGCTTCCCAAAACTATTTTTTGGATACATGACATTGATATTGTGGAAATTCAAACCCACAGACACAACAGGAATACTAACCCCATTGTGAAACAAATGTTGGAAACCTCTGACTGTGGATATACAAACCCAAATAGGAGACACACTAATGTGCCATTCCGGAAGGTTTGATAAGTCATCAGGTTTTGGTGGAGGTCTTGATAGAATCCCTTTCAGAAAAGGGATCCAAAGATGAAAAAACCATTCCATGAATGGATTTGGTGAAGGCATGTTGTCTTGTAAACTGAAGAGAGTAAGTGAATAAAAGAGGGGCACCCAAGTAGGTAAGGGCGCGCAAGTACGGGCGCTCAAGAAGGCTTGGGCGACCTGATGTTCACTTAAGTGATAAAAAACCTGTATGGTAATACTTGGGCGAGACCTTGATCAATCCTTTAGGAGTATTCATGGAAGATCCCAGTGGATGGAACTCACGTTCCTATAAAAGGAATAGGTGGCGTACAATTATTTCGGATTTGGGGAGGTTGGTCACTTTTGGCATGAAAGTCTTATGGTTTTCATACACTAAAAGGACTTATGTTTAATGAACCTCCCTTAAATCCCCCACAAAAGGTGTTGAATAACTACCTTGACTATTTAAGGAGACATGGGAGAAACAATAGGGTTACCAGAGCAGCAACTAGGCTTCAAAGAAATTTGTTCGTACAAATTAGGGTCCCAAGGGTCTATTTATAGGAAAAAAAAGGACCATGGGCGAATGTAATTTGGGCACACAAGTAGGTTGTATGACATTTTGGGGTATAAATGTAGGATGAACACTATGACTATTTCTGTCTGACTAAGGTGAACCAAATTTCATGACTTTGATAATATTGATTTTCTTCAGGTATTTTCCCCTTTTCTTTCTATGGGGATTCCCTTTGTAAATTTTTTGACTCTTTGACGTAATGGATTATCAACAAAATCCCTTCCTCAAAATTGGATCTTAAATGAAAAGAGAGTCATATATTGAGGTAAAGTAATGAAGGAGAAAGAAAAGAGTACTGGGTTGCACAAGTGTTACACATGTTGAGAAACTGGTCGTGAAAGTTTTCAGTGCATAAAAATCCGGCACACATGGGGACATGCGTCGCCTATATATTACAGCTTTACTTCCCCGAAAATCCACAGGACTTCCGAAATTTCAGCTCTCAGCGCGCAAGCCTTATTTGACTCATACTCTTCTATTTTTTCATACTTCTTATGTATGTTTTTAGTAGCGCACTATAAGTGCGGCTCCATACTTGCACACTGACTTATACTTTCCCACCATGTTTATACTTGCGTTCCTTAATGCCTTTAATTTTTTTTTGTCAAAACACCAAAAAAGGACTTACATTAAGAGATGATTTTGGTATTTTTGCAGGTTCAATGGCTCCAAAAGGAATTGGAACTGCTGATGATCTAGCCTGCAAGAGGATTGATGACATGATGAATGTTATTGGTCAATATTACATTGATGTTTGCAACACCTCCCTTCTAGACTTAGAAAAGTATTTAAAGAAGAATCATGTAAATTTTCCCCGAAGAACCTATCTTCCTTTAGATTTATTTGGACATTTACAGGATGTTAATATTCCAAATCCAAATAACTATGTCCAAAATTATTGGTTTCAAGATTATACCAACTTTTTGTCAGCCAATGTTTCTATTTGGAGGCTCATTTTCTAATGTTGGGACAGTAGAAAAAGATTTTATTATGCATCATAGATAATGTGCTCTAGATTTGAAGGCACACACACCTGACATACTGCCACACTGTTATTCATCCATCTTTCAGGATCCTCAGACAGATCAGTCCATGTGATTGAAGGAAAGTTGGGAATTCTACCCAAAAGGATGTGTAAAACCTACATGGATGTGGGAATACCGAGTTGGTAAGACCTATGGATAATTTAAAGATCACTTGAATGGCATCAAGATTTTTGAGGATATATGGGTTGGAAAAACTTATGTGTTTAGTAACGAGGATTTCGTCCCAGAATTATTAAGCCGATGGATCCTAGAGACTAATTCCTTCCATTTAAAACATGTAGAGGTAGGCATCAGCTTGTGGGGAGTTTATAAGATTTTTGGAGCTCCAATCCCTAAAGACATGTATGATGAATTTATTCTTCCCAATGTGACATAGAATGACTTAGATAAGACACTGACTTTGGTTCATGAGATAATGAAAATATTTAAAAAACATAGGAACACAACCACCATGAATTCTCGCACAAGGAGGGATATTCATCCAGAGGAATGGATGGAGATATTTTTCATAAAGAAAAAGGAATATGGTCCTACTTACACCCATTCGACTAGTTGTCCAAGGTCAGAGAAGAGAGGTACCCCTAATACTTCTTAGGAATCATTGGAGAAAGGAGAATTTGATAAATGGATATATAAAGTCAACCCAAAAATTCTTCCAAAGACATGTATGGTAGGATTCATGGACATGTGGCTCCGTATGTATTTTTTACCAATATGAGACTCTAAAGGAGGCGTGAGGCCTAGAACCATTGTTATTGCAGCTAAGCTGGTGAAGAAAAGGATAGTATGGTTAGACAATACTATTTTGGATAATATTTATATGAGTTTTCTACACATTTACAAGGGTAATACTCCCTTTATAGTAGAGGGACCATTCCAAGTATTGTGGGAATGGATCGCTACTCATTTCAGAACTTATGTTGTACAAATTGGAGTACATATTTTTTGATGTTCTTTCTGACCATATGATTATGTTTTTTTAGTATTTCACCCTTGTCCTCGAATGCTTATGAGATAAAGGATCGATTGATCATGCATAAGGAGTTCCATTTAATTATAGGAATCCTCCTACGAGGTGATATATTGATGATGGTATGGCCAGTTTGGAAATGAGGGCATATATGATAGCTTGCAGTGATAGTGTGTTAGCCACCAAAATTGAAATAGAAGTCATATTTGAGGCCTATGATCCTTATAGATTGGCATTTCAATTAAAATGTCTAAAATATTATACTATATCTCCTCTTGTTCCTATAAAATTAGAGAAACACACAATGGATTCCTGACAACTATGGTTGTTTACATGTACTGAGAAAACTGGGGCATTGTTTAATTTACCCGTCACTGATGAAGTAAGTAGATTAACAATCTGGTATGCCAAAAATTGTGTTTCATCTTTCCCTAAAGGGGTATTAAATGATTCCATCCCAAAATTGGGGGTGAAGAGAAGTAGCAGTAGGGAACCCCTTCATTTGGATGATAATTCTTCATCATTAGGGGTCGAATCGCAAGAATCAGAGGGTAGAGTTGATGATGCTCCAAATTCACTGAAGATACCTCGTGATAGATATAAACCACCTTCTATAATTAAGAGAGACACTCCATCAATCCCTACTGAAGTCACTTCGATGTGATCTGCTCTCCATCATTATGAAGAGCGGCGAGTTAAATTTTGTAATCCCTCATTTGTGACTGTGGGTGTTAGGAGGAAAAATAAATCCAAGGTTCTAGGATCTTCTTCACAACCCTCTGAAATACATTCTAAATATTTTTGACCAAAGGCTATTCAAACATGGTTATGTCTATAATGTGATGCTGAGACCATGTGTATGGATCTGTGTTAAGGACTGCATATTCTAGGAGTAGGGGAATTACAGGCTTCTTCTGAAATTCTTTTTATGGATTATCCCAATAATGTGAGGACCGACATTAGAGAGACATAAATGATCATATATGCCACTGATGAATCCATTCCTACCACAATTCAATTGAAGTAAATAATAGATCGTGGTACCACCGAAGGTATTAATCCTTCATTTGACAAAGAGTGGTGTGTCTTTTTATATTCTGAGGATGTATGTTTCTTTTCTCTCATATTCCATTCCATTTTGCAACATTAAATTTAGTTAAAACATTGCTACATAAGAAAAATATCATCTTAACTTGCGTTTGGGTGAAGGTAAAACAAATAATGTTCCTTCACCATAGTATAGCCCCGGAAGAACTACTCTGGGAGCTACCGAATGACCCAGTGAATCATAAGAAATATCTCTGGGACAATATGCCATAGAGGAGGAAATTGAGAGGGTATTGGGATCTCCAATACCTTTATTTTGGGATGATGATGCAAGTCCTCATAAAAAGGTAATGAATAAAAATCACAAAATAAAGAGAACCATGATTAAGTGCTTTATTAGGTGTGGTGATTCTCTCAGATAATCATGAAATTTAGTTCAGTTTCATGAAAATGTGTTTAAATATTTTAGGATTACATGGGCTTCATATGTTTATTCATTGAAATAAACTACTGATAAGGTTCAAGGGAACATATAATGTGATAATGAATAGACAAAAAATTTTAAAAATATTGTGGTTTTGGAAGAGACTTCGAAGCCAAAATAACCAACATCTTTTTCGATCACTTCTCTTGTTATTGCTATTAGAGGAGAGGAGGCTTCTGGTAAATCGACAATACTTCATAAAGAATCAAATGTAACTACAACTAACTTCCATTTTGTGATACTTTTAGGTTCATCTCATGCACCAGAACATCTAGAAACAACTGATGTTGACCCCACAACAGTTGTTGATGAAGATATTCAGGGTCAATGGTTTCCAGAGGAAGGTTGCGAAGCAAACATGCCAAGAGATCCAATGGGTGAGACTAACCTAGGATATGAGATGTCATTAGATGAAATAATGAACCATGGGATGTTTTTGAAGAACTATTAGTACAATGTTAATATATTAAATACATAAGATGATTTTGGAGTTCCTTGTATAGAATCAACTAGACGTGAGTTCTCATTCTTCTTCATGTTAATCTCCTTATGATTAACCTTCAAATCATGGGTGATTTGAAATATGCAGTTCCATTTAGGGAAATGAATTACACAATGATATTTGGAGAACATATTGATATTAATGTTAATCACACCATTTTAGAGGCATTGGCTCGGGTGGATCTTGAGATAGAACATCTTCCTGAACTTTACTCTGAAGATTTGGTGCATATTAAATATAAGACTCATCATCCAGAGACATCATTTTTTGGGAAACTATGATTATTGGGGAGGATTCTTATGAAGTTTATGACCTACTATTAGGTAAGATATTATAATATTGTAATTGCCTTCACTTTTGTTATATCTTGAATACAAACATAACCATACTTCCTGATTTACCATATAGATCTATCAACTTTAATGGCTAGGTCTGGAGGGTAAGCCTCTGCATCATCCCAAACAACATTGGAAGGTGGAGTAGCCATTGATTAGGATGGAACAGAACGTGGAACTTTTTTAAGTACATTAGTCCCTGAATATATTCCTCCTTATGAAATTGATTCTGAATCGGACCCAGAACTATAGAAGGCTCTTCTCGTTGAATGCCGCAAGGGATGGAAAAACATCTAGAAGATAATATCAGAGATTCCACTTGAGGAAATGCCTTCACGAATTCCACGACATTCATCTCTGTTAATCATGCTTGGATTTGGCAGTTTCGAATACAATGAAATTAATACTATAGTGGGATAGATTATTCAGAGGAGGGAGTATGAGCAAAAGCGTCGACAAGACTAGATAAAAGACAAACTGTGAATCAATATTGATGACTTCCAAGCAGCGCCATCCCCAGATTAGGATAATCATACATTAAAATTGAAGGGACTGAAGAAGACTATTAAAGAAAATGTTGTTCACTAGCTGCGCCTTCAATAGTAGTTAGATATCATTATAGGAGAACTTGAACAGCTTCATAGCTCCTTAAGAGAAGTCCAGAAGGATGGTGAAAAAGCAATTGCAGATGCTAGAGAAGCACTTCATCATGATGAAGAGAGTGAGGTTGGTCAAATAAACAATCTTCAATAAGAAACAGATGGGGCCCAAGAAGCTGTCAAACAAATGAAGAATTACGTCGAAATCCATTTAAAATATCTGGTTATTGACAAGATAAATACTCTAATTTGTGGATGATCCTCTGTGAAAATTTTTCATAAATGAATTTTTTTCTTTAATCATTTGTGTTTTTCACTTTTGCTAATTGCTTTTATTTTACTTATGCCGCTGGGGATAGTAATCATAGTTTGATTTTTTCTTGTGTTATATAGAAAACACCACAAAATTTTTATCTATTGAATTTTTATTGCTCAATATTACCTAAATCCTACAAAAATATGTAGGTTTAGTGATTTGGGACTCAACTTTAGTTCAGAGTTCCCATTTCGGGTTCTCAATTCAGTGAGTACCATGTCTTTTGTTGTTGGAAGTTTAGTTCCAAACATGTTAGACTATAAAGGGATAGTATATATGGTCGAATATGTTTGACCATAAATTTTGAAAACAGATCCCGAATAAGACACTATGGCTATGATTGGATTTAACATTATTTAAATATTTCCTAGGGGAATCTTGTGACATGAATTTTTTGGTCACTAAATTTAAAACATGTATCAACATAAGGGTAGTTTCTACAATGAATGAAGTTACCATTATTTTGAAAAACCCTTTATAGGGGTTTTATTATATACAGCCAATTAGGGCATATGGTGTATATCCAAATAGTGGCATCTTTGGTCTGACAGTCCTATTATGTATGTAACTTATTTCAGACCACCTAAGGGCACATACTGCATAGTACGACAAAATCTTTCTTAGGAATTTAACATTTTACATTTGATATATAGAGGAAAATATTATTTGGGTGACTCAAGACCACAATGGGTGGTTTTTCCATGGAATGGAATTTAAAGAATGAAAGGGATATTTTATATCGACATATGGCATGAATAGGAAAACCATTTCTATACAAATTTGGTGTATGAGGAATGATTAAAATTTATCATAAATAGGAATTTAAAATATCATATTGTTCAGTTTTAAGTCATGCAGTGAGCACATTGGTATTGTGCAGTTTTAAGTTATGTAGTGAGGACATTGGTACTGTGCGGTTTTAAGTCATGTAGTGAGGACATTGGTACTGTGATGTTTTAAGTCATGCAGTAAGGACAATGGTACTATGCAGTTTTAATTCATTCGTTGAGGACATTGTGTGGCTTTAATTTATGATTTTTAACATCGACCAAAGGTATGAGACTCTCCCTATTTCATAATATTTTTTTTAGAAATATACTATGATAACCATGTCTGAAATGGAAAATTGTAAACTGTTTATGAATTTATAAATCCAAAGGATGACATGGGAAAAAGGAAAAATCATTAGAGGAAGTCCTTTCCAAGAATGGAGTTACCATTATTTGAAAAACACGATATGGGGGCTATGTTTTGAATGGAAAACTGAGGCATATTCTATATAGCCAAATAGTGACTTGTATTGGCTGATAGGCCCGTTATGTAAGAAACTTATGAAAGGCCACCTAAGAGAACATGATGCATAGTCAGGAAAATTAGATCTAAAAAATATGATATTCTTCTGCTACAAGTTGAATAAAGTTTATGGAGATTCAGATTTTATGAAGCAAAAAATTTTGGTTTATGGAGAATGGTACCTGAATATGGAGAGGGTATTTCCAACCAATATTTCAAAAGATTTTGAGGAATAAGACACCTATAGAGGTTTGACCCAAACACAAGAGTTATAGTGTCTGTAGTATTAGGTCATACAACTAAGAAAAGAAATGGAAACAAAATGTGGTATGTGTCCAAGTGATTCCAAGGTTATTTCATATTGTATTGAACACGTGTTAAGGTAAATGTGAAAACTATGGTCTTGAAGACATTCAGATTGGGAGAAATATAATGGGACAAGTATACTTGAATAACTATTTTAAAATATAGATTCTTGTATATTTTCATCAAATTTTGAAGGGGACAAAGATCCTATAACCAAGAAAAAAGGATCCATTATTTGTCAAACTCATTATGGAGGCTGTGTTATGATGGGCCACCTGAGTCATATATTTCATATCCAAATATTGGAATCTTTTGGATGACAGGCCTATTATGTAGTCAATTTTGGTAAGGCCACCTATGGGCATCTGCTTCATAGTGAGTAAAAAGAGTTCTTAGGTATTATAAACTCTATCCCCGGAAATTGTGAGAAAGATTACGAAGATCTAAAATCAATCAAGAATAAGAGTGTGTAATATGGAAGGGGTTTATGCCCAATTAATATGAGAAATATTTGACCCAATATTGGCAATGAATTTGACATCCTTTACATAGATCTGACTCATATATAAAATGGAGGCTTTCTTTGTTTCCTATGAATTAATATTATGATGTGTAGTTTTAAGCAATGCAATGAGGACATTAGTAACCTCATATGAAATTAATACACCTTATTTATATAAAGAAAACTTTTACTGAATTTCTAATCCCATGTATGCTATGCTAAGTGTGGGATACAAGGAGCGGTAAAGGTTTCTTCAATAACACAAATGTGACACAAGTGAAGAATATGGGAGTTAGATTTCATTGCAGTTTAATGTCACATGGTATTTTCAAATATGGAAAGATGTGAAAAAGAAAAAATTGTTATAGATGGACTAAGGAATAAAACTCTAAGTTCCACTAAGTGTCTTGATGGGAAAATAATCATGTCATACAAAGTTCTTAAATCATTCCCTAAGCAGGTTTGATTCTTACGCAAGGGATAATGAGGTTTTTTATCATGGATGGGCCCATGATTGGAGATCTAGTATTCTAATGTATCTCAAATAGATGACTATAAATCCATATATAGTTCATCAAACAATCATTCCTCACACCAATAGAGTTTTACATGAAGAATGGGGGCTTTTGACATGTTCTAAGAGAATGGTAAATCTGAAGACATAAATTTGTATGAGGACCAAATCATATATGTTATGTAAATTCTCTTTATAGATCTAATTCATATACAGGAGGATAAAAAATTAAGAATATTTTGTGATTGTGGGTGGGCCCAAAATTGGAGATTTGGGCATCTCTACGCATCTCATTGAAAATGAGAATCTAGCCATACATAGTTCTTGAAATAAGGTCTCTATGCAGATCTGACATAGACATAGGAAAGAGAGGGACTCATGTTCTACTAAAGAGTAGAGATTATTTCAATGTTGTTTTCTTATGTAAGCTTCTTACATCAAATAGAGAAAATGTTAGTCGTACAGTTTAATGTCATGAAATGAGGAAAAATGATGTCATGTAGTTTAACGTCATGTGACAAAGACGAAGATACTACACATTTTAAAGTCATGAAGCATGGACACTTATGATTTTTATGTAGATTAATATCATACAACTAGGATGTTATACTATGTTATTTTCAGTCATGTAGTGAGGATATGAGGGCTGTGTAGTTTTTAGTTTTGCAGTAAGGTCATGGGGGTTGTGCAGTTTTTAGTCATGAATTAAGGACATGGGGGCTATGCATTTTTTAGTCATAAAGTAAGGACATGGTACTGTTCGGTTTTAAGACTTTCTGTGAGGACGATTTGTATAAATACACAAACTATTTCATTAAGAATATCGTATTGGTTAGAGTGGTAATAATCTCCCCATCTATTGAGATTAAGGTATAAGCTCCATCTGAATAGACCTTATGTATAAAATAAGGTCGTTCCCACTTTGGCTCATGTTTTTGAGGTTTCTTCCATTGTATCATTGGAGTCCTAAGGACCAATAACAATTCTCTTTGAATAAATGAATGGAGGAGAATTTTATTGCTAAAATCTCACGTTGTTCTGTTCTGATAGACTTCTAAATCATGCAATGTATGAAATATTTTGTCATCTAATCATTCCACATCATTTAACCATTTATGAGTCCTTTAATCTATATACAACTGAACATATATTGCAACTCTAAGTGAAGATAATTGAATTTCAATTGGAGAAACTGCTTCTGTTACATATACCAATGGATAAAGAGTTGCTTGTGTGGTAGTACGAGTAGTTGTCCGATAAGGCCATAAAAAATTAAAAAATTTATCAGGCCATGATTTCTTATCTTTATCAACCATCATCTGGAGTATATATTGATAGGGTCTTGTTGAAGGCCACTATCTGTCCATTAGCTGCTTCATGATAGCGAGATGAATGGTTGGATTTGATATTTTTCTCTTGATATAACCTCTTTACCTCAATAGAAAGAAAATTGGTGCCATTTTTTGTCAATATAGCATGAGGGACACCAAATCTGGTGATGATATTAGATTTAAAGAAACTGAAAAGTATTTTGGATCCAACTTCTTTGAGAGGTATTTCCTTGTCCAATTTAGCAAAGAAGTCAGTATCAGTAAGAATATATTTGAACTTCTTAGCTGTTTTCGAAGTATAAGGCCCTAATATATCCGTTCCCCATGTGGAAAATTTCCAGGAGTATTTAGCTATATATATAAACTCCAGGGGTTGATGAATGAAGTTGGAAAGCATGTGGAAAGGATGACATTTCTTAGTGAAATCTGTGCAATACTGCGTAATTGAGGGCCAAATGTATCTAAGCCTTTGGATTTGATTAGAGAGTCTGTACCCAAATAGGCGAACACCACAATCTTCTAAATGTACTTCTTTGATGATAGCTGCAATCTATTCTCCATAAATACAACTGAAGAGGAATCCATCAAAGCCTCGTTTTAGAGGTTCTTTTGGTAGTCTGTACTATCATAAATAGTAAAATTGGTTTCTCTTCGTTGGATCTATTCTTTTTCAGCCCTATTCGGTGGAAGTACTCCATTATGAAAATATTCCATGATGGATGTTCTCCATCTCATGGTATGACCATATGGCTCAAGAATAGGGACAATTTCATTAATTTTCTTCATTCTTTTTTGAAAAAAGGTGAGGCCACATGAAGATGGGTTAATCTAATAACTGCCTCTTTCTGATTTGGATCTTCCAAAGCTATAGCTGCATCATAAAATGTATCTACTTGATAATTTTGTGATCGCAGTACATAATAAAATGTTGACTATAAGGGAAATTAATCCATTTACCTTATGAAGTAATCACACAAAGGTATTAACTCTTCTTTTATGATAGAATATTCTCCATTTATTTTCGTGATTACCTATTCTGAATCACATTTTACATTCAAATGATTCACTTGCACCTAATGTTCCTATTCTAAACCTGTGATGAGATCTTGATATTCTACCTCATTGTTAGAACCACCTTCCAACAAAAGGAATGAATAAGGAAATATTGTATTTTCTGGTAAGATAAAGACAATTTCTAACCCAATTTTTTTTTTGAGTTTTAGGGTTTTCCATTATCTTCCCTGTTGGACTTCTGGAAGCACCACCAAAGTACATTTACCATGTCTGAGAATAATCCAGAATAAAGAAGACCTTTTCATCAAGAATCCTAGTATTTAATGACACATCTTCTTCAGATGGATGCTCAACAAGGAATTCAGCTAGATATTGGAATTTTATATCCTTTTGAGGCACAAACTGGATATCAAGCTATTGAAAAATTACTGCACATCATGCCAAACTCCCTATATGCATATGAAAAATGAGGATTAATTTGAGCGGGTTATTTCGAGATACCAATTGGACCTCATGATGTTTCAGGTAGTGCCTTAATTTTTGAACTTCAATGATTAATGCTAGGCAGTAGTTTTCAATACTTGAATAACGAGTTTCTGCATCATGCATAGATTGACAGAGATAGAAAAGGCTGTTTTCATTCCCATCATCATTATTTTGAGCAAGGAAGTCACTCAGTGATCACTCTAAAGGTGTAAAATAAAAAATTGGTGTCTTTAATTCATTAGGTGGCATTAATACTGGTGGAATCAAGAGATATTTTTTTAGGGTATCAAATGCTTGTTGATCATCATTAGTCGATGTGTAGGTGACTCCCTTCTTCACTAATCTGGTGAACGGTAAACACTTTCCTACCAAATTGGTGCTAAAGCACCGAATAAAGGCCATGTGTCCTTGGATTACACTTAATTCTATCAAATTTTGAGGAGGTGACATACATTATATTGATTTGTATTCATAGGATCAATTTTGATACAATGATGGTGTACAAAGAATCCAATGAACTTTCATGAGGTTACCAGTAAAGTAGATTTCAAGGGGTTTATCTTCAAACTATGTTGCCTATGTTTATTGAATATGGTCTCCAAATAAACCATGTGATTGGAATATTGTATGGATTTGATCACCAAATCATCCACATAAAATTCAACAAATTATCTTAAGAAGGGTTTGAAGATTTGTTGCGTGGCACATTGGTATGTTGTGTTTGCATTCTATAAACCAAAGGGAATTACCCAATAGAAAAACTCACCTTAAGGGGATATCAAGGTTGTATATTATTTATCTTCTAGGGCCAAACATGATTTTAGTATACCCAACGTATCCATAACTAAAGGAAATAACTTCATAGCCAGCCGTTTCATCAATTAAAAGTTATGTAATCAGAACTGGAAAATCAACTTTAGGAAAATTCCGGTTAAGATCTCTGAAATCAATGAAAAATATAATTTTCCCATTCTTCTTTTTCACTAGTAAAATGTTTTCCAGCCATTTGGGATATTGATCTTCACCAAAAAATTTATATTTTATAAGCTTATCAACATCAGCTTTAATTTTAGAAGCATGAGTTGAGTGTGTTCTTCTTGCTGCTTTCTTGAATCCAAGATTTTCTTCCAGAAAATCCAAATGATGGGTGGCTATATCAGTATTATGTCATGGAATTTATGTATAATTCCTAGAAAAAATATCTTTATTTTCTTTAAAAATTAAGTATACAACTCTTTCTCTTTATAGGTCATGGCCGCAATAATTAGAGTGGAGAGTGGATCTTCTTATGTACCCAAGTTTATTTCTCTGAGCTCATCAAAAGTTGTAAAAAAACCTTCCTCAAATGCTGGAGGAGAATCCCCAGTATCTTTCTCTTCTTTTTCATTATCTGTTACCTCCTCTTCTTCCACTTGGATAGTGTATGATGAGGAAAAACTCTCAGATTAAGAGTGGGAGTCATTATTTTAACATCCTGAAGAAGAGGCCACCATATCCGACCCTACTAATGACAAAGTGTCTTCCTTTGATAATAAAGAGGAGATGATGGATTCAGAATCAACATCTTTGTCTTCCTCTAGAATTGATACAATTTATTCTCCTCTGATTTATAAAGTAGAGGCTTTCTATATTTTTGTAGATGAAATGAAAACATATCCATTTATGCTTCCATCGCTTCTTGGTGGATCAATAGTTTCTCCCATATTGTCAGGCTCAATTACCATGATTATCATTATGAATGTTATTTGTTGAGGGCTTGGATTTGGATTTAACTTTTCAATTTTATTAATAGGTATCAAATAATCTATACATAAATTTATGAATGGGTTTGTTAGAATCTTTTCCAAACCATTCAGAGCATTAACTCTTGTTATTTCTTTTTTCATGGTCTTTGTTCCTTTTTTTGTGATAAAACTATGCCTCAATGTATTGAGATTCACATGTTTTGAATAGATATTTTTCACTATAAAATGTTTTATTTGAAAATTGAAATATTACTTTAGACATTGGGGGTATGACGAAGGCATCGCTTTCTGTTGATGCATCCAAGGCCTTCCAAGAACAATATTGAAGGCTGTGTCCTGACGAACAAAAATGAAATATGAATTTGATACTAGATCTCCAAATGGAGTTCTGTGGGTAATTCCTTATAGAGGTTCTTGCACATTCTTATCATAATCTTGCAACATTAATGGTCAAGGCGATAAGTCATATTCAGTCAGGCCCAATCGATGATGTGTACGAATCGGAATGACTTTGACTCTAGAGCCTCTATCAATAAAGTACCGCTGAAAGTCTACATCATTGACTGCATGAGACAAATACAAGGGTCGAATATGTCCATGTACAACATCATATTCATCTTTATCTGTAAAAAATATTACTACTATTGGATCATTCTATATACAGTTATCCATAGCAACAAAAACTTCAGTTTCAAAATCTTGAAGACTTGAAAAAGGCTCAATAAGTGCTTCTCAAGGGGCTTTTGATAGATTGAAATCATAGATAATTGATAACATGGCTAGTAATTGGGCCAATTTTTTCATGACATCATACTTTTGATTCAAGGGATTTCATTTTCCAGCATGAATATGCAGTTTTTTAGATGTTTTGGAAGTTGATTATTTTGATGTAGATGTACCCTGTATCGGAGCAGAAACAAGAAATAATCCTAGATTTGGTAGATTAGACTGACTAGGTCTATTAATTTGTAGAGAAAAAGAAGGGATGACTTCTAACCGGTCCTTCAATGCAATTGTGTCAGAACCAAACATGTCTTGAATGGAAGAAACCCCTTCTTTTTGTTGAGCCAACTGAAGGGCTCTTCCACAAGTTTCTACTGCATATATGGTTTGAGTAGGGGTAGAGGTAAAATGGTGGTTTCTAGAATTCCCATTTCTTCCACTGTATCTTAGAACATGGCCTCTTACTTTGGCTCCCCAATTAGGTATAAGGAATTCCAGCTCATTATAATCAGAATCGCCATTGGCAGAAGGATCCATTATGTTGATAACATTTATGGAACAAAAGATCAACTCGTTATCTAATGAATATTCTTCTTGATGGGTTAATTTTGGTTGTTCCATTTGGTGGGGCGGCGCCCATTCTTTTTAAACTGATGGCATGAAATCTTACATGGTCTAGGGAATCTTTGGCCTTAATGTGGACATGTCTTCTTATGACTGCTCTTTGTCTATATGATCACTTTTCTTATTTGAGGAATGACCTTTTGATGAATGTGGGTTTGAAGTGGATGGAGTGGCATAAGACACAATCTGTTATTTCAAATGTGTCCATAAAATAGTATGAGTCTGGTTAGTCATTTTTCTTGATCATCTAATGATCATATTTATGCACATTTTTACTTTTGACTTCGTACCGTTCATCGTCTTCCTCTGGATCAACAGTGGTAACACATGCTACTTGAGCAGAAAAACTTTTTAGTTTCACTTGTCCAGAATCTGCTATATTTTGAAAGAAGTTCTTGGAATCAATACATTCCTGAACAGGATTCCCTAATATCTGATAAAAGGAAAAATAATTTGGAAGATCTTCATCTCCTTATTTTTTTTGTCCTTGGAAACTGAACAAAATTTTTTTCTAGGGCTAAGATGATGTAACGATGAACTTGTTCATTCTGGTAAGAATAAGCATTTCTCTTTAATTCCTCAAAATATTTCCACCTTTGATCTTTTTGATCATGTTGATGAGGAGGTCATTTGTGCGGATGCTTAGGAGGAGAATCCCTTAGGTATGATGAATGACTTGATGTAGAAGTAGGTACAAGTGCCTAATTGAGTGTAACTGTAGCAGCTTCTGCCTTTCCTATCCTAATACCCAATGCAGATGGAATTTCACATGTTTTAGACTTAGTTTCTACAAGAGAGTTTTCTATATATTTAGTGACTAAAGTAAGGTATTGAGACCCTCCCAGGTATTTCACATGGATCAATGGTGTGAAAAACTCATCACGTATTTTTTCCACACAAATTGGTAGAAATTATTCTTGAGGGAGTTCTAGACATAAGGAATATGTTAATCCTTTCCATCGCGTAATGAAATATAAAACTCATTAATTATCCCTTCTTTTAAAATTGGTAAGATAAAAAATTGTCTTCTTTGGTAGGTTGGAGATAAATTGAAGAAGAAATTTATGATGAAGATCTTATCATCCAGTAATTGATTGATATTGTAAAATTTTATACCAGACAAAAGCTGGTCCCTATAATGACTGCACAAAACATGTAATCGTTACTGCTTCTTGTTGTTGAGGAGTTCCTATCATGGAAAGTGTTGTTCTGGATCTCCAGAACCATTAATTATTAGGAATGTTGTATTCAAAACAATTTGGGGGAAGGAATGGAATCCACCCATTCAGGGTAATATATCTTTTATTAGATGAAGCAGTGCACGTCAATCCTCGATAGCTTCCAATCGAGTTGTTAATGCCTCAATTGTGTTCATAAGCATTTGGGGATCATTTGGATGTGCTAGAACCTATACAGGTAGAGTAACTAGAGCTGGATTTGGGGAAATGACCGGAAAACCCACGGATGGTGGTGCTGATATTTTCTTTGCATAACCCATGGGAATAGGCCTATCCGGATGTATCTGATCTTTCCCTGATTGTGTACCCAGTGGAGGTAATTCATTAACCGCATCCTTAGTTACTTCAAATCATATTTTCTGAGGATATCTTATAGGATTTTCTAGTCGAGGACCTCTTTGGGGAGTACATTTAGCAGAAATGATTTTTCAAAGTAACTCTATGTTGAGTATTTAAACTCCTTAATTTACTCTTCTTGTTGAGAAAATATCTCTTCAAGAGAACGAGATTGAGCTTCTCTAGTAGAAAAGTGAGATGCAATCTGACGTTTTCCTTTCCCCTTCTTAGATTACTCTTGGAGGGGTTGGAGTTGGTCATTTGAATTCATACCTAAATTCTAGGTAATCCTCTAATTTCAGGTATACACACCTTCTTCATATTCCTCAGTGAGTACCATATTATGGACCCAAAATTCATATTTTTTTCCCAATAAGTGGACTCATTTTCTAGAGGATCATTTGCAGTGTCATTAATGACATTCACTGATTCATAATGTATCGATGGAATTCTGTCATTAGTTTTGTATGATTGTCTCCCTCTATATCTTCCTTGAGACTCTATTCTCCTATATGATGAATTCTATGGGACGTTTGGTGGATAGTAACTTGAAAGAGATCCTTGGATAGTTTACTTGTACGCTTTCTATCAAGATTCTTCCCTAATCGGGCGAAAAATGACTTTCGTTGAGGAGGGGATTGTAGATGTAAAAAAGACCCCATCCCTGTATGCTCGGGCTATTCCTATTCATCTTATTCAAATCTCAGAACATTGATTAATGAATTTGAAGGCTGAATTGAATGATCCCTCAACCTTGCAATCTGGGATGATTCTTGAACTTCTATAGATAATTTTTTTTCAAATTCTCTTAGGAATTTTCAAATTTTGGTTTGGACATTAGCTAGGTTCATTATCCAAAAACCACAAAAATTACCTGTTTTAAAATATTAATTTTCTATTTCAGATATTTTTATTCTGTGATGCCTAACTTCCTCTAAGTGGTATGTCTAATCAAGATTGAAAAATGCTCGATGTAAACGTAATTAGACAACTTTTTTTCTTTAGGCATGACTATGATGAGAGCTGGTTGAGTTCTGTTTTATGGCCTACATTCGATTACATACAGAATCTATTGATTATGGCCGACTGTGAGAAATAACATTGCATAAGACCACTTTTGGAAGATATTTACGATTTTGGAGTGTAGTGAAATACAATGATCCATGTGTACCACATCCTCTGATACAAAACCTAGATGGGGAATCAATAATTAACTAGCGTAGCCTCTTCAGATAATTGAGGCATGCCTGCTGAAGGATTATTTTCTATTTTTCAACCCTTGGATGTTGGGAAACTGAGGGAGACGCCATCTCAATTTGGTACTGCAACCCTTTTGTTACCTTTACCAGATTTTGATATTCATCATATGGTAATTATTTTATTTTCAAATGCTAATGATTCGTCCATAAATTGAGGTGGATATCATAAATATAATATTCTGTCATCAATTCAAGAATGTTATACTAAGAATTTTCTAAAGGCAAGAACATGACTGGTACTTCTCCCTTAGCCAATTTTTTTCACATGTTTAACACATCTTTATCATCTTTCACTGGAGGTCCCTCCACTTGGTCTGATCAAAGTGGATGCTCTGTATTTGAAGAAAAATGACCCAAGGGGGGTTAGGAGAATGACCGTTCCTTTGAGATATCTTCTGGTTGATAAAGTGTTTCACTTTTCAATGACAAGGCATCAGAAATGACTGGCCTTGTGTTTCCATGTTCCTCGAGATAGGAGGGATTTCTCGTCGCTATATTTTCAATTATAGAATTATCTTAACAATGAGAAATACTACTACGAAGAGTACTTTCTCAGAAAATTCCATCATGGGTGGGGGATCACCATGGTGGATTACAGCACGGGAATAATCTTATTTCTCCTTGGTGTTCTGGCCACACGGAGGGTTGTTGTGGCTCTCATCTAGAGATAGGCACTCTCGATTGACCAAATTTTCATGAAGCAAGCATTTATGATGGAGTGTCCATAGATGAACTTCATAATTTCTACTTTCACTCCAATAATTTTTTAATGAGAGGATTGGATCTTGAGATGCAATGAGTAAATGTCAGAGGGATTCAAGAAATATAGCATTAAGGGGAGCTAAATTGCTCCTTGACTCATTATTTTCCAATAGTGCATGGCGAGATTCTTTTCAGATGTTCCCATATACTTAGTTGGGGCTACTTTCTAGGAAAAGTGGTTATCATGGGAAAATGTATGTTCCTTCCTTGGATTGTTTACGGAAACATACCGATTACCTCCAATTGGAAAGGGTATATGTTCACGATCTTGTTGTATATATGATATGGGGGAGTATTCCCCATGACCCTCTTTTACTGAAAAAGATGTGTATATCTATTCCAGGATGACATGTCGATGTTTCATCCCATGTGTGGGGACAAATTTATATATTTTTTCCCCTAGTACATCTGAATTAGTTGTTATAATATCCTGGCATGCTTCTAGAATAGGGGAAGGTATTTTTGTCTTCCATTTCACCATTGATAAAATATATCAGGTGACTTCAGCGACTGGAATGGGAATGTACATCCATTCTTTATTTGTATTAGGTGTATGTTCATGATCTTGTCATCATTTTATATCAATTTTTATTGGCAGTACTCATTCATGGGGGCAGAGAGTTGGGTCTAGCCCAAATTTGTCATCGAAGCATTCCTACTAACATCTTCGGGTGCTACCAAACGAGACTGTTGGCAGACTTGAGGAACATTGGCTGGTGTATGTGCCTGCAGGATATTTCATACCATGTATGGTTGAAAAACTTCCTTTAATACTGGAAGATGAGACTGCTGGCAGAATTTGCGATTGTAAACAAGTGTATGTTCCCATTTACTAGATCCCCCCACATTAGATTTTCAGACTTCATTAAATTTAGTCAGACCAGCCTACTGACTGGCTGATAACTTGTAAGCATGCTTATGTGCATATTCATGGTACTCCACTGGATTTTTAATGAACCAAACATTCATTAATGAATATTTCTCATAATCCATTTATGTGTATTGTTATGGGTATATAAAACAAATGCACTTATTTGGTTTTATGTTTTGGATTTTAAAATACTATTAAGAATTGTGACCTTTTCTAATATAGCCATTGAACAGTGATCACATGATTAGTATAAATATAGAGCTTTAACAAATCAAATTTACACAAACAAATGAAGAAATGGCCTCATCCAGTAGACTTTACCCATACGAAGCCCATTTGTCAAAGCTCGAAAAGGAGGTGGCGTCATTGGACTTTGCTCTTAACCAAGCCCAATCCAATATTGAATATGTTAATCTTCAGTGGAACTGCCTATGGGGTATGTGGAAGTTGATAGAGATTACCAATTGAGCGATGTTATCCGAGCCACCCCAAGAGTCTTTCACCACCGTACTACTTACCCTTCTGTCTTATGCAGGTGTTATAATGGGATATGTAACAAGACCCTAACACTATGATTATATGCATTATTTTTTATATAATATTTAATATAAATTCATTTCATTATTGTAACTCCTTAAAAAAAATTTAAAGAAAAAATAGTATTGTTAGTTAATTTTCAACTAATGAATCTATTTTGATAAATTAATGGATTTTTGAATTAAATAATATTTTAATAAAATATTATTATTATTATATTACTTTTATTAACTATAATTGATCTTATAATTTTTATGAATGAAATTTTTTGTTTTTATTAAGGTTTGAAAGTTGTCATTGTCAAAACCCATGAATTTTCGATAAATGTGGTATTTATTTAAAAAGTGAAAATTCCCAAAATTAGAAATTTATTTAGATTAAATGAATACTATTTTTGGAATCGAGATTTTGAAATTATCCAACGGTGAATTTTTCAAAATTTTCTGAAATATTCAAATTTTTGGGTAAAAATTAAATTCCGTTTAAATATATAATGTGTTTTTTGACAACAAAATGATCCAATAGTTATGTAATAAAATTATGTAAACATTCTTTTCGGCCAATATATTTTTTACCATTAAAATAATGTGATTTTAGTTTTTTTAATTATTTTACAATGTTTTAGTGGTCCATTCAAGACTTATAAAATATTTTAGCTTTTTTAAATTGATTTCCTTGAGAGTGGGACTGTCCTCAACATAAGTAACCCTATTATTTTATGAATTTTGGCCACTGGCCTCATAAAAGATTTTTTCCCACTCCCCTTTTTAAAAAATCATGCGCAAAACCCATGGGCTGGGTTTTGGTTTTGATTAGTTTAATGTGTGGTGTCCCAATCCTAAATAATAAAGAATCCCTATCCTCTATTATATAACCCAACCCAAGGTCCCACTTCCTCTTCACTCAAAGCCTTTAGAGTTCTTCCATCCTCTTCCCTCCTCTCTCTATAATACTACAAAGGCACCCCCAATCTCTCAAAAAGTCTCTCTCAAGCACCTCCCATTCCTTTGAGATCACACTTCAAAGTAAGGGATTCCTTCCTTCTTCATTTATTCCATGTTTATTAATATTGTTATGCCCTTTTATTTTCACTTAAATATTTTGGGGTATAATTTATCTACTCCCCATAATTCCCTATTTATATTTGAATGATGATAGACCCATTTCTCTCTCATTAATGCCTCCCATGTACACCTGTTACCATGCAGAAATTCCGTAAGGAATTTCTCTCCCATCATTTACATTTAAGAAATAATTTTATCTTATGCATCTAAATTCAAATTCATATGTTGGAATATTATGTACCATGATCCCTTTACATTAAATTTAATTTATAATTTATTAGAGACCCCTTTCACTCTAATAAACCCATTTGACGAATTTCTATTTGACGTCGTTATGCTGCTGAAATTACAGAAATATTTCCATGCCAAAATCATTGTGTAGTGAATACCACATCCACTCCTCTATCAAGGGTATTCATCATTATTCACATGTATATGTTGGTTGAGGACTTATATTTATGTATTCTATATCTCTTATTCTTTTAATTAATTATAATTTTAATGAATCCATGTTGTATGTTCTTTGTGGCACACTTATGCATGAAATGAAATGTATAAGAAGGTTGGGCCTTGATAGAGCTCCAATGCTTTGGGTAAAGTATAGTATCAATATATGTCATGTGAAACGATTGTTTACTAATTCTAATTCAAGTGAAATGAGGGTTTACTCGTGATTCATTTTCAATGAGGGTTTACTCATGCACTATGTGCAATGAGCCTTAGCTCATTCTAATTCCATGTTAAGTGTTGTTACCATATTTCCATGTTATGATTATCATGATTTATCATGCCTTTATGTTCATGTTTATCTTGTTATCCATTGATATACCTATTGACTAACATGTATTTTATTCCTCATGTTATTCCATGTTCATTTCTTTATTGTTCTTTATATCTCAACCTTTTCTTACGCATGCCCTCATGTTATCCCATGCAATGCTATATACCTGGGAATTTAGTGGTCATGTAAAATAATTTTTCAATAAGATGTTTTGTTTCATGTTTTAAGTTGTTATATAATGTTTCTAAGCCCCAAATACACTATACCTCTCAATCAACCATGTTGTATCAATTAAAGATATTATGTAATAAATCATGTTAATGTGTGTAATAAAGACCAGGGTTGTTATAGGATTTATCTGGTTGGATTGGTGGGTTGCTAACAGAAGAGTCTGATGAGTAGAAAAATTAGGATAAATGGGTGTATGTACCCCATCATTATTTTCCATAAAGTTAGGTTTATTGGATTCTATGTAATGGGTAGAGGTAAGATCCTTCTCCATGTTGACCGGACATTATCCCCAGTGGTTCTTCATGCTTGCCCGAGACTGAGAGACCTAGGTAGAACATCCAGAGGCAACACCCCCATCATTTTGGGAGTTCACTACTGCACAATTCTGCTGATATAAATTGCTGGTGGGAGTCCTCAAGAAGGAATCTTGCATTATTGAATTGAGGCCTTGAGTGGCCTCTTTCTCCACCTACCTATATTATGGGAGGGATAGATTATTGCGTTCCGAGGATAAGGACCTGAAATAGTTGAAGATGGTGGTTGGAATCGTCATCTTATTGGTCACTAGTCTTCATTGGCTAGATGATCGAGGATTTTTATTGACCTGGAGGGCCTGTCGAGAAGCCTTGAATTTTGGTATTGTACCATTCAAGGAAAATTCCTTTACCAACACATTAGAGATCCAATTTTGAAGATGCTGGGTTGGTGATGAAATTTTTCATGTGGATGGGGATCCAGCTTGAACATAAGTTGGGATGTTCACAAATGTTTCCTTGAAGAAAGCCATTTTAGAGTAATGTTAATTCTGAGAAAAACATGAAACAACAAAAAACTCCCTTAAAGAAACATCATATTATATGGATACATGCATGATTAATTTCTTTGTTAAGACTTAATTTATCAATTGGTAGGGACCTAACAGGTGGTTAATATTATTAACTTGTTAATGGAATCACGTCAGGTTCACCAATTTTATTTCTTAGTTCCTTGACACGTGTTCTCAAGTTTTAAGAATCACTGCTTCTAGGCGGTTTCTATTATATTTATTTACGGAACTAGAAACTTCTAATAGTTCTTTATCCAAAAAAGGACCTACTTTCGAAAGCCCAAATGTTCATTATGTTTAAACCTTACGATACATAAGAACATACATTTTTCGAGAGGATGGGAGGTCGGACTCATCACACCCTTTTGGGTGAATTATTGTCTTCTCAAGGACACTCTAAAAATTTTAGATATTTTCATGAATTGTTTTTAATTCACCAAGTATTACATAAGTTTACCTTGGAATTTTCGGTCACTTATGAACATATGTAAAATTTAGAAACAATAGTATGTATTCAAGGTTCTTCATTAATAGATATATCTGTATGTATTCAAGGATCTCCAGTAATGGTATCCTCTACTATACTATTTCAATATTATTTTAATCATTGTTATGGTGATATTGGTTTTTAAGACACTTAGTGGGGGAAATCTGAAATTTATTATCATCTAGGGAGATGATGGTTTGGTTTGATCTTGAGATCATTCCCATAAAATGGGCTACCTATGTATCATTGTGAAAGGAATCAGAACCATTGTAGTTTGGTTCCACTGAATGGGAAATATCATAGCTTTTAAGGTAATGTGTTAAGGACCTAACCATAAAGTTTAATGTCATTTGGTATGTACATCTAAGTAGAATGTGATTAGTCAAAACATTGTGTGGGACTTATGCTGAAGCAGCCCAAGGAACTTGGAAAGGATATTGGTTTCCAGGAAGGATCAGACCCTGTTGAAAATATGGCCTAAGGAGAACAGGGTTGACTTAAGTTATTGGGTTTTAACCACAAGGAGGCTGCCTACATATCCCATATATATGGGAATTAATTCCCACATAGTTCTATAAGTATCATAGGAGAGTATATTCCTTTGAGAGAAATGAGTTTGGGATTACTTCTTGAAAAGGATGCCTTAATTATTTATGGTTTATCTTAAGGCCTATTCCCTACTAGGAGGCCCTGATTAATGGAATTTGGGTTATATTATTAAAGAGGATATCCGGTGAGCTCGGGTCTTGGGAAGGCTTCATATGCATACCAATTATGATGGGAATCAATGTTCTCTTAGTTCAATCACTATGGGTGTTTTTTCACATGTTATAATCATTAAAAATCTACAATCCCACGTGATTCATGATCGGTGAGAGAAACAAGAGGATATAAAAGATCCCACAAAGTAACTTGCACTTCCAAATGTTTCCTCCTCTACTGGTGGAAGAGGGCGTGTCAACCTTGGAAGAGGGCGGGGTGATGAGATTTCCATTTATTCACATTACATTGGAAAAGGATCCAATGAAAGTAAATGGGATGATTGTTAGGGGCTTACATCAGGATGGTTGCCCTAAAATTGATGTAGGCAGGGGATGAAGACTTCTCTTATATTTTCATAGAAAAGAAAGTGTAAATTGTACCTTTACTACTAGAGACCTATAGTTCCGGTCCATCTATTCGAGAAGGGAGAGGCCATAACACAACCCTCCTCCAAACCAGGAGCTTCCCATAAATGTTTCTGAGAGAATGTTCTTTGTGAATATGGATATACAAACCCACAAACACTGCATGAATCTAAAAAACATTATGGAACAAATGTGGGAAACCTCAGACTGTGGATATACAATCCCAAATAGATGGCACGCTAATGTGCCTTTCTCGATGGATTGATAAATTAAGAGGTTTTGGTGGAGTCTCGATAGAATCCCTTTTAGAGAAGGGATCCAAAGAAGAATAGGCCTTAACATGAATGTATTTGATGAAGGCTTGATGGATTGTAAACTGAAGTGTGTATGTGAATCTAAGAGGGGAATCCAAGTAGGTTAGGGCGCACAAGTAAGGGTGCACAAGTAGTTAAGGGCGTTCAAGGAAGGGCACGTAAGTAGGCTTGGCCGACCTGATGTTCATATGAGTGACAGACAACCTATATGGTAAAACTTGAGCAAAGACCTTGTTCAAGCCTTCAAGATTATTCATAGGTGATCCTAGAAGTAGGGTTCTCAAGTTCCCATGAAAGGAATTGGCGGCACACAAGTATTTCTAGTTTGGGTATATTGGGCACGTTAGGCGCGCATGTGTTATGGTTTTCACTCAATAAAAGGACTTAAGTCCAATGATACCCCCTTAAATACTCACTTAATGTGTTGAAAGACTACCTTGAAAGTTTATGGAGACTTGGGCGATGCACTAGGGAGACCAAAGCAGTAATTGGGCTTCAGGAAAATTCATCCATACAAATGAGGTCCCTAAGGTTATATTTATAGGCAAAAAAGGTCCATGGGTGAAAGGAAATTAGGTGTGAAAGTAGGTTTCATGACATTTTTGGGCATGCATGTAGGTTGTGAAAAACCACTCATTTGGTATGGCTAAGGCGATCTAAAATTCATGCCTTTTCACATTATTATTTTCTTCATGTATTTTCCTGTTTTCATTTTAAGGGGATTCTTTTTATCATTTTTAGACTCTTTGATAGAATGTTGTGTCAACAATAAAATAAATATTTTATAGATCAACCAAAATATCCTCCCTTGAGATTATATTATATAAAAAATGAATTCATATATTGTAAAAATTCAAACATGGAAAATTTATCGTAAAACATCGCATTCCTTATGAGCTATAGTAAATCCTCATGTTATAATCATCATATTCATTTAAATTGGAATATGTAATAATATCACATATAAAAACTACAAAAAACAAATCATGGTATTCACTAAAGACAATTTTCATTAAATGCAAAAAGAAAGAAGGTGCATTAATAAAACAAAATGGCATCACTATAAATTTACACCATATATACCTAAAAATAAAGGATTTATGGTGTATGTCCTCTATTTTTAACCTCAATTGATAATATCTAGAATGGTGATAAATAATAGATAAATTGTGATCCACACATAAATGATTAAACAATTATTTAATACGGGGTGGATGATTCCAATTCTTTTCATGATGTTGTTATGTTCATGATAATCAATGTAGATTATCAGTAATCCAACTTTATTCATAAAAAATGAACTTGTGCACCTCTGTGTGATGAACATAGCCAAATGAATAAATTATTAAGATTCAAAATGATATTTTTCTTGAATTATTTTCAATTAACTTGGGGAATTTTATATGAAGTCACTGATATAGATTTATAACTGGATATGAGTTATAAAAAAATACTAAACAACACATTTTAGAGGAAGACTATGAGACAATTCAAGAAATACATCAAATCAATAATGTACAATATGATTATCATTAATGTTTTTTTTCTCCATAACCATTGGAGATAAATATAACCTTTGAATATGAATAATAGCCCCTAAAATAGAAGTTATTTCCATAGAAATTTATACTAAAAATTTCATTGATATACAATAATAGGTTGGTTTGGAGTATGAAACGTTACTTACCTTCTTCAATAATAGATATGGGATTTTTATAAATAAATCCAATCCATACCCTAAATCCCATCAAATTCAAATAGAGGGATTATAATAAGATTTTTAGGGAACAAATTCCCTAAAACATCGATCAGACATGAATTATATGATTTTTATGTTATCATCACACCGTCATTATTTTTTAATACAAATTCAAATTTGAATCATGGATTTGGTAACGTGATACCCCATTAAAATACACTATATTTAAAATAGTTTTTTAAAAAGAATTAAATAAAACATAGATGTTCTAGAGTGAATGAAAGTGTACTATTCCCAACTTCATAATCATAACCCACACCAGTTATGTTGATCACATGAGATATCCAATTTTACAGTCCTAAAATTATTCTATCTTTGACAACCATCATTAAAATTAAAATTCAAGAAATGGTTTTCATAAATCATATACTCTATCCATTTGAAAGACTTTAGCGTGGGTGATGTATTTTTTTGGATCTTTCTCTCAATTTACAAAATTATCTTACTTCTTCCCCTTAATTTGGTATTTAATTTCATGATGGCCTTATTTTCAAGAAAAAAAATTTCCAGCCTCCTTAAGAAAATTCTCTTCATGATTGTTACCACACTAATGGAATATTGTCAAAATCATCTTATTACCTCCATGGTTTTTCTATTATAATTTCCTATGAGTTATATGTTTATTTTGTTATCTAAACCTAGAGATTAATGGGTGAATACAATATCATTTTCTACTTTTATAAAACATATAACAATTTCACCATATCCACCAATTCATGTTATGGATAATTCTCTTCAGAGATACGGTTTTTATACACTAAAGAATCAATAAGTTTTATCTTACTATTTTTGGATAATACTAGAAGTGTACATCAAAATCCTTTTAGGATTTTTTTCATAAGTACTAATTGATTTTTCATCCTTCCACTTAAAGTTATAGAATTACTTCTCCATATTTCTAAGAATCATATTAGGAATGTAATTATTGAAAAATATTTTTCTTTAACTCGTCCCACTCTATGGAATCAATTTAATCATGTTTTCATTTTTTTCTTAATAAGAGTCCACCATTTATCTAATTAACATACTATATGATAACCAATTAAGATAACATTCTTATATTCCAATAACTTGACAATTGAAAATATAATTTTAGTGGTTATGATGTATATATTAGAAATTAGTGGATTGGTGGACCCCCTAAAATAATGATTAAATTTATATATGAATTACCCAAAAAAACATTGTTTTTTTCGAATTTTTAAGGCCAAAATGATTCATTTATTTATATATTTGTATAAAAATAGGAAAAAGATTTTACATTCTAGCTACCACAACATTTTTCTACTCAAGATAAAATTCATTTCATTATCCTTTAAATTCATCATTAATTCTATTCCTTATTGTTTTATCCATCAATTGAAAGCCCAAATAATTGTAAGAGAAATAATAATAATAGTGGAAAATCATACAATCATGAAAATAATTTATTGGTTATATAAATCATGATGTCATATTTTCACTCTATAAAATCATAGGTTTAATCTAAGCCATCCATCATTAAAATCTATTGAAACTCTCTATAGAGGATCATAATGAAAATTATAATTAAAACAATAATACCTCATGGGAATGTGAAAATATGTGTGTAGAAAGGTGTCATTTCCTATGAACCAGAATAAAAAATAGAGATATGATCAACCAAATATTTTCCATGATATTACCTCTATATATATTTGCGCTAAAATAATTCCTACTTGAAGTATCTAGGAATATATTCTTTGATAAGAAACCCACACATGTTTCATTACAATTACACAGGTTTCACACATATACATAGGTTTATAGAAAGGGTTATCACTAATATTTTATCATCACAGTTTTCAATAGAAATTGAAACATTCACAGATACTAACTATAGTTACAAAGAATTTCATAAATAAATATTTCATCTCTAAATATTACTATTCATAATAGATCAATTTGATAGATTCCATAATTGTAAATTATTAGTTTATCTGGAATATTGGATATATAAAAATCTGGTACAAAAGTATCTATATCATTTCCCATTATGTTATTCAAAACAAGAACTCTTGTTAGACATATTTGACTTACATAGCATGGGGAATGAAAACAAAGGAAAGGGTGAGATTAGATGGTCAGTAGGGGTAAACATATTAGATATCAATAAATGATAAATAATTAGAATAATACAACCATAAGGGTATTTGAACATTATCTTGATTGATAATAATAATGACCTATAAGTTAATGATATTTAATATTGAAACCGGGTGTATTGTTTTTTCCAGAAAAATATAGAGGAAGTATGTGTGGTAAATCAAAAATAAAAAATCATGAGCAATGAGAGCATAACATAAAAATTAGGAATAATATTTTATAATATATAAAACAATATAAAATCATTTCCAAAGTCAGGACTCAGTACCAATAATATTAAAGTTGATTTGATTCGCTCTCTATTCCATCATTTCCGTTTCAAGTTACACTTTGAAGATTATCTTATAAGTCAATGTCCATCACAGAACATGGTTCACTACCCATTAAAATATTTATTATACCATGAGATATCGATCTTTATCTAATTTACTAGAGGGATATATAATTACATTTTCACCTATCAAATAATGAAAATCAAACATATGTATACAAAAAATATCATTAAGTATTCTTAATAACACCATATCAAAATCTGCATTAAAGTTACCAGTTTTGTAAACATTACATCATTGTAATCATAAACTATCCATATAAAAATAATTATAGTAACATTAGATCACACCCCAAAAAAATCAATGGATGTTGTTATAAATGAAAATAAATTTACAAGATCACTATAAAATTTCTTGAGAAAAGTACCCTTTTCATTTTTAAATATGTTATTTAAAATATACAAATTTCCAAAGAATTTAGGAAAACATTTTCTTTTAATATAACCAAATAAAATAATTATTAATGATTCAATTAATCCATTTTTTATGATTTTAGGGAATTTTTTCAAGTGGGGTACTTTAAAACAAAATTTCATTTCACACATGTAGTTAAACAATAAATTACCTCATTAAAAAAATGATAAAAAGATATATAATAATTATTTTAAAAATAAAATAAATCCTTTATAAAATTAATTAAATAAATTTATATAAAACAGTAAAACAATTCTAGAAAATATTTTAAATAAAAATATGGACACGGATGAAATGATTTCTAAATGAACATAGAAATGCATAACCTTTTCATTAAAATCATTCTTTTAGTATTTGGTGTACATAAATAGAAAAAAAATAGAGGAACTAATTTAATGTCATTAAACAAATAAAGGATATGATACTACATAATATATGGGTATATGTATTTGATAATTGCAGCATTAGAAAATTTAATCATAAGTAATCCTAATATAAATGATATATAACATAAAACCCTTTCTTTAAGTCCATCATGGTTCATTAGAACACTAAAACCCCATATAATAAATATAAAATTATTTTAATTATATACATGAACAATATTGATAAATAGAAAATCATAAACCTGTTATTTATAACATTTAATCACTAATTCATTAACAATATTTCATTATCGTCGTCATTTTATTTGTTAACTACCTCATTTTTCAGGTATGTTTTGGTTCAGAGGTTATGTTCCTTGAATATATTTCATGTATCATTTATATACATAATTATAATGATGATATCTATATCATATATAATCATTATATAATTATTAGTAACCATTCATATAAAGAAGTGATGAAAAAATAATTACATCACGACATGGAGATGATATTACGTACAAACACACGAGTAACATTTCCATTTTTTGATAAATGAATGAAAATAAAGGAATGAAATCCACTTTTAAAATTATATTCTATCATTAATATCATATATATAAATTCAAACTAACCTAATAACGAGCCACTAAATAATTTGGTGGATAACTATTTCCATCACTATATGGAGGACATAGTAATCATGTACACATGAGAGATAGTTTCATCTACAATTTCACATATAATAAGTGATAAATGTTTGGTAAATAATCATTATAGGTTCTCAATGTATTTATGATATCGAATTAATCATTTTTATTGATATAAAATTTTTAATGTTGTAGAAAAAGAAATAAAATTGTATGGAAAATGTTAAGATTTGTACCTCTTCTTGGAGAAACCTCATTGGTTTATACATTAATTGTTAAATAAATGGAATTATAAAAATACTATAAGTAATATGATGAATATAAGGATTCTTTAATATAATTTTAGATATGATTTATAATCTAGATATATTAAATTCTATGAATAATGGAGGAGGAGATGTGATATTTTATAAGTGATGTGAGGAACAAACAACCCCAACTCCCCCTGGGGTATCCCCTTTCAACACCCCCTAACCATACACATCCCCTACCCCACTAGACTATCCTCCCCCCAAAAACCTCTTCTCCCCTTAAAATCCCCCCTACAAACCCCCCACTTTCATTGTGGAAGCCCCCTCGACAACACCACCCTACACATTTCCCCTAGATAGCACCCTCCCACCCTCCCCCATGGGACAGCTCCCCCCACTACTCCACCTATAAACCTCCTCACTACCCTTGGAAAACCCCCTCCCTCCCCCACATCCCCAAACCATTCCCTAGATGGACCCCACCACTCCTCCTAATGCCCCTCCCATTCCCTAGAAAGCCCCCCCCCCACCATCACATCGTTGTGCCCTCTCCCTTTCCATGGACATCCCCCTCACCCTAAAATACCCTCCCACCCATGGATTGCACCACCCCATGCCCTCCCTTGGAAATCCCCCACCTATAGACCCCTCCCCCTTCCTTGACAACACCCACCACACCCTACACAGCCCCCCTAGATAGCTTCCTCCAACCCCTTGGACGACCCCCTCCCTTCTACTGGATAGCCCCCACTCCCCCCACAACCCCGCTTTCCCTGGATAGCCCCCCACCAATCCCCCTAGAACCCCTCCCTTTCCCTGTAAAACCTCCCACCACTCCCCCTACATCCCCACTACAACCCCTAGACAACCCCTAGATATCCCCCACCACTCCACTTAAAGTTTCCCTTCCTCCCCCCAGAACCCCCCCCCCCCCCCACACACACACACCACTCCCCCTGAAGCCCCCTCCCTTTCCCTGGTAATCCATTGACTCCCCCGGTAGCCCCTCCCCAAAAAATCCCCCTACCCCTAGACAAACCCCCACTTATTCCATGGACAAACTCCACACCCCCACTACTTGGACATACCCCTATATTCCTAGACAAACACCCACACCCTACACCCCCACGCTCCTTTATGGATAGACCCCCTCCCATGGACAGAACCCCCTGCGTCTACAAAACATCCCCCTATAGACACCCTTCCCCCAACAATGTCTGCGTCCACTTCCCCATGATATCCCCCACCACACTATGCAACCACCCTGCACCCCATGGACAAGCCCCCACCTTACACCAATCAACTGGCCCTACACACTAGTCAATTGAATAATGCAAACCAAAAACATGATAATATGTCTATTAAAAAATTAAATAGTTAAATGAACTACACTAAAAAAACATTCTAATATGATGATAACTAAATGAAACATCATAAAGACAAATTGAGTAGAGTGGAACCAAACCAAACGGTTTTCAAAATGATGAAACTGAACTGAACTGAAAATAATGTAACCAAACTGACTCCAACCAATCAAAAATTACTTCAATCAAGCGTAATTGAGAAAGAAAAAAATGTAACTAAGGAAAAATACATAATTGAATATAAATTTAATTTAATTTAACTAAATATCCCCAAATAAAAAAATGACCCTATTAAAATTGGCATAAACTGAAAAACGAACCAAATAAAAAATACCTAAAACAACCTAAACTGACCCAAACAGAATGAAGGATCCATACATTGTGATTAAATTTTAGAAGGCCTCATGCCCGAAGGTTGAGAGGATATCATAGTCAAGTGGTGCTTCACTATCCTCACTGTTTCATCTTCACTATCATCATACCTGATGGATGAGGACTCCTAACTGCAATGTCCAGTCATCTGATGCTTGACTAATGATGGATTCAACGACAAGGAGGTTGTCTTAGAGGATATCACATTGAACTCATCTAGAGACATCATTGATATAAATTTATTTTTATAATATGTCAAACACACTACAATAACATGACTTCTCTAAATTGAAAACATAAAATAAATAAAAACAAAGAATAAAATAATTACAGTGAAAAAGGCTACTTCGGTCATGGGGTATGGACAACATGTCATGCAGTTGAGTATTGGTTTTTTAGTATAGATTCATATATAAAATACATATTTTTTATCTATTATAAATTCATACAACTAGGACCAATACATGATTGAATTTGAAAAAATCTTATACATATATAAGAGAAATATAATGCCTCATTTCAATGAGTGTTCAACATGGGAATCTACATGGAAGAGGGGAAACATAATCACAATAATGGAACAGACCCCTCGCCTACCTACATACCAACACTCAACACCACATCCTTTCTAGAAAGACCCCTCAGTCTATACCCCCTCTACCTAAAAGCCCCCACCCCCTACAAAACCGAGCTCCCCCTGCCCCCCTGCATAGTCCCCATTAGATACCATAAAAACAATAAATCCATCCCACCTCCCCCTACCCAACCCCACACACATTAAGCATATTTAATACATGTTCATCACATTATGGTTTAAAAAATGGTAAAAACGCATTAGGACAAGCATAAAATAGTTTATAAAACATCATTCTTTTCTAGATACATTAGAGATAGGTGAAACCACTTATATGTTATGTTGGTTGAACATTATATTGTTTTTCAAATTCATATCCAAACAAGTACTTAACTATTCCATGTGTGGTAACTAGGGAATATTAATAAATTATAGGAAATGGACCATGTATAGTATTATCATTGAAAATACATACCTAGTGAAACTTTTGTTAAATAGAAACTCTTGATATGTAACGAACACAAAATATGGAGACAATAAATTAGAAAAGGAAATTGAATGAGAGAAAAATTAAACTCAAGGTAGGACAATCACATCACATGAAACCGAATTAAATGAAAAAAAATTACTTTTACATTAATTGGTAAGATCTATTATATAAGTGACTATATCCCCATAATAAGATTTTAGAGACTTTATATCCATGTCTCGTAGACTCTAGTCTATGTCATCTCCAACTCTGTGTCCTTAGTGACTAAGCACTACGCTCAGGATTTCAACAACATGATTTTAAATGAATACGGTCTTTATAAATGTAGTCATGAAACCCGAAAATGTAGATAGAAAATATATTATGAAATAAAAAAATAACAAATCAATTATAATTTTAGTCTTAATAGTTGAAGCTAAATTTAGATGTTGCTATTTTTATTTTAGAAAAACTCATGGTAAATGAAAATTAAAAATTTGGTGTCTTGTTTCTATGCTCAAGATGATTGAGTTATCAATTTGGTATGGTTTGGTTTCACTAAAAATTATTATATTCAGTTATACTCAATGTATTTTTGTTTAGGATTCCTTTGGATTAACTATATAGGTTTCACTCCATACCCATCCCTTGAGAAAATCCTCACTCATACCCCCACCCCTAGATAACCCCCGGATAGGAAGATACCCCCTACAGCCCACCTACCCTTTTCAAAACCCCCACCCCCACACCCCCCACCCCCAGAAAGTCCCCATTACTAAACAGACCCCCTCACCCTAGACACCTGCTTTCTGGACAGAACCCCATGACATCCCCCCTTCTTGGTAAGACACCCACTCTACACACTCCCCATGTACATGCAACTAAATATTTTAGAGGAAAAGAAAGGAGTTGTGGAGAACCAAAAAAACATATTTTAGATTCTTAATATTGAAGAATGGTAGAAAAATAAACACTGCATGAATAATTCACACATTTTATACAAAATAATAAGAGAGGATAATCATATATTTTTAAAAATTGTTATATTTTGGATAGTTTTTTGAGAAATATAGCCTATTTAATTTTTCTATAGAAACATAATGATCATGTGTAAACCCACTTTTTTTGGTGAATGTAATTAGAAATATTGAAAATAATCTATACCTTTCATAATAAAATAAAATAAAGAGAGGATAATCAGGCCTTTTTCAATGATTTTAATATTATGGATGATGTTCTGAGAGTCTGGCCTCTTGAATTTTGAAAACACAAAGGTCATCTATTTCAATTGTAATCATTGTGGTCAAAGGAGTGTTAAATTATTTTCTAATTCAATTTTGTATGTTTAAAATACAAATAAATATTGAAGCCCATAATAAATAAAGAAGAAAAAAAGTCTACATTGAGAAGATATCAAATGTATAAATATGAAAGCACTATAGCCAAGATGATTTCCAAAACTTTTTAGGATATATCCTTTGATGATATGCATTGTAAATTTAAAAATGTATGTGTATTATAGTGTATCTATAAACATAAGAAACACCATAAGTACTATAATTTTTAAAATTTATATGTTTCCCATGAAACCCCCTAAGTTCTATTTACATGGACTATGATATACCTCTTGTATCGATATGGTCTATAAATTATAAAGATGTAAATCTTTTCTCTTTTCTCTTCTTGAGAATCAATCAGATAAAAGATTCTATTCATCCCCTCCATCAATTCTAAATCTCTGTGAGACCTAACATATCTTCTAAAAACAACACAATGCTGACATGAAAATCTAAAAATATATCCTAAGTCATTATTAATTTCTAAGGTGGTCTCTATTAAATATTTTTAATCGGTCTAAGAAGATTCTTAGTGAAATTTTTCTCTACTTCAGTATCATACTCACCCATTAGAAGAAGATGATCAGATTCTCATTTTAGATTTCCTTCACAAGAATACTTAATCCTAAGATCCATCTCATGAGGATAATCAACTAGTATAATTGGTTCCACAATTTCAAAAAAAACACAGAGATGATATCATTAAATATTAAATTTTAAAAATAAATAGAATAAAATACAAGGAATCACTCATGTTAAACAACCATCACATAATAAGTCAAATCTAAGTAATCCTGTTACATCATAACATTGAATTAAAAAAATTATGATTATTATTTTATCTAAAACCCATCATGTTTTACTTTAGATAATTTAGATCATTTTTATTAACAATTCAAGTTGAAAAGATTTTATAAAGGGTAAATCATGATACATTTATAGAGTTTTATTTTCTAGAATTTTTTGTACTATGTTTTGTGATGAATGTGAATGTTTTGAGTCTGTGGAGAGGTTTTATGAAAAAAAAAGTTGAGTAAAAGAAGATTTCCTATTAAAGGAATACATTTTTCAAATGAAATGTTTTCCAAATGAAATTTTTTCAAGAATAAAAACATTTCATAAAGAAAGATATTTTGAAAAAAGAAAATATTTCTTTGAGGAAAATATTTTCACGAAGGAAAATATTTTTTTAAAAGGTTGAACCTTATATGGAAACCAAAATGGAAAGTCATTTTTGAAAAGATGGTTTAAGAATCGTATTGGATAAAAAGGAAAACATTTTTAAAGGATATGTGTTTTAATGGACATAGAAAGGTAAATCGTTGAAAAATAATGTATGAAAATAATCATATTTATGAAAAACAAATTATAGATTAATGGGAAATATTTAATTTCATACGAATCATTTTTTCTAAGGTCCTTTATATATAAATATTCCCTCAATAACATCAGTAATAATAAAGGATGCATTGGAGTATCATTACGGTGAATAGGTTACTATGTTTTTAAAAAACTAGATTTCATAATAAGATAATTACTTATTTGTTATTTTCCAAAAAATTGAATTAAATTATTGAGAAGTGATTAAGGGCAACAACCGTTAGAAATATTTTGGTATACCATCCAATCATACTGTCTAACTATAATATCCTAAGACTATCATATGGTTATATCATTTCATAGAATCATTCTTCCAATATGTAGGAATGAATTTACATTTCTATAATTTTGGGCATTTTATACCCTGGTCACTGACAATCCACCATCACTATCCAAACCTATGAACATTATATCCCCAATGTTCCTTCATCTTATTGACTAATTTATTTTTTTTTAAAGTTTTATTCATAGCTGATCCTTAAAATCTCCCAATTGATAATCATTATACAAGATTACCCACCATGTCCTATATAATAGAACATAGAGTTACATCCACCCTAGACTGTTACAATAAAACTAGTTGGGTTCTATAATATTACTTTAGATTATCCTAACCCAATAATGGACTAAAATTACCATAGTGCTTCCTAGATTAAGTCCTTTGTTAACATGTCAACTGAACATTGAGTCTCTTCTATATCCCATAGATCCAATAGTTTTTTCTCTACAAACTTCTAAATGATGTGACATTTATATGAATATGATTTTTACTAGTATGAAACATTTTATTTTTTCTAAATGTGTCCCAATTTGTGAATCATGGAATACATATATAATCATCTTTCCTTCTTTTGAGAACATTAACCCCCCTGCAGCAAGATTATCTCATTCCCAACATCCATCAATGTGGGAGAATGTAATTTTATTGTTGATAGTGAAAATCTTTATTAATGTTTTGATACCTATATAATTATCATTCCTATAAAAATAAACACATGGATGGTCATTATTTTCTAATTGTCTCCATCCCCATCATTTTCAAAGTATTCAAACCATTGTAACAACTCCTCTATTATGAAGTAAATTATCATTACTGTAGAACCATTTATTAGTGGATAATCCACTTCACATCTTCCCAATGATATCTTACATGATTTAAAATGTACTTACTAACTACTCTCATTGTGTTGCATAATTTTAGGATGCATACAAAATATGGTGTACATCATTCTTATGATTTCTGATTCAATGGAATATTTTTTATTTTCTCTACCTCATCTCAAATTTTATATTAATTATCATTTCATATATTGTAGTTTCTAACCAGGGGTCTGGTTATCGATTGCCTCCACTCCCATATTGAAGTGATCTAGATCTTATGAGACATAATACAACTATCTCTATGATAATCTTCTAGTCCATAATTCTCTCACAATACTCATACCCAAAATCCTTTTCACTATACCAAAACCATTTAACACAAATCTCCTATCATTTTATTAATATATTCATTTACTAAACTTATAGTCAACATTTCATTAATATATTTAAGTATCAGGATGAAACTAACTTCATCAAATACCTTATAGTATTAGAAATGATTATTAATTCTTCGGATGAACATTCTTATATTCATGTAGTATTTAAACTTATGATTACAATTCCTTGGATCTTAATTTAACCCATAATGGATTCAGTCAAGCATGAACATAACATCTACATTTTTGTTATCATTGATTCCATCCACATTATCTATGTATATATCCTCATCTTAGTCCATATGGAGGAATATTTTCTTTACATATAACTGCTCTAATTGTAAATTCAATTCGGAAATGACCCTCAATACCTTATAAATAGTCATATGATTAACTACTAGTTAAAATATCACTTAGAAATCCACACCTTTTTATTTTTACCCGCCCTTTGGAAATATAATTGACTTGTACCTCCATCTATCATACAATTTTTACTTCAACTAATACACCCATTTTTTAATTAATTTCTCCTAAGTTGACCACACTATTATCTTCATTATTTAGGACACTTGGAGGGAATCAATCTCATATCTCATGGTCATCTTCCAAAAATTAAATTGTTTTAATATTCTATCATTTTTGGTAACTCATTGTCCTTATATTCCATTAAAATAAAGTAGATCATATCACAACCATAACTATAAACGTGGAAACTCTATTTGGTGTATCTCAAAAATTGTCCATATTTTCATCATCCTTCTAGTATTGAAACATATGATGTTTTATATTATGGATAATTTTCTCAAGATTAAATAGTCATTGAGATTTCTGGTACTTCATGACTTAAAACAATTATCAAAACATGGACACCATCAGTTAAATCCTCTATAGTGTTTAGTGTTTTTAGTACAATCATGCTTCTATAACACTCAAGAACATCTGAAATGTATGGAAACCCATTCATTTGAACTAAAATATATGATTATACTTTTATATCATATAAAACCCTATATAATGTTTGATCCTTTGTTATGATCTCATATTTATGATCATATTTTGAATTCTTACCACCTTCTAAAGGGGATTTTCACATAGTTGAAACCCAATATTTTAATCTCTATATCCCACAATGAAACATACACGTGACTTAGAATGATGATTTTCCAATTCCTTGGCATCAATATGGATATAAGAGAGTGCATAAAATAATTTGATATGGGGGACTTGAGACATCCTTTTGGAATAATAGGATTTTTGATGTTCCTACCATAATAGGGAATAAGAAATCTAGTTTATTATGTCTGTCGTGTAATTACCACTTTATCCCAAAGAACCTCGTAGAATCCTATATATATATTCTCAAAATCCATTATTTTTTAACCAATTCCTCGTTAATACTCTATGATACATCATTATGTTCCGTAGTTCAGATAATAGTATTTTTAAACTATAATTCTTTCCACAAATAGATCATTTGAAATTATATGATTATATACTCCCAACCAATATCAGACCTCATACTCTTAATCTTGCAACCGATCTCATTTACCATAATGGATATACATCTAGAGAAGATTATAAATACCTCCAAATTTTTCTTGAGAAAGAACACCCACAATGTAGGTGTTACATCATTAATGAATGTTACTTATGATTTATAATTTAATTTTTTTTATCCACATCACTTTATAGATTATATTGTATCTTTTATTTTTTAAATGCTCCGTTATCGGTAAACAATAGACTTACAAGTGATACAGATATGGGATGGATCTTAGGTTGGACACTATAGTGTGCATCCCATGATCCATCCCACTTCACTATTATAAGTTAAATAGAAAGAAATAAAACATAAAATTAAAATATTTAAAAATTTATATAAAATTGGTAATTTCACAACAATATTAATAATAAAAAAACTTTACATAAAATACCAATATTATAAATACATCAATTGCAATTCCAATGTTTCTAAAACCCACAAAAGTATACTAAATATAATGAATAATTAATCATCTAAATTATTACTAACATGATCCCCCAAAAAAGTGGGAGTTTTCCAATATAATGAAAAATTAATCATCTAAATCAAGTAAAAAAAATTACCGAATAATCATGAAGAATAAAATACCAACCAAAACAGAAGGGGGGATTTACCTAGTGTATACAAATGGGGTTAGTGAGAAATCATATGAGTGGATTGAGAGGGTAGGGATGGGTTCATGTGAGAAATTAGGGAGGTGGATTGGACATTTCGGAAGAGAAGTGTCTCATGGTGGTGTGATAACTGCATTAGACGAGGGCCACAAAAGGTGATGTGGTCACGTTACAGTGGTTTCGAGTGGGAGAAAGCTACATCAGAGGAATGTTGTGGTGAGGCATGGTGGGGGTGTCAATGTTGTGTCTCTAGGGAAATGGGGGGGGGGGGGTTGTGTCTGTGGGGAGGTTGATTGGTAGCACCAGAGCAACGTATATAGGGAGGCGTTGGAGAAGAGTTGGTGGGGAGGTGGTCTACTAGTGCCAGAGCACCGTCAACAGGGAGGTGTCAGAGCCGCGTCGGAGCTGATTTGGTGGGGATGTGTGATCGCTGCGTCGAAGCCAAAGGGGGGGGGGAGCAATAACGAGTGGAGGAACTACGGGTGGTTGAATGGTGAGGGAGGAGGAGTATTCAGTGGGGTATATATTCAAGGGTGGGAGGGGAAATTCAACGCAAGGGTGGGTAGGACACTAGGAAAAACAGTTGGTCGAGAAGTGTAGTATCAATGTTTTGGAGGAGTTCGTGTAGAGCAGGTCCAGGTCGATGGTTCAAGGAGTCGCATATCGAGGGAGGAGAGGAGGAGAGTGTTGAAGAAAGTGGGGAGGAGGAGCCCGATAGGTTGTCAAAATATAAAATAAAACAAAGCCACACATTTTCTTAATTTTGGCAACAACTCATGATATAGACATAGTTTTAATGAAACTGTGTCTATAAACCAGGCTATGGCCACATACCAAAAAAACTATGGCGATAGGTCCGTGGATATAAACCTGTTTTTTAGTAGTGAATGATTAAAAGTTAAATTAATGTATGGTTTAAATATCTTTAAAATGTAAGAAATATGCATGTTTGGGTGAATATACATCCCTTATCTCTTGTTTTTACCCCTTCTCAAACCCTTTTCAACCATAACCATGATAATTGTTTATGGTTGTTTCTATTGATTATGAATAAAAATCAATTTGAACCTATTAAATTTTATTGATTATGATTATTCAAAATATTTAATTATTTTTAGCACATTCAATTTATATAATTTGAATTATTTAATTTTAAATATGCATATAATATGTTAGGAAACTCCATTTTAGAAAAATGAATTTTAAGAATAACACTAAATTTACACCCATTACATGCATTGTAAAAACCATAAAATTAAATTTAAAAAATTTATAAAATTTAATATATATATATATATATATATATATATTTCATTGAAACCATTAAAAACTGAGTTTATAGTAATTTATTTAGATAAGAACACAGTGAACGTATAAAAATGATTTTAGAAAAATGTGTTCATAAGTCAAAAATTGAACTTATACCAAAATAATATACAATAATTATTCATGTTCAATTAATTAGATAATTTATTATTAAATAAATATTATGTTACTATAATATCATATTAATAATATAAATGGGGATTTTTATTGAAAAAATATGTAGTTTTTACAAAATCGGTATTCTTTCACTATTTATTGTAAAACTAAATTTACATAATGAAATCCAAAAAATTCTACATAAATTATTTTTGAAAAGATGATTTTGATAATTATTTTCTTTTCCTAAAATATTATTTTTAAAAACAAAAAAAAATAATGATAATTTCCATGCATGTAAAATGTAATAAAAGCCTATTTTTTGGAGAAACCATATTTTTAAAACATACAATGAAATTAAAGAAAATTATTTATTTATTTACTACATTTTAGTCAATAAATTGTCATTAATGAAGATATTTTTTATAATGTGGTTATTGAAGATCCATTATGATGTTCTGGTCATATAATGATTTGGTTTTGTAGACAACTAAATTTTATATTAATTTTTTTTATAAATGAGGATAAATTTGTTTTGACAAATGTTTAAAACCTTTTTATTGAGAACTTGTTGAGAATCCGATTAAAGAAACTATTTTTGAAAAGTTGTAAATCATATGTTCGATTAGACTCTGTCCATCAAATTATGTTTATGTTAAAAAATCATACGATTTTTAATGGAAGTAAGTTTCAATGTTATTTATGGGAAGATTTAGAGAATTCTAAAATAAGTCAGAAGATGCTTTGAAATTAGTTCATATTCATAAAACATGATGATGATGTCATGATATAATATATATTTTTAAAAGGAAATAAAAGATAAATGTTCGAAAGATTCATGATTCTACAAAGTTTTTATTTTCATAATGAATATATTTGAACTAAAAAATACCTGGTGCAGTAGTTTTCACTAGAATAGATATTCTGATTTGTTGAAATACATGATTTCCTAAATATTCCTATTAGATGAGATATATATATTGATCCATCAGAATGAGATCAATCGTGAAAAATGAATATGACAAGTTGAAGAAATATAATGACTTAATAAATATGTTTTGTAAATATAAGAAAATTAATAAGAGGATATCATCCACGGTTTGAATAAATAAATATAATGAAGTCTGACGTTTTTCACCGTAGAAGTTTATTGGATAATGAACAGTTTGAATAATAAAATTTGAGTTTGATATTGGATAGATATGATTGGATCCGACATAGTTACTGAGTTGATCTAAGCTATCAAGAATAGATCATCCGACAAGCTGATTATACTAATCCAATATATGAGTTGATGATAGAAATCCATCAGATTATTTTATAGAGAAATGTCAGATGAGAATTTAACATTGATAATTCATTGGATGTTGAGTTCTATTAGGCACCAAATGATCATATGAAGAGAGTTTCAAAATGCATGTTGTGTTAGAAGTAGAAGAGCTCAAAGTCTATAGACAAGGAAAATAATCTAAATGTTAATGTTTTAATGAATTTTTTATATGTTTCTGATTTCCTTATATGTTTCACAAATGTGGTCATCCAGTTTTATTTATCTTGGAGATTTGAACTAAGAAATTTATTTGTTCGATTTTTTATCAATGGGATAAGTGAAAAAGATGTGGGTTATTTAAATTGGGTCAACAGAACCAGACTGATGAAAAATGTTCTCAATTGAAATCTTTTGGACATCTAATTTTCATATATAGAATTTATAATGGGTGAGTTGATGGTTGAGTGTATTTCAATTGATTCAAGAGAACCAGAATTATAAATATAAATTCAAACTACATTTTGTAGAAAATAATTTATCGAATTTTATTTCAAAATTTGAGAACATTTTTAAGGATTTTAGATCTTTCTATAATTTTAAATATGTTTTTAAAGGATTTTATATAACAATAAAACATTTTATATTACGTTTCTTTTTAAATAGACCCTCTTCAATTTCTTACATTACATACAAGACCCAACTTAAATGAATATTGAATTACTATAATAAGATCATTATAATATAGACATTTAACTATAGAGTGTGAATAAGATTTAATATATTATGAAATATATTTAAAGGATAAATTAAATACAATGTTATTTATTCTATAAAAGTAATCAAATATTTTAAGTAAAGTCATTTTTTTCTTCAAATTTATGCTTTCTAGAAAAAGTTATTTTTCTAGATTTCTATGAGAAAATAATAATAACTAATTTTTAACACTTTTAGAAAATTTATTTGATAAAATAAAATTATTTTTTAAATCAACATATTAAAATTAACTTATGGTGACTTTTTTAAAAAAATTTAAGAAAAGATTTATTTTCTAATCAATTGTGGAATATAAACATTTTCATGAAAATATTAGTTTATTTACAATAAAAATCCACATTATGAATTTTATTTGATCTCAAAGTATAATAAAAAATATTTATTTATATATAATATAATTAAATTGATTTTAATAATCCATACTCCTTATTTTGTTATAAGTATATTTTTTTGGGCTTAAAATTATTTTTCAAGAAAGCTATTTTTATCTTTTTTTGAAAGATAAATTATAAAGTAAATTATAAAACTACTATTTTTTCAATGTAAGGGAATAGATTCTATATATCGATTCATATGGTCCAAATTTAGTTAATTGTTTCTTTTTATTTTTTCCCAATATTATTAGTAACCATTCTAATTTTTGTTACCATGATAATAGGTAAATTTGGTAACATATATTAAAAATAAAATTATAAGGACTTGAAAATGACTGTAACATGTTCTCCAATATTATGGGATAGGAATTGTTCTCCCATAATCATGATAGGTTCGAATATATGACCATTTTTTTCTCTTAGGAAGTGATTACAACCCATATAATATTTTATTTAAAAAAAGTAGGTGACATCACATTGACTATTTGAATAGCTATAATTTTTTTTAATTTTTTGTTATGGAGAAGATATATTAGAATATAAATTTTATTTTTAAGTAAAATCTAATTATATTAGTCATTATAATATATTTTTAATTTTTATGGTGGAAATAATTACCGTAAATTCTTACATTATGATGATTCATCAAATATTTTTGTAATTGAAAACTCAAATAAATGATTTGAAAACTATTAAATTAAAAATAATTTTAGATAATTGAGGTGGTACAATAATTTTATCGAGGAATAAGAAATTTTAGAGTTGTAATAAATTATTATTATTTTAGTTATATTTTTTATTTTGAAATTGTAAAATTCAACGTAATGAATAGTTCTAAAAATGACTTTATGAATATTTTACAGTAAATAATATTCTATTAAATGATTAAAAAATCCTAAAAATTATACATTCAGACTCATAAATGGGATATTTTTAATTAAATTAACAGTAGTCCAATTTTTGGGTATTTTATCAGTTTATAGTAACATTACTGACCCTTATAATGTATAAAATTATCATAGTATGATAATTGTAAAAGTTGTTAACATGAGTTTAAAAAAAATAGAATGGTATAACCAAGACCTAAACATGTCCAAATAAAGTGTTTGATAAATATTATTAGACCCTTATCACCTTAGGTTCTATTTTGAGTTGTTTAATGGACAATTGTTTATGAAAACATCATATATATTATTGTAAGAAAAGATACTTACAAATACCACTCTATAAATTTAATATCTCTTACGTGTCCACATAGGGATAAAGTAAATTTATGAAAAAAGTAAATTTCAATTATAATATTAATTAAATTAATTAAATTATATTTATTTAATTTTATTTTTTATAAGTCATATAGTTACTTTAAATGCTTGTGAAATGCTAATAAAATATTTCATTAATTAATAGAAAACTAAAATAAATTATTTTAAAATTATTATCTTTGATATAATTTGAATGGGTAAAATTATGAAATGAATTTTAACTTTATATTTAAAATATTATGGAGGTTTTATTGCATTATATTTTAATTTTCATATTTTTATTGACATATTTTATTTCAAAGTAAATTAATAGTGTCAAACTTATCATTAATGATAATTTATTAGAATAATAATTTAATAAATTATTTAAAATTCACCAAAATTTTATCTTCATCCATTTGAATGTATTATACTTTAAAAAATCATACACATTCATTTTATGATTCATTTTACATTTATATTAACATTATTAACACTTTCTTAATAAAATAATTATTTCCACGGTTATGGTCATAAGTAAATAACCAAAGGGTTTATCAAATTAATGAGGTTTAAAATGATGTAAAAAATATTTAAATTATATTTTTGGAGTGGATAAAAACCATATAATTTTTAAAAAAGTAATGAATTTCCATTTGGAGTCATTTTTCATGATAAACTAATTTATTGTAATTTAATATTTTTATAAATTCCAAAAGATTCTCTCACCATAATTATTAAAGGGAACCTCTTCCTACACTTAATCACACCACTTTGAGACATTTATCATGACCTAGTATTTCCCATTTATCTTACCAAAACCCTTAACAAAATTTTTTAGTTTCTTTTCAATCCAAATGTCCAACCATATATCCCTTAATAAGAGATCTAATGGAAGTCGGTTGAAAAACATGTAGTTGTTATTAATGAATCTTCAAGTTTAATTCTTCTTCCCCTTTATTTACTTTTTTTGGTTTCCATTATAATGTAATAAATATAGTATAATATATAAATTGAGATGTTATGATTATTTTGAACATCTATATTCTACATTTTATCCATCCTATGAAAAATTATTGCATCATGCGTGAGTATGTATGGCCTACTGTGTCTCTATTGTGGTTGTGTTCATTTCTCATCACCAAGTAAAAATTATTATAAAATTTTTGGAAGTAATGGATATATATGGTACTTATTACATAATATTTATTATGTAAGATTAACATTTAACCCACTTCCTTACTGTTTCACCAATTAATGGAATGATATTATCACTCGTGTATATGTACGACCTACCAACTCTATTACATGATGTGATTCATTATCCATGTTCAAAATTAAAAATTTCTTCTATTATATATATGTATATATATAATTAAAAAATATTTCATATATTTCATTATTATAATTTTATTGAAGATGTAACTATATCTTATTCACCTGAACCAGGGCATAAACGATAAAACATTTATAGGAAAATGATGCATTAAACACTGGAAATAACAGTAATAACTAAATATTATTACCCATTGAGTGATAAGAAGATATAAATGGATAATATATGATATAGTAAATATAAATATTGTTCAAGTATAAATTAATAATATTATTTAATCCATTATAAAATATGATAAATCACATTTATTTAAAGGAAAGTGCAAGGTAAGGGTTTCTCGTCTCACTTTTACTTCCATGGTGCATAAGCCATATTCACCACTTTTTCCCTTTTCTGTTATATATACTTCCCCATTCATATAATATATCTTTATTAATTTATATTATAAATATTTAATATTTCATTTAGTGTTTTTTCTCTCATAGGGATTTAGATTCAAAAGTTACCATAGTTTAAAGAGTTTATTTCGAAATCTCATCATTATTCTTTATTTTTTACATTAATGTATACCCTAGGGTAATTATTTAATCTTTTTATATTTAAAATTTTCTATTTTCTTGTTATTTTTCTTATTAATTATTTCTTTCAAGTAATACTAACATTTTGTAATCTTAGGTACTTAAAAAAATTAAGAAAATGTTTTTAAGAAAATCAGACTTTATTTCTCTTTTTTGTCTGCAATTTGTTTTCATCAAAAAATTATTCTCTAAAATGGTTTTAAAAAATGTTTTTTAAGATATAAAAAATATTTATTTAAGTAATATTTTTATTTCTATTTTTACCTAAAATTTTGAAAATAATCTTTATATAATTTTCAAAAAAATCTTATTGGGATTTTTACAAAAATATGAAAGGAAATTTTACTTTTAAATGAATAAAATGTAAGAAGTTTCCTACATTAATGATAAAAAATGTTTTAATAATTGTTTTAAAATATATAAAATTTTATCTAAAAATAAAGGCCATTTTAAAATTTTTGATGATCATTTACCATTACGAATTGTTTTTCAAAATAAAAAGGCAATTTTACTCAATAATATTAAAAAATATTATTTTATTCATAAATGATATAAACCATTAAATATAATTATGATCCACTAGGAACATGTTTGATTGATATCATATTTATTATTTATTTTGATATTTTATGATTTGTTTGATTGTGGATATGATATTTTGGGACTATTCACCATATTACTCTGGATTTTTCATGTTTATGTTTACTTGATTAGGTTAAGTATTATAATTTAAAGTGTTAGTTTTTAATAAAAATTTATGTGTTGATAATTTTTTACCCCAATCATATGAGAAATTAAATGGACTTAGTTTTTGATGGGAGTGGAGTGTAGTATACCCTCGATGATTCTGTTTGGTCTCATGAGACTGTCTAGTTTGGGTATTGGCGGATGTCTTACCTATTTGTGTATGGTTTTTTGGCCGAAGTCTTGGTGGTATATTTATGGTGTCATTCATTATGAAATAATTAATTTTTCAATTAGTAATTGATTTCAATGTGATTATTCCATTAGTATAATTTCCATGGTTAAGTCTCATTATCATGTGGTTATTTAATGGAATTATTTTATAATTATTTAGTCCTACTATATTAGCTCAAGTTATTGATTTAATTACATTTTATTGAATTATTTACCATTAGATATTGTTTATTTCTTATTTATTCATGGATTATTCTACACGCTTACCCTTACCTCACATTTCATGTAACCCATTTCTTATGTTTTATTTTTTCCCATGATAAGATAAAGTTTTTTATTGGATATTAATAAATAAACTATGGGGAATAATGGAATTGTCAATGTAATTCATTATATTTTATTTATATTTTTGAAAAAAATATATAAATTTCAAGTATGTATCTTGTTTAACACGAAAAAAATCAGCATTTTCAGGTCTAATTCCTAGTATATTACACCAATTTAATAATATAACCACCGAATATGGGCTACTGGGGTTGGGGTATTTATTTTTGGTACCATAAGATGTTTAATAGAAACTTTTGGAACAAAATATATAATAACATATATTATAGAAGGTAACTCAATAAATGAATTTGAGGATAATTCTAAGTATAATATGAAATATGATAGATTTGGTAATAATAATGGATGAAACTAAAAGGAACCGTGTTAAAGATGAATGAGTTATAAAATCTTTTAATGATAATCCAGATGGTTTAAATTATATTGTGATCATTATTAAAATATTATTGTGAAATAATTTTGAAAAATTTCTCATTTACCAACTCTCAAACTTACTAAATAAGGGAAGGATAATGTTAGATGAGATATTGGGTAGAGGAGAACATGGAGGAAAGAATATTATGTTTTATATATGTTGATATTTTTAGAAGAAACACCCATGTGAATGTATTATAGGATCAGAAATATGTTTTGTTTTTGGAAAATAAGGACATAAGTAAATTATTTTATAAGTACAAATGACAATTTTGGTAAATGAAATGGATTAAAATAATGGTATCCCTAAGGTATCCTCAATAGAGAAATGTTCTAAATGAAAAAAGATTGGGAATTATAAAAATCAAGGAGGGAAAACTTAGTAAGAGAGTCATGAAGTTTATATGAGTAATGGTTATAATACTTATGATTAAGAGACTACAAATGAACTATAAATGGAAGGAGGCACTAAAGAATATGATTAAGAAGTGTAGTTAATGGTTTTACAATTAAGTGAAATGATTAAAGTGATTATATATTTTGATTGAATAATTTTATTGGAATATTATTTTATTAATGATGTTTTGGTTATAAGAATCTTGAGAGTTATATACATATATAAGGATTATACAACATTACTTCTTTCCTAAGGATTTATATTCATGTAATGAATAATATCTATAACCATGAGACGCGATTATGTGGTAACATGTTCTTTTTGAAAATGCTGATAATATATTTTTTATGTTGAGATAATAATGATATATAAATTTTTATGGGATGGTATGGGTGATCATGAAATTGGTTAGTAATTTGATGGTTTGTGTTGTTTTTCCTCGGTTTACAACATGTTCTGATTTAAGGAATATTTTTGACAACCTGAGATTTTACTATGGGAAACATGAATGCTTTAATTAATATTTTATGGTGATCAAGGTATATTTGGTATGTGAATCTAAGAGTTAATTTATTTTATTTGGGGAATCAAATGTTATGTTCATTTTTTATTTTTAGTCTTCATTCTTCTATGTTTTTGTTCATTGAATTTGGATAGAAATATTTTTGATGAGTCTTATGATTAACTACTTATGGAATAAATTAAGTTAAAATTTAGATATTATTGTCTGTTAATAACATCTTCTAACCATTTTGGTCTCAGATAACATTTATAGGTCTAATGAATAATTTGGGAATATTATAATTTAGTAATATTCTTCAGTAATGAAAAATTCATCATGAAAATCCATTTACTGGTCTAAGATATGATGTGAAAATATATTTAAGTACAATCAAATGATAAAATTATGCATTTGGGATGGAAAGAAATTAGAGGAAATTATTTTCATATGTTCTTTTCAAGATTGAAAAATAATAACTAATCTCTCAAGAAAATTTATCTGAATAAATTCGGTATCCATTTACTTTTCTTACTGATATATAATTATTTTTTAAAACTATAAAAAATAATGGTTTTATGATTGTTAAATTTATAATTTGCATGTTCTATATCACTCTCAACCAGAACATGATAGAAATATTACACTTCTAGGTCCATATGTTCAATTCTCTAAAATATTATCATATTAGAAATACTAATTTTATATTTACCTCCTTGTTTCCCTTTTCCCACATATTAAGAGAATGTTTTATTAACCCTGTTTAGGATGTGAGTTTCCCATAAAGGAAGTGTGAAGTCTTCACATTTTATTTTTGAAGTGTAATTTAAAATTTAAAGGAAAAAAATTATTGATGTAGGGTATAATGTAACACTACAATATTTGTAAATATTATTCTTCTTTAATTTTAAGTTCTTTGATAGTAGACACTACATGCAACACCCAACTAGAAAGAATAAAGAAATATTTTAATGAAGTAGTTATAATTTTGATTTTTAATTGGGTGCTGTGAATATGATTAACTATATTATCTATTATATATTAAGGTTATATTTAATGAAAATTTATTTATTCTTCATAAATAAAGGCAAAATATTTATTAAAATAATTTTATTCATTTAATATATGTTTTCTTTAAAAATAACAATTTCTTTGTTTCATTGAAAAAATTAATATAATTAATTCTATGAAAATTTAGGAAATTAATCTGATAAAATTTAATTTATGTTTGCAATAGTAATATTAAAATTAACTTATGGGGTTTTATTTATATTTTTTTAAAAAGATTGATTTTCTTATGAATAGTTAAAAACCCAATTTTTATTCTACTATTATTTTATTTTTCTTATAAAATATTTTATTTGAATTTTAAATTAATGTAACATAATTAATTTTTTTTAAATATTATCTAATTATTTTAATTTTAACTGTTCCAATACCTTATTTTGATATAAGATAATTTTTTGGATTAAAAATGTATTTTTCAATGAAAATTTTCTTCATTGCGTTTCACATGATTAATTTTAAAATAAAATTTTAATATTAGGTGTTTTGAATTTTTAAAAATTGATTCCATATAAGGATTAATATGTTTCAAATATAGTAAATAGGATACTTTTATTTTTGACTAATATAAATAGTAACAATGGTAACAAATGTCATGATGGTAAAGGAAAAAATGAGTAATATAAGATAAAAATTAAAAGTACTATAAAATAACCCTAAAACATGATCCAATTTTATTGGATTAGTAATATTCATCCATAATAATTCAGTGTTCTAATATATTACCGTTTTCCATTAATATGTGATTATGACACTAATAAAATTTTATTTAAAGAAAAGTCTTGGTGGTCAAAAACATGATTTTAATCATTAATAAATTTTTAATATGGTGTTATCTAGAAGAGATAATAAACTATAAATAGTATTTTGAAATATAAAAAAAATTAATAATTTTAAGTTAATTTTAATTTTTAGGGAAGAAATGATTACCTCAAATTATTACACAATAGTGATGTAGTAAATATTTAGTTATTGGAAAAATCAAATAAATATATGAAATATATGAAAGTAAATAAAATTTTATATAATTATGGTGATCAGAAAATTTTAATGATGGATATGAATATCAAGAATGTGATAAATTATTTGGTTCAAATAATTAATGTTATCTCGATATTTTTAAAATTAATGTTATGAATTGTTGAAAATTGACATTATGAATATTTTAGAGTAAATAATATTATATTAAATAATGAAAAAGTAAAAAAAATTAATAAATTAAGAAACATGATTGGGATACGGTTTATTACATCTATGATATCCATTTATGGGTCATTCTTAATTCTTTAGAAATATTATTAACAAATATATATTAGAAAATATTAACAGTACAACAATTGAAAACTAATTTAACAAGAGGTCAAAACCAAAATAGAAGGTTAGAACCATAATCCAAACATGTAAAAAAGAAATGGGATAAATATCATTATAGCATTATCAAATACTGTTATAATTTTAATTTTATTAATGGACTCTTTTCCATTAAAATTACATATATATTATTTAAATCCATGATAGTTACAAAATGTCACTCTCTTTGAATTTAACATATTTTATGTGTCCATGTCGGAAAAAATGAATATATAAATAAGCCCAAATATCTATTTTTTACATTATGAAAATTATATTCAACATAGATATTTATTTTCAAAATTTGTAAATTATCTAATAACATTAAATACTTGTGAAATGCTAATACAAATTAACTTAACTAACAAAAAAATAAATGAATTTAAAAATATTAATTTTGATGTAATTTGATAGATTTAATGCATGAAATTAATTTTATAGATCTATAAGACGTATTAAATTATTTTAAATCAATATATTTTTTCCACTTTTTCATGTTGTATTTGAAGTCAAGGTAGATGAATAGTTTCAAAATTTTCATTAATGATAATTTATCAACATAATATTTCATTAAATTATATTAAATTCATAAAAAAAATTATATTAATCCATGTGAATGTTGTATAGTTTCAAAAATCATTCACGATCACATTTTGAGTCAATTTTACATTTATAGTAACATTAATAAAACTTCGTGAATAAGTTAATATTTACCATGGTTAAGATCAAAAATAAATAACAAAGGGGTCAATAAAAATGATAATGTTTTAAATGAAACAAAAACAAGGCTAAATTATATTTGATGAGGGGATAAAGAGTCAATAAAATATTTTATTCTAATATCTTTCCATTTAGAGGCATTCTGAATGATAAATTAATATATTGTAATTTAATATTTGGAGAAATTTAAAATGTGTCCCTCCCCTCAATTGTGAAAGGCACAGGTTCCATCACTTCTGCACATCACCTTTTTCTATTTTTTCTAAAAATTCCTAAACCATGAAATACAAAAAAACCTTAAAAATTTTATGGGGGGATATGTTACTTACAAAATACAAGCCATAGATCCCTTGAGAAGATATATAAAATAATTCCACTGAATAAGAAGATGTCACACCTAGATTTTCAATTCCATGCTTTGGTTCAGAATTCTTTCGGTTCTTAGTTTTCTATTGGATTCTGAGTGTTACGGGTTTGAAATTTTGTTTCCTATTGTTTTATTTATATGTGAAATTATTCATGGGGATCTTTTATGGTAATTGGAATTTTATTTTGTAAAAGTAACGGTATGAGTTTTTGGTGTTTTGATTTCACTTAGTGACACTATAAGTCACACAACTTGTGGGGTAAGTTTTTGTGGTTGTTTGTACCCATGAGTTGGATGAGTCTAGGGGTGAAAAGGTGGTTATATATTAGGTATTATTTCACCTATTCAGGGACTCTATTTCCTTGATAGTTCCCCCTTTGGATGCCCATGTAATTGGAGGCAAAATGACACATTTTGAGTGGCTATAACAGGCCGCAAAGTTTGGTCGAACGGTTCCAAACCATGCAGCTAAACCATGCATCCCTGTCTAGCTCATTAATGTCTTTTTGAATTTCCCATTTTTCCCTCTAGGAAATAAATCTAATCTTCCCCATTTCCCCCCTATTCGTCACCAGTATCCATGGGAGGCCTCAATGATCCCTCAATCCTATTTGGAACCAATCTTTGATGGAGTTTTTGATGGGGGAAACATCAAAATCCTAAAAGTAAGTCCTATTATCTTTGATTTCTTCCCTTTATATGGGTTTCATTTCACACTTTCTTTTAGTTAATCTTTTCCAAAAACGAGGTTTTGTACCTAGGGCTTAAATTCTTATCCTTTGGGAAATATCTTGTGGTCTAGGGCTGAATTTACCTCCTTTATGGTGTGGCTGAGGTGCAGTTGAGGTTTGGAACCAAGATTTTATGGATTAAACACTTTTCATAGGTAGTTACATGTGTAAGTATTTTTTTATGAGTTAGATTATTTGTTTTACTAGATTTTCATGTTCCTCATATACTGTGTGTAGAGAAGAAACCGTTTTTGAGGGATTTGGTTAAGCTTTTAATTACATAATTTCATTTTTGTTGAAGTTGTGAAATTTTCAAATATAGAACATGTGATACATTTTTGGTAGTTTTATAAAATATGAAATTGATTTATTAGTTGTTGAACGGGGCTGAAAATATTGTTTAATTAGTTCCATAGTGTAATGTGGGGTTTGGAAGGGTTTTTTTGGAATAGATTTGAGGTGTAAAACGTTGTTATACTTCTTCAGAACATTTTATGAAAATGGGTGTTTTCATTTGTATCTTTCCTAGTATTATTCATGGTGATTTTATAACAGCGTAAAGTGGTTTTATAAATGTCTTCATGGCAACCAATTACAATTTGTAGGGTTTCGGTGGGGTTGTGTCCTTTAAATATGGTTTTGAAATGGGTTTTTTGAGAAAAGTTTGGGTGTAATCTTTAGAATTGTTTTCTGAAACATTTTAATGGTTTAATGATTTATGCAAGAGGTGAAACCATATTGGAAAACTCCTTTGCAGTGTGTATTTTTTTCAATGGTAGATTTTAAATGTGAAAGGGTTGGTCTTGTGATGTGTTCCATCTTAGAAATGTTTTATAAAAATGTTTGAAGGATTTACTAAAGTGTTTAAGAAATGTGAAAGTGACGTGGGATGTTTTGTGTGAGTGTGATGTGAAAATGGTATTTTGGTTATGAAAAAAGTATTATGTAATATGTGAGTGGGATGTTATGTGAGTTGTAACATCTTTGAATGGTTTACTAAAATTGTTTAACGGTTTAGTGGAAGTGTTAATGATATGTGAAAAGTGTTTTGCGCTATTTTGGTGTGAGTTGGATTTCAATATCAATTGGAATGAAAAGTGTATTATTGTGACTTTTGTGGTATACATGTGAGATTTTTGGTTAACTTGTGATGTGTAAATGATATTTTCAAGTGATTTTTTAACTTCCAAGATTGTTGGACTTGTTTTAGCATAATAGGGAATCCTATGCATCTATTTGGGTTGACGTGTACTAGTATTCTAGTAAATCTCTGGGGTTTGGCCTTAGTTTCACATAGAAATATTTACACTTAAAACAATAACTAAACTATGATGATGATTATTATGGGCCACTAGGTTATGGGTATATTCCCTACTTGTGGCTTGTGCACGAGAACATATATTGTGATGGTTACTCTCACTGAGATACGAGATACCTGGGACCCATATCGAGCTAGTTACTAGGGGTTATTTTCTTTTGTTTATGATCATTAGATGATTTATAATCACCGTTAGCATAAAGTATATTTGGATGGAAAATTCAATAAAATTTTATATTATTTTAATAGAGTTGATTCTTTAAATTAGCCTACTTGAAAATATGTTTTTTATTTAAAGGTGCATCTTTTAGAAATTGTAGCTAAAATTTCATGTTTTGAAAAACTCGCATACTTTTAATCTCTAAATGTTTATCACAAGTAATCTATATGGTGTGGTATCCCACATGGATTTCTATCGTACCCTAATTACAACATTGGGTGTAAGTAGAAATGGTTATTTTTTCATGGTTTTGGGTACTATTTTAGTGGTAGTGGTTCGGGTTTCTAGAAGGCCCTTCATGGTTCTGTCTTATAGAGATGGCTTGAGGGAGGTTCCTCTTTCCATGAGGGTTCTTGGGAAATTTATATTTAGTCTTTTAGCTTTGTTATAATCTTGGTGAGATGTTTTAAACTAGGAAATTCAGTGATTATTTTTTGTAAAAGATTAATTGGTTGGAAAAATATAAATTCATTTTATTGTCTTCATTTTTTGTTTTATGTTTATAAACTCGGGAAAATTGTTCCCAGTTTTTAGTTTATGATACCCAAGAATTTGTACCATCCCATGAGGATCTGAAAATCCCATCGGGCCCAATCATGGGCTGGGTTGGGTGACAATTTTGACGGTGACAAGATCTAGTTTGTAATAAAATGGTATCAGAGGGAGGTTCAGGTTCACTCTTTGGGTCATGTTATTTGGGGAAAAATTGAGATAGTCAGAAGATAGGATTCTAGGGACATTGAATTTCAGTTATGGATTGTGTGCCTGATCACCAAACCTCATAACAGGATTCATGTCACTAAGAGAAGTCAGGATTTATATAATTCCTTTGGGTTTCTGGGTTTGATGATGATTAGGGGAAATGAAATTTGAGTTAGGTTAATGTCTATGTGAGCTTACATGGATTGGAAAGTCATATAGAACGAAGGATATTTCCTTAGAACACTCTCTGATATGGTGAAGTGATTGGAGTGTGTCTGCCAACTATATGTCGAAGTCACCGACCAAAACAAGTTTCTTATTGAATTTTCTTGTGCCCTTTACTTTGGAAATCATGGAAGTTTGTTTTTAATGAAAAAATTGACATAGTTTTAAGAATCATAATGTTTTTGTGAAATTTTTTTTAATAAAGAGGGAATGCACTATTTTGTGAAATGGTGTACTAAATTTTCAGAATTTGTTTGAAATGGAAAATGGTGTGTTTTCACATCTTTTGAAAGCATGAAATTATGTTAATGTTTATTTTGAATAAGTTTTTCCAAAAGTGTTTTATAAACTTCTAAAAGGTGTATTAATGGGATAAAATGTTTAGAAATTTATTTATATGGCTTTGATGTAAGTATTCATTTGAATGATTTGGATTTTGATTTTGTGGTAAGCAGTCCTAATAAAATGGATGTGTTGGTTGATTGTTTTGGTTTTCAAAACTGGAAATAATTTATCTTTTATCCTTTGCTATTTCTGTGAGTGACCACATGCATGGGGTTATATGGGATGATCAATTGTTAATGGAATGAATGGATTAGTTCCGAGATGGATATGAGGAGGGTACCTAGTATGGAACAAAAACATGCATGTGTGAGTCCCATGGGGTACCATTTGTGGATTTGCTAACCGATGAACAATTTATTTTCAATGAAATGTTTTTAAGGGAAAAATTGAGGTCTTGATTAATGGTTAGGGATGGTGTGTCTTATGTGTTTTTTGTATTTTTGATGTTGTGGGATGTTTTGAGTCCAAGAATACCTCTTTTTTGAACTGTTTTTGGGTTTGTGTCTGGTCAGTAAGTTGTGTAGAAGGATCAGTTAGTTGTCTATTCTGAGAAATTTTTTGAGATGCCTATATGGTGGTACACTTTATTTGTTTGGATCTATTTTGTGGCATTTATTGACTTATGGACTATATTGTTTGGTTGCATAGGATATCTCATTAGATATAGTACTCCCCCATTAAGGGTTAGTGCATGACTGAAGTGGAATATGATTGTTACACAGTTGGAAAATCCTGTAGTTGATTAATATAAGGAATATTATTCTATAGAATTAGAGATTATGTTTACACAATTTACATTCTTTGATTTTTGGACCATGTTGTAGTGGGAGAGTTCTAATGTTAGGATGAAAGAGACCGTAGTTTCTTATGTTACCAGATTTGTCAAATGTGGACGTGGAATGGGGTTGTTCGTGTGAATTTGTATCTGGATGGTGTCTAAGAGGGTCTCTAATTCATTTGTAGTATTTTCAATGTTGGTGTTTATGTTAAACCACCAACGTGGGGAATATGGTCTTGAGTGGCTATTATGTCCACTTGATGGAATTCTGTGATGTTAGGGGACATTGTATATGGACCCTCTCCATGTATTGTTTCTATCAGTCCTAATGGTCACGTTCAATGATGGCTTCTGATATAGTATACTCGTTTGATTGTAAAGGTGAAGTCATGAAATCCTCTTAGATTCTCTCTTATGTTGGGAGTATGTCTCCCTTTGAAAAAACATCAAAATATTTTATTTTAGAGGAAGGTGTTTGTATTTTCCCATTCCTTCTGTTGTCCCTAACATGAAGAAAAAGGGTGTAATGTGTGTGCATCTTCTAAGTCACTTTTTTGTGAAATTTCAGGTTATGTTATGTGAGTTAGAAATTTGTTTTGTCTTGGATAACATATCAGGGTCAGCGATGTAATTTTTGGTGGAACAGAAAGAATATGTTTCGTGCATGGGGTTTACAATGACTAACTACAAGGCCAAAGATGATTCAATCATTTGAGCTCGATCCATAGGTCCTGGAGAGAATTTGTCATGTAGTCAGGGGAAATCCAAAGCTCATTTAAAACCTTGTAAAAATTATTATCCTACGTATGAAATATGTAAATAGTTTAAACATCTAATGTCATCATGGTTGAGCACACGATTTGAGAAAAATTAGTAGTGACCATGTTACAAGATGCCATGAAGGGATAATTATCTCCATGGTTAGTGCACGGTTTCCCAAACTGTGTGGATTAACCATGTGGTCGTCTAACATTTTTTTTTTAAATTTGGCTTCTTCTTGTGTAGGCCCATACTGGTCCATTAATATGGTTGTTTCTTATGGTGGGAAACCACCATGGGTCTCACATAGGTTCTTTTGTAAATGTATAATGCAAGTATACCCATAGTACCAGGGTGTCCATTAGGGACTCCCCTGTTAGTGTCTTGATTCTGTCCTAGGAGAATTTAAGTTGTCTCTTTTGGTGGGGATCCCATTTGTGTCTCCACGTACTAGTATCTCAGATTGCCCCTTGGTCCTTTATTTGAGGTTGGTAGCGTTTTTGGGAGATATATAACTACCAACATCTTTATTGGGTAAACATTGGGATTGGATAATTCCCAATGGTTTGGTTAAGGCAAAGTATGTATGACCTTGTTTGTTGTTGTTCTTCATTTGGGTAAATTGAGGGAATCTTGTTGAGATAGTTTTTGAGGAGTATTTTTTAAGGATAAAATGTGGATGTTCCTGGCCATTTTAGGAGAGTAATTTATGTTTTGGTTTGTGAAATCATCCTTCATTAATTGATCATCGGATGTGTTTTGGCCCTTCAAGGGTAGACTAAGGCTTGGAAAAGAAGTACAAATTTTTTTGTTAGCTGGGTTTGGTTTTTCATTAGCCTTGATTTGGATTTTTTGGGATGAAAAGATTTATGGTGGGGAGAATTGTCACACCCAGATTTTCAAATCAATGCTTTGGTTCAAATCCGCTTTCAGTTCATAGCTTTCTCTAGGTTTCCAGGTGTTCTGGGTTTGAAATTTTGCTTCCTCTTGTGTTTTTGATATGTGACTTTATTCTTGATGGTCTTGTATGGTAATTGGAATTATCTTTTTTAAAAGTAATTTTATGAGTTTGTGGTGTTTTTGAGTTGAATTAGTGACACTCCAAGTGACACCACATGTGGTGTAAGTTGTTGAGGTGGTTTGTACCCATGAGTTAGATGAGTCCTGGGGTGAAAAGGTAGTTCTCTCTGGTGTATTATTTCCCCATTTTCTTGGATTATATTTACCTCTTAGTTTCCCCCTTGTACTCCCTTGTAATTGGAAGTGAAATGACACTTTTTGAGGGGCCAAAACAGGTTGCACAGTTTGGCCGCACGGTTCCAAACCATGCCCCAAAATCTTGTAGACCTGTCCATCTCATTAAAATCATTATTAATTTCCAATTTTTCCCTCCTAGAAATAAATATAATCCTCACCATTTCTCCCCTATTCGACAACAACAGCCATGGAAGGCCTCCAAGCTCCCTGAAACTCTTTTGCAACCCATATTTGATGGGAATTTTGATGGGGGAAACTTCAAAATCATGAAAGTAAGTCCTCCTCTCTTTTATTTATACATTTTTCTTAGAGTTTCATTCACTATTTCTTGAATTTTCACTTTTCAAGAACCTAGGGTTCATACATAAGGTTTATCTTCTTGAATTTTGGGTGAAATATTGTGGGCTAGGGAAATATTTATCTCCCTTGTGGTGCGGCAGATGTGCAGTTGATGTTTCACACCAGGATTAGAGGGATTCAAAACATTCGGTAGGTGTTTCCATGTGTAAGAAATTTTTGATGAGTTATCATTTTTTACTAGGTTTTCAAGTTTATCATATGTTTTTTGTGTTGTGGAAACCATTTTTGAGGGATTTGGTTAATCGTTTAATTTAATAATTGCATTTTTGCTGAATTTGTGAACATTTCAAATGAAACTCATGTGATATCTTTTGTGGGGGTTTTATAAAATATGAAATTGATTTATTAGTTGTTGAAAGGGGATGAAAATTAAATTTTCTTAATGATTTAGTGTCATGTGCACCTTAAAAGTGGTTTTTTGTTGGAGTAGGTTTAGTGTGTAAAACATTGTTATACTTCTCGAAAGCATTTTATGAAAATGTGTGTTTTCATTTGTATCTTTCGTGGTATTATTGAAGGTGATTTTATAACACTTGAAATTGGTTTTATAAATGACTCTATGACTTCCAATTATGCTTTGGTTGTGTTTTTATGTGGTTTTGTTGTTGAAGTATGGTTTGGAAATGGGTTTTATGATAAATGATTGGGTATACTCTTTAGAATTGTTTTAGGAAAGATTTGAATGGTTTAATGATTTATGTAAGAGGTGAAACCATATTGGAAAATGATTTTAGAGTGTGTATATTTTGAAATAGTACATTTTAAATGTGAAAGGGGCTATCTTGTAATGTGTTACATCCTGGAAATGTTCTATAAATATGTTTGAATGATTTAATAACATGTGTAAGAGATATGAAAGTGACGTGGGATGTTTTTTGTGAGTGTAATGTGAAAAATGGATTTTGGTTATGAAAATGGTATTATGTAACATGTGATTTGGATGTTATGTGAGTAGGAATATCTTGGAAGGGTTTTATAAAATTTTATAATGGATTTTCTGAAGTGTCAATTAAATGTGAAAAGTATTGTGGGCTATTTTGGTTTGAGTTGTATTTGAAAATCAGTTTGAATGAATAGTGGATTTTTGTGAGTTGTGTTGTATACATGTGGGCAGTTTGGTGAAATAGTGATGAAAAAAATGATACTTTCATGTGAAAATCATATTTATTGGCTTGTTGAACTTGATTGAGAAGAATAGGGAAACCCGGGTATCCATGTTGGTGGATGCGTACAAGTATGCTAGTTAATCTGTGGGGTTTGGTCTCAGTATCACGTAGAATGATTAACACATACAAAAGTAACTAAAATTTTATGATGATGATTGGAGACCACTAGGCTATCTATTTGTTCCCTACTAGTGGCTCGTGCACAAGTACAAATATTATGATGGTTACTCTCACTGAGATACGAGGTACCTAGGACCCACAGTGAGCTAGTTCCAAGGGGTTATTTCCTATTGCATGTGCTCATTAGAGGATTTATACTCACAAGGGGAATACAATATATTTGGCTGGAAAATTAAGTAGCTTTTTCATTTATTTTAAAATTGTCGATTCTTTAAGTTATCCAACTTTAAAACTATTTTTATATTAAGGTTCATCTTTTCCAAATTGTAGAAATCATTTCATGTTTAGAAAAACATGCAAGCTGTTCATCTCTAAATGTTCATTGCATGGAATATATTAGTGGTGGTATACTACTGGGGTTTTTCTCAAACCCCACTTACACATTTGGGTGTAAGTATCCTTGGTTATTTTTGTCATAGTGTTGGGTACTTTGTTTTGTGCCATTAGTTCGGATTCCTAGCTGGTTTTTCATGGTGTTGTCGTGTGGAGATGGATTGAGGGAGTTGCCTCTTCCCAAGAGGGTTCTTGGGATATTTATTTTCTGGTTTTTACATTTTTTATAGTCTTGGTGAGTTTTTTAAACTATGTAATTCAGTTCTGAATAATTTTAAAAGATTTTTCGATTTGAAAAATCCTGATCTGTTTTATTTGATTGATTTATTGTTTTATGTTTATAATGTTTGGAAATTATTTCCAAATATTCAATTTATGATCCCCAGAAACTTGTTCCATCCCTTGGGGATCGAGAACACCCTTCGGGCCTTGTCATAGGCCGGGTCAGGTGCCGGTTTTGATGGTGACCATATTTGATCTGTGATAGAAGGAATTATCTATACCGACTGTTTCTAGTTTATTTGTTGTTCTACAACATATTCATAAGTATTTTACATGACAAAAAAATAAATCTAGTATCATAAATATATACATTATTATTATTATTATGAAACAACTATATTATACCATTTATCTATCCTATGAAAATTGAATGCACAACATGTGGGTATGTATGACTTACCATCTCCGCATAATAATGTCATCCATTTTTCAGTACCACGTTACATGTTGATTATAATGATATAAAAGATAGATTTTTAGTTTAATAATGACATGATAGTGATTATATTAAATTAATAGGTCATCCAATTACTTACCATTTCACCCATTAGTGGAATGATATTGTTTTTTGTGCATATGTACAAACTACTATCTCTATAGTGCGATGTGATTCATTATCAATGTTAAAAATGAAATATTTATTCTTAAAAATATATATAATAAATATATATAACATATATTACATTTATATAATTATTAAAATGATGAAACTATACACTATTCAAAAGAACTAGGACATACTTGACAAAACATTCATTAAAAAATGAAGTAGTTAACCCACGAAAGAAAGGCAATATCAAATTATTATTAACAAAAATGGTGATATGATGATATAGTATGATAATATATGATATAATAATTATGAATATAGTTCTAATATGAATTAATAAAATCTTTGAAACATTATATAGGATTTTAAATAATGTTCAACTAAATGAATGTCCAAGGTAAGGGTTTCTCATCCCATTTTTACTTCTGTTAGACATATGAATTAATTACAACATATTGACTTTGTTTGGTGTATATAATGACCCTTTGATATTTTATATATTGAATTAATTTATTTTCATAGTATTTAAAGTTTCATTTATAGTTATTTATTTAATTTATATTATAATTCAAATGTTACCAAAGTGGAATGATTTTAATTCACAAAATCATAATTGTTTGGGATATTTTATGTTTAAATCCCCCGAGAGAATTATTTGAAATTTATATCTTGATAAAAATATTTATTCTTATACTATTGTTATTTATTATCTTTTTCAAAAAATATATACATTTTACTAGACTTTTTTACATAAGACGATTACGATGTTTTTAGAAAATCATACTTTATTTCCCTCTTGGTTTGGAAATCCATTTTCTTACAAACACATATTTTTTAAAAATGTTTGAAAAAATTTCATTGGAAATTTGAAAATAATTTATTAAGGACATGTTTGACCAGTTTTTAAATAGTTTTGTGAAATTAATCATCATATCATTATCAGAAAAATTATCATTTAAATTTTTGAAAAAACCTGAAAAGAAAAAATTTCATTAATTTGAATGACATGCATGGAGTTTCTTTTAATCATGGACACACAATGTTTTAAAGATCATTTTACAAATTTTCAATGGTTATCTATAATTTAGAGTATTTTCAAGTAATTATGTGACAATTTAACTTTAACATTTTATTTTTAAAATGAAAATGATAGTTTCCTCAAGAATGGTTTTAAAATTATTTTTACTCATCAATGACATCGTCCCATTAAAGTACATATAATCTACAAGGGATATATTGTATTGATATCATCATAAATATTAATTTGGTTGGTTTAGGATCATTTTTATTTTGGATGTGATAATTTTATAAAATTCACCATATTAATCTAGATGGTTTATAATTATTTTCATTTGGTTGAGTTAAGTATTAAAATTTTATATGATGGTCTTTAATATGAATTTTTAGGTTGATTATATTCCAAACATATAATAAAATGAATGAATTAGACTTTCAAAATAATGTTATGTGCCTGTTATTTCCCCTTTATGCATAGGTAGGTATAACGAGACAAAATATGTTTGGTATTGGTTGATCTTTTACCCATTTATGTTTGTTGTATTGGTTGAATCCTTAACAATATGTTTATGATTTCATGAATTATGAATTACCTCATTTTGAAATTAGTTATTTATTTACATGTGATAATTTGGTTAGTATAATATACATGGTTATGTTTTATTATCATGTGATTATTTATATGGAATTATTTTATCATCAATTTTCCTACCATATTATTCTTGCAATACCTCGACATTTGGAGATTTTTTTCAAATTGAATTAAATTTTCAATATTTTTTGTTACAATTGACACTAGAAATAGTTATATGAATATAAAAATATATATATATGTTAAAAAATAATTCAAACCTTACTTTTACAAGCAATACCAACCTGGATTGTGCTACATGCAATACGAACTTGGTTTGCGATACAAGCAACACCGACTTGGTGTACGATGCATGCAGCACTTCGTTTGTAGGAAACCTATCCTCTTATTTTTTTTATATATATAAATAATATAATTATAAAAAATTTGTTAAAAATATTAGTAAATAATTATCAAAAAGTTTTTTTAATATAAATAAAACATATTTATAATGATTGATTATATTTTTTTAAAAATTTTTTATGTTAAAAATAATGTTTTCTTAAATGAATCGCCTTTAATTATAAAATTAATTTTAGGAAATATTTGAAATTTAATTGGGAAACATAAAATTCATATTTGAATTCATAAAGTCAAAATTATCCTACGGTGATTTTTTGGTAGTATTATGAGAAACATCATTTTTTGATGAATAGAAAAAAATGCGATTTTTTAATTAAAAATGGCATTTTCCTAATTTATTATTAATGATAAATGATATTATAAATATGTTTTAAAGTAAAATTTGATTAATATTACATATATTAATACAATTTAATTCATGAGAAAAAATTTCACATTGAAACAGAGTATAAAATATTAACCAACTTTTGAACAATTTCATAAATTAAAACCCAGTTATTTCATCCCATCTATAGGATTAACAAAAATCATAGTTTTTCCACTTAAATTATTGGAATTTAAAAATAGAGCATAAAATTTTTATTTATTCCAATGTTTATAGTCTAATAATACCCTGATAATTTTTTACCAAAATTATTAGTATAATAATTAATATTAATCAAAGCGGCTAAGGCCAAATTAAACTTAATTAGGGACTAAACCATACAATTAAGGTCCACAATGACCTATAAACTTGTCCAACTATACTTTTATGTCCATATATAGGCCATAAATCTTCTATTATTATGCTGTGTTGGTTATTTAAGACTTAGTTTATGTAAGAACATGTGCATAGCTAATTTGTTTCTAAAAATTCCTTGTGAGTCCTTTTCAATCACTATAAAAGGCCACCACGTCTATCCATTCCTCACATCTCTCAAACCAAATAAGTTCATCCAATATCTAAACAACTATCCTCCTAAAAATAATCCCTTATATGTTTAATCCTCCCTCTGTGTAGAAGCCATCTCAATGAATCCTTTTGGCACAAACCAATTGGAGTTACACAATTTAGAGGTAACATCTTATTTGAAGCTACTTTCATTTATTTTCCATCTCATCCCCTGTACTCTTTTTACTACCATATTGTGTAAAAAACCTTTATCATACATATAATATTTTTTTAAATTTTCTTACTTACACATAAACACACCTCCATTTAATGGATGATGAACATATTGTTTCTATGTACGGTGAAGTACTGCCTCACGAAATGATGATTGTTCATTTATCCATTACCACTGATCATGGTGGCCATTAATATGGAAACTATATTTATATATGTAATATATTATATTTTTTATGTCTTTTAGATTTTTTATCCCTTTTATTATACACCTATTTCTACCTTTCATTTGGTATTAATACGATAATCTCGTTTGGGGAAGTGTGGACTACCCCTCCCTCAAAGTAATGTGATTCGTTCACACACCAAATAGAATGTATTAAAGATGGATTTAATGAACTTATTATATATGTATATATATATTACTCATGATAATTTAATAATGATATATATATACATATATATATATATACACACAATTCATTCATAGACTTTTCTTCAAATCGATAAAAATCAGGGAAACAATGTTCAAGGGTATGTATGACTTACTGTCTCCATGTACGGTGTATTATATTTAATAATTCTATATGATATAAATGATTATAATATTAATATAATGGATATATCTGATATTTTTATGATTAGATAAATTCTTTACTGATGATATAAGTATAAGGACCAATGATATAACAATTTAAGACACATGTGAAGAAAAAAGAAAATATTACCTGATGTGAAACTTTAATATAGGATCCTTAACAAGTGGGTAATATATGATTATAATAAAACCATTTATGGTAAAATATAGAAGAATACTCTTCGGAAAAAATTTTCTAATAAACTTATATTTATTATACAGTAATCTTGTACGAGTATAAAGAGAGTCAATACATAAGATACGAGGATTTCATCTCACCTTTAATTTTATTGATATACAAGTTGTATTCGCCACTAATTCCTTTATTGTGGTGTAATTACATCCCTTAATTGTATTATATGTGTATTTTACTTAGATTTATTGTTATTCACATGCCCATTTGATGATCCTTCTTTCATGGGTTTTAATTTTCAAAAGATACCAAATTGGTAAAAATGTTTTTGTCTTAATTTTCCTTTTTTGAGACTCATGTTTGGTTATGCACCTAAAATCATTTTATGGTGCATATAATTCCATTTTACATTCCATATAAAGAATATAAATTGTTTAATTATATTATATTCTTTACTTAATTATTTTTCCTTACATGGAGAGCATGATCCAAATAAACAAAGTTATATGAGTTTATTGAGGCAATCTCATTTCTTATAGAAATTGTTTATGTTTATGCTTAATTTGATGAAATACAATTATACATCTCTCAGGAATATTAATTATATTAATTATCATATATTATTTCATTTTATACACATATATTGGTCCCATTTCCACTCTTTGGTATATAATTTAGTTAAAAAAGATGTTTAGGAATGCCCAACTTTACCCTCTCTTCAGTCGAAAATTGATGTTTTCTAAATAAAGTTTCCTACAATTTTATACCATTATCCTATAATATTTTCATGAAATTTTTAACCAATTTTCCTTTTAAAAATATATTATAGGTAATTTTTTTGTCACTTTCTGAAAAAGGAATTTTTTCTAACCCTTTTAACGTTCAAAAGAAATGTTCCTTTTTATTTCGTACGATATGTATGGACTTACCCACCACCATTACATTAATGATTCCATTTATTATTACAAGGTTAATAATTAAGAAATTTTTTTAAATGTAATTTTAAAGGAAATGTATTTTGAAAATGGTTTCTAGTTTTCATTATACGGTTTCAATGTATTTTCTAAGAAAATGATTTTTCAAATGATTTATTTATTAACAAGCCTTTTTCAAAGAAGAAAGATATTTTAATCCTGAAACAATTTTGAAAGAGATTTCAAAACTATTTTCAATATTTAATGACATCCATTAATGTTACTCATTCCAATTTTGGAAATTCTATAAATGATACATTCATATTATTTCATTGAATAGGTGACACATAATGTCATGGTCGTAATGAAATCCGTTTCTCTTTCACAGGTTATATGTTTATGAAATATGTTTATCTTTCACGGGTTATGATTTGATGAAATGGTTATGAAAACTATATATTTTCCAAAGGATAGGGTGTTATGAAATTCTAATGATACCTATTCCATTTTTGGGTTATTATTTTATGTTTATAAGACCTATATCTTTTTATGGGTCATGATATGATCAATGTTTTATTATCTTAGGGAAAACGTGTGAATGCTTTTACTATGAGATAGGTGGGACCTATTTCTCCATCAATAGAATTTGGAAATGATATGATTTATATGAGATAAAGGGTACATGGGTTGTATCCCAGGCCTGAAAAGAAATAGGGTGTTGGGGTTGTATCCCAAGCCCAAAAAGAAAGAGTGTGTATGGGTTTTAGCCCAATCAAAAATGGTAGAGGGTACACTAGTAGTAGTTTAAGACCGAAAACAAATAGTTGAATGGATTTTTTCCCAATCCTAAATGAAATTGGTTACATGGGTTGTAGGACCAATCCCAAAGTAGGTACATGGGTTGCATCCCAAGCATAAAAAAATGTGGGTACACATGTTGCTAGCCCGAGCCCAAAATATGTACATATCCCTTAGCCTAAGACTAAGATGTTAAAAAGGTCTTGGTACGTAGCCCTATCATAAAAGTTTTTATTTTTATATGTATGTCAAATATCCTATTTATTATTCCTTAGTTAGGATTTCATGGATCACGATTCTATTTCGTTATGATTCATATATTATAAACTGGCAAGGTTTATCACATAACTCATGTTTATGACATTTGATATGCAGGGTATTGACACTTAATGTTACAATCGCATTATCATAATAATATGTTCAGTTTTAGTCTTATATGTCTAACTTGTTTACCTTAACTGGGCATCTGAGGTCACCCCTTTCTTATGTCTCGCTTCTTCATGTTAGTAAGGATGTTTTTATGTAGAATTTATAATGGTGTAGATATTTATGGGATATTTTGAAGATCTTTCACCAGGATAGAAGATTTGGTTTCAATCTTTCAAAAGACAATAAACAATTATGGTCATTGGGTAAGTATTTTTGAATTATACTAAATATTCATCTAAAATGATGTAATATCCATGCACGTTTAAGATGAGTCACAATAGTTAGTATCATAGGAAATGTTTAGCCAACCATTGGAAAATTAGATGAGAAAACCATAATGATATCCTTAGGTTTATTTTGAAGGATATGTCTAGGTATGTCTCTAAGGATATATAGAAGGATGAGTTAATGTTTAGGAAAATATCCTGGAATTTTAGTAAAGGATTAAATGATTGATTTCCTATAAATACATCCATGTGTAGATACTAAAAGGGGATGTAGATCTAGAATATATGTAATATTAGGTAATAACTCTGAAAAGATGTTCAGGCTTGACTTGGGGTAATATGATACATGATAATGAGCCTTGATCTACCCCTAGTCTGACATTCATGGAGGGCAAGATTTTGTAATTCACAAAGTCTTCATGAACCATCTTGAATGATTTAGATATAAGTTGGCTATGAATAACCTTGGATAAACATAATGTTTCATACATCATGGAAGGTGTCAGTATTTAGACATATTATATGTAATTAATTTCTTGAATATGTGGTTTTCTGCTGTGATAAGTATGGCTAACACTATTCATTCTATTTTAGTTAATGGAAAGAACTAGATTAATGTTAAAAGTGATAGATTATTTTTTGATGTGAAATCAAATGGGGTGATCAGTGGATAAAAAGATATTGTAATTATAAATAATTAGTTATCTCGAGATATGATTAATAATGTTAGGTTTGGGATATTTATAACAGGATGAATAAGAGAAAGAAGTACTTTCATGATAAGGAACATAGAGGAAAGAATATTCAGCTTCATGCATGTCAATAAGAAGGGAAAAAGAACGTTAATGAACATCTCAAATGGAGGAGAAGATGTTATTTATGTGGGAAAAGGGTCATATATTGATGAGTTGTCATGGAGTTAAATGTATTATATATAGAGAACAAGATAATTACCCAAAAAATGCCTTGAACTAAGGATTTACTTCTAAACCAAGTAAGGGCCATTATATTTCCAAACAATAAATTTGATGTATTGAAGTATTTATGTATTTTGATTCCAGAATTAAGAATGGTTAGTTATGCATGGACTGTTCAATTTATTTTTTTAAAAGGATTTACAAGAATATGATTAATGTTTATGCTAGACTAGATAGTATATCTCATAAAATATAACATTCTTACAAAGGGAAGGTAAACCATAACATGTTATTTATGTTATGATAATTATGTATAGATAAAGATACATGGGATATGAATAACTAAATAGGACATTTATGATTACAATGAAAATTATTTAGAAAATTTTTATAGTTGGATTATACTACCACTAATTATTTTTATAACATTTATTGATTTATAGAGTAAATCCAATATAATTTGGTATGAGGAAGCCTGCACATTTTACAAAAGGATTTATGGTATTTCAAGTTATTACCATGATTTAAGAGGATATATAGTGAAGTTATTCACATTCTTGGAACATGAAAACCAAGAGATACTTTCTGTTATACATGGGAATCAATTTTAATTTGATTTCTTGACAATATTTAAAATTTTTATTATTTTCAACATTAGGAATGGTTCCAATAATAACCATCCATGATAATTTTATGTTAAGCTTCATATGAAGTATTTGTGCACTGAGTTTCTGTTGAAAAACTTGGTTGAAAGGCTAATTAGTGATTAAACAAAATTCGAGGATGTATAACTTATATATTATATTAACTTGGTTTAAAAAAAGGACATAATTTATTTCAGGTGATAACAAATAAAGTCTGAAAAAGCTATGAGTCTTGAACCCATGACTAAAGGACAATATGGTTTCACGCCTACTACTAGCCTATGCGATGTACTAGTTAATGTGAATTTATTTTTAATGAATAAATATTTATGTTGAAATATTAGAGTTAGTTTTTATTCATATATATTAATACATGTTGTTTTTTAGAGACAAATCATTTGAATTTTGATTCTTTATGGGCCATAATATCCATTAAAAATGTATTTTAGTTCATTATTCATCAATGTAAATTTCTAGAAATTCATTCAATGAGGTAATAGATATATTTTAATTTTTTCAACTCACAATCCAAGAATGAAATTTTATTTATAATAGTTTATTAATAATTACTCAATGTTCTAAAGGTGATTGAAAAAAATTATTTCTCTAATACCTTAATTTTCGTTGAGCTGATGGCCATTTAAATGATCATATATTTATGAGTTTGAGGCCATGAAATTTACTTTGATCATTTATTTGTTTGTGATTTATGACCTAAATCACTCCATATAAATATTTACTCTTTTCCTCCATATACAATATTCACTCCAAACCTATTTTCTCCTATCAAGAAACCTTGTTATATGTTACATTGGGTAATCGTTGTGATTCCAAATTTCCCTTTTTAAGGGAGTTTTATTATCCACTTATTTGATATTGGTTTATAGGAATGAAACTTCCAAATAAAAATCCTTTGATAATGAAGACGAATGTCGAGGGAAAAATTAATTTTAAGGGGGTGGAATATAACACCCCAATATTTTTGGAATGATTTTCTTCGAATTAATTTAACTTTTCAAAAAAATTCATTACCCATGACACATAAAAGATTTATCTGTATATATATATATATTAAAACACTAAGTTGAACATTTTTTTACATGAAATACTAACATGTATTGCACTACACGCAATACCATCTTGGATAGTACTACAAACAATACCAACTTGTCTTGCACTACAAAGAACACTGACTTGGAATACAATGCACACAACACTGAGTTTCTACAAAATTTCTATTTTTATTATTTTAATTATTTTAATGGATGTTTAGGTGATGAAGAAAATAATGTAAAGAAGATTAAATTTCGTTCATGTCAAAATTATGGTATGAAAAACTCAATGGAATGTCTGAAATGAATGGGATGATGCTTACTATGAAGAGAAGTATGGCATAGAGAATCAATTTGGAACGTAAAAGAAACAATTAGTTAACAACTTGAAGGGAGGAGTTTTATTTCAATGTAATACATCATATATTAATGTAAGAACCTCATTTGGGATTATATCATGTTTATGTATATCTTCTAGAAACCCTTGAATACTTTTATTATTGAGTGAAATTTAAAATTTTTAGCAACAAAATTTATTTATGTGGGAGCTGTAACACCTTGAGTTTTAAATAATATATTTTCCTTCGAAACATAATGTCTTTAATAGATTTCTGATCTTTCAACACCGAGGTAAAACCAATCATGGAATGCTATATAACTATTTAAATATATTAGTAGGATAGGGGGATAATATATATATTATTTAATATATGCTAAAATATAACTAATTATCATTATTAATAGTAAAATATTAGTTAAATTTCAATTATCATAGCTAAATTACAAATTCTCCTTATTTATGGTTTAAAATAAAACATTTCTAGAATTATTTTTATTATTTTTATTAAACCAAATATGCTATGGTTAAAATTTATAGTTGATATAAAAATATATTTACATTAGTTTTTAGTAATGTTTTTTGAAATTAGAATAATAATAGTTCAATTTTTAAAATATTATATTCATATGAAATTTTTTTATTCTATATATTTATTTTTATTTAAAAGCTAAGGTTTAAAAAATATAGATTTTCAATTTCATAAAATATAATTAATTATTGGATATGTAAATAAAAAACAATTTAACTATTAAAATTTTATATGTAAAAAAAGTGTTTTTTGGATAATAGTGAAAAAATAATTTTACTTCTAAAATGTAACTTTTATAACATTATCATAATACGAGAATAAATTATATGTATATGAAAACTTTCCTTATAATATAAAAACACAAAGTTATATATATATATAATTAGTTACAGAAAATATATATTTTATGTTTATAAAACCCATGTTTATCATTTTTAAAAAATTATAAACAATTTACCTTAATAAATTATTCATTCACATATAAAAAACTATTTTTTCATCACTAGATATAAATAAATTAAACAAAATGAAATATATATTTTATAAAAAATTATCATATTATATATTTTGGTCAATTTAAATTTTTGGAAAAATATTGATTTATGTGATTAAAATCAGTGACAATGAAAATGTTAAAAATTTAATTTTCATTTAATTAATTCAATAATATTATGAAATATATATTTCATAAAATAAATTAATCACTTATTATAAATAATACTAGTAAATGTTTTAATCCTATAGTTAAATTTATAATCACCCATTCAACTGGTAATCAAGACTATATAATATTAAGAAAATTTATTAGTAAAAACAACATATTTTTTTCTAAAAAATATAAATATAATTAACTACATAAAAAGATAACATTATATTAATTAGAAGATAAATTATAACATGTGGTTATTAAATTAATGATCTTAAAAACATAATCAAATAATTGGGGTCAGTTTATATGTTTACTAAAACAAAATTTAATTGGGTAAAAACCACTTACCCCGATAGAAATAAAAAAATTTAAATTTAAATTATATTTGAAAAATGGCATCAAATTTGTTTAGAAATAGAGTTTAAATACATGTTTGAGGTTTTATCTACCAAATATTACCATAACCTCTATTATAATGAAATTTTTGAGTCATTGAACCCTGAATAGTGTAATGATATCTTTGAAAAATAAAAGGTAATCATAAATGACCCATTTTCTTCAATTATAAAATGGAAAAAAAATAAAAAATCATTGCACACAAATCCATTATAATTTCATCCTGATTTTGTGAAATTTTATTCTACCTTTATCTATGTTACAGTTCCTTTATCATATTTTTATCATTATTTTTCGTACGACCTCCACTACCAAAGTGATTTCTAAGAGAAAACTCATTCTCTAGATATAAGTATAACCACCCTTTTAATATTATCTTCTTAGTCTTCATGTTCCTAAAATATTGTATCAATAATATTATATAGAAACTATTAAAATTATTATGTCGAAAAAAATTTATATGGATATAACATCGATGACTTATTCCACACTATCTAGTCAGAAACATAAAGCATCACTAGTATGTGTCCGCAAAAAACCTACTATTTAAATCGACATCTTCTGTTTCTTAAAACTCATATAAGAATTGGTTTTAATAACGATGTTTATGAATAAATATTATATATATAAATGAATTATTATTAGTTAATTTGAAATTATTATATAACTTAATTCCATCTCGTTCTATGAGAAATGAAAATGTTATCCCTTTATTTTGTTGAATTCTGCCTCCATAAAGTAAGATATATTATTATTCTTTTAATTTTTTATTTATTAAAACCACATAAAATATGATTCAAAAATTTTATGAAATATAAATAATATCATTATTCATGTTTTTAATGATATTTTATACTTCTATTACCATACTCACCCATTGAGATATAGAATCTTCATATTTAGGTTCCTTTAAATACATACATGAATAATAATTTAAAAAAATTTCACGAATTACTATGGGAACAAACCTAATAATGTTATTATATTTAATAAATAAATAAATTATTGGTTATTGGTTTGGTAAATTTAATATTACTTATTTATCTTAATTTTAAAATATCAGCTATCATCACTAAAATTATCGAAATAATCCAAGTCAATTTTATACCCAAACATAAGAAAAACTATATGATAAATAAGGGAAATATAATTATATCCTATATATATTATAAAAAATATTTAATAATATTCTTACTATGAAGATATATAATATTATTTATTAAAATATTAAATAATTTAAGTACATGCAAAGAAAAAATCAAGTACAATGTAAGCTTTTGTAGTCTTAATTTTCCCTAATCTAGACCTATTTTTTATTATTTTCCATTATTTATTTAAAATGTTATATACAATTACAAATGAATATTTTTTATCACCATTTTCCCACATTTCCTTATGATCAATTTTTAATTCTATATTATTTCTCCCTTGGGATTTTGACTAAAAAACTACTAATGTTTTAAGTGTTTGTACTAACTCAATTTTCATCAACTGAGTTATAATCATTATTACAGAAATTTATAATTCTAGGTTTCATTTATTATTATATATTAAGAATATTTTTTTAATTAATTTACATATATTTTATGTTCTTATTTATTTTTTATAATATCATTATCAAAATACTCTTACCTCGATGAATATGTCTCCTAAAAGGGGTTTGTTGGTCTCAAATCATATTTATCGAGACATGCATCTAATTGTGAATAAATTTAAATTTATATAGTTTATTCACAACCATATTAATTCCATGTATTAAATTTCTTCTATTTAATGTGATTTTAATTCCCAATTCATGATCTTATTCCCAATGTACATTGGTTCTTACAGTACAAATATATTAAGGGTTTCGTCACCAATCTCATTTTCAGATAGAGTCTTAGTTTTAATGATAATCATAATGGATAATAATTTTACTTATGTATCTAAAAATATTCATTTTTTATCCTCTATAAAATATTATGGATTTACTTTTCTCCTCTATAATTCATTTCCCCACTTGGAGCGTTACTTAACCATTGTATGGAAACTAACACCAAATATTCTTTTTAGTCATGAACCTCCCATTTTCCATATATTTATTGGTTTGAATATTTTCAAAATGACTTTATATACAAATAAATAAATGATAAATTATATTTTAAAAATAAATTAATTAATTTAGAATAATTTTATGGATTTTTTTCAATGTGGGTCATTTTCATCAGTGTGTGAAAATATTGCGTTGTTTTATATTTTCCATGTGAAATGATAATTGAACTATTATTTTCCATCAAAAATTTACCCTATGTGTTATCACCCTAAAAAGAGAGATTTAGTATCGACTCAATCGTCACTCTGGTGAATGATGAGTCTACCAGAGATTATACACCTAGCTAGACACTCTTGGGGAATATTTGTAGAGACCCGAAGCCTGACTTACATGGACTTTACATTACTTTTGCGGAATACTTAGTACATAACAAAAACACACACACAAGGATCGTAATAGTTTAGTGTCTTTGGAAACTCTGAATAAAATCTTCTAATCTTGGTGAAAGATCTTCAACATCTCCCTTAAAGATCTTCCTTTTTTTACCTAAAACCTTTCTTTATATCCTGGGGAAAAGAAAACATAAAAGGGTGAGCTCAAATGCTCAGTAAGGGTAAATGAAAGAAATATCAATCACATCGTATTCATAAGAACATAACATTTTGGAAATCATAACCTGCAAAAGAGAGCATAATTTCATAACATGGGATAAATCATGGTAGTGAAATGTAATCACAATAATCATAACTTAAAACATGAAACTTTGTGGCATTCACACATAATCATAGAGAATCATTTCTTGTTAGTCAAGACTCATTTCCAAGACTACCTTAGTGGACAAAGTCCCTTTATGAATCGAGTAACCCTCATTTCAGTCCTGTTTCACTGAACCGGTATAACCTACCTTTCCAGCCATGTCTATCTCATGAGATATAAAATCTTTACCCAATGCATTGGAGGTAGATATAGGTCCCACCCATCTTATAATGAATCCTTTCTTATGTGTGCCACATAATCATAAAACATACATCATCGCATAACACATGTAACAAAAATGAGATTCTTGAAACATCATGATATCATAAATCAATTCATATAAGATAAAGGAATTCATAAAAATAATTCCATCAAAACATGATCAAATCAATGTAATAATAGGGATAAAAACAGATCCCTTTATTATCTTAGATGGAAAATAATTTTGATAAAATACTTGAACTTCATTCATGAGGAAAATATCCTTTCTACTTCAAAAATACTTTTCCTTTATTAACATGTCATACAATTTTAAACTAAAAGAAGTCGATTAAAAATAAACTTGAAAACTTGTAAAGGAAGCTTCTTGTAAATACTGTTTTAAAAATCCATTCTTTCCGTATAAGTTAAAAAAAACATTCTTCATACTTTTTCCGGAAAAGTCAAAAAGTACCTCGTACGGAAAACGACAAAAGATTCCTTTCATTTCTTTTACTAAAAACTCACCAAAGGGTAAAATTGGATTTAAAAAATTGTAGTTGGATGGAAATAATATTACATATTTATGAAACATGGATGTGGATGATAAAATACACCCCAGTAAATACTTACGAATAAACAATCTCGGATAAAAATGAGATTGTAATATTTCCCTTACCTTAGGTCCGATTTGCTTCGTATGTGTCCGAACCTCCTGTATAATGATTTAAATAATGTCATTGACTTATTAAAGAATCATATTCATTGTTATGATATCATATATGGTTCACTTATGACATTATATTACCCGTTCTTTTGTAAATTCCATGTTAAAGAAGCGTTTTGGGTAAAATCGTTTCATTTATCGTAGGTGTTTTGACTTGTTGTTCTTGACATTATTATTACTTATATCATGATTTACTTACTTCTAGAATATAAAATATGATTTATATATCATATATATTCAGTATATATATATATATATAATAGATAGATAAATAAAATGAAAAACACCGTTCATGGAGACGGTAGTCCGTACGTACGCATAAACGCTGTTTTCCATTCCTTATTGTCTTGAAATGGAAGTAAGTAGATGACATACATATATATATATATATACATAAATCCAGTAGCTTTATAATGTCATATATTTCATTATTATTTCTTATATATACTTTATAATCATTCTTAAATGGTTAACATGGAGAATGAATCTCATCGCGTCGTGGAGACGGTAGTCCGTACGTACGCACGAGCGATGATATCATTTTTATAAATATTGAATTGAATTGGAGTGGATTATACAATATATCAGAATCAATATGATGTTGTAATAACTATGTATAGTTATTATTTACACCATTATACCCATCCATGTAAGGTGGTGGTGGAAAATAGATTACACCACGGCGTGGAGACGGTATTCCGTACGTACGCACGCGCGGTGATTTCTTTTTCCGTAGGATGGATAGATGGTGAAATAGGGTTGTTTCATACGTATAATAACATATCAGTATATGATTGATACTGATGTTATTACTTCATAATGAAACAACCTAAGAAGAAGAAGTGGAAGAAGAAATAAAGATGAAAGAATTGGTAACGGTAATTACCTCTTCTTTGAAGCGCCTCTTTGAGACCTCCTCTTAGGGCACTAAAATTGGTCTTTGAGGAAGACCAGAACCTCTAGGATGTTGCTAGGGAAGTGGAGAAGAGATTTTGGCATGGTTTGGCCGAGCTTGAGTGCTCAAATTGGTGTGAGGAGGAGGGGGAGGAGGTGTCCTTTTATAAGGGAGGAGAGGGGCACCTTAGGAATATCTCAAACTATTATTTTATATTAAAGTCAAAATCGAATTATAATGGTTCCAAAGGGTCTTATTTCGAATATAAAGTGGGGATGGGTCGAAATCCTATCAACCAATAGGATTTAGACAAGTTTAGGTTATTATTTTAACCTTATCAATTAGATTTAACTCTAAGTTAAATAATTTAACTTTTACCGTGTCTTTTTGTTTTCTTTCACTATATGGTTAATACACTTACTATAACATGCCAAACGAACCCCAAATTGTATATTATTAATAAATATATCCTTATCTAAGTCATTTGGACGAACCTTAGATTTTTAGGAATTAAATAACAATTAATAATATAATATTTGATTTTAAAAGTATTTTGTGTCAATTTTGACACTATTTGATATATGATTTTTGTGAAAGTCATAACAGAATTATATGTTCGAACCAAGTTGATTAAATCAACAATAATATATCATAGTAACCTATAAAATTAGTTTAAGTCATAAAAAGTCTCAAATTACATTCATTTGAGCATTTATAACATCAATTATGTTAATATTTCCTTAAAAGGGTAATTACTGCATCATCGTTGTGTCATAAATAAATTAATTTATTTAAAGACTAAAAATTATAAATAAAATATCATTATGTATGAAATCTTTTTATATTTATAATGAATATTTATAGTCGAATTTATCTTATGTATAACCCCATATTAAAAATGTTTTAGTTATTAAACTTTGATTTTAACTATTTTAACTATTCATTAAATAATATAATATTAAATGTCATAATCTAATCCAAGTGGACCTAAATGGTCATATTATATTCATAAGGTTGTTTTTGGTCGAATTACACTTATCCAATAGAATTAAGACATGTGTTAGGGTAATAGTAATATCATATTTACCCTTAGTTGCCCTATTTACTATTAACCGTGGTAAAAAAAAAGTAAAAAGTTACTATTCACCAAAAATTATTTTCATCTCATTGAACCACATTATACTTACTGACATCAACTGTGTCTCTCGGATTTTTGAAATTCCATTCACAGAAGCGGTAAAATTAAGATTTATGAAGAAATTAATTTTTTTAACTACCACTTAGTAGTTTCACTATTCATCAAAAAATTGATGTTTTTTAGAACAATGCCAAAATTTCATCCTAAGCTATATTTCATATTCCGAATTCAAAAATGAAGTCTATTTTACCAAATTAATATCATAGAATTTGCATTAATTAATTTTATAATTAAATCCCGCTGTTAAAACAAATAGCGTGTTTTTAAGAAACAATATCTATCAAAAGATTGACACTTGATTATGTCTAGTTTAAATGTGAAATTACATCCAATGACCAACATTGTATTAAATTGTAAAAATATATTCTAAATATACTTTAAAACCACTCAAATTAATAATTTATCACTATTAATTATTTCGATTAAAAAAGTTGTTTTTAATTAAAATTTAGTAATTTTCACTATTCACCAGAATATGGAAGTTATCTGAAATGTACCAAAATTTTACCTTAGGCTAAATTCGATACTCCGAATCCAAAAATGAAGTCCATTTTGAGAGCTAAAATTTCTAAAATTTCAAAAGTGGTTATTACTATTCATAACGGCTAGTTTTAATAATATCTTAATAGCATATCGTTGTTTAGCGAAACTTGGTGTTGCGTACAACACACGCTATCGTGGAAGGTCGCGATTGCGTGTAATGGAAGGAAAGTCAAGGATGTGTGTTGTGAAAGCTCCTTTTGGTGTAGCGTACAACACAAGACTTTAATAAAATTAAAAAATAATTTTTTTTATAAAATCTTGGGCTGTTACATTCTACCCCCCTTAAAATGAATTTCGCCCTCGAAATTCATCGGGGTTATAAATGGTTAACTATTCGAAAGTTTCTTTAATAGAAACCCACATAGTAAAAAGGAATATCAAAACCAATCTTTAAAAACAAAAGTATGAAATGTAACGGTTACCCAAATAAACTAATCATTGGGTTTCCACATAGATGATAATATGGATATGGAAGAGAAATCTAACCATCATGTTCTGATGGAGAGTGGTAGAGAACATGGCTATGGAAAAGCCAGTAATCACAAATCCATAGATTTGTGATGATATAAGGTACCATCTGATTCATCAGGTATAAGATCACTTGGACAACATTTTTGGTTTTCAAGATCATTTCCCTAAAGTTGAAAATTTGAATTAGAATAAATACTTACTTTATTTTGGTGCAATCTCATTGTTGTTCGTGCCTTGAACAATTTCCACTTCATCTCTTAAATAAATGAAGTTGAAATTGTTATTCATGAAGTGTTAGCAGATCATGTGATAGAATGACAGGGCATTCCATCTGTCTCAAACAAAAGGTTAGCAAAAATTATATGCATAAGTCGATCTATAGTGAGATTAATCATATATGGTTCCTAAAATGGACTTATACTTCATATATCATACTTCTTAATATAATAAAACTAGTTTCTACTAAACAGGGACTTCCTGTAGGCCAGTGGTAGGCGATAAAGGCCAGTCGCACTTCGGTTGTGGGTTCGATTCCCACAGCCTTGTCCGAAGCGATGGGTTGTCGCCCGTCCTGCAGTTTGTCCTTTTTCCAAAACTATATAACATCCCATCAATAATATCGAAAAAAACAATACAAACTTATGTCCAACATAATCCATTCCAATCTTTAGGCTTATCCATAATACTGCAGTCGACTCTCATAATATAGTGAAAACGATTACCAGAGATTTAACACCATCGTCGATCCCCATATATCATAAGATATGTTTTGTTGGTCACATTCCAAACATTCAAAGTCCTTAATTGTGTATTCTCTTGAATACCTTAGTGAAAACATGAATGCAGTTAAAAGTTAACACTTTTCACATACCAAAATCCTCAAAATTCTATATACTCAAACTTAGTCCTTATATCAATCATGAGCTCATGAATACTATTAAACATTTCATTTTCTCGTTTTCCCTTCATTATGCGCATAATATTTCAATCACTTTGAATAACACATTAGACCAATACATAAATATTCCAATATTCCGTGATACAACATTATTTTGGAATCCCATTACATAAACACTTAATCATTCCACCACATCGTTGTCATATTCAACATTGCCAATAGTGATCGCATGTGACTTCCCTTTGTCCTTTGCCTTAAGTGGTTGCTCATGTCGATCATCACTATCCCTTGGATTAGGGAATTTATTAGCATAATGCCCCATTTCCTTGCACTTGAAGCATTGAAGTGTTGGTTGTACGTTCTCTGCAGTGTTTGCTTTATTCACTTCATTAGAATCCCTTTTTCCATTACTTCGACACTCAGCTGCTCGATGACCTTCTTTTCCACACTTAAAACATTTTCTAGTCCCTTTAAGACAATCTCCACCATGCTTCTTTCCACACTTTGTGCATAAGGAAACATTCATCTTATTTTCACCATTATTCTGAGATTTCTCCTTGAACTCCATCTTTCGTTTCTTGTCAAACCCATGAGATGGATATGTAACACCAACTTCCATCTCTACCTTGATATCACAACGCACAATTTCTTCATAGCTACTGAAGTCTCTTATAGCTAATGCCCTTCGAAGACTTGGTTTTAAGCCACTGAAAAATCGATCAACTTTACTTTCAGGTTGGATGATAATACCAGAAGCGTACCTTGCAAGTCTTGTAAAATTTGCTTCATAGGTACCAACAGATTCATCATCCCTTTGCTTCAGTTCAAGAAACTCTTTCTCCATATTTGTTCGGAGAATACGAGGGAAGTACTTATTGAAAAATAAGTTCTTGAACTCGTCCCATTCCATAGACTCAATTTCATCCCTTTGCCTCGTATTCTTAATAAGATTCCACCATTGATCAGCATCTCCTTCCAAACGATACACTGCTAGGATGACTTTATCATGTTCAGAACATTGAAGAACTGAAAATATCTTTTCAATAGTACTAATCCATTGTTCAGCAACTAATGGATCAGTAGACCCACTGAAAGAAGGTGGACGCTGGCTCATGAAGGATTCAACAGAATGTTGCTCCTTCCTTTGCTCGTTTGGAAGTCCTGCATGATTCATAGCTTGAGAAAGTTGTGTGAGCATGGCTACAAGATTTTTCATTCCAGCTCCCATATCGTTTGGTTGCTCAGGGGGACAATCATTGCATTGCCCATCACATTCCACATTAACACGGTTCCTTCGGGTTCCAGCCATCGTCTAAAACCCCAAAAGAATAGTATGAGAGGAAAAAATCATGCTAGGGAAAAAACATAATAAAGGGGTAGTACCCTCAATATCTAACATCTTAGGTTAAATTCGAAGATCGTTAGCGCAATTCTAGGACTATAACCTATACGTATACTTAACCTTAGAGACATCCCTAGACATACCTTAGAAATATCTCTAGGGATCTCACTAACGTTTTCGCATCCTAGTTTCCAAAGGTTGACTAATCCTTTCCTCTGATACCAACTGTAGAGACCCGAAGCCTGACTTACATGGACTTTACATTACTTTTGAGGAATACTTAGTACATAACAAAAACACACACACAAGGATCGTAATAGTTTAGTGTCTTTGGAAACTCGGAATAAAATCTTCTAATCGTGGTGAAAGATCTTCAACATCTCCCTTAAAGATATTCCTTTTTTTACCTAAAACCTTTCTTTATATCCTGGGGAAAAGAAAACATAAAAGGGTGAGCTCAAATGCTCAGTAAGGGTAAACGAAAGAAATATCAATCACATCGTATTCATAAGAACATAACATTTTGGAAATCATAACCTGAAAAAGAGAGCATAATTTCATAACATGGGATAAATCATGGTAGTGAAATGTAATCACAATAATCATAACATAAAACATGAAACTTTGTGGCATTCACACATAATCATATAGAATCATTTCTTGTTAGTCAAGACTCATTGCAAAGACTATCTTAGTGGACAAAGTCCCTTTCTGAATCGAGTAACCCTTGTTTCAGTCCTGTTTCACTGAACCGGTATAACCTACCTTTCCAGCCATGTCTATCTCATGAGATATAAAATCATTACCCAATGCATTGGAGGGAGATATAGGTCCCACCCATCTTATAATTAATCCTTTCTTATGTGTGCCACATAATCATAAAACAGACATCATCGCATAACACATGTAACAAAAATGGGATTCTTGAAACATCATGACATCATAAATCAATTCATATAAGATAAAGGAATTCATAAAAATAATTCCATCACAACATGATCAAATCAATGTAATAATAGGGATAAAAACAGAACACTTTATTATCTTAGATGGAAAATAATTTTGATAAAATACTTGAACTTCATTTTTGAGGAAAATATCCTTTCTACTTCAAAAATACGTTTCCTTTATTAACATGTCATACAATTTTAAACTAAAAGAAATCGATTAAAAATAAACTTGAAAACTTGTAAAGGAAGCTTCTTATAAATACTGTTTTAAAAATCCATTCTTTCCGTATAAGTTAAAAAAAACATTCTTCGTACTTTTGTCGGAAAAGTCAAAAAGTACCTCGTACGGAAAACGACAAAAGATTCCTTTCATTTCTTTTACTAAAAACTCACCAAAGGGTAAAATTGGATTTAAAAAATTGTAGTTGGAAGGAAATAATATTACATATTTATGAAACATGGATGTGGATGATAAAATACACCCCAGTAAATACTTACGAATAAACAATCTCGGATAAAAATGAGATTGTGATATTTCCCTTACCTTAGGTCCGATTTGCATCGTATGTGTCCGAACCTCCTCTATAATGATTTAAATAATGTCATTGACTTATTAAAGAATCATATTCATTGTTATGATATCATATATGGTTCACTTATGACATGATATTACCCGTTCTTTTGTAAATTCCATGTTAAAGAAGCGTTTTGGGTAAAATCGTTTCATTTATCGTAGGTGTTTTGACTTGTTGTTCTTGACATTATTATTACTTATATCATGATTTACTTACTTCCAGAATATAAAATATGATTTATATATCATATATATTCAGTATATATATATATATAATAGATAGATAAAAAAAATGAAAAACACCGTTCATGGAGACGGTAGTCCGTACGTACGCATAAACGCTGTTTTCCATTCCTTATTGTCTTGAAATGGAAGTAAGAAGATGACATACATATATATATATATATATATACATAAATCCAGTAGCTTTATAATGTCATATATTTCATTATTATTTCTTATATATACTTTATAATCATTCTTAAATGGTTAACATGGAGAATGAATCTCATCGCGTCGTGGAGACGGTAGTCCGTACGTACGCACGAGCGATGATATCATTTTCATAAATATTGAATTGAATTGGAGTGGATTATACAATATATAAGAATCAATATGATGTTGTAATAACTATGTATAGTTATTCTTTACACCATTATACCCATCCATGTAAGGTGGTGGTGGAAAATAGATTACACCACGGCGTGGAGACGGTATTCCGTACGTACGCACGCGCGGTGATTTCTTTTTCCGTAGGATGGATAGATGGTGAAATAGGGTTGTTTCATACTTATAATAACATATCAGTATATGAGTGATACTGATGTTATTACTTCATAATGAAACAACCTAAGAAGAAGAAGTGGAAGAAGAAATAAAGATGAAAGAATTGGTAATGGTAATTACCTCTTCTTTGAAGCGCCTCTTTGAGACCTCCCCTTAGGGCACTAAAATTGGTCTTTGAGGAAGACCAGAACCTCTAGGATGTTTCTAGGGAAGTGGAGAAGATATTTTGGCATGGTTTGGCCGAGCTTGAGTGCTCAAATTGGTGTGAGGAGGAGGGGGAGGAGGTGTCCTTTTATAAGGGAGGAGAGGGGCACCTTAGGAATATCTCAAAATATTATTTTATATTAAAGTCAAAATCCATTTATAATGGTTCCAAAGGGTCTTATTTCGAAGATAAAGTGGGTATGGGTCGAAATACTATCAACCAATAGGATTTAGACAAGTTTAGGTTATTATTTTAACCTTATCAATTAGATTTAACTCTAAGTTAAATAATTTAACTTTTACCGTGTCTTTTTGTTTTCTTTCACTATATGGTTAATACACTTACTATAACATGCCAAACGAACCCCAAATTGTATATTATTAATAAATATATCCTTATATAAGTCATTTGGCCAAACCTTAGATTTTTAGGAATAAAATAACAATTAATAATATAATATTTGATTTTAAAACTATTTTGTGTCAATTTTGACACTATTTGATATATGATTTTTGTGAAAGTCATAACAGAATTATATGTTCGAACCAAGTTGATTAAATCAACACTAATATATCATAGTAACCTATAAAATTAGATTAAGTCATAAAAAGTCTCAAATTACATTCATTTGAGCATTTATAACATCAATTATGGTAATATTTCCTTAAAAGGGTAATTACTGCATTATCGTTGTGTCATAAATAAATTAATTTATTTAAAGTTTAAAAATTATAAATAAAATATCATTATGTATGAAATCTTTTTAGCTTTCTAATGAATATTTATAGTCGAATTTATCTTATGTATATCCCCATATTAAAAATGTTTTAGTTATTAAACTTTGATTTTAACTATTTTAACTATTCATTAAATAATATAATATTAAATGTCATAATCTAATCCAAGTTGACCTAAATGGTCATATTATATTAATAAGGTTGTTTTTGGTCGAATTACACTTATCCAATAGAATTAGGACATGTGTTAGGGTAATAGTAATATCATATTTACCCTTAGTTACCCTATTTACTATTAACCGGGGTAAAAAAAAAGTAAAAAGTTACTATTCACCAAAAATTATTTTCATCTCATTGACCCACATTTTACTTACTGACATCAACCGTGTCTCTCGGATTTTTGAAATTCCATTCACAGAAGCGGTAAAATTAAGATTTATGAAGAAATTAATTTTATTAACTACCACTTAGTAGTTTCACTATTCATCAAAAAATTGATGTTTTTCAGAACAATGCCAAAATTTCATCCTAAGCTATATTTCATATTCCGAATTCAAAAATGAAGTCTATTTTACCAAATTCATATCATAGAATTTGCATTAATTAATTTTATAATTAAATCCCGCTGTTAAAACAAAGAGCGTGTTTTTAAGAAACAATATCTATCAAAAGATTGACACTTGATTATGTCTGGTTTAAATGTGAAATTATATCCAATGACCAACATTGTATTAAATTGTAAAAATATATTCTAAATATACTTTAAAACCACTCAAATTAATAATTTATCACTATTAATTATTTCGATTAAAAAAGTTGTTTTTAATTAAAATTTAGTAATTTTCACTATTCATCAGAATATGGAAGTTATCCGAAATGTACCAAAATTTCACCTTAGGCTAAATTCGATACTCCGAATCCAAAAATGAAGTCCATTTTTAGAGCTAAAATTTCTAAAATTTAAAAAGTGGTTATTACTATTCATAACGGCTAGTTTTAATAATATCTTAATAGCATATCGTTGTTTAGCGAAACTTGGTGTTGCGTACAACACACGCTATCGTGGAAGGTCGCGATTGCGTGTAATGGAAGGAAAGTCAAGGATGTGTGTTGTGAAAGATCCTTTTGGTGTAGCGTACAACACAAGACTTTAATAAAATTAAAAAAGAATATTTTTTTATAAAATCTTGGGCTGTTACAATATTCCTTGGTTAATCACATTCTATTTACTATATTTTAATAATAATTTTTTATTCAATAGAACTAGTTTAAGTAATATCATTGAATAAAACATAAATATTATTATATTTAACCATCACTTATTTAGGTTGATTAGAAATATACCATGAAAATTTAGAAAAATAATTCATTTTATGTATACATATTCATGTGATTTTATCCAAATAATACTCATATGATTGTAATCACTCACAAATAACTACTTTTGATTTTTGTAATCGATAAATCCTAAAGGAAACATTTTAATAAAGGATTCCAAAGACAATGAAGAGTTTTTAAAAATGTGAAACATAACATGATAAGGGTTGGGGTGTAGAATAATATGGTTACTCCTAATAAGATACCATTAGTTATGATTAAAAATTTGATGTTTATGGTGTTTTTATTCACAATGATGAATAAAATGATAGTGAATCATGGGAATTTAAAAGATTATGAAGACTAAGGAAATAAAATTAAAATTAAATTATTTTAAAAAATTCAAAATAAACACCTTGGTGAATGTCTCAATGAATGAGAAGATTATTTGTGTTTAGAAAAAATGTGTATATGGAAATAAATTCGAATAAAAAAACAAAATAACTGGTTATCAACTTCACGAGATAAGACTTTTCATAGTCTTAACTATGATATTAATTTTGGAACCTCATTGGTAATTATATCATTAATTATATCAATCTTTTAGATACCCTTGAATGATTTTATTAGTGCATGAAATAAAAATTTTTAAGGTTGAAATATATTAAATTGGGAGAAAGAAACACTGTGATATTTTAATGTATATATTTCTTTTTAAAATATAACATGTCCCACAAATTTATTTACATGAATCATTAAACCAAAAAAACCATAGAATGTTAAATAATTAATAAAATACATTAATATAATTTGTAGAAAAAAATATATTTAAAATAATTAAAAAATAAAAAATGAAAAATTTCATTATTAATATTTAGTAATCAATGAAATTAATATTATTGTAATTAAATAACCAAAATTATTTTATTATGATTTAAAATGTAACATTTAAAGAAAGTATATTTTTATGTTTTTTTAAAAAATATATATTATTGATAAAATATATATTTAGATGAATAATATATCGTCATAAATTTAGTTAGTAATTTATTAGAAACAGGAATATAAATATTTAATATTTTAAGTTGTTATTTTCCAATAATTGTTTTCTCTATTTATTTATTTTATAAATAATGAAACTTCCAATTTTAGATTTTTATTTGGAATAAATTAAATTAAATTTTTTATTTATAAAAACAATAATAATTTAGTGTGAATTTATGATATTTTTATAAATTAATTTTTTTAAAAAATGATTTGAAATAAATATATTCCTAAAATGATCACTTTTTTGACATTATCATAATAAAGAATGAATAAAATGTCTTTGATAACTTTTTCAATAATATGTAAATTTATAAGAAAAATTAATCATTTAAAAATACTATATTGTATTTATAAAACAAATATTTATCCTTTTGGAAATACATGTAATATTTTACTATAAAAAATTAATAATTAACTAATAATAAAAAATTAGTTTTCATTGAATATAGACACAAAAAAAATTGATTTAATTTTTTTATCAACATGATCAAATTTTAAAGTAAAATAAATTTAATTTATGTTAATAAATGTTTGGTTATTATGAAAAATGTTAATAATCATGATAATGGTAAAAATATTATTTTTGATGAAAGTGTTTATTACTATTGCCTAGTTTTTTTTAAATAAAATAAATTTGTTTATACTAATAATTTTAGACAATAAAGTTCATATATTTAAATAAATTATTACTAATTTAATTAGTAATCAATAATTAATTCTACTGAGAACACTAAATGTTGAAAACTATTTTTTTACAAAATGTTTTTCAAAATAAAATCATTTAATTTAAATGAAAATTATCAATGAACGAGAAATTTAATTAGATTAAATAAGGATAAAGTTTCATGTCATCCAAAAAAACAGATAATATGTGTAAATTCATATATATATTTAAAACATAAGTTACCTATCTAAATAATATTTACTTTTGTAAAAGAAATTATGAATTAAAAATATAAGAAAAATGAGTTCCAAAAGGTTTAAAACATATAGAGAAGTTAATTTAAGAATTATTTTAAACCTAATACTAATAAAAAAAAATTATTTCATGTTTTTTACCCATGAATACTATAGTGATATAATTAATAAATAATAGGTATTTAAAAAAGGTCCCATTTCTTATCTTTTAAAGGGGACATGCATCCAATACATCATATCACACCTATACCCACTAGTGGATAATAAAAAAATTAATTCTATTCGTATTTTTCTATCTGCAACATATATATGAAAATGATAACCATTATATAACTTTATCCATCTATTACTATTGATATTTTTAAGATAAAACTCAATCTATGAGAGTAAATATTACCTCCTTAATATTTTATTCTTAAAATTTCACTTAATAAATTATTATATGAATAGTAATATAATGACTCAATATTATTATTATGTTGATATGTTATTGTTTTTATGGATCAAAAATTAAATACTCATCTCCATCATAAAAGATGAAAAAATCATCAGTAGTGTCTATGTGTAGTGTACTACCTCCATGAATAAATATGTTCCATTTTTCATACACACTGTTATGGAATATTTTATTGAATTAATTTATCAATAATCATGATATGATTAATATAAATATATTTATGAAATTTAAAATTAGAATATACCTAAATTATATCACATTTATTGGGAAATGAAAAAGTTAGTCATGTATCATGTAGACTACCGCCTCTATGAAGTAACATTTATCACTTCCCATATTGATTATTTATTATTTTTTAAATCATATTAACATATAAATTAAAATTATAATAGGAAATATATAATTTAATTATTATTTTAATATAATGATATTATACCCATTATTAACTATACTCAACCATTGAGGTGTTAATAGTTCATGTTGACAATATTTTAACAACCTAAATTAATAATGATTTAAACCCTTGTAATGAATGATTACAGGAACATAAATAATAATATTATTTTATGATAATAAAAATTGATGATTTTATTATGTTTTTAGAATGGTAACACTAAAACATTTATATTTGATTAAAATTTCATCATTGATCCCTACATTAGAGAAATAATATGATACAAATTTAATTATTACTCAAACTTAATAAAAAATTATATAAAAAATATAAATCATATTATAATTAATGTTCTATATTAAATTAAATATAGATTAATAAGGTCCTTAGGAATGTATCTTTAAATCATAATTTAATTATTCAACATATCAATAACTATAAGAGAATAAATTGAGAAGTATATATTGTACTCCTGTCTAAATATTCACCATGAAAAATATATTTATTATTATACACCATGTTTTAAGTTGAATGGTTTACTAATTCCCATTTAATATCATTTATCACGAATCCCATATATTATAATATAATTAATTTTATACTCCATATTCTATCTGGCATGAGGTTCTGACTACAAAATTACAAAATATATAAGTTTTTATTCTTTCTCATTTTTATTCCATTGAGTTACAAACAATAATACTAAACACTATTCCTCCTGGTATAATTTTTTATACCTCATGAATATTTTTTTATTAATTTTCTGAATCCTAATTTTATTTGGTTTATAAAATATTCCACATTAAATAATTATCAAAGTATTCTTATCACATTGATTATGATATTTTGAAAGTGGTATGATGATTTTAATTCATATTCCATGATACTTACTTTCTATAATGAAAATATTTCCTTTTGTATAATGTATTAACCTCCCTATATATTTCATATTACAAATATTTCTTAGTTTATAGTTTTTTAAAATATATTTCATGAATTTCTCCTCAATTTTATTTTATTCTTATGTTACTAGTAAGATGGGGTTTACATCACCATAATTAATTTCAACTAATTATTAATTTTGAATGGTTTTAAATATTATTAATTTTAATAAATTTATCTCTAAAACACCCATAAGTTTACTATCACTTGTTAATTTTAGGGGTTTTAATTGTATTCATACGATTTAAATTTCACATTTTCACATCTCATACTGGTAGTAGGGATACAAACATCATATTTTATTTATGGTAAGGAGCCACCCTTTTGATGTCTTTATTCATTAAATTATTTTGAAATTGTACTTAATTATTCCTAAATAATTATAAAGGTCATTTTATACATTTATTACTTTCACCATTATATATATATATATATATATTAAGTTTTAATGTTTTCAATACGGTTCAAATTTATAAAAGTGTGAAAAATCTATTCTTAATGTTTTCCATGTGAAAACATACATCATATGTTATTTTAATTTCTATGCAATTTACCATCTATATTTTTATATTTTTAGAAAAATATAATTTTAAACTACTTGTTTTGTAAATTATTGGATTTAACTTTTATTTGCTTGATCAAATTGATTTAATATTTCCAAAGATATTTTCTCCCACACAAAAAAATAAATTCGTATCTATGTCTTTATCATTTAATTATATGATATGAAAAGTCAAGTTTATTATTTAAATCTTTCAATAAACTGTCTTTCTTTGTATGGATTTTGTAACATTCATTTCTTTCAAAGATATAATCCACCACAACCTTTGTATTTCATAAAACTCCACTGTGAATTGGATTAAATTATCTTTTAAAAACTTCCCTTTTTGAATATATTTATTTCAATTATATTTTTTGGAAGGGTCTTTATATAGATTCTATTTATCAACTCATTAGATAAATTATCATCTTTACTATATAATATTATACTATATTGTGTTTGTTTTAGGATTCTCTTATAGTGATATGTTTAATTTATTTATTTTGGAACTATTTAATGTCTATATATTTTTTATTCTCATATAAATGATTATTGATTACCTGAGAAGGTGGATTATTTATTAATTGACCATCTAACTTCTTTATCTATTTGTATAAAACCATGTTATCCAATTTATTAACATGGGAAAAATTATTGGTGTTCTAATAAATTTTTACAATGTAAATAATTATTTTAAAATTTGATAATGTATTTACTATTAATTATCTCTTATTATAAGTGAATTAGGCTTAATTAGTGACGAGAGGGGATAATATATAGGTATACCCTGTATGGATCGATAGGTCTCATGAGACCTCCATGATTGGTTATTTTGATGTATTCCATCATATTAAAAAATAGTTCACAATCATAAGGCTGTGATGGTAAAATAGGGATGTCATAGCCTATTTCATGGAATTAAAAATTAATCATTATCAATCCTATCACTATGTAACTAATTATTATTATCCACAAGATCATTTTATTTCTATTGTAATCCATGAATATATAATTATTTATGTTTCACTCTATTGTGTAATTATTTTTGTATTTTTATTCCATTAATGACCCACACTAGGTTCCATTGAACCGGTAATTGGAGCAAGGGTGCAACATGGATTCATACACACCTCCACATGCTCCAAAGGATTAGAACTAGAATCAAATATATAAGGTAATATGGGGGGAGACTATACTAGTATATAAAACTAAAACCAACCAGGGAAATAACAAATAAGTCTGAAACATAAAGATACCAATTTTAGTTGATGAAAATTATAGAAATTACAAAATAATACTCCAATAACTCTCTTCATAATGAGATATGTAGTATATAAGTTTAGGAAAAAAATTTCAAAGAAAAATTAAATAATATCTTCAAATAAAAATGTTACATGATGAGATATTCCATCAACATATAATTTAGTCCAAGTCATGTCTCAAACTCACATGTTCTATCCTAGAAACGAAATGATCAACAAAATTAACTATTTTCATGTTCCTACAACATATATGATATTGTGATTACTTCTCTAGCATGGAAATTCCTTGATGACCTTAGAAGTGTGTGAGTATAACTCAGTAGAACAACATCAATGCCATCCCAAAAATAACCTATTGATAATAATGTCCCTGCATGAGTGATATAAATAACCATTTACGAATTTATTTTTTATCAAGTTAACATTTAATAATTTTAACAAACTTGTTAAAACCCATAAAAATCCACTAATGCGTAATCCCCATTGTGATAATCAACATCGATCAATACCATGATTTACCAAATAAATTGAGTCTCTGATCATGGTATTCATTATGGAATAACATGCTCCAATGTATACTATAAAGGAATCCACTATCATTATCATGACCCCTCCCCACAAGTTGTACCCCTAATGGGCCGGAAATTTGATAAGAGAGATAATGACCCTGGAGTCCTACCTCCAGTAGTCCCCGGGTTGGTGACTAGCATCGAGGGTATAATGAACAGAAAAATGGGAGCCATTACCCTATAAGAGAACACAAGGGAAAGAGAGAGAAAAGACAGACACCAACCAAATAAAAAAACGACAACAATATAAAATAAATCCCAAGAACACATATGTATCATCATACTAAACTACTACAACTGAATGGAAAAATTGCAAGTGCCAAAGGAATGTAAAAATAGCAGCAACCACAAGCCCGAAAAGCTCCTGCAACCCCAAGCTAGTTGAAACAAGATTGATCTCCAACCTCCTCCAAGTTACCTAAAAAACTATTTATATTTACATAGAGTGAGTATATAATAATACACAGTAGGATCCCCCCTTATGGCCTCTTGTGATAAATTAAAGAAAGTATGTTAAAGAACAGTGAACAATAAGGGAAACTAATTCTTCACCAAAATTTGTATACTATGTTTCCTTGTCTCACCATGGATACTCTCACAAAGTATTGCATACAAGAGTATATAATATAATAAAAAATATCAAGGGTAATGTCATGGCCCCTCCCCATAAGGTGTGCCCCTCCTGAGCCATCAATTTGATAAGGGAGATAGTGACCGCCGAGTCCTGCCTCTAGTAGGCCTCGGCATGGTAAATAGCACCGAGGGTATAGTGAACACACAAATGGGAGGTATTACCTTATAAGAAAACACATGAGAAATAGAGAGATAAGGAAAATACCAAACAAATCCATATCAGACAACAATATAAAATAAATCCAATGTACACAATGTAATTGCATGAAAAACTACTACAATTGAAAGGGGAAAACTGCAAGTTCGAATGGAATGTAAAAACAACAGTGACCATGAAGCCCGAATAGCTCCAGCAACCACATGCTAGTAGTAACCAGCCTGATCTCCAACCTTCTCAAAGTTAACTAAAAAGTAGCTTATATATACACCGGGAGAGTATAAAAGTATACTCATTTGTATCCTCCCTATAGCCTCTTGTGCAAAAGTAACAAAAGCATGCTAAAGCACATTGACCAACATGTAAAACTAACTCATCACCTAAACAGGTATACTATGTTCCCAGACTCACCATGGAAACTCTGACTATGTATCACATTCAAGAGTATATAATATAATAATTAAAATCAAGGGTACCTCGCCACTACTTCCACACTGGGTTTCCACTTTTCCCAAACATCGCAGGTTATACTACTACAAAAACGGTAAAGGGAAGTGCCACCTTTTATCAGCCCTAAGAAAAAAGAGCTAATAATGAAGCCATGTATCAGTGCTAAAATTTAGTTCTTATAAAAGGTAACATTCATCAGCGCTAAATTTTTAGTGCTAACAATGGTAGCCTTTATCAGAGCCTTTTTAGGGATGATAAAACTGTAGCCCAATATTTTATAAAATTGGTCACACAGTGTCCTCTCTTTATCGCACCCTAAAGATCTCCTGGTACTGTACCCCTGCAATAACTCCCCTCCCCCTGATCTTTGCATTGCTGGACCTCCCTCTCCCTTGATCTTCATGTTTCCAGACCTCCGCCGCTATCCCTACTCCTTATCCTCCCCCTCGAACCCCTTCTGCAGATCCTTATCCGAGAAAACCCTACTTCTCCTCCTCCTCGCTCAACCCTTCTCCCTGTCAACCCTACTCCTCCATTTCTCAATGGTTGGTAGCTCCTCTAATGCACCTACCCCTCTGTAGGTCACACCATCCCCTCCCGACGTAGCGTAGAAGGCTGCCTACTTCTCCTCCTCTAATGTGAATTTATTTTCACTTCTTTATGATTCTCTTCTTGAAATTTTTTCTTAGGAAGGATGTGACAATAATGCTTATTCAATTTTTGTGTTTTTTTATGGTTTTAATGTTTAATGGTCATACATAAGACTTTTTGATTACCCTCATGTGTTAAGTCATGTATTATTTGACTATTCTTATCATTCTTAGGAAATATTTGTTAAATCGTTAGTTGAGGTTGGGGACATGAAATTTCTCCTTCTTTACTAAGTGTAAATTGTATAATTATCATGTAATTTTTTTCCACTAGATGGATAGTACTGACTAACCCAAATACTATAATTAATTACACTAAAGGAAGTTTAAGTGAAGAGGGAGTTTTTCATTTGATTTATGAAGTTCCATAAAGTTTCTTATATGTTTATGGATTTATTTTTGTTGTTGCAAATTGATTTATTCTTGATATTTTGAAAGAATGTTCTTACGAATAATAATATTTTATAATCACATGTCATTATTTTCTAGTCACTTAAGGTAGGTAATGAATTGGTTGTATGGAAATCTGTAATTAAAGTATTATATTAAAACTATAAATTCTACATTAATATGAACGAATGTTTAAGGGGGAGATTTTAGTGTGATTTTATTATATTTTTCCCCTTTCATGCTACTATGTATGGGGTAATTATAACTATGATTATAAGGGTGATGGTTTATTGATGTGGTTGGGAGCATGTGATGTGGTAATTAATACAGTAGTGATAGATGGATTATTGTGTGGTTATGATAGGAATGATATGGCTATTTAGGCAAACAATAAGTGGTTTTATGGATTTTAGAATTTGATTAGTGGTGTTTTATTTCATGGAAACTTAGTTGTTATTGGGAGGGGTTATAGTTTAATTTTGGCATGGAATATGGTTGGAATAAATGAAAATAGTAATGGGTGATGGGATGGAAATGATAAATGATGGCTTTTTAAATGATTAATGATAATTATTGGAATAATTATTTTCAATAAATAGTTAATGAGAGAATAAATGTTTTTAATGATTAATGAATAGATTATATTGGGTAGTGATTCATTGATTGGTTTTACATTAAAATTTTTAACAATTGAAATGCATCTGGTAATAAAAATCCACTAAATTATAATGTTAAATGAAATGAGATTTTCATAATGTTGATATGAATGCTTATATGATTTGTTGGGGATTATTTGTGGCATTATAATGGAAGTGGTTATTAGAGGGTGGTAGTAACAAGGCAATGGTTGAAAAGGGTGTTTGTAGTGTTATTTTGGTGTAAACCCTTAGGAAATATTTATGTGTGACTATATACTTATTATATTTTCTTATTATTTATTATGCACCACCACTTGAGTCGAGTAACATGATTGAAATCCATATGGGTACTTTGGTTCTGAGTGTTTTTCTCAATATCTAGGTTATAGAGGGAACAAATATTGAACCACTCCCCCTTCCATTCTCCCCCTTCACACTTAGTATGAGTTGTAATGGCTCACAGTGGGTGTATATATATTACCTATACTGATTTTATGTTTTGGTGTGTATATATTCTTGTTGACATGATTATGTGTATTTGGTATGGATACATAGTGGGGTTTATGCATTATACGAGGAGAGTATGATGTTTATGTCCTTTATGTTCACGATAGAATATTGTGATGAGGATTTGATGTGTGGTTGTGATGTGGATATGGTTTTTATGTGTTTGTGACATGTGTATGTGTAGATATATGGTTATGAAATTATATAGAAGGGGTTGAAGCATAAGAAATATTCTATTAGTGTATGAGAATGACAATATTTGTGGGGAAGTGGATGTGGGGGTAATTTATTAATAAATATTCTTTTGATATTACTCTTAAGATGGAGTTTCTAATTATACACTCAAGAGGATTGAATGGGATGATAGGTCAACAATATTTGTTAAAAATTTCATATGGAATAACATGGGAGACCATCTATGACACAAGTGATTATCCCCCCTCCCCATGATTTATAGTAAGTAACTTAAGCATACCAAAAATATTTGGCATTATGATATTTAATGTAGGGAAGAGACCTATGCGTGGTAGACGTATCATTCATTATTATTATTTTGTTTGTACTGGGGTGATTTGAGGAAACTATAATGAATATAAAGTAATTATATTTAATGAATTCCATATTGTAGAATTATGAGAATCCTTTCTTTAATTATACTGATGGCTACTGGTTTTCATCCATATTTATTTTAGGTTGGTGAGGTATAAAAGGATGGACTAGTTGACCGTATAAGGGTTGACCTGATAGAGGAGGATGATCCATAGAGGATGATTCCGTGTGAGTTTTACCATATATGACACAAGTTATTATCCCTGCGAACCCCATTGGGTATGGAATCTTTGTTGATTTTGATTGGGGGTCTATCCTGGTTCTGTTGATTTCCAAATCATTATTGGAAATGGTTAGGCTCTATTAATATCTATTTTTATAAGGATGTGATTCTCTTATACTCTATTTGGATGTCTTGTTTTGTGTATTTGAACCATGTATACTAATATTTGAGATTCAAATAGGATATAGATGAATAAATATTAGATAGATTGTAATTGATTGACAATAGAGTATGAGAACGGAGTGAAAGAGTTCATCAAATTTGTAAAGGATCACACAAAGGATCCTTCTCAAATACTTTATCCATGTTTACGTTGTTGTTTTTATAGACTAATTACTCCAGAGGAGTTGGAAGAACATTTGATGTGTCATGGAATAGATTAGAGTAATAAATGTTGGAATAAACATGGAGAAAAGTTAATGTAGCTACTGGTTGGGATAAAACTACATTTTATGGATCATCAGATATAAATACAAATATGGATAATGAAGAAGACCATATGGAGGATGTGATTACCGATGTCAATGATGATAAAGATCGTATTGAAGAAGTGACAAGGACAATTTAAGATGAACTCCGTGATTGCCCAAAATTGTATGAGAATTTAAAGATGTGAAAAGACGCCATTGTATGCTTGTTACAAAAAATATAAAACATTGTCAGTTGTACTGAAGTAGTAAAAATTGAAATATGGAAACAGATGAAGTGATGTTAGTTTTACGGAACGACTTGCTTTCTTGAATGACATGATATCAAAAGATAATGATCTCCCATGATGTACATAATAAGCTAAACGAATGCTACGCTCGATGGGTATGATTTCTGAAAGAATACATGTGTTCCCAAAAGACTGTATATTGATTCGGAAGAAGAAATAATCACTTACAGAATTCCCAAAGTGTGGTTCTTCTCGATACAAGAAAGATGAATCCAGTCCTACGAAAGTTTTATGGTACTTTCCAATCTTTCCAAGGTTTAGGCATCTATATGTAAGTGAAGAAACTGCAAGACAATTATCGTGGAATGCAGTTAAAAGAAATAAAAATGGGAAATTACATCATCCGGATGACTCTCCTCAATGGAAGAAAATTGATCATGAGTATCCTGAATTTGTAAAAGAGAAGAGAAACCTTCGCCTTGCATTATGTACAAATGGAGTGAATCCTTTTGCTTTTCAAACCAGTAATCAAAATGCATGGCATGTTAGGTTGGTAAATTATAAATTGCCACCCTGGTTATGCATGAAGAGGAAATTTGTTATGTTATCTATGATTATATCAAGACCAAAACAACCAGGTAACCATATTGTTTTTATATAGATCCTTTGATCGTGGATTTGATGTTATTGTGGGATTCAGGTGTTATGTTGTATTATACTTATAAAAGTGAATACTTCACGTTGAGAGAGATGTTTTATGGAACAATAAATGATTTCCCTACTTATGGAAATTTTTCAAGCTATAGAATTAAAGTAACTCAAGGGTGTCCCATGTGCGAAGAAGATACATAATGAATTAGGTTGAAATATTCATTAAAATTTGTGATTCTATGACATCTTAGATTTCAACCTCGTCAGCATAAGTACCGATCTTAGATGGCATCATTAAATGGAAGTTCAGAACAACATAGATCACCGTCTCTAGTAACAGGTGATCAGTATTTTGGGAAATTATATGATGTGAACACTATTTTTGGTAAACCATTTTTGAAAAACCGTACGAAAATCGGTTGGAAAAATAGATCAGGTTTTTTTGAATTACCATACTGGAATTGTTTATACGTCATAAATTTTCTTGATGTGATGCATGTGGAAAAAATGTAAATGAAAGTGTTATCAGAATGCTGCTAAATGCCCCTGAAAAAACAAAGGATGGAATTAAGGCATGGATGGACATGGTTGACATGGGAATACATGAAGAGTTGGCTCCTGTGAAGGGTGTAACACCCCAAGATTTCATAGTGTGTTATTTCTTCAAAATAATTCAATAACTTGCACTACACGCAACACTGAGTTCAATTGCACCATGACTTACCAAAAAAAAAGCCATTAAAAGAGGTCATGAATAGTATTAACTAAATTTTAAACTTTATATAATCCTTATAATTTTAGAATCCATATTATGAGTTTCTTAGTCATAATGCAAGAACAGATTCATTTTCAGTATTTCACTTTTATCAACTTCTAATAGTGAAACCTTTTTAAATACAATATTTTAAACTTTTTTACTAAATGGGGACATCAAAAATTTAAAATGAAACACCCCAAGCTTCCACGGTACGTTTCCCTTTGAATAATGTGATAGCGTGTGTTGTACGCAACACCGAGTTCTAACACACCATAACCAATCAAACTAGCCGTTATAAATAGTAATACCTACTTTTTGAAAATATATATATTTTATATTTCAAAATGGACTTCATTTTGGATTCGGAATATCTAATTTAGCCTAAGGTGAAATTTTGGTACTTTTCGGATAACTTTCATATTTTGATGAATAGTGAAAATTACTAAATTTTAATTAAAAACAACTTTTTTAATCAAAATAATTAATAGTGATAAATTATGAATTTGAGTGGTTTTAAAGTATATTTAGAATATATTTTTACAATTTAATATAATGTTGGTCATTAGACATAATTTTACAATTAAACCGAACATAAACAAGTGTCAATCTTTTGATAGTTATTATCTCTTAAAAACACGCTTTTTGTTTTGACAGCGGGAATTAATTTTAAATTAATTTCTGCCACTTCTGTGTTTTGAATTTAGAAAAATGGATTCCATATTTGGAATCAGGATTTTAAAATTGTGTAAATAGGTAACTTTTATTTTTAGACATTTTGAATAATTACTGCGGTAAATATTTTATTTACCATAGTTAAGGGTAAATCCGGTAAATAAGGGTTAAAAAATAATATTATAATAATACTAAATTACCCTAAAACGTGTCCTAACCCTATTGGTTGATACATGGTCGACCATGGGCATCTTTGGGTCGATTTTGGGACCCCATGGATCCACTTGTAAGTGATAATGACACTTTATTTTAATTAAGTCAAAATGAATACAAAAATGACACAAGCATATATCTTTTAGAAAAACAATTGTTACATAGGGTTATATAAGTTGGATTTTAGATTATAAATATTCATTATAAAGATAAAACGATTTCCTACATAATGATATTTTATTTATAATTTTTAGACATTAAATAATTTATTTTATTTATGACACAATGATGATGCAGTAATTTCTAAAATAGTGAAAAATTAAAATAATTGATATTATAAATACCCAAATAAATATAATATGAAACTTTTAATGAATTAAACTAATTTTATAGGATAATATGATATATTAGGAGTGATTTAATTGACTTTGTTCGAAGTAATCAATCTGTTATGAGTTTCACAAAAATCAACTATTGAATAGTGTCAAAATTGACATAAAAGAGTTCTTAAAACAAATATTATATTATTAATTGATATTAAATTTTTAAAAATCTAAGGTTCGGCCAAGAGACTTATATAATGATAGGATCATCATTAATGGACCACTTGGGGGTCGCTTGTATGTATATGGTAAGTCTAGTAACCATATAATATAAAAATACAAAGAGACATTGTAAAGGTGAAACTAATTAACTTAGAGTTAATACTTAAAGATAAGGTTAATATAAGTACCCAAACCTGTCTAAATTCTATTGGTTGAGTTGTTTTCGACCTATCCCCACCTTAACCTTTGAATAGTCAATTTTGGAGCCATTAGAAACCGAATATGAATTTATTATAAATTAATATTTCTAGCTTTTCCAAAGGTGCCCCTCACCCCTCTTATAAAAAGGCACTCCTCCTTCTCATTTCTTCACACCTCTAAAGCCTTTTGGTTCGGCCAAACTCTGCCCAAATACTCTCCCAACATACCTCAATACAACCTAGAGGCCTTAGTGTGATCAGAAAGCCAACCTAAGGAGCCCTTTTGATCAAATCAAAATGAAGAACCTGAAGAAGAGGTAATGATTTCACCACCCTTTTCTAAGTTCATTTCTTCTTCAACTTCTTCTTCCTTTGTTCTTAACATTCTAAAATAATAACTCCAGTATCTCACATATACTGTGATGTTATTATAAATATGGTACAACCATATTCATTATCCTATCCACCCTTTGAATAACATGTCACCATACGTGCGTACGTACGACTTACCGTCTCCACGTCGTGGTGTAATTGTTATTCAATATAATATTATTTGGATGGGTATAATAATGATGTGTAACTCATGTAAATAATAAATCTAACATTTTAATGATTCTTTATATATGATATACCATCCATTTATATACTATTTTAATATCAAAAGAATGATATTGTCGCTCGTGTGTACGTACGGACTACCATCTCCACGAACGCGATGAGATTCATTCTCCATCGTATCCATTCAAGTATAATTTGATGATTTAAAAAATGATGTTTAAGGACTTGATATCATTCTGGATATGAATAATATACAACCTATGCTTTACATACATGTCTTACGTAACAAAACATACAAAAGCAAACAAGTAAGTTAACACCCGAAACAACGATAATACTAAGATATTATTATGAAATCAATATTAAAAGATCATATATGATATAATATTAATGTATATGATTTTTGTATAATTTAATAACAATTATTTCACCATTATACAGGAGGTTAACATACCACAACCAAGGAAAAGTACAAGGTAAGGGTTATTTCACAATCTCTTCATTATCTGAGGTTGTATTATACATAATAATCTACTGGGATCTCTTTATCATCCACATCCATGTTTCTTTGAAATGTATTTCAAAACATTTTTACTATTTACAAGAATATGGGTTAAAGTAATTTATACCCTTGTTTGACTTTTTATAAGAGGTTTATAAAGTAATCTTTCCATCGTTTTCAAAACAAGGTCCTTTTTAACCTTTTCGACTGAATTGAGGTAAGAATGTTTTTTTAACTTATACGGCGGGTGCGGTTATTTTCCGCCGTTATAAAATCGTCGAAGCTTTCCATACAAGCTTATAAGAATATTTTCAAAGAAAATGTTTTATTTTATATGGATCTTAAATGATTTCAAAATAAAAGGAGATACTTCTTTAAAAAGAATTTTGATTTCATCTATGTCAACATCCTTTGATGGATTTTAAGATTATTTGAAGTTGATTTATTATGATACAAAACTTTTATATTGTATTGAAGGTTTTGTGATATGTTTGACTGTGGATATGCTATTTTTATACCATTCATAGTTTATGGTGAAATTATTGACATTTCGTATGCTAGTTTTAATACGAATGTTTATGTTATGTTTAAACCTTTTCATATGGGAATGCATTGGACTTAATAAGTGACGGGTGGAGCCCGCTATAGCTCCTCGATGCATCGGTAGGTCTCATGAGACAAACTAGTGTCTTGGCACAAGGCCTTGACAAAATCTTATTTGTAGTCTTGGCACGAGGCCTTGGCTATGTGGTTATTTTAGTCTGGCATTATGCATTCCAACATTATGAAAGTGGTTATTGATATTGCACGTGATTATTCGATTAGTAGAATATCCATGTGAACAAGTAAATGGCATTATTTCATTTTACTTTTGCCATACTATGTTGAAGTTCAATTTTAAAAGGCTTTTGTTTTAGTAATTCATTGCCTTAAATGTTTATGCTTATTTTGAATGTTCCGCTATATTGTTATCCTTACTGGGCATTTGAGCTCACCCCTTTTCTATGTTTTATTTTTCCCAGGTAGTGAAGAAGTAATTTATGAATGACTTGCAGGGATATTATGAGGGGTTAATAGTGTGGATAGGAAGACTTTGTTGTTGTAGTAGTTTTTCACTTTGAAATGTAATGTAAAACTTTATGATTATATCTAGTGTTTCCAAGGCTACTACACCAATCGGTCTTTCGGGATTTGATCTTTCTTGTGATCATGCCAATGTTATGTAATTAATGCACCGAATCTGGGTAGCTGGGGTCGGGGCGTTATAGTTGGTATCAGAGGAAGTTTAGTACAAACCTTGGAAGCTAGATTTAGATAAACTCTGATTAGAGCACGTAGACCTAAGATGAACTTTGAGGATTAGTATAGAAAAACTTCCTAGAATTTTGGTATTGTAGAGATTTTGTGAGTTTTCCGAGCAATACATCCCTGTCTGGATACGAGCAGGTAGAGGCGGCTCTGGCACAGATGTACCTAGGGGTAAAACCCGAAAACACCGCTTTGAGCTAGACTCGAACGGGAACTGGTGCACGACAACGGGCCTTGCTGCACTCTTGGTTACGACACTCCCGGGGGATATGCTTAGGATAACTCTCATTTTCTTTACAAATCATTATGAAGGGTTTGTGAGTATATACTTCCTCAAAGAAAACATTTTTATGATTATGGATTATATCCATAAATAGTTCAATTTATGTTAAGTGTTTTATAAGTATGGGATTATGTATTTTGATTCATAAACTGATCTAGTGTATGCCATTGTTTAGAAATGGCACCCAGTAGAAGGAATGAGAACTCCAGAAATGCACATGATCCAAAGAGAAGGAAGGATCATATCTTTCATGGTCTTAAGCTAGAATTTATAAGAGAAATGGTCTCCAATGTATTATCATCATATGAAGAAATAATATCATGTGTTGATAAGATAAGTAAAGAGTTTACTGAGTCCTATGGCTTTGAAGGGAAGCAAGAGAAGAAAAGGATGGAAGAGAGAAAGATGGATAAAAGTAAGAGGGAAAAGAAGAATTTTCCCATATGTGGTAACTGTGGAAAGAAACACCCTGGAACTTGCCTGAAAGGAATGGGAGTTTGTTATAAGTGTGGAGGAAAAGGGCACAAAGTACGTGACTGCAAGGGTAAGAAAATGGTTTTAAATGTACAATGCTTCATTTGCAAGGAGTTTGGACACTACGCGAACCTATGTCCCAGTCATCAGACTATGCCGCAAATGATGCTATTGGATAATAATCACGTTATGATACTACCACAGATGAAGAGGAATGATTAGAGTTCTTATGTTGATTATGTCAATTGAGTGTTGTATCAACAATGTACTTGTTATAATAATTATGGAGTATATAAGGATTGTACTGCAGTACTATTTCATTAAGGACTTGAGATTGTGTGGAACAAAGAAAAGTGACTCAATAGAAGGTTAAATTTTTGGAAAATATATGGTTGAGAGAATGATAAATCATAATATAGTTCTGATACTGAGGTAGTGATTTTGGAATAATATGTGATTATTTTGGATAAATTATATTGGATATTATTGACTACCTTGAAGCTGATTAATGATTTGTATATTCCATCATTGTTGGGGTTTAAAACATTTTTGGATTAATGAAGTATATCCAGCATTCTATATGGAATAAGGGAACATGAATGTAATCAATAAGGAATATGGTAGTACATGATGAAGGTATTCATATGCTATTACAGGGTAAAAAGGATCTATATTATGTTTACCTTCCTTATAAATGTTGGACTGTGAGTTTGGATAGAAGTATTTTGGATAGTTCTAGTTTGGATTATTTTGGATTTCCATAAAAGGACAACCCGGAGGTCGGGCGGCAACCCGTCGCGTCCGGCAAGGCTGCAAGACATGAACCCGCAACCGAAGGGCGACAAGGGTGTATCACCTACCACTGGCCCAAGATATGTCCTGGATTAAATAATGTAGTTTTTTTTAAAAGATCTGGTAGATGAATTATATATTCGTTTATTTTGGAACCCTGTACGAATAGTATAAATACAATTTTTTTTACGAGTGAAAGATGATTTTATGGTAGAAATTTATTAATGGACAAAACTCTAATTATAAAGTAAGTATATCTCCTTATGATCTTAGCCAATCTCATAAATAAATTCCTCAATATTAAGAAAAGCAACTTAGAACAAAAATGTTGTCCTAGATGGTACCTTAAATCATCACTAATTTATGGCTTTGGGATTGTTGGCCTTTTCATAGCCATGTTCTCTACCACTCTCCATCAGACAATTGATGGTTAGATTTCTCTTCCATATCCATATTTTCCTACATGGAACCCTAGTATGTGTTATTTTCGGTAATCTTCATACTTTCCACTCTTTATTTTAAATAGAGGCCTCATTAATTCATTTTTCGATGTGGGATTTCAACTAAGTTATTTTGAAATGTCAAAAATGTGTTGTCCCAATACCATATATTTTGTTGAACCGATGGTACTTAAAATCATCATGGATTGATGAGTTTAAGGACCTCAATTTTATACTTTTTTGTGATTGATGGCCTCAATCACTACCTATAAATATTTACGTTTTTCCTCCGATTATATGTCTCTAATTTCCACCAATGTTCTTCTAATCGAGATCATAATTTGGTGGTGACCCTTTGATTTCTCTTTTCCTCATATTAAGACTAAATTTTAGTAACCAAATTTCTGATGTGGGTTTTCCCACAAATATATTTTCTACTTTCAACCTTTTATTTTTGAAGAACAATTTCAAATTGCGAGGATGCAATTTATTGAAGGAGGGGAGAATGTAACACCCCAAGATTTCATAGTGTGTTATTTCTTCAAAATAATTCAATAACTTGCACTACACGCAACACTGAGTTCAATTTCACCATGACTTACCAAAAAAAAAAGCCATTAAAAGAGGTCATGAATAGTATTAACTAAATTTTAAACTTTATATAATCCTTATAATTTTAGAATCCATATTATGAGTTTCTTAGTCATAATGCAAGAACAGATTCATTTTCAGTATTTCACTTTTATCAACTTCTAATAGTGAAACCTTTTAAAATACAATATTTTAAACTTTTTTACTAAATGGGGACATCAAAAATTTAAAATGAAACACCCCAAGCTTCCACGGTACGTTTCCCTTTGAATAATGTGATAGCGTGTGTTGTACGCAACACCGAGTTCTAACACACCATAACCAATCAAACTAGCCGTTATAAATAGTAATACCTACTTTTTGAAAATATATATATTTTATATTTCAAAATGGACTTCATTTTTGGATTCGGAATATCGAATTTAGCCTAAGGTGAAATTTTGGTACTTTTCGGATAACTTTCATATTTTGATGAATAGTGAAAATTACTAAATTTTAATTAAAAACAACTTTTTTAATCAAAATAATTAATAGTGATAAATTATGAATTTGAGTGTTTTTAAAGTATATTTAGAATATATTTTTACAATTTAATATAATGTTGGTCATTAGACATAATTTTACAATTAAACCGAACATAAACAAGTGTCAATCTTTTGATAGTTATTATCTCTTAAAAACACGCTTTTTGTTTTGTCAGCGGGAATTAATTTTAAATTAATTTCTGCCACTTCTGTGTTTTGAATTTAGAAAAATGGATTCCATATTTGGAATCAGGATTTTCAAATTGTGTAAATAGGTAACTTTTATTTTTAGACATTTTGAATAATTACTGCGGTAAATATTTTATTTACCATGGTTAAGGGTAAATCCGGTAAATAAGGGTTAAAAAATAATATTATAATAATACTAAATTACCCTAAAAGGTGTCCTAACCCTATTGGTTGATACACGGTCGACCATGGGCATCTTTGGGTCGATTTTGGGACCCCATGGATCCACTTGTAAGTGATAATGACACTATTTTAATTAAGTCAAAATGAATACAAAAATGACACAAGCATATATCTTTTAGCAAAACAATTGTTACATAGGGTTATATAAGTTGGATTTTAGATTATAAATATTCATTATAAAGATAAAACTATTTCCTACATAATGATATTTTATTTATAATTTTTAGACATTAAATAATTTATTTTATTTATGACACAATGATGATGCAGTAATTTCTAAAATAGTGAAAAATTAAAATAATTGATATTATAAATACCCAAATAAATATAATATGAAACTTTTAATGAATTAAACTAATTTTATAGGATAATATGATATATTAGGAGTGATTTAATTGACTTTGTTCGAAGTAATCAATCTGTTATGAGTTTCACAAAAATCAACTATTGAATAGTGTCAAAATTGACATAAAAGAGTTCTTAAAACAAATATTATATTATTAATTGATATTAAATTTTTAAAAATCTAAGGTTCGGCCAAGAGACTTATATAATGATCGGATCATCATTAATGGACCACTTGGGGGTCGCTTGTATGTATATGGTAAGTCTAGTAACCATATAATATAAAAATACAAAGAGACATTGTAAAAGTGAAACTAATTAACTTAGAGTTAATACTTAAAGATAAGGTTAATATAAGTACCCAAACCTGTCTAAATTCTATTGGTTGAGTTGTTTTCGACCTATCCCCACCTTAACCTTTGAATAGTCAATTTTGGAGCCATTAGAAACCGAATATTAATTTATTATAAATTAATATTTCTAGCTTTTCCAAAGGTGCCCCTCACCCCTCTTATAAAAAGGCACTCCTCCTTCTCATTTCTTCACACCTCTAAAGCCTTTTGGTTCGGCCAAACTCTGCCCAAATACTCTCCCAACATCCCTCAATAAATCCTAGAGGCCTTAGTTTGATCAGAAAGCCAACCTAAGGAGCCCTTTTGATCAAATCAAAAGGAAGAACCCGAAGAAGAGGTAATGATTTCACCACCCTTTTCTAAGTTCATTTCTTCTTCCACTTCTTCTTCCTTTGTTCTTACCATTCTAAAATAATAACTCCAGTATCTCACATATACTGTGATGTTATTATAAATATGGTACAACCATATTCATTATCCTATCCACCCTTTGAATAACATGTCACCATACGTGCGTACGTACGGCTTACCGTCTCCACGTCGTGGTGTAATTGTTATTCAATATAATATTATTTGGATGGGTATAATAATGATGTGTAACTCATGTAAATAATAAATCTAACATGTTAATGATTCTTTATATATGATATACCATCCATTTATATACTATTTTAATATCAAAAGAATGATACTGTCGCTCATGCGTACGTACGGACTACCGTCTCCACGAACGCGATGAGATTCATTCTCCATCGTATCCATTCAAGTATAATTTGATGATTTAAAAAATGATGTTTAAGGACTTGAAATCATTCTGGATATGAATAATATACAACCTATCCTTTACATACATGTCTTACGTAACAAAACATACAAAAGCAAACAAGTAAGTTAACACCCGAAACAACGATAATACTAAGATATTATTATCAAATCAATATTAAAAGATCATATATGATATAATATTAATGTATATGATTCTTGTATAATTTAATAACAATTATTTCACCATTATACAGGAGGTTAACATACCACAACCAAGGAAAAGTACAAGGTAAGGGTTATTTCACAATCTCTTCATTATCCGAGGTTGTATTATACGTAATAATCTACTGGGATCTCTTTATCATCCACATCCATGTTTCTTTGAAATGTATTTCAAAACATTTTTACTATTTACAAGAATATGGGTTAAAGTCATTTATACCCTTGTTTGACTTTTTATAAGAGGTTTATAAAGGAATCTTTCCGTCGTTTTCAAAACAAGGTCCTTTTTAACCTTTTCGACTGAATTGAGGTAAGAATGTTTTTTTAACTTATACGGCGGGTGCGGTTATTTTCCGCCGTTATAAAATCGTCGAAGCTTTCCATACAAGCTTATAAGAATATTTTCAAAGAAATTGTTTTATTTTATATGGATCTTAAATGATTTCAAAATAAAAGGAGATACTTCTTTAAAAAGAATTTTGATTTCATCTATGTCAACATCCTTTGATGGATTTTAAGATTATTTGAAGTTGATTTATTATGATACAAAACTTCTATATTGTATTGAAGGTTTTGTGATATGTTTGACTGTGGATGTGCTATTTTTATACCATTCATAGTTTATGGTGAAATTATTGACATTCCGTATGCTAGTTTTAATACGAATGTTTATGTTATGTTTAAACCTTTTCATATGGGAATGCATTGGACTTAATAAGTGACGGGTGGAGCCCGCTATAGCTCCTCGATGCATCGGTAGGTCTCATGAGACAAACTAGTGTCTTGGCACAAGGCCTTGACAAAATCTTATTTGTAGTCTTGGCACGAGGCCTTGGCTATGTGGTTATGTTAGTCTGGCATTATGCATTCCAACATTATGAAAGTGGTTATTGATATTGCACGTGATTATTCGATTAGTAGAATATCCATGTGAACAAGTAAATGGCATTATTTCATTTTACTTTTTCCATACTATGTTGAAGTTCAATTTTAAAAGGCTTTTGTTTTAGTAATTCATTGCCTTAAATGTTTATGCTTATTTTGAATGTTCCGCTATATTTTTATCCTTACTGGGCCTTTGAGCTCACCCCTTTTCTATGTTTTATTTTTCCCAGGTAGTGAAGAAGTAATTTATGAATGACTTGAAGGGATATTATGAGGGGTTAATAGTGTGGATATGAAGACTTTGTTGTTGTAGTAGTTTTTCACTTTGAAATGTAATGTAAAACTTTATGATTATATCTAGTGTTTCCAAGGCTACTAAACCAATCGGTCTTTCGGGATTTGATCTTTCTTGTGATCATGCCAATGTTATGTAATTAATGCACCGACTCTGGGTAGCTGGGGTCGGGGCGTTACAAAGGGTGAAAATCGAATGTTTCATCCTGAAGCTTCTTACACTCTTTCTAGGGAAGAGAGATACCAGTTTTGCAACTTCTTGAATGATGTAAAGGTTCTAGAGGGGTATTCATCAAATATCAAGAACATTGTGTCAATGAATTATTTGAGGTTAAAAGGTTTGAAATCACATGACTACCATGTTTTGATGAATGATCTAATTCTAATAGCTTTAAGTTGCATTTTTTCCAAGAATGTTCGTCATACGTTAACCAAATGTTTTTTCTTTTTAAAATCTATATGTAGAAATGTTTTATACTCGGCAAAATTTCCAACTATAGAAAAAGATATTGTCATTATATTATGTGAATTATAAATGTTCTTCCCACCAACATTATTTTATATAATGGTTCATTTGATGATTCTATTATTGATAGATATTCGACTTTGTGGTCCTATTCACTATAGATGGATGTACCCCGTGGAATAGTATATGATGATTTTTAAGGGGCATGTCAAAAATTGATGTCGTCCAGAGGGTTGTATAGTGCAGCGATATATTTTTGTGGTGTCCATTGAATTTTTTACCGAATACCTATCTAATGTGGAAAGCATTGGTCTCCCGAAATCATGTCACGCTGGACGCATTGAGGGTGAGGGAATTTCTGGAAGAGATGTTGTGAAAATCAGTATTACAGATCGGGAGCAGTCCCACCTTTAGGTTTTATATAACTGTTGGGAGGTTTCTCCATATATTAAAACTCACAAATAAATTTTTAGGAGTTGAATACATCAAGGGATGAAAAATGGATATCAAATACACATAATCACCAATTTATAGGATGGTTTCAGGAACATATTTTTATAGAGTTGGATGAAAATCTGAATTCAATTTCAGAACGACTTCGATGGATAGCCGTCGGACCCAATGTGTATGTATTATAATACAATGGTTATGTAATTAATGGTTATACATTCTATAAAGATGAACATGATGAATATGGTACCAAGATAAATAGTGGAGTTACACTTGTGGATGAAGTGTTTCATGTTTCTATTAGTAAGAAAAAAATCCAATTTATGCAAATATGTCATACTCTGTCATTATCAAACAAATATGGGTGTTGGATTATATGACAATCCAATTGCATAATCTTTAATACAAATGTGTTGATAACAAAAGTGGTGTTAAAATAGATTAATGGGGATATTTGAAAGTTGATTTTAGTAAAGAAGGGTACAAAGATGAATATTTTATAATGGCATCACAAGCGGTACACGTTTTTTGTGTTCCAGATCTAACAAACCAAAAGTCTTCGATTTTTCTATTATCGTCCCAAATTACTGAAGGGGACGATAATAATTTAGTTGAGGGTGATCATTTCAGTGGTATGTCGCAATAATTTCGCCGCAGTCCCAATTTATATGATGTTTTGTATGTTATAGGATACCACAATGAAGGGATTTGGATAATCGATAGAGATGTGAAATGCCTTTAGCCTTTGAAACAAAGAAAGAGAGTTTAATAAACAAGTTATAATTTGTTTGTAATATAGATCTAGTTATCTGAATTTATTATCTTATCATTACTGAATTTATGTAATATATATTAACTGGTCAACCAATTTTGTAGATAATGACTACTACACATTCTGATGCTCCTATCCTTGAGGCTGAACAAGTCTCTCAAGCTACTGCTGCTGCTGCTGATGCTGCAGTTTCTCATAGTGCAGAGCAATAATAGGTTTCTGAACCTATTGCTGCTCCTAGTGTTGAGGTCCAACAACCATCAGCACATGTCATTGTTACCATTTTAGATGAACATATAGATGATTTTGATATCGATGAAATGGTCGGAGATGAAGGATCGACGTCGCAGAAAACAAAGGTGCGCCTTAGTTTAACAGTGTTTTACATAGTTCTTAAGGCGAAAAGCCAAGGCATCACATTTGACGTCGTATGGAATGCATGAGTCCAACATGTGAATCTCAACAAGGTTATGTTTAGTAGTTAAATTGGAGTTGTCACTCGGCAATGCGTGTGGATTTACTTATATTCATGGAACCATGTTTTGTCTGGGATGAAGGCTGTGATCTGGGAATAAATTATGGTAACATTTTGATATTATTTCATAAATTTACTAGCAAATAAAATAATGAAATAGTGTCTTACACTTACCAATATCTTGCAAAGCACATTTATAGTATATTATTATGACAAGAATTATGTACTAAGACTTGCATGAAGGATTCATCGTGGTTTTCACACTATTTTAACAAAATTTCACTTGAATGATTCCAAAGGGAAAATAAACCTACAGCCACCCATTGTCTACACTCACCTGATATCCCCAAAAGCATGGGATTCATTTATTTTCCTTCATGGGGATGAGGAGTTTCAGGTACATTGTGGGTGATAATACGTTGATTGAGGTTACGTGTATTCATCACATTGATTTTCAATATTTCATTTATGAAACAACAACTCAGTACTAAAAATAAGGAACGTGCATCATAATCAACAAACCCCTATCATAAAACAAGGATGGGGTACACTTCACTTGAAAAGAAATTGGTAAATATTTTAAATTTATAGTAATATTTTTTGGTGCCAATAAACATCATCATAATTATCATTCTATATTTTTATGTAGATTGATGAGTCTAAAACCAAAGACACTGCCATCCCACTTTAACTACTATGGAAGGAGGCACATGTGAATAATGAAGAGAAGCTAGTAGATGAAAACACACAAAAAGTGTGGGAAATATGTGTATATATGACCCCTTGAGTATATGGTCATGTCGAAGGTGTGGGGTTTAGGGTGACCCCCTGAGTATATTTTGAGAAAAAAAAAGAAACGAATGATAGAGATGAAAATTTGAAAGAAATGTGTAAAAGACTAGCAACTCTTAAAGAATGATTTCAATTGTAGGGAGAGTTTCTAGCAACTTTTATGGGTGGGAAGCAACGAGAAGACACAACTCAGGAAAAACCGGTGCATGAAGATCCCGCCCCACCCCCACCAGCTTTGAGGTGAGCCATTCCCCTCAGAGAGCTGTATTTTCCATGGTAATCAATATTATAATAATTGTTCCCATGAAATGTGAATCAGACAAACACTGATACTGTTCTTGTACTGATCTTCTATAGGGAGATAATGACTTTGATTTATATCATTCAACACCCACCTATAACCTTGTAGTGAGGGAGTGTTCAACATCCCAGATGACAAGCTGTATAATAGACCACTTCTGAAAGATCATTTGAAAGTGACGATTACTGTAGCTCATAAGCCAAAGGCTGAGCTACCTATTCCACTTGATGATGATGGTATTCCTATAGTCAAAAAGGTTATTGGGACATTAATTTCATAGTCTTCACAAATTTTAATAGTACATGATGAAAAAGAGGTATTTATTTAATTTTTTTCAAGCTAAACCTTTAACAATTAATGAAAAGGGGGTCTGAACAAATGAATGTTATTATAGATGGAGAAAGGGTAGGGGTGATAAACGTCAGCTCAAAACCATATAAAGGATTGACCAACTGATCCCAAAGAGCTACTAAAAGAACAATAAGCCCACCTATTCTCTATCTACATGTACTAGAATTGAAGAATCATGTGGATACAAATAAAATAAGTGGTAGTAGTCCTATAGGGGTTTTCAAAAAGAATATATACAGAGAGGAAATTCCAGATTTCTTTACTGGTGAAAATGTAAATGAGATCCTTGAAAATGGTTGGCTAGGAATCACAGTTGTAAATATATATATAAGGTATGTTTTTAGAAATTTATTTTCTAAAGGCCGATCTGATGTGAACATTATGACTATATTCATTTTATATTGTTGATAGATTTATATATGAAAAATAGTTGAAGGAATTTTCCAATGTGACAAAATTCGGACTCATTAGTCCTCATACTGCATCAACACATTTAATGAAATTAGAGCCATCAAAAAAGGATGAAATAGTGAATGGCTTTCTGAAAACATTTGAAAGAAAGATTACAGATGACAGACTCTTCCTAATACCAACCATACAGGGGTAAAAATCTATGATTAAAGCATATTAATTATATTTTAACTTCTTTTATTACTTCTTCTTTTTTGTGTTCTTAGCCAACATTGGCTGCTAATTTTGGTGAAATTGGATACCACAAAGATTTATTTTCTGAATTCAAAGCAAGGATATCCAATTAACCAACCACACATCCCCCTAGACACCCTTACCCCCCCCCCCTGGACAACCACCCCAAACCCCTGAACAGCCCCCAAACCCCTTAACAACCCCCAACCCCCTGAATTCTGAATTGAATCCTTTATGTATTTAATTAACTTAGGAATTATGTTATAATGGTGTATGGTTATACTTGTTTTATGGGTATAAATGGTGTAATAACCTTATGAATTATGTGTTAATTTTATATGGGTATACTTGGTGAGATGCTGAATTTTTTGCAGGTGTTGTTTGGGTGTGCTGCTGCAGAAGTTTTTGTTGTAGAAGACATGAAATTTATCAGCGCTTATCAATGCTAAAAAAGCACTGATAAAAGACACCTTTATCAGTGCTAAAAAAGTTCTAATAAAGGATCAATTTACTAGTGCTAAAATTTTGCTGATAAAAAACACATTTATCAGCGCTTTTTAGTGTTGATAAAGGAGCCCTTTATCAGTGACTTTTTAGCGCCGATAAATTTTCCCTTTATCAGTGAATTTTTAGCACTAATAAATTTATCCTTTATCAGTTCCTTTTTAGAGCTGATATAGTATCCGTTTATCAGCACGGATAATTTCAGTGTTTTTCTGCACTGTTAAATCCCATTTGGAGCGCTGATAAAACCTGTTTTTTTGCAGTATTGTCTTGAGCATCTCTATCTCCAAAAATCCTTTCCCGAAGATAACTCGGTGAAGAACCACAAAATTCTTCCTGTGCAATAAAACCACTATGTCCATGTAAGCAATGTAACTAGGTAGTTTTTGGGATCCACCACAACATGCATAACGTGTATCATACATCGGGCATTATACCTCAAGCCATTACAACCCAAACACCGTGTAAGGATCCTCATGCCATCACAAACTATACAAGTTACACTTATAGTAGTTTATAGGAAACAATATCCAGAATATATGTGTATGAATAACCACAAGTCATTATACCACTCTACAAAAATATATGGGTAAAATTAAATATGGTGGCTAATAGAAAAAATAACTTCCATGAGAAGAGAGTGGGGCCAAAGGGGGTAGTCAGCCAACCATCCTCCCACCTGAATGTTGGAAAAAACACCCCTCTAGGGCTCAGAATCTCAGGGTTGTTAGTTTCCTTAACTGATAGGGTGGAGTAGCATATAGAAACACAAGAAGGAAAGAATATATTATATCTCACAACCACACAATGGTCATAACCTAGTCTTAGACTCAACTACAGCCAACATCTCTCTGACTCCTGACTACCACTTCTAAAACAATGTATCCTATAAACACACAACCATTTAAAGAGATTTATTACATTCCTTCATTCCCTTTTTATCAGTTACAATTTACGTTCATTAATTCATTAATAATTAATTAACTATTAACAATTTCCACATTATTTTTCATCAGCATCACACCCAAAGTCCACTGTTCCTCTAAATTGCAACCTCAACATTGTGTCTCAGAAAGCTCTAACGACATGGGTTAACATCATTTATTCAATCATATGTTGAATAAATTATTACTTTTCCATATTCCAAGGTAATCTAGAAAAACATTCTAAGATACTAAACACAAGTAGGATCAACACGATAAGTATATTAACTAACCATCAAGTCTTTGCCATCTATAGTAAGGGTGTAGACCCATCCTCTCTCAAAAATCTAAACACAGAAATCACATTTCATACCCTATGCGTCTTCACCCCTTTTGGAAGGAGGGTAAGAAAATTATCTGCCTTGATCAGTGGGGAAATTAAGGAAGATAAACAACTAACAAAATATAAGAAGCATCTAAACATTCACATCCAACATGTTCCATCATCTTCTGTTTCCTCCCCTACACCCACGTGCATAAACATATTCATCTTTCCACTCTAGGGGTCAAATTTTTCCACAATGAATAGGCCTCCATGTCACCACATATCATAGCACAAGCAGTAGGAAAACAAACATCATGTCAATTGGAATCGTGGTCCTTAAACAAGGCATCCAACCATCAAACACATTGAGCTCTCACCATTCTTGGCATAAGGCTCTTGGACTTTAAAAGAAAGACGGTAACTCAGAACCCTATAAGTCATTATATTTTAATCAAAAATTGATTAGAGATGCTTACTTAATAAAATTGATTAATATCAAATAAAATCAACAAAAAAAACCAAATTCATTTGCATGCCACTTTATCTTTAGACAAACAATTGTCAACTAATTCATGCATTACATTCTAAACAAATTTCCATCATGGAAAAAAATCTAAACAATGGAAACATAGATATAATACTATCTAGAAAAACAAGAGGAAATACCATACGATCAATGTCAATTTATTTATTCGGTTCAAATATTTATTATGTCAATTTCATTTTGATCCAGTGGGTTAAAACATGCTAACTCTACAGTTTCACATAAAATAAAAGAGAAGAAATGAACCCCCTACCTCAAACAGTTCATGATGTTCTTTGTATGAGAACGATCCACACAACGGATTACGATCTCCTCCCCGGTGACTACAGTATCCACCCATGGACGTCGCGACACAACCACACTATCTGACAACCAAAAAACACCATTAGAATCATTGAGATCACATGACATATCACGGAAAAGAGAAACAAGAGGACACATATTGATGAAAACACAAGAAAATAGGTATATCATACCTTCTATCGATGAAGGATCGACACTTGCTACTTGCACACAAAATGGTGGGGGCATGGATCAAGAAAATACTTCATGGGGGAAATGATCCGAGGAATAAGGTTCAATAACAAAGCTACAACGAGAAGGAAGAAAAGGTTCGAGAATCTCACACAAGAGAAAGTGGATGAATAACAAGGGAGGAAGATATATTGTCCCTTTAGAAGATTTAACGAAGTATCGGTTTAAGATACACTGGATTTTTCGTTAAATGAAGATTTCATCAAACCATATAGTTTGACAAATTAAAAAAATCACGATCCCTAGGAAAATTAATATAGGAGTTATGGGAATTGATTTGTCCTTAAATCCCTTAAAACATGTCCTTAAATTCATTTTACATCAAAGGAAATGTGAAAGTGATGAAACTATAGTATTCTAGAAACATTGTACACCAAACATGAAAGTTGGAAAAGTGTTAGATGAATCACCATTATGGAAACATCACTGGTATGGAAGCACTGTAGAACCTCACTAGTATGGAAACCGCATAGGTCTGTAAACACTGTAGAACCTCAACGGTCTGGAAACCTCACCGGTCTAGAAACACTTTAGAACCTCACTGGTCTTGAAACCTCAACGGTCTGGAAACATTGTAGAACCTCAGTGGTCTAGAGAAATCACTGGTCTAGAATCAATGTAGAAACTCACTGGTTTGGAAACCTCACCAATATGGAAACATTGTAGAACCTCACTAGTCTAGAAACCTCACCATTCTAGAAACACTGTAGAACATCACCGGAATAGAAACATCAAAGATCTGGAAACACCATAGAACCTCACTCATATGGAAACCTTAGCGATCTGGAAAGACAATAGAACCACACTGGTTTGGAAACCTACCTAGTCTGGAAGCACTGTAGAACCACAATGGTCTGGAAACACTATTCATGAACTAGAAATTTGATAAATGGAAAAGGGTTTTGTTAGAAGTATACTGTTGGAAGGCTGTTGTTGGAAAGGCTACTGTTCGAAATAGCCTATAGTTCTGGAAAAACTATTCATGAACTAGACATTTAGAAAAGTTAAAAGGATGTAGTTGGAAGGTTGTTGTGGGAAGTCTGCAATTGGGAGTAAGTCACCTTGACCTCTCAGAACACCTCAAACACCAAATTTTAGCAAAGTAATGGACCAGAGTGGTCCGAGCCATTACATTAGATACCTCTTAAAACATTCTTGTCCCCAAGAATTCAAAACCAACCCAGAGGAAAATAGGGGTCTTAACAACCACCACGTAAGATAACTGTCATGGGAGAACCACAATGAGTTGTTAAAAAGCTAAAACACAACCTCGATATTTGAGAACACTCCCCCATCACATATAAATAGCTATACCAACCCCAAATATCACATTGTCCCGACACATGGGTCAGGGAGTTTCTTACAACATGTCAAGTTGTTATCCAATTTGGGCAGTACTAACTCACCTGCATGGGTTTAATTGCTTCCACAGTAATGCATCTTGATTAGGAGTGATGTCTTCCCTTACCCACACATTTGGACACATAAAACACATACATAGAACAAGGGAAAAAACATTCCATATCCAAAAAATTCAAGCATAACATCACATCAAATGTACATAAATGAAAGCATCAAATAAAAAATCAGTACAATAACGTAAATAAACTCTCGGTACTAGACACACATCTTGTAATCTCACACTCAATTACTCTCTTTGACACCACCTTGTAACTACAAGAAATGAACCAAGGGAATAAAACACTCATACAACACCTTCTCCTTGTAGTCTTGGATCTATAATGCCCGCTCTTAAAAGTTTGCATCAGCTACAACATTCCATTTTCCATAGTTATATATTTTTTCAATGTTGTATTCCTGTAAGATCTCTATCCACTGAAACTGTCACAATTTTATGTCATGATGGGAGAAAACATACCCCAGACACTTATTATCAGTGAAAAACAAAATGTGTTCACCAATGAGGTAATCTCTCTACAACTTTAAAGAAAACACCATGGATTACAAATCAAGATCATGCATGGAATAGTTACGTTCATGGGGACACAACTACCAAGACCCATAAGAACCAATTGATCTCTGCTGCATAAGAACACAACTTAACCACGATATGAAGGATCACAAAAAAAATCAAACTGAACTCCATCTGCTAGATGAAAAAGAAAAAGAGAACTAACTAACCTCTCTTTCAGATATTTGAAAACTTCTTGAAACTGATCAGTCAACATGAACACCAGATCATTCCTTGTCAATGACGTCAAAGGAGTTGTAACCAATGAGAAATCAGCGAAAATCCTCCAATAGAATCATGAAATACCAAGGAAAATTCACACCTTTCCCACTATCTTAGGGGCTTCCAAAGAAACAACCGCTTCCGTAATCTATGGATACATAGCTAAACCATTGTGGGACACAACATGCCCCATGAAATGGACATATTAAGCCCAAAAATCACTCTTCCCCAACATCCCAAATATCTGATGTTGACGACGAACTCCTATAATAGAAATTAGATGATCTAGATGCTCCTCATCCAACCTGGAGTACACAATGATGTCGTCGAAGAAAACCACCATGAATTTATCTATGAACTCATAGAACACATCAATCTTTAATCCCATGAACACATCTGGAGAATTCATCACAATGAATGATAGTACGAAAAACTCATAACGCCCATGACAACAACATAAAGAAGTTTATAGGATATCCTCATCTTTCACACCGAGATGATGAAATCATGAATGTAAATCGATCTTTGAGAACCAAATGTTACCCTTTAGTTGATCAAATAAATCATCAATCCGTGGAAGAGGATAACAATTCTTCACTGTCACTTTTTTTAATAGATGATAATCGATGCCCAATTGCAAACTAAAATTAACCTTCTTTATGAACAAAACTAGTGTGCCTCATGGTGACACACTCGACAAAAAAAAACACATTGTAATAAACCCTCAAGGTATATACATAGCTCTTGTAACTTCGAAAGGGCTATCCTATATGGAGATATAGAGATAGAAGATTCTCCTAGTTATAGATTGATCCCAAACTCGATCACTCATTGAGGAGGTAATGCTATGAATTTTTTTGGAAAAGCATCTGGGTACTCATATATAACCCTTGGAAATTCTAACTACGGAACCAATAAAGAATTCAGCATCGGATAAACCATCATGGATGATAAGGACGAAACGTGCCTCTAACCCATCTGATATTACCTCTTGCCAACAAACACCATTGGCTCTCCATCTGCATCGAAAAACACCACCTACCTCCTGAAGAGATCAATGATATCCTCCAATGAATACAACCAAACCATAAAAAGGATGAAATCATATGGTTTTATCCGTAAACATTGGAAATATCCCAAAGAGCAGTGCTACCCCCACAACAGATCACAGTCTCAACATACATCAAACAAGTTAGCTTGACCTCAAACTAGCGTAGTCAACTCCAAGGGCATTGGAAGCCTCTATACCTTATGTACCAATGCATGTATAAGGGTTGGGGATATGAAGAAGTGTGTCTCTCCTAAATCAAATAAGGCATAAACCCATGAAAATTGTACCTCGAATGACGTCTAGCTCACCTGGTGCGAGCAATGCTAAAGCATGAAGCTGACCACGACCTCCTCCACGACCTATCTATACCTGATGACGACCAACACCACCATCACGCTCTTCTCTCTAAGGATGGGGAGTTTCATGGGGATATCCTCTTCTTGCCTAAACTACACTATGCTAAACCAATGTTGGTGCAACCTGCTGCTGGTGCCTTGGTTGGAACTTCCTCAATGGGGGAACCTTGAGTGGAAAACCTGGTGTATGATGTCTTCTCTGAAAGGTCTATAACTCTTGGTGCTGATGAAATCGACCAGATAATAAAAACAAGTGTTTGATACCTTTTCATAGACATGAGGGCTGCTGACCTCAAAGAAATGAGATGATGAGGGCTTGGTCCTACCCCTGGACGAACGGAAACTATTTTTCCCTAAAAACAGGGAACCCCGAACCAAAGCTCTGATTCATGAGGAATCATGATGGCTCATCTCTCATGAAGGTATGGTTCTCGCTAATTCCCACTTGATGACCTATACTGTCACTGGAACTGTAAGATATGTCTTCAGTTTAAATGGGGTAACCTGGCGCTAAATCTCTAGATTCAAAGCCAACTAAAAATGCCTCGCCCTGGCCTCCTCATTTAGAAATAGGTGAGAAGCATATAGTAAAAGGATCCAAAAACAAATTACAATCTCCCATACACAATATCTCAATTGTAGATGTTTAAGAATCTTAATGCGACTGGACACCTTCGTGGTTGAAGAAGGAAACTCGACTCTAAACTTGTCTTGGAACACCTACCATGGGATCGTCAACTCCTCACAATCTACGAAGAACATGAACCACCACATCCATGATGATCTACACAACATAGTCAAAACCAATGACACCCAGTGTTCTTTTCGAGCATGGATTGAACTGAAACTTATCTCGACATCCACAAACTAGTTTTTCTTTGACAACATCGGAAACGGAGTCCTCATACTTTTGCAGACTATGGCGTTGAAACTCTTTGAGTGTCCTCTTCCAGGTGTCGTCATCGTCAACCTCAACCCTATAGAAATTTTCCGGCACATCTTGCTAGATATATTCTATTCAAACCTGAGGAATACATCAACGTAGATCCATACCTGCAAAATGAAAAATAGTTAGAGCTCCTATACCTTGAATATGGAAGACTCATCCTTTATTAGTTAATTTTTTTCTTTTTTTAATTTTAGTTTAACCTATCCCAAGGTCTACCCATTAAAACATTGTCACAAAGAAGAATGATACATGATATTTTAATAGGTCTCTATGCTATAACTAGTATCACCTCATTTAGTATCCATTGTAAACATAAAGGTCTGTTGATCAGATTACCGGGCCCTTTACGCCTATGTCTCAACTGGTCTCTAGTGTTTACATCACTTTCTAAACATGGCTGGATCTGTTTCCCTACCAACCCATGCAACCACACCTATGCCTATCCCCAAACAATATCCTAACCCTCAACCAGACCTCTAAGACCACTCTGTCACGCCCCCTCCCCACATGGTTTACCCGTCCTAGGTCGATAATGTTAGAAGGGAGATAGTGACCCCCCGAGTCCCACCTCCTGTAGGCCCGGGTTGGTGACTAGAACCGACGGTATAATGGACACACAAATGGGAGGCATTACCCTCTAAAAGAGCACATGTGAAATAGAAGGATAATAAAGACACCAACCAAATCCAACTCAAAAAATAATATAAATGAAATTTCATGTACACAAACTTATTTTCATTAAAAACTACTACAACTGTAAGGGGTAAACTACATGTAACGAAGGAAATTAAAAACATTAGTGACCATGAAGCCCGAACATCTCCTTCCACCCCAAGATAGTAGAAACCAAACTGATCTCCAACATGCTCCAAGTGACTTGAAAGAAGAGTTTATATATACATTGGGTGAGTATAACAAAATACTCAGTAGGATCCTCCTCAGAGCCCCTCATGAAATATTAAATAAAGCACGCTAAATTACAATGAACAATAAGTGAAACTGACTCATCACCTAAAAGTTTATACCAAGTTAACATCCTCACTATGGATACTCTCACCATGTATCACATACAAGAGCATATAATATAGTAAATAATATCAAGTGGACCTTGATAAAACATTCCCAATGATTTTCATCTTTTCCCCGGCATCGCACGTCCTAAGCATCTCTCTCCAAAAAGGATTGCCCGCAGACACCTGGGTGATGCACCACAACTGCACCTCATGGAAAAAAAGAACCAAATCCATGTAAGAAAAGTAACCAAGTATGTTTTAGGATCCACCACAACTATCAAAACGTGTATCATATGTCAGGTATTATACCTCATGCCATTGTAGCCGATACACCAGGTAAGAATCCTCATGTCATCACAACCTATACCCGTTAAACCTATATAATTCCACATGATACAATATCCAGAATATATATTTGTGGATAACCAAAAGCTATTATAACCCTCTACCCACATATTTAGGGAAAACTAACTGGGGTGCCTATCGGCACAAGTAACTCTCAGGACATGAGAGGGGGGCCAAATGGGGAAGTTATCCATCCATCATACCACCAAAATGTTGGGGAAAACACCCCCCAGGGGATCAGAATCACTAGGGTGTAATTTTCCCTAGGATATGTGGTAGATTAACTTATAGAAACACAAAAATTACATAATATAATATATCTTACAACCACACTATGTACCTAACCTAATATTAGAATAAACTGGAACTAACGTCTCTCAGAATACTAAATGCCACATTTAATACTAGGTATCTTATAAGCACACAGCCATTTAAATATCTTGATTAAATTACTTCATTACTTCTTTATTAGTTTCACTTTATGTTCATTAATTATTTAAACATTAATTAACTGTTTACAATTTCAACATTATGTTTTATTAGCATCACACCCAAAGTCCAGTGTTCCTTTAAATTGAAACCTCAACACTGAATCTCAAAAAGCTCCAACCTGATAGGTTTACTTCATTGATTCAATCATTTATTTACAAAATTTTTACTATCATATATTTCAAGAAATTCTAGAAAAACATTTTAAGCTTGTAAACACAAGGGGGATCAACACAGTGACTATATGAACTACCTGTTGTGTCTTTTCCGCCTATAGTAAGAGCATAGACCAATCATCCCTTATGAATCTAAACACATAAAGCAGATGGCATACCCCACATGTATTCACCCCTATTGGAAGGTGGTTCTGAAAAACATCTACCTTATGTAGTCGGGATATTAAGAAATATAAAAAAACCAATAAAAAACCATAAGATTCCAAACATTCACATCCATCTCGTTCCATCATCTCTGGCTTCCTCCCGACACCCAAATGTATAAACTAATTCATCTCGGCACTCTAGGCATTAAATGCTACCACAACCAACTGGCCTTAATACCCCCACATATCAAAAAACAAGTATAAGGAAAACAAACATCATATCAATTGGGATCATCTCCCTTAAACAATGCATCCATCCTTCAAACACAATGAGCTCTCACTGATCCAAGCATAAGGCTCTTGTACTTTATAATCAATAGGGTAACTCAGAACCCTACATGACATTATCTTTTTATCAAACAAACAGTTCATTAATCGATACAGAGTTAACTAATTTTTTATTTGTAGGTTCCAATTATGGGTAACCTAAACATCAAGCTATCACAGATGGATTAAAGATGCATACTTCATCAATTTTATTAACATTAAATTACAATAACAACAAAATTGACCATATTCATTTGCATGACTCTTTATCATTAGTGAAACAATTATCAATTAATTTTGGAATTACTTTATTTACCAATTTGCATTAATAACGAAAATATAAACAATGAAAACATAGATATCACACTATCTTGAAAAACAAGAGGTAATAACTTATGATCAATATCTATTTATTTATCCAGTTCAAATATTTATTATATCAATTCCATTGTGATCCAGTGGGATAGAAACTACTAACTCTACAATTTCACATAATAGAAAATAGATTAAATGAATCCCCTAACTCAAAAGGTTCTTGACGTTCTTTATACGATAATGATCCACAAATAGATTATGATCTCCTCCCCCGTGACAACTGTATCCACCCGAGGATGTTGTGGTATGGCCGCACCATCTAGAATCCAAGAAAACTCCATTAGAAGCATGGAGATCACATGGAATAGTATATAAAGGATAAAAAGAGGGATAAATTGTGAATAAAATAGAATAACATAGGTATATCATACCTTCTATTAATGAAGGATCGACACTTGCTACTTGCACCAAAAAGGGGGTGCACAAGAAGCAAGAATAAACATCAAGGCAGAAACGATATGAGGATTGAGGTTTGATCAAAAAGCTCATACAAGAACGAATAAAAGGTTTGAGAATCTCACACCAGATAATGAGGGAGATGAATGAGGGAGGAATATATCTCTCCCCTTTAGAATATTTAATGGAGTAGCAGTTTAAGATACTCTGGATTTTCTATTATGATATGGTCGCATTAAACCACACTATTTGACCAATTAAATATATATAGAGCCTTATAAAAATTAATATAGGAGTTATGGAATTGGATTCAGCCTTAAATACCTCAAAAAGGCCTTAAATTAATTTTACATCAAGGTAAATGTCAACGGGGTGAAACAGTAGGACGATGGAAACACTGTACACCAAACATGAAATTTGATGAAGTGTTGGATGAATATCCATTTTGGAAAATTCACTGGTCTGGAAACATTATATAACATCAATGGTCTAGAAACCTCACTGGTCTGGAAACACTATAGAACCTCACTGGTTTGGAAACCTCACAGGTCTAGAAACACTGTAGAACCTCATTGGTCTGGAAACCACACCGGTCTGGAAACACTGTAGAACCTCACTGGTTTAGAAACATCACCGGTGTCGAAACACTGTAAAACATCACTGGTCTGGAAACCTCACCGTTCAGAAAAAACAGTAGAACCTCACTGGTCTGGAAGCCTCACGGGTGTGGAAACACTGTAGATCCTCAATGGTCTAGGAACCTTGCCGATCTGGAAACACTTTAGAACCTCAATGGTCTGGAAACCTCACAGGTCTGAAAACACTTTAGAACATAACTGGTCTTCAAACACAATTCATGAACTGGAAATTTGGAAGAGGAAAAGGATGTTGTTGGGAGGATTCTTTTGGATGGTTGTTTTTGGAATGGATACTGTTGGAAATAACCTACTTTTCTGGAAACCCTATTCATGAACACGAAATTTGGAAAAGGAAGAACGATGCTATTGGAAGGTTACTGTGGGAAGGATGTTTTTGGAAAGCTATTGATGGAATACTACTATTGGAAAGATGCTATTTGAAGGCTATTATTGGAAGGCTGGTGTTGGGAGTATAATGTTTGGAATAATTCACCTCGACCTCCCAGAAAACCACAAAAACCAGATTTCAGAAAACAAACAGACCAAAAAGGTCTCAGCCATTACAGGTACCCTACTATCAGTTCCCCACTAGTTTTCCACTTTTCCCTAACATCGCACATCTTAAGAATCTCTCTCAAAAAAGGATCACCTCTAGACACCGTGGTGAAGCACCACAACATGAACCTCATTCAAAAAAACCACCACATCCACGTAAGCAAGGTAACCAGGTAGTTTTCAGGGGACACCATATCTCATGTAATGTGTATCATACTTCGGGTGTTATACTCAAGCCACTACAGTCCACACACCGATTTAGGATCCTCATGCCATCATAGCCTATACACGTTACCACTATAGTGATCTATGGGAAACTATATCCAAATATATATGTGTGAATAACCACAAGCCATTACATCACTCTACACACATATATGAAAAAAACTAACTAATGTTCTATCAAGCACATGTAACTACCAAGATAATAGAGCAGGGCTAAAGGGGGTAGTCATCCATCCACCCTCCCACAAAAATTTTGGGGAAAACACCCCCCAAGACTCAAATTCCTTGGGGTGTTAGTTTCCCTAACTAACGGGGTGGATTAGTATATAGAAACACAAAAAGTAAAGAGTATACTATATCTCACAACCAAAATATAGGTATAACCTACTATTAGACTCAACTTCATCTAACATCTCTCGAACTCCCGACATACCACTTCTAAGGCTAGGTATCCTATAAGTACACAACCATTTAACGAGCTTGATTATATTCCTTCATCCCCTTTTTACGAGTTGTTCTTAATGTTCATTTATTCTTTAAAAATTAATTAACTATTAAAAATTTCCACATTGTACTTCATTAGCATCACATCCAAAGTCCACTGTTCCTTTAAATTGAATCCTCTACATTGAGTCTCAGCATGTTCCAACCCCATGGGTTAACATTATTTATTCATTAATTTATTAAAAAAATTATTACATTACAATATTCCAAGGCATTATAGAATAAAATTCTAAGCTACAAAACCCAAGGGGGTCCAACACTGTGAGTAGATGATCTGCATGTCGAGTCATTGACACCTATAGTAAGAGCGTATACCAATCCTCTATATAGAATCTTAACACAGCAAGCACATGACATACCCCACTCGTCTTTTCCCCTTTTTGGTATTAGTGTAAGATAACCAGCTTCCTTGAGTAGTGGGGAATGTAAGGAAGATAAACAACCAACAAGAAATATCATGTAAACAAACATTCACATCCAACCCGTTCCATCACCTCTGGTGTCCTTTTTGACACACACATGTATAAAACGATGCATCTCGACACTCTAGGAATCAACTACTTCAACAACCAATAGGCCTCCGTACCCTCACATATAACAATACAAGCAGCATGAAAATATCCATTATAACAGTTGGGATCTTGGCCCTTAAACAAGGCATCCATCCTTCAACCAAAATGAGCTCTCACCTCCCCAATAAAAAGGCTCTTGGAAATTAGAAGAAAAATGGTAACTCAAAACTCTACAAGGAATTATATATTTATCAAACATCTAGTTCTTTAATACATGTAGAATAAACCGATTTATTATTTATAAGTTCCAACTACGGTTAACCAAAACAACAGGCTATCATAGCCATTACTAATTGATAAAACATGTTTACTGCATCAATTTGATTAACATCAAATTAAAACAACAATAACCAGATTCATTTACATGATTTTTTATCTTTATCCAATCAATTAGCAATTAATTATGGCTTTAACTTCCTTACCAATTTCCATAAAGAATGAAATGATAATAAAAAATCATAGATATCACAGTAACTAGAAAAAAAATAGGCAATAAAATATGATCGTTATCAATTAATTTATCTAGTTCAAATATTTATTATGTCAATCTCATTGAGATCCTATCAGATAAAACATGATAACTCTACAGTTTCACGAAAAAGAAAATAGAAACAACAAATCCCATACTTCAAATGGTTGTTGACTTTCTTTATATGAGAACGATCCACAAAGGGGATTACTATCGCTTCCCTCATGACATATGTATCCACCCAAGAATGTCATTGTACTCCTGCAACATCTGAATGAAATTAAATATATATTATATGAATTGAAATCACTTTCCATAGCATGTAAAGGAGAAAAAGGAGGAGGATGAATGAAGAAAACATAAACAAAGATGTAGCTCATACCTTCTATCGAAGAAGTAATGAAACATTATACTTGTACCAAAAAAGATGGCTGCACATGTATCAGGAAGAAACATCAAGGGGAAACAATACAAGGATAAAGGTTTGATCACACATCCCCTAAGGGTAGAAATAATGGTTTGAGCATCTGAAACCCAGGAACAAGGAGGAAGAATAAGGGAGGAAGATATCTCGCCCCTTTAGAAGATTTAATAGGGCAGTGGTTTATGATACGTTAGATTTTCAATTAAAATCAGATCGCATTAAACCACATGGGCTGACTATGTAAAATCATTCATATCCTTTGAAATACTAATATAGAATTTATGGGATTTGATTTGACCTTAAATGCCTTAAAAAGGCCTTACATTCATTTTAGGTCAAACGAAATGTCAAATAGGTGAAACTGTTGGAATCTGAAAACACTATGCAACCAACATGAAATTCGAAAAACTGTTGGATGAATCACCATTCTTCAAACAACACTAATATGGAAACACTGCAGATCCTCACTGGTTTAGAAACACTTTAGAACATCACTGGCCTCAAAACCTCATCGGTCTGGAAATACTATAGAACCTCACTGGTCTGGAATCCTCACCAGTCTCAAAACACTGAAGAACCTCACTGGTCTGGAAACCTCACTCATCTAGAATCTTCACCGGTATGGAAACACTGTAGAACCTCACTGTCCTAGAAACATCACTAGTCTGAAAAAACTATAAAACTCACTGGTTTGGGAACCTCACCGATCTATAAACACTGTATAACCTCACTAGTCTTGAAACCTAATCGGTATGGAAACACTGTAGATCCTCACTGGTTTAGAAACACTATAGAACTTCACTGGTCTAGAAACCTCACAGGTCTAGAAACATTGTAGAACCTCACTGGTCCAGAAACCCCATCGGACTGGAAACACTATTCATGAACGAGAAATTCAAAATGGAAAAAAGGATTCTATTGGAAGGATACTGTTGGAAGGATGTTGTTGGAAGGATTTTGTTAGATGGATACTCTTAGAAGGATGCTATTAGAAGGATGGTGTTAGAAGGATGGTGTTTGAAGAATGTTATTGGAAGGCAGCTGTTGGAAATAGCCTGTTGTTAGAAGGTTTCTGTTGGAAGGCTGTTGTTGGAAGGCTGTTGTTTGAAACAACCTGGTGTTAGGAAAAACTCACCTTGACCTCCCAAAACAACTCAAACACGGGATTCCAACAATTTAATAGACCATAGAGGTCCGTTACAAATTATTAGATACCTCTCAAAAAATTCTCATCCCTGAGATTTCAAAACCTACCTAGAAGAAAAGAGGGGTCTGAACCACCACCCCCAAAGATACCTCTCAGGGGAAAACCAACCTGAGTTGTTGGAAAGCTGGAACAAAACCACGACATCTGAGAACACTCCCCCCAATAGTTATCACATTTAAAAAGCTACACCATCCCCAAAGATCACACTCTCCTGACACATGGGTCATGGAGTGCCTTCCAACATGTCAAGATATTATCCACATTGGGTGGTACTGACTCACCACCATGTGTTTAATTGCATCCACACTAATTATTCCACATTAGATTACAGTTTATCCCTTTCCATCACATTATCACACATCACACACATCCAGAGAACTAGAGAAAAACATTTTATATCCAAACAAGTCAATTATAACATCAAATCAAAGGTAAAAAAAATGAAAGAATCAAATAATAACTCCTCAAAAAAACATAAAACAAATCTTGGTACAAGACACAGATCTGGTAATCCCTCTCCCATGTACTCCCCTCGACACCACTGTGTCAATACAAGATACTAACCATGGGAATAGAACATTTCCATAAAACTTTCTCTTTGTGGTCCTGGATCTCTACCGACTGCTCCTCGAAGGTCGCATCATCGGCTACATCGATCTCACCCCAATCGATGATGAGTGATTCATCATGAAGATAATGACAGAGTTGTGATACATGGAAAACATCGTGTATCTTGATCATCTGTAGGGGATGTGCTATCTGATACGCCAAAACTCCAACACGAGAAATACCATGAAAGGACCAACAAACCGAAGAGAAATTATACTCCCATGACCAAAACATTGCTTCCCACAAAGGGGAGTCACCTTAAAAAACAAGTTATCCCTAACATCAAACTCAAAAAGTCTCCTCCTTTGATCGGAATATGATTAATGATTATCATGTGCTATCTTTATCCTCTCAGAAATCACCTAAACCATCTCTATTATATTCTGCACTAGTCCGGGTCTGAGAATTGATGACTCTTCAGCCCCATTCGTGCACAATGGAGAATGTCATGGTCTGCCATACACGGATTCAAACAGCTCTATACTGATGGTGGAGTGAAAACTATTGTTGTAAGAAAATTCCACCAAAGGTAAGTTCCTCATCCTCAATATTAATCTGATGATATCTTGACCACAATTCAGTCTTTGAGAACCAACATTCACCACTCATTTTATCGAATAAATCATCGTTCTGTGGAAGAGGATAGAGATTATTCACTTTCACTTGGTTTAAGAGACGATAAGTGATACACAACTACATCCTTCATTCATCCTTCTTCATAAAAAAAACTGGTGCACACCACAGTGACACACTCGGAAGAACAAAACATCACCTTAATAGACAATCAAGATGTATATGTTGCTCTCATATCTCAGAAGGGGCCATCTTATATGGAGACATAGAGATAGGGGACACTCCTAGTTTTACCTCATTCCGAAACACGATATATCTTGGAGTGGGTAATGATAGAAATACTTTTGTAAAAAATATTATTGTTCTGTTCTAAAACCATAAGAAACACCAACTGATGAACTTCTGAAGAACTCAACATCAGGTCATCCATAGTGGATCATAAAGACATATAACACCGTAGACCCATACAACTGTCTCGCTTGCCAACAAACACCACTGGCTCTCCACTCGCATCGAAGAACACAACCTATGTCCTGAACAAATCCCCAACAACATACATTGAATATAAACAATCAATACTAAATATGGAATAATATGGTTATATCCGTAAACATAGAAAACATCCCTAAGAGCGGTGCTGCCTGTCCACTAGCTCATAGTCTCTACATACTTCAAACAAGTCGGCTCGACCTCCAACTGACGTTGTCCACACCAAGGGCACTGGAAACCTCTCCACCTCAAGTCCCAAATCATGGGCAAGGGTAGGTGATAGGAAGGAGTGTGTCACTCATGAATCAAACAAGGCATATAACCATGTAGAAAACAAGACAAGGGTACCTAAAACAATGTCTCGCACGCATGGCAATAGAAATACTAAAGCATGAAGCTGAATGAGACCTCTTCCAAGACATCTCTAACACTGATGACGACCACTGCCAGGGCTACGCTTTTCTCTCTGAGGAAGAGGAGATTCACTACGCTGTCTTATGCCTGTTTCATCTGCTATCATCTGACCCAATTTTGGTGTAACCTCCTACTACTTCCTTGGCTAGAACTGCTTCAATGTAAGAACCAGCAGCGGAATACCAGGTGCACGATGACTGCTCTAAAAGGTCCGACACTCTGGCTACTGATGACCTCACCCTCCACAAGAAAACAAGCACTTGATCCCTTGGAATAGGTATGAGAGATTCCACTCCCAAATAAACGACATGTTGAGGGATGGGACTAACCCCTGGATGAACAAAAACTATTCTTCCCTAAAAACTAGGATCCCCAGACAATAACTATGCTTCATGAGGAATCATGATGAATCCCATCTCATGAAGATCCATTTCTGGCCAATATCCTCTCGACGACTTTTATCCTCACCTGCACCTCATGATATTTCTTCAGCATAAACAGAGTGACCTGGCTCTAGATCTTTGGATGCAAAGACTCCTTGAAATGCCTCAACCTGGCCTCGTCATCTGGAAATAGGTTCAAAACATATCGTAAAAGGTTCCGGAAACATATTACAAAATCATGCACCCTTGAGCTCCCCTATCAAAGGGTAATAATCTCCTAGAAATTGGATGTCTTCGTAGTTGATGAAAGAAACTCAACTCTAAACTTTTCTCAGAACTCATCCCATGAGATCCTAGACTCCTCATGATCCCCGAAGAATATGAACCACCACTACCTCGCTGATCTATCCAGCATCATCACAACCATAGACACTCAGTACTCTTTCAGAGAATAGATCGAACTAAAGCCTATCTCGACCTCGTCCAACCAGTTTTTTGGGAAAACAACTGGAACAGAGCCCTCATATTTCTGCACACTCTGGTGCTGAAACTCCCAGAATTTCCTCCTCCATGTGCCATCATCATCAACATCTACCCTACGGTGATCTGTTGGCATAACCTGCTGAGCATCTTTTACATGAACCCGATGGGGACATCAGACTAGATGCATACCTTCAAAATAAAAAATAGTTAGGGCTCCTAAAACTAGAATATGGAAGACTCAACATTAATTAATTAATTTTGTTTTCTTTTATTCATTTTAGGATAACCTATCCCATGGTCTAAGTATTAAAATACATGCATAAAGAAGAATGATTCATGATCCTTTCATAGGTCTATACCCTTCAACAAATATAACCTCTTTTTGTATACATTATAAAATGAAAGGTCCGTGCATCAGATCACAGGGGACACTAAACGCCTATGTATCAGCTAGTCTATAGTGTTTAAATCACTTGCTAAACATGACTAACACCATTTCCATACCAACCCATGCAACCTCACCTATTCCTAACACAAAAATCTATCATATCCCTCAACCTACATCTAATACCACTCGGTCACGACCCCCTCCCAACAAGGTGTACCATCCTAGGCCAGAAATGTGAGAATCGAGATAGTGACCCCGGAATCCCACCTCCAATAGGTCTCGGGTTGGTGACTAGCACTGAGGTTATAGTGAACACACAACTAAGAGAAATTACCCTCTAATAGAACACTTGCAAAAGAGGGAGATAAGATAGAAACAAATGAAATCCAACTCAGGAAAAAATATAAATCTAATCCCAAGTACACATATGTAATGTCATGCAAAACTACTAAAACTGAAAATGAAAACTGCAAGTACCAAAGGAAAGTAAAAATAGATGCGACCACAAATCCTGGACATCTCCTACCACCCAAAGCTAGTAATAACCATCCAAATCTCCAACATTCCCCATGTGACCTGAAAAATATTATATATATATATATAGGGTGAGTATAATAGTATACTCAATAGCATCTTCGTTGATGCCTCACGTAAAAAGTTAAAGAAAGAATGCTAAATCATAGTGAAAGACAACTGAAACTAACTTCTCACCCAAATATGTATACAATGTTCCAAGACTCACCATGGCTACTCTCCCCAAGTATCTCATACAAGAGTATATAATATAATAAATAATATTAAGGGTACTCTGCTACTACTTCCTCACTAGTTTGTATATTTTCCCCTATATAGTACATCCTAAGAATCTCTCTCCAAAAATGATTTTCCACAGACACCTGAGCCAGGCACCATAAAATGTATCTCGTGCAACAAAACAATATTTTACATGTAAGATAAGTGAACAGTTAATGTTTGGGAGCCACCAAGACCCTCATAACATGCATCATATGTCGGGTATTATACCTCAAGCCATTACTGCCCCCACACTGAGTATGGATCCTCCTGCCACCACAACCTATAAATGTTACACATATATAAGTCTATATGAAACTATATGCAGAATATATATGCATGAATAACCACAAGAAATTAAATCCCTCTACACACATATATGGGGAAAACTAACCGTTGTTCCTACCTGCACAAGTAATTACCAAGAGAAGAGAGTAGGGGAAAAGGGGGTAGTCAACCATCCATCCTCCCACTGAAAGGTCGGGAAAAACACCTTCCTAGGGCTCATAATCCCCGATGTGTTAGTTTTCCTAATTTGATGGGGTTGAGTAGTGTATAGAAAGAAAAATATTATATATTATACTATAGCTCACAACCACACTATGGGAATAACCTAATCATAGACTCCACTACAACTAACATTTCCCAGACTCCTGACTTCCACTTCTAAGACTAGGTATCCTATAAGCACAAAATAATTTAAATAGATTCATTACTTTCATTCATTCCATTTTTATCAGTTGCACATTACATTCATTAATTATTTAAACATTAATTAACTACTTCCAATTTCCACATAATATTTCATTACAATTACCCCCAAAGTCCACTATTACTTTAAATACCGACCTCAATATTGTGTCTTAGCGAGATCCAACCCCATGGGATAACATCATTTATTCAATAATTTATTAACAACATTATTACGTTCCAATATTCCTAGGCATTTTAGAAAGACATTCTAAGCTTCTAAAAACAAGGGGGCCCAAAACGGTGAGTAGATAAACTACAAGTCGAGTCATTGCCACCTATAGCAGAGCGTAGACCCATCCTCCCTCGAGAATCTAAACACCGAAAGAATATGGAATACCCAATGTGACTTCATCCCTTTTTGGAAGGATGGTATGCAAACTAGCTGCCTTGAGTAGTGGGGAAAGTAAGGAAGGTAAACAACCCACAAGAAACAACATGCATCCAAACATTAACGTCCAACCTGTTCCATCATCTCCAGTATCCTCCCTGACACACACATGAATAATCCAATGTATCTCTCCACTCTAGGAATCAACTGCTTCCACAACCAATAGTCCTCCCTGCCCCACAAATCACAACACAAGCAGAAATAAAACAACCATCATATCAATATGGATATTGGCCCTTATATAAATCATCGAACCGTAAAACACAATTAACTCCCACAGATCTAATCATAAGGCTCTTGGCCTTTACAAGTAAGAGGGTAACTCAGAGCCCTAAAAGGCATTATATTTTTATCGAAAAAATGGATCTTTAATCTATATAGAATTAACCTATTTATTATCTATTTGTTCTAACTATGGGTAACATAAACAAAAAGCTATCATAGCTATCATAAATTTATTAAACATGTTTACTACGTCCATTTTAATAATATGAAATTACAACATAAAAACATAATTCATTTACAAGCCTCATTATATGTATCCAATCAATTATCAATTAATTTTAGATTTACATTATTTATAAATTACCATCAAAAAATAAAATATAAAAAAATAAAACATAGATATAACACAATCTAGAAAAACAAAAAAGCAATAAAATATGATTGATATCAATTTATTTATTTAGTTCAATTATTTATTATATCAATTCCATTGTGATCCAGTGGGATAAAACATGCTAACTATATAGTTGCATATAAAATAAAATTGAAGCAATGAATCCCATACTTCAAACGGTTTTTGACGTTCTTTATACAAGAACAAGACACACAATATATCATGATATCCTCCCCCATGACAATTGTATCAACCCAAGGATGCCGCGGAATGACTGCACCATCAAACTACCAAGAAAACTCCATTAGAAGCATGGAGATCACATTCCATAGAATTGAAAGGAGAAAAAGATGATAAGGATGGGAGAAAACATAAGAACAGAGGTAGATCATACTTTCTATCGATGAAGGATTGACAATTTATACTTGCACCAAAAAAGTGGGTGTGCATGCAGTGGGAAGACACTTCAAGTGGAAACGATGTGAGGATTAAGGATCGATCACAAAACCCATAATGGAAGACGAAATGTTTTGAGATACGATGGATTTTTCATTAAATGTGGATCGCATTAAACCACATGGTTTTACCAAGTAAAAGCATCTCGAGCAATAGGGAAACTAATATCGACGTAATGGTAATTTATTAAACCATAAATCCCTTTAAAACAAGGCCTTAAATGCTTTTTTGGTCAAAGGAATCATCAAAGGGGTAAAACTATAGGATGCTTGAAACAGTGTACACCAAACATGAAATTTCACAAAGTGTTGGATGACTCTCTGTTCTAGAAACCTCACTGTTCTGGAATCACAACAGAACCTCACTAGTTTGGAAACCTCACCAGTCTGGAAACACTATAGAACCTCATTGGTATAGAAACCTCACCAATTTGGGAACACTGCAGAACCTCATTAGTCTAGAAACCTCGCCGTTCTAGAAACACTAAAGAACCTCACTGGTCTAAAAACCTCATTGGTCTGGAATCACTATAGAGCCTCACTGGTCTGGGAACCTCACTAGTCTGGAAACACTATATAGAGTCACTAGTCTGGAATCCCCACCAGTCTGGAAACACTATAGAAACTCACTAGTTTGGAAACCTCACCAGTCTAGAAACATTACAGAACATCAATGGTTTGGAAACCTCACCGGTTTAGAAGCCTCACCGGTCTGCAAACACTGTAGAACCTCTCTAGTCTAGAAACCTCACCAGTGTAGAAACATTGTAGAACCTCACTGGTCTGGAAACCACATCGGTCTGGAAATAGTGTAGAACCTCAGAGGTCTGCAAACCTCACTAGTCTTGAAAAACTGTAAATCCTCACTGGTCTATAAACCACATCGGCCTGGAAACACTGTAGAACCTCACTGGTCTAGAAACCTAACTGTTCTAGAAACGTTGTAGAACCACACTAGTCTAGAAACCACAGTATTCAAGAAACACTATTTATGAACTAGAAATTTGGAAAAGGAAAAAGGATGTTGTTGGAAGGCTACTATTAGAAGGCTCTTCTGGAAGGATACTATTGGAAGAATACTATTGGAAGTCTATTGATTGAAGGATACTATTGGAAGGATGATATTGGAAGGATGTTGTTGGAAGGTTTCTATTAGAATCAACCTGCTGTTGGAAGGAATATATTGGAAGGCTACTGTAGGAAGGTTTTACATGGAAGGCTGCTATTGGAAGGCTACTGTTGGAAGGATATTGTTCGAAACATCTTGATATTTGTAATAAGTCACCTTGACCTACCAAAACACATCAAACACCATATTTCAGCAATGTAATGGACTAAATAGGTCATATCCATTACAATCATAATAAAAAGATAGAATATAGGAGGATCAAGTAGTAATTCTTTTTAAAAAAAATCCCAAATTGATTATACGGTGGTGACCCATGGAATTAAACTGATTTATTTAATTAGATTTATCTTACAGAAACATCAATGAGTTATTAAATAATTCCTATATTAGAATCCATATATCATAACAATAGAATTAAAAAAATTAAATCAAGCCCAATCAATGCAGCTTATACTAGGTTATTAAATGAGGGAAAAATATAAGAATCCATGACATTATTATATTGATACAAATTGAAATAGAAACTATCGATATCCTAAGGGGATCAACCAAAAGAATTAGAAATAATTATCATAAATATAATCTAATGGTTTTATCTAAGAAAACCATATCATTTTCCTTCTTCTAATAAATGGTTTTAATCACATCCTGATATTCAATTATGTACCCTTTTGGAATCCAAGGCTCTCCCACATCATTAGAAACTATTTCAATCCCCATTATAAATTCATAAACATTAAATATAATTATCTAAAATATTGCATTAAGCATCTAACATATTACAATTTTTGGAATTTATTTTAGGAAACAAAAACATGCATTGAAAAACCATTTTCATGATTAATAGTTATTTTGAAATCAAATTTCACCACAACCAATAAAAAATCATCTATAATTTTAATAGGAAGAGGATATTTTCATTTCCCAGACGTGGCCCACCTCTAAAATTATACAATAAAATTCAAAAAACCTTACTTTATGTTAAAACATATTAATTGGGAAAACTAGATAATAATGGGACATTAAATATATATTTACATTAGATATAGAGCATAGCATGATAAAACTAGAATGACACTCAACATATAATCTTTGAGAAATGGGAGAAGATCTGGGTTTAATTTAGGATAATTCCCTCTTTAACTATAGAGATGCCCACTTACATGGTATCATCCTTTAGATTTAGGGAAAATAGTAGAAAAATAAGATGCAAAAAAATAATAAAAAATGTGAAATATTTCACATAAATGGTGAGGGATTTTATGATAGAAAAATTCCTGATGAAATGATAATTTTGGATTCATAGAAATACCTAAATCTCACCAACAACGATGACATGAGTAGATTAAGGCATGGGTTGATGGTGATCTATTGGTCAACCAAGGTGGATAGGGAAATGGAAAGATGGTATAATCCTTGTAGAATGAGTGATCAATATCTTGAGTGGGGTGTCAATGGGATGGACATAGAAAAATTATTGGGATTCTTATATATTAAAAATTGTCTAGGGGATACTTTCTTGCCAATGTGTCTAGAAGCACATAGTGGTATGTTGAACATGTGACCATCTAGCTGATTGAACTATAATATCCTTATTATAGGAAAAAAATCCTCCTGATAAATCATAATTTCTTCATGATAACCCAAAAACCCTTATAGACATCGAATAACACCGATTTAATCTATTCAGTTCGTCAAAATTCCAATTCCAAACATCAATTCAAAATCTAGTCGACCAAGAACCAAAAACATTAATTATTGATGAATTTTTACAATCATATAGCGAATATTGTCTTATAATATCATTAACTTTTTAAATATCATATTTGAGTTATTCTTATGGGTGTCACTAAACCCCGTCACCAAATATCAACATCATATAACATAACCCTATTAGTGAGAGTAAGCAATATCTGAAATGATATGGTATACTATTTGAAGATTGTCACAAGCACATGTAGCCACTCACCATTAAATCATTTGGTTAATGATATTAAATTTTACATGAAATCTACCTCACCCGATCAGTTATCATGAGTTTCTATTTCCAACAGAATAAGCGCCATGATCTCAAGAAATAGACTCGGTCCCAACAACAATGATTTTCTAGGCCCCTCAATAGATATTTTAATGCGAAAACATCCCAATACTACTATATAACTAAAGGAATCACTAAAAAACTAATCACAAACTCACTAATTTATGAAATTCCACAATTAAACTCCATTTTTGTTGGATTAAAAGAGTTCCAAAAACCTACATCATAACCTATTTTTAACTTAATCTACATGTAAACACCAATACATTTCATTGGATAGTTTCATAATATTTATAATTTCTCCCATGCTAATAATATTATATGAGGACTAGGATTGATATTCAAATTAGTATACCACACCCTGATCCAAAAATCTCAACTTCCACTCAACTCCAATATTGTTATCACCCACACCTATCCTCTTCAAGACCCCATATTCTCCCCACTAAAACAATCTTTTGGACTAAGGTGCTCCCCCACAATAAAGCATACCCCATGGGGGTCAAATTCTGAACAATTATGCCTCTCATATCATGAATTTCGAAATGATTTTAAAAAATTATCAACTAGAATGTGCTTGGTATGACCTCTACCCTACCACACTTAACCATTCAGAACTATTCTAATGCCCACCCAATCCCCCTTTCTAAATATCTAACCAATACCGATGAGTCAATATAATCTAGGTTTCATTACCAAACTATTTCCTTCCTCAATAGTTCTAAAATATTCATAAAATTTACAAATTACTTCCAATATGACATGAACTATGTGCTTTTCATATAATTGTATCAAGACTCACAAGAGGCCACCAGATAACCCTCCTCTGACCGAACTACCTCAAACCAATCATATCCCTCAACCGATTCATCACAAAAACTACACAAAATTATTCATAATAAATGGATTAATCCAAAAATCATCCAATCATGAAATCCAAATTTTATACTTAACACCTTTTTCATTCTATATTTAAACCATTATTTATACTTATCCCCCATCATTTCATGTAATGAGAACCAATATGCCACCAACACTAAATATTAATTCATAAATATAATTTACAATGTAATATAGTTATTCAAAATTATACTCACGCATCAGTAACATAATACCACAACAACCATCTTGTAATTGGATTTAGAAAACCATGGGCTCTACAGTACAAGTGTTTTGTAACCATAAAAGACATATAGCAAACCACTAATTGTGAATCCTTATTCTCATATACATGAACAAAATTCCCATCCCCATTGACAATGCTCAATCCATCCTTGAATATGATGTATATATGGTGATGGTAATCTTCATCCATGTGAATCATTATAGGAGTTCACATTCATACCACCCCAAGATGAATCAAATATAACAATGTTATATTCACGAACACCGACCTCAAATATTCCATCAAATATTAATCGTTTCACTATGTTATGGAACCTACCACAATTACCAAACACAACCTCACTATGTTACATTATCCAAAACATGACTAACATTAAAAAGAAATTGTCCATGCCTTTCATTCATGTAAGTCTCATGAATTAAAAATACACTTAACATTTATCGCAATCCAGATCATCTCACTAAAAATAACCATTATCAAGAACAAAAAACATCATAATTTTTCTAGATATCCATTAATGTTCATTTTCTCTCTCACTATAATCCAGAAGGTACATAATAAATAATAATGAACGGGAACCTAGAGAATCCCAAAATAAAAAATGATAATCATTACTAATTTAGAAACAATATATGTTATTTTCATTTAAGAGTACCTGATACTTCATCAAGTATAACACAAAACTATTTTAATGGGGGTTTTTATCGTAATAACATCATGTCCAACAAAAACTATAATCACTAGGTCTAAACCACAAATACCATCTTTCCAAAGTCATATCATATCCTTAAAACATAAAATCCTTATCCATATTGGGAGATTTTTTTTTTGATAATTCAATAATTCACACCAATCGAGATATTGTCCAAGAACCAACAATTCTCACAGATCAACCCACCAGATACACACACTAGGTAGTCAATAATGATATACATTTAAACAAGACCAACCCTACCCAAAATAACTATAATACTAAAAGAACTAATATATAAGTTATTAATAAAGAAAAAACGAATCTATTGTGCCATAACCACATACCAAGTGGATTTGTTTTACTAATTTCAATTTCAAATATTCTTTTCCTACCCCAAATACAAGAGGGTAATTAGAAACATGAGAAAACCCATCTCCCTTAAAGGATACATGAAGATAACATAAATATATAGATTCATGCTATTGAATGTTTCATAAGATATTCAATATAACCCAAAAACTACTCAATTCATAAGTCAAATTTCTAAGGGATACTCACCCAAAATATCTAGGCCAACAGATATCTTCTATAACAATCATTGGATTTAGTATCTCAAATCCTAGGCTCTCTCTCTATCCCTATTTACAAAAAAAAGTTTGGATGAACACACCTCAAAAAACAAAATGATATAGCGATGTTTTATGGAATCAAAATGACTGGGATACCAAAATACATGGGTTCTCTAAATAACCTCATCTATCCAAGAAGATGGCCCAAATAACAACACACTCGACCCACACAATATTTTACATTTTATATTATTCAGAACATTAAATAATATGGGATAAAGAAATGAAATGTTAGATTTAAATTATTGAGGATTTAAATAATTATATTATACATGGAATTTTGTTTATAAGATTCCACATAATGATCGTGGTAAAGAATTATATAACTAACTTTTAAGAATTTACAATCACCGAATATTTTTACCATCGATCCTTAGGAAAATATGGTGTTAATTTCAAGTCATAGTGGAAAATTATTATTATTTTTTTACTAGAATTTTAAATATATGGAATCTCATAAAAAATATAAATTAATTACACACCATAAATTTATACATTATATGATCATGTAATTAAAAAGACACCATGCTCTTATACAAGAAAAAACATTATAGATGAGTTCATACACATTAAATAATTGACACTAGTCGTTGTTAATATAAAAAACCATAGGAAATAAATCACATGATAAGTGAATTATAATGTTCTTGATTTTGATTATGAACACACCATATATTATCTTTCCTTTACTATATATAAATCCCCAATAATCAATAATTTAAAATTCAGGTTAACCACTCGTGGGGAAATCATAGTGACCATAAAAGAGTATAATAAGAACAATAATACCATACTTATGAACCCATAATTACTTCATATATGAGTTTTTTAGTTCATGGAAAGAGCTCCATACCATTTCAAAACACTCTTTTATTCTCTTATATATCAACACTAAATACAAAGAAAATATAAAAACACATATGATGACATTTTATAATTCCCATCAAAGGTATCCATTGAAATCATTCTTTGGGATAATGTGATACATGGAATCATGAGTACCTCCACATACATTAAAGTCTTCCAAAAAGTATTTCATGTCTAATGTGGAGTGGTGGGGAGACAATATTTTAACATTAGATTAAAACATATTGTCGAATTAATAATGAAATCATATGCATCAAGTTAAAAAATAAAGTGGAACATCATAAAAATAATTTCTAAAAAACAATCAAATAATCCATTATTTAATGACATATACCATATAAAATTATAGTAAACTTATACTTAAATAATAAAAATTAAAAAATATCTGAAGATAAAAATATATTATATAGTATATTCCATCAAAATGGAAAAGAGTATTATCTTGTCCATGAACACCGATGATTTATTATACTAACTAGGTAACAAACAAAATTAGGAACATTCCCAACCCAATTCATACAATGTAATTGGGATATTGTTTTTAGGTAATAAGGGTCTTTTTTTCCAAATAATAGTGTGATTATTACTCTATTAAAAGCTAACAATGATTTCCCAAAAATTACAATTTGATAATAAAGTGCATGAAAGAGTTATATTAATAAAAAATTTAGAAGTAATCAATTTATCAAAATAATAATTAATAATTTACCTATTTAAATAATGAAATAAAAAAATCCGATGATGGCTTGGATCTAAAGTGACACATAAAATCAATTTATACCCACATTAACCCCAGAAATTGAGTTTCTAACCAAATTTAATTTTATATAAATATAGGTTCCAAAGTGTTATACCATGGAGACAGTTGTTGTAATAATTTGTGGTGACCTAAATGGGCCACTCTGAAATTCAATATCAACAAAAACCAAAGTGAATCCAACATGTTTGGCCCTTATAATTCCACTGATTCAGTCTTCCAATCTCAATTATAGGAACCATCACTAATATTTTGAAATACGAATATATTGGGTGCAATGAATTATGCTCTAGGGATTCCACCTAAATGGATTATTCTTAATCTTGGGAGGTCATCCTACGACATTTAATAAGGGTACCCAATAAGAATCTATGAAATTAGTTGGTAGAATTTGATATGTATTGAAATCACAAAAACCCAAATGGGATTCATAAAATTTAATTCTTTATAATGAATCTATTTAGAATCTAATGGATTTGTCAAAAAATTTCATATCATCGACCCTAAAAACATCTTGTTATGTCATTAGACCCTGATCATTATTCGATACACCTATTAAAATCATGGGATCAATCATAGAAATCATTAATAATTATATCTACATATATTTCATGAAATATCATAGAAGATTTCCTATAAAGAAAATAAATGATGATAAAATCTTTAAATTTAATCATATGGTTAATTATTTACTTTCCATATTTTATCCTAGTCAATTTAAAACATTCTATTAACAACCATGAATACATTCAGAAACCATTTTACTTAGATATAAATTACCAAAACAATATCAAGGATATACGAAATCACATTACATTATAGGATTAATAACTAATCCGACATTCCCATTCATGAATTTATCATTTTTATCATATAACTTGTGGTCCTCTTGATAGACCATGATACCATGTGTATATTAAAACAATAAATCTAAAAAATTCCACTTAACCCCTTGATCTATTTTAATGAATTAGTTTCCATTTATTTTTCATAATGATCAACTTCAGGTAAATAAAAAGAATATACCGAACAAATGAATTTTTTAAATATTAATAATATATTTTTGGAAACTAATTAATTTTATTAAAACACATTCACATGGTTATTATTGATTTTGAAATCCAATTTCACCATCACCAATCAAAAATTAATTTCACTTATTAAAAGGATGAGTGAATTTATATTTCCATAACAAGGTCCATGCATTTTATAATTTCATCACATGAAATCACACCTTTTATAGATTCTTACATAATTTTTCTCCCATTTTTTAATATGAGACACAAATAATATATTTATGTTCGAGTTTATTCTAGTATAGAAAAATTGGCTTCACATACCACACATGAACATTCAAAAATATGTTATTCTAGGGTATTAATTTTGGATAACACATTACATTAGTAAAAATAAATGTACAAATATGGTATGAGCCAATGATTTGATATAAAAAAATAAGAACCATAAACATTCCCAAAAAATAGGTTTTATTATAAATAAACTACAAGATCTTTCATGAATGGAAAAGAGATAAATATAAGATGAATGTGGTGTTATAGTAATAATATATTATCACCAACAACATTGATGTAATTTTATTTAAACATGGGATGGGGGAGATCTATCCAGACCTCTTGCTGGATATGTAAAAGGATTGAGTGGTTACTCCTGGGTGAATGAGGGATCCAAATCTTAGGATGGCTATTAAAAGGGTGGATTAGTAAAAATACCTTGCTTCACCATTTAAAAAAATAGTATAGTGGGGTAAAAATATAATAACCCACACATCCTCATATATAGTTTTTTTAAAATCCATTAAATTGATAATGGATGTTCCATAAGCTAGTTGGTGTATCTGAATAGTCTAACTGGTGGAAAGACAATAGTCTCATGAAAAATCTCAACTCCTCTCAAGCCATCGAAATGGCTATGAGAACACCCCAAAAAAACTTTTAACGTCCAAAACGAAATTTTCATGTTAATATTGTCAAATTTTAATTCCGAAATCCATTTCAAATTCCATCAATCCTTAAAAAAAGAAAGCTCAAGTTTTTATTGAATTTTAACACTTTTATTGAATTTGTGGCTTGATAACTCATTCATATTTTCCTCATATTATACTCACTTATGTTCATTCATTATTATTTCATTTGATAACCCTTATTATGAAGTTTTTCTAAACCCTAATCATGTTAATGTTTCCCTAGGTTATGAGAAAAAATATGGCACATGATATATCTAAGTGAATATCTTATGTGGAGAATTTTTGGGAGATGATGAGAATTTATTATAGATTATATTGTTTCATATATATTGGAATAAAATATGTATTAATTACACAACACTTTTGAATTATTATTTCATGTTTTTCTACATTCTATAATTCTTTAAACATAATTTTCTTTTGAAATATAGGTAATTCAATGTTTTCTTTACGTCATCTAATTATTGGGTTTTTATGTACAGTAATATACATTTGTTATTGAATATAATATATTAAATATGTATTTTAGGATATGTATCGATTATTTTTAGTTATTACTAGTTATTTATCATTCATATACCATTTTATGAAAGAGATGGTTTGGTTAATAAAGATTGAGAATGATTATGGGTAGTGGACTTGATATTTAAAAATACTCAGGTGAGAGTAGTTTATTGATTATATGTGTTTTAGATGAATATAATTACTCATTGGATAGACATAAAATTTCTAAGTTTTTTATAAAATGATATAATCATGAAATGAATACGTTTTTGTGGTTAATTAGTACCAAAATGAGGAATATTGAAATAATTGGGTCTTTTGAGTATGGGATATCTCTTTGATAGAGGAAATGTTATATGTTATCCTTGTAATTTTTATCGGAAGTATTACATAAGTTGAGATATATCTGAGGTATGAAACTAATTGGTGGACTAATAAAAACTTATGTTTTTTATTAGGAATAAGTTTTGTGTGTTATGGATTCGTTGATATTCCTTTTCATATCAGGGGGTTGTGTAATGCCATATATGTGTACATTGATTAATGTAGACCGTTGTGGGTAGTGAACTTTGTTACATATTTTGAATGAATTAAATGATTTAAAATCCTTTTGGGATATGGTATTCACTAAAGGATGTATAGAAATGATTGAGTATGGTATTAAAGGTCTGAATATGCTTTTTTGGTTTCATTATATAAGTTTCTTTTTTAATTTTTCTGTCATAAATAATTGGGTAGATGAGACCACCAACCTAAAAAATATGGAATAGTTATTGAATTTATTGAAAATTATATTTTAGATATATATGGGGATAAAATATTTATTCCATGGGATTGAGGTGTAGTTTTCAACTTCCATGGTTCACATCTCCCAACATTAGTTTCTATCACATATGGTCAGACTAACTGGGTGATTGAGGCAATATTTGATATTTGAAACATATAATCAGAAAAGCATATATATTTGGATTCTAAAAAAAATTGGTTCCTTTGGATTGGAATATATATTTTTTAGGATTCCATACTACATTGAACTGTGTTAAAATATATTGATATCATGGGATGCCATATAAAATTGGGATTCTCTGGTTATATATACAGAGAGATAGAGTTGGAATATCACATTTAGAACCAAATGTTATACTAGCCATGTGCTTGATATTCTATGTCCTTCACATTTCCCCTTCATGGGTCAAGGGGATATTTAAATATGAAATGTGTAATGAAGGTAGATTAATTTTTTTTGATGTAATTATAAAATAATAAAATAACATGATTTATAAATAGTTTTATGATAGAATATATTTATTTATTTTATGTATCTATAAGACAAACATTGATACATTGAAAAAAGACAACATCGATATCACCCATTCAATTTTTAATATCAATACTTACATGAGAACCTAGGTGTATGTGTTGAATCATAATATTAACTTTTAGGTTGATGTATATACTAGATATCTTGTTACAGTAGATATATGGATGTACAGAATAGATGATCGATGAGGTACTTGAAATCTCATGGTGCTGTAAATTTCTATTTTCATGGGTATTTTATTGATTCTTAACTCGATTGGTCAAATGGGAATCAACTTCTTTGGTATTTTATACTCCCAACATGTGTAACATCTTGTTAGCACATAATGGTTTTAATATTTATTTTTTTCTTGCATGATATTGTCAATCCACACACATACTCTATTTTAAAATAATAATTTTGATTTTTATATGATATTTTATACGATTATATATTGATTATAGTCTTAAAAAAGTAATTATAGAACTGTACCACTTGACAGAACCCTTCAACAAATTGAGATTAATACTTGTGATTTTGAGGAGTCATTGACATAGGTTCCATATATGTAAATTAATCTGGGGTGTTAAAAATTATGCAATATCAAATTATATAAATTTTGAGAAATATTTATTTATTTGGACAACCAATTGACTTTATTAATCGAAAAAATAGTAGTGTCTAACTCTATACTTCCACATCTTAGTAACCATTTCTATTAAATTAAAAATACAAAAAAACATACATATTTTTAAGTTAAAGGATTTATTTTTGTCATCATTTAGTAAAAAATCATTTAACATTACTGGTAATTTTTATTTAGGTTGGGTTAATTATAACAAGATACATTAAGTCATAACACATTGATATACTTAGTGGACTCACCAAATCCTTTTATTATAATCTAAAATTTACTTAACTCTTAATTATATATTATACTAACAAGGATAAAAATACATTTATTGAAAATAATTTAGTTAATTTGGGGAAAAAAGCATTATAAATCCCAAGTAAATATAACAATCCATAACTACAGGTCATCATGAACCTCAATCTATTATTATATTCTAATTAATCTAAGTGAAAAGTGGTTATCAATCAATATTATTTTTGAGGAATTTGATTTTTATTTCGTATGAGATATTTGGTTTTATAAAATCATGCATATTAATTATTCTTTAAGAGATATTTTATAAATAAATAACAACAAATGATAAAAATATTATGTACAACAATCCCATTTTATCAAATACATCCAATTAATATATCTTCATTTAGGGGATCACAAAAATTAATTTTTTTAATGGTTGGGGCCGAAGCCTCATTTTATTATTAAAGAAAATAAAATACATCTTTTTAATGGGTAGAGGGACAACCATTATATAGCCTGAAGGAACAGGGGAAGGAAATCCCTTTTAAGGCATAAAGGGAACTCCAGTGAATAGCACCAATATAGTACCCAGGCTGCTACAATTCCTACTACAGTACCACCGTCGATGTAGTGTCACCACTGCTACATTTCTGTTGCATTTACAGTCTACTATATTACCAAACTACAATGCTGCTACAATACGTCCAAGACTTTATCCCTATATAGATTTGATCATGGGGCTTTAGGATGCCATGAAGGAGCCTCTACCACTTTGGTACATGCTCATTGTCGCAAAAATTAACAACCAACCATGAAAATATGTAATTAAATAAAAAAATGATCATGAGAATTTATATTATATGGGTCTACTATTTTTTATAAACTTAAAGAGATTCTAGGGTAAACATTAATGAGTCTTTATTGGATAATGTTGAAATATCCATCATTCACTATTAATTTTCCTTATATAAATTGACATTCCTTTTGGTGTTTAATTAACTCTTCTAAGACGTGTTACTTTTTTTAATATGAGGAGATTCCCAATTTATGGGATAAATATAATAATTAATGGATAAATAGGATCTTATATCATAAATAATAACGGCATGGTTCCATGATCATTAAATTTAAATTTATAAATAATTATAATAAATGATATAACTAAATTATTAAAAAAAATTATATTTAAATCAAAATAATCACATTTCAGTAAAGTTCACAGTTATTTATAGTGGAATAAAAATGAAAATAAATTATAAATATAGAAAAATTATCTCAGTGGTCTCATGTAAAAAATAAAACTCAAAAATAATTTTTAGTCAATATTTTATCTATATAATTTGTTTGACATAACTTTTCATACAAACACAATTCTATTACACTAACTAAAAATACTGATCTTAGAAAGAATAAAAAACTACACTTTTGAACATTAAATTTAAGAAAATGTTACTCAAATTGGAAATTTTTCATCAAACCTTTTATATCATGTAATTTTACCTAGATAGTATGTAAAGACCCAAGATATTATTTGTATATGATATGAAATAATCATGAAGTATTTTATAGCTTTCATTATTTTCAAACCAATGTATAAATGAACTCATGATATAGTGAACCATTATAATCTAGTTGTTGGATTATAAGAAATGAATATGATAAACCACATTCTGAAACTTGTATCTAAATTTTCTCCTAAAATAAAATGTATTGATAAATTTCTATAAAATAATGATTTTTTTCAATATAATCATTTCCTTTTTAAAATAACATTGTTCAGAAGAAATATTTTTTCTATATATTATGTATTACTATATTAGTAAAATATATATATAACTATTTAAAACGTATTATAATAAACATTATTAGTTATTTATGAATTAAATTTTTTTAATTAGTTATTTAATGATTATAAAAGAAAATAGAATTATTTTAATATTAGAAGATTAATTTTTTATAAAATTTTATTTACAAGTGTAATGTGTTATTATCATATCTAATTTATTAAGAAATTATTGTTTAATTGTATTAATGAAATTTATATAATATATATGAAATAAAATATTTTTACATTAATAAGATACTCTTTCCTTGGACCACGATTGATGTAAATTATTTTTTCCCCTTAAAAATACATTTATAAAAAAGATGTTTTTTCAATTTTTTATTATTATTAAAGTAAATCTGATAAATTATAGAAATTTAAATTGATAAAATATATTCTATTGTATAATCATAAATTATAAAATTTATAATGATAATGATTTAATTTCAAATAATAATTTATAGTAAAAATCAATAAACATTGTTAATAATATTAATATTAAAACAGGTTTACCGGTGTGGGTTTAAAATAAGAGATAAGTGTAATATTGTTACAAGAATTTTTCTAATTATGATTTTATGAATATATTTAGACCCTCCCATAACATGTATCTAAAAACAATCCATTTGTAATAATATTTCATCAATAATAAATTTATTTCTTTTAATAATTATAAAAATTCCTATTACATCCTTATTAACTCTAAATTTCATCTCATGGATGAAAATGTGACCATGGGAAATTCCAGAGAAAATGGAATATAATTTAGAAAAATAATTACAATGAATCTAAAAGCCTCATAAATTGGTTCAACCAAGCTATACCCAATCAGCGTTGGCGCGGAAGCACTTGGGTGCCACCCCACTTATGTGACCAGACACCTTTTCAATGGGGCTCATATTTTTTTTATGAATAGACCCTTGGGGACATAATTTGTACAGATGAATTTCCTCGAAGTCCAACTGATACTATGATTTCCCATGTGATTCTCTCAAGTCCTCTGAAATTTCAAAAGTAGTTTCCGAAAAGCTAATGGGAGAGATTAAAAGGGGAATAGTAAAGATCATGTTCCATGGGGTTTAAAGTAAATAACACTTTCCTAATTCATTCACCCAACCTCTTAATTTAATAGGACTAGTATGAACTCCCTTCATCAAATAAGAACATGCACTACTCCCTTCTGAGAATACCTTGGGAGACTGTTGAGGGCTTCATCCAAGTCTCACTGATGTGTAATCACCTAGTTTATTCATCACCTATGGTCAAATAAGTTCGCCTATGCGAACTTGGGTGGGGCACCATTGGACGACATTCCTTGGATCACCCTACCTTTTAACCCATGAAAACCATTCAAGAAGCATCCTTTAAATATACTCCTAAAAATTCTTCTCATTCACTATTTACCTTTCCTAAAAATGACCCTTTCTAAACCTCCACCAAGACCTCCTGATTTAAAAATATTAGGGAAAAGAAACATCCATGTGTCTCTAATTTGGATTTGGATTTCTACGGTTAGAGGTTTCTCATACATGCCCTACCAGAGGGTAGGGATCCTTAGGGGTCTCTATATTTGAATATATATAGTCACATGGACCTATACACCTAGGGAAATGTTGAGGAGTTCTTAGTCTTAGATTCCTAGGTTAGGACTCTGTATGTACCTTCTCAGCTCTGAGATCTAAACACTTAGTTCTGTAGTAGGGAGGGTGAGGATTATGATTGAATTTCCTTTTGATTGAGAATTTCATCATCCTCCATTACTACAGGACCAATTTTTGGGAAACTATACTACTGTAATACACTACCCTTTCATGTATTAGGTTATAGTCTTGCTCTTCTATACATACTTCACCTTCATTACTTCCTTACCTTAGACTCTTGTTAATTATAAAGTTAAGATAGGGATGTATTATAGCGTTTCCCTCTTCTCCGGCAGGCTAGACCTCTTCCACCGTAACCCTGACCTTTTCGACCATAGCCTCAGCCTCTTCTATTGTAGCCCCATCTACTTTCACTAGATAAGGAGGAAAACTATGTGTTTTGACAAATATTTTTCATCCTATTGTTTCTCACACAGATCATGACTCAGGTGTACTTAAAGGTTAATGATGATCACGAAAACCACACAATACACATAGAGGAATGAACTACAAACACTCTGATTCCAACCATATTTGGGATTCACATGAATCCTTATCTAGGCCAGAGAACTATATCATATCATCCATGAAATGATGTATCATTACCCAATTAAATTGTCCTCCTCTTAGGTTTATGCTGAAAATCACACTTAATAACTCTTATTCCTGCTAACCGGGATATGTAGGAAGCTCGATTAGGGCCCAAACTCAAGGGGAACCCTCCTTAGGAATAATCCCCAATCATAATTCCCTTATTCTGGGTATCCTTCCCAGGAGTAAGCCCCATGTTAATCCCCCATATCACCATGAGTGTAAACCTCTATCATTTTCTATTAATAGAGGATATCCTACTCATGATTAATCCCTAATCTATCATTTCCAAGGGCCATACTCTACAGCTTGACATACCCTTGAGGGCCTCCATATGTTTTGGTCCTCAAGAATGAACTATGTGGGATTTGATTCACATCAAAACATGATACATATGAAGCCTCTTGGAATTTCAAACCCATCATCTTAAACCAACACTATTCTTTTAGGCCATATCCTGAGTAGGGTTTAATTTAACTTGAAAACCCATATCTCTTTCATGTTCCTTTGGATGTTTTGAAAAAATTCCCACACTAAACAATGACTAGGCATGTTTTGTATAGATTTATTTTCCACATGATGTAAAAATGTATGGTTGGGTCCTCATCACATGATGTTAAATGTTATGATATTACCCATTAAACAGAAAAAAAATGCATGGCTTCTGATTCCTTTCAAAAGGATACATAAGAATCCCTTCTATGGGTTCTATCTCAACATCATAACAACATAAATATCCTTGAATAATGATAAATTCAATAGTGAAATTGGTCTACCTGGATGACCATAAACTTTGGAGTGCCACACTGGGTGGCTAGAAAACTGCAATAATTGAAATAATGACCAAAGAATCTCAAATAGTGTAAACGTGGATACAATCAATGCAGAAATTTGTATGCATATAGTTATTTACTCTGATAAAGAACCTCAAATATTTACAGATGATTATAAATTTCACATATACTAATAATTGATTACTAATTTTGGACAAATGACATTATACTTGGTTATTAATTAATGATTCATGATTATATCTTAAATCAATAAGAGGGTCCCAGATTAGGAAAAAATTTCTTCCCAAAATGGTGTGATGAAACCGACCTCCCATTCTCTTGACCAATGCATGTTCTGAAGCATTATGGGTCAAAATTCCTAATGAGTTCCTGCCTTTGGAAAGTAGTTCTCAATTTATATAAAACTAATGGGTGTTATCAGTTATATAGTCAATCCCATTGGAAACCATTGAAAAATAATGATTTCCCCAACAAATTCACATTTACAAGGTAAAAAAATGGTGAACTCGACCAGAATCATTTACCTAGATGATAGAATTTCCCTTATTTCAATCCCAACCCAATTCATAATCAGTGAATGATAAGGAAATCAAACATGCATGTGTTCATAAATAAAGATGATTATTTTACAAGGTTTTCTTGATAATGTATCTTATATACCCCAATGAAATTATTTTCAAGAACATCCTTCGATCCAATGGATTCCTTCAAGTTTACAGCTGTGAATGCCCGAATGCTGCTCAGGATGGATCCTCATCAACAAGAATGACCTCATCACTAACTAATCATCTCCATCCCTTGGTCCCTAAGGAAATAGTATGAGAGTACCATAAACACTGTATCATCCCTATAATAGAGGCTACCCGACAGGCCCTTGAACTCATCTAGAACCATTAATCATCTGGTCAACTCTGATTGGTGGTCATAAATTAGACGGCACTAACTTCTGTCTTCAACCATTTCAGGAGCTTATCCCCAAAACACAAAAACTAGTACCTCTCATATTTTAGAGAGGTGGATTAAGAGGCCACCTATAAGCTCATCCTGACAACACAAGGGTCCTTCTCAGGAGCTTCATCCAAAAATCGTCATCATGAACTCTACACGTTATTGAACCATCAACATGATGAGGGTGTTACATTTGATTGTCTAGCCTAGGTCCCTTAGACCTGGCCATGAAAGATAGGCCATCGGGGATGACAACTAGAAAACAAGGATTATATTCACTACTTTTACAACTCCATAGATGTCCACTAACCTAGATTGGTGGAAAACAATGAGTGGTTCACACACCCGTTCACTTTTATTCATCCAGCTGGCAGACTCTCCTTGGGGAATTCAAGGAAACCTTTCAAATAAGTTCTATGGAAACTTGGAAGCATGAACATACACCTACCTATACCCACCATGAATTATAGAAGTATCATTTGAAATCAACCAAATAAATCATTTGACTATGATTGGCAGAAAACAAATAGATGATCCACACACAAACCTACATTTATCAGGCCTTACAGCAAACTCATATAGCAATGCATGGAGAATCTAGTTGGAATGTCCCGTTGAATAGAAGACGGTAGAATGAACTCCCTGACCATGGGTACTATTAGTATCTATTTATAGGAAAGGGTGTATAGGAGAAGACACATACAACTACCCACATTATTAATTGATGTATATCCTCATTTCGGTTGCTGAAGTCACCAAACATATCTTGGTAATGGTAAAATAAAAGATGTAAATCGCTGCCAACATCATAAAAAATTTCAATGATATCATCTATGAGATGATATCAGTTAATGAGAGACAAAAAAATAACTATGTCCCCACAAATATGGTGTGGAATCAGCATAACACCTTAAAGAAGACACATACCACTACTCTCGTCTAGGAGGGTCATGGGCTAAACTCCCCCAAAATATATGGACCACAAGATTAGTAACATACACTAATTCCAAGAAAATATAATTGGCCTATTCTAATTGGAACTCCAATTCTGGCACAAACACCTTCCCATGATGACCACATCTCACAATAAGTGTCCCCAAATGCTTTTATGAAGATGTGCAAGATGAAGACTCATATTGCACGTTGGAGAACCAAGATTTTATCTATTATTAGGCCTCACTAGACATGGATGTTTTTTGTAACACCCCGAGCTTCCACGATACGCTTCTCATTCAATAATGCAATAGCTTGCATTGTACGCAACTTCGAGTTCTAAAACACCGCGACTAATCAAAGTAGCCGTTATGAATAGTAATAACCACTTTTTAAAATTATAGAAATTTTATATTTCAAAATGGACTTCATTTTTGGATTCGGAATATCGAAATTAGCCTATGTTGAATTTTTGGTATTTTTCTGAGAACTTCTAATTTTTATGAATAGTGAAAAATACTTTAAAACAACTTTTTTAATCAAAATAATTTATTGTCATAAATTATACTATTTAGTGGTTTTAAGGTATAATTAGAATATATTTTTACCATTTTATCCAATGGTGGTCATTAAAATTAATTTAACATTGAAATTGGACATAATCAATTGCCAATCTTTTGATATAAATTGTTTCTTAAAAACATGTTATTTGTCGTAACAACGGGAATTAATTATAAAATTAATTAATGAAACTTATATGTTTGGAATTTTGTAAAATAGTCATCATTTTTGAATTCGGAATATCAATTATAGCTTAGGGTGAAATTTTGGCCTTTTTCTGAAAAACTTAAATTTTTGATGAATAGTGAAACCACTAATTGGTAGTTAAATAACTGATTTTTCATTTAAATGAAATATTACCACTTCTGTGATTTGATTTTCTAAAATCCTACATACATGGTTTTCATTAAGAAGTAAAATGTGGTTCAATGAGATTAAAATAATTTTTTGGTGAATAGTAACTTTTAAGTTCTTAATCGCGATTAGAGGTAATTAGTGTAGTTTAAGGTAAAAATAATGTTTTAATAATATGAGATGAGAATGACACTTGTCCTAATCCTATTTTATGAGTCATGGACGACCACGAAAATCCATGGGTCAACTTGGGGACCCCATGGAGCCACTTTAGTTGGAAAATGACATTAGTATATATTTATTTAATGTTAAAATTAAATTGACACAAACATGAGTTGTTTTACTAAAACAGTTTTTATGTGGGGTTACACAAGTCCAAAATTTGATTATAAATATTCATTAGAAAGCTAAAAAGATTTCCTACATCATAGTAGTTTTTTTATAATTTTTAGACATTAAATAAATTAAATTATTTATGACATCATTATGATGCGTCGATGAGCTCATTATTTAACGATTTAAATAAAATGAGAAGATAATGCAAAATCCAAGGCATACACTTGTCCAAAGCCTATTGGATGAAGCGATTTAGAACCCTTATCACCTTAGACACGAATTATATAAGTTTGGGACCTTTAGAATCCGAAAAGCATTGTAAAATAATGTAACATTTCAATCTTTCCAAAAGAGCCCCTCCTCTCCACTTATAAAAGGCCCCAACCTCTCCCACCTCATTTACACTTTCAAGCCATTTGGATCGGCCAAACTCTGCCCAAATACTCTCCCAACTTCCCCATATTACTCCTGGAAGCCTTACATTGGGCAGAACTCTTCCCAAGGAATCCATTGGCTCAAATTAAAAAGAGTTACCCGATTTTGAGGTAATGTCTTCTCTAATGTTGTTTTGTTTTATTTTTCTCCTCCAACCCCCTAAACTCTTTTTATTAATTTCTTTTGTAACAACACAAATATCCTCAATATACTAGGATGTTGTTGTAAGAAGTATTCGAGTTAAACTTACACACACCTACATCTAATGGTTAATGATCATACGGTTTCTGTGGATGGCGAATTTCTGCCTCACGAAACGATGATTGTTCAACACTCATATAACACCTTCAAAGGTGGCCATTAAGATGTCACTATTTTTATATATGATATATAATATTTTTATGTTTTACTTATGCTTCTGTATTTCTCATTTATTTCATACTTTATGATTTCCATTATGGGTAAAATGCGATAATTTCATTTTAGGAAGTGCGGACTACCGCCCACTCAAAGTGATTTGAATCGTTAATGCCATATGTGGGATGTATAAAGGATGGAGTAAATGGTATTATACACTATATTATACTGGAATTATATTATACATTTATATCATTATGATTTAGTTCCATTAAATATGAAATTGAAATGAAAGTAGCGTTCATGCGTACGTACGGCTTACCGTCTCCATGAACGGTGCATTTCATTTCTTACCTCTAAATGTTACGTGAAATTATGAATGAATGTATATACTGTATATATATGATATATATGATATCTACATCATGAATATAATTCTGGATATAATGGATATTTCACCACATGAACAACTTGTAATTATAAGAAGTTTATTTTTGACTCAAGTACCAAAGATCGTCAAAACGACCGTTATTAACTTAAATAATTAAATAATGTTCATAACATGGTAATAAGTGATATAAATGGAATAATGAACATGAAAAAGGTTCTTAAGTAAATATAAATTAACTCTAGTTTATTATTCAGGAGTTTAAAGAACGGTCGAGTCAGGACAAGACGCAAGGTAAGGGAACTTCTTAAAACAATTTCCATTCTTTGGGTTAATCTCCTACTTTCAAATTATGTCATGATATCATTATGTCCTATTTTGTACTTTTACTTTCTTTATGTGTACCTATAGTGAATACACATAATAGATCTATTTTATTTTAAAAATGATCTTTTTAAGGACTTCGTCTCAATCTCCTTTCATTGATGCATATTTGGCTTTATATACAACTTTATTTTATACGGTGAATAAACCCCTTTGACTTTTATGTTTATTCAAAAGGAATATTTTTTATACGAAGCGTTTTACTAAACGACAAAAAGGGAATGTTTTTTTTATGTACTTATGCGGCGACAACGACTCCTCCGCCGCCGTGACCATTATTTGTGTTTCGTCTACCTCTTCAAGACATCATTTTTAATGAAAAATAAATACAAAGTTTTAACTTTCTTTTATTTTGGTATTGAAAATGGTTTTGAAAGCATTTTTATTATATCAATGTGTTGTATTGATATCTTGTGATTGAAATGTGGAAATTTTATGTTTCCTTTATGCATGTTGTATGTGATACGATTATGTTATGGTTTATGATATGTTTAAACCTATTCATATGAGGAATGCATTGGACTTAATAAGTGATGGGTGGAGCCCGATATAGATCCTCGATGCATCGGTAGGTATCATGAGACAAACTAGTGTCTTGGCACGAGGCCTTGACAAAATCTTATTTGTGGTCTTGGCACGAGGCCTTGACTACGTGGTTATGATAGTCTGGCATTATGAATTCCATCATTATGAAAGTGGTTATTGATATTGCATGTGATTATTCGACCAGTAGAATATCCATGTGAAGAAGTAAATGGCATTATCTCATTTTACTTTTTCCATATTATGTTGATGTTCAAGTTTAAAAGGCTTTTGTTTTACTTATACATTGCCTTAAATGTTAATGTTTATTTATGAAAGATTCCGCTATATTGTTAAACTTACTGAGCATATGAGCTCACCCCTTCCAATGTTTTAATATTTTTCCAGGATGTGAAGAAGTATTTTATGAATGACCTAGAGGGGTAGTCAGAAAGGGATATGATTGTGGACTATGAAAACCATGTTATTGTAGTTTGTTTACTTTTTGATGTAATGAAAGACTTATGAATGTATCTAGTGTTTCCAAGGCTACTAAACTAATCGGTCCTTCGAGACATGATCTTTTGTGATCATGCCAATGTTACGAACTAATGCACCGTCTCTGGGTAGCTGGGGTCGGGGCGTTACAGTTGGTATCAGAGGCAGTTTAGTACTAACCTTGGAAGCTAGATTTAGATAAACTCTGATTAGAGCACATAGCCCAAAAATAGGCTTTGATTATTTGTATAGAAGAACTTCCTAGAATTTTGTTATTGTAGAGATTTTGTGAGTTTTCCGCGCAATACATCCCTGTCTGGATACGAGCAGGTAGAGGCGGCTCTGGCACAGATGTACCTAGGGGTAAAACCCGAAAACACCGCTTTGAGCTAGACTCGAACGGGAACTGGTACACGACAACGGGCCTTGCTGTACTCTTGGTTACGACACTCCCGAGGGATATGCTTAGGATAATTCTCATTTTCTTTACAAACCACTATGAAGGGTTATGAGTATATACTTCTTCAAAGGAAACATTTCTTTTTATGATTATGGATTATATCCATAAATAGTTCAATTTATGTAAAGTATTTTACAAATATGGAATTATGTATTTTATTTCATAAACTAATCTAGTTTATGCCATTATTTAGAAATGGCGCCTAGTGGAAGGAATGGAAACTGTATCAATGCACGCACTCCGTGTAGGGATTTCCCTCCTGCTCAAGATAATTATTGTGGAGCTGGAGATACAACTGGTGCCGATCAGCTAATCACCATTCTGGGACAACTTACTCAGGTTATGAATAATAACCTTACTCGTATGGAGCACCCTGATCCGCAACGTGGAGGATCAATGCTAGACCGTTTCATGAGGCAACAACCACCAACCTTCAATGGGGGTTCAAATCCGTTAGTAGCTGAGCAATGGATAAAGTCCTTAGAGAAAATATTCCATGCCTTGGGGAGTAGCGAAAGGGAGAAGGTTGTCATGGCAGTTTACCGCCTCACTGGAGATGCCGATCAGTGGTGGTCGCTGATCCAAAACACAATGGAAGATGATGACGTATCGAATATGGAATGGAGGGAGTTCAAAGATCTGTTTTTAGAAAAATATTTTCCTCGTGACCATCGAGCAGATATGGAAAGGCAATTTCTGAGTTTGAGGCAGAAGGAGGATGAGAATGTCGCAGAGTATGAGGCTAACTTTACAAGGTTAGCGAGGCATGCTACCGATTATATACGTAACCCAAGGAGTAAGATTGATCATTTCATTTATGGGTTAAAACCATTTCTCCGTCGAGCTTTTGTATCAAAATCCTTCTCATCATACGAAGATATTTTCTCGTGTGCTATCAAGACAGAAAAGGAATTCTCTAAGTCTTATGACAACAAAGTAAAGCAAGAGAATAAGAGAACGGTGGAACAAGAGACAGATAAAGGGAAAAAGGGAAAGAAGGATTTTCCATTATGTGATAATTGTGGGAAGAATCACCCTGGTACTTGCCTAAAAGGAATGGGAGTTTGTTATAAATGTGGAGAAAAGGGTCACCAGGCTCGTGATTGCAAGGGAAAGAAAGAGGCTGTCAAAGTTGAATGCTACAATTGTAGGGAAACAGGGCATTATGCAAATGAATGTCCTAAGAGTCAAGGAAACGTACCTCCGAAAAGGCCAAGGGATCAAGGCCAATCTTATGATGTGACTATAGTTGAATCAGAATAATTAATGTATTGGTGCTTTTGGACTCAAGGATTATATTCTGGTTATAAGAATAATGTGATATATATAATGATTGTACTGCAGTACTTTTTGATTTTAGTAAGGTTTTAATATGATTAAGGTAATCATATTTTTAGTATGTGGCAATAAGAGAAACTGTACTTTGTTTGGGGAATCTGATAAATTGATTTTGGAATTAAGAGACCTTTTAGAGAATGTCTGGACAGAGGTATTTTGGATAACTATAAAGGTTGGAGTGGATTAAGTTGATCTTTGGATAAGTAATGTTAAAAGATTTATGAAGATTATTTTTGGAATATTATGATACTATAGTTTTAGGAAAAGGAGAACCTGCAGGGTGGGGAATAACCCGTCGCGTCGGACAAAGCTGCAGGAATCGAACCCACAACCATAGTGCGACAAGCCTTTATTTCATACCACTAGCCAACAGGAAGTCCCTGGTTATTACAAAATTGTTTTACTAATCTAAATGGTATGTGTTAACATTTGGAACCTTATACAATTAGGATAAATAGAATATTTTTGAGTTCCGTTACCATTTGGAGTAAAAGTTGGGTTTGTGGTAAAATTTATTAACGAATGAAAGTATACATAACAAGTATGTATATTCCCTTACGTTCTTAGTAAATCTCCTAAATAAATTCATCAACATTATAAAAGGTAACTTAAAACAAAAATGTTGTCGGTTAACTTTTCCAACTGGGGATTCAATGACCGTTTAACCAATCACAAGTTTGTGATTTTCTTGTGGTTAAACTTTCTCCTAATCCTGTTTTCTATAACTCTCCATCAGACCTTGATGGTTTGTTTCTCCTCCATATCCATATTTTCATATAATCCTATAATGGGCTATATCGGGTGACCTTTGTACTTATCCTTATTTCTTTTAATGTTATATATTTATTAACCTTATTTCCGATGTGGGTTTTCCTCAAAGGTATTTTCTCTTTTCAACCTTTTATTTTCAAATAAAAATTTCAAATTGCGAGGACGCAATTTATTGAAGGAGGGGAGAATGTAACACCCCGAATTTCCACGATACACTTCTCATTCAATAATGCTATATCTTGCATTGTACGCAACTTCGAGTTCTAAAACGCCGCGACTAATCAACGTAGCCGTTATGAATAGTAATAACCACATTTTAAAATTATAGAAATTTTATATTTCAAAATGGACAACATTTTTGGATTCGGAATATCGAAATTAGCCTATGTTGAATTTTTGGTATTTTTCTGAGAACTTCTAATTTTTATGAATAGTGAAAAATACTTTAAGACAACTTTTTTAATCAAAATAATTTATTGTGATAAATTATAATATTTAGTGGTTTTAAGGTATAATTAGAATATATTTTTACCATTTTATCCAATGGTGGTCATTAGAATTAATTTAACATTGAAATTGGACATAAACAATTGCCAATCTTTTGATATAAATTGTTTCTTAAAAACACGTTATTTGTCGTAACAACGGGAATTAATTATAAAATTAATTAATGAAACTTATATGTTTGGAATTTTGTAAAATAGACTTCATTTTTGAATTCGGAATATCAATTATAGCTTAGGGTGAAATTTTGGCCTTGTTCTAAAAAACATTAATTTTTTATGAATAGTGAAACCACTAAGTGGTAGTTAAATAACTGATTTTTCGTTTAAATGAAATATTACCACTTCTGTGATTTGATTTTCAAAAATATGACATACATGGTTGTCATTAAGAAGTAAAAAGTGGTTCAATGAGATTGAAATAATTTTTTGGTGAATAGTTACTTTTATGTTCTTAATCGCGATTAGAGGTAATTAGTATAGTTTAAGGTACAAATAATGTTTTAATAATATGAGATGAGAATGACACTTGTCCTACTCCTATTGGATGAGTCATGGACGACCAAGAAAACCCATGGGTCAACTTGGGGACCCCATGGAGCCACTTTAGTTGGAAAATGACATTATTATATATTTATTTAATGTTAAAATTAAATTGACACAAACATGAGTTGTTTTACTAAAGCAGTTTTTAAGTGGGGTTACACAAGTCCAAATTTTGATTATAAATATTCATTATAAATCTAAAAAGATTTCCTACATCATAGTATTTTTTTTATAATTTTTAGACATTAAATAAATTAAATTATTTATGACATCATTATGATGCGGCGATGACCTCATTATTTAACGATTTAAATAAAATGAGAAGATAATGCAAAATCCAAGGCTTAAACTTGTCCAAAGCCTATTGGATGAAGCGATTTCGAACCCTTATCACCTTAGACACGAATTATATAAGTGTGGGACCTTTATAATCTGAAAAGCATTGTAAAATAATGTAACATTTCAATCTTTCCAAAAGAGCCCCTCCTCTCCACTTATAAAAGGCCCCCACCTCTCCCACCACATTTACACTTTCAAGCCATTTTGCTCGGCCAACCTCTGCCCAAATACTCTCCCAGCATCCCCCTATTACTCCTAGAAGCCTTACTTTGGGCAGAAATCTTCCCAAGGAAGCCTTTGTCTCAAATCAAAAAGAGTTACCCGATTTTGAGGTAATGTCTTCTCTAATGTTGTTTTGTTTTATTTTTCTTCTCCAACCCCCTAAACTCTTTTTATTAATTTCTTTTGTAACAACACCAGTATCCTCAATATACTAGGATGTTTTTATATGAATTATTCTAGCTACACATACACACACCTACATCTAATGGTTAAAGAACATACGGTTTCTGTGGATGGCGAATTTCTGCCTCACGAAACGATGATTGTTCAACACTCATATAACACCTTCAAAGGTGGACATTAAGATGTCACTAATTTTATATATGATATATAATATGTTTATGTTTTACTTATGCTTCTGTATTTCTTATTTATGGCATACTTTACGATTTCCATTATGGGTAAAATGCGATAATTTCATTTTAGGAAGTGCGGACTATCGCCCCCTCAAAGTGATTTGAATCGTTAATGCCATATGTGGGATGTATAAAGGATGGAGTAAATGGTATTATACACTATATTATACTGGAATTATATTATACATTTATATCATTATGATTTAGTTCCATTAAATATGAAATTGAAATGAAAGTACTGTTCATGCGTACATACGACTTACCGTCTCCATGAACGGTGCATTTCATTTCTTACCTCTAAATGTTTCGTGACATTATGAATGAATTTATATACTGTATATATATGATATATATGATATCTACATCATGAATATAATTCTTGTTATAATGGATATTTCACCACATGAACAACTTGTAATTATAAGAAGTTTATTTTTGACTCAAGTACCAAAGATCGACAAAACGACCGTTATTAACTTAAATAATTAAATAATGTTCATAACATGGTAATAAGTGATATAAATGGAATAGTGAACATGAAAAAGGTTCTTAAGTAAATATAAATTAACTCTAGTTTATTATTCAGGAGTTTAAAGAACGGTCGACTCAGGACAAGACGCAAGGTAAGGGAACTTCTTAACCCAATTTCCATTCTTTGGGTTAATCTCCTACTTTCAAATTATGTCATGATATTATTATGTCCTATTTTGTACTTTTACTTTCATTATTTGTACCTATATTGAATAAACATAATAGATCTATTTTATTTTAAAAATGATCTTTTTAAGGACTTCATCTCAATCTCCTTTCATTGAGGCATATTTGGCTTTATATACAACTTTATTTTATACGGTGAATAATCCCCTTTGAGTTTTATGTTTATTCAAAAGGAATCTTTTTTATACGAAGCGTTTTACTAAACGACAAAAAGGGAATGTTTTTCTTTACGTACTTATGCGGAGACAACGACTCCTCCGCTGCCGTGACCATTATTTGAGTTTCGGCTTCCTCTACAAGCCATCATTTTTAATGAAAAATAAATACAAAGTTTTAACTTTCTTTTATTTTGGTATTGAAATTGGTTTTGAAAGCATTTTTATTATATCAATGTGTTGTATTGATATCTTGTGATTGAAATGTGGAAATGTTATGTTTCCTTTATGCATGTTTTATGTGATACGATTATGTTGTGGTTTATGATATGTTTAAACCTATTCATATGAGGAATGCATTGGACTTAATAAGTGACGGGTGGAGCCCGCTATAGCTCCTCGATGCATCGGCGAGTCTCATGAGACAAACTAGTGTCTTGGCACGAGGCCTTGACAAAATCTTATCTGTGGTCTTGGCACGAGGCCTTGACTACGTGGTTATGATAGTCTGGCATTATGCATTCCATCATTATGAAAGTGGTTATTGATATTGCATGTGATTATTCGACCAGTAGAATATCCATGTGAAGAAGTAAATGGCATTATCTCATTTTACTTTTTCCATATTATGTTGAAGTTCAAGTTTAAAAGCCTTTTTTTACTTATACATTGCCTTAAATGTTAATGTTTATTTATGAAAGCTTCCGCTATATTGTTAACCTTACTGAGCATTTGAGCTCACCCCTTTCAATGTTTTAATATTTTTCCAGGATGTGAAGAAGTATTTTATGAATGACCTACAGGGGTAGTCAGAAAGGGATATGATTGTGGACTATGAAGACCATGTTATTGTAGTTTGTTTACTTTTTGATGTAATGAAAGACTTATGAATGTATCTAGTGTTTCCAAGGCTACTAAACTAATCGGTCTTTCGAGACTTGATCTTTTGTGATCATGCCAATGTTACGAACTAATGCACTCACTCTGGGTAGCTGGGGTCGGGGCGTTACATTTTGGGATCCCTAAGTCATTTATCTATTGCAGCTCAATATCATACCCTCTCATTACCATATTATGCGAGTAGTAGTAGTAATTATAAAGGCCATCATCAAACACTTCCCAATGAAGTCCTATTTCACAGTAACAATTTAGTCAATCTCGAGAGCCTATCACTTGATGAGATTCCAGAAAACCCTCCATGTGGCCCAAAACCCAAGGAGAATGAGGGTATTCCCTTTTATGTAATCCACCACGTTGGTCCTCCCCATGATGGCGACCGCATAAAATGTTCTCTCCATAGTAGTAATTCACACAGTCAAAATAATTCTCTATTTGAAAATGAAGTGATGAGAAATCCCTACTATAATTAGGCACCTACAAATACATGGTCAGTTATGTTTGATTTATTTTCACTAGTGGGTAAAATCCATTCTCCACCAGACGATCACCTAAGGTGGAATTCATTATATGAACCTACCATGATCTATTTTATTTCTAACATAGAAAAGGTAATCTCAACTAATCTCATTGATTGTGGTAAAATAATTGGGAAGTGTCCACTTTGGTTGGACCATGTTGAGGAATATCTTAGGATAGATGAAGAAGATATGCTAAATATGAGGAAAGAACTGGCTAAATATGACATACCAGTCCTGTTGTGGTCTTTATACACTCATTAATAATGTATTCCAGATATGTTGGAGGAATATTGCATGAATGATATCCAACTCAACATATGGAATAATCTTCTGCACCTAAAAAAACAATGTTTTCTTATGATGAGTATCAAACTCCCATCAAGGTAATAGAAGTTTTACAGCACCAAATTGACTTGAAATATCTCCCAGATTCCTAAAATCCCAGGATCATGATGTAGTAGGGATCCCTTCCATGTTCATTACTTGATGAATTAATGAGGTTGCGAAATATGACCATAGATACCACATCTGCTATTCACATTTCAAAATGGGGTGTACATGAAGCATTTAATTTCATTATTCCCCCAAGCCAGCAAATCCCACCAAATGAAGAATCATGAAATTCCCTAGGCCAACTACAATAAATGGAATAAGTTCATGACTGAAGATATGATTCTCAAGAATAGGCCTCAACTGACTCTCACAAACATGAGGCCAGAAGAGTGGATTAAATTGAGATACTCATGCATCAAGGATATGAGAAAATTAAGAAGGCTTACCATCTAAAGTATTTTATCTGTTAGATTGAGAAACTTTCAGAAAAAGCATAATGGTTTTCCAAAATGATCAATTAATGTGTGTTCCAAATAATTCACCTGGCCAATGTTCAAACTATTATATATAAAATAAAAATAAAAAATGTGGTAATATTATCAACATCAGTTAGGGATCAACCCTAGACAGTATGGATGGGGTACTTTTTAACACAACCCTTAGGATAATCCAACCAAACTCAAAAGGTTGTGAAGGTAGAACAGGTACAACCCCAACCCTCAGATATGGGGTCCTTTCACCAAAAACATTCCCTCCTTAGAAAGAATTAAATCCTAGGGATTAGGGAAAATATCATAATGTGAATCGTCTGAATTTGTCTCATACTATGACATGGAGGAATCACTTGGAAAAGAAATGATTTAATTCTTTAGGGATTCCTATTGGATCACTATCCATCAAACGACCCCCAGGGAACCAATGAAGAATAAAAAAAGATATCATGGAAGATGCAGAAGAAGGGAATCATGTAGATACTACAATAGAGTGCCTGAGATGAACTACTCAAACATGCATGTCATAAATTCTATTGTTGAAGAACCTCTAAAACATAAGGCCATTTCAGAGGATTTCAAAGAATAATTTCCTGCTCCAAAGATGGTCCACATTGAAATGAATGTAGAAGGTTGGTATAACTGAAACTAGAGGCTTGCCAAAAACATGTGTATCCTCTAAAATAATCTAAATATACCTCCATGAAAGGCACATTATAGGGGAAAAGGTAATGGTCATACCATGTCCCACCTTCAACTTGTAGAAGGCCAATCCTTTTTAGAGGAAATATTTTCACACCAAGAGGAGGAAATGAGTGAGTTTAGAAGACTCATTGCAGAGTTACTCAGAAGAAATATTCATACCACATAATCTTCATAGGAAGACCCTCAACTTGAAATCCCAATTGGTAAACCACATAAATGAGGTTTTTACATAACAAATGAAGCAGATAGGGAATATATGCCCAATGTGGGACATCAGAAACTAATATATTTTAATCCCAAAATAGAAAAATTAAGAATTCCATCAACAGGGTGCATATCTTGATCAAGGTCAGGAACATCCTTATAGGTCTTCCCCAATTGGATACCCATGGAAGATACTAGTAATTCTTCCACCAGTGGTCTTTCCAGTCATCTCACTTATTCAAGATCCAACCATCACACATATTTAGTTCCCAAATTATCTCAACATTCCTCGAATACTTATGAAAGACATTGAGTATTTAATGACTCTATTGGAAGCTATAGAAGGGAACTGTACGACTATATAGCTAGAAAAGTATGATTAACCCAAATGGGTGGATCTAAACCCTCCTCTACCAATATCGGGGAATCCAATATTTATGATTTTCAATTGATTAATAGATATGAAGGTGAAATTGACACATTTCATCTCTCACTGTAATCCCATGATGGGGACCCCTGAAGAACAAGAAGTAGTATAACTCAGAAGCTTTGTGCAATCATTTCAAAGGCCATCCTTAGTATAGTATATGATTTCAATGTCATGATAGATCACTGTATGGGAAGATCTTAATCATAAGTTTTTTTTCCAATTCAGCTCAATGATGTAGAAGAAAATAGTCATTGATCTCAAAAACTCAAACAAAGGGAAAATGAAATAGAATCAGACTTCATTGATTGGTGGAATGGATTGTATTACTCCTTGAACTTACTTCTACCTCATGTTGAACTATTTCCTATCACTGTATAAAATATCATGGATGAGTTTTAGACAGCATTGATCCCTTTTAAATACACAAAGGAGTTTTGGGATTGGTTCACAATTTATTAATAGTTGTAAAACATTAAAAAATAGACCAAATCCAACACTCGGGTAATCAAAATAGCTCAGGGATGGATAACATAGGAAAGGCAGGGGCCACTACATTTTGTGTTAAGAATTCCCCTATACTCGCTCCTACCTCAAAGAATTTGATGCACCGCAAGGCTCCACTGCTAGATCATGAGCAACAATGACCACCTCATTAAGATGATCAAATTGATCAGAAGCAGATACCGTTTTAAGAGTTGAATAACAATGTCTATTCCTTTCAAATGAAAAGTTCCCCAGCTACTTCATCTCATGTTTGGAAAATAACATAGTCCAATTACCAATTCCCATGGATCCGGACAAATAATTTGATGAAGATATCTAAAAAAATCCATTTTAATAAAATGTTGGGGAATTTTATCCTGTAGTGTTTTTTAATGAAACACACTCAAAATAATGTGGATCCTAGGAAATTGAAACTTAAAAATTCACCATCCCATGTGTCATATGTTTCGGTTACCAATAAAAATGAGGAATGAGAGTGAAAATAAGTTAAAAGTAAGAATGAGGAGAGGCTAAATGTTTGGATGGTCAAAAAAACAATCAATCACATTCATTAAATTATAAAAAAATTGTATAAATATCCAATTATTCCTCCAATTAATTATGTTATAGCAAAAGAAGATTCCTCACAAGCCCCATCCTTTAAAGGCCAATATTCAAAGTAGTGACATGAATAGAAGGATAAACTTAAAACAATATAATATGAGATCCTGTCAAGGAAAATGTTTTCCTTGAACTGAAAATATTTTTTTCCAACCATCTCAATAGAACGGGAACTACCCTGACAAATAGTACAACAAAAGTCAAGGCCCAAGCAGAATATATATCGGATGAGCAGTTGATCTTTGGTTCTGTTAATATAATTCACTTAACGGATCCCTACTGAATTTATAAATCTAACTACGAAACTGATTTCCCTACACATGATTGGGGGATTTGGGAACATGTTATAATGGTCGAGTATACATATGAAGACATGGTCATACTAGAATCCACTACTTCAACAAAACCACCGCTCGAACCATCTTTGCAACTAAAAATCATGGGTAAGCTATCATGTGAGATCAAAAGGAATAAGGGAGTTCTTCCACAACCCAAGATAGATTCTAACCTGACATAATTATCATGGATTACTAGTTATAGGATATTTCCCCTCCTCCTCAGATGGTGGGTAGACCTAACCAGCCTAATCCACGAAGAGAAAGGGCACTTCCTATTCCTCCCCCAAGAGACAGTCGATCAACATAAGGAACATCATCTATAAAGGTTCATGAAAAAGATAATATTCATTCTATAAAAGGAAGAACTATGTAGAAAAATAATTATTTCTTGAAGGAAATAAACCAAGTGCTGGCTAGTTTATCAATCCTATATTCTCGGATTCTATCAAAAGGCCGCTGGGAGGCACTAAATGAGGCATTGTCACATTATCACGAATTTTAAGTCGAGGTTGTGGATGCTAAATTTGTCTTATATAAAATGATTGAGAGCACATACAATTTTTTCCCATCAACCATTCAAACATCCAATTCTCTGATAATGTGTATAGCAGCACTCGGGTTGAATCCTCAATGATGATTCTTTTTAATAGTCAATTGTTTTTAGTTGATTGTATTTTTTATTGGGGGGTTTCTTTGAAGAGCATAATTAAAGTTATTAATGATTGGTGTTTGATTTAACAATTTGATAATGATTCGGGTGATTTCATTTTTAGGGAGTTATGAATGTGATATCTCTGAGCATTGCTTTATATTGCATTTAAATTAACACCCACTTCACCAGATAATGTTGATTAGAATTCCAATGTTTTAAGGATTTAATCCCAGACATAACTTAACAAAGGGTTCTAATATCAATAATTGCTAGTTTATGGTAGTTTATTTATGGTTCCAATAATCAATAGAAACCACACATTATGAAAACAAGTCGTTAATCCATGACATGTTACGTTAGACACACACAATGTTAAATTAATGAATACTCACTGATACAAATATCTCAATCGTTCCACATCTCTAAATTATGACCCACTCCAATGGTATATTTACTCATCCAAAATATGGTTATTAATATAGTAATATATTATTATGGTGATGAATTATAAATAGAACAAAAATAACAGGATATGAAAAGAGTACTGCGTCGAACACACACTGGATCGTTGAAGAGAGTTAAAAAAAGACTTTCGATTGAATGAGGAAGAAAAATAAGGGATGGGGTTTTAACTTGATTTAAAATATTTAAATAACATTAATATTAAATTATATAAGGCGGATGAGAATAAGAGATATTGAAGAAGAAACTTGCATTAAAATATAATTACTAAAAAAAACAAAGACTTGCACGATTACAAATTAAAAACAACACAAAAGTAAATGAAATGAAGCAAGGAGGAATGGTTTCTCAATTAAAAGCATGAGTATGGCCGATCCTTCCAATAATTTGGAAGATACATGGTCATTCCAACCTATCCTTATTTGCTCTGAAATTCCATCCCATTTTTAAGGAGAGGATTTGATGTATTTATTGCCAAAGGTGGTGGACTGTTTTCATTCCAAAACTACCCCTCCACTTGGCTCGCCGATTTGGACATCTAGATATCTGACTATCGAGATATCTACTACTTAAAAGTTGTATAAAATTATGTTGGTCAACTAATCTAAAAATTTGGAATCATTTTTTCTTATGGAAAAAAAATTTATGGTCGTTTTATTAAACAATGTTAATCAGACCAATTCAATCTATATTCTTTTTAAAAGGCTAAAATGTGAATGGGTTTATCAACTTGAAGAAGAATTTAAATCTGAAAACATTCTTCAATAAAGTATTCCTCCTATATCTACTCTTTCAAACTAAAAAAATCTCATCTGGATTTTGATGATTACATCTTGAGCTATGTCATGAATAGTGTCTAGATTTCGATTTCCATCCAGAATGGGGGGCTAGACTTCAAAGCATCAGTTGGGCCATTATTTCATGTCATTGGACCTTAAATTTTTTATCCATGATTCTTTTGGATAATAAATATCATACGGTGGAGTTTCATAAAACATGGCTTCAGGATTTAGGCCCATAACTCAATCATCATGGCTAGTCCAGTTTCTTCACAATTTATTTGGGTTTTCTTGTGCGGACCATATGACCCTCCAAGTGGACGATTTCTCTAAAGGTTACATCTAATAAAATGTTGGAATTTGTGTACCGAACCATAAAAAAGAAAAATAATTCAATTTGGATAGGTAAGATGAGATTTATTATTAAAACATCAAACTGACATGAATCTGGATGAATTCAAATAGTGATTAAAAGTTATAATTAATATTTAAACATTAATATTTCACACAAATTATTCACATTTCATATAAAATCAGTAAGGGAATTATATAAAAAGTTATGAATAAATTAATAGAATCAACTCTCCCACACATAGTCATGTGCATGTCCTCATGTGCAACATATATAAAAAACATTACAAAATCATTATCACTCACCATGAAATATTAAAATTTTGTTTTCCATAATAAAGTGAGGTTTAGATAATTTCACTCATCCATATTTAATTCACCCAAAAATTGTTACATAAACAATGTTCCAAAAAAATTCAATTGTTCCTGCTCAAATTTAGAAATAGAAAATAGTGGCACACAAAACTAACTCCTCTCAAGATGATAAAATTAATTTATGGAGCTTCACTCATTCACCAACCAAATGTGAAAATATTAGAGTTTGTAAGAGATTCCAGATTCCAATACATATCCTAAAGTGAAAAAGAATCAAGTGGTCTTTTTAAGGGGGTTTCCTGTGGCTATGGTATGGTAGGAATTTAATGCCCAATAGAGAGAAGAAGAGGGGTAAAATGCCATCATGGGTAAAACAACGCACAATTTTTTTTGAAATTAAACATGGAAGGAAATGAAAGCAAATATTAACAAGGGAATGACTTTGTGACGAATTAAACAAGAGAGGAAGAAAAATTTAAGGGGATGAGAAGATGAAAAATTTAAAAAGCACAAAACTTATCCCAATGAGATAAGTGTTCTTGTTTTTCTTTTCATTTCATCTTTTTTTTGAAATTTGATCATGAAAATGATCTCACACTCATATCCCACCCAAAGATTGATCTAATCATGACACTAATTGTAATAGTTATAACACAATCAAAGGTTTAGGAAAAGTGATTTTTGACTGACCCAAGAAACATCACAATTTTTTTGATCTTTTTTTTCATTGATTTATTTTGATTTATTTTGATTTTTTTAACACATTCCAATAATATTTATAGTATTACATAAATTAATGTACATTAAATTCCTCAAAACACACTAAATTAAAACCTCTACCCTACCCTGAAATTGTTTCCTTCTCTCAAGCATATGATAACATGATGAAATCAACAGAGGGTGCCCCAAATGAAATCCATTCCTCCACACACTGAAATTTAAAAAAATTATGTAATGAAAATCCATATCAATATTGGGTGGAAAAGGTATTGGGATTTTAACATGGATACCAAAGAAAAGGTTTTCATAGGCTGAAAGGGGGTTTTAAAAGGATAATTAATGTAAGGGAAATGGGAGGCTATTTGGCTATCGTGATTCTCATGTGGTACAAAAAATTCCTATATCATATTAATGCACACTAAAGTAGGAAATTGATCCTGGATGTCAAAAACTCAATAATCACAAATGGGGTTGAAAAACACACATTTTTAAAAGATGTCCATAGGTGGCCTTAGAATGAAAGAAAATTGTTTTCCTCACTGGTGGGGAAAATCAGTTTACAAATCAAAAATTGAGAATTAAAATATTATTAAGTTTGAAACAATATTCATTATCAAAATATATGATGACAAAACCAGACTTTTGAGATTAAACCATGCATTTTGACTACACAAAATGGTTGGACAAAATGTAAAAACATTATGGTGACTAAGTATGACTCATTTGTTTTTTTACATTTTTTTATTTTTTTAAACATTTTTAGTGTTTTTAAATTACAAACCCACAAAAAAGAGAATGAGTAAATAAAAAAATGCTATGAGGAAAGTGGTAAAAAAATGAGAATGAGGGAGGAAGAAGAAGAAAGAGAGACAGAGAGAGAAAGATAGAGAGCATATGAGTTAAAGGGAAAGAGGTGCCCCAAGTTTATATTTGGTGGGTTTATATATCTATCCAGTGGTTGGTCAAATGTAAAAGTTGGGGATCCAATAGAAGTCGATGTTGTTCCATGATTGTGCACCCTCTCATGGTGATGCTTTAACCGATGTCCATTGATTGTGAATGTCCTTTTGTAAGATGGGTCTTGCACTTGAACTACATCAAATGGGTAAACATCAGAAACAATAAAAAGACCTTCCCAATGAAATTAAGATTATCTGGGTGAAGCCAAAATTGAGAGTTGAGATGTAATACATTTTCAGATTCATGTTATACCTTTCCCAGGATGAGTTTGTCATGGAGTACCTTACCCTTTTCTTTTTACTGATTGGAATTGTAATAGGATTCAAGTCGAAGCTCCTTTAGTTCATCCAATTGCAACAATCATTCATCGCTAGATTTTTGAAAATCAAAATTACAAGTTTTTACAGCCCAAAATGACATACGCTTGATCTCAACTAGAAAAAGACATGCTTTACCAAAAACTATCTTAAATGGAGAAATCCCGAGGGGTCTTTTATATGCAGTCAGGTAATCCCAAAGTGCTTCAACAAGTCTATCAGGACAATCTTTTCTGGTGGGTTTTACAATTATCATAACCATTGTTTACACTTCTCTATTAGAATGTTCAGCCATACCATTTATTTAGGGTAGATATGCAGTTGATGTTTGATGTACAACACCATTCTTTTTCAAATTATATTCCATGGATTTATTAAAAAAATGGGTTCCTAAGACACTTATCAAGGCACGTGGTGTTCCAAATCGGTGGATGATTTGTTTCATTACGAACTCACTAAAATTATGTGAATCATACTTTCTAGTGGGGTTTTCTTCAACCCACCTAGAAACATAATCAACCATAAGAAGAATGTGTGAGAATCAATTGGAAGGGGGGAATGGTCCCATGAAATTGATGCCCCAAACATCAAAGATCTCATAGAAATTTAAAGGCTTTTGAGGCATTTCATTTATCTTTGAAATTGATCCAATATTTTGGAATGTGGGACATGATTGACAAATCTCATGTGAGTTGTTGAAGAGTGAAGGCCAGAAGAATCTAGAGTCTTAGACCATTTGTGAGGTCCATTTTGGTCCAAAATAGCCACTACTAGGCATTGGGTGCCATTATTCTAATATGGAAGAATGTTAATTTTCATCAACAAATCTCTTAATGACCACGTCTGCCCCATTTTTACAATGTTTATTTTCTTCCCAAACATAATATTTTGAATCAATTTTCAACATCATTTTTTATTATTTAGAACAATTTTCAGGAAAAACACCAGAAACCAAGTAATTTACAATTGGGGCATACCATGGTATTTTTGGAGTTAGAGATGAAATGTGATCATTTGGACATTCTAGATCGATTATTTCAGAATGATAACAATTGAAAATTCTACTCATGTGACCAGCTATAGGGTTTTCTTTTCCTGGTCTATCATTTATTTCAAGGTCACACTCCTTGAACATTAGGATACATCTTATTACCCTCTGTTTGGAATCACTTTTCTTGAGTAAGAACATTATATCAAAATGATTAGTGAAGATGATGATTTTGGCACCTAAGAGATTGGTCCAAAATTTATCTAAGGAAAAAACCACTGCTAAAAGTTCATTTTTAGTGGTAGCGTTGTGAGATAGTGTTTCATCCAATGTATTTGATGCATAATAGATGACATGAGAAATGTTTTATTTTATTTGACCAGTAATGGCCCCAATGGACCAATCAGAAGAATCACACATCAACTAAAAGGGTAAGGACCAATCTGGGGGTTGGATTATCAGGGAATATGTAAGAGTAGTTTTTTTTCAATGAAGGATCTCTTGAAAACATCATCAAAATGGAATGTGACATAATTTTGGAGCAACCGGGTGAGTGGGAGGGAAATCCTACTGATTTTTTGGATGAATCAAGAATAGAAACCGGAATGCCTGAGGAAAGAACATATGTCTCAAACTGATGTGGGTTCTAGACGTGATTGGATCCATTCAATTTTGGTAGGATTGACTTCAATACCTTCTTTTGAATCCATGTTCTCTAGAACAATCCCATTTTCAACCATGAAGTGAAATTTTTTAAAATTTAACACAAGGTTACACTTGACACACTTTTGAAGGACTACAGAGAGAAAATTAAAGCATGATTAAAATCACTCACCATAAATGGTATAGTCGTCCATTAAGACTTACATGAAGTGTCCAATGAATTCAGAAAATTTACTCATCATACACCTCTTGAATGTTGCATAGTCATTGCAAAGACCAAAAGCCATTCTCCAAAATTCATATGTTCCAAAGGGGCATGTGAAAATAGTATTTTATTGGTCCTGGGGTGTGATTGGGATTTGTATGTAACCGCTGTATCCATCATGAAAACAATAGTGTGGCTTTCCTACTAATATTTCTAGGATTTGATCATGGAATAGAAAAGGGTAGTGATCTTTTCATGTTTCAACATTAAATTTTTGGTAGTCAATGCACACACGCCATTTTTTCTTCACTCGAGTTGCGACTACCTCACCATGTTCATTTGTGAAAACTGTTATCCCACCTTTCATATGAACAACATGAATTGGACTAACCCATTCACTATTAGAAATTGGGTAGATATTACCATCTAGAAGAATCATGGTGATATCTTCCCTAACTACCTCGAGTATAAGTGGTTTGAGTCTTCTTTGTGGTTGTCTAATTGGTTTGGATGATTCATCAAGATGGATGTGATGAATGATAAGATAAAGGTTGATTCCTGGTATTTCATCTAGGTTCCAACCTAGGGCCTTTTTGTTTTCCTCTAACAATTGAAAACATTAGGACTCCTTGGTTTTTGTTTGTGAAGTAGAGATAACGACAGAATAAGAGTGATCATTGAAGTGAAATGAATATTTCAGTTGTTCAAAATGATGTTTCAGATTAGTCTCATATTTAATTTTTGGGAATTACAAATCATGTATTGAGGAAGGGATTTCACCTGCTTTAGATTCATTTTCCATTATACTGTTGAAGGTGTACAAGTAGATATCAGAGTTGATGTGGGATTCGAGAGAGTTTTCAAGTTCCTCTAGATCGATAGAGTCCATGAATGAGTGGTCCACATCATCTTCACCATTTATAACTTGGTTAATCATGGTGCATATTTCATAATATCCTTTATCATCATAACATGACGAACATGATGGAATGATGTTGAATTGACTATCATAAGTTTCCTCAAAAGCATGGAATGAGAATGCATAGTGATCCTTAGATGGGTATTGCCTGGCTTGGAAAATGATGAACATGAACAATTAGTCACCAAATTCCATGGATACAATTCATGAATGGACATCAATCCTGGTTCATTATGTCATTAGGAATGGTCTCGCTAGAATTAGGGGTGATCGATAAGACTTCATCTAAACATCGATGTCATGGACAAAGAAATCAACAGGGAAGATGAGATTGTTCAAACGAACAAGGAAATCCTCGATTATTCCCCCAGGACTAGTAGTGATTCAATTGGAAAAGTGAATGACAAGACTCGTTGGATGTAAGGGACCAAGAACATGTTTGTAAAATATGGATTTGGTCATGAAATCAATTTAGTAACTTAGGTCTATGAGTGCATCATCAAAGTTGGAACTTTCAATTTCTCAAGGAATAGTAATGGTACCATGATCTTTTCACTTTATGAGAATAGACTACTGGGTGGATACAATTTCGAAGGTCATAAGTTTCATCTTATTTTTTCCTAAATCCTCGAAAACCTTGGCATACTTAGGGATTTGTTTTATGGAATCTAATAGGGGTATGTGGACTTCAACATGTCTAAACATGTCGATCATTTCAGGGCCAGGTTCAAAGTACATTATTTATATAGAAATGTCTAGAGAAAATGGAATTGGGTTCGTAAGTGGAATGGAAGGAGGTGAGGGAATGGAACCTGATTACTTTTCATGTACCTTTATCTTTTCATTTTCTAGGTCAACATCGAATGGAGGGTTGGAGGACTTATATTTAGGTATAGAAATTTTTTTCCCTGATCTAATTGCAATGTCACTTACATTACACATGGTGTTGGGTAATGGTTGAGCTGGTAGTTGGGAGGATTTTTATTATTGTTGCTAGCTCATGTGGGATTCAAGTTAATCAATTTGTGTTACAATGTTTTTGAGGCTGGAATGGATGATGGAGGAATGTTCTTCCACTGTAATTTCCAATGGTTTCATTGAAGAAGAGTCTTTTCTCAGATTGGGATTACCTTGATTTTGGTTCTTGGGAAAGAGATTGTATTTGTTATGGAATTGGGAGGGATCACTAGGATTACATAATCTAGGATGAGGATTTTTACATTGAGGATGAGGAAAAAAAGGATAAGGTTTTTAAAAGTTACCACCACCTTGACCATATTAAAATTCGTTTGGGTTTTAGTGAGGGTATAGAGGGGGATTAGAAATGGGATTCCCATATCTCATGTTAGGGATATATGTAGAATATAAGGGCTCAGAATGGGGTTGGTTGAAGTTTCTTACAAACTGACTTGATTTTGGAGGGATGGGGTTCTGCTGAGCACATGCTACATTGACCCCTGTTGGTCCAGATGAATCGTATTGATCCCCTTGAAGTTGTGGACATGTGTTAGTTTGATGAGAAGGGGATCAGCTGATTCCATAGTTCTTAATAGGTTCATGGAATATAGATTGTGGAGATGATGATATTGGGGCTTTGACTGCCAAAAAAAGTTGTCTCACAAGACTTGTAGTTTCATACATCGACTTGGTCATCTTTCTGGACTTTATCGATTGACTATATTAGGCTTGTTTGACTTGATCATGTGCTCTAGTATGGAATTGTTTTTTGTTTACAGCCATGCTGCTTATGAGATCTCTTGTAGCTGTATGAGTTTTATCAACAAAAGCACTTCCCCTTGCGGCATCAATTAGTGTTTTCTCCACATCCAATAACCCCTCATATAAGTATTGGATCAAGAGTTGGTCAAGGATTTGGTGATGTGGGTAGGTTTCCACAAGCTTTTTGAACCTCTCCCAATATTCATGAAGTGATTTATTTGGAAATTGACAAATACCACTTATTTATTTTCGGATAGAAGTAGTACAAGAAGTAGGAAATAGTTTCTCTAAGAAAAGTTGCTTCGTGTCATTCCATGTCGTTATCGAACATGGAGGAAGGTAGTAGAGCCATAACATAGCAGTGTCAGCTAGAGATAAAGGGAATGCTCAAAGTTTGATTTGTTCCTTAGAAACCCCTTGAGGCTTCATGGTAGAGCACACCACTTGGAAATCTTTAAGGTGGAGATATGGATCCTCACCGGCTAGCCCATGGAAATGGGGAAGAAGATGAATCAAACCCAATTTGATTTCAAAGTCAACCTCTATGGTTGGATATTTAATACCATGAGGTTGGTAATTCATATCAGGGATATCAAGTTCTTTTAGTGTTTATTCCCTAGGATTGGCCACATCTAATTTAATTGGTTGGACAAATAAAATTTCATGAATGAGTTTAGTATCTCTTATGTTCCTCCTAATTTGGCGAAGTGTTTGCTCAATTTCATGGTTAAACAAATATGAAAATTATTTGGGAGGCTACAGGGAATTCAGAGATATTTTGGATGAAAGAATAATATGGGGATTTATTTGTTTTTAATTTATTTTTATAATAACTATAAACAAATAAATATTTAATTTCACCATATATGGAAATGGAACCATTTGAAAGCGCGGTTGATTGTCGCCTATCAACCGTTCAAATTTCTGATGCTCTGCAAATGTCTATAGCAGCATTCGGGTCGAATCCTTGGTGATGATACTTTTTAATAGTTGATTGTATATTTATTGGGGGGTTTGTTTGTAGAGCTTAAAAGAAGTGAGTAATGATTATTGTTTTATTTAACAATTTGATAAATATTGGGGTGTGGTCATTTTTATAGAGTTAAGCTTGTGATATCCTTGAAGATTTCATTATGTTCCATTTAAATTAACACCCACTTAACAGGATAATGTTGATTGCAATTCCTAGGTGTTAATGATTTAATCCATGACTTAAATTAACATAGGGTTGTAATTTCTAATAGAGATTGTGTATGGTAGTGTATTTATGGTTCCAATAATATATGGAAACCAAATGGAAAACAAAAAAAAGTCATTAATCCATGAAATATGAAGTCCAACATACACAATGCAAAATTAATGAATACTCATCAAGAAAAAGCTCTCAAATACATAACATATCTAAATTAAAAATCATCCTAATGGTAGATTTACTCAGCCATTAATATGGTTATTAATCTTGTAAAATAATATTATGGTGGTGAATTAAAAATAGAACAAAAATAATGGGATAAAAAAATAGTAGTGCATCAAACACACCCACGATCATTGAAGATAATTAAAAAACATTCAATTAAATGAGGAAGAAAAATAAGGGAAGGGTTTTTAACATGATTTAAAATAGTTTAAGAACATTAATATTAAAATATAAAAGGTGGATGAGAATAATAAATATCGAAGAAGAAACTTGAATTAAAACAGGATTACGAAAAAAAACAAACACTTATACAATTACAAACGAAGAACAACACAATAGTAAATGAAAGGAAGCAAGGAGGAATGGTTTCTCAAGTTAAAACAGAAGTATGTAAATTTCTCCCAAGCCTTTGGTAGAGACTTTTTCGTTCCATCTTATCATCCTTTGCTATGAAATTCTATCCCTTTCAAAAGGAGAAGAGGGGATGTATTTATAGCCCAATGTGGTGGACTATTTGCATCCCAAAACTACCCCTCTACTGGGGTATATGATTTGGACATCCAGATAGCTGAATCTAAAAATATATCATTTTTAAATGTTTTATATAATAATATTTTCCGACTAATCTAAAAATTGTGAGGTATTTGGAATTATGGAGCCCAGGCTATGGCCGTTTTATTAAACAATGTGAATATATCCATTCCAATCCATAATTTTTAGAAGGACAATATGTGAATGGGTTTATCAATAATAACATCCCTTCAAATCCCATATCTTTATTAAAAAATGTCGACCTTCTATATCTCCTCTTTCACAATGCAAAATTTTATCTTTATTTGATGATTATATCATGAGCTATGTCATTTAAAGTTTCTTGATTTTAATTTCTGGATAGAATGGTGGGCTGGACTTCAAAGCATCAGTTGGGCCCCTTTCTCATGTATTTGGTCCTTTAAATATTTATACATTATTATTTTGGACAATAAAAAACATATGGTGGTGTTTCATAAAATTTGGGCTTCGGGATATACACCAGTGACTCAATCATCACGGTTGGTCCATTTTCTTCAATGTTTCTTTGGGACGTCTTGTGTCGACCATATGACTCTCCAAAGAGACAATATGGCCAATGGTTCCTTCTAATGAAAAGTCAGAATTTGGGTAAGAAACCCTAAAAACAATAATAATGAAAATTGTATTAGTAGGGTGTGATTTATTATTAAAACATTAAACACACATGAATCTGGATGAATTCAAATAGTGATCAAAAAATATAAATAATATTTAAAGATTAATATTTCACAAAAAACTATGAAAATTTCATATAAAATCAGTGAAGGAAGTATATAAAAAGTTATTAAAATATTAACAACTTAAATGATCCTACTGAATAACATGAGGTCATTTCCTTCACCGACCAAGATGATGATGATATCATACAAGGACATGTTAGACCCCTGTATATATCTGGAATGTTAAATGACAATAATGTCCAACGAGCTTTCATTGATATTGGATCAATAGTGAAGTACACACTTGTTCAAATTCTTTGTAAACTGGGTATCAATGAATTTCACTTATCTCCCTCCACTATGACTTAATAGGGTTTTGACAGAAATGAGAAAGAACCTCTCAGTGAGATTACACTCATGACTTAGTTCAGAGATCTTATGTACAACATACGGTTCATGGTGGTCTGGTAGGACCCAACTTTCAATGTTATACTGTGAATACCCTAGAAACATCTTCATTAATCCATTACTTCATCATACAACCGATGTATCAAATATTCTCTTAGTGGTCAAATTATGATATTATTTGGCTACAAATACCCATTGAAATCATTCAAAACACAATACATTAATACATGGTTCTATCATCATGATGGGAAGGAATCAGTGGCTAATGATGTCATCTAAATCATTGTCACAAATAGTTTGGAGATAATCCCAGAAAACCATTTCAATAAGATCATTGAAGATTACATGTTTCTATTAATTGAAATGAAATGGTGGGCTAGAACTCACAAATTCATTTGGTATCTTTTATAATTTCAGTCATGAAATTTAAGGCCAAGGACACTATATAAGTTATCAAACCTTAAAATTATAATTAAATCTTGAATGAAAATGTCTTCATTATATCCCCTGAGCTTTAACAAAGCCAGATTTTTCTAGCATAACTAGATGATTCTGTCATGACTATTGGAGAAAGTGGAGAGACTCATTTATAGTCCCTTGTTTCCCAATCAGGACTCTAAGAAGGAAGTATTCCAACAAGTGAACCCAAAAAAATCACCACAACCTAATGATATCCAAATGTATAATCACCTCATTTCTATGAGGAACATGTTTTAACATATCCTCCGCAAGAAGAAGCACAAATAGTGGAGCATGAGGATGAGGAAGAAGATATTATGGATTCCCCATTGTCATTTGAGGAATCAATATCCACCACCATTGCTGAACTAAGATAAATAAATATGGGTAGAAAATAATATTCATGAATGACATTAATAGGTTATTTATTGACTCCTAAATAATTGTATGAGTACACATCCTTCCTAATGATGAACCGAGATCTGTTTTCCTATAATTACACAGAGATGATAATGCTTGAACCCCATGTGGCCACCTATCATTTAGGTATGTAGGAAGATCATCAGGGATACAAGTAAGCATCTATGAGGACAGACCTAACTCCTACCTCGAAGATTGAGGCTAATGTGAAAAAACACATCAATTTTGATTTCATTAGAGAGGTAAAATACCATAAATGGCTGACAAAAATTTTCCCAATGAAATATAAGAATGATAAAATAAGTGTTTTCATAGATTTCAGAGATCTCAACTAGAATTATCCCAAAGATGGCTTCTTCGTTCCAATTACAGAACTCTTGATTGATCCATGGGCCGGTTACCAAGACCTCTCTTTCAGGGATGGATACTCTTGGTACAATCAAATATATTTGTCCCATGAATATGAATAATCCATATCCTTTTGAGATCCTCTAGGTGTGTTCAGTTTTTGTGTAATTCCTTTTTTTGAATAATGATCATGCCACATACCAATGTTCTATGCATCACATTTTCAAACCCTTATTTGGAAAATTTTTCGAATGATACATTAATGATCTAGTGGAATAATATTGACAATGTTCAAACCACCTGTATGACTTTTAAATCATCTTATACAAGCTTCGAAAACATAATATGAAGATGAACCCATTGACTATTCATACGAGAAACATTAGGAACATTTCTCAACATTCTTGTACGCTATCATGACATCGAAGTTCATCAAGATAAGTCTAAATTTATCACTATCATTTCACCTCCAAAAAACAAGAAATATTTGAGAGGGCATTAATAAAACCTGTCTAATATTTGGTGCTTTATCCAACCTCATAAGAAATTGTTCACCCTTCACCAAACTGATGAATAAGGGGTCACTTATCAGTGGACCAATTATTGTCAAGAAAAATTTGATACTTCAAGAAGTACCTATTGAGACCAATGGTATTGATGAAACTTGTTGAAGGGAATATTCTCATTATATATGTGATAGTATTAGAGTGACCATTGACTGATTTCCTCACAAAAAATAATATTGCTTTGAATGAAAAAAAACCATTACTTTCTAAGTTGAACCATGCTCAATTCAGATACCCGATATTCAGATTTTGAGAAGAGTTGTCTAGAATTAATCTCTTCTGTTTAGAAGATGATTCAATAACTAAAACACCACAATTCCATGTTGGTTTCTCTAAATAACCTGCTCAAATTTATCATTAGTCTTCCTCTACTCATAGGGCACCTGGCACGGTGGGATGTTATCCTACATCATTTTGATATGTAGTTTGTGCCTTAGAAATAACTGAAAGGCCAGGCTTTGGAATAATATTTTGATTTAAACCCATCTATAGAAGAGATGTCATTAAATTATGAACAAACTGATGGAAAATTATTCTCTATTATAGATATCCCCAAATCATGGGAGGTGTATTTTGATGGTTCTTCCAGAAGACTAATGGGAAAGATAATTGAAGACCCTAAACTCGACAATGTTTTGTTAGGAATTGTTCTTATCGCCCCAGAAAAGGTAATATTACCATACTTCATCCTATTATCATAAAATTGTACTAATAATGTGGTGGAATATCAAGCTCTTATTATAGGACATGAATTTTCACTCCATGCACTGGTGAATGACCTAGAGGTGAATGGTAATTCAAAATTTTTAATCACGTAGGTCAACATGGATTATGACATCAGAAAATAAGAGATAATTACCTTGTGTGATTATGTACGAGGGTTAATAGAATAATTTACCTCTGAACCAAAATTTACAGACATCTCGTAAACACAAATTTCTCAGGGGGATGGGTGTCAAAATTCAACTACATCATCTGTACATCTGGATAGTGATAAAAAAATCATCAGTATTTTCTCTAACTAAATGGTTTCACCTTTTGTTCAGATTAGAGCATAAGAGATCAATGAAGTTAGTCCCATTCCGTAGCCATATAGACATACTACCGGATGGATGAAACCCATCTTATAAAATCTCTATGACAGAATAATTCCACTAGAGATATTTGGAAGAGGGAATATCTGATGGCGAGTGGAAAATTTTACTCTTGATGATAGCCCACATTACCATAAAGTCCCCCACAAGAGAGGATTTCATGGATTACTTCTCACATGTCTTGATGGAGAAGATAATAATGATGTTATGATATATGTACAAGATGAAGCCTATGGTTCCCACCAATCAGGGTATAGACTTTTTGATAAAATATGAAGTCATGAATACTTATGGATTTAGATAATGCATCATCGTACAGAATTCACTACGTAGTGTCATCCCTACCAATTGAATATCGATTTCATTCATCAACCCCTAGAGTTTATACATATATGTTAATACCCAGGGCCATTATCCACATGGGAAATGGATGTTTTTGGACCATATCCACTAGCTACAGCTAACCCACTCAACTATATCTTTACTTCCATATATTTCATCTCCAAATGTGTTGAGGAAATACTCACCAATGACATTAGAGGAAAAAAAATTAGTTTTTTTAAATCTATCAACATTTCCAAATTTGGTGTCCCTCATACAATTTTGAAAGAAAATGGAACCAATTTATGTTCTGTTTAGGTGGAGAAGCTATTTTGGGAATACAATTTAAAATCAAACCATTCATCCATCTATTATTCATCGAGAAATGGATAGGTAGAGGATTTTAACAAGACTCTATCGAAAATAGTCTAGAAGATGGTCGGTAAGGATAAGAAATATTTTTCTAAAAATTTCTTGCATGAATTATGGGATTGTTGAACTATTACTCATTTTACTATGCAAGAAACCCCATACTCATTATAGTATAGAATAGAAGCAGTCTTGCCTATTGAGGTTCAGTTTTAATCACATTGTATTTCCATTTGTGACCAGTTATCAATGGACCAGAATTCCCAAAAATGACTGGATGAACTACAGTGACTTGTCAAAAATAAATTCGACACATTTCACCACATGGATGTCAATTAGAAAAGGATAACATGGGACTTTAACAAGAAGGTCCATCTTCATTCATTCCTCTATGGATAATTGGTATTAGTCCTTTGGACTCTAATGATTCCATGAATGAATCATATAAAGCTTGAGCCACAGTGGGAGATAGCTTACTCCATACATATCTTCTACTCTAATAAAGCTTATTACTAATTATCAATGAATGAGGAAATCACTACAACTTCAAAGATTACAAGGTTTTTCAAGAAGAACATTGTGTAATCAAAAATAGATTCACATAGATACAGGATGTTAAAATGTATAACAACACAAGCGTCCATGTTTCATGACTATAAAATGTGTATCATCATCATCCTTTTCAAATTAAGATAAACTACATGACATGTGGGCTAATCTGCAAGATGTTAAACTACATAACACCAGTATTCCTCACCACATAACATTAAACTATACGGTTAATATCTACCATATTTGATGTTAATATATTCTAAGATACTATGAGTAGACACTCCTTGCAGTCCCTCAAAATATGAGTATCCTCCATGCATAAAATAAACTCACCTCATTGCTACTCCCTAGTCGCACATGACCCACATTTCTCACTATGTTTGTAAAATACCTTCCTAGGGAATAACTATCAAGAACTATATTTGGATTTATTCTCATTTCAATGAGATATGTAGTGAGACTAAGATATTATATATTGGGTACAACCCTAATGTTTCTTTCACATCAAGTGACATAATATCCTCACTTTACGACGATAGACTGCACATTTCACCAAGAACTACATGTGGCTTGATTTTCATTTAAACGAGATACGTAGTGATTCTTAAATCTATTATCATAGGTATAGTCATGAACATAAAGAAACAATTACCCTTTTCCTTGGTTATAAAACAAATATATAGTGGTAATTCATCTAGAACATATTGCTTGATTCCCATACAATTTGGATTCGTGAGCCAAAACATTATTCCTGAAAATATCTGAAAAATATTAAAGCCACTTCCTCAAATAAATCATTAGTGGAGGTGGGAATATTCTTCAAGAAGTGTGTGTGTCTTGATTCTTTTACTATCAAGACACATAGTAACATCTATGTCTCATATATTGGTTCTAGCAATAATGTTTAAAAATTCTATTCACCCCCCTGTCATTATGAATCAAACTTGCATACAGGGCATTTTCAAGAACTACTTGTGGCTTACTTCTCATCCTATTGAGATATGTAGTGGCACCTAGATCTCTAATCCTAGGTCTATCCATGATTTTGTAAAAGAAAATTTCCTGTCATATTATTTGTTCATGAACCCAATCCGCATAGAGACACATTCCAAGACTTATACCTTGATTCTATCTATAATGAGATCCTCAGTGAGTCATAAACTTCATGCTTTAGACCCAACCAGTAGTCTTGATGTTATCTAATGTACCATTTCCCACATTATTGCCTGATTGGTTTGGGAAACATCTTTCAAGAACTATGTGTGGCTTGATTCTCATCCTATTGATATATATAGTGATGTACAGATCTATAATCATGGGTCCAACTATAGTTAAATCATAAAGCCCATTTACATCCTATGAAAGAATCATAGTTACATAGGGAGCCTATCAAGAAACATTTGAGTATTGACTCTCACTAATATGAGATACGTTGTGATTCCCTATCTTTCATTCTTGGGCCGAACCACAATATTTCCATTACTTCACATCAGTTTTCCTTCAACCTTACCACATGAATTTAAACTACATGGAATTCCAAGAACTACATGTGGCTTGATTCTCATTATAATTAGATACGTATTGGTGCTTGGGTAATATCCACTGGTCCAACCACAATTTATAATCCCCCACTCCCAATGTATTAATTAGAATTTCATGGGAAACTATATCAAGATCTACGTGAGGCATGATTATCACTCAAATGAGATACGTAGTGATGCCCAGACTCTCATACATGGACCCAATCATAGAATTCTAAAAAATAATGCCTCTTTTCTCTCACGTATGAATCTGATCTATGTGAGTAGAATCAATATGAGTTCGGATGTTATGTATAAACCCATATTCAGAGAAACCCCCATTATCCAACACTAATGAATTAAATTAGGGAGAGAGAACATTAAATGAGAACTAAGTGTGTCTTGACACTCATCTCAATGAGATACATAGAGATTTACATATCATCAATCCTTGGACAAGACATATCAAAATATAGGAAAGTACCTACTCTCCCATGTACATGTCAAATTTACATGAAGATATCCAGTACAATTTCTCACATGACACATGAACCCGTATCTGTTAAAACTATGTATGGATTTATTCATTCACCATCAATATATTTAGTCTTCCTTGGGTCCTACACCTTTGTCTTACCGCAATATTCCTTTTCACATTGGAATCACCCACCTACATTTCATAAGATGTTAAATTGGATGACCAATGTCCTCACCGCAAGGCTTCAAACTACATGGTACTTATAGAACTATATTTGTCACATTATTATCATCCCACTGAGAAGAATCATGAATATCATGTCTTAAATCATAGTTCCATCCATGGGGTAAAATAAAATACCCCCTCTCCTACATAAAATCTAAAATATATGTAGATGTTTTTATTTTGGTTCCTTTCTATAGAGATCCCACTGAGTAAACAAGAGTTGACTTCATTATATATGTAAGCAAGATCAATGAAAGGGACTCCAAATTAACAGCCAATATAAATCTAAATACATTCCTTTTAAACTAGACATTTCCGATTTTTCATGTCAAACTCTTAATCATGAATACATTCAAATATTTATAAGATTTTCTCAGATTTTAGTGATAAAATGTTTGATACCTGAGAGATCCTTTACCTGACTATATAGTATGTGCCCCCAGTTCCCCTTGCATAAGTCACCCATATAATAGGCTAGTACCCATAAGGATCCCACTACATGACTATGAAGTACATTATTTATCTGGTATTTAACAAAACATCCCCCATACATGTTTTTTAAGTAATTGTAACAGTACCCTTGGGAGAAGCCTCTACTGTCCCTTTAATATTTTGATGGTTGTATACTGAATCATATGAATTAGTGGTCATCCATTGAATATTTGTCCAATATCCTTTCTCCCTACATATATGTCTCCAAGGAAATTTTTTAATCTACCCACTTCATTTGTTCAAAGCATACTAGAATATCCTTAGACCATTTAACCATGTATCATGCATTATTTACATATTCATATGGTCATATTCTTATGACATCAAACTAAAAGAACCATGCTTTCTATGCTTGGGTAAGATCAGTGTAGACAATCCATTTCCGCTAATTCTGTAGACATAATGTCTTGAAATACCCGTTATGTATTTAAGTGCATTTTACCTTTAACCAAACTCTATACATGGGAAAATTGGAATCTATATAAACATTCATTAGATTTTATCGATATCATTTAAAAATTAATAAGTTATCCTTGACCAGACTATGTAGTTTTTCCCTATTTGGGGTTGCATATGTTTCCCCCATAACATGCCATTCACCATAAGGACTCCACTACATGACGATGTAGTACTAGGCCTAATTGGATGTGCATAAAACAACCCTCATAATGGGGTTTTCAACCAGTGGTAACTTAGTTCGTAGGAGATACCTTCTAAAACATCATAAGAACTTTTTCCCACACCACGCTTTAGATATGGAAATTTCAAAATAACAGGTTATAAATTTATGATTCCATACCTGAATAAAGTTTCACATTTCTTGATAGATTACCAAGAATCCAAAAATCATAAAAACTGTGGTCAATGATAAAGACCATATATTTTATCCCCTAATGTCATTTATACAATAATTTAAACTACACAACCCATAATGTACTTGTTGCATGACTTTAAACTAAAAATCCATTAATGTCTTTACTGAATGAAATTAAACAATATAGCCCATATTCTCATTTTTGTATAACTTTAAACTACACATCCCCTAATTTACATATTATATGAATTTAAACTAAAAAACTCCAATGTACCTGTAGTATGAATTTAAACTATTAAACTATTAATTTCCTTACTTAATGAATTGAAATTGCACATCAAAATATCAGAATACCCATTTTTTAAAAAATTTACCTTCTTCCACACATCGAATTTATGTAGGAGTGGCTTAAAATTCATCACCTATGTTGGTTCAAATAATTCTTTTAGTCTCAGGCATATTTACTTCAAAAAACCACACACTGTGGTTTTGAGATATCCAATTATTAAATTTTTTTTTTTCATTAATAAAAGAATGTCATAATTTTTTATATATACTTTTCTTGAATATGCAGTACATGCACCCTGTTTGCCTTGAACATGTTTAACCCATAACAGGTCTATCAACAAAAGCATTTCCACTAATTGACTATGTAGTATGTTCCAATGTTGTCCCTATATAAAACAACCGTTATAGCAGGTTTTTCAAATAGTGGTAACTTCGTTCTCAAGATAGACATTCTCTATTCTAGAAAAGCATGTTTTAGATTTAGAGATCCCAAAATTTTATAAATATCTCCATTCAATGATTATAATTAATTTTGGATCACTCATTTCCATCAAACCTGGTTTGGGTTATAATTTTAAAATTTATGGTCAAATATTTCTGTCATAAAAAAATTACTTTCCTATTCTACCATACTAGATAATAAAATTCATGGAAAAGAGACATAGTACTCACCGAGTTGAAAACATGAAAAGGGAACACATGAAAAAATTTAAGTCTCAACTTCCTAGACATACACTCGGTATAGTTTTGGTAAAATTGAGAAATTAATAATTAATAGACACATTTTTTGTAGGATTTTCCATATGACCCTAGTAATAGTCAAACTATGCTCACTTGGCCCCTTAGCTTAGGTTAAATATTAGATTGCCTCTCATCCCTACATTTTTAATTATGATTAGCTAAAAAATTAAATTCATTAAAAATAAACATTGACATTATGATTACAGGAAGAAAGTAGAGATGAAGACCTATATGATTAGAAAAAATTATTTTCATGTATGAAGAAAAATTAGAGGAACATCCACAAAAATATAGTATTTATATCTTATACTACAAAAATAATTAAATATAGTTCTTCATATTTGGAACAACCTAATGTTCCCCATCAACTACTTGTTGGAGTTTATTCAATCGACCAACTTCAGACTCCTCATCTTGATGGTGCACTTCCTTGGCATCCATAAAAGAATTTATCCCTTATTCATAGACCTCTCCTAATGAATAGTGATTTATTAGTTCCCATTGAGAAGTATTTAATAATTGGTGATGGTTTTCAACTTTAACAACCTTCTCTATGATTTTCCACATGACTTTTTCCAGTTTCATACTATGATTGGACTCCTCTTAAGACAATGATGATAAAAAATTATCAATTTTGGTGAAATGGTTGGACTTTTTAAGGTCCATTATATCATTATGATCATGTAATCACTTACAAATACTCTCCATCACTACATCATGAAATATACAATAATCAAATCCATAAAATCCCAACATCCTAAATAGAGCTAAAATCTATGTGATTCATGAAGGTAGTTCCTTAAGGGAACATTCAAGATTATCTTCCATATATCCCTTCAAGCCTTGAGATTTGCAATACATAGATCATTATGTAACTTGGGTTCTAACTCAGAGTTTCTTTTAGGGGGAGGAATATACTCCAAGATTAATATACTCAGTGAAGTGCCCTATTCTACTCCCACCTAAATAGTGGTTTTATTTCTTTTAAACGTTGTTCAAGAAAATATAGATGCTTTTCCCCCAGACCTAGCCATAGAAGATAATAATACTATATGATGAATTAAAATCATTTTTAACATCCAAATATTATCACGAGTGGGGAATAGTCACAATAGTTTTGGATATTTACACTAGTTAGTAAGAATGTTGAGATGATTCCTCCCCAGTATTACCTACCTCAGTATTTTGGGCTGCCACTTCTTGTTGAGGGACACTCCTATGGGTCTTCCTAGGATTCACCAGATGAACCTCAGAGAGGCTTACCGTTTCAAGGACTACATGAGCTAGTTTCCCCTAAATAGTTTGATGGAGACTGATTTCAACATCCTCTCCCCGCACCACCACTATAGTAGTTTCTATGGATTAAGCTCATCATTCCAACAAAACATAATAATAGAATCAGAAAAAAGAATTTTTATTGGATAGAAAATAAATTCTTTTTCTATTTGGTTCTATATATATTGCAAACAATTCTTTTAAATTAGTATAAATATTAGTATGTCAAAGTGTTTCATCATAATACATGCCAAGATTCACCATGGATTTTATTGAAATCCCAATCCCCAGGTTTATCTCACATATGGGAACACATGGAATAGTTTGTTCATGAACCTCCTCTTTTAACATCGTAACCCAAACAGCCTCATGAGTGACATCTGCTGGGTTATCATTAGTCCTCATAGGGTTTTCTATGGCAGGATATGAACATAAAAAATTACATAAATAGAAGTTAGTTATTTATATAAAGCCTCTGGTGAATAAGTTATGATATACCAGATGCCTTCTCTCTCTACAATAGTGATTGAAGCAGTTCCAAGAGGATATGATATATTCTATGGCCTAGTAACCTCTATATTCAAAGAATATATTTCATCAAAAGGAATATGTGCTTGGTTCTATGTACCCTCTTTGTTTCTAAAACAATCATTGATAATATCCTTATGATAAGAAATTGAAGGATTTGTTTCCAATCCAATTTGTTTAAACACTTTCTCTGGATAAAATTGAAATTATGATGTAAGGAAGATATACAACATCTAAAAAGGCGTTTAGCCATAGATTTCACCCTTTGAAGTTATTTCTTATTAATCATCCTTACAGGAGGTATAACATTTACCTCCGTAAAATAGGTATTACAACTGGGATGTCTCCTGCCATCTAATCCACCACATCCATTCAACCTAGAGATACTTCTCATGATTTCTGGGGTGATTTAATATCCTCAATCATTTTCCTACAAGGGATATACCATGGATACATAACCTCAAAATATTTTTCATTATCCCTATGAAAAGGAAAATGGTATTTATATTGAGTAAAATATATATTTTTGAAATATATAGGCAATGAAGAAAGGATTTTGAGAAGAAGAGAAATTACATCTCTAGGATCAATAATGTTACCCCATTCCTCAAAAGAGGAAAGAATGATCCCCTTACTAGTGACCTGATCTATCATATCCTTCACTCACCATGTGATAGGGAGCTGACCATAAGTTCCTTAGATGAGAATCTTTAAATCCCGAATATAGATTCTCAATTAAACAAGATTTTACTTTAATCAAATACAGTATAAGGCTTAAGATCTCATATCACAAGAATACACAAGTTGTCACATCAGAGACTCCATTTAGTTTCAGCATCAATGGAAAGGTACATCAATGTTTGGACCTCCTTTAGCAGTACATATTCAGAACACAACCGGACCTAATGATATGATGATTCAACAGCCCTAAAATTTATGGGATTCCCAATTCCTATCATCATAGATCGTGGATAAGAAAATGGTACCCGATTATCTTCTTGAAAATGGAAAATAGATAGCCTAGGTGTGTCCTCGGTTGGTGATGATGGTGTATCCCTCTTGATTCTGGTCGGTGGATTATATATCAAATGAGACCTTTTGGATGTAATGGGAGCCTCATCATCTTCGCTCCCAAACTCTAATGACCCAACCTCTAAAGGAGATGAAGAACCTTCCAAATGAGAAGGTTCTTTCCTTCTGTGCCTCATTATTCTAACTGAGGAACATAATTTTCTAAAACCCTTTATTGTATGATGTGATCTAAGAATTAGTATACCATGTAGTCAAAATTCTTTTTTCATCAGTTATAAGAATATTAATCACCACCCTTATCAGTTCTATAGTTGTAAACAACCGAAGTTGATGATCCACCATCAGATGATGTTATAATATAACGTTCACTAGAGAGGATAATGTAATTAGGTGAAGGTGTCTTTATTAATATTAAAATTGGTAAGGATAATAGGAATTGATTTTTATTTTGTTATCGATCTTGGTTTTCAACACACCATCCCTATAGGCTAGCATGTATTTCATTATCTCAATGATTTCTATTCCATCATCAAAAAAAATCCCATGGGATGATTCCCCAAAGGAAATAATTTTTACTCTATAAAAAAACTATATCTTGTTCGAATGTCCTTATGTTTTTAAGATATGGATTATATACTAGAGAAATCTTGAATGATTATTTGGAAAGAGAACCTGAGGGTATAAAACCAACTCTATATAGTATAAGTCATGAAATGAGTCACAATCCATCCCCACAAAACCTAGAATGATCATGTAATTCTAAAATTATCCTTCCATAAATGAATATGAAAAAATATCCTTCATATTTTTTTCCAAAGTAGGGGTGGCCAACCGCACTGGTTTCTTCTCTTATAGTATCGCAGCTAAAAAAATGATCTTGAGTATATAATTCCTTTGAAATCATGGAGAAAAAATAGATATATACATAACCACATACCTAGAAAACCCTAGAGATTCTCCTTGTATGCAATTTTGGCTTCAATTTCACATCCTCACTTGTAAAATTCTCATTTTTTATCATCATCCAGAAGGTTTTAGATGCACTTCTCATTACCACCTTGGGATATCTTGTTAAACACATTATCTTGGGGAATTATCCGCTATACTTTATGAAAATTACCATCCATGTCCCTGGATGAATATACCTTCTTGAATAGGGATTTTTCTTCTTGATATTGTGGTACATTTTTAGTAGCTCACATTATCACAATTGAATCCCATCAGTGTCCTTCCATACATTATTTGGTAGATTTTATTCATCAACATGTCTCCATGGATCGGAGCTCTAGAGATCTTGTGAATTCCCCATAAGATGATACCCCATATCTATGCATCAGATGGATTGAATTCATCTATGGACTCCACTAGATCAGCAGTTCTGGCACAAAATCGTCATTCTTGTATATGTAGGTATGCCCTGCCCATACAAAATCAAAAATTAAGATTCTTTCCAGATCTTATTTGAACTATGAACATGTTTTCTATACCCAATATGCCCACATCCATGTTGGATTAACCCCCCCTCTTGGAAAAATGTTTTAAACTTTCTTCCAAACCATCAATTGATCTATCTGTGAATCATATAAAAATGGATGAATAATAGTGCATCATTTATTTAGTTCACTTGATAGCCAATTCATATGTAGTTGCGATCCTATTGGGTTTCCATTAATATGAAAATAAATATCATGTTTATTTCTGAGTAGGTACATTTTGAAAAAATTTCAGAAATAAATAATATTTTTAGAGTAATTATGGAGCACAAGTGAAATTTTTGTTTGCAAGTGTCTGTCTCAAAGTACAACACCAAATAATATTGCATAAATAAATACTATATCGGCTAAAACAAAATCATTCGTAGGAAAGGAACCTATATGGAACACTGGCACATGGAGAGCTAAAATTTCATAATTAAGAGGGGTTTTCAACAATGTGGTGTCCCTATTTATAGATATGGAATCCAATCAACATGACTATCTTTCACGACATACCGGTGTGATCAACTAAACATAGATTCCAGTGTAACCCATCTATCATTCTTTTAATCCATTTTATATCAGTAATATACCCTCTTTCTTATATCATATCCAATCCCGGGGGGAGGATTTTATTGACACTCCATTTCATCACATTGATGAAAAATTGAAAAGGGATAATTGCATAAAAAAATGATGATAATGTAGATGAAGAATGCCAAAGAATAACACAGCCTCAGAAAATATTTTTCCCAAGGTAGCCCGAATCACCATCAGCATGAAATGAATTGCACGCCACCCTACTTGCATGACTTTCCACCATCACCCAAGGTCTCATATTTTCCTATAAATAGACCATCAGGGTCTTCATTTATATGTAAAAATTTCACAGAACGATGATTTCTTCTCGGATCACCCTAGTGATTCTCTCACGTCCTTAGAACATTCCATGTTAGTTTCGTATCCCCTAAAGGGATAGATTAACAAGAGGATATTAATGCTTAAGTCCCATGAGGTTTAATGTAAACAACACTTGTGTGATTCATTTTCCCATCCCCATAATTTAAGATTACCTCCACAACCTCCCTTTATAAAATAGGAAGATTCACTACACCATTCTTTGAATACTTATGGAGACTACTGAATGCCTGATCCATGTCTCACCCATGTTTAATCAACTAGGTAATTTGTGACTTAAGGTGAAATCAATTCACCGAAGCCTACATAGACGTAGAACCTTTACATAACCTTCATTGGTTCACCCTAATCTTTTTTCAGAATGATCCTTTCGTTAAACCTCTTTAAAATACACACATGAAAAGGCTTTTCCTTCACTAGCTCACTTTCCTGAAAGAAACTATGTTGAATCTTCTACCAAGAACCCTTTATTTAAAAATACATGGGAAAATTCACATCAACATGTCTCCCATATGGATTTGGATTTCTACAGTCAGAGGTTTCCAAAGGGGTTTGCCTCCCTAGAAGAGAAAAAAAGTGGTTGATGCACCCATAAGGGGATTCACCACTAGAGTTTCACGCCATCACTGCCTCCCTCTATCGCGGCATGTATCGACTCTCTTACTCGATGTTTCCTCAGAGTGATTGTGGCTACAGGTTCTATTCTGTGGAGGTGTCAATGAACTTGTGGAGTCAGCCGACAAAAACATTATCTTCATTGTTACCATGTTTCTTCCCCACTCCATATCATCTAGATGTGAATTCATCTAGAAGCACATAGATGGTTCCACAGTCAGATCCAAGTTCTACGATTGAGGTTTGCATCATCGTCATATGTGGGTTCATTGGGTGGTCTGTGGTGGTCTCTGAGGACTTTTTGGATGGAGGTGATGTGACATCATTTTCTAGAGATATTTGATGATCATGTTTCTAATGTTTTGGTGATTGATTTTTCCTCTTAACATTTTCCTTCATTGGATTTTAGGATATTTTTACTATTGTTTCCGAATTTCTTGCTGTGGTATTTTCTAGTTTAGGTTCTTGGACATGGATATTTGTGATGTCTGTGGTTTTGGATTTGGAGCTACTGTGGTTGTTGTCGTGGTGGTATTTGGCACTTGGGTTAACATTATTTTTTTTAATTTCTTGAAGACTATGGATGTAGTAAAGGTTTGAGTGGTCACTGGTTTGAATTTTCTACTCATGAAGATCCAAATTTTGGCTTCGTTTTGGTTTGATTTTTTTTGAATCTCATGGAGGTAGTGAATTTTTCTGTGAATCAGTATATATAGTTAATGAGGGACATTGCATTTGTTGTTAGTGATATATTTGTGGGTGAATTCTATTTGAATCTGATGTGTTGTTTTGATGTTATTAAACTAAAATTCCACATGTATCTGCTCCAGATGAGGTTCAGAGAAAGAAGCTTTCACCTATACATGGAATTTGGATCTAGATGTTTGAGAGGGTATGGCTTTGCCATCGGTACTGTGCCCATGAAACTATGACCGAGACTACTTTCCAAATATTCATGTGATGGTGAAAGCTTTCCAAAATGGTGTAATCGTTGGGGAAGCACAGATTATGTATCCTTGATCTAAATTTTCATTTTAACGGTTTCTTGGTTATAACGATGGATGTTGTGGTTTTTCAATTTTTCCTCAAAAGTGTTTTTATAATAAAAAAAGTCAATTTTCCATCAGAGGTTTCCCAATCTTATCCTATCAAAGGGTAAGGATACTTGGGGTATCTGTAGATTTGAATATCAATGGTGACATGGACCCTTACCCTAGGGACAATTTCAAGGAGTTCCCAGTATCAGATTCGAGTGATAGGACTCTATCCATCCCTTCTCATATCTGATATCTCATGCCTCTGGTCTATAGTAGAGTGGTTGATGTTTACACTTTCTTTTCTTTTTGACAAGGAATGACATCCTCCTCCCTCACTACATGACCAATTATAGGGAAACCATCATGGTGTATTCCCATATCCTTTCTTGTACGAGGTTCCAATATTTCTCCTCTCTATATCCTTCACCTTCATTCTTTCCTTACCTTGTACTATCATCCAATGTAAATGAAATAGAGTGAAGGGTCATGTCCTTGGACTATTATGTCATAGCCCCAACTGCTTACTCTATAACCCTGAACTCTTCCAATATATCTCCAACATCTTCCATTGCATCCCCACCATCTTTCACCAGTGAAAGAGGAAAAGTGTGGCTTGTATAATATTTTTATTAATCATGTTTCTCAACCCAATCATGACCCATGTGGTAATAGAGGGTAATAATGATCATGAAAACCACATAATCCAATAGAAGAAATGAACTATAAAAAATTAGATTCCCACAATAACTCAGATATGTAAGAAGCCTTCTCAGGGTCCGAGCTCCCTGTCATATCATCCATATATTTAGAAATCATGCCCCCCTCAAATGGTCCTTCTCTTACGTGTAATCCTTATATCAGAATGATCTATGAGGACTATGATTCCTCCTAACTAGGATATGTAGGAAACCCAATCAGGGCTCACACATAATGGGAATCACACATAAGAATAATCCTAAATCATAATTATCACTATCTAGTTATCTTCCTTAGGAGTAAACCCCTAGTTAAGCCCCCCCCCACATATAACCCTGAGTGGAACCGTCTCCCATGGTGCCTTAATTGGGGATATATTTATTGGAATTAATCTCCTATCTATCATCTCAAAGGGTCATATTACTCTATAACACATACCCTTGAGGGACTCCATACATGTGGGTCCTCACAAACAAAATACATGGGCTTTAATTCCCATCCAAATGAGATGCATAGAAATCCTCTCTAAGGTTCATACACAAAATCCTAAAACAACCCTATTATTTTGAATCATATCCCCTGAATGACTTAATATTACATTGAAACCCATACCCCTTCCTATTTACTTGTCCTACTTCGTAATAAGATGAACACTAAACATTAAATAGAAACCTTCCACCTAGACATCTTGCCACATGATTTAAAAATATAAGGTTAGGACCTCATCAAAAGACCCTAAAAGTTATGATGTTCCCTATTAATAGGAACCAAACTACATGGGCCTTAATTCATTTTAGAAGGATATATAGGAAGAACATCAATGGGTTCGATCCCAACATCATAATAACTTCCATCTCCTTATATGACGATAAATTATACAGTGAAATTCATCTACTAGGATGACTAAAAACTCTAGAGTTCCCCAAAAAATATCTAGAAAACTATCATCATCATAATAATTACCAAAAAAACTATAAGTAGTATATAACATGATACCAGCAATAGAGAACCTCACATACATACAAATTTCTCTATTGATGAAGAACCTGAAATTCAAATGGATTATTATATATTCCACACATGATAATTATTTATTTCTACATTGGGAAGAACCACATCATACGGTGAAATTAATAAATTATTAATGAACATATATTTAATTTATATGAAGGTATGGGAGTATGAAATAATTCACCCCAAAAGGGTGTGATGAGCCTGACCTCCTATCATATTGACCAATGGGAGTTCCTATGCATCATGGGCCAAAATAACTAAGGAGCACATTCCTTTGGAATGAAAATCCATATGGATACATAACCATTAGGTGTTCCTAGTTCCTTGAACAAACCCACTGAAACCCTTCAAAAATAATGACTTCCCAACTAAGTCACATTTCTAATGGAATCAATCCTTTTTATCATTATATCCTATGTTTTTTAATAACAAATATCCCAAAATATATTTAATTACCAATAATAATCCCTTATTACATCCCTCCCCATGTCATTGATGTCATCTTTTGATAATAATATCATCTTTTAATGCTTAAAAGTGTATGCTAAAGGAGGGTTCACAATAATTAGATATAACTCATAGCAAAGTACATTAATTTTTTTTTAATCTTACACCTGATCCAAATATATAGTATTAAATCTGAAATTATTATTTAAATCTCATTAATATATATATATATTTTACTATGATTACATCAAATCCATTTACCACCTCCTTCTATCACATACGAAATGAATTAATCACCCATGCATGTGGGTCGACTACCACCTCTACGCAGTGATATGATTAATTTTACCTTACCTCCTTGAATTTATGAGTATATTTATGAATTTAATCAATATATATTATAATACTGATATATTTGTGATTATTTAAGTATAAAATATATTTTTTTATCCTTTTTTATTTTTTAAGAATCGAAATCATCTTTCATGAGTATATACAGACTCGCCTCTAAATAAATCATGTAATTAATTTTTCTATACCTTACTTTTGATTTTTTAATAAATATTTATGTAATGAATATATATGATATTTATATAATTAATAATAATTTTTATATAATGTTACAATGACCAACGTTGATGGATAAGAATTTCCAAACTGGAACATTCATAAAAAGGAAACATGTAACACCCAAAAATGAATATTTAAATATAAAATTATTAATATATTGGTGTTAATAATTTATAAGTGACTAATATATTTTAATATATGTTTTTATAAGGTTATAGTATATATATAATCAATATAAACTTATTTTAATGGACTTCTGAGTTCTTCAATAGAAAAATTAACTTTAGGTAAGGGTTCTTCATCTCAATATTGTTTCATTAAGACATGTTTAATTTCATGTTCCTATTTATATTTATTTAGTTTATATACTTCCCATTTGAAATCATATGTCATTATCCTTATTAATTAAATATATTAAAAGTTATAATTCCCCTATTTCCTCAAGGTGTATTGATTCCAATGATACCAATGTGGTCAAAGTTTATCTTCTCAAATTGTCCTCTTTGTGACATATGTTATGTCACACACCTATAATAATTAATGAGTTGTATATACATAGAATTTGGTATGTAATATAAAAAATATCTTCATATTAATGTTATATAATGTTTAATTTTACATTATTTACCTTCCAAGGGAAATGATTCAAATGTTTCCCAAGCGATAAGGGTTTTACGCTATAATAAAAAATGGTTTTATTTTTGCATAAATTTATGATGATGTAATTATATGAAACTTATCTTAAATATGTAATATAATTTATTTGAATATTTTCCTTTTCTATAATTCATATTTTATTTTCATATTCATCTCTTAACGGCCAAAAAAGTTAAAAATATTTTTCTTACAGAAAATCATCTTTGTTCTTTCTTCATCCGTAAATATTTTATTCCTTGTAAATATATTCATTAATATGCTTTATTTAATTTTTTTTTATCATTGTGGAATTTTTTTTACATATAGTTTTACTCGGGTTTTATCTTCTATAAAATGGATTATAAGTAATTTAATTTTAACATTTTGATTGAGGCTATTTTTACCAAATGTCTGAACTGGATCCTTTTTTGACAATATAATTCAGGAAAAACATTTCCCCTAATCATTAATACATTCTTCTTTGTAGTTTCACTTAAACTAGTCCATTTGAAATCTCAATAATAATTTTTCCTACAACATATTTGTAATTTTTTGTTTTTAGGTTTGGTATTTCATAATTATAATGGTATTTTACTAACAAAATTTAACTATTATCTACTAAATGATTTTTCTATCTACGATAATATACTCTGATGTAAATTATGATTCAATGGGGAGTTAATTCAATGATAAAATCCCTGTAATTTACTTACATATATATATATATAGATATTTAGTTATGATGATGAAATATTTTTGAAACACATTTAATTTTCCTTCAGTAAAGTTATAATAAGTGATAATGTTTTTCATTATATTAAAGATTACATATAAATGTATTATGATCATGTGATAAGTGCTTATTTAATATAACTCTAGATAAATGGGAAAATATTAATGTCTCAAAACTTAAAAAGGGTTCATGAGAGGTTATACGATGTCCCAAATTAAGGACCACTGAAGGTGATCACAGTTATGAAGTAGGTCCATAGGTTTTTTCTGAAGTCAAACCTGAAAATATTGTCTTGGTGGGATACATTTTAATTTAATTTATATTATTATTATAATTACAAACCTTATTCCACTTATTTTTTGAAATTATATTATTTCAATTTTATGAATTCATGGACTATATTCCTTATTTCCATTATGATTTATCTCTTATGAATAACTAATATTTAGTTTATGACTCATGATTAAAATATATGAATAATCGGGTATGGTTTTCAAATGATATTATAATTTTACCATACCCTTATAATCATGACATTCTTATAAAATCATTGATATCTCCTTTATTTACCATTATTGAACATTTGAGATCACAATTAAATTTTTTCCATTTCCCTTAAATAATAAGAATGGTTTTAGGTATGTAATAGTTAAGAAGGGATCTTGGCGCGAAGTAATTATTAGGGGATTATACAATTCATTCATATACCTATTTTTTATGTATCAATGTTTCTAAAGTCATTAAAATGTATTATCTTTGGTTTTGATCATGATTATATTTATAAAATATTTATCTTATTGTATTTAATATTTATCATTGAATTTATTTTTTCACCACACATGGTATCAAGTGATGTAATAGTAATTTTTGGAGAGTATGATGTGAAAACATTAGTTAGAACCCTTATGATAATCCATTATATAAGATAATTACCTATGTTATAGTAATTAAAGGATTGTGGTTTTCCTTGAAAATACAACACTCCATGGATACTGGAAAGTGTAAGAAGGTTGATCGTAGATACAACTAGGCTTAAAATCATTGAATGGTGATGACCTCCAATTATCATGAAAATCATTAGGGAATGATTATTGAACCTATAAATACCCATGTTAATAAAAAATCACATATGATATTATTAGATTATATATAATTCTCATTTTGAAGAATTATAATAGATTTATGTGGATTATTAACATGGATGACCTAAGGTAAGCATTATATTCTTGATTTAGACATCTTATAAATTATTATCATTATTTTAGGGTTTCTAATAATAAATATGTTTTCCTGATAATATGATATTTTTTATTTGATAAAGTCTGGAACAAAAAGTAATCATGTTAAAATTTAATGCAATGACAAATTCATTGATCTTAATGATGGGAATACAATTGTTATTAGTGTTGGAATGAAAATTATAATTTATAGACATTCAAAACACTCAAAATCCCAGAAGAATTATTATATTCTAAAGAAAAATACCGAGAGAAATATTCTATTGATTCCTCCAGTCCCCTTATTATTGTTTAATGGATTCACACCATTAAAGACACAATTTCCATTTACTAGTGATAAAAGCAGGAACAAAATGTTTTGGGTGTTTATCATTGGGAAAGTGATGCAGATCAATGGTGAACACTTTCACAGAACACAAGGTGTTGAAAATAAATTGACTTATTAGAGTGGGTTCAGTATAATTGGATATTTTACAAAAAGTAAATTTGGAGTATTCTTTATAAAAATATTTTCATTGCTAATCATTGAGCTAAAATATATTTAAATTGAATCCCTTCGTAACTATGAAAAATATTTTACAAGACTTGTAAGGTACAGTTATGGAATTTCAATTTTGTAATAAATTATTATTTATAAACACTTTTTTGGAATAAAAAAAATTAGATTATGTGTGTTAAACATAAGTGACTTTAGTAGATATGAATAAATTATTTGATGTTACCTCGTGGTTAAAACTAACATACACTCAAATAATCAGTATCATAGATGGAATATGAAAAGTATGACGTAATTTAAATAACAATATAATAAAAAACCATAGAGTGAACAAGAAATGTATTATGTAATGTATGAAGTGTAGAAATAATCATAGATGGAATTTTTTTATATGGAATACTAAATTAATTATGTGTGGAAAGGAAGGTTATCATTGAATCAAATACCATAGTAATGTTAAAAAGTTAGATAAAATATTAATAGAGATAAATCTCAATAGAATGAACCATCCAGATTATAGTGACTCAAAATAAAGGGCTACTAGTTCTCAAATTCAAGTGTGAAAGATGATTATCATTGTTGGTAACATTTTAATACCACAGTACATTTGAAATATCATGTGATTTATATTTATAATGTGGGTTATGATAAAAATTTAGTGAATGTTTCAAATTGTTTAATCTATAGAACTACTAATGTATTATTTCATTCTGGAACTACTCACTCTTTTATGTATGAAAAATTATCATAGGTTCTCATATTACAAACTCAATAATTAGATACGAAATTTGGTATAATAACTATCAATAGTATGACTATATAATCTCATGTATATGATTATTTTATTAATAAACGTTTTGGGAATGTGATTCCTTCAAATAATATTAGTTATTATCATGTTGAATTTGATGTTAATTTGGGAATATATTGTCTTTTTATATATATATATATCCCATATCAATTGGTGGGTAATCATTGTCATATTTGATACAAATAACCAACCTAATATTATTTATCTATGAGACCATATATATGACCTTCCAAGGAATATTACATCCTTTTTATGGCTATTTATTCCTATTAAAAAGCGTTTTTATCTCAAATGGTTAGAGATAATCCAAACTATGATGTTATTCCTATTTTATGAGACTTTTATATTGTCTTTGTTGAGATTTTCCAACATATTAAATCAAATCATGAAGTTTATATCTCAGTAGAACATATATATATTGCTACAATAATATTAAATAATCCATATATACTTTCCTTGGTTGATCTATAAAAAACTAAAGAAGAAACTCATGGAGAATCACATTAGGGGATTCATTCATCCATGTGTGTTACTCTGTGGTGCAGTAATTTTTATTATTCAACTAAACAGGTGAATAAATGTAACTATGAATCTATTATCACTAACTAAACAAGATAAAAATCCGGAATAAATATCATTTTCCCTGTATTTATTATATTTTTGATCAATTAAGATGTCTTAATATTTTTCTAATATTGATCATAGATTTGTATACAATAAATTGAGGAAAAAACTAAATAATTATGCACAATATCATTCTATTTGAGGTATGGACATATGAATTTGATCTGATGAAATATTTTCCTATTAATTCCCAAATTTTGTTCAATGATTTAATTATTAGACTCTATAGATCACATTAATCAATATTTGGTATTATTTACTAATGAGATTATAATATAATCCATGTAAAATGGAGAGCATGAAGATCACATATGGACTATACTAAATACCCTATTAACGATAAGTTATATTAAAATTTTACAAATTGATAATTTTGGCTATATAATGATTCATTTTTAGGTCATATAATCTCATGAATGGGTATATCAATTGATCCATTAGAAATGAAAGTTAATTAAAATTGTCCTAGACCATTAATAGTGAATGAGATTAATATTTTTTATGGGTTGTATGTATATTTTCAATTATTTGTTAATAATTTCTAATAACTATCTAATTCACTTCCAAATTTTACTTTTATGTGGTTTAACATCATTTAGTTAGAAAAATGTGACGGAAATTTCAAGGAACTAAATAGAAGGCTTGTCAACAGACCAATACTCACACTAACTTATAGTAGAGAAGGGTTCTTATTTATTGTGATGCATAGAATAATGGGATGGGATTATTCTAATGTTGATTTTTAAATAAATATTATTCAATTCATCAAAATAATATTCATGAAAAAAATACACAACTCGGGAATTGGAATTTAATTACTAATTTTTTAATAAATATGTGAATGTGAATAAGGTGGATGATGGATTGATTAAATATTATTTATATTGAATACATTCTCTCCCTTGGAATGTGAATAAGGTGGATGATGGTTTGAATTGAAAGGATCATTCATGATTATCTAAGAAAAGGATAATAATGGTTATAATATTTTTTTATATATACAAACCATGGAATATTTATGGATGGATGGAGGTCATATCATTAATAAAAGAGTGTTTAAACAAATATATAAGTAATGAATAAATTAGTCTATAAATAAAAAATGATTAGAAAAATAATGTTAGAAATGTACCTGAGTTCAAATTTTAATTTGATTGAATAACAACATTTTGATTTAAATAATATGTCATATCAAAAGAAAAATTTTACAATGAGTTATTGGAAGAATCTCATAGGTTATTATTAACTGTTAATAAATAAATAATAATGATGTATAGGTATCTAAAAGTGTATTTATTATACGAAAAGGTAAAGCAGTTCATTGTAGAGTGTTTATCATGATGCACAGTATGAAAGACACCTAAGACTAAGACCCCAATTCATAAGCGGATGATGAAACAACTACCCAAATAAAAATTTAAATTGGAAAAAACCATGGTGGATTTCATCATCATAAAACCCAATCTATTTATAGTTTAACATTACTTTTGGGTTACAATCAATCTCCTCAGAACATCAGAACACATAATTTTTATCAGAAAACATTTCTATCTCTATCAACAGGATTAGAAATAAATTTAGTATATGGTACATTTTCTTCGAGTAAAACATTATATTATATCTGATCAAGGATTATGGTTAACCAAATGGTTTTATAAAAGACTTCATGAAGCATTGGATATTTGGTTTTTTATGAACTTTTTATCAGCCTCAGTACGATAGGCTATTTTAGAAAACTATTCAAACAATGGATGACATGCTAATATAATTTTCTCTCAATTAAATGGTTGTTCATATAAAAAGATTACTCGTTTTGAAATCACTTATAACCATAAAGTTTTGTTGAGAATTAATATAGATCCTTATGAAGATTACAAACACTTTTTCATATGTTCTTTCTTGTTCAAATAAACAGATTACTCTTATTGAAAATTACAAACACTTTTTCTTATGTTCTGTCTTTTTCTTAAAGTTCTGTTTTTTTCTCAAGATCTGGATTTGTCATTCTGTTATACTTATAGATGTATCATTACAATTTGTCATTCCGTTATACATATAAATTAGAAATTCTATTTTATGATTCCATCTTTACGATATCGATTTCGGTGTATATGTGATACCATCTTTAAGATACTGATTCTAGTGTATATGTGATACCATCTTTACGATACTGATTCCTGTGTATATGTGATTCGGATTAGATGGTTCCGATTCTGGAACAAATGGGATACTAGTTTTAGAATCCTATTTACATTTCATTATGAATCAGTTTTCATGATAATGTATTTCTTAAGAATCCTTTTTTATTAATAATGTTAGAGTTGTTTAATGTATCATTAGAATATTATCAAATTCCAGGTTTTCTTATACATAACATTTAACTATAACCTAACATCGTTTCTTACTTGAAACAATGTTGTACAATCTATTACAAACTAACCGTTGTATGTTTGACACGGGTCTAGGTCCCTCTGAAATTTAATGAAAATATGATCGTTGGATTGGAGACGACCGTTGGGAATATTTTCCTATAAATACAAGTTCATTTGAACAAGAAGAAAAAAATTTAGAGAGTGGATGAACTTAACACATGTGAAAAATATGTGATGTGATTTCTAGAGAGAGATACTCTTTCAACTCTTAGTGCTTCATGTGGATGTCATGAACAACTTGTTCAGGTGTGAACTACTTGTTCAAACTTTCTTTGCGCATACTTTGATTGTGCTGATCGCAGGCTTCTGGGATTGGAAGAATGAGGTTCTGATTTCCATCTAAATCGAGGTCTTGCAGGGATAACAAGATAGATACCGATCATTCGATTGAGGGCTTACCTTGGATTGGGTAAGGCAGAATTTATTGAATGTATAAATCAAGGAACATTTATCCAAGGTTGTTGGATACCCTTCTTTTTGGGTTACAAGAATGTTATTGTTACTTGTTTTCTATTTCAAGTTGTTTTATTTCTGCAGTAATGTTAACTTTTTTAATGATAGATAGTATAACTTTCTTATACGTTCTAATTCTGTTACTCTGATTATATTAAAAATTTTATATGCTTTAAGGAAGAATCTTTCATTTAAGAAAATGTTTTTTAAGCTTTAATCATAGGGTTGTAAAGTTAAACAAAAGTTTTCTTTTAGAGGTGTTGTGTATGTTTTTTTATCTTTGTTAATCTATACTTTAAAGGTTCCAAATGAATTTTTAAAAATACAATTCACCCCTATTATATATTGAGAATCTACATTCATCATTTCAATCCTACATTGGTATCAATGGAGGTCTCTGGAATACATATATCCACATATAAGTTTTCTTTATCAATATTTATTTTTCCTATTTGTTTTTTTTAAACTTTTACTTCTAATAAGTTTTGAGGAAATATATTCTTTTTAGTACGGCAGACATTCATGTTGGATCTCTAGATAATCTCAATCCTACTAGACTACCAATCTTCGATGGAAATGACTATGAGTATTAGAGACACAGAATGAAGGCATTTGTCATAAACACATGTGTAGAAAACTACATTATGTTAATTAGAGATTATAAGAATCCTGATAAGGAACTTAGAACCTTTACTAATCTGGAAAATTTGGAATACCAGCTGAACTATAAGGTACATATTACATTGCTTTGTTCCATGACTACAGTTATATATATAACAATTTTATCATGTGATGATGAAAATAGTATTTTTAAGAAGCATGATGTAACTCACTTTGGAACTTCCAAAGTGATCTATACTGGAAGATCTATGCTCATAGTAGAGTATCATGGTTTCTACTTTCCTTATAGAGAACCCGTATATGAGGTACAACAAAGATTCATGGATATTGTCAATAGCTTACAATCAATGGGTGATAAAGTTTTAGATGATGAAGCTCTTGTACAAAAGATTATAGACATCATGACTAATGAATGTGATTCCAAGATAACTGTTATAGATAAAAATAGAAAAGTCACTCAGATTTATCTTGATGAACTGTTTGGAACCCTTATTCATCATGAAACCAGAATGAAGAGATATTCAGAAAATATTAAGAATAATAATGGGAATAAAGTTGTTTATTTTACAACTACTTCATATAATATGAAATCCAAGACTCCTGAGAGAGTTATAGGATCTATGTCTAAGAAGGTTGTTGTTCAATATGAATCTAGTGAATGTGAAACTTCAGAAAATGAGTTTCCAATCTTGCACCGAGGATGAAAAAGATGGTTGGGCAGAAGAACTTTCAATATATATACAAAAAGAAAGATGGAAAGGATAATAATGATGGAGAAGTGACATTCTAAGAATGTAGAAGAACTGGTCACATTCGACCTGATTGTCCCTTACTTAAGAAAAGAAACAAGAAGGTTAGGAAATCTTAGAGAAAAAATAATTAGTTCTACAGATCAAAGCATAAGAATGTCCTAAAATCCAAAAACACTTGGAGTGCCAGTGGTGTACATTATTCTGAAGATTCATCAGATTATGAATCTTCTTAGAAAATGAATATAGGTTTAATATCCTGAGCTCCATTTCAAAATCAATGTCGTATGGATAAGGTACAAACTGCAGAATCCTTAAACAATATGTATTTGAGTGAAAATTTTCCTGATAATGATTTTTCTTCAGATGAAGAATCTTCTTCATCAGATGATGATAATTATTTTTCTTCCTATGAGGATGTTTCTAGGTTTTCTAAGTTTCTAGAGATTAGAAATTGAAATGTTTCTAAGAATCTTTAAAAGGAAAATTCTAGATAATTTACTTTAACAAAATAAATTTCAGATCTTACCAATGATCTTAATAAGAAAAATGATCTTTTAGAAATTCTTTCTAAGAAACTTGAGGAAGCTAATTCTGTGAAAGATAATATTTCTAAAGAACTTAAAAATCTGTTTTTTAGAAAAATATGTTTTAGAGGACAAACAGAACTCTAAGTATATTATTCCAGAGGATGGAAATTTAGTCCTTAGACTAAAGATTGATATTTTTTCATTGAAGAAACTTCTTGCAAATTTTACTTCTGGTAAGTATAATTATGACAAGATGTATTCTTAGATCTGACATCACTGTAATAATCAAGTATTAGGTTATTCTCATGAAAACCTTTTTTTTAGAAATAATTTTTTTGTTCCTCCAAGAGCCCCTTTTTGTTCCAAATTCCAAAGTGGTAAGAATTTGAAGAAGAACTGTTCTTTAAATAATGTTCAATATCTTGGGTTCCATAAAGACTACCTTTCTAAAAAAATGTGGATAACAAAAATTTTATTATCTAACAATTCCGGATTAAAGCAAGTTTAGATTCTGAAAACATAACTCTTCTCTTTTAGGTAAATTAATTAAGTACCAACAACATATGATACATGGATAGTGGATTTTCCTAGAACATGACTGGAAACAAAGACTATTTGAAAAATATTTTAAAGACAAAAGGTGAAAAAGTAACCGTTGAAGATAACTGTCAAGGATAAATTCTCGGTATAGGTTACATTATTCTTCTAGGAAAATCATTAATTTCAAATGTTTTATTTGTTAAAGGCCTTAAGAAAAACCTGATCAGCATATATCAATTATGTGATGAAGGATACCTTGAGAATTTTAGGAATGAAAAGTGCTTCGTATAAAATTCCAAGGATGAACTTATTCTCTTATCCCATAGTAAAGATAATGTTTACACACTAAACATAGAAGACCTTAGGAGCCAAGATCTACCTTGTCTTAGGGCAATGGAAGTTCACTCTTGGCTTTGGCATAGAATTTTCGGACACTGTAACTTTGGGAATCTATGAAAACTATCTAAGAAAAGATTATTTAAGGATACACCGGATCATATATTTGATTCTTCAAAATTATGTGATCCTTTTCAATATGACAAGAGACATAAATCTTTCTTTAAACCTATAAGTGAAGTTACAACTTCTAATGCCTTATAGTTAGTGCACGTGGAATTGTTTGGTCTACCACAAACTGGAATCATTGGAGTAAAATAATAAGTGTTTGTCTTAGTTGATGACTCCACTAGATTTACTTTGGTCTATTTTCTCACAATGAAATATTAAGCTTTTTCTTATTTCAGAATTTTCAGATTTCAAGATAAAAATTGGAAACACCTTTCAGTGATAACTATTCATATTGATAATGGAGGAGAATTTTAAAATTCTGATTTTGAAACTTTTTGTAGTAAAAAATGTATGACTCACAATTTTTCAGTCCTAAGAACTCCTCAAAAGAATGGTGTTGTTGAATGATGAAATCGTATACATCAATAGATGACTAGAACCATGTTAAGTGAATATTCTATAGAGATTTTTTTTGGGATGATAGTGGAAGTACTACATTTTATTCTATAAATCAAGTTTTAATTAGACCCTTTCTTAATAAAACTCCTTATGAGTTGTGGACTAGCCGAAAACTGAAAGTATCTTACTTCAATGTTTTTGGTTACAAAGTTTTTATCTTGAATACTAAGGATAAATTAAAAAAGAATTCACCCAAATCCGATGAAGGAATGTAGAGACCCGAATCCTGATGTACATTGACATTACATTACTTTTGCGGAATACTTAGTACATAACAAAAACACACACACAAGGATCGTAATAGTTTAGTGTCTTTGGAAACTCGGAGTATAATCTTCTAATCGTGGGGAAAGATCTTCAACATCTCCCATAAAGATCTTCCTTTTTATTTTACCTAAAACCTTTCTTTATATCCTGGGGAAAAGAAAACATAAATGGGTGAGCTCAAATGCTCAGTAAGGGTAAACAAAGGAAATATCAATCACATAATTTTCATAAGAACATAACATTTTTGGAAATCTTAACCTGCAAAAGAGAGCATAATTTCATAACATGGGATACATCATAGTAGTGAAATGAAATCATAACTTAAAACATTACTCATTGTGGCATACACACATAATCATAGAGAATCATTTCTTGTTAGTCAAGACTCATTGCCAAGACTATCTTAGTGGACAAAGTCCCTTTCTGAATCGAGTAATCCTCGTTTCAGTCCTGTTTCACTGAACCGGTATAACCTACCATTCCAGCCATGTCTATCTCATGAGATATAAAATCTTTACCCAATGCATTGGAGGGAGATATAGGTCCCACCCATCTCATAATGATACCATTCTTATGTGTGCCACAAAATCATAAACCATACATCATTGCATAACCCATGTAATAAAAATGGGATTCTTAAACAACATGAAATCATAAAACCATTCATATAAGATAAAGGAATTCATAAACATAATTCCATCACAACATAGTCAAATAAATGTAAAAATATGGATAGAAACATAACCCTTTATTATCTTATATGGAAAATAATTTTGATAAAACACTTGAATTGAATTCTTGAGGAAAATATCCTTTCTTCTTCAAAATCAATTTCTTTTCACAAAACATCATGAAATTTTTAAAAGAAAGAGATTTTATTGAAAATAGTCATGAAATCTTTTGGAGGAATCTTCATAAAAATAAGGCTTTATAAAACCGTAAAAATCCGTTCGTGCCGTTTAAGTTAAAAAAACATTCTTCTAGTACTTTTGTCGGAAAAGTCAAAAATTACCTCGTATGAAAAACGACAAAAGATTCCTTTCATATCTTTTACTAAAAACTCACCGAAGGGTAAAATTGGATTTAAAAAATTGTAGGTGGATATAAATAAAATTACATATTGAGGAAACATGGATGTGGATGATAAAATACACCCCAGTAATTACCAAAGTAAAAACAATCTCGGATAAAAATGAGATTGTGATATTTCCCTTACCTTAGGTCCGACTTGCTTTGTAAGTGTCCGAACCTCCTGTATAATGATTTAAATCATGTTATTGACTTATTACAGAATCATATTCATTGTTATGATATCATATATGGTTCAATTATGACATTATATTACCCGTTCTTTTGTAAATTCCATGTTAAAGAAGCGTTTTGGGTAAAATCGTTTCATTTATCGTGGGTGTTTTGACTTGTTGTTCTTGACATCATTATTACTTATATCATGATTTACTTACTTCCAGAATATAAAATATGATTTATATATCATATATATTCAGTATATATATATATATAATAGATAGATAAATAAAATGAAAAACACCGTTCATGGAGACGGTAGTCCGTACGTACGCATGAACGCTGTTTTTCTTTCCTTATTGTCCTGAAATGGAAGTAAGTAGATGACATACATATGTATATATATACATAAATCCAGTAGCTTTATAATGTCATATATTTCATTATTATTTCTTATATATACATTATAATCATTCTTAAATGGTTAACATGGAGAATGAATCTCATCGCGTCATGGAGATGGTATTCCGTACGTACGCACGAGCGATGATATCATTTCTATAAATATTGAATTGAATTGGAGTGCATTATACAATATATCAGAATAAATATGATGTTGTAATAACTATGTATAGTTATTCTTTACACCATTATACCCATCCATGTAAGGTGGTGGTGGAAAATAGATTACACCACGGCGTGGAGACGGTATTCCGTACGTACGCACGCGCGGTGATTTCTTTTTCCGTAGGATGGATTGATGGTGAAATAGGGTTGTTTCATACTTATAATAACATATCAGTATATGAGTGATACTGATGTTATTACTTCATAATGAAACAACCTAAGAAGAAGAAGTGGAAGAAGAAATAAAGATGAAAGAATTGGTAACGGTAATTACCTCTTCTTTGAAGTGCCTCTTTGAGACCTCCTCTTAGGGCACTAAAATTGGTCTTTGAGGGAGACCAGAACCTCTAGGATGTTGCTAGGGAAGTGGAGAAGAGATTTTGGCAGGGTTTGGCCGAGCTTGAGGGCTCAAATTGATGTGAGGAGGAGGGGGAGGAGGTGTCCTTTTATAAGGGAGGAGAGGGGCACCTTAGGAATTCTTAAAAATATTAATTTATAATAAATCTAACCCCACTTAAAAACCTCCAAAAATGACTCATATTAGAATATTAGATGAGATAGGGTTGTAATCTCATCAACCAATCAAATTTAGACATGTTTGGATAATATTTTAAACCTTATCAATTAGATTTAACTCTAAGTTAAATAATTTAACTTTTACCGTGTCTTTTTTGTTTTCTTTCACTATATGGTTAATAAACTTACTATAACATGCCAAAAGAACCCCAAATTGTTTATTATTAATATATATATATCCTTATCTAAGTAATTTGGCCGAACCTTAGATTTTTAGGAATAAAATAACAATTAATAATATAATATTTGATTAAAAAACTATTTTGTGTCAATTTTGACACTATTTGATATATGATTTTTTTGAAAGTCATAACAGAATTATATGTTCGAACCAAGTTGATTAAATCAACATTAATATATCATAGTAACCTAGAAAATTAGTTGAATTCATAAGAAACCTCAAATTACATTTATTTTGGTGTTTATAACATCAATTATGTCAATATTTCATTAATAAGATAATTACTGCATCATCGTTGTGTCATAAATAAATTACATTATTTGATGTCTAAAAATTACAAATAAAATACCATCATGTAGGAAATCTTTTTAGCTTTCTAATGAATATTTACAATCTAATTTATCTTATGTATAAACCCATATTAAAAATGATTTACTTATTAAACTTTGATTTTAACTATTTTAACCCTTCTTTAAATAAATTAATAATAAATGTCCTAATCTAATCCAAGTGGGCCTAAATGGTCATATTTTATTCCTAAGTTTGTTTTTGGTCGAATTACACTTGTCCAATAGAATTAGTACATGTGTTAGGGTAATATTAATATCATATTTACCTTTAGTTACCCTATTTACTATTAACCGCGGTAAAAAAAAAGTAAAAAGTTACTATTCACCAAAAATTATTTTCATCTAATTGAACCACATTTTAGTCCTTGATATTAACCGTGTCTCTCAGATTTTCGAAATTCCATTCACAGATGGGGTAAAATTATGTTTTATGCAAAATTCAGTTTTTAACCTACCACTTTGTGGTTTCACTATTCATCAAAAATTGAAAGTTTTCAGAAAAATGCCAAAATTTCATCCTAAGCTATATTTCATATTCCGAATTCAAAAATGAAGTCTATTTTACCAAATTCATAACATAGAAGTTGAATTAATTAATTTTATAATTAAATCCCGCTATTAAAACAAATAGCGTGTTTTTACGAAACAATATCTATCAAAAGATTGACACTTGTTTATGTCTGGTTTAAATGTGAAATTACGTCCAATGACCAACTTTGTATTAAATTGTAAAAATATATTCTAAATATACTTTAAAACCACTCAAATTAATAATTTATCACTATTAATTATTTCGATTAAAAAAGTTGTTTTTAATTATAATTTAGTAATTTTCACTATTCATCAGAATATGAAAGTTATCCGAAATGTACCAAAATTTCACCTTAGGCTAAATTCGATACTCCTAATCCAAAAATGAAATCCATTTTGAAAAATAAAATTTACAAAATTTCAAAAAGTGGTTATTACTATTCATAACGGCTAGTTTTAATAGCATATCGCTGTTTAGTGAAACTCGTTATTGCGTACTACACACACTATCGAGGAAGGTTGCGATTGCGTGTAATGCAAGGCAAGTCAAGGATGCGTGTTGTGCAAGCTCCTTTTGGTGTAGCGTACAACACAAGACATTAATAAAATTAAAAATAATATTTTTCATAAAATCTTGGGCTGTTACATTCTACCCCCCTTAAAATGAATTTCGCCCTCGAAATTCGTCGGGGTTATAAATGGTTTACTATTCGAAAGTTTCTTTAATCGAAACCCACATCGTAAAAAGGAATACCAAAACCAATCTTTAAAAACGAAAGTATGAAACGTAACGGTTACCCAAATAAACTAATCTCTGGGTTTCCACATAGGTGAAAATATGGATATGGAAGAAAAATCTAACCATCATGTTCTGATGGAGAGTGGTAGAGAACATGTCTATGGAAAATCCAGTAATCACAAATCCATAGATTTGTGATGATATAAGGTACCATCTGATTCATCAGGTATAAGATCACTAGGACAACATTTTTGGCTTTCAAGATCATTTCCCTAAAGTTGAAAATTTGAATTAGAATAAATACTTACTTTATTTTGGTACAATCTCACTGTTGTTCGTGCCTTGAACAATTTCCACTTCATCTCTTAAATAAATTAAGTTGAATTTGTTATTCGTGAAGTGTTAGTAGATCATGTGACAGAATGACGGGTCATTCCATCTATCTCAAACAAAAGGTTAGCCAAAGTTATTAAATATATATAAGTCATTCTATAGTGAGATTAATCATATATGGTTCCTAAAATGGACTTATAATTCATATATCATACTGCTTAATATAATAAAACTAGTTTCTACTAAACAGGGACTTCCTATAGGCCAGTGGTAGGCGATAAAGGCCAGTCGCACTTCGGTTGTGGGTTCGATTCCAACGGCCTTGTCCGACGCGATGGGCTGTCGCCCGTCCTGCAGGTTGTCCTTTTTATAAAACTATATTACTATAACATCCCATCAATAATATCGAAAAAAAAACTTATATCCTTAAACAATACTAACTTATGTCCAACATAATTCATTCCAATCATTAGGCTCATAATACTGCAGTCCATTCTCATAACATAGTGAAAACGATTACCAGAGATTTAATACCATCGTTGATCCCCATATATCATAAGATATATCTTGTTGGTCACATTCCAAACATTTAAAGTCCTTAATCGTGTATTCTCTTGAATACCTTAGTGAAAACATGAGTGCCGTTAAAAGTTAATACTTTTCCATATACCAAAATCCTCAAAATTCTATATACTCAAACCATGATATCACTTAGTCCTTATATCAATCATGAGCTCATGAATACTATCAAACATTTAATTTTCTCCTTATCCCTTCATTATGCGCATATCATCTACATTCCAAAAATATCTGAATAACCTTTCATGGATACTGGTAACATTAATCATATACTTTCAAAACACAAGGAAAGACATCAGTGTAACAATCCATAGATGTCTCTTTATTCCAAAATTACACATGATAAACATGTAATCATACCACTACATTCTCAAACCATTGACCGAGCTTCAAAAATTCATCCATCTCACATATAATTTGTAGTCTCTTCATCATCGTCCACATAAATACTACCCATATGACCATACTGATTCTCTTCATGAGTCTTTCCCTTAGGGCATTTGTTTGCATAATGCCCATACATTCCACATTTAAAACACTTAACCATTTTTGATGTCGTAGCAATACCATTATCCTCATCCATGGTGTTAACCGACCCTTTTCCTTTGCACTTACTTGCTTTGTGTCCTTCTTTTCCACACCCAAAGCATCTTCCAGTTCCCTTGAAACATTCTCCTTGATGCCTCTTCCCACATGATTTACATAGGGGAAATTGAACTTTCTTTCCTCTATGATCATCATGGAACTCCATCTTTCTCTTATTAGTCGAGTCAGGAAACTTACCAAATTTTACATTATTGATCATGTTGTGAGATTGCTGATTCGGCATAATAATGATGTTTGGGCATCCAAATCCCATTTCATTTGGTTGCTCATGAAGAATATCATTCCATTGTCCATCATATCCTCCATTATCGTGAATCATCTTGTTTCCAGCCATATTCTAAAACCCAAAAAAGAATAGTGTGAGAGGCAAAAATCATAATAAAGGGGGAGTAACTTAAATATCTAACATCTTTGGTTTAATCTAATATCGTTACCATAGTTCTAGGACTATATCCTATACGTATACTTATCCTTAGGGGCATCCCTAGACAAACCTTATAAATATCTCTAGGGATCTCACTAAAGTTCTCGCATCCTAGTTTCCAAAGGATGACTAAACCATTCCTCTGATACCAACTGTAGAGACCCGAATCCTGATGTACATTGACATTACATTACTTTTGCGGAATACTTAGTACATAACAAAAACACACACACAAGGATCGTAATAGTTTAGTGTCTTTGGAAACTCGGAGTATAATCTTCTAATCGTGGGGAAAGATCTTCAACATCTCCCATAAAGATCTTCCTTTTTATTTTACCTAAAACCTTTCTTTATATCCTGGGGAAAAGAAAACATAAAAGGGTGAGCTCAAATGCTCAGTAAGGGTAAACAAAGGAAATATCAATCACATAATTTTCATAAGAACATAACATTTTTGGAAATCTTAACCTGCAAAAGAGAGCATAATTTCATAACATGGGATAAATCATAGTAGTGAAATGAAATCATAACTTAAAACATTACTCATTGTGGCATACACACATAATCATAGAGAATCATTTCTTGTTAGTCAAGACTCATTGCCAAGACTATCTTAGTGGACAAAGTCCCTTCTGAATCGAGTAATCCTCGTTTCAGTCCTGTTTCACTGAACCGGTATAACCTACCATTCCAGCCATGTCTATCTCATGAGATATAAAATCTTTACCCAATGCATTGGAGGGAGATATAGGTCCCACCCATCTCATAATGATACCATTCTTATGTGTGCCACAAAATCATAAACCATACATCATTGCATAACCCATGTAATAAAAATGGGATTCTTAAACAACATGACATCATAAAACCATTCATATAAGATAAAGGAATTCATAAACATAATTCCATCACAACATAGTCAAATCAATGTAAAAATATGGATAGAAACAGAACCCTTTATTATCTTATATGGAAAATAATTTTGATAAAACACTTGAATTGAATTCTTGAGGAAAATATCCTTTCTTCTTCAAAATCAATTTCTTTTCACAAAACATCATGAAATTTTTAAAAGAAAGAGATTTTATTGAAAATAGTCATGAAATCTTTTGGAGGAATCTTCATAAAAATAAGGCTTTATAAAACCGTAAAAATCTGTTCGTGCCGTTTAAGTTAAAAAAACATTCTTCTAGTACTTTTGTCGGAAAAGTCAAAAATTACCTCGTATGAAAAACGACAAAAGATTCCTTTCATATCTTTTACTAAAAACTCACCGAAGGGTAAAATTAGATTTAAAAAATTGTAGGTGGATGTAAATAACATTACATATTGAGGAAACATGGATGTGGATGATAAAATACACCCCAGTAATTACCAAAGTAAAAACAATCTCGGATAAAAATGAGATTGTGATATTTCCCTTACCTTAGGTCCGACTTGCTTTGTAAGTGTCTGAACCTCCTGTATAATGATTTAAATCATGTTATTGAATTATTACAGAATCATATTCATTGTTATGATATCATATATGGTTCAATTATGACATTATATTACCCGTTCTTTTGTAAATTCCATGTTAAAGAAGCGTTTTGGGTAAAATCGTTTCATTTATCGTGGGTGTTTTGACTTGTTGTTCTTGACATAATTATTACTTATATCATGATTTACTTACTTCCAGAATATAAAATATGATTTATATATCATATATATTCAGTATATATATATATAATAGATAGATAAATAAAATGAAAAACACCGTTCATGGAGACGGTAGTCCGTACGTACGCATGAACGCTGTTTTTCTTTCCTTATTGTCCTGAAATGGAAGTAAGTAGATGACATACATATGTATATATATACATAAATCCAGTAGCTTTATAATGTCATATATTTCATTATTATTTCTTATATATACATTATAATCATTCTTAAATGGTTAACATGGAGAATGAATCTCATCGCGTCATGGAGACGGTATTCCGTACGTACGCACGAGCGATGATATCATTTCAATAAATATTGAATTGAATTGGAGTGCATTATACAATATATCAGAATAAATATGATGTTGTAATAACTATGTATAGTTATTCTTTACACCATTATACCCATCCATGTAAGGTGGTGGTGGAAAATAGATTACACCACGGCGTGGAGACGGTATTCCGTACGTACGCACGCGCGGTGATTTCTTTTTCCGTAGGATGGATAGATGGTGAAATAGGGTTGTTTCATACTTATAATAACATATCAGTATATGAGTGATACTGATGTTATTACTTCATAATGAAACAACCTAAGAAGAAGAAGTGGAAGAAGAAATAAAGATGAAAGAATTGGTAACGGTAATTACCTCTTCTTTGAAGTGCCTCTTTGAGACCTCCTCTTAGGGCACTAAAATTGGTCTTTGAGGGAGACCAGAACCTCTAGGATGTTGCTAGGGAAGTGGAGAAGAGATTTTGGCAGGGGTTGGCCGAGCTTGAGTGCTAAAATTGGTGTGAGGAGGAGGGGGAGGAGGTGTCCTTTTATAAGGGAGGAGAGGGGCACCTTAGGAATTCTTAAAAATATTAATTTATAATAAATCTAACCCCACTTAAAAACCTCCAAAAATGACTCATATTAGAATATTAGATGAGATAGGGTTGTAATCTCATCAACCAATCAAATTTAGACATGTTTGGATATTATTTTAAACCTTATCAATTAGATTTAACTCTAAGTTAAATAATTTAACTTTTACCGTGTCTTTTTTGTTTTCTTTCACTATATGGTTAATAAACTTACTATAACATGCCAAAAGAACCCCAAATTGTTTATTATTAATATATATATCCTTATCTAAGTCATTTGGCCGAAACTTAGATTTTTAGGAATAAAATAACAATTAATAATATAATATTTTATTTAAAAACTATTTTGTGTCAATTTTGACACTATTTGATATATGATTTTTTTGAAAGTCATAACAGAATTATATGTTCGAACCATGTTGATTAAATCAACATTAATATATCATAGTAACCTATAAAATTAGTGTAATTCATAAGAAACCTCAAATTACATTTATTTTGGTGTTTATAACATCAATTATGTCAATATTTCATTAATAAGATAATTACTGCATCATCGTTGTGTCATAAATAAATTACATTATTTGATGTCTAAAAATTACAAATAAAATACCATCATGTAGGAAATCTTTTTAGCTTTCTAATGAATATTTACAATCGAATTTATCTTATGTATAACCCCATATTAAAAATTATTTACTTATTAAACTTTGATTTTAACTATTTTAACCCTTCTTTAAATAAATTAATAATAAATGTCCTAATCTAATCCAAGTGGGCCTAAATGGTCATATTTTATTCCTAAGTTTGTTTTTGGTCGAATTACACTTGTCTAATATAATTAGGACATGTGTTAGGGTAATATTAATATCATATTTACCTTTAGTTACCCTATTTACTATTAACCGCGGTAAAAAAAAAAGTAAAAAGTTACTATTCACCAAAAATTATTTTCATCTAATTGAACCACATTTTAGTCCTTGATATTAACCGTGTCTCTCAAATTTTCGAAATTCCATTCACAGATGGGGTAAAATTATGTTTTATGCAAAATTCAGTTTTTAACCTACCACTTAGTGGTTTCACTATTCATCAAAAATTGAAAGTTTTCAGAAAAATGCCAAAATTTCATCCTAAGCTATATTTCATATTCCGAGTTCAAAAATGAAGTCTATTTTACCAAATTCATAACATAGAAGTTGAATTAATTAATTTTATAATTAAATCCCGCTAATAAAACAAATAGCGTGTTTTTACGAAACAATATCTATCAAAAGATTGACACTTGTTTATGTCTGGTTTAAATGTGAAATTACGTCCAAGGACCAACTTTGTATTAAATTGTAAAAATATATTCTAAATATACTTTAAAACCACTCAAATTAATAATTTATCACTATTAATTATTTCGATTAAAAAAGTTGTTTTTAATTATAATTTAGTAATTTTCACTATTCATCAGAATATGAAAGTTATCCGAAATGTACCAAAATTTCACCTTAGGCTAAATTCGATACTCCGAATCCAAAAATGAAATCCATTTTGAAAAATAAAATTTACAAAATTTCAAAAAGTGGTTATTACTATTCATAACGGCTAGTTTTAATAGCATATCGCTGTTTAGTGAAACTCGTTATTGCGTACTACACACACTATTGAGGAAGGTTGCGATTGCGTGTAATGCAAGGAAAGTCAAGGATGCGTGTTGTGCAAGCTCCTTTTGGTGTAGCGTACAACACAAGACATTAATAAAATTAAAAAAAATATTTTTCATAAAATCTTGGGATGTTACAAGGAATCTTCTAAGTCTAGTCCATTAACTCTAAGGAATATAGAGTTTTCAATAAAAACGCTTTCACTATAGAAGAAATATTACATGTTAATTTTGATGAAAATGATCATTTTGTTTTCAAACAACCTGAACTTATTTATGAAATTTGTTCTAAACTGATCACCAAACCATGATAGAAGACCTTTCATATAAGATTACTGTTTAATAAAATATTTCTAAAACATTTAGTCCTAAAGATTTTCTACCCAATATTAATGATGAAGTCTTTCCAAACCCATGTCAACTGTTACTTAGAAATCATCCCAGTGATAATATAATTGAAAATGTTTATCAACCAGTAAGAACTAGATGTTACTTAAGGAATGAGGTTGAACATGTTTCATTTCATTCTCAATTTGAACCAAAGACTCTTGATGAATCTTTGGGTGATGAAGATTAGATAAAGTATATGAAAGATGAACTCAACGAATTCATAAAGAATCAGGTTGGACCTTGGTTGAAGAACCTATGGAAACTTCTCTTGTTGGAGTAAAATTTGTTTTTAGAAACAAATGCGATGAAAAAAGAGTTATTACTTGAAATAAAGAAATATTAGTTTCTGAAGGATGTAAAAAAGGCACAGACTATGAAGAAAAATATGCTCTTGTATCAAGACATGAATCTATTCATATTCTTCTCTCCTTTGTGACATTCTTTATTTTCAAACATTATCAAATTGATGTGATGTGTGATTTTCATAATGGTTATTTATAATAGGATGTCTATTTAGATCAAACCCTTGGATTTGAAGATATAAAACATCCTAATCATATATATAAACTTATCATAGCTCTGTATGGACTTAAAGAAACTCCTAGAGCATAGTATGATAGACTTTCAGGATTTTTGATTCAAAATAACTATGTTAATGGAACTGCTGATCCAACCCTTTTTAATAAGAATAATAATAAATATGTTTTTATTGTTCAAATTTATGTTGATGAAATCATCTTCGGATCAACTCAGCAATCCTTAACTGATTCGTTTTCGAATCTTATGAAATCTGAGTTTGAGATGAGTATGATGGGTGAGTTAACCTTTTTTCTTGGTTTTAAAATTTCTCAAAAACCAAATGGAACTTACATATCTCAACAGAAGTATATCAAAGATATTCTAAAAAGTCCTCATATGACAATTCTAAGAGTATAATTAATCCTATCAGAACCTCTAATAGACTTGATATTGATGATGTAAGGAAACCTGTGGATTAGACATCTTATAGAGGGATTCCAGACAGTTTACATTACTTAATAGCTACTGGACTTGAATTAATGTTCTCATTATGATTATGTTTAAGATTCCAAGAAAATCCTAAACAATCTCATTTAAAGGCAGTGAAAATAATTAGTCGCTACTTAAAGGGAACTTTAGATTTGGAACATTTTTATTCCTCCTGAAATAATTTTGAACATAAATATTTTTCAGATGCTGACTTTGGTTGTGATAAAATGGACAGAAAAAGTACATCCAGAACATTTCATTTCTTAGGATATTACTTAGTTTCTTGGTCATGTATGAAATAACATTCTGTAGATCTTTCTACTACTGATGCTGAATATGTAGCAGCTAGAAGTTGTTTTGCTCATGTGTTTTGGATGCAACACACACTCACAAACTATGGTATGAGTTTTACTAAGACTCAAATAATGTGGGATAACACATGTGCCATTTTCCTTAGTAAAATCCTTGAACATCAGTCATGTTCTATGCACATAGATATTAGACATCACTTTCTTTGGGATCACCCAATTAAAGGAGATATCATTCTTCAATTCATCAGAACACAAGAACAACATGCTGATATTTTTAGAAAACCATTATCTTCTGATAGATCTGAATTCATTAAGCAGAAGCTATGAAGGATCTCTGTAAGGTAATCATTCATATCTACTTCTTTTTTAAATCATCTCCTAACATTAAACTACTCCTTATTTCAGGTGGAGTATATATTCATTCATTTTTTAATTCTTATCTTATGTTTTATTTAAATTTTATTTTTCTCTATGTTTTAATTGAAAGTTTTAGTATTAGAAATTTCGGTATTGGAAATTATGGAATTGGAAATATCAGTATTAGAAATATCGGTATTGATATCCCTGAATCTAAAACATCCAAGAGAATTTGTATAATAATGATAAATTCCTCAGAGTTTTCCAAAAGGTAAATTTTCATACCCTTTATTTTCATATCTTACGTTTTAGTTGTTGGTTTTTAAAAAAATTATATTCCAGTTTACCTTACTTCAAAAGATCGAAATTCCTTTTTTAATTATCCTCAACTGTTAGATTATATCAGTTTTTTTGCCGTTTAATTATATAATTGAAGTTGAAAGGTCATATCCTCGTCTATATAAGGGGTTCCTCATTTATAAGTGTCGTACCATCCTAACTGATATTTGTTCCAAAGATCTGTCTCTAACAATGCTTTAGTTCTGATTATTTTGTTTCTATCACCCTGAATGCCTCTTGAATCCTCTGTAGACCAGATTCTGGCCAACAAGGAAATAATGGATTGATATCTCTTTACGGAAATGTTAGTTTTCCCTAAATTCATTGCAAAATTCGACTCCCTTATATCTAAGGTGATAAGAACTGATGGATGGGAATGTGTTTGTGTGGCTAAGGAAAATAGTTAGGATCTAGTTTATCTTGACCTAGTTATTTGGTTCAATGAATCAGTTACTTTCTTATAAAAGGAAGTTAAGGATCTGTTTAAGTTCAAATATTTTGATAAGATATATACAGTCCCCTACAAGAAGGCAACATATTCTATTAAAATTCCTTATGAAGGGGAAGATATTCTTTTCTCTCAAAAACTTCTCGAGAAGGAAGGCTCTTTTCAAAAAGCCAAATCTCTATATTATCTTTTTCTCAATTATGTTAAAAATATAAAGATTAAAAATCTTTCAACAAACCACAATATGGTAGCTCTTTGGATTCAAGGATTTTTTATAACAAGTAAATGAGATAAGGACTCTCAAAAGATATGTGATGTCTTTCTGTTATAAATTCTCATCAACTTAAGGAAGATCAACTTTGTGAAGTACATATTTCTCACCAACCAGGCAATAAAATTTCGATCCATCAGATCTTGAATACTTATGTATCTAGAAACTATCTCCAGGAGAATTGTCATGTGCCTTAATGAGTTGAATATCCCATGCTGATCAGTCTCAAAGTATATCAAGATTTTTTTACTCAGTGATGAAACTCTAATATGGATGAAGGTAAAGTTCTTATAAGAATCCAAGAGCTTTAACGAAATGGTTATCCAGAACAAAGGTTATGTTCAAGAGTCTTCAAAATCAGTACCCAAGAAAATGAAACAGGAAGAACCTAGCATGCCTATACCAGTTCATGAACTCCCGGTATCAGCACCTCCTCATGAAAAGAAACCAATATCTTATTCCAATGCAACCGTGGCAATGTCGAGAGAAATGGTAGATAATATAAATAAAAGAGATGCCTCCTTTGGCGTAAACCCTGTAGAGGTTAAGGCCTTGAGAATTAAGCAAGATGAAAATCTTGAGAATGAAAAGAAGGATAATATCCTGAAGAATAAATCCTTGGAAGATCAAGTGTGTTGGTCCCTTCTAAAATCATTAGAAAAGATGTCTCAATATGTACATGAATCTGAAGTTGTTTATAAAAAACTGGTTTCCACTCCAAAAATCCAGAAAGCTGGGAAATTTATTTCATTCTTAGAACCTATTAATGAAATAGGAAATCATATAGTTCAAGAATACTATGATGATGTTTTAAGGGAAGTATAAGAATACATTGTAACTCTCTTGAGTTTAGTCTCTAAAGATGTTTTAGAAGAAAAAAGTTAAGAACAAGTTGAGGAAGAAGTAGAAGTTGAGGAAGAGGAAGAAGTTGAGGAAGAAGTAGAAGTCGAAGAAGATGAACAGGTTGAAACTGAAGTGGATGAAGATGATAAAGAAGAGGTTGATCATCAAGGTGGTGGAGACAAAGAGTTTCAAGAGAAATAAGATGAACATGGAGATCTAAATGTTATCCAAGATTCTTATGAACAATCTTTAGTTTGAAATCCTCTAAAATTAAAAAGTGTTTTGGTTGCCTCATCTAAATAAGAAAATTCCTTGGAAGTATTTAAAGAGAATAGAAAAATTAGTTTCATTAGCTCCAAAAGGAGCTCAAAAAGGAAATGATGTTTTAGATTCCAAATCTTCATCGTCTATTGGAAATGACTTTGTCAATCTATATTTAAATAGATGGTCAGAACTATTCTTGTTCTTGAAAATATAGATTCCCAGAGTCAAATGATGCAAGAAACTATGAATCAAAATATTTAATTGACCAATACGCTTATTGATATTGTGGTTAATCAACAAGAAGACCTTAGTAATCTTTTTATTTATTAAAATCTTAGAAGGTGACGTGTAAGAAAGACTTTAACTTTTCCAAAACTATCAATGAAGATCTTAGATAGTTTGGTGACATCATGGATTCAACAAATGGAGCTTTCAATAATTGTGAAACTAAGTTCCACAAGTTCAAGGAATCAATCGTTGAGAATGGTAGTCAACTCAATTCTGTTACCCGATATGTTAGTAGTTAGAAGGATGTAAGAGCCGAATTAGAGAGAAAGGTGGCTTCTCAAGAAGAAAGGATATTATCATTAGAAAATAAGAATCACGATCATGAGATATTGTTGAAGAAGTTCAAAGAAGATCATAAGGATGTGATGAAATTCAAATCCTTGATAAATAATAGGTTGTCTAAGAAAAATAAGGATGGAGTATTTTTACTTACATTATAATGTCTTGTTGTAATCTCAACCTTATTTCCAAAATTTCCTTAAGAAGCTACTTGAATATCTTTCTTTTGTTTTCAAATGTATGCTTGCTTAACCTTACAGGAACACCTTATAATTCTCCATTCATTTCCTTATTTTTGAAAATCCCAAAGGGGGAGAATTTATTCAAAAGAAGAATCTAATGAAGATATCAAAAGAAGAGATTCAATTAAGGGAGATTATTGTAAGAAAGGATAATGTTCAAGGATGAGTTTTCTTTTAAGAAGACATGTTAATCTAAGGGGGATATTTCTTCTTAAGGAAGAAAACCAGATACTAATGAATAAAAATATGATCCTTGGGAAACATAACCTAAGGTGGAGTTAGTCATATTCACCAGAAATGTCATTCAAAGGGGGAGATAATTTTTTCATACCTGTTTATCTAATTCAATATATTCTTCCTTAGAAAAGTTGTTTGTGCATTCCAAAAGGGGGAGATTTTTGAGTCAACAAGGTTATCTTATGAGTTTTATATTCCTTATGGTTTTATGCTTTGAAAATAACAAACAATTTATCTTATGTTCTGTAATTTTCATAAAGTTATATTTTTTATCAAGATCTAGTATTGTCATTCTATTATACTTAAAAATGTATCATTACAATTTTTCATTCCATTATACTTACAAATTAGTAATTCTGTTTTATGATACCGTCTTTATGATATAGATTTTGGTGTATTTGTGATACCATCTTTACAATATTGATTCCTCCGTATATGTGATACCATCTTTACGATACTGATTCTGGTGTATATGTGATACTGTATTTATGATAATGATTCTGGTGTATATGTGAAACCATATTTACAATACCGATTACAGTGTATATGTGATTCCGATTTTACGATTCCGATTCTAGAACAAATGAGATACCGGTTTCACAATCTGATTTAGTTTTCCTTATGAACTAATTTTCATGATAATGTTTTTCTTAAGAATATTTTTTTTCTTAATAATGTTATAGTTGTTTAATGTATCATTCCAATATTATTGAATTCCATGTTTTATTATTATTATCATCTAACTTTAATTTAACATCATTTCTTACTTGAAACGATGTCGTACAATCTGTTACAAAATAAATGATGTATGTTTGATAGGTGTCCAGGTCCCTATGAAATTTAACGAAAATAAGACCGTTGGAGTGGATCCAAATGTTTGGAATCTTTTCATATAAATAAAATTTCATTTTAACGAGAATAAAGCAATGTATATAGTGTATAAACCTGATGCATGTGAAAAAACTGTGAAGTGATTTCTAGAGAGTGAGTCTCTTTTAACTCTTAGTGATTTGTGCAGATGTCATGAAAAACCTGTTCGGGTGTGAACAACATGTTCATACATTCTTTGTGTAGACTCAAGTCATGCTGATCATGGGCTTCTGTGTTTGGAAGACATATGTTCTGATTTCCATTAAAACCGAGGGCTTGCAGGAATATCAAGATAGATTCTGATCTTTAGATTGCGGGCTTACCTAAGTTTTGGTAAGATATTGTTTCTTGAAAGAACAAATCAAGGAACCATTATCCAAGGTTTTTGGATACCCTTATCTCTGGGTTAAATGAATCTTGTTGTTACTTGTTTTCTATTTCAAGTAGTTTTTTTCTGCTATAATATTATCTTTTTTTAAAGATAGAAAGTATAACATTCTTATAATTCCTAATTCTGTTTCTCTGATTATATTATAGGTTCTATACAATTTAATGTAGAATCTTTCATTTGAGATAATATTTATTAAGCATTCATCTTATGGTTGTAATTTTTAAGAAAATGTTTCTTTTAAAGGTGTTTTGTATGTTTTTTTACCTTTGTTAAACAATACTTTAAAAGTTTCAAAAGAATTTCTAAACAATACAATTCACCCCCCTCGGGTATATTGAGCATCTACATTCATCATTTCGATCCAACATCCATAACATGTTCTGAAATTACATAATATACCACTAGAGATTTATATTTCCTCTTAAGTAAATATATAATATATTTTTTTATTAAAGGGATAATATTCTATGAAACAACACTACTCCACTGGTCAGAGATCTGTGGAAGAATATGAAATTTGATTAATATACATTATATCCCAAGGAAAATAATTAAGTAGAGATATAAAAATTTTGTTGAACCATATTGTTTAAATTTCAAGAGTAAAAATAACATTATGTTGGGTATAATATATCACACCAATATTTTATAAATATTTCCTTCCAAATACAGAATAAATATTCTATCATATTCCTTATATGAAACCACAAGTCTAGATTAACCTACAATATATGAAAACATTATATCCTAGCCATTGTTTGGATTTTATAGATGGGATGAAAAAAATTTATATATATATATATATAACCAAATTTAGTTTTATTGATTATCATCTATCAAATAATCATTAGATTTTCAAAATATTATTTAATAATTAAATTTTTTTTGAAATGATTATTCTTATATATTCAATGTATCATTATATAAAAATGTACATATATTACTATAAAAAATTATATTTTAATTAATTTAATTTTTAATGTATTAGTGAAACACATACATTAGTTACCTAATGGTTTGGGATGTCGATAAAATCATATATTAGTAGAATGAGTAATTACTAAAAAAACAGTTTTATGTGTGCAATGTATTTATATCATAATAAATGAAGTAAATCATTACTGATAAATATTTTTAATAATATGTATAGATTTTAGAATTAATAAAATGTTATAATATTCATTTGAATATTTTAATTAGATACATAGTGAACGTATAGTCAGTATTACAAATAAAAATGGAATTTTCCATAATGGGTTTTTATTTCAGTTCACATGCATATTTTATAATTAATTTTTAGAAATAATTTTAATTGAATTTGAATAAACTATATTTTGTATTTGGATTTATAATCTCAATTTAGCTTAATGAGGATGCTTTAATTTTTTTAATAATGAATACTAATAATAGAAATTATTTTTACCATGGATTAGGGTAAAACATATTTACCATGGATGATAAAATAATTTATAAATTTATGATTTAAAAAAGAATTTATATAATTCAAATTTAGTGTTGTTATTTTGGGCCTAGGAAATATAACCAGATACCACTTTTCCATTTTCAATAATTTTCACAAGTAATACATTAAAACATTTTTATAATATGAAATTTTTTAATTGTGTCATATTCATCACTTTATAAATGAAACCACCTATTATATAATTTACCAATATATAGAGAATGTTATCTTAAAAAATAACAAAAAAAATACTTTATTAAAATTACAACCCATATCAAGGTTGTAAGGGTTTCTAAGAAAACTATCCTTTCAACAATTAATGTGCAATTTATAGGAGGTTTCTCAAGAAAGTGGTATAATTGTTAACCAATTACTATAAATATTATTTATTTTTATAACCCCTCTAAATATATAGAATAAATTATAATATAACTAAATCTGTAAAAAATATAAATATTTTTTATTATCTTGAGGGAACCATCATTTCTTATATCCTCTCATCATGTGGGATATGAATGTGTTACTCCCATGTATGTATGGAAAACAACATAAAAATAAGATAAGATTCATTTCCATAAAATAATAACATTGAAGGATATAAATATGGATATAGTAAATATTTATGAAATTAATTATATAATTAAAATTCTGTAGTTTTAAAATATTATTTATCATCCCTTTTTTATTTTCATTAGAAAAATAAAAACATCTTTAATTTGTATGTACAGATAACTATCACCATGAAAAATGTAATTCATTTATATATATATATATATATATTTAAAAGATGGTTTTAAATATTTGTATAATCAATTATTAGGATATTTATATTTTCACTAAAATTATGGAGTTTTTGGAATGATGATCAATATAAAAGGCCCATAACATCTAAATTGAATAATTTTTTTAAAATGAAATATTTAATACCCAGAAATAATGATTTTTAAAAACAAGTATTAATAAAATGGTTTCCAAATGGTATAATTAGAACATACATGATAATTGATGTATTTTTTTGGTTTTATAATATAATTATAATATAATTATATTTATTATACATGAGATTTTAGTGATTATGGATCCTATTTATCTTGATATAATAGTTTCTATGTCAATATTGTTTTTATTAGATATTTTTGATGTTATAAAACTATTAATGAAAATGAGGTGTATATACAACTAATTTGACATGTTATTTTATGCATCTTTATCAATACATTTACAATAATGTAAAAATAAAATATTCCATCCTATTAGCTTTGATTGAAATGTTAGAAATATTGTAAAGGTTTATCATATCATGTTGTCTTCTTTGGTATGTATGTTATTATAGAAAAATCTCTTCATTTATGAGGTGTATATACTTACCTTTAAATAAGTTACATAGTGAGAATATCTGTATTAATTTTAGGATTGTTTTCTTTTTTGTTATGCTGATTATGATCCAAACGTTTCAAATGTGTTGATGATTTTCCTTTAGAATGTATTTTTTGTTGAGAGTGTTAATTTTTAAATTTAATTTGATAAAATTAAATGATATATCTCCCAAAAATATTTTCCATTTTCTTATACTATGTTTTTTTTGGAAATTTCATGTTTTTTCGTTTCCCCTTCATATGATCTCCAGCGTCTGAAAGACTATTTTTAAGGAAGCCTCACATTGTTTTTCTATTTATTCAGGAATCCTTTTCATCTTTGTCAATATTTTTAGTTAAATTTATTCAATAATGTTATCCATTTTTTAAATATATTACTAAATATATATTTACCCATGTCTTAATTCCTATATTATTGTTTATGAAGAAATTTATAATTTTTTTTCTAAATGATATTCCTTTTAAGAAATGCGTGACCAAAAATTTTATTTAATATATACCAGATAAAAATCAATTCCCATAATCATGATTAATATTTTAATTAAAAATACATTATAATTTTCATGATTCATTTCAATGAATTAATTTTCCATAATATTTTTAATTTTTTTTATTATAAATATTTAATTTCATCATGAAATAGTATCTTCTAGAGTAAGTATTCTTGTGAACTATAAAAGTAATTTTCCTATATGATAACATATTTTAATCTTACTTATTATTTACTGGGATAATAATTTATTTATCTCATTCATATTTTTTCTACATTTTTTATGATTATGATGATTAAATTTTGATGAATGTCATGTCTACTTCTATGGGTTATATTATGATTAGCAGAAAAAATTTAATGATATTATTGTAAAAATAAGAATGTAAAATGATTTTGTGATGGGTTGGTATATTATATATATATAATTAATTGGGTAACAATAAATTTTCTATGAGATAAAAGGGTAAATGGTAGGATATCTCAATAAAAAAATATGGTCTATTGGAGGTGTTTTGAGTTCCAATGTAGATACAAGAGTTGTCAGCTAAAGCCTAACATAAACAACATTACATGGGGGAATTCAAGATATAATATATCAATGATTATGATTATTAAACAAATTATTCACCAATTTTATGACATGATCATATGCTAGTTATATGCTCTAATAGATCATATTCTTTGATTCCATTGTGATTCATGTATTATGAATATCCAAGAATTATTCCATGACAATATGTTATGATATATGTGTTTTTGGGAATGGATTTGAATTGTTAATATTGTGTTTTAAAACCATTATGTTTATGTTATTTCTCAATTATTATTGATAACTCACATGTTTACCCTTATTATGAATATGAGTGATCTCTTTATTATGTGTTCCTTTTCTCAAGGATTTGAATAATTTATTTCAGTATGTTATGATGATGATGGTTTATTAGTATGATGAAATTATTGGGAGATAGCGTAGATATTTTTTACACAAGCTAATTAAGTATCGATGTATCAAAATAATATAATGCTTTATGGTTAATGTTTTGGTCGAAATGATTTGTAATGAATATTCATCTTGTATGATTAAATATTTATGTATAAAATTACTGGTTCACCTAATGGAATATTGTATATACATGGCATATAAAAAAATTTATTTTATGTCTTTTTTTATGATCCCTTTAACATGCCATAACATGTAGAAATTTTAAATTATATGGCGTGTCATCAATATTTTGTCCTATAATCTACATGGAAACCCATGGGAACATAGCTTCTGTTGATTATCCAATAAAATCCTTGTGTCACATCCTTTTCAAACATATATTCCTAAAAATAATGTTATGTTAACCCACATGAAACATTATATATTTTGGTGTGTGTCACCCACATAATTCTATGTGAAATTTGACCGAATGTGATACCATTCATATAAAAAATTATATTCTTATATGGAATTTGATGAAATTATATTTTATTTCATCTAATGTTTTATGATAGATCGATTATTTCATATATAACCCGGTTCTTATTTTAGATGTACAGGCTTCTTCTTTTTCCTTTTCGTTAAGTGTTTTGAGAAAATATGGAAAATAGGGGGAAAAATCCTGAATTTTCGAACTACGCATTGTGTACTTTATCTACATGTGGTGTACTTTTGGCCGTGTTGGGATGAGTACACGAGGCGTATAGCCATGCCGGCGACGAAGGGTGTAGGAACCACTGCACGGCGTGTAGTGGTACCTTACACGCCCTGTAGTCAGTCGACAGGCTTAATCAGTAAGGCGGTGGCGTCGCCACCAGCTGGGCGACAGTACACGCCGTGTTCTTGAGAGTACATGCTGTGTACTCATGTCGAAAGATGAACAGTGTGGCGGTGCCGCCAAATGAACAGATAAATGGAGGGAGTACACGCTGTGTACTTGGAAGTACACACTGTGTAATTTGTTTTTTCGTCTTAAAACAGGCAGTAGCCTCCTCATTTGGTAGAGGAGGCACTTAGTTCTTTTTGGAGCCAAAAGAGGAGGCCGAATTTTTGAAGATCCACTGGGCGTTCGTCTGGAATCCGTTTTGTCTTCGGACGATCTTGTTGGAACCACACGGGTAAGCCCTCTCCTCTCTTAGTACCGTTCTTGCCAATTCTTCTCCTAACGTAAGTTATTTAAGTTAGAATGAGTTTTTTTCTTCTTCAGATCTACTCAGTTATTGGGAATTTCTGGAGTCGGTGTTTGGGTATAGCGTTCATTGGCATATAAGGCAGGTGGCTTTGTGTTTAGTTTTCCAACTGCTGTGTTTGTTTTGCGTTTTTGTGCCACAAACCCATGTTGGAGTGTCGTGTGGATCAGGATGTTGCTATATTTAATACCTACAATTGATTAGGTATTTAATTGTGATAATAAAATGATGGTTGAGATCGTTTCTTGGATCCGGAACCACCCCCGAGGTGTGTTTCTCTGTTTAGCCGTTTGGCCAGGATACCCGAGGGTATCCCTTCAAAGTAGTAATTGTAGAATTTCCTTGAGAGGAATTGCTTGTTACTTCTTGTTTACCTGTTGGGAATGGCCCGGTTACCTGTTTAGCCTCAGGGCATTTTTGTATTTAGCATGAGGGAGTTCTTGTGATTAGCCTGAGGGCACTGCACTATTTAGCCTGAGGGCTGTAGTATTTCACCTGAGGGAAACCTTTTGTGCCTGAGGGCTTGACTTCTGTGATAGAGGGTGACACTTCCTATGCCTGAGGGTAATTTCTGTTATTCCTGAAGGCTATACCTGCGGGTTGGATTCTACTTACCTAAGGGTAAGGTTTTGTTTGTCTGAGGACGTGGACTGTTTACCTAGACATGCACTGTGGTGGTTTCTAATATTTAAATCAATTAAATGGATAATGAAATGGGAATATAACTGGTAATTGGTTACTTTTGAGTACTGCTTACTTTATTGCATATTACTACTGCACACTGTTGTTTCTTGCTTACACACAGTTGGGCACGGGCCTTTGGTGGGTGCCTACTGAGATATATTTCTCACAACCTGTTTGGGTCACGCTTTTCGGACAAACAAATTACATTTCTATAGGTGTAGATAGTGGCAAGAGTCCCTATACAGGTTCTTGACTATTGATGAGGAGTAGGAGGGCAAGGAACCGAGCCTAGACTCGCGATGCCGCTGCCAGCTGTTTTTCTTGTTTTGCTGTACTTTGTTTTCTGATGTACTGTATTGAAGTATAGCATGTTATGGCTGTTTTCTTAGACCATGAACATGTAGCATCATCACTTATATATTGTTGGTTATATCCACTACTGTAGTTATTTCAGTTGTGTATGTTTACTGCTTCCGCTATTAGTTGTATGTTTATTTTGGTATTCCGTTGTGCTACAATTTGACAAATGAGGGCATAGTTTCCCCACTATCAGACCTGGGCCCTCGCTGCTAGTCGCCATCCTCTGGCGTTTGTGGAAATGCGTTTGAGGTCATGTGGAGAACTGAGCTCGGGGCACCCGTTGCGTGGCACCCGGGTCTGGGACATTACAAAGTGGTATCAGAGGAGTTCTTTTCTTTGACATACTATTTGGAGCCGTAGTCAGGGATAGGACGGAAGAATAGTTGGTAATAAGCTGTGCCCGGGCATAGCTAACCGGTGTACAGGGAAAAGCCAGTCAACCTCGTATTTTCATTCTTTTGATTTTGCAAATTTTACAATTGATATGTTTTCACCGTTGGGTGACGCACTAGGATTGTGTTGTTTAGGTTTTATTTGTGGGTTCTATTTATTTGCAACCCGATGAGATGAGTGTATGCCATCTCATGCATCATGTAGGAACATGCTAGAAATCACATGCCATGCATAGTTTCCATGCCATGTATGTGCATTAGAATTTTCATGTTTTTTGTGATAGTTGATGTGCTAATAAAGCATTCTGTTGTGATAGCTGCTTGATAAATACCTGCCTTGTGATATGGTGTTTGTGTTTGAGCCTGTTTATAGGATGGATGCCAAACATTGGTTTTTGGGGATTATGGGCCCCCATTGACCGGAATTTGGTGGATCATTGACTGTTTAGTGGTTATAACACATATAAGATGTCAAACATTGATTTGTGGGGAGTATGGGCCCTCACGGATCAGAATGTGACACTTAGGTGTTAGTTTTTAGTATTTCGGGGTTCCGGGGAAGTTTTCGAGGCATACTGTCCGGAAAACCTAGAAGACACGCCGTGTAGGACCTCATACACGCCGTGTGTGTTCTTCTGCTCGGGATGAAAAATGGACTTTTTTTAGTATACGCCGTATACCCAGAGTGCACGCCGTTTAGCCTCTCTCCGTGTCACAAACCGTGTGGGCGGCGACATGGGGTAGGGAAGAGATTTGGTAAAACACACCGTGTAATTTTGAACACGCCGTGTAGTGTGACCTGGGGACTCGGCTGTGTAACTAACAACACGGGCCGGTGTCACCTCTCCCTAAACACATCATGTACATTTGGGAAAGGCCGTGTAGTCTTTTCCAAGGATAGACCGTGTGGAGTTAGCCATGTGGCTGGGAAACAGGGTGGTGTACACGCTGTGTGATGGTGTAACACGCCGTGTTGGGTCAAGCTGATTAGTCAGCCCTGTCACAGATGACACGAGCAGTTGGAAAATAACACCGTACACGCCGTGTAGATATTATACACGCCATGTAGTTTTGTTCGAAGGAAGCCATGTGGGTTAGCCATGTAGGGTCAAGCCGATTAGTTAGCCGTGTCACAGACGACACAGGCAGTTGTAAAATAACATCGTACACGCCGTGTAGATATTATACACGCTGTGTAGTTTTGTTCGACGGAAGCCATGTGGGTTAGCCGTGTAGATGGACCCGGGCAGGGGAAGGAAAGTCAAGTACACGTTGTGTAGTCAGTGTACACGCCATGTAGTCTTGTTTTTCAAATTTTTAATGCCTTCTTCCTCTTATTTCCCTTGTGTTTCCTTCGCATTTCAGTCATAATAATCTTGAATCGGAGGCGTGCTTTTGACCTTGTAGAGTCATGCCGCCTAGACGACCGTGAGTTGTTCGCAAGGAGAGCGGCGACGATTATACTTCAGAGATGGTGGGCCATGGGCTACTAGTTGATCCTCCAGTAGAGCTAGATGCGGCGCCAACTGCTATACCGGACACAGTCGCGGAGGCGCAGTTCCATAAAGGCTTATTGCGGTTCATGCAGACCTTTCAGGGAGCACCGTAGGCTGCCACATATATGGCCGAGATGACAGGTATCTTTCAGTAGCAGCATCATCCTATGTTTTTAGGGGATGGCAGACCACAGGATGCAGAGTCTTGTCTAGGATCGATGCAGACTATTTTTGAGTATCTGGAGAAGCCTCCAGGGCGGAGGGTCAAGTTCGCGACTTACATGCTGTGTGATTCCTCCAAGAGGTGGTGGGATGTTACCACCCAGACAGAGCATCACAAGGACATGTCGTGGGAAGATTTTTATGCAGTCTTCTAGAATTATTCATTCCCGAGACACTGAGGGAAGATAGAGCTCGAGAGTTCATGAATCTGCAGTAGGGCGCCATGTCGGTGATGGACTACTCTGCTCGTTTTACAGAGCTTCAACATTAATCACCCGTGCTGGTGGGTGATGAGACGTTGGGAGCCAGGCATTTTGAGGATGGTCTTCGATATGACATCCGCGCACTGGTGAATGATTTTAGGTTGACTATTGTACACACGATTGTGAACCAGCCATTAATTACAGAGAGGAACCTGCGGGAATTGAGTGTTATGGGCCATGGCGGTTCAGCACCAGTTACTAGTACTATTTCTGCTGGCAAGAGGAAGAGACAGACAGACTTCTCTTAGGGCGGCAGTACTAGCCAGGAAGCTTCTTCAGATGGACCGGTCAGGTGCTACCAGTGTGGTAGAGAGGGGCACAAGAGGCTTTAGTGTCCACGAGACCCAGTGGAGTGCTGAGCTTGCGGCAAGATGGGTCATATGCAGCGCTTTTGCAGGGAGTTTCTACCAGTGGCTTGTGAGAGGGGTTCTGCGCAGACTCCACATGCGGGAGTAGGACCAGTGGCTTCTTACCAGTCAAGGAACTGAAATACGTCAGGGCATGCAGGAAGATATGGTGGTCGTGGCCGGGGTAGCCAGACACCATGATCGCAGAGGCAGCAGGGCGGGACAGCTCAGGGTATCCAGGCTGTGTCGCAGGGCCGCGGCACTGGGCAGGCATATGCAGTTCAACAGACCAAGCAGGAGCAGGATCCCGAACCTTCTACAGTCAAAGGTACTATTCTAGTAGCTTCTGTCATGTCTTCAGTACTTTTTGATATGGGTGCTACACATAGTTTTACATCTGTACCCGTTGTGGAGAGCCTTGGGCTCGGTGTTTTTACTTATTCTGATATCTTGACGCTAGACACTCCGTTGGGGACTAGGAAGGTTGGTGTGCGTTAGTGAAAGGAGTGCCCCCTTGAGGTTGGTGGGTTTCACTTCCTTTGGGGCCTCTATGTCCTAGAGATGACGAGCTATGACGTCATTATCGGGATGGACTGGTTGGTTCCCTTTCGTGCCTTTGTAGACTGCTATCGTCATAGGGTGCGTTTCAGGTCACTAGAGGGTGGGGATTTTCTATACAAGGGCGAGTGAGATGTCCAGGCAAGTCAAGACGGACCAGAGCATCATGGGAAAGGTGGAGTCACATCCCAGATTACGAGCTTATATCTGGATGACTAGGGGACTTGTTAGACAGATTTCCCTCCAGTTGTCGATCATTTCAGGGATGTCTTCCCATATTACTTTTCAGGTCTACCTCTAGTGCGTGAGGTGGATTTCTCTATTGAGCTATTGCCATGAGCAGCACCGGTGTCCATTCTCCTTTATAGGATGGCCATTCCTGAGTTGCAGGATGTCAAGAAGTAGTTAGAGGAGTTGCAGGATAATGGTTTTATCCGACCTAGTACTTCTCCTTGGGGTTCGCTGGTCCTTTGTGCGAAGAAGGCGGATGGTACCCTTAGACTTTGTGTGGATTATCAGAAGCTGAACCAGTTGACGGTTAAAAACTGATATCCCTTGCCGAGGATAGATGATCTGTTTGATCAGCTTCGTGGAGCACGAGTGTTCTAGAAGATTGACTTGAGATCCGGATGTCATTAGCTGCATGTTAGACCAACCGATATACCACTCAAAGCTTTTAGGAGTAGGTATGGTCTATATGAGTATACGGTAATTCCGTTCGGACTCACGAACGTGCCAGAAGTTTTCATGGCTCTGATGAATCGTGTGTTCCATCCATATCTTGATTCATTTGTGGTAGTATTCATGGACGACATCTTGGTGTACTATCACACTCGACACGACCATGCCACCCATCTTGAGATCGTATTGAGTACACTAAGAGAGAATCATCTATATGCTAAGCGCTTGAAGTGCCACTTTTGGATGGACCAGATTCACTTCTTGGGTCATATTATCTCTGAGACATGAGTTGCAGTAGACCCAGAGAAGGTGAGGGCAGTATTTTCCTGGGAGCAGTCCAAGAACTTGTTTATGATACGGAGAATCTTAGGGCTGGCTGGTTACTACAGGCACTTCATACAAGACTTATCCCGCTTAGAAGCACCATTGATAGGCCTGACTAAGAAGGGTGTTATGTTCGTTTGGTCTGAAGATTGCGAGACAGCTTTTCAGGACCTGAAGGGAAGGTTGACATCAGCATCGATCCTGATACTCCCAGAGCAGGGGAAGAGCTATACAGTTTACTATGATGCATCAGGGATTGGGATGGGATCCGTTTTGCTGCAGGGTGACCGAGTTGTGGTGTACGGGTCTTAGCAGTTGAGGCCACATGAGAGTAATTACCTGACACATGATCTCGAGTTGGCTGTAGTTGTGCATGTGTTGCTCTGTTGGAGGCATTATCTGTTGGGAGAGAATATTGTGGTTTTCACCGACCACAAAATCCTCAAGTATATCTTTACTCAGCGTGATCTGAATCTGAGGTAGAGAAGGTGGGCCGAGTACCTAAAGTCCTTTGATTTTGAACTTGCCTATACACCTGGTAAAGGTAATGCAGTAGCTGATGCACAGAGCAGGAAGACTCAGATACAGGCAGTGCAGGAGGCCAGTGGTGACTGGCAGCTTATGTATTTGTTCTTTGAGATGCATCTGGAGGTGAATGACAGTCAGGGTTAGATGTATCTTTCCTCGTTAGCTATGACTTCTACCCTCCTGGACAGAGTGAGGACGAGCCAGCTATCTGATTCAGAAGGACTAGTTCTATGGGAGTCGGTGGCAAGTGAGGACCCTACTCCTGGTTGGACGATAGGCGATGATGAGGTTTTGCATTTCCATGGACGTGTATGGGTTCCAGGGGATATACGCAAGGATCTCATGCGGGAGTTTCATACTTCATCTTGGGCAGTTCATCCCGGGGTTACCAAGATGTACTGTGACTTGAGGCGTCAGTACTGGTGGCCAGTTATGAAGAGAGTGATAACTGGTTTTGTTACGAGGTGTTCCACCTGTCAGCAGGTGAAGGCAGAGCATCAGAGATCAGCTGGGCTATTACAGTAGTTGCCCATTCCAGAGTGGAAATGGGATGATGTCACGATAGATTTCGTTACAGGTTTTCTGAGGTCACCTCAAGGAAATGATTCCATGTGGGTTGTCGTTGAGAGACTCAAGAATGTGGCTCAATTCTTGCCGATCAAGGAGACCTTCGGTGTTTACGAGCTTGAAAGGCTGTATATCCGAGAGATCATACGTCTTCATGGGGTCCATTGTTCTATCGTTTCTGACAGGGATTCCCTCTTTATGTCTCATTTCTGGCAAAGTTTTCAAAGGGCACTGGGTACACCGGTGTTTCTGAGCACAACATACCACCCTCAGACAGATGGCTAGGTAGAGCGGACGATAAAAGTTCTAGAGGAAATGTTGCGATCATGTGTCCTAGACTTTGGGGGATATTGGGAGAAGCATATACCCTTAGTCTAGTTTGCCTATAACAATAGTTTTCATGAAACTATTGAGATGGCTCCATACGAGGCTTTATATGGTAGGCCATGCCGATCAACTTTGTGTTGGTTAGAGGTAGGTGAGACAGCTTTACTGGGGCCATAGCTCGTGCAGAAGACATTAGAGCAGGTCCGGTTGATTCGGATGCAGATGGATACCACACAGTATCATCATAAGTCTTATGTTGATCGTCGCAGACGACCTTTGGAGTTTGTGGTCTGGGATCAGGTTTTCTTGCGTGTTTTTCTGAGGCTGGGACACAAACAAATCAGGAGATAGGGTAAGCTTTCACCGAGGTATGTGGGACCTTTTGAGATTCTGGATAGATTCAGGATGGTTTCATATCGGTTGCAGTTATCGCAGCGGTATTGAGCCATGCACGACGTCTTCCAAGTGTATCACTTCTGTCGCTACCATTCAGACCTGTCTCAGATCGTTCAGCCAGAGGAGGTTGATCTTCAGCATGATGCATCATTTGAGGAGCATTCGATCCGTATTGTTGACAGGAGCAGGAAGGTTCTCCGAGGCCGGTCAGTTCCTCTCGTAATGGTGCTATCGCAGCGTGGTCGAGTGCAGGATGAGACCTAGGAGCGGGAGGCCGACATACATGCTCAGTGGCCATAGTTGTTCTGATCTTTCTCTTCGGTACTCATCGAAGGGAAATTCAGGGACAAATTTCTATCATGGGGGAAGTTTGTAAGAACCCGGTTCTTGTTTTAGAGGTACGGTCTTCTTCTATTTCATTTTCCTAAAGTGTCTTGAGAAAATATTGAAAATGGGGAAAAATCCTAAATTTTGGAACTACACGCCGTGTACTTTATCCACACACCGTGTACTTTTGGCTGTGTTGGGATGAGTATATGGGGCGTGCAGCCATGCCGACGACGAAGGGTGTATGAAGCACTACACCCCGTGTAGTGGTGCCATACATGCCGTGTAGTCAGTTGGTAGGCTTAAACATTAAGGTGGTGGCATCGCCGCCAGGTGGGAAACAGTACACGCCATGTTCTAGAGAGGACATGTCATGTACTCATGTCGACAGATGAACAGTGTGGCGGTGCTGCCAAATGAACAGTTAAATGAAGGGAGTACACACCGTGTACTTGGAAGTACACGTCGTGTACTTTGTTTTTTCCACGTAAAACATGAAGTAGACTCTTCATTTGGCAGAGGAGGCACTTGATCCTTTTTGGAGCCAAAGGAGGAGGCCAGATCTTTGAAGATCCACTGGGCGTTAGTCTGGAATCCATTTCGGCTTCGGAAGATCTCGTTGGAATCGCACGGGTAAGCCCTCTCCTCTCCTGGTACCGTTCTTGCCAAATCTTCTCCTAACGAAAGTTATTTATGTTTTAATGGGTTTTGTTCTTCATAAGATCTACGCCGTTCTTGGGGGTTTCTGGAGTCGGTGTTTGGGTATAGCGTTCGTTGGCGTATAAGGCATGTGGCTTTGTGTTTAGTTTTCCAACTACTGTGTGTTTTGTGCATTTTTGTGCCACGAACCCATGTTGGGGTGTTGTGTGGCTGAGGTAGTTGCTATATTTAATACCTATAATTGATTAGGTAATTGATTGTGATAATAAAATGATGTTTGGGATCGTTTCTTAGATCCGGAACCACCCCTAGGGTGTGTTTCTCTATTTAGCCGTTTGGCCAGGATACCCGAGGGTATGCCTTCAAAGTAGTAATTATAGAATTTCCATGAGAGGAATATATTTTTACTGCTTGATTACATGTTGGGAATGGATCGGTTACCTGTTTAGCATGAGGGCATTTTTTGTATTTAGCATGAGGGCGTTGTTGTGATTAACCTGAGGGCACTGCTCTATTTAGCCCGAGGGCTGTAGTATTTCGCCTGAGGGAAACCTTTTGTGCCTGAGGGCTTGACTTCTGTTCCTCAGGCCGACAATTCCTAAGCTTGAGGGAAATTTCTTTTACACCTGAGGGCTATACCTGCGGGTTGGATTCTACTTACCTGATGGTAAGGTTTTTTTTTGTATGAGGATGTGGACTATTTACCTAGAAATGCACTATGGTGGTTTCTAATATTTAAATGGATTAAATGGATAATGAAATTGAAATATAACTGGTAATTGGTTACTTTTGAGTACTGATTACTTTATTGCATATTACTACTGCACACTGTTGTTGCTTGCTTACAAGCAGTTGGGTAAATGCCATTGGTGGGTGCCTACTAAGATATATTTCTCACAACCTGTTTGCGTCACGTTTTTCGGTCCAAACAGATTACGTTGCTGTAGGTGTAGATAGGGGCAAGAGTCCCTATACAGGTACTTGACTATTTCTTAGGAGTAGGAGGGAATGGGACCGAGCCTAGGCTCGTGATGCCGCTTCCAACTCTTTTTCTTGTTTTGATGTACTCTGTTTTCTGCTGTACTGTTTTTATGTATAACATTTTCTGGCTGTTTTCTTAGAACTTGAACACGTAGCATCATCACTTATATACTGTTGTTATATCCATTGCTGTAGTTATTTCATTTGTGTATGTTTACTGCTTCTGTTCTTTTTGGTATGTTTATTTTGGTATTACTCTGTGCTACACTTTGAAAAATGAGGGCATAGTTTCCCCACTATCAGACCTGGTCCCTCGCTGATAGTCAATAGCCTCTGGCGTTTGGGGAAAGGTGCATGAGGTCACGTGGTGAACGGGGCTCGGTGCACCCGTGGCGTGGCACCCAGGTCCGGGGCGTTACAATATATATATATATATTAAATTTATTTAGATGCATATTTATTTTATATAAATATTATCTATAGAAAAAACGTGAAGTTTTAGATTCATTAGATACTAAATATACATTCCTCTTATTTTATAAAACTTATTCAACATCTCCTAAAAATATTTTACCTCTTAGAAATATTCATTGGAATAGCCTATTAAAATTTTTTATTCTTAACCTAACGGAAGAAATCATATTTCAATGTTGACATTTGAAGGTCATTATGAATATAAATTAGAGATATCAACAGATGATCATATTAAATCATAATATAATAATATGGGTATGAGTTCATTTTTATGAGTTACATTAAAATATTAGAATTTATAAATACATGAATCATAAGAATTAGAACACATCATAATTGAATCATGGATTGTATTTCTATTTCATAAATGTGTGTGGCACCATCATAACTATGGAAATAATTTATTATTTAATGGGTAAATACAAATACTACCAAATTAGGCATCAATACCAATTTTTAATAATAGATCTAGCACAATGACTTGATTCCCATAATGGGTCAAGTGGTTCGACTTATTTCCCACTCATATCCCATGAGATATAATACTTTACCAAATTAATTATTGGGAATTATACATACTACCTATCACATAAAAACTATCATACATATTTTTTCCATAATATCATAAAACATTTATTATATCAAAACAATGAACTGTAATGGGTTTTATAAACTTCTCATCAAAGACTAACCCAAGGAAAATATTTTAATAATAAATTTCCATCACAATCAAAATCCATATAGGGAAATAATAATGATGATGACCTTTGATCATAACCGTGTTACTTTATAAGTCAAATAAAAAATTATTTTTATTGATAAATGATATACCATTAAAAGATCATTAAAACCTTCATGATGAAAAAACCCTAGAAAATTTATCAATAAAATTTTATAACAAAAAACTAATGAAGAAATAATAATGTTTTTTAATTTAATATTAACTTGTAAACATTTATGGTAATCTTGAAATCATTTAAGAGTTATTTTAGTGGAATTTTTTCATTCCTTATATGTAAAACATTATTTCTCTCAATTGGTTTTGTAAAAAGAGAGAATGTACATTGTTTGGGAAGCAAAAAAATATTATATCTAAAAAATATTTAAAATGAAAAAATGGGTAAATATTTATTTAAAAATCATAATATAATCTTAAAATAATTCTTTATAACCTTTTTATGAAATATTTATATTGAAGGAAAAGTATTTTAGGAGGAAGAGAGATATATAGTGGAATACTTTCATATTATAAATAATTAATTTGAGGAATATAGATGGAACAAATATATTATCATGAAATAAACATTGTATAATAAAATGAAAGGGATTCATCATGTATGTATTATAAAATTTCTTTAATGTAAATTCCTGTATAATCAATCTTGATTATATAAGATAGAAAAATAACTCCCATACCACAATTATTTCATTTCTTCATGCCAATTCAGACCTTCTATAAAAAATAGATTTGTAAAAAAATTATTAAATAATGAAATTGGAATCCATCATACCATGTATTACTTATTTATGTGATATTATAACGATTAAATAATAATTTATTATAAAATTAACTATTCGTGGTGATAAGTACTTCTTCATTCAAACATGTATCAATTCAGCAGTCTCTATCATTATATATTGGTTATGGATCCATAATTTAGGGAATGTTAACCATGGTATAAAAATATTATGTATTCATTATTAATATATTTTTTATAATTGATAACAATTAAATGTAGAAAAATAAATTAAATTATTTTGGGATATGGTATGTCATATATACACACGAACGATGTATCAATTATTTTACTAATGGGATTAAACAATGTCAAATAATAATTCACCATTCCAAAATAATTATTATATCATATATATCATATTTAATTGTCAACTTAATTCACATTACCTTAATAGTAAGATACAAATGAAAATATAACCACATCATTTTGTGGAGGTGGTAGTCTACACATACGCATGAGTGATGTTATCATTTCCTAAAAACATAAATTTTAAGAACATAGACATGATATTATTGTTAAATAATTATAATTATTTCATAAGTACAATAATTAAACATTAAAAAACATAATACCCTTCTATAATATATGGTGGCGCGAAATGAATTGTATCACTATGTGGAGATGGTAAGTTGTATGTATGAATGAGGGTAAGTTTACTTCTACATTAATGAGAAAGAGGGTTCATTATGGTGTTCTCATAATAATAAAATTTCCGAATATTTGGGTCATTTATATTATTATTTAATGATAAATACCATAGATTTATAAGAGTTAATGAACAATCCAAAAGAAAGTTTTTAGTTAACGAGATTTCCTTTACTTCGTAATGGTAACACTAGATCTCCTCTAAAGGGAAATTCAATTGGTATTTTTGGAATACCAAAAAATCTAGAATGTTTATAGGTAAGGTCAATGGACATTTTTTTGTAGTTTGGTAGAGGTATAAGGGTCAATATTATATGATCAAGATATTGTAGATACCCCCTTCTATAAGAAATGGGAGGGGATTTATTGGAATTAATTAAAAGATTAAAATATAATTAAGTCTCTCTCAAGCCACGTTGTTCAAAACTAAGTATAAAGTGAAAAGGGATGAGATTTTCAAATATGTATTATCTCTTTTGTAATCATCTAATCTTTTTATTATCGTTATGTGATTTAGTGAAATATTATTCTTATAAAATATCATTATTGTCAATTTAGAGGAAATTCATTTACATTTACTAAAAATACATAAAAATTATTTAATTTGAATAGAATATTATAAAAATAACAATAATTTGATATATTAATTTTTAAAATTATTTGAATAGAATAACTCTATATTATCACTAATTTTCATACAGAACTATTACATCATTTTAAAGATAATAAACATAATCCCGTTAAAAAAATAGGATCTGATGGATTATGTCTTGGGAAAATCAGAACCAAACATTAATTTTAAATAATAAAACAAAAACATTAATTAATTTCTTCTTCCCTAGATTTTTATTATCCCTCGTGTTATACTTAGTATATGTAATAACCCAAGGATGTAGATGAATGAAAAGGGTGAGATAAAAACCCATGAAAAGGATATATATGGACATGAATCTATATAAAATGGGAGAGCATAATCATAATCATCATAACATAATCCTAGGGGTGTTTTCATAACAATTAGAGGAATAATTATATAATGTATTGGAATTTTTAAATGCATAAAAATGAAACATCATGTTCTAGTGAAAAAATACAACACATAGTATGGAAAAAGATAACATCTTGTTCTAAAAAAACCTATGTGAATAACAATAAAGTCATTACTATAAGAAAATATGGATTTACGTTCATGAATATTCCACATTATCTAATCAGATAAATTTTATTACCCTATTCATTGAACATCTATATAATTCAAGGGAAACCCATCCCACCATAACATTTATATCATCATGAATGCGACATTGAACATATATAAATCCTAGTCATGAAGTAACCTATATAAGGGAAGGGGTTTCATAAAGATTTCATCAATCATTAAAAATACCTGGGTCCCTGATTGAATAGGGATAATCATACTTGTTATATGATTTATTATTCATGAATGAAAAAGATTCAACTCAAGAGGTGTCAAAATGTATTTTTAAAAGAAGAGTTCTTTGGTAAAATCAATGAATTTTTCATAAAATATGATTGGATACTTGTATATATCATAAAATAAAATTTGTAGACAATGAAAATATATTTCAATATAATTTTATAAATATTTATACCAAATAAGTCATTAATTAAGAATAACCTAATAAAAATGAGTTAGGTTAGAGAATCACGTTACATTATGTATGAAGGAATTATTCAGTTAAATATATTGTATAATCATATTAAATTCCATAATTAACAAATAAAAAAATAACTTCTTCATGTATATTATTTATGATAATATTATTGTGTTCCTTTGTAGAAATTTTGATTAATTATAAAATACAATTTTATCATTCTGAGAGTGTTTTTTTTCTTATTTTTCATGACCGGATCACTTGTTTAAAAGTAAGGATGTTCATGTAAAATTATAATAATTAATTAGAATTTAAATTAGTTGTTATTAATAAACATAAATAAGTATAAATGGTCTTATATATTTTTTAAATATTAGTACGATTCAATATGTTTAACATTAATGATAAATTTTTTGTTTATTTTGGAATTTTTTCCATCCTTCATGAAATAAAATTGTTTTTCTAAATATTTCATTTATAAATTAGATACCAAATATTGGAAAAATTATAATATTACTATTTAATTTTTTTAACGTAATAATTGTTTTATGACCAATGTTGATGGTGAAAATTCAAAATGAAAACTCACCATCCTTGAAGGTAGGGAATCTACACCTTCTGAATCATGTTTTTATTTTTAGAATGATAGGATGAGAGAATTGATTTGATTATGTATATTTAACTAACACAATACAATTACAGTATTTATATCAAGCATGAGATATCATTAAATTTTGGATAAGGTTAGGTTTTGAGAGAGTAACAAAATAAAATATATTAAAAGTGAATAGTACATTATTTCATCTTTTTAATTTATTCTCATTGAGAACCTCCCAATGGAAATTAGGTTTTGCCATTATATTGAGACCTTTAGATCATGGACTTGAGGAAGATTCTTGGGATGTTAAGTGGGAATAATTTAAAAAACTACAAGTCATAAAAGGTGTGAGGTGAAGATTTTTTGATGGGTGATATTTATAGGGGATGGGAGGGGTTTTTTTATTACGATATTCATTAGTTTATTATTTTGCTTTTAGACTATAAATAGTGGTTATTATTGTGACTATGTTCATGAAATGGTGTATTTGATTTCAAATGGATGGTTTATAAAATTGAAAATTATTAGAAAAATCATGTTTTAAGATTAAAATGTTAAATATTGTACATTACTATATTTCACTACTCCAAAAAAGTAACAATTTTAAAAAATCCTAAAAATTCACTCTTACCATTTTTTAAGTTTAGGTTTTCAAAATGAACTCCAAAACACATTGAAATGAAAGGATTTCCTATTGAGTGGGACTTTGTATCTATAATCAAAGATAATTAGTAGCTTCTCTTTAGATATGTGTTTGTTCTCTAGTTGTACCACCTATGGATTCTGTACAAGTGAGGGGTCAGGTATTTACATCCTTGGGAAAGATCCATGGAACAAATCATGTATAAAAGAGATATTTTATGGAAGTGAATGATGATAGAATACTGTTCCTATAAAATCAAGGATATCAATGCATCCAATGAATCATGGGATAATATTCCATTTTTTCCAAACCACATTACTCTTTTCAATCAGGATATTCATAGTAGGACTTTATCTCCAACATCGAACTCCAAGTCCCATTAATAATTGTTAGCGTAGATATTTTTCCGAATATATATATATATATAAATATATATATATATATTTGATATGTTTTTTGATGTAAATAACCTTCTCTATCATCTCTTGAAAAATAACATGTCCATGTAGCTTTCATTCACCAACATTATCTCAATAGGTTAGAGTTGTAAATCACTTCCCATATAGAGCATCATATGGATCCATTTGAATACTAGATTTCAATTTTTTATTGTATGATAACTCAACCAATGGGAGATACTGATCTCATCCATATTTGAAATCAAATGAGTATGATCATAGCATGTCCTTGAGCATCTGAATATTACTTTCAGATTATCCATTAGTTTGGGTGATAATTAATGTAGAAATTCAATTTAGTACACAAATCATGTTGATGACTTTTCCAAATTTATATGTGAACCTTGGATCAGGGTCATAGACAATAAAACATTCAACCCAACTAATTCCAAAACATTTTTCATGGCATGTTGTTTAATCTAGAAACCTTCCTAAATAGTAAAAAGGTGGGAAGTCTTGGTGACTCTATCTACCACATCCCACATTGAATATTTTCCTTTGGATCTCAGTCAGAGACCTGTGAAAAATTTCATAGTGACATTTTACCATTTTTACATTGGTATAGGAATGGTTGTATAATCTAATTGGACTTCTGTCACTTTGTTTTAACATGATGGCATACCATATACTATGAGATATACTTCATAATATCATTATTCATGTTATCTAATGGGATGTGTTCTCAATTATCATGGTACGTATTTGTATTTCCATGATGAATAATGAAAGGCGATCAATGTGAAATATCCATTAGATACATTTTTATCCTAGGTGATAAGGAACACAATACATTTTTCCAATAAAAACATAGAATCATAATCGATGTGTAACTAATTCATATTTCCATCCATTAGTACATTCACCTTATTTTATAACCCCAGATCATCCCTATTTTCTTATTTAATGTTACCATTTATATATTTTTGGGAAATAATTTGGGAAATTTAGGATGTATTACCTATCATTATGATTTTAAAATATATTCTTTTTATATCCATTAATGTAGGGTCTTTCAAAATTCACATCATATATAGAGTAGTAGGTTATTTTCTACATAGAGAATACAATACCTTGTTCACATTTCCCAGATGGAAGTGAATATTTCAATCAGAGTACATTATTAGATCTAACCATATTATTTTATGAATTTTGAGTTCCATATATGTGAATATATTCTTTACACTCTTATTATAAGTATATATGTAACAATTACCACCATATAGGTAAATCAATTGTATTTTCAATGTAAAAATCATAGCTTCTAGCACCAGATAAAGTGTTAGGTAATTCTACTCAAAGCTCATCAACTACTATAAGGCATAAGCTACCACATTATCATAATTCATAATTAGACAACCCAATAAATTCTTTATATAATCAATTTATATCCCAAAACATTATCCTCTTATTAGTAGTGTTCTTACAATTTAGTGATCGACCTCTTCTTTAGATCCATGAATATTTCCACATATTCTTCTATATAGAGATATTATAACCATTTCAATATTAACTCAGTTAGTGGGATATATTATTATAAAAAATTTCTAAAAAACATTTATAGTACCCTTCTAATCCGAGAAAACTATTTATTTTCATTACATATGTTGGGATGACCCATTCCTCAATTTCATTTGTTATTCAAGGTTCCACAATAATTCCATCACTTGTGATCATGTTTCCCACGAATGTGACTTCCTGAATCCAAAAGTGACACTTGCTGAACATGGAATAAAATTTATCCATCATTTTTTTGTAACTAGAATAGTATTTTTAAATTTTTTAATATACCTACTCACTATTGGAATATAAATTATAATCATTGATAGACAAAACCTATAATTTTTCATGGTAGTTTCTAAATCCACTATTCATAAATTTCATGACGATTGCAGGAGAATTAATAAGTCCGAAGGGAATCACTTGAAAATAAAAGTGGCTATAACTTGTATGGAAAGTAGTTTTTTGAATTTCATCCTTCATCACCATCATTTGAGGATATACATAATGAATATCCATCTTTGAGATGTATTAATCTTCTCATATTTTATTGAAAAATTCTTCAATCCTTTCATGTGGATACTTGTTATTTATGATGATATTTATGACTTCTTGATAATAAACACACCGCCACATTGATCCATCATTTTTATTTATAAATAAAATAGGATAAAACCACGGCACTGCAAGAGGGAATATGAATCCTTTTTCCAAATTATCCTATATCCACTTCATTATCTCTCCTAGAATTATATTGGTTATCCATTATGGGAATTTTAAGCTAAGAGTAGATCTAGTTATGAGTTTTGTTGTGAACTATACCATAAGATATGAGGTATGTTTTGAAAACACATTGGGACATACATCTATATATTTTATCATAATGGTAATTTCCTCTAGGTAGATTCATTCATTTATCTCATCTATTTGAGGGAGCTATGATTATTCACATGGAATCAACACCAACACTATTGAGAGATATTTCAAATAAGATTCACGGTATTAATTTCATTTGTAGAGGAACATGGGATGGTTCAAAATTTGAAAATATATTTAAATTTCTTGGTATTTTATGGGTTCTTTATATAATCAAAGACAATCCATGCCACATATATAATCGAATTACACCAGGGTAAGTATCACAAGATTCACTGGAAAAATATTCTATCATATGCCAATTAGGGATGTTTCCAACCCATGAGTTTGAATAATCACACCACTGGGGTTGTTATGTATATCTCTACATCAAGGTATTGAGGATTTAATTAAATAGTTCTAGAAAACATGTAATATATAAAGAAATGTATAAGACGAGAATAAAATAAAAATTTTCCCATTCTTGATGGAATAAGGTGTGTACCTTGTATGACATTGATTTCTTGTTCCACATCCATAGTAGTGATGGAATATGATTTCCCTTTACCCATTTTATTCAGTTACTATCGACACTGATTACCCTCATCAAGTCGATGTTTAGTGAACCTGCATGCGTTGTTCCCTTTATCACTATAGTTGAATCATATAAACAAGCATTGTTCTCTCCATTCCTTTATCACATCATATATATTCTTTATATATATTATACATTAATGATCTTGGTGTCCTTATATACCACACTTATATCATTTCCCTATACCATTGATGTAGTTACAATTAATATTCTTCCCACATTTTCAATATGTGGTTGGTTTAGCTTTCATTACGGTTTTTTCATAAAATCTATCATGAATATCTCTATTTCATCTCTTATCTCTATAACATTAGGAAAATTCTCCAAACACTCTCTCCAAAATGAGATAACAGTGAGAAACTACATTATAACTCCAAATATATTAGTATCTAGAGCCTTTCAGACAAGTGGTTTTAAAACAATAACTAATAGGATTTTTTTAAATCTTTTTTTGATAATAATCCCAAGGAATTACTTGTAAGAATTTGGATGTTTTCATAATTTTTCATGAAAGATTCACTTTAATTTTTCATTATATATATGAATTATCTCTCCATATTTTTTGAAGAGTCTGAGGGAAATACTTATTAATAAATATTTTAATAAAATCTACCCACCCTATCTATTTTATTTCACCATTCAGCATAGTGTTCTTAATCATTTACCACCATTGATCTTCTTGTCCATATAATCGATAGATAGCTAAATATACCTTTTATTTTTCGTATAAGTTTATAACATTAAAGATATTCCTCATTGAGTTATCCCACTAATGAATAAAAATTGTATCAAATGATCCACTAAATGTCAGTGGTCATTACCTCATAAAAGATTCAATAGATAGTTTCTATATATTAGATAAAGGATAACCTTCCATATTGGTCATATAATTGTTCATATCTGGATACATCTTGGAATGAATTACCATAAAATTTTTAACTCCACCTCCCAAGGAATTGAGGATGCCAATCATAAAATTTTTGTATTATCCCTCACATGGGTTGTTGGCCTGGTTTTACTTTGTTCGCACCATTTTATAAAATCTAAAAAGGATAAAAAACTTCTTCCAATAAGACATTAATAAATAATTTTTCTACTGTGAAATTAACTCTAAAGGTATAGCTTGTGGAACCCCAATGGATATAATTTTTTCAAAAAATGATTCATGTATTCTTATGTTTACTTAGTCTCATACTAGGGGTTTTCAGTAATGTTCTCTAATTCTAATTTCCAAATTAAATGAACGAGTCTCTGATACCAACATTAGAAACCCCACTTTTCATATATAACTATTACATCATTATAAATATAAAAAATGTAATAGAGTTCAAAAACCAAGAGCCAAAGGTTTAATATATTATGAAATTTTGGAAAATAAATTATTTTTACATAATAGAACAAAAACATTATTTAATTACATATTCTCGAGGTTCTTAGTTTTCCTCTTGTTCTCCTTAGTACAATTAATCACCTGAGGATAAACATAAACTAATGGGGTTATCTAAAATTCAAGTAAGAGGATATATAATAAAATGAATAAATATTACATGGGTGAGAATAATTATCATCATCGCACCATAATCATATGTTCATAATCATAATACATGGATGAAAAATTAGATAATGTAATGGGATGTGGAAATGCATGAATATGACACATCATGTCTTTTTGGTCAAATAGTAGACATAGTTGTGAAACAAAGATATAATCATATTCATGGATAACAAATGAGAATACACATAACATCATCATTGGGAAAAAAACCCCACATCATGTTCACACATATTTCCCACTATGTCATGAGATACATATCATTACCAAATGCATTTTTATCTCTATATAATTCTTGGATCACCCATCACATCATAAAATTTACATAATAATGAATTCCACATAGAAAATATATCAATCAAATTAATGAATTAAAACGTAGAATGGAATTCAGATCATAAGGATTTAAACAATCATGAATAATCATTGGGTTTTCTAATGAAATGGGAAAAAACATGGTATATGAGTCATCATTATTGAGAGAATAAGATCCAACTCATGATGAGTGAAAATTTATTTTGTAAAGATGATTCCATTTAGAAAATCATTATATTTTTCATAATATAAGATTGACACATCTATATCCCATAAAATAAAATGGGAGGATAATGAAATTATTACTATGGAACATTATATAAATAGTTATACCAATGAATATGTGAAAGTATAATAACCTAATGAAAACTACTTGGGTTCAACAATCCCTATACATTATGTCTCAATACATTCTTCACATTAATATTTTGGATAATCAATTTTGAAAAATTAATTAGGAAATATAGAACCTATTATTCATGTATGTTATTTATTATAGTTTTATTGTGTTCATTTTTTGTAATTTTTATGAGTTATATATTTTAATTTCTTCATTCTAGGATTTATAATTTTCATGGATTTCAGGATCTTTCCTCTTGTATACAGGTATGGAATTCCATGTAAAATGGTAATAATTCCATAGAATTGAAATTATATGTCAATAATAAAATTCCATAATGGTAAATAGTATTATCCCATTTTTATGTTTAAATGATTCATTAAATAAAACACTAATGATTAATATTTAGTTTATTTTGGTGATTTTTATGTCCATCATGAAATAATTCTGTTTTAATAAATATTATGTTTATAGATTTTTTACAAAACATTTAAAAAGTTATAAAATGAATATTATAATAATTTTTAACCATAACAATGGTCTTATGACAAGCCATGAAGGTGGTAATTGAAATAAAATATCATTATCTATGATGGTGGGTAATCTTCACGTCAGAGATGGTTTTATCATTTTTTGAATAAAAGAAGGTGAAATGATATTTATTGATGGGTATTTTATTAAATCAATGAAATTCCGATATAAATTTGATATTGGAATTATCATTCCACTTTATATAATGTTAGTAAAGAAGAGGATAAGAAAAGAAAAGAAAATTAAGGGAGAATGAAAGAGTATTTTTCCCCATGATTTTTTTCTACTTTATAACCTCCCTATGGAACTTGGGTTTTATATTTTGTTGATACCATTTGGTCATGGGAATGTGGAAGAATCTTGGTATAGTAATTGTGTAGAATATATATAATCTAAAAGTCTTGGAAGGTGTTAGGAGAATGTAAAAGGCCCCATACAAAAATGATTCATAATATTGAGTCAAATCAATAATTCACATTGAGGACCATTTCATGTTTATAATTTTAGAGTATCCATCCAAAAATATAACAACTCAAACATTACCAAGTTAAAAAAATAGGTGTTTACATTGATTTATTAATAAAAATGAGGCTTCAGCCCCAACCATAAAAAAAAAGTAGACACTTATAATCAAGATAATTTTGTTCACAAAATAAATCTCTTTAAACATTATTTCTTTTTCTTGATAAATATATTCATTCACTTTGACTTATTATTTTCTCTTACCCATTCTTAAAGCATGTTGAAAATATTTCAAAAAAATTAGGATGAGAAAAAATATCATTAAGGGATATAAAATATTTAATAAAACCATTTGTGTATAAATAACTTAAACTCATGAAAATGTTTTGAAAAAATCATAATTATCCCCCATAAAACATAAAATCTTAAAAAACCTCATGAAATAATAAGATTACTTAAAAACATATTAAAAATGATAAATAAAAAGGTAACCAATGGTATCCATATCATAATTACATTTTAGCTTTCACAGCTACATAGGGAGTGTCTTTCTGGGATTCGTTTCAAATACCCACCATAATATATCACCAAATAATTTTAGGAGAAACCTTATTGTTTATCTCTGTTTCATTACTCAATTCATTGGAGAGACATTATGGGATCACCTACCCTCGATATACCGTAGATAACCTGTATACATAAGCAGTGCTCAATAAGAAAAACATAAGCAAAACAAAGAAATCATTCATAAAAATAATAATATTACCACATTTCATTAATAATATATAATATCTCGATATTGATATAATTAATCCATTATAAAAACTATTTTCTATAAAAAATACAATAAAATGTCATATGGTATTTATTTTTCTATTAAAAAACCTTATAGAGTGTAGAGGAAGGTGGTTACTAAACAATAGACATGACCCCATAAAAGTCATTTTCCTCATACACTTTAAAGAAAATTTATTTTGGAGTTCAGTAAAACTATTAATATTAGAAGATACTTTTTGAAAACCTTTGAATGAAATTATATGTAAAAGTGGTTGATTATAAACCATAAAAAAGAAGTTGTGGTATAACATAAAAATATTCCTGAAGGAATTGATATTGAGACGAAGTCCCTTACCATGAGAGGTACTCATCACATTCAATCCTTATATTCTTAACTAATAAAATTAGTTAAATTTTCACTTGATATAGAACTTTTTTAATTTTCATTATTCTTTTTATATATCTTATTATTATGTTTTGAAAATTACAAAATTATTTAAGTTCATATCGAATGTTCTGTCGATATTAGGAACATGAGTTGAAAATAAAATCGGTATTATGTCAATAGTCTTTGTGGTCATAATTCCATAATCTCAATAATAATAATAATAATATTTTCATTTTTATTCAAGGGAAAAAATACAATTAAATTAGGCTAGGAGGTCCTAGGGAGGTTTAAAGTAATATAGACGAAAGGCATCTCCTCTAATAAAATTTACACCCTTCTGTTTAATGTTAGTAATGTGGGATAGTATAGTTACATTGGTACCTTGGTATTCCAGAGAATCTAGGTGATCCGCTACTTGATTCCCCTCCCGTAAAGTTTAGGTCACTTTTATACCATTGTTTAGGAGAGCATGAAATTTCTTTATGATTTAATAGATCGACTAAGGTGTGGCACATTTTCCATGTAAGTAATCATGAAGGATCATGGAATCTGTTTCCACTTGAGAAAGGGAAACATTATCTTGGATGGAGTGATAAATCCTTATAAATAATGCCTTGGACACAGCTAGTAATGAAATTTACACTTCCAAAGTGAGCTGTAAAATCCAGAATCACACTCCCCCTATAATATCTAATGAACCCACCTCCTCTCATGTCACACAAAAAGCATGAACTATCTGTGTTCATCTTATGATTGTCTTATGAGGTGATCTACCTCGCCCATCTTCCTTATAGCCTCTGAGGGGGATTTTCGAGCATAGAGGATGGGCCACGGATAGCCGGTAAGGATTGTTCAACCTTCTAATTACTCATAAGGGTCACTGTATTTTATAGTAGGATCCATGTATTCATGATGATGTATCTCCTTATAGAATTAAACCCCACATATCTGCCCAGATTCCTAGCCTTCCATAGGCACCAGCAACCAGCGTTGAGGATCATGGGTCACACCATTATTTCAAAACCCATATCATTTTCCCTGGAAAACACTTTTCAATGAAAGTTGCATCACGAGTGTACCTAGAGGAATATCCAGTGAAATCCACAATGAATCTCCACATTTTATGGTCCCATTACCCATCAATGAACATGTGGTCTGAGCTCTCCTCCCACTTGTTCTTCTAGCAGGGGTAACTGTAAGACTTGATAATTCATCTTTTAATTTTATCCACTCCATAATATCTTTTATGTGATAATAACAATTTCTATTCATCAATTAAACTCTTAAAACAATCAATTTTTATGGTATGAAAACTGAACATTGTTGTAATCATTGACACGGTAGGCCTTACGTATGATTGACTAATGTTACCATTTTTCATTAATCATTATGGAATAAAGATAATTATTATTTAAAGCTTCCAAAATTATCTTAATATTTTTAAAATAATTATAATAACTTTAATATACTTATTTATATATATATATCATATAAGTGAAGTGGTAAATAATAACCATTCACATCGCTTTGTGCAGGTGATAGTTCACACCTATGCATGAATGACATTATCATTTTTATGTGCATGGAAAGTAAGAAAAAAAATTAATATATTATTATCTTATAATATATAGTGTTTCATGAATACCACATTTGAATATTAATTCCATCCTTATAAATAGTCATGAAATATGGTTATGGAAAATGAATTATATCATTTTGTGGAGGTGATAGTTCACACCAACACATGAATGATTAGTTAATCCCATTTTGCAGAAGTGGAGATGTATTTAGGAAATGATATTAGCATAATAATATATCTGTATATAAAGGATACTAGAGTTATTATCTCATCCAGGTTGGAGGATATTTGATTGATGATGAATAAGAAATAAAATATAAACAATAAAATAAAATAATTACCTTTCCTTCAGATGTCACCTTTCTTAACAACTTAACAACACAATGAAAGGTGTTATACCTAAAATAAGGAATAAATAATTTTTGGAGGGAATGTAGGAATATTTTTTGGAAGATATTTGCTGAAAAAATGGTTTTGAGGAGTAATGAATAAAGAATAACAATGCCTTTTTATATGATAGGGGAGGGGCACTCCTGGAATTATTAAAACTCTTAAATTAATATAAATTAATTTTCAATTCATCATTGGTCTAAGTTAATTTATTTCAAAGATAGTCTGACTATGGTTCAAAATACATTCATTCAATAATATATAGAAAAGTTTTGTATATTTTTTAATTCGTATCTATTATGTTTTAACCCTTTTTACTCGTACCATTTTATTAAATTATATACACTTTGAGTGTTAATGTAATTACCATAACATATTAAAAGACCAATTAAAGAGTAATTAATGACATTTTGAGGCTTTCCAAAACAAGTTATCTGAATCATGGATTTCTAGACATTTCAATTAATTTTATTAAAAATTTTATATTTAAAAAAATGAATTATGCCATTTTTAAAACTATCCAATAGATAAATTTTTTAAAGAATCTTGAAAACATGAATCCTTTGAAAAAACTAGTTTAATTCATCAATAACATGACAATGTAATCAAAAAAAATTGTGGATAGAAAAAAATAATTAAATTTACATATACATTAATATTATTAATATCACTTATTTGATTATTTATTTAATAAATGTATTACTAAATCATCATTGTGTCGTAATTAAAATTATTAATTTAATTTCCAAATATATGAAATAAATTATCTTGATGTAGGTAATCAATTTATCTTTCTATCTACTACTTATAACTAAATATATAACTTATAAAACCCTTTTTAATATTATTTTAGCTAAAAGGGTCATGATTTTGACATATTTCTCTTTACTTAAAATAAAATGTTATAAATGACATTTTTCACACACAAGTGGCTTCAAAAAGATAAAATTTATCCCAAGGATTATCCCAATTAGCAATAATTTATTCAATAGGATTATGAAAAGTGTTAGGGTAGTTTTATATTGTTAAAATATTAATTTTACTTTTAATTACTTGACATACTTTTAACCTTGGTAAATAAAATAATAAAATTACTATTCAAGAAAATTATTTTGATCATATTCTATCAAATTTTTCATTCTGATTACAATAGTGTGTTTCCATTTTTGAATATTCAATTAAAAAAGGTAAGAGAAATTAATTAAAAAATTAAACTTTTTTATGGATTGAGGCAATACTTTTTCAAAGTAAAACGTTCATAAGTTCTAAATGTTTTTATATCAAATTTCTATTTAAAATTGATTACAACAAAATAGATTGGATTAAATGATAAAAAATTATTTAATAATACTTTAAAAACAATTAAAATGAAAAATTAATTATTTCAATAAATCATTTTAAACAGATGTTTTTAAACAAAATTTTGTATTTCCATTATTTATTAAAAAATGAATACTGTCAAAAAAATAACAAAATTCAACCCAAGTAAATTTTGAATTCCTATTTATAATGAAGATAGTTATTAAATTGAAATTATAAATGTTTAAAAAATTATATTTTAGGAATATTCTCCATTAATATGGGTAAAACAACCTTTTGAAAATATAAGAACTATTTTATACTTAAAATATGATTTATTCATACTTTATGCCCAAAAAATTTATCAGAATAAGGTACACATATTTAATAAACATTATTAAACATTATATAGATAGGCCATTTAATTCCCTAAAATTAAATATATAGGTGATAACTACTATCTAGAATAATAATATTAATAATAAAGTATTATTTAGTATAACTCAATCTTGTGTCTAATGTATGATTTTAGGGAAACCCATTATTTATTTTAAAGTAAAATATTCGCCAAAGTGGCACATTTAAATCATAATTAATATCAAATTCATAAATATTAACAGATATGAAAAAGTCCAATTCTGTAATTACTTGGGATGTTACATCCTTACCCCCATTTGATAATTGAGACCTCACAATTTTATTCACATAACAAATAAATGGGATATTTCAACAACATATAATTTTTATATCCCCATGTTTCTTCTTCAACCATTTAGTTTTTCCCCAAAGACATAATGTGATGAATCACCATATTCTGAAACACTTTTACTCTAAATTCAAGAATCAGGACTGGGTGTTCTTCTGAAGAAAGATTCTCTTTCAACTGAACTACTTATAGACTCAAAATGATCTAGAAGACACTATCATATTATTGAATTATAAAAAACATTATGTACCTTGAATAAAATAAGAGGTAAAGCCACTCAGTAGGCAACTAATACAACTTTCTCTAGGATTTAATATTTTCCAATGATTTTTGGACTCATATTCCCCTTCCTAACAAAACACATCACTTATTTCAATTAAGAAACTTTGAGAAATTAATGATCATGTACCTCTAATGAAATATAATTCTTCCTGTAATCTGTATAACTTCTATGCCTACTTTTTTCTATTATCACATGTATTTTAATCATCTGAAATTTTTCTCCCACATCTTATACCAACTTTTAACCCTTCAACTTCCTTTTCCCTACATCATACCAAAATTCTAGAGTTCGACACTAATTTCAATATACTAACTCAAATGGTTCCATCTATATACTGGAATGAGAACTGCTGTAAGAAGAGCCAATCAAAGAGATGTGATGATCCCAAATTCCATGGTAATCCTTTAAAAATGCATGTATAATATCCACAATGATATGAATTGTTCATTCCGAATACTCATATGATTGAGTATGAAAAGTTTTACAAAAATTTAATCCAGTACCCAACGACTTATAAAGGCCTTTCCAAAAGATATTAGTGATGCTAGGATAATGATATAATACAATAGAGAGTGGAACTCTATGTAACAAGAATATATTATTATTATATAATCACGAATTTTGATCTAGAGATAGTTAATATTGAATTGAAAAAAATGAGAATATTTAGTAAGCCTATCAAAAATAATCAAAATCACATTATTACCTCAAAAACTCTTTAGTAATCCCACTACAAAATCGAGGGATATATTATCCCATATCCAATATGGTACTAGAAATGTATTAAGCATTCCCTTTGGAAACATTGTTTGTTGTTTAACTTGAAGACAAGTCAAACACTTCAATATATTGTCAACAATATATTTTTTCATTCCATCCCACCATTAATACACTTTATGATAATTTTATATCATAGTACTTAAAGGTTAAACTAAAAACAGAGAACTATGAGCATCACATAACAACTCGTTCTTCGTCTATGAATCAAAAGGAACACATAATTTCTTACCAAATCTCAAAATAAAATATTTAACAATTTTTAATTTAGTAAACATACCTGTTTGTACCAATTCTACCCTTTTCTATAATTTATTGTCTTTTTTATGTTCTTTATTAATTCTGTATGATATAGAATATTTCAGACAAATGGAGACAAAACAGAGAAATTTTTCTTTAATAACTACTTCCAAGGAAAAGTTCATCAAATCATTAACCAATTGGTCATGATAAAAATGTAACATGGTAAATTTATAATTACATATATGACTCAAAGAATCAACCACATTTTTTTCAATTCTAGGATTGTAAAGAATCATGAAATCATAATCCATGGTCAGTTCCAACCATATTCTTTGTCTCATGTTCAATTCGTTCTGAGAGAATATATACATCAAAATTTTATAGTAATTATAAATTTTACATTTTACTCCATACAGATGATAATTTTATATTTTTAATTCCAAACAAATTGCAGATAATTCTAAATAATGAGTAGTGTAACTTATGTCATGGATTTTCAATTGATGTAAAACATAAGAAATTACCTAATAATTCTATATATGGACACAACAAATTCCATTAAATGAATCATCAATATAGATAATAAATTTACACTTTTTGTAAGGTTATTCCAAAACTATAAAATTCACAAATATTCTTTTTAATTCAAAATAAATCATCCCATTATTTTGTCCCCATGATCATAAAAACTTTTTAGGATAACTTATTCTGTGGACTAGATAGCCATTTAGAATTTTCAAAAATCCTTTGGTAATATCCTTCTGAACCAAAACAAATATGAATTTCCATTATATTTGTGTGTATTTTATATTATTGAACATTATTCACTATAGCTGGATCAATAATTAGGTCATATTTAGAAAAATTTTCACCAATGAAAAACATTTGTTGCAACAAAAACTCACACTTTTTGAATTTCCCATACAGTTTATATTCATTCATGGTTTTAAATAAAAAACATTAATGAGTTTCATGATCATTTTTAAATATAGAATATACAATAATTTCTTCAATAAAAAACCACAAACTTATCAAATAACTCATGAAAAATTCTATTCATAAGACCCATGAATATAGTAGGTGCATTAGTTAACCCAAATGACATTATTATAAAATCATAATGGCGATATCTAGTATCAAACAGCGCCTTCAAAATGACTTCTTCCTTTAATTTCAAATAATGGTACCCTGACCTAAATTTGAAAATTGAAAATTATTTTTTCTCCCTGGAGCTGATCAAATGATTCATCAATATGAAGAAAATAATACTTGTTCTTAACAGTGATGTTATTCAAAGCTATATAATCAATGTAAAGTCTCGTTGAACCGTATTTATTTTTAACAAAAAAGACATGATCACCCCTTGATGAGGTTTTATGATGAATGAAACTTTTATCTAATAACTCCTATAATTGAATCTTCAGCCCTAAAATTTGAATTTGAGTCATTAGATAAGGGGATTTTGATACTGTCTTAGCATCAAAAACTATGTCAACAGTAAATTAAACTATCCAATCAGGTATAATACATGGAAAATCACCAAAAAGAATAAATATATTAATTTCCACTATAATATCATTAATTTGATCCATTACATTGTTTTTAAAAAAATTTCAAGGTAACATTCATTTCAATATTTTGATAGTTTCCCATTTTCCTGATATGTTATCAATGGTAAAGGATCATTCTTTTACACAAACATAATGACTTTTTGAAAAGTAACTTCTTTATCTCCATAGTCAATCTAGTCAATCCATTCATGGTAAACAGAATTCCAATCTATTTCCAAAATAACATTAAACACTAATAGAAGAAACAAGACATGGTTTTATGGTATATTGATTCCACAAGAAAAGACAAAAACATTATTATAATTTCGTCTTGCCTCAAAATTTCCAACAACTATTTTACAATAAGTTTTGGATTCATTTATTAAGGTGGAATTTCTAAATAACGAGAAGATTTCTTAGAATTGAAAGAATATATTTACCCTGAATCAAAAAACACATAATAATAATCTGGAAAAAAAATTTCCCTAATATTAATGCAATTGGTACACCAACATCTACTAAAGTAGTTTCAATGGATTGTACCACACCTCTCTTCTTATAGTCTGGTTATTTCCCATCATTCAAATTCTACATCAGAAAATCATTTTCATAATGTCCCATCTCATTACATTAAAAACATTTTATGAACTATATATCAAATTTTTATTCAATAATCTTGATTTTTTTCTGTGATGTTATGAGCCTTAGTTCATATTTTAACACATCGAAAGCAGTTACAATTATTTAGAAGGGATTCTACAATTTGTTTTGACCACAATTGTTTTAATATGTAAATATAACATTCTGACAATCAAACTCTTTTATAGATTCTTCCCTTTTTTCTACCACCATGACTGCTTATTCATCTATTTTTCAAAGAACACATGATCATAGACAAACATCATTTCCACATTCTATGCACAATGAAAAAGTTTTTCAAAAAATTTAAAATCATAAGAAGTCAACTACCATAGATACATTAGCTTTAATCCTAAGTAAAAAATGATTGTTCTTACTATCACGATCCTGGATGAAATTGAGAGAATAAATTTCCAGTCGAGTGAATGTTTCTTTATAAGTAGACATTGAGTCGTCATCCTTCCTCAATTCCATGAATTGTTTCCATCCTAAGTTGAACCGCCTTAAGAAGATATTTCTCAGGAAACATAATCTTGAATTCATCCCAATCAAGACCATCAATATCCTCACTGTCCTTGTTATTATTAATAACCAACATCCATTATTATATTCACCTTCAAAACAGTAAATATAATGACAATATTTTTTATTTTCTGAACACCCCATTACATAATATATTTTTCCTGTGATTTAATCTACCCTTCATTGTGCATAAGGTCATATGATCCTCTGAACGATGGAGGGTGTTGTATTATGAAATGATACACTATCGACATCTTCCACTTTGGTTTATTGGGAGGATCTCATTTATGGATACTCTGATAATTTTTTTCCGGAGTCCACAACACCATCGTTCTCTCGTTGTTCAGGTCTAATTCTGACCATCTCAGGTTGTTGATTCAAATTATTTTTTTCTTCTCGATATCATCCATGAATAGCTTCCATATTTCCACTATAGAAAACCATTCCGAATAGACATGTATTAGATATATCAACATGAGAATCCTCGAAATATATATCATTTATATTTGAGTATAAAAAAATTATTTATGTATTCTCTATTAACAAAAGCATAACCCCTAATGTTATCTAAACCATAATTAGAAACCAAATAAAATTCCCCGGCATTAAACATTACATAATATTGAGTTAAATAAAGAATTCACAATGATTATATTTTCATGTTTAGATTTTTACAGTATTAGTACATAACTATAATAACACAAATATTAAAAATTAGATACGTATAATCACTATCCATTTTTTTTACAAAATAAAAATATTTAAACATGATTTTTTTTTCTTAATAAAATAATTAATTGATAATGACTTCTTCCCTTCTCTTATCCATACTTATACTGTATGGAAGTAATTTAAAAAACATTGTATGATCCCAAAAATATCAGTAAAGTATATAAAATATGTAATGAAACCATTATTCCTTAAATATTTTAAATTCAGGAAATCATTTTCACATAAATAATACTATTCACCCATAAAACAAAAACTCTTTTACAAAAATCATGAAATAATAAGATTACTAAGAATCTTCTTAGAAATCATAAATCATATAGGAAACTTTTGGAATCTATATCATACTTAAATTATAGCTTTCATAGCTATACAGGGAGTAACCTTTATGGTTACATTTAGAATACCCATCACAATATACTCCCTAAATATCATAGGAGAAACATTATCATTTAAATATTTCTTATTACCCAATACATTGGAAAGCTATGAGCAGCTCACCCTCCATCTGTTTATCATGGAACCACCCATATACACAAGAAATCCCAAGAACCAACACATAAGCACAACACCTAAATCTTGCATAATTGAAAAATAATATTTCCACATTTCATTATGAAGATATAATCTCAATATATTGATATAATAAATAAATTATAAAAATAATTTAGGTAAAAAAATTACTAAAAAAAGAATAAAATATTTATATTTCTTTTTAAAAACATTAAATCTTATAGAAGACGCACAGTACCAAGTAATGGTCAGGACGACGGAAAATCTGTTATCATTGTATTCCTTAAAAAACAGTCCATTCATCATTTATCAATACACTTCATAAAATAATATTCCTTTTTTAAAAAATTGAATGATTTTATAAGTAAAATGGGTTGACTATACACTTTATAAAAAAGGTGATCTATTACATCAAAACATGCCTCAATGAATGGAGATTGAGATGATCTTCTTTACCGTATGTTCGAATCATTATATTCATGTATAAAAATTAGGTTAATTTATACTTGGTTGACTAACATTTTCATGTTAATTATTCAATTTATATAACTTATTACCTTGTTTTAAAAATTATTTAATTATTTAATTTTATATTGTTTTTTCTGTCGATATTCTATACTTGAGTAGAAAATGAAACTGATATGATGTGAATTTCCCATGTGTTCATAAGCTCATAATATATATAACAACATTAATGACATATCAATCACTTTATTATATCAATTATACTTCAAAATCAGACCATTTATTTATGTTATTAAAAATGAACAATATTAGAATCATGGAGATATTAGGCTGTAAAAACGCATGAGTAATGTCACCATTTTTCATTGATCATGATTCAAATGAGATAATTAACATTTTATCCTTCTCTAAAGATAATAATTTCAATAAATTCATTATAATAATTTAAATATAAATATATTTATCATTCAAGATATATGACAAATAAAAATGATTCACCTCCCCACATGGAGGTGATAGTTCACACGTATGCACAAACAACGTTATCATTTTTATGTTCATGGTAAATAAGAACATAATTGTTATATTATTATTCTATAATAATAAATATTTCATGAATATCACATATCAAAATTATTTCTATCATTAAAACCATTCATGAGAGATGGTTACAAAAAATGAATTATATCAGTTCGTGGAGATGACTATTCACACGTACACATGAATGATTAATTTTTTTCCCATTTGATAGAAGTGTTAATGGAAATAGGAGATGGTATTAAGATAAATAATTCTTATTATATTAAGGATACTAAAGTTAATATATCATCATATTTGTAGAAGAATTTAAGGAAGTGGAATAATAAATAAAATAGAAAGAATTAAATAAAAACATTAGCTTTCCTTCGGATGATCACATTTTTTAACAACATAACACCTCTAAGAATATTTTTATAACTAAAATAAGGCCTAAAAAATGTGTTAATGGAATATAGGAATAGTGTTTTCAGATCATAGCCTATCCAATTTTTTAATGTGTAAGAAATAGAGAAGAAGGGTGACTTTTATAAGAGATGGGAGAAGAACTCTTGGAATTATTAAAAGTATTAAATTAATATAAATTCCTTTTCTATTCCAAATTGGCACAAGATGATTTATTTATAATTTGAAATTATTTTGGTTATAAATTCACTCAATCAATAAACACAAGAAAAGTTATGGATATTTGTTTAATCCTAATCTTTTATGTTTTAACCCTTGTAACTCTTACCATTTTATTTAGTAATTTTCACTTGGAGAGTTAAAAAAATTACCATAACTTATCAAAATACCAAATCATGATTCATTAAAGACATTTGTTTTCTATAAAATCTAGTTCTCCAAATATTGGGTTTTTGGAAATTTTAATTCATTTTATTAATGACTTTATATTTTAGAATATAAATTATGTTAATGTTGACACTATTCATTAATTGACTTTCTTAAAAAATCATAATACCATTATTTATTGTAAAAAAATTGTTTGACTCATCAATAAAATGACAAATTTATCTATAAGGTAATTTTATGGAACCAAATATTTAAACATTATTTATTGTAATATTATTAATATCATTTATAAGATTATTTCTTTAATAAATCTATTTTTGTATCATCATTGTTTTATAATGAAATTTAATTAGTTAACGTCTAAAATTTATAAAGATATTATCATCATGTACTTATTATTTTTATATTTATAAATACTATTTATAGTTGATGATAAAATTTAAATAACACCATATTGAAATTGTTTTGGAAATAAGAGTCATTTTTATGACTTCTTTCTCTTTACATTGTATAAAATGTTATAAATGTCATTTTCCTACACAAGTGGCTTCCAAAGCCCATAATTTCGGCCCAAGGATTTTTTTGTCAATAATAACTCTTAAAATAATATTAAGATAAGTGTTATGGTATTTTAATATTATTATAAAATTATTTTTAACTTTAATTACCTGATTTACCTATAACTGTGTTAAGTAAAATACTAAAGTAACTATTTATAAAAAATTATTTTGATCTTATTATATTGAGATTTTAAAACTCATTATAACCATGTATTTAAATTTTTAAAAATTAAATTCACAAAAGTGAGAAAATTAATTTAAAATTTATCTCTTGTGATAGATTGGGGAAACAAGTTTTTAATGTAAAAACGTTCAAATGTACACAATATTTTTATATCCAATATCAATTTGAAATTGATTAAAATGACCTAAATTTTATTAAATGATAAAATATTAATTTAATTACACATTGAAACAAAAGAAATGGATAATCTAACTACATAAATAAATCAGACCAAAAATCAGTTTTGATTTAAAATGCAATATTTTTTACTATTCATTAAAAAAAATAATTATAAAAAAATACAAATTTTTTTTTAAAAAAATTAAAATTTTATGTCCCACTTCCTAAAAACAAGGTTATGTTTTAAAATATAACTTATGAAAGATTTAAAAGTCATATTTGAAAATGGTTCCCATTTAATAGGTGGTAAAAATACTTTTTAAAAATATTAGTACTTTTTTATGGTTAAAATTGTATTATTTCATATTTTTTGTAGATAAAATTTAATGAAAGATATTAAAATTAATTAATAAAAATGCATAAAAATAATATTGGTAGTTATTTTAATTCCCAAAAAATACAACTACTAGGAGATAACTACTGTTAAAAATAATAATATTAATAACATATTTTTTTTTGGTATAACTCAATATTATGTGCGATGTGTGATTTACGAGAAACCCATTTTTGTGTGTTGGGTATACTATCTGAAAAACATCCCCATTAAATGTAAAATTAATGTATAATTCATAATTATTAATAGATATGAGAAATCTTCAGTCTATAATAATTTGGGATGTTATAGAATACATAGTTAGGGGTGGTATTTATATAGGAGGAGTGGAGTGTTATTGTTGAATATTATATTCATTAGAATAATATTTTGGTTCAAGACTAAATATTGTGTTTATTATTATGAACAAGTATTGTAAATTGTGAATTTGAGGATGAAATAATGGTTTTTAACATCAATATTGACTAAAAAATTCATATATTTGGCTTCATATGTTAAATACCATTAATTAAAATATTTCGGTATTAAAAAATTAAACTGTTTTAGAAAAATCCCAAACATTCAATGTAACCATATTTCAACAAGTTTAATTAAAAATGATAATATTTTTTATAAAAATAATATTCTAAATATGAGAAATGTAATTTATTATTAAAATCATCATTTATTCAAAAAATAATGATTTTGATATTTTTATATTTTTTATGGAACATTGAAAATATAAGAAAGCTATCATAAAATTATCATATAATTTGAATATAATAAAATATTAATGTATAAATATATTTTATGATAATAATTTTCTTTTTAAATATTTCTATTAATTATAAAATTGTAAATAAAAATTTACGTTTCAAAAAAATACCAATAGTTAATTTATTAACTTTAAAACCCTAATTTACTTATATTATGATATAATTATTTCATATTTAGTTAATAAGATGAATAAATTTTATTTATAAATTCATAGTATAGGTTACTACTCTATTGGCGAGAATACTATTTCAAATGGTCATATTACTATTCTAATAATCATGGTAATATTTCATTAGTATCGGTTCCATAATTTCATTAAATTTCACTTATTTCATTTTTCAATTATGATAATGATTGTTTTATTTATATATATATTTTATGTATATGTTTTATTCCATTTAAAATAATTTTAAGAAAGTAAAATGTTCATTGATAAATGATTTGGTTGTTACAAACTCCCTCAAATTATATTTCTAATAATATTTCTAATATCATTTATTATTATTTTTATTAATTGGTGAAATATTGCATTGGTGTTGCATAATAATTTATGGTTATTACATAATTAAAAAATATTACAAATAATTTCTTAAGAAGAAAATAGTTTAACCAATCTCAAAAAATACTATATATGTTCATAACTTGTTATTATCCCTATTCGAACATAAAATTTATATTTAAAACGAACTGAGTGATATTACGTGACATTTATTGATTACAATATTATATAGGTTTTTATAATTAAAATGTTTCAATTAAAAAAATAATATTCAATCCTAATGTGAAAAGGGTTTCATTCATATAATTTAATTTAATATGAATAATTATGGCATATCAATGATTTTAAATGTAGATTAACCCGACATACCATTCACTCTGTTGAAAAATATTGTAATGATTTTACTCATATGGAGAAAAAAAATGAGACCATTTAAAAAAATTAAACCTATTTATTATAAATATGTAATTAATTTCATCTAATTCAATACATATATAAGGAAGAAATTAATTTTAACATATGTTCACAAATTTAAAAAAATCCCCTTTTGGAAAAATACATTTTAATAATGAAATAAGTGTTATTCTTAAACTATTCATGTACAAGCATTTTTTAATGTTTAAATAACTTTTAATTAATATAATTTTTAAAATTCATTAAAATAATTCACAAATTTGGATTAATTTAAATTATTAATGTACAACACATTTCACATATAATGAAATCTTTTTCACGAAAAAATCACTTTTATTTTCATTTAATTTTTTGTTTTCAATTATACTCATTTGGTAAATAATTAATTCATTTTCTAAATATTTAGAGTTTATATTTCTAATAATATAGTTATTCCTATTTATAACCACCTATATAATATCTATTAGATAATAGTCATATATAATATCAATTATGTTCCATATTTCATCTAAAATCTCTTTTTTAAGTAACACATGGTATTAGAAAAACAAGTATTTAATGATAAATATTTCAAAAAAATATTATAGTGTCACTCTGTACAAAAAAATGATTTTTAACCTTGATATTCATCACTCCGATGCAAATAAATAAGGATATCCCAATTTCATTACATTTCTAGGCTCCCATATAGCTTTATTGGATTTGTGGTTTCTTAATTAAAGTTTACTGAGATGAGTAGTAGTTTTATGTAGAACAATATCTATATGATCTAAGATATATAAAAATTTTTCCTTATTATAAATATAATTATCTATTCTAGTGATATATTATTTAAGTAAATTTAAAGGATTATATATGTACATTCTCTTCATAGATCCATGGAACATTTCAGGAACATCTGAGTGGTGTGGTGGATCTGCGAAGGGATAAGCTACCATCCATACACATTTAAGAATCATCAATGGACATTATACATAGGGAATAACATCTATTACATCTCGAATAACATAAGATTCATACATCGATAAATTCATAGAAACAACTTATCACTAACTTCAAACATAAGATATTGGTAATAAATTTTAACTTAACATTTCTATTGACTCTAAGTTGCCTTGTTATGATGTTGAATAGTTCTTGTTTTTGCTGCCTTTGAATAGAATTATTAAGTAACAATAACCTTTTCTCTCTAAATTAATCCCATCACAATTTATTTTTAAAATTATTTCCAAATAGTTATTCTTAAGGATTAATCTCAAATATTGAGTGAAAGCTATTTTTTTATAAAAAATAAGCTACTACAAGGGGTTAAACACAAAAATTTTTTAAATAAATGGAGTAATATCACATAATACCATTTATTGGTTTAATGGTTATTATAGACATACCATAATTCATAGGAAGATATGTTGTATTGAAACTCAACATTACACCCAAGGCCTATTGATTAATTCACTAGATCATCAAGGTAATCTTCATATCCCAAAAATAAATGGTGGAATGTGGTAATCCATGAAATATTATTTTATGAGTAATATATATTCATCAATTATAAAAAATATATAAATACTATTTGATATTATTTAAGGGTTACAACTTTATAAGGAGATCAACTATAACACATTTAGCATAATGGTCGTTAGATTTATTGGGGACTCTAATGAAAAAAACAATGGCGATTTTCCCATTTCCTTTTATGTATTGTAAATGGTTGAAACATACCCTTAAAAATATATCAGATTCTAGTTAAATTAATATAATAAATGTACTGAGAAACATATTCTAAAATATATCTTTTCAATTCATCCCACCCAAAATCGTATTTTAGGTATCTATATACCACTGCACTTCAAGGATGAATAAAGAAATTTGAATAGTGATTGTCATCCAATGAAACATTCTTCAAATAATTCAAGAGAATGAAAAATACAAAATTTCTAAATCATACCATTACATCACAATAAAGGTTGAACTCAGGAACATTTTTCACCTTCTTTTGTTTCTCCATATCTTCCATTTGTCTGTCATTAATCCTCACATGGATAGATAGTTTCACATTTATTTCAAAAAGATAATATTTATTCACTCCTTCATGATTTCTATATCCACTGTTTTTAAATTAAAAAATATTGTATCTTTTGTGATCCTCATCATATAAACGATATAATGGTCCTTTGGAATCAAATCATATACCATAATGATTACTATCTTAGTCTTGAAATATATTGAGTACTCATAATCAATATGCATCACTAAAAATATTCTGTGTCACATAGTTGGATCCTTCTATATGAATATACAATTTTATCTTTAATGATAAGTATATATATCACACACCAATACATATAGATATATTCTTCCATATATTTAATGAAAAAATAATTGGACCTAACACAATGTCATGTGTTGGAAGAATTTTCTAAGGATCAATCAATTAGAATATGGCATAAGCTTTCACTATATCATTTTTCATGGGAGCACATTTCATTAAAATATTTTATGAATTATAGTAGATCAGAAACCATTATCAACTATATAGTAGTGTGAGAAACGATGTACTAGCCATACTTTTTTCAGCTAATTTAAATTCACATTAGATTCCTCCATCTCTGTGATATTTAATCCATTCTGAGTCAACATTGGGAGAGGATTAGATAATCATGATAATTATTTCACAAAACATCAATAATATCATGGAATACCCAAAAAATATATTCATATTGGTTAACATTGATGGTCTTTTATATTTCTCAATAATATCTATAATTGAAGGAAGTATTGACATACCCTTGTTTCTTCTGGAAATGGGGATGACCACATTTGTTTAAGTTTCAAACATTCCAATTGGTTTCTAACGGGTTTATTCGTAGAACCGGAAATATCCAATGATTCTATATCCATTTGGACCTACTTTCCAAAGGTAGGTGCTCATTAGTTCTGGACCGGTGAGGCTTAATAATATTTATTGGTCGAGAGGATAGGAGGTCATGCTCATCACACCTATTCGGGGGGAAGTATTGCCTACTCTGGGAATCTCTCATAGATTTATGTTATGTTCACTAATCCCTATTAATTTACCAAGTATGAAAATGTGTTTTCCTTTAGATTTGGAAATAAATGACTGATATGTATAAAATTTAGAGTGTCTTTTATATGTATTTTAGGTTCTTCGTCAATGGAGAATCATCTATATGTATTAGATATCCTTAGTCAATGGTAACTTTCAATACATTATATAGAAACCTTTTGGTCATTATGATGACCATAATTGTTTTAAATCCTATCAGTGGGCACTTGAAGTTTATTTTCATTCAGAAAGACAATGATTATTTCAGAATTGGGATCATACCTGAAGATGGGCTACATATGTATCCTTGTTAAAAAGGAATCAGAACCCACGTAGTTCGATAAGAAGGATATAGTTTAACATCATATGTGACTGAAAATAATTAATGAAATATGGGATTGAACCTTACAAAGGATTCCTACGTACTCTACTTTTAAGGTAGAGATCAAAGACCACATAGTTCAGGTAAGGAAATATTGGGTTCATTCAAGGATAATAGCACAGAAAGAGATGTCATGATTACATTCACACTCTAAGATCACTTGAGTCATGCTCGGTGTGAGAAATAAGAGGTATCAAAAAACATGATGATGGTTAAATGAAAGATGCAATTATGAGAAATGATGTGGGGCTTAAGTTTGTATGACAGCCCAGGTAAATAAAGACCATGACTTAAGATAAAATCCCACGAATCAGGGTCCATAAACGTATTTTTACTTTATGGATATTTAGAATTTTAACCCAGGGCATACTCCTGAAAAGGACGCCCAAATTAAGAGGAACTTATGATTGAGTTTTATACATGAGAAGGAAACCCAAATCAAAAGGATTGTGACTGGGGCTTACTCTTGAGAAGGAGGCCCAATGTTAAGAGAGACTATGACTGGGGATGATTCCTAAAAAGGGCGCCCAGTGTTAAGAGAGAATATAACTAGGGCTTACTCCTGAGAAAGAGGCCCACTGTTAACAGAGACTATGACTGGGGCTTATTCCTGGGAAGGAGGCCCAGGTTAAATATCATCTCATCTTAAAGGATGAGGTTATATAAGAAACCTATAACCATGGTGACATAAAACTTGTATATCCTGAGTTTTTATGGGAGGTTCTAATAGAATTCCTTTTAGATAAGGAATCCAACAACGGAACCATGCCATAAATGTCTTTGAAGAGGGTTTTGAAGGCTATGTATTGAAGATGAGAGGTGGATTCAAGGAAAGGAGGTCACTAGGAAGGAGGCGCACAAGTATTGTTCGGGTGCGCAAGTCCTGGTCGCATAAGTATAATTGTGCAACATGAGTCACCTTGGGCGACGAATAATATATCGGGTAATACATGTGATACTTTGAACTCAAGTCATATGTATCCTCCCCAGAGGCTTCCAGAAGTGTGGCGTGCAAGTTTCCTTGAGAGGGTAAGGCGGCGCACAAGTGTCTTTATTTCCCCTAAGGGGTGGACACTTGGGCACGCAAGTATTGATGAATTCTAACACTTAGGCCATATTATTTCTCTCTAGAGATTCCATTATAGGTAAAGAATTAAATTATAATTGTTGAGAAGACGTCAAAAAAAGACTTGGGAGACCAGAGCTTGAATCCGAGTTTTTGAAAGTTTGTCCTCAAAATGGGGGGCCCACAGGGTCTATTTATAGGCCATTGGGAACCTTGGGTGAAAAATGGAATAGGGAACGTGAGTGACTTGTGCGACCCATATGTGGCGCACATGTGACTTTCACAAATCGAAGGATACTTGCGTGACACCCTCTAAATGAGTTCCTGGTTCATCCCTTTGTTAATTTTTGATGTTCTTCAAAGGGTGACCCTCATTGTGATTGAGGTATTACCCTTTTCCATTCAATGGACTTTGTGACAGAAAAGATCACCAACAAAATTCTACCTTCAGAGTTGGATCTGAAAAAGGAAATAGGATTTGACTCTCAGGGAAATGGGAATCAAAGATTTGGCGGCGCACAACTGTTGGCGCACATGTTCTGCCGTGCTTGTTCTGGTGCGCAGGGTTGTGGGATCGCCTATATATGTGGGTTTCACTTCGCGCAAACCATCCCGCCTTTAATTATTTTGAGTTCTCATCACTCAAGTGTCTGCATTTCCTCGGTCAATCGCTCTTTCCTGTGTTACGCTTCTTCAGTATGGATTTTGACTTGTGCGGCATTACGTGCACAGCTAAACTTTCACGGCGAAACTTGCATGGCCAATATTGTAGGGCATAATGCCTTATCCATTTTTTGTTTTCCTGAAAAGTATTTTATAAAAATATACTTACTTAATAAGTCATCTATTTGATCTTTGTGCAGATTCAATGGCTCCCAAATGAATTGGATTGTCTCATGAGTCAGCCATCAAGAGAATAGATGATATGATGAACGTCATTGGCCATAATTATTATGATATCTGTGAAATCACTCTCCCAGATTTGGCTAAGTACTTGAAGAAGAATCATTTCAATTTCCCACAGAGCATTTACATTCCTTTATATGGCCACTAGTCATCTGTAAGGACTCAACATTCCAGAGGCAATGAATTACAGCCCTCATTACTGGTTTCATACTTACACAAATTTTGCTTCAGGAAATGTCTCAGTTTCAGGATCATTTTTCCTTGCAGGAACAGTGGATAAGGAATACATAATTCATCATAGCCCATGTGCTCTAGATCTAAAACATCACAATCCTGAGCTGCAGTCGCATTGCTATCCCTCTATATTCTGATATTCTTAGATGGATCAATCCAAGGGATTGAAATAGAGTTTGGATTTCCGTCCCAGAAAAGGTGTGAAGACTACATGGATGTGGTCTTATTGGGTGTAAACGAAACTGTGCAGAGTTTTATGATGATTTGAAGGGAGATGAAATATATGAAGCTGTCTGGGATGGGTAGACATATGTCTACAGAAATGATAATTTTGTGCTGGATCTAATCAGCCGCTGGATCCCGGAATCCAATTGTTTTGATATGACTCATGGAGAAGTAGGCATCAACTTGTGGGATTCCTACAAGATCTCAGGGGCTCCAATTTTAGGAGAAATGTATGATGAATTAATCCCCCCCACCAAAGTGACCTGGAATGATTCAGAGAAGACTCCGACTTTGGATTGATAGATATTGAAAATTTTCCACAAGAAAAAGAATTCAAAATCCACAAAAACTCATTCTAGAAAGGATATTCATCCAAAATATTGGATGGATATGTCTCTCATCAAGAGGATGGAGAAGGGACCCACTTATACTCGTCCTACCAGCTGCCCCAAAACACAGAAGAGGGGTGCTCTTGGCACATTATGTCCAACTCTAGAAGTGGGAGAGTTTGAAAAGTGGGGGGTATGAAGTGGATCAATGAATCCCAGAGAAGACCTATCTGGAGGTCTTTTTAGCTTTGTGGCTCGGTTTTTACCTTCTTCCAGTTAGTGAATACAAGGGAGGCGTCAGGCCAGGGACCTTCGTTGTTGCAGCCAAGTTGGCTGAGAGAAAAACGGTCGGGTCGGCCACCCTGATTTTGGCGAAGATTCACCGGATCTTACTCCATATCTATATGGGTATGTCTCCTCAGAGAATTGTGGGACCATTACAAGTTTTTTGTGGGTGGATCGCCACTCACTAAAGTACATACAATGTGAAGAGCGAAGTAGAGGATCCTGAATGTTCTTTTAGGCCATCGGTGTGGGCATTTTCTGGAAATTCTCCATTATCCATCAATTCCTATGATCTGATGGTGATGATGAGAATGCTCAAGGAATTTAATTTCTTTCCTTATGGAAACACTCCAACCGGGCGGTTTGGTGATGATGGAACAACTATCATAGAATTGAGGTTATATTTGCTGGCTTGTAGAGATGGTGTATTGGCCACCAGAATTGACGAAAAGATAATATGCGAGGCCTATGCTCCATACTGATTTTCATGCCAATTCAAGTGTCTAAAAAAGATTGTTGTATCCCCTCCCATGCACATCTGGTCAGAGAAGCACCCAATGGATTCTTGACAACTATGGTTGCTGATAGCTATGGAGAAAATCGGGGCAGTGTTTGATCTACCAGTTTCTAGATCCGCGAGTCAATTGACTACATGGTATGCCTAGAACTGGGTAGCATCATACCCTGAAGAGGTACTGAATCATATGTTCCCTCGGGTAGGGAAAAAAAAGATAACCATCAGGAAAGAAACCCTTCATCTGGAAGGTGATTTTTCCTCACCCAGAGTTGATTCACTGGGATCCTCACCCAGGTCTAATTCACTGGATTCCTAGGATGGGGATGATGATGCACGACATGCATCAATGTGGCCTCGTGCCACATAAAATCCTCCTGAGAGAGTCAAGAGGCCTACTCCATCGACTCCTGGTGAGTTATTTCATTGAGGAAATTTTTTTCCATTCTTTTATAGAGAAAAAAGTTTCATTCTCTTATCCTTTATCTGTGATTGCAGGAGCTGGGATGAAGTTGATGTCCCATATTGTAGGACTCTCATAACGGCCTTCTGGTGTACATGCTGAATATTTATGACCAACCGGTGCCCAGACATGGAAGAGTTTATATCGTGTTGCTGAAATCACCTGGATGGACTTATGAGAAGAGATATATATTCATTGAGTGGAGAATATACGGATTTCTACTGATATCCGCTTCGAGGATAACCCCAATGAAGTGTGGGCTTGCATCAGAGTGCAGGAAATGCTCATATATGCAATTGATGATACCATTCCTATTACCAAGAGGGTAAAGGAAATGATGAATCATGGCACCATTGAGGGGATTGGTGCTTCCGTAGATGATGATTGGCATGATTACGTGGCTCATGAAGATGTAAATTTCATTCCTTATTTTATTTTCAACTTAATTTTAGTCATTGATTTTTTACTTAAGAATATTACTATCTTTATCCTATAGATTTTTAGGAAAGGAACTACTGAGGTTCCTTCACCATAGTACAACCCTGGTGGCACCGCTCTTGGAGCCGTTGAATCTCCTCACGATCCGAGCGAGGTATCTCCAGGCCAGCAAGATATAAAAGAGGAGTTAGAAAGGGATTTTCACTATCCAATACCTATATTTGGAGGTATAGGTGTCAACACACCCAAGAGGTCAAAGAAGAAAAGTCATCTAAGGAAGAAGTACATAGATAGATGCTTCATCAGTAGTGGTAAGTCCTTTAGATATTCACGAATCCTAAATCATGAAAAAATCTCACATACATCTTGGGATTTCAGGGGCTTCTTCGATTTCCCCTTCCAGAGAGAGGACTGAACCTCCTATGAGGACGACCAAGGGTTTTGGTGAATTGTTGAAAAGTCATGCCGACCTGGTTGCTCTTGATGATGTGAGGATAGAAGAAGATCTACCTTCTATTCCCAGTACTGCTCTTATTGCTACTGCAAGGAGAGAAGAGCCTACTTTTGGTAAATTAACAATACTTCATAGAATGTTGAATGAAAACATCAATTGTCTTCCATTCTGTGATTCTCTAGGTTCAACACCTGCACCAGAACATTTGGAAACCACTGCAACTGACTCTGCAATTTTCCTTGAGGAAGCTATTAGGGATCAGAGGTCACAGGGAGGAGGGTTTCCAAGAAGACATGTCAAATTCTCCCCCTTGTGATACTAACCATGAATCTGAGATATCACTGCTGAAATGATGAAACTTGGTGAATCTTTTGAATAACTTTTAGTTCATGTTAAACTACCACGTGATTTAGAAGATTTTGGATGTGAGTGTTATCCTTCATCCTGTTAATTTTTTTTATTACATCTCTGACCATGATTGGTTAAAATGTGTAGTTCTATCTGAACAAGTTTTTGTTCTTCTGATGCCTGAAGGGGGTAGAGACAACCCTATCATTGCAGAGACGTTATCTCAAATGGAGCTTATCCTAGTAGAGCTTCCAAAAATCCATCCTGAAAATCCTGTTGATGCTAGGAATGTTGGGGATGAGCCTTCCCATGCTACTGATCTACCATAGGGTAAAATATGATAATATATTTGGTTGTATTTAATTTGTAACATAGATAATAAACTTTTTTAATCATTTGTAACTAACCAAAGGTTTCAATTTACTATGTAGGGTCATCAATTTCTACGGTGAGATCTGAAGGTGATGCTTTAGCCTTAGCCCCAACGGGAGTATAATGTGACGTACCAAGGGTCAGGGGAGAAAGAGCAGAACAAGGAACATCGTTAAGTTCATTAATCATAGAATACATTCCCCCCGTTAATAGTGATGTTGAATCAGACCCAGAGGTGCAAAAAGAACTCCAATTCTCACGTCGTAAGGCATGGTAGAATATATGGAAGATCATATCCAAAGTGCCTCTTAAAGAGTTGTCTTCAATGATCCCATGAATTTCATCCTTCTTCATCATGCTGGGACTTGGTAGTTTTGGATATGAAGAGATTCATACCATGGTGAAATAAGTAATCTTAAGGAGGGAGGCTACTGACCAATATCTACGAATCCGAGGTTGTGTTGTCCCGAGCTAAGGCTGATCATTATGCAAAGCTGAAGGAGACGAAGAATAAAATCAAGGAGAAATTTTTCTAGAAGATGTATCTTTAGCAACAGTTAGATGTCGTTACTGGGGAACTTGACCATCATAACAATCCATTTGAAGGAGTCCAAACTTATGGTATGAAATCCATCGCAGAAGATAATAATGCACTTCATCATGTTGAAAATAGTGAAGCTAGTTGAGTGAACGAACATCATTTGTCTACTAATGAAGCTCAGGATACCATAAGTGAAATTAAAAGTTATGTTAAAAGCCTCTTGTAATTCATGAAAAAGATAAGACACTCCAATGTGTGGATGTTCTTCTAATCTTGTGCATCAATGAAAAATACATTTGAACTTCAATCATTTTTATCTGCATTCTCAATCTAATTACTTATATATTATATATTTTTTTACCTAATCCAATGAGCCTAGTAATAATAGTTTGATTTTTGATAGGATTATAAAAACAACCCCATAAACATTGAATCTTTGGTTTCTCAATATTTCCAAAATAGTACAATAAGAATGCTTAGCGAGCTGAGACTTGACTTTTGTTCAGATTTCCTTTTACAGGTTCCCAATTTAATGAGTACCCTGTCTCTTGTTGGCAGTTTAAAGTCATGCATGTCGGACATAAAAAGACTGATGTTTAAGGTTGAATAGCTTTGACTAATGGATTAAAATTGACTCAAATCCTTGATAATTTTCTTGAAAACATATTACCACATTTCTTTATGGGGGAAAACATGTAAACTATGACTTAAGAAATTTTGAATTTGAGGGATGATATGAAAAAATGGATAAAAGGAATTAGAGGAAGTATTTCCTAAGAGTGAAGTTACCACTATTTGATAAACCTGTTAGGGGGTTGAATTATGCAGGGACACTTAAGGGAATTGGCTGCATAACCAAATAATAGCATCTTTTGGATGACAAGTCCGTTCAGTAGACTACTTTTGTAAGGCCTCCTAGGGGAACGTGCTGCATAGTCAGAAAAAAGAACTCGCAGAAATTTTACTTTTCTATTGCTAAAAGACGGTGGAAGTTTATGGAGATTCAAATTTTCCAAAGCACAGAGTCTGCTGTATAGAGTGAGGTACTTGAATATGGAGAGGATATTTCCAATCAATATTTTCAAAGAATTAAATGAATATCACTCCTGCTATGGTTTGACATAAACATAGGGAACTGAAATATAAACCATAGACTTGAATACTTTCAGATCATGAAAAAGAGTATGAGACAAATATTTTAAGGATGGATATTTTGCAGATCCCTACATATCATTGTTATGAACAATAAGGAAAAAAGAGGTTTTCCCCCCAATAATGAAGTTACCAATATGTAACGAACCCGTTAGGGGGGTTGAATTATGCAGGGCCACCTAAGGGAACTGGTTACATAGTCAAATAATATCATATTTTGGCTGACAGGTCTATTATGTTAACTACTTATACAAGGCCACCTTGGGGCACATGCTTCATAATCCGGAAAAATAATTCCTAGGTATCAGAAATTTTGTGACCAAATTTCAAGAAAAGGGTTATAGTGATCTAGTAGTATTTAAGGTTAGGAGTACGACATATGAAAATGGGTATTGTCCAATGCATGAAGGAGATACATAGTCCAATTCTTACCATAATCATGTTGTGGTTGGGTCCTAAATTGAGATACTGTAATTTAGTACATATCTCATTAGGATAAGAATCAAGCCATACGTAATTCATGAAAATACAGTTTAACATCATGTGAGATGAGAGCGTAGGATATCTTAGTTTAGGGTCGTAGAGATCAGACCATAATTAGGGAGACACATTGTGTGGTTGTTATAAACCAGATGTGAATAAAGACCGATGTTTTCATAACACATTCATGTGTTCCCAGAGGGAATTTTCAGACAAGGGACTGAAAGTTGTGTTTGGAGTTAGGACCAATGACTTGGGGCTAGGTTCTAGGGATGCTCGAACGTTCCTACGCATTTTATAAGGATGGGAATCAAGCCATATGTAGTTCTTGAAATAACCTATGTCCATATTCTGTTTGTAAATGCTAAGGGTGAAAGGGGACTTTAATGCAATGATGGTTAGACCCAATATTAATGGTTTGGGCATTTTCCATGTATGCATGTAGTCCTTGGAATATAACATTATTGGAGATTAATGTCAATAATGATTCCCTCTTAGGTGAGGGTGTCAGAGACTGTTGTAGTTTATTGTCATACATGAAAAATGTGCAAATAGTTTAAGGAAATATGCATGGACCGATGCTGCATAGTTTAGTGTCATGTAGCTAGGACGTATTGCTATGCAATTTAATGTCTTGCAATGAGGAAAATGGGGGACTGTATAGTTTAACGTCATATAGCAAGGAAGATGATGAACTAATGTGGAAATATTGGTTTCGGGGGAGGGGCTTCACGGATCAACATTGTATGAGATGGAGGTGAACCGATATGAATATATTGGTTTTGGGCTTGAAACTTGAGAGGTTGCCTACATACCTAGCCTAGAATTCGAGGATCAATGTTAGCGTAGTTTTATTGAGAATGAATTGGTGATAGAGTTGTACTTGAGGACAACCCGAAGATAGTGTTGGGACTTATGCGTGGTTAACGGCCCAGAGAGGGTGTTATGGTTGAAGCTTAATCTAAGCTCACGTGATTCATGCTCAGTGTGAGAAACATGAGGTAAAAAAAACCCTAATGATGGACAGTTTAACGGCATTCTGGTCATCAAAGGGGGTACAGTTTAACATCATGTTGGACGATAAAGGGGCTATGCAGTTTAATGTCTTCGAGTGAGGAATATAGAGACCGTGTAGTTTAAAGGCTTATAGTGATGAATAATGGTGTTTCACAGTTTAGTGTCATGTATCAGCGACAAAAGGGGTGTATTTTTGTTACACAAAATACTTCTTCAAGAATCTTGCATTTGTTGAAGTTGTAATGCATTCTCCATCCACTGAGATTAAATAATAACCTCCATTGGAGTAGACCTTATGTATTGAGAATGGTACTTCCCACTTTGGCTCAAGCTTTGAAGGCTATTTTCCTAGTATAATTGGATTTCTAAAGGACAATACCAATTCTCCTTGAATGAATTAATGAAGATGAGTTTTTTCTTGAAATCTCGTGATATTTGATTCTGATAGACTTCCAAGTGGTGCAGGGTGCACAATCTATTTTCTTATAATTTTTCCAATTCATGAAGTCATTTCTGAGATTGTTCATCTGTGGATGACTGATCGCAAATGGATACTCTGAGTGAAGTTAACTGAAACTCAATGGGAAATATTGCGTCTGTTCCATATACCAATGAATATGGAGTTGATCGTGTAGTAGTGCGGGTGGTGGTCCACGAAGCCCATAATGCATGAAAAAAATTATGAGGGCATGATTTATTATCTTTATCCACCATCTTTTATAGTATGTTTGAAAGAGTCTTATAGAAGGACTCTATTTTTCCAATTTCCGCTGCACGATAAAGAGATGAATGGTTGGATTTGATGTCATATTCTTGATACAACATTATCACCTCAGATAAACAGAAGTTGGTTCCATTTTCTGTCAATATGGTATGTGGGACACCAAATATGCTAATGATGTTAGACTTGACGAAGCTAACAATCCTTTTAAAACTAACTTCTTTTAGATGTATTGGCTATTTCCATTTGGAAAGGAAGTCGGTAGTAGTAAGAATATACTTAAACTGCTTGGATGTAGCCGGAGGATAAGGTCCTACTACATCAATTCCCCATGGGGAAAATGGCCATGAGTATTTAGCTGTATAAAGCAACTCTGGGGGCTGATGAATGAATTTGGCACATACATGGAAAGAATGACACTTCGTAGTGAAATAAACACAATCATGCATCATTAAAGGCCAGAAGTATCCAAGCCTTCGAATTTTTCAAGAAATTATATGTCCAGACTGGTGGGCACCTCAATGTTCTGCATGTACTTCATTCAGGACAGCCATTGTCTCTTCACCATCAATACATCTGAAGATAATTCCATCAAAACCTCGCTTGTAGAGAATTTTTTGTTGATCTAGGCTATCATAAAGAGTAAAAATGACCACAAGTTTCTAGACTTGTTCTTTCCCATCTCTATCAGGTGGTAGTGTTCCAATTTGAAGGTATTCCCTGATAGGTGTCATCCATACTGTAGTATGACCATCTGTTTCAGAAATAGGACTAATTTCATTGATTTACTCTGTTCTAATTTGAAAATAATGGTGAAACTACATGACAGTGTGAAATAATGATGATTGTTTCATCCTGATTTGGATTTTCCAAGGCTGTAGCTACATTATCTGGGGCATCAACATAGTCATTTTATGATCATGGGATATAAGAAAATGTCAGTTCTGAAGGATATTCCACCATTAACTCTCTAAAAAAATCACACAAAGGCATTAACTCTTATTCTATAATGGCATAATCCCCATTGATTTGTTTTATTACCAAATCTGAATCACCTTTTACCTTTAAGTGATTCACCTGTTCCTGAAGTGCCAATTCCAAGCCTGCGATGAGAGCTTGATATTATGATTCATTGTATATACCACCTTCCAACAATAAGAATGAATAGTGTAGCACTGACTTTTCTAGGGAAATAAGTATTATTCCCAACCCAACTTTTTTGAATTTAGGATCTTCTATTTTCTTCCCTGTTGGACATCTGGAGGCACCATCGAATTACATTTCCCATGGTTGAGGATTATCTTGAATAGAAAAGACATCTTCATCAGGAAGTTCAGCATTAAATGGTGTATCTTCCACGGATGGATGCTCAGTAAGGAAATCGGCCAGATCATGGCACATTATTTCCTTTTAAGATAGGTATTGGAAATCAAACTGCTGCAAAATAACTGCCCACCTTTCCAGAAGTCCTGTAAGCCTGGGATGACTGAGGATGAATTTGAGCAGGTTATTGCAAGATACCAATTGGACCTTATGATGTTGCAGGTAGTGTCTAAATTTTTGAACTGCAATGTTTAATTCTAGGAAGAACTTTTTAATTCTTGAATATCATGTTTCTTCCTCAGGCATAGTTCGGCAAAGATAATAAAGGTTGTTTTCATTCCCAACATCATTCTTTAGGGAAATGAAGGCACCCAATGATCTCTCTAAATCAGTCACATAGAGAATAAGTGGTCTTCTTTCAACATGTGGTATTAATACCGATGGAATCAAGAGATATCTCTTGAGAATATCGAGTGCTTCTTTAAATTCTTTAGTCCACTAGAAGGTGACTCCCTTTTTCATTAATCTGATGAAGGATAAACACTTTCCTTCCAAATTGGAAATGAAATCCAGAATATAGGCCAAGCGTCATTGAAGTCCTCTAAATTCTATTAAATTTCGAGGATGTGACATACCAAGTATATATTTTTCTTCTCAGGATCAACTTCGATAACACAATGGAGTACAACATAGCAGATACATTTTTCTGAGGTTACCCAAAAAGCACATTTCAAGGGGTTCATCTTCAAATTATGTTATCAATGTTTGTTGAATATGATTTCCAGATCGGCCAAGTGATCAGATTTTTTTTTGGATTTAACCACCAAATCATCCACATAACATTCAACAAATTCTCGTAAAATGGTTTGAAGATATGGTTCATTTAATGTTGATATGTTGCACCAGCATTTTTTAGGCCAAAGGGAATTACACGGTAGAAAAACACACCTTGATGAGCTCTGAAAGTTGTAGAACCCTCATCCTCTGGGGCCATTAATATTTGATTATATCCAGAACAACCATCCATGGTGGAAAGAGCTTCATACCCAGCTATTTCATAGATTACGAGTTCTGTGACAGGAACTGGAAAATCATCCTTGGGACAATGTTGCTTAAGATTTCTGAAGTCAATGAAAATTGTAATTTGTCCATTCTTCTTTTTCATAGGGACAATATTAGCCAGCCATTTGGGATACTGAATTTCTCTAATGAATTTATATTTTATAAGCTTATCAACATCAGCTTTATTATTGGAGGCATAAGTTGGGTGTCTTCTTCTTGCGGCTTGCTTGAATCCTCAATGTCCTTCTAGAAAACCCAAATGAAGAGTGGAAACATTATAATCAAGACCTGGCATTTATGTATAATTACAAGAAAATACATCTCAATTTTGCTTTAAAAATGAAGTATACATTTTTTGATCTTCAAGAGTCATGGCCGCACTAATTAAAGTTGGGAGTGGATCTTCTTTTCTACACAGATTTATTTTTTTGAGCTCATCCACAGTGGTAGAGATACCCTGTTCAAATGCTGTAGGAGCATCTCTGAGATCTTCCTCTTCTTCTTCAAAATATGTTAGTTCCTCTATTTCTACTTGTATATTAGATAATGAGGCAGAACTTATATGTTCATGGTAGAAGTTAAAACATGAACATACTGAAGAAGAGGCTGCCATTTATGACCCTATCGATGATGAATGGTCTTCCTGGGTTGATAGAGAGGAGATTTTGGATTGATAATCGACATCATTGTTTTCATCTGGTATTTCTATAACTTCTTCTGACATGGTCGATGATGTATAGAATTTATAGATTTCGGTGGAAGAAATGAAGACATCTCCATTTAAGATTTCATCATTGCTTGGTGAATCAACAATTTCTCCCATGCTGTCTGGATCAATTTTCGTAATTGAAATTTTGGAAGTTATCATAAGAGTGTTTGTATTTGGGTCTATCTCATCAATTCGACTGATATGCAACACATAATCTGTACTGTAACACCTGAGACTTTTATGAGAATTTTTTTTATGTTATATACATCATCAAAGGAATCTTTCACTATACACAACAGTATCTTGGCTTGCTCTACACACAAACGCAACCTTCCTTGATAGCTTGCGTTGTACACAATACCGAGTTTCACTAAACAGTGATATGTTATTAAAATCTTATTAAAACATGCCGTTATGAATAGTAATACCCAATTTTTGAAATTTTATAAATTTTATCTTTTAAATTGGACTTCATTTTTGGATTCGGAATATCAAAATTAGCCTAGGGTGAATTTTTGGTATTTTTCTGAAAACATTCAATTTTTGATGAATAGTGAAAACACTGGGATACTATTTAAAACCAGCTTTTTATTTAAATAATTATTTATTTTATTTAAAATTAATTTAGGTTAAAATTGATACGTAACACTTATATAAGTTCAATGTAATTCATTGAAGTCATTTTATAATAATTTTAGATATATAATAATTTTATTGAACTTTTCACCGTCTTTTACCCACCTCCTAGAAGAGTTTAAAAATTTATATAAAACTAAATTTTACCAATTATGTGAGTTGAATTATGAAAATCTGAGAGACACAGTTTATATCAAGGTTTAAAATGTGGTTTAATAAGATAAAAATATTTTTTGTTGAATAGTAACTTTTTACTTTTATTTACCACGGTTAAAAATAAATAGGTTACTTAAGGGTAAAAAAGATATTATTATCACCCTAAAACATGTTCTAATTATATTGGATAAGTGTAATTCGACCAAAAACAACCTTCGGAATAAAATATGACCATTTAGGTCCACTTGGATTAGATTTGGACATTAATTATTAATTTATTTAAAGAAAGGTTAAAATAGTTAAAATCAATGTTTAATAACTAAATAATTTTTAATATAGGGTTATACATAAGATAAATTAGACTATAAATATTAATTAGAAATATAAAAAGATTTCCTACATAATGGTATTTTATTTTTAATTTTTAGACATTAAATAAGTTAATTTATTTATGACACAATGATGATGCAGTAATTATCTTATTAATAAAATATTAACATAATTGATGTTATAAATACCCAAATAAATGTAATTTGTGTCTTTTTATAAATTAAAATAATTTTCTAGGTTAATATGACATGTTATTATTGATTTAATTAACTTTTTTATAACTAATCATGCTGTTATAAGTTTCAAAAAAATCAATTACCAAATAGTGTGAAAATTGACATAAAATAGTTTTTAAAACAAATATTATATTATTATTTATTAATTTGTCCCTAAAAATATATGGTTAGGAAAAATGACATATATAATGTTATATATATTAATAATAAACAACTTTGGGTTCGTTTTCTTTTTTATAGTAAGTTTATTAACCATATAGTGTAAGAAAACTAGATGACACCGTAAAAGTTAAATTATTTAACATAGAGTTAAATCTAAATGATAAGGTTAAAATATTAACCTAAACTTGTATAAGATCTATTTGATGACATTATTTTGACCCATCCCCACCTTAGCTTCGAAATAAATCAATTTGGAGCTATTAAAAACCGAATATTACTTTATAATAAAATAATATTTTATGTTTTTCTGAAGGTGCCCCTCTCATCCCTTATAAAAGGGCACCTCCTCCCTCTCATACTCACACCTCCTTGAGCCTTCAAGCAAGGCCAACCCCTGACAATTTCTCTTATCCACTTCCATAGAATGAATCTACAGGTCCTAGTCATCTTAAAAGACCATCTTTAGTGCCCTAAGAAGAGGTTAAGAAGATGCGCTTGAAAGAAGAGGTAATGTCCATTACCGATTCTTTCAACATTATCTTTTCCTTCTACTTCTTATTCTTTAGTTGTTTTATTATGAAGTAATAAAATCTGTATCACTCATATACTGATATGTTATTATAAATATGAAACAACCCTCTTTAACCTTCTATCCATCCTATGGAAAACGAAATCACCGCACGTGCGTACGTATGGAATACCATCTCCACGTCATGGTTTAATATGTTTTCCACCACAACTATACGTGGATGGCTATAATGGTGTAAAGAATAACTATATATGATTATTTTAATGTGATATTAATTTTGAAATAGTATACAAACACTTCAATACAATTCCATGATAATTGGAACAATATCACCGCTCGTGCGTACGTACGGCCTACCGTCACCACGATGTTATGCGACTCATTTTACATGATATTCAATGCTTGATGATAATTTAAATGAATTGAATGAATAAATATTTTATATATTACACTTATATCATTCTTGATATGAGTTATCTATAACCTAAAAGAAGAATAAGAATTTATTCGACAAAACACGCATAAGAACAAAAAGCAATAAACACACGAATAACAAGTAACAATGAAATATTACTAATAAGATGCTAAGAATATGACCATATATGATATCATAAAAATGAGTAAAATTATGGAATAAGTCAATAACATTATTTAAATCATTATAATGGATGTTTGGACTCGTACGAATAAAATCGGATCTAAGGTAAGGGAAAATCTCGCAATCTCATTTTTATCCGAGATTGTTTATACTTCAGAATTTACTGGGGAATATTTATCATCCACATCCATATCTCAATAATATGTAATATTATTTCTATCCTCCTATAATTTTTTAAATCCAATTATACCCTTCGGTGAGTTTTTAGTAAAATATATGAAAGGAATATTTTGTCGTTTTTCGAACAAAGTACTTTTTGACTTTTCCGGCCAAAGTATGAGAAGAATGACTTTTTTTAACTTATATGGAAAGTGTGGATTTTTAGAACATTATTTACATGAATCTTACTTTACAAGATTTCATGTTTATATTTAATCACATTCTTTTATTTTAGAATTATATGACATTTTAAGAATGGAAAATGTTTTTGATGTAGAAAGGATATTTTCCTCAATAATAGAGTTCAAGCATTTCATAAAAATTATATTCCATCTAAGATAATATATTGTTCTGTTTCTATACCTCTTTTTACATTGATTTGATTATGTTATGATGGAATTATTTTTATTAAGTCCTTTTATCTTATATGTATTATGTTATTATGGGATGATGTTTAAGAATCCCATTTTTATCACATGGGTTATGCTATGATGTATGATTTATGATTTTGTGGAACACATAAGAATGGTTTCATTATGAGATGGGTGAGACCTATACCTCCATCCAATGCATTGGGTAATGATTTATATCTCATGAGATAGACATGGCTGGAACGACATGTTAATTAGGTTCAGTGAAATAAGACAGAAATGAAGAGTGAACTCGGTTAAGAAATAGACTTTGTCTGCTAAGATAGTCTTGGAAATGAGTCTTGACTACTAAGAAATGATTCTCTATGATTATGTGTGTATTCCAAAATGTTTCATGTTTGATGTTATGATTATTGGGATTACATTTCACTATTATGACTTATCCCATGTTATGATATTATGATCTCTTATGCAGGCTATGACTTTCAAAATGATATGTTCTTATGAATATGATATGAATGATATTTCTTTAGTTTACCCTTACTGAGAATTTAAGCTCACCCTTTTGTATGTTTTCTTTTACCCAGGTTAGGAAGAAAGACATTAAGTAATATATTTCATAATGGACTCTAGATATGATAGAATAAAAGGGAGACAGTGTAGATGATTTATGAACCCGTTGTTTTTGTTTCCCAGTTTCTAAAGATACTATAACTATACGGTCCTTTCATGTCTCTGTTATATGTTGTAATAAGTGTGCTTCAATTCTGAAGTAATAACAATTTATGTAATGTATGGGACTTTATAGTTGGTATCATAGGAAAGGTATAGTCAACCTTTGGAAACTAGGATGTGAAAGCCTTAGTAAGAACCCTAAGGATAAATCTAAGCATAGAACACAATCTTAGTGTTTTAAAAATGGCCATGAACAACCTATGATATGACTTTAAGTGTGAAATTTTATTCTTGATTATGTGGTTTTCCTATTATAATTTGTGTTGCTCACACTATTCTTCTTGGTTTTAGTAAATGGTTGGAACCCGAAGGAACTGTGTTAATGCAGAATGCGACAGGCAATGCAATGATTGTCTCACTGATAAACCAAACGTTATGGGAGCTGGAATGAAAAATCTTGTGACCACACTCACACAACATTTTCAAGCTATGAATCATGACGGACTTCCAAATGAGCAAAGGAAGGAGAAACATTCTGTTTAATCCTTCATGAGGCAGCGTCTGCCCTCATTCAGTGGGTCTACTGATCCATTAGTGGATGAACAATGGATCAGTACCACTGAAAATATATTTTCAGTTATTCAATGTTCTGAACATGATAAAGTCATCTTAGCGTTATATCATTTGTAAGGTGAAGATGATCAATGGTGTAATATTATCAAGAATACAAGGACAAGAGATGTAAATTAGTCCATGGAATGGGATGAATTCAAGAACTTATTATTTAATAAGTACTTCCCTCGTATTCTTTTAATAAAGATGAAGAAGTAGTTTCTTGAACTAATGAAAAAGGATGATGAATCAGTTGGTACCTATGAAGAAACTTTTACAAGTCTTACAAGGTACGCTTTGGGGATTATTATCCAACCTGATAGTAAGATCGATCGATTATTTAGTGGCTTAAAAAAAGTCTTCGAAGGGTGTTAGCCATAAGGGACTTCAGTAGCTACGAGGAAATCATTATATGTTCTCTCATGGTTGAGATGGAGATTGGAGTAACCCATCAGTCATATGCATTTGATAAGAAGAGGAAAATGGAACTGAAAGGAAAATATAAAGATCAAAATGAAAAGAAGATGAGTTTTCCCTTATACTAAAAGTGTGGAAAGAAACATCGAGGTAGTTTTCTTATAGGGAAAAGTAAATGTTTCAAATGTGGAAAGGAAGTTCATCAGGCATTTGAATGCCGCAATGATGGGAATAACTTGTCTAGTGATGCGAACAAAGAAAAGGCTACACAGAGTGTACCTCCTACACATCAATGTTACAAGTGCAAGGAAATGGGGAATTATTCTAATCAATGCTCTAATCCAAGGGTTTCTGATGATGATCGACGTCAACAATCTCTAAAAGCTAATGAAAAACGAAAGTCACTTGAAATTTCTACCAACGATGTGGAGTACAATAACGTAGTGGTGAAAGGTACAATTATCATCCACTATAAAGTACAAAATTTTTTATTTGATTTTGGATCCACCCACTCTTTTATTTCTGAATAAATTTCTAAGGGTATGACTAAATTACCTCAACAATTAGATGTTGAGTAAGTTGTGACAACCCCTAATGGCACGACAGTCGCATCAAAAGTTTATAATTCTTCTCTGATTGAAGTTTGTGGTAATGTGATTCTTGAAAATCTTGTGATCCTTTCTATAGTGGAATTTTATGTGATTCTTGGCATGGATTGGATTTCTTTATATGAAGCTCATATCAATTTCCAATGAAGGGAAGTCACATTTCATATTCCAGATCAATCTATGATCGTCTATCGATGCAAGGATGAACATAAACATCAAGTGGAAATTTCTTACATCTTTTGTGTCTGGATTCCACTAAATGAAGGTCATTTATCTCAAATGGTTGGTGAGAAACTCACGATTAAGAATATGACCATTGTATGGGAGTTTTATGATGTCTTTCCGGAGGAATTTCCGGATCATCCACCAAATCGTGAAGTTGAGTTTTCAATAGAACATGTACCGGGTGCTTTGCCTATTTCAAAGACACCTTATAGAATGGCCCCAATTGAGTTGTAGTAATTGAATAATCAACTCTAAGAGAATCTTGATTAGGGATTCATACGCCCTAGCGAATCACCTTGGGGAGCACCTGTTCTATTTGTTGAGAAGAAAGATGGATCAATGAGACTCTGTATTTATTATAAAGAACTTAACAAGATCACTATCAAGAACAAATATCATCTCCCATGCATTGATGACTTATTTGAACAACTATGTGGAGCTCAATACTTTTCCAAGATTGATCTCCATTTAGGGTATCATCAATTAAGGGTCAAAAGGGAGGTTATACCAAACATGACTTTCCGTACAAGGTATAGACACTATGAATTTATAGTGAATCCATTTGGTCTTACGAATGGCCCTACTATCTTCATGGATCTGATGAATAGAGTGTTTAGAGAATATCTTGATCAGTTTGTGGTAGTCTTTATAGAAGATATTCTCGTCTATTTAAATGGTAAGGAAGAACATGAAGATTGCCTGAGAATTGTATTAAAGACCCTGAGAAAGAATAACCTTTATTCCAAATTTACCAAGTGTGAATTTTGGCTTCAAAAAGTTTCATTTTTGGATCACATAATCTCAAAAGAGGGGATACTTATGGATCCATCAAAAAAAGTGGTTATCGAATGAAGGTCAAGACCAACAACAGTAACTGAGATCCGAAGTTTTCTTAGTTTGGATTGATATTATCAATGTTTTGTGAAATATTTTTCACGATTCTATAATCCACTCACCAGGTTGACTCGAAAAAGAGTTAAGTTCGTGTGGACGGAGGAATCTGAAGAGAATTTCAAGGAGTTGAAAAGAAGGTTATCTAGTGCACCTGTGATCTCACTACCTTGTAGTGGAGAAAGGGTTGTGATCTACAGTGATGCATCCAAGAAGGGTCTGGGGTGTGTTTTCATAAAAAATTATATGGTGATAGCTTATGCCTCACGATAGTTGAAAATCCATGAGAAAATTTTCCCAACTAATGATTTGTAGTTAGCTGCGGTAATATTTGCATTAATGATTTGAAGGCATTATCTTTATGGTCAAAGGTGTGATATTTATGATGATCATAAATGTTTAAAGTATATTTTCTCACAAAAGAAGATTAATATGTTACAAAGAAGATGGTTGGAGTTGATTAAGGATTACGACTGCTCAATTCATTACCACCCTGAGAAAGCAAACAAGGTGCCAAGTGCATTAAGTCGATAAGACCATGCCAGCTTATCCATGATGAGGATCACAAAAGATCCAATATTTATGTATTTACAAAGGATGGATCCTGGAATTATAATGGAAGGGGAAAAATCATATATTTCTCAAATGAAGGTTCAACCATCTATACATGTGAAGATTAATGAAGCACATAAATAAGATGTAGAGTTACAAAAGAAGGTGAGAAATGTTCTTGAAATCAACCTTGATTGTGATGGGATAATAAAGTTCAGGAATCGTGTTTGTGTTCCTCCCATCCCCGAATTAAAGAAGGATCTACTGGATGAGGCTCATAGTTCTTCATTCTCTATTCATCCTAGAAGCACGAAGATGTATAAGGACCTGAAAGAGTACTTCTAGTGGGATGGAATGAAAAGAGTTGTTGTTGAATATGTCTCTTGATGCTTGGTTTTAGAGCACGTTAAAGCTGAGAGACAGAAGTATAAGGGGATGATACAACCATTACCCATAACCGACTGGAAATGGGAAAGAATCACTATGGTCTTTGTCACTAGACTTCCTAAAACATCCAAAGGAAATAATTCTATCTGGGTCATAGTTTATGGTCTTACGAAGTCGGCACACATCATTTCTATTACAGAGGATTTCTCTCTGGATCAGCTAGCCAGGATATTTGTAAAGGAAGTGGTAATATTGTATGGAGTACCACTTTCCATTATATCTAATCGGAACCAGAGGTTTACCTCAAAGTTATGGGGAAGTCTTCAGCATACTCTGGATACAGAGTTGAGTTTCACCACTGCTTATCATCCTTAGACAGATGGTCAGTCTGACAGAAAAATTCAATCTCTAGAAGATATGTTAACAGCTTGCTCTATGTATTTCAATGGTGGTTGGGATCAACACCTACATTTGGTGGATGTTTCTTATAATAATATCTTTCACTCCAGTATTTACATGGATCATTATGAAACTCCCTATGGAAAGAAACATCAAACTCCCACTTGTTGGGATGAAGTTGGGGAAAGAAATCTATTAGGACCTGATCACGTTGATGAGATGGAAGAAAAGGTCTGACCTCTTCAACAACACATAGGAGAACCTCAAAGTCATCAAAAATGTTATGCCGATAATCGAAGAAAAGACCTACAGTTTCAAGTGGGTGATAAAGTGTTCTTATTAATATCTCTTTGGAAAAGAGTAATATGATTTGGAAAGAAGGGAAGCTGAGCCCTAGGTATATTGGTCCTTTCGAAATACTGGATCGTGTTGGGAAGGTATCTTACAGATTGGAACTTCCACCGAATCTCTATCAAGTTCACGATATGTTCCGTGTATATCTCCTATGAAAGTACATACTCGATCCTTCAAATGTACTCAGGTCAAAAGATGTACCGCTGGAGCAAGGTATTTCTTATGAAGAAAAGCCAATATAGATTCTGGATCGTAGTGAAAAAGTCATACGGAACAAGGCTACTCTCTTGGTGAATGTTTTATGGAGTAAATACCAATTAGAAGAATCTACATGGGAGCTTGAGGATTTGATGAGGGAGAGGTATCCTCATCTGTTTGTTATAAAGTGATGAATTTCAAGGGCGAAATTTATTTTATGGGGGGTAGAATGTAACACCCGATACTTTTATGCAAAATATTTTGTTTTTATGTTATATAAATCATCAAAGGAATATTTCACTACACACAACACTAGCTTGGCTTGATATACACGCAATCACGATCTTCCTTGATAGCTTTCGTTGATCACAATACTGAGTTTCCCTAAACAGCGATATGCTATTAAAATATTATCAAAACTAGCCGTTATGAATAGTAATACCCACTTTTTGAAATATTATAAATTTTATCTTTCAAAATGGACTTCATTTTTGGATTCTTAATATCGAAATTATCGTAGGGTGAAATTTTGTTATTTTTCTGAAAACATTCAATTTTTGATGAATAGTGAAAACACTGGGTTACTATTTAAAAACTGACTTTTTATTTAAATAATTATTTATTTTATTAAATTTATTTTAGGTAAAAATTGATACATAATACCTATATAAGTTCAATGTAATTAATTATAGTCATTTAATAATAAATTTAGATATATAATAATTTTATTGAACTTGTCACCGTCTTTTACCCACCTCCTAGGAGAGTTTGAAAATTTATATAAAATGTAATTTTACCGCTTCTATGAGTGGAATTTTGAAAATCAGAGAGACACAGTTAATATCAAAGAGTAGAATGTGGTTCAATAAGGTAAAAATAAGTTTTGGTGAATAGTAACTTTTTACTTTTATTTACCACGGTTAAAAGTAAATAGGGTAATTAAGTGTAAAAATGATATTATTATAACTCTAACACAAGTCCTAATTCTATTGGATAAAAGTAATTCGACCAAAAAAACCTTAGGAATAAAATATGACTATTTAGGTCCATTGGGATTATATTAGGACATTTATTATTAATTTATTTAAATAATGATTAAATTATTTAAAATCATAGTTTAATAACTAAATAATATTTAATATAGGGTTATACATAAGATTAATTAGACTATAAATATTCATTAGAAATATAAAAATATTTCCTACATAATGGTATTTTATTTATAATTTTTTGACTTTAAATAATTTAATTTAGTTATGACACAATGATGATGTAATAATTATCTTATTAAAGAAATATTAACATAATTGATGTTATAAATACCCAAATAAATGTTATATTATAATTTTTATGAATTAAAATAAATTTATTGGTTAATATGACATGTTATTATTGAGTTAATTAACTTTTTTCTAACGAATCATTCGGTTATGATTTTCACAAAAATCAATTACAAAATAGTGTCAAAATTGACATAATATTGTTTTTTTAAAAATATTATATTATTAATTGTTATTTTATTCTAAAAAATCCAAGGTTCAGAAAAATGACATATATAAGGTTATATATATTAATAATAAACAACTTGGGGTTCGTTTTGTATTTTATAGTAAGTTTATTAGCCATATAGTGTAAGAAAACAAGAAGACACGGTAAACGTTGAATTATTTAACTTAGAGTTAAATTTAAATGATAAGATTAAAATAGTAACCTAAACATGAATAAAATCTATTGGATGAGAGTATTTCGACCCTTCCCCACCTTAGCTTCAAAATAAATCAATTTGGAGCTATTAAAAACCGAATATGACTTTATAATAAAATAATATTTTAAGTTTTTCCTATGGTGCCCCTCTCCTCCCTTCTAAAAGCGCACCTCCTCCCTCCCCTCCTCACACCACTTTGAGCCTTAAAGCTCGGCCAAACCCTTCCAATTACTCTTCTATGATTCCCTAGAAACATCCTAGAGGTCCTGGTCGTCTTAATAGACCATCTTTAGTGCCCTAAGAGGAGGTTAAGAAGTGGCGCTTCAAAGAAGAGGTAATGTCCATTACCGATTCATTCAACTTTATTTCTTCTTCCACTCCTTCTTCTTTAGTTGTTTCATTATGAAGTAATAAAATCAGTATCTCTCATATACGGATATGTTTTTATAAATATGAAACAAACCTATTCACCTTCTATCCATCCTATGGAAAACGAAATCACGACGCGTGCGTACGTACGGAATACCATCTCCATGCCGTGGTGTAATCTGTTTTCCACCACCACCATAATTGTATGGGTATAATGGTTTAAAGAATAACTATATATAATTATTTTATAGTGATATTAATTGTGAAATTGTATACATACAATTCAATACAATTCCACGATCATGGGAACGATATCATCGCTCGTGCGTACGTACGGCCTACTGCCTCCACAATGTGATGCAATTCGTTTTACATGATCTTCAATGCTTAATGACTCTATAAATTAATTGAATGAATAAATACGATATATATTACAATAATAACATTCTGTAAATGAGTTATCTATAACCTAAAAGAATAATAAGAATTTATTTGAAAAATAACGCATAAGAAGAAAAAGCAATAAACACCCGAACAACATGTAACAATGAAATATTACTAATAAGAAGGTAATAATATGACCATATATGATATCATAACAATGATTAAGATTCTATAATAAGTCAATAACAATATTTAAAATCATTATACAGGAGGTCTGGACACATACGATGCAAACCAGACCTAAGGTAAAGGAAAATCTCACAATCTCATTTTTATCCGAGATTGTTTATACTTCAGAATTTACTGGGGAATATTTATCATCCTCATCCATGTTTTCACAATATTTAATATTATTTCAATCCTCCTACAATTTTTTAAATCCAATTTTACCCTTCGGTGAGTTTTTAGTAAAATATATGAATGAAATCTTTTGTCTTTTTCGTACGAGGTACTTTCTGACTTTTCCGGACAAAGTACGAGAAGAATGTATTTTTTAACATATAAGGCATGAATGGATTTTTACAACATTATTTCCATGAAGTATACTTTACAAGTTTTTATGTTTATTTTTATTCAACTTATTTTATTTTAGAATTATATGACATTTTAAGAAAGGAAAAAAAATTTGAAGTAGAATGGATATTTTCTTCAAGAATGGAGTTCAAGATTTCTATCAAAATTATTTTCCATCTAAGATAATATAGGGTTATGTTTCTATCACTATTTTTATATTGATTTAATTATGTTTTGATGGAATTATTTTTATGAAGTCCTTTTATCTTATATTTATTATGTTATGATGGCATGATGCTTAAGAATCCCATTTTTATTACATGGGATATTCTATGATGTATGATTTATGATTTTGTAACACACATAAGAATAGTTTTATTATGAAATGGATGTGACCTATATCTCCCTCCAATGAATTGGGTAATGATTTATATCTAATGATATAGACATGTCTGGAATAGAAGGTTAATCTGGTTTAGTGAAACAGGACTGAAACGAGGAGTGAACACGATTCAGAAATGGACTTTGTCCGCTAGGATAGTATTTGAAATGAGTCTTGAATATTAAGAAATGATTCTATATGATTATGTGTGTATGAAACAAAGTTTTATGGTTTATTTTATGATTATTGGTATTAAATTTCACAATTATGATTTATCCCATGTTATGATATTATGATCTCATTTGTAGGCTAATATTTCCAAAATGTAATGTTCATATGAATATGATATGAATGGTATTTTTCTTTAGTTTACCCTTACTGAGAATTTGAGCTCACCCTTTTGTATGTTTTATTTTCCCCAGGTCAGGAAGAAATATATTATGTAAGATATGCCAAAAGGGACTGTAGATATGATAAAATAAAAGCGAGACAATGAAGATGATTTATGAACCAGTTTTTTATGTTTTCTAGTTTCTAAAGACACTATACCTATACAGTCCTTTTATGGTTTTGTTATATGTTGTAATAATTTTGCTTCAATTCTGAGGTAATAACAATGTATATAAATTATGTTTTGTTATATGTACTCACATGTATGAATGGGTCTACTAGAATTTTTTCCAAACCATATGGAGAATTAATTTTGGTATCCTTCTTTGTTGTGGATTTTTCCATTCCCTACATGTGATAAAATTCTACCTCAATGTATTGAGATTCACATGTTTTTTAATAGGGCTTTATCACTATATAATATCTCAATATGACCATTGAAAAAAATATTTGAGACATTGATGGTATAAAGAAGGTACGACTGCATGTTGATGTAGCGAAGGTCTTCTAAGATAAATGATGAAGGTTGTGTCCTAATAAACAACCCTGAAATCTAAATTAGATACAAGGTCTCCAAACGGAATTCTAAGTGTAATTTCACCCATAGGATCTTTTTCATTCTTATCATATCCTTGAAACATCAAAGTAAAATGAGATAAATCATATTTAGTGAGGCCCAATCGACTAAGTGTAAAAATAGGAATGAGATTAACTCTGGAGAAATTATCAATGAAAGCTCATAGGATGTCTATATCATTGACATTTCCAGATAGACACAAAGGTATGATATGACAATGTACAACATCATCTTCATATTCATCTGTAAAAGATATCACTTCATGACATTCTGTAGGATCATTCTTTTTTTGGTAAACCTCATCCACAACAATTTCAGTTTCGAATTCTTGAGGGCTTGACAAGGACTCAATAAGTGCCTCTCAAATATCTTTTAAAAGATTCAAGGAATCCAAGAATTTATAACATTGCTGGTACATGGGCCAAATGTTTCAAGACATCATACTTTTGGTCCAAAGGTCTGTGTTTCCCATCAAAAAATGTGGTTTTGCAGGTTCCTTGGAAGTTGACTCTTTGGAAGTAGATGCATCCCATATCGGGGTAGGAGTTGGAAATACTCTTGGCTTTGGTAGATTAGAGCTACTAGGTCTATCTATTTTATTAGAGGAAGAATGAGTTACCTCTAATCGGTCTTCCAAAATAACTGCACTTGCACCAAATCTACCATGTGTGGAAGAACTATCTTGTTTCTATTGAGCTCGTTGAAGGGATTTTCCTTGAGTTTCTGCCGCATATATAGTTCTAGTAGGGGTAGGATTGAAATAGTGGCTTCTGGAATATCCACATCTTCGCTGGTATCCTAAACCTCTGTCTCTTCCTCTAATTCTTTTGTTATATATAGGGAACTTAGGCTCATCATAATTAAAAATGTCACCGGTATAAGGATCTATTAAATGAATAATATTAACAGAACCAAAGACTAATTCTTCCTCTGATAAAGATTCTACCTGATTAGCCAGTTCAACCTGTGTCATTTGGTTGGGTGGTGCCCGTACTTTTGAAGAAGAAGGCAAAAAATATCCCAGATTCAAAGATAATTTAGGCTTTGACATGAACTCATCTTCTTCTGAATGCTCTTCTTCCTTCAAATTATGCTGCTTTCAATATTTTCCGTCGGATGAAGGGGTTTTTTTCTGTGGCATTCCTATCAGAAGACACAATTGGTTGATTCAATTGTGTTTCTAAAATGGCATGAATTTGGTTGATCGTTTTCCTGACCATCCAATCATCATATTTTAATGAATTTTTACTTTGACTTCATGCCACTCGTCTTCTTCCTCTAGATCAGTAGTAGTAACACATGCTACCTGGGCTGAAGAACCTGCTAGTTTTACCTGTCTAGAGTCCACCATATTTTATAGGAGGTCATTTAAGACAAAACACTCCTAAATGTGATTACTCAACATCTGATGAAATGGGAAATAGTTGGGGAGCTCTTCATCTCCTTCCTTGTTTGGCCTTTTGGGCCTTGGAAACTGAACCATATTGTTTTCCAGAGCCGAGATGAAGTAGCCAGGAACATGTTGATTCTGTAAAAAATAAACTCTATTCTTAAATCCATTAATATGATTCCATATTTGATCTCTTTTATCTTCTTGATGAGGTTGCCTTTGTTGTTGATGCCTAGGAGGGGAATCCCTTCGATACGATGAATGTTTTGAAGTGGAAGAAGTCACAAATGCTTGTTTAAGTGTAACTCCAGCAGTCTGTGCATTCCCTATTATCCTTCTTGGAACTGATGGAATTACACAAGTTTTATCCTTAGTCCTAATAAGATATTCCTCTATCTAGTGAGCGAATGAAGCATGGTCTCAAAACACTCCTGTGTATTTCGCAGGGATCAACTGTGTGCCTAATTCATCACGTAGATTTTCCACACAGATTGGTATCAACTCTTCTTGAGAGAGTGCTAAACATAAGGAATATGTTAATCCCTTCCACTAAGCAATGAAATCCAAAACACTTTCATTTTCCCTTTTCATACAATTGGTATGATAAAAAATTGTCGTCTTTGGAAATGTTGAGCTAAATTGACGAAAGAATTTTTTACAGAGATCTTCCAACACAATAATTGACCAGGATTGCAAACTTGTATACCAGACGAAAGCATGCCCTTGTAATGCCTGCACAAAACACCTCATATTAACTACTTCTTGTTGTTAAGGATTTCACATCATAGTATCACAATGAGAAACAAAATATGTTAAGTGTTGTTCTGGATCTGATGAACCATTAAATATTTGGAATGTGGTACTCACAAAATTTGGCGGGGGAGGAATTACATCCACTCATTCAGGGTGATATCTCTTCTCTGGTTGTACTGGTGCATTCATTCCTTACATAGCTTCCAACTGAGCTGTTAATGACTCAATGGTATCCATTAATTTTTGAGAAACATCTGATTGAGCTTGGACCTGTGAAGGTGCAAGAAATGGTGTTTGGACAAGTGTGGTGATCGGTACTCTCACTGATGGTAGTATTACCAGTTTCTGTCAGGTACAACCCATAGGACAAGACCTATGAGTGTGTATTTGTAATGGGGGATATTATTGTCCCATCCCAGTAGCTGCAACAAATTCCCTTGAGTGATTAACTCCATCATGATTAGGAGGAAGACTACCTTGAAGTAGTTCCGCATTTAACCGTCTTAAAACCTACATTTCTTCCTCTTGTTGTGTGAACCTTTCCTCTAATTAGAGTGATTAAACTTCTCCAGGGGTAGTGTGGAATGTTACCTTACTTTTTTCATTTCCCCTTATTGTATTTGTAACACCCGAGACTTTTATGTTATATAAATCATCAAAGGAATCTTTTTCTACACAACACTTGCTTGGATTTCTTTACACGCAATCATGACCTTCCTCGATAGCTTGCGTCGTACGCAATACCGAGTTTCACTAAACAACAATATGCTATTAAAACTAGCTGTTATGAATAGTAATAACCACTTTTTGAAATTTTAAAAATTTTATTTATCAAAATGGACTTCATTTTTGGACTCAGAATATCGAAATTATCCTAGGGTGAAATTTTGGTATTTATCTGAAAACTTTCAATTTTTGATGAATAGTGAAACCACTAAGTGGTAGGTTAAAAACTGAATTTTGCATAAAACATAATTTTACCACTTCTGTGAATGGAATTTCAAAAATCCTACAGGCACGGTTGATATAAGTAAGTAAAATGTGGTTCAATGAGATAAAAATAATTTTTTGGTGAATAGTAACTTTTTTCTTTTTTTACCGCGGTTAATAGTAAATAGGGTAACTAAGGGTAAATATGATGTTAATATTACCCAAACACATGTCATAATTCTATTGGACAAGTGTAATTCGACCAAAAACAAACTTAGGAATAAAAATATGACCATTTAGGCCCACTTGGATTAGATTAGGACATTTATTATTAATTTATTTAAAGAAGGGTTAAAATAGTTAAAATCAAAGTTTAATAAGTAAATCATTTTTAATATGGGTTTATACATAAGATAAATTCGACTATAAATATTCATTAGAAATCTAAGAAGATTTCCTACATAATGGTATTTTATTTGTAATTTTTAGACATTAAATAATTTAATTTATTGATGACAAAATTATGAAGCAGTAATTATCTTATTTATGAAATATTGACATAATTGATGTTATAAACACAAAAATAAATGTAATTTGAGACTTTTTATGAATTACAAAACGTTTCTAGGTTACTATGATATATTAGTGTTTATTTAATCAACTTGGTTCGAACATATAATTCTGTTATGACTTTCACAAAAATCATATATCAAATAGTGTCAAAATTGACACAAAATAGTTTTTAAATAAAATATTATATTATTAATTGTTATTTTATTCCTAAAAATCTAAGGTTCGGCCAAATGACTTAGATAAGGATATATATATTAATAATAAACAATTTGGGGTTCGTTTGGCATGTTATAGTAAGTGTATTAACCATATAGTGAAAGAAAACAAAAAGACATGGTAAAAGTTAAATTATTTAACTTAGAGTTAAATCTAATTGATAACATTACAATAATACCCTAAACTTGTCTAAATCCTATTGGTTGATAGTATTTCGGACCATCTCCACTTTAGCTTAGAAATAAGACCCTTTGGAACCATTATAAACCGATTTTGACTTTAATATAAAATAATATTTTGAGATATACCAAAGGTGCCCCTCTCCTCCATTATAAAAGGGCACCTCCTCCCCCTCCTCCTCACACCAATTTGAGCACTCAAGCTCGGCCAACCCCTTCCATTTTCTCCTCTACACTTCCCTAGAATAATCCTAGAGGTCATGGTCTTCTTCGAAGAAAATTTTAGTTCCCTAAGTGGAGGATTCAAAGAGGCGTTCCAAAGAGTAGGTAATATCCATTACCGATCTTTTCAATTTCTTTCTTCTTCAACTTCTTCTTCTTTAGTTTTTTCATGATAAAGTAATAACATCAGTATTACTTACATACTGATATGTTATTATAAATATGAAACAACCCTAATTCACCTTCTATCCATCCCACGGAAAAATGAAATCACCGCGCGTGCGTACGTACGGAATACCGTTTCCACGCCGTGGTGTAATCTATTTTTCCACCATCACTTTACAAGGATGGGTATAATGGTGTAATGAGTAACTATTTATGATTATTATAAAGTAATATTGATACTGAAATAATATATATATACTCCAATACAGTTCCACGATCATAGGAACGATATCATCACTCGTGCGTACGTACGGAATACTGTCTCCGCGATGTGATGCGACTCGTTCTACATGATCATCATTACATAGTAATTATATAAATTAATTGAATGAATAAATATGATATATGTTACACTAATACAATTCTGGATATAAGGTATATATAACCTTAAAAGAAGAATAAGAATGTATTCGGAAAAACACGCATAAGAACAAAAGGCAATAAAGACCCGAGTAACGAGTAACAATGAAATATTACTAACAAGAAGCTAAGAATATGACCATATATGATATCATATCAATATTTATGATTCTGGAATAAGTCAATAACATTATTTAAACCATTATACAGGAGCTTCGGAAACGTACAAAGCAAATCGGACCTAAGGTAAGGGAAATATCACAATCTCATTTTTATCCGAGATTGTTTATTCGTAAGTATTTATTGGGGTGTATTTTATCATCCAAATCCATGTTCCCTCAATATGTAATATTACTTCCATCCACTTACACAGGTTTAAATCCAATTTTACCCTTCGGTGAGTTTTTAGTAAAGAATATGAAAGGAATCTTTTGTCGTTTTTTCGTACGAGGTACTTTTTGAATTTTTTGAGAAAAGTATGAAGAATGATTTTTTTAACTTATACGGCATGAATGGATTTCTAAAACATTATTTCCAAGAAGATTCCTTTACAAGTATTCAAGTTTATTTTTAATCAACTTCTTTTAGTTTAAAATTGTATGACATGTTAAGAAAGGAAAAGTGTTTTTGAAGTAGAAAGGATATTTTCCTCAAGAATGAAGTTCAAGTATTTTATCAAAATTATTTTCCATATAAGATAATAAAAGGGTTCTGTTTTTATCCCTATTATTACATGGATTTCATTATGTTGTGATGGAAATATTTTTATGAATTCCTTTATCTTATATGAATTGTTTTATGATGTCATGTTGTTTAAGAATCCCATTTTTACATGGGTTACGCTATGATATATGGTTTATGATTATGTGGAACACATAAGAAAGGATTCATTATAAGATGGGTGGGACCTATATCTCCCTCCAATGAATTGGGTAATGATTTTATATCTCATGAGATAGACATGGCTGGAATGGTAGGTTATTTTGGTTCAGTGATACAGGACTGAAACGAGGAGTGAACTCGGTTCGGAAAGGGACTTTGTCCACTAAGATAGTCTTGGCAATGAGTCATGAATTATAAGAAAAGATTTTCCATGATTATGTGAGCATGTCACAAAGTTTCAAGTTTTATGTTATGATTATGGGGATCTCATTTTCACTTCTTTGATTTGTTCCATGTTATGATATTATGATCTCTATTGCAGGTTATGATTTTCAAAAAGATATGATATGATTTTTATTTCCTTTATTTTCCCTTGCTGAGCATTTGAGATCACCCTTTTATGTTTTCTTTTCCCCAGGTCAGGAAGATGGATATTAAGTAGAATATGCTAAAAGGGACCCTAGATATGATGAAATAAATGGGAGACACTGTAGAATATTTATGAACCAGTTGTTTATGTTTCCCAGTTTCTAAAGACACTATACCTATACGGTCCTTTGTGGTTTTGTCATATGTTGTAATAAGTGTGCTTCAATTTTGAAGTATAAACAATGTATGTAAAGTATGGGTCGTTATAGTTGGTATCAGAGGAAAGGTATAGTCAACCTTTGGAAACTAGGATGCGAAAGCCTTAGTAAGAACCCTAAGGATAAGTCTAAGCATATAACACAATCTTAGTGTTTTATAAATGGCCATGAATACCCTAGGATAAGACCTTAAGTGTGAAATTTTATCCTTGATTATGTGGTTTTCCTATTATAATTAGTGTTTCTCACACTATTCTTCTTGGTTTTAGTCAATGGATGGAACCCGAAGGAACCGTGTTAATGCGGAATGTGATGGGAAATGCAATTATTGTCCCCTTGAGCAACCAAACAATATGGGAGCTGGAATGCAAAATCTTGTAGCCATGCTCAGACAACTTTCTCAAGCTATGAATCATGCAGGACTTCCAAACGAGCAATGGAAGGAGCAACATTCTGTTGAATCCTTCATGAGGCAGCGTCCACCTTCTTTCAGTGGGTCTATTGATCCATTAGTTGCTGAACAATGGATTAGTACTACTGAAAAGATATTTTCAGTTCTTCAATGTTCTGAACATGATAAAGTCATCCTAGCAGTGTATCGTTTGGAAGGAGATGCTGATCAATGGTGGAATCTTATTAAGAATACGAGGCAAAGGGATGAAATTGAGTCTATGGAATGGGACGAGTTCAAGAAATTATTTTTCAATAAGTACTTCCCTCGTATTCTCCGAACAAATATGGAGAAAGAGTTACTTGAACTGAAGCAAAGGGATGATGAATCTATTGGTACCTATGAAGCAAATTTTACAAGACTTTCAAGGTACGCTTCTGGTATTATTATCCAACCTGAGAGTAAGATCGATCGATTCTTTAGTGGCTTAAAACCAAGTATTCGAAGGGCGTTAGCAATAAGGGACTTCAATAGCTACGAGGAAATCGTTCGATGTGCTCTCAAAGTCGAGATGGAGATTGGAGTAACCCATCAGTCACATGGGTTTGATAAGAAGAGGAAGATGGAATTCAAAGGAAAATCTAAAGAGCACACTAAAAAGAAGATGAACTTTCCCTTATGCTCAAACTGTGGAAAGAAACATGGAGGGAGTTGTCTTAAAGGGACAAGTAAATGTTTTAAATGTGGAAAGGAAGGTCATCGGGAATTTGAATGCCGTGATAATGGGAAAAAGATGTCTAATGACGCAAACAAAGGAAGGGATACACAGAATGAACCTACTACACTTCAATGTTTCAAGTGCAAGGAGATGGGGTATTATGCCAATCAATTCCCAAATCCAAGGGTTGATGATGATGGTCGACTTCAACAAAATCTTAATGCTACAGACAAAGGAAAGTCACATGAAATTTCTATCAGCGATGTGGAATACGATAACGAAGTGGTGAAAGGTACACTTACCATCCACTCTAAAGTAGCAAATGTTTTATTTGATTCTGGATCCACCCACTCTATTATTTCTGAATAATTTTCTAAGGGTATCACCGTATTACCTCAACAATTAGATGTTGAGTTAGCTGTGACAACACCTAATGGCACAACAGTCGCATCAAAAGTTTATAATTCTTCTCCGATCGAAGTTTGTGGGAAAGTGCTTCCTGCAAATCTTGTGATCCTTCCTTTAGTAGAATTTGATGTGATTCTTGGCATGGATTGTCTTTCTCTACATGGAGCTCATATCAATTGCCAAAGAAGGGAAGTCACATTTCATATTCCAGATCAATCTACGGTCGTCTATCAATGCAAGGATGAACATAACCTTCCAGTGGAAATTTCTTCCATCATATGGGTATTGATTCCAGTAAATGAAGGTTATTTATCTCAAATGGTTGGTGAGAAACTCACGATTAAGAATATGCCCATTGTACGGGAGTTTGATGATGTATTTCCGGAGGAATTATCGGGCCTTCCACCAAATCGTGATGTTGAGTTTTCAATATAACTCATACTGGGTGCATTGCCTATTTCAAAGACACCTTATAGAATGGCCCCAATTGAGTTGCAGGAATTGAAGAAGCAACTCCAAGAGAATCTTGATAAGGGATTCATACACCCTAGTGCGTCACCTTGGGGAGCACCTGTTCTATATGTTAAGAAGAAAGATGGATCAATGAGACTCTGCATTGATTATCGAGAACTTAACAAGATCACTATCAAGAACAAATATCCTCTCCCACGCATTGATGACTTATTTGACCAACTACGCGGAGCTCAATACTTTTCCAAGATTGATCTTCGTTCAGGGTATCATCAATTAAGGGTCAAAAGGGAGGATATACCAAAGACGGCTTTCTGTACAAGGTATGGACATTATGAATTTATAGTGATGCCATTTGGTCTTACTAATGCCCCAGCTATCTTCATGGATCTAATGAATAGTGTCTTTAGAGACCATCTTGATCAATTTGAGGTAGTCTTTATAGATGATATTCTTGTCTATTCAAAGAGCAAGGAAGAGCATGAAGATCACTTGAGAATTATATTGAAGACCCTGAGAAAGGAGAAGCTTTATTCCAAATTTACCAAGTGTGAATTTTGGCTTCAAAAAGTTTCATTTTTGGGTCACATAATCTCAAAAGAGGGGATATCTGTGGATCCTGCAAAAACAGAGGTTATCGAAAGATGGTCGAGACCAACAACAGTAACTGAGATTCAAAGTTTTCTTGGTTTGGCTGGATATTATCGACGTTTTGTAAAATATTTTTCACGATTATCTAATCCACTCACCAAGTGGACTCGGAAAGGAGTTAAGTTTGTCTGGACAGAGGAATGTGAAGAGAATTTCAAGGAGTTGAAAAGAAGGTTATCCAGTGCACCTGTGCTCACACTGCCTTGTAGTGGAGAAAGGTTTGTGATCTACAGTGATGCATCCAAGAAGGGATTGGGGTGTGTTCTTATGCAAAATGATATGGTGATAGCTTATGCCTCATGACAGTTGAAAATTCATGAGCAAAATTACCCAACACATGATTTGGAGTTGGCTGCGGTAATCTTTGCATTAATGTTTTGGATGCATTACCTTTATGGTGAAAGGTGTGATATTTTTTCTGATCATAAATGTTTAAAGTATATTTTCACCCAAAAGGAGCTGAATATGTGCCAAAGAAGATGGTTGGAGCTGATTAAGGATTATGACTGCTCAATCCATTACCACCCTGGGAAAGCAAACAAGGTGGCAGATGCATTAAGTCGACAAGACCATGCTAGTTTCTCCATGATGAGGATCACAAAAGATCCAATATTTATGGATTTACAAAGGACGGATCTTGGAATTATAATGGAAGGGGAAAAATCTTATCTTTCTCAAATGAAGGTTCAACCATCTATACATGTGAAGATTAAAGAGGCACATAAAGAAGATGACGAGTTACAAAAGATGGTGATAAATGTTCCTGAATTAAACCTTGATTGTGATGGGATAATAAAGTTCAAGAATCGGTTTTGTGTTCCTCCCATCCCCGAATTAAAGAAGGAGCTGCTGGATGAGGCTCATAGTTCATCATTCTCTATTCATCCTGGAAGCACGAAGATGTATAGGGACCTGAAAGAGTACTTCTGTTGGGATGGCATGAAAAGAGATGTTGCTGAATATGTCTCTCGATGCTTGGTTTGTCAACAAGTTAAAGGTGAGAGACAAAAGTCTAAGGGGATGCTAAAACCATTACCCATACCCGAATGGAAATGGGAAAACATCACTATGGACTTTGTCACAGGACTTCCTAAAACATCCAAAGGCAATAATGCTATCTGGGTCATAGTTTATCATCTTACAAAGTCTGCACACTTCATTGCTATTAGAGAGGATTTCTCTCTAGATCAGCTTGCCAGGATATATGTAAAGGAAGTGGTAAGATTGCATGGAGTACCACTTTCTATTATATCTGATCGAGATCCGAGATTTACCTCGAAGTTCTGGCAATGTCTTCAGCATACTCTGGATACAGAGTTGAGTTTCATCACTGCTTATCATCCCCAGATAGACGGTCAGTCTGAGAGAACAATTGAAACCCTAGAAGATATGTTGAGAGATTGCTCTATGGATTTAAAAGGAGGTTGGGATCAACACCTACCTTTGGTGGAATTTTCTTATAATAATAGCTTTCACTCCAGTATTCACATGGCTCCTTATGAAGATCTCTATGGAAAGAAATGAAGGACTCCAACTTGCTGGGATGATGATGGGGAAAGAAAGCTATTAGGACCTGATCTCGTTGATGAAATGGCAGAAAAGGTCAGATCTATTCAACAACACATAAGAGTAGCTCAGAGTCGACAGAAAAGTTATGCCGACAACCGATGAAAAGACCTAGAGTTTGAAGTGGGTGATAAAGTGTTCTTATGAATATCTCCCTGGAAGAGGGTTATGAGATTTGGAAAGAAGGGGAAGTTGAGCCCTACATATATCGGTCCTTTCGAAATACTGGATCGTGTTGGGAAGTTAGCTTACCGATTGGCTCTTCCACCGAATCTCTCTCAAGTTCACGATGTGTTCCATGTATCTCTCTTGAGAAAGTACATACAAGATCCTTCACATGTACTCAACTCAGAAGTTGAACCGCTGGAGCAAGATATTTCTTATGAAGAACAGCCGATAGAGATTCTGGATCGTAGAGAAAAAGTCCTACGAAACAAGACCACTCGATTGGTGAAACTTTTATGGAGGAACCACCAACTTGAAGAAGCTACATGGGTGCTTGAGGATATGATGAGGGAGAAGTATCCTCATCTGTTTGTTACAAAGTGACGAATTTCGAGGGAGAAATTCTTTTTAAAGGGGGTAGAATGTAACACCCGAGACTTTTATGTTATATAAATCATCAAAGGAATCTTTTTCTACACAACACTTGCTTGGCTTGCTTTACACGCAATCACGACCTTCCTCGATAGCTTGCGCCGTACACAATACTGAGTTTCACTAAACAAAAATATGCTATTAAAACTAGCCGTTATGAATAGTAATAACCACTTTTTGAAATTTTATAAATTTTATTTTTCAAAATAGACTTCATTTTTGGACTCAGAATATCGAAATTAGCCTAGGGTGAAATTTTGGTATTTTTCTGAAAACTTTCAATTTTTGATGAATAGTGAAACCACTAAGTGGTAGGTTAAAAACTGAATTTTGCATAAAACCTAATTTTACCGCTTCTGTGAATGTAATTTCAAAAATCCGACAGACACGGTTGATATCAGTAAGTAAAATGTGGTTCAATGAGATAAAAATAATTTTTTGGTGAATAGTAACTTTTTACTTTTTTTACCGCGGTTAATAGTAAATACGGTAACTAAGGGTAAATATGATATTAATATTACCCTAAAACATGTCCTAATTCTATTGGACAAGTGTAATTCGACCAAAAACAAACTTAGGAATAAAAATATGACCATTTAGGCCCACTTGGATTAGATTAGGACATTTATTATCAATTTATTTAAAGAAGGGTTAAAATAGTAAAAATCAATGTTTAATAAGTAAGTCATTTTTAATATGGGGTTATACATAAGATAAATTCGACTATAAATGTTCATTAGAAAGCTAAAAAGATTTCCTACATAATGGTATTTTATTTGTAATTTTTAGACGTTAAATAATTTAATTTATTTATGACACAATTATGATGCAGTAATTATCTTATTTATGAAATATTGACATAACTGATGTTATAAACACCAAAATAAATGTAATTTGAGACTTTTTATGAATTACACAAATTTTATAGGTTACTGTGATATATTAGTGTTGATTTAATCAACTTGGTTCGAACATATAATTCTGTTATGACTTACAAAAAAATCATATATCAAATAGTGTCAAAATTGACAGAAAATAGTTTTTAAATCCAATATTATATTATTAATTATTATTTTATTCCTAAAAATCTATGGATCGGCCAAATGACTTAGATAAGGATATATATATTTATAATAAACAATTTGGGGTTCGTTTGGTATGTTATAGTAAGTGTATTAACCATATAGTGAAAGAAAACAAAAAGACATGGTAAAAGTTAAATTATTTAACTTAGAGTTAAATCTAATTGATAAGGTTAAAATAATACCCTAAACTTGTCTAAATCCTATTGGTTGATAGGATTTGGACCCATCCCCACTTTAGCTTCGAAATAAGACCCTTTGGAACCATTATTAACCGATTTTGACTTTAATATAAAATAATATTTTGAGATATTCCTAAGGTGCCCCTCTCCTCCCTTATAAAAGGGCACCTCCTCCCCCTCCTCCTCACACCAATTTGAGCACTCAAGCTCGGCCAACCCCTGCCATTTTCTCCTCTCCACTTCCCTAGAATAATCCTATAGGTCCTGGTCTTCTTCAAAGACCAATCATAGTTCCCTAAGTGGAGGATTCAAAGAGGCCTTCCAAAGAAGAGGTAATATCCATTACCGATCTTTTCAATTTCTTTCTTCTTCAACTTATTCTTCTTTAGTTGTTTCATGATAAAGTAATAACATCAGTATTACTTACATACTGATATGTTATTATAAATATGAAACAACCCTAATTCACCTTCTATCCATCCTACGGAAAAATGAAATCACCGCGCGTGCGTACGTACCGAATACCGTCTCCACGCCATGGTGTAATCAATTTTTCCACCATCACTTTACAAGGATGGGTATAATGGTGTAATGAGTTACTATTTATGATTATTATAAAGTAATATTGATACTGAAATAATATATATATACTCCAATACAGTTCCACGATCATAGGAACGATATCATCACTCATGCGTACGTACGGAATACCGTCTCCACGATGTGATGCGACTCATTCTACATGATCATCATTACATAGTAATTATATAAATGAATTGAATGAATAAATATTATATATGTTACACTAATACCATTCTGGATATAAGGTATCTATAACCTTAAAAGAAGAATAAGAATGTATTCGGCAAAACACGCATAAGAACAAAAGGCAATAAAGACCCGAGTAACAAGTAACAATTAAATATTACTAACAAGAAGCTAAGAATATGACCATATATGATATCATATCAATATGTATGATTCTGGAATAAGTCAATAACATTATTTAAACCATTATACAGGAGCTTCGGACACGTACAAAGCAAATCGGACCTAAGGTAAGGGAAATATCACAATCTCATTTTTATCCGAGATTGTTCATTCGTAAGTATTTATTGGGGTGTATTTTATCATCCAAATCCATGTTCCCTCAATATGTAATATTGCTTCCATCCACTTACACTAGTTTAAATCCAATTTTACCCTTCGGTGAGTTTTTAGTAAAGAATATGAAAGGAATCTTTTTTCGTTTTTTCGTACCAGGTACTTTTTGACTTTTCCGAAAAAAGTACGAAGAATGATTTTTTTAACTTATACGGCATGAATGGATTTCTAAAACATTATTTCCAAGAAGATTCCTTTACAAGTATTCAAGTTTATTTTTAATCAACTTCTTTTAGTTTAAAATTTTATGACATGTTAAGAAAGGAAAAGTGTTTTTGAAGTAGAACGGATATTTTCCTCAAGAATGAAGTTCAAGTATTTTATCAAAATTATTTTCCATCTAAGATAATAAAAGGGTTCTGTTTTTATCCCTATTATTACATGGATTTGATTATGTTGTGATGGAAATATTTTTATGAATTCCTTTATCTTATATGAATTGTTTTATGATGTCATGTTGTTTAAGAATCCCATTTTTACATGGGTTACGCTATGATGTATGGTTTATGATTATGTGGCACACATAAGAAAGGATTCATTATAAGATGGGTGGGACCTATATCTCCCTCCAATTCATTGGGTAAAGATTTTATATCTCATGATATAGACATGCCTGGAATGGTAGGTTATTTCGGTTCAGTGATACAGGATTGAAACGAGGAGTGAACTCGGTTCAGAAAGGGACTTTGTCCACTAAGATAATCTTGGAAATGAGTCATGACTAATAAGAAATGATTTTCCATGATTATGTGAGCATGCCACAAAGTTTCAAGTTTTATGTTATGATTATGGGGATCTCATTTTCACTTATATGATTTGTTCCTTGTTAAGATATTATGATCTCCTTTTCATGTTATGATTTTCAAAAAGATATGATATGATTTTTATTTCCTTTATTTTCCCTTGCTGAGCATTTGAGCTCATCCTTTTATGTTTTCTTTTCCCCAGGTCAGGAAGATGGATATTAAGTAGAATATGCTAAAAGGGACCCTAGATATGATGAAATAAATGGGAGACACTGTAGAAGATTTATGAACCAGTTGTTTATGTTTCCCAGTTTCTAAAGACACTATACCTATACGGTCCTTTGTGGTTTTGTCATATGTTGTAATAAGTGTGCTTCAATTTTGAAGTATTAACAATGTATGTAATGTATGGGTCGTTATAGTATTCCTTTCGGAGAGTGCGATGTTGGTTATATGAAAGAATACCTAGATTCTGGGTATGCCTTGGATTTCGGGTATGCAGACCTTCTTCATCGGCATATCTGTCTACAGCCTCTTGAATATGAACTTCTTTATCTGATTCCCCTAAGTGAGCCTCATGTTCTGGGGGATCGGTGACAATGACATTGATGACATTTATAGATTCTTAACACATTGTAGCCCTTCTGTCCATGCTTCTAAGATACTATCTTCTTCCATGTCCTCTATGAGACATTTCCTTCTGTTTGGTTGATTCCTCAGAAACTTTTGGATGAACCATAATTTGGAGGGAATATCCTAATAATTCAATTCTGTGTTCCTATTGTGGATTCTTACCTAATCGAGATAAGATTGAATTTCACTAATGATGAGATTGAGAATTTAAAAACGTCCCCAGTACATTGGACAAGGGGCTATTCCTGTTTTTCCTACTCAACTCCTCAAATCCTGTCTATTGATCGTGAGGGTTGAGTTAAAAGTGTTCCCAATCTGGCAAGCTGAGGTGGATCTTGAGCTATTATATCTGAAAATTTCTTAAAAGATCTCCTGATTTTGAATACATTAGTCCGAAAAGTGGCCGGATTCATCATCCTACACCTACTCAAATCTCATGGCGCAGATGACCGTTCGATTATTTTTTACACTTTTGTCACTTGATGATGTGCCTTCTCTAAATGTGAAAGAATGCTAAATATTCTCATTTTCTTGATACAAGATTAATTCGACAACATTTTCTTTATTTTCTTGACTTTGGGAAGAACTAATTGACGCATGTTCTTGAGCATGAATTTGATTAGACACAAAACCAGTTGGATGTGTCCATCCATGGGAAATAACATTTCATGGGAACACTTTTGGAGGGAATTGTTGGATGGAGAGCATAGTAAAATGAAAATCTCAATGAATATCCCATCCCCTGATATGAATATCACATGGGGCATTGGTAATTAACTGGAACAATCTTTTTAATGTGCCAAGGCATGAATGTCGATGGGTTATCAACTGCTTTTCAACCGTTGGATGTCGGGAAACCGAGAGAGATGCCAAGTCAATTTTGAAATGAAACCCAAATATTATCATGACATGATTTTTTAATTCATCATAAGATAATAATTTCTCTTTTATGTGAAAATTAGTTTTCTATATGTTGAGACGAATATCATGAAATCAATATTCTGCCAACGTTTCTGGAATATCATACTAGGAGTCAGCCAACGGCCAAAACATGAATTGTATTTCATCTTTTTCTAGTTGTTTTATCATATTTAGAACATACTCTATGTCATTTGATGAATATTATTCTACCTGATTGGAACAAAGATGGTTCTTCTTTGTTGCATCATCATATTCCAAAAGATTGGTAGAGAATTCATTTGCCAAGTTAGGAGATGAATGACCTGAGGGTGCTTGGGAGAATGACCTACACCCGAGGATAACTTCTTGTTGAGAATGTATTTCACCTTCTAATGGTAAGGAATTATAAATGACTGGATTTTCATGTGAAAGTTCCTTAAGATACGAGGGATTTCTCATTACTGCATTGTCTATTGAAGAATTTTCCAGGCAATGTGAATTACAACTACAGAGAGGACATTCATAGCTAAATTCATCATCATGGGGAGGATCCCCATGGTGGGTTACAAAAAAAGATGAAACCTCTTGCTCCTTGGTCTTCTGGACACACCGAGGGTTATCATGACTCTAATCTGAAGATGATACTTTGAGATTGACCAAATTTTCATGAAGCAAGCCTTCATGATTAAGTGTCTGATGAAGACGTTCAGAATTATTATTATTACTTATATAATTTCTAAATGAGAGAGTATAATCTTGAGCTGTAAAAGATAATTTTCTGAGAGCATCAAGAACTCCAGCATTGAGAAAGGCCATATTGCAGATTGGATCTTGATTTTTCAACTGTGCTGGATAGGTCTTTTTCATGGACACCTTATTAATCAATTTGGAATCCACTTGTTGATGAAAGTGGATATTATGGGTAGGTGTATGTGCCTTCTTAGGAGAAATGGTCAGGTTAGGCTGATTATCGCCATTTAAATCGGGTGTATGTGCCCGACTTGATTATCCGTATGACATGGGGGAGTATGCCTCATGACCCTCCTGGACTGGAACAGAGGTGTGCATCTACTTCTGAGGGACATGTTGATGAGTCCCTCCACTGATAGAGATAGATATATGTTTCTTTCCTTGTGAAGTCATTGTCGCTGAAGTTGTTATAAATTTTGACAGGTATCCAGAATATGGGCATGGATTTGTTTCTTCTCTTTCACCATTGTCAGAATATGCTTGGTGACTTCAGCTACTGGAAGGGGAATATACGTCCATTCCATGTCTATAGTAGGTGTATATTCCTACTCCGGTCCTCTTTTTCCTATCAAAAGATATTGATAGTACTTATGCATAGGGGCAGAGAGTGGAGTCTGCTCCCGATTTGTCGTCAGAGCATTCCGACTGACTTCTTCGGGTGCTACCAAACGAGACAGTTGGCAGGATTGATGAACATTGGCAGGAATATGTGCCTACTGTGTATTCTCCCTCATGTATGTTTGATGGGTTTTCTTCAATACTGGATGACGAGACTACTGACATAATTGGTGATTGTAAATAGGTGTATATTCTTGATTACCGGTTTCCACCATATTAGATTAGAGAACTTCTTTGGATACAGTCAGATGATCCTGATGACTGGCTGATGATTTATAAACAGGTGTATGCGACTGCCTATAGTACTCCGTAAGAATTGCCTACTAGGATTGGTGGGTTGCTTCATGAAAAGATTGTTGGACAGCGAGATTAGAACGTACAAGTGTGTGTGCCCGCTACTTGCATGCCATCATGTTAGGTTGATTGAATTCTTCTGAGGGCACAGAGGTAAGAACCTTCTACCAGTTGACCTAATTTCTCCTCTGATGATTCATATTGCATGCTTGAGTCTGAGGAACCTGAGCCGAAAACCTAGAGGTGATACCCTCATCATGTTTAGGGTGCACTACCACAGAAGTCTGGCAGTTATTGTTGATGGGAGTCCTAAGAAGGATTCTTTAATCTTTAACTGAAGCCTTGAGTGACCTCCTCATTCACCTCCCTGTATTATGGGAGGGACTGGTTGTTGTGTTCCAAGGATAATGACAAACAACTGTTGGAGACGGTGGTTAGCACCGTAATCTTCTTGAACACTGGTTGTTGTTGTCCGGACTACCAGGAGTAGTTGTTATATTTGAGGGCTTGTTGAGCGGCTTCCAGAGTTGGGATGGTACCGTGTTGACAGTATTCCTTCACCAACACATTTGATACCCAGTGTTGAAGATGCTGAGTAGGTGGTGTCATTCTCAGAGAAGGAGAGGATCCAGGAGGATTAGTGGCCAAAGAAATCACAGGTGTGAACTTTAAAGAATCCATTCTTCATTTCAGAGAGATCATGGAAAATAATGTTTGTTTGATATAGCAGACATAATCATGATATGTCTAGCCAGACTACGTCTTTTGGATGAGCGGTTATGTTATTGACTGCTTTGATGGCACTTATATTGAATTTAATAGGTGCCTAACAAATAATTAAAACATCATTTTAACTTGGTTAAGGATTCACATTGGGTTCACAATTTTTTTGTTTCTTCTGGAAATATGGATGACCACATTTGTTTAAGGTTCAATCATTCTGATCGGTTCCTAACATGTTTATTCATAGAACCGAAAACATCTAATGATTCTTTTATCCATTTGGACTTACTTTCCAAAGCTAGGTGCTTATTAGTTGTGGAAAGATGAGGCTTAATAATTTGCATTGGTCGATAGGAAGGGAGGTCAGGCTCATCCCACCTTTTTGGGGGGAATTATTGTCAACTCTAGGAATCTCTCATAGATTTAAGTTATTTTCATGAATCCTTATTAATTAATCAAGTACAAAAATGGGTTTTCCTTTAGATTTGAAAATCAATGACTTATATTTATAGAATTTAGAGAATCTTTTATATGTATTTGAGGTTCTTAATCGATGGAGGATCATCTATATGTATTAGAGATCCTTAGAAAATAGTATCCTTCAATACATTATATAGAAATCTCTTGGTCATTATGATGACCATACTAGTTTTAAAGCCACTCAGTGGGGAACTTGAATTTTATAGTCATTCAGAAAGACATGGATTATTTTAGGATTGGGACTGTACCCACAGATGGGCTACCTACGTATCCTTGTTAAAATGGAATCATAACCCAATTACTTCGATAAGAAGGATATAGTTTAACGTCATATGTGACTGAAAATAATTAATGAATGATGGTATTGAAACTTATAAAGGCTTCCTACACACACTAATTTTAAGGCAGAGATCAAAGTCCACAAAGTTCGGGTAAAGAAATATGGGGTTTATGCATGGTTAATGGCCCAAAAAGAGATTTTGTGATTACTTTCACACTCTAAGATCACACGAGTCATGCTGAGTGTGAGAAACAAGAGGTATCAGTAAACCTGACGATGGAGCCATGAAAGATGAAATTATGAGAAATGATGTGGGGATTATGTATGTATGTCATCCCAGGTAAATGAAGACCAGGACTTAGGGAAGAAGCCCATGAAGTAGGGTCCATAAAGGTATTTGTACTTTATAAAGATTTGGAATTTTAACCCGGGACTTACTCCGGAAAAGGAAGCCCAAATTAATAGGGACTTCTGATTGAGTTTTATTCCTAAGAAGGAAACCCAAATCAAAAGTATTATGACTAGGGCTTACTCCTGAGAAGGATGCCCAATTTATAGAGAGACTATGACTGGGGCTAATTCTTGAGAAGGGGGCACAGTGTTAAGAGAGACTATAACTGAAGATTAATCCTGAGAAGGAGGCCCAATATTTAGAGAGACTATGACTGGGGCTTATTCCTGAGAAAGAGGCCCAGGTTAATGATCTTCTCATCTTAAAGGATGAGGTTATATAGGAAACCATTAACCATAGTGACATAAAACTTGTAAGTCCTGAGGTTTTAGAAGAGGTTCTCACAGAATTCAATTCAGATAAGGAATCCAACAAAGGAACAATTTTATAAATGGATTTGAAGAGGGTTTTGAAGTCTATGTCTTGAAGAATAGAGGTGGATTTGAAGAAAAAAGGTTACTAGGAAAGAGGTGTGCATGTATTGATCTGGCGTGAATGTCCTGGTTGCGTATGTAGACTTGCACGACACGAGTCACCTTGGGCGATGAATAATATATATGGTAATACTTGGGAATATTTTGACTCAAGTACTTAGTATCATCCCAAGAGGCTTCCAGAAGTGTGGCATGCACATTTCCTTGAGAGGGAAAGGCAGCGCGCAAATGTCTTCATTTCCCCTATGGAGTGGACACTTAGGCATGAATGTCTTGAGGAATTATAACACTTATTCCTTATTCTTCCTCTTTACAGATTCATTCTAGGTAAATAATTACCTTATAAGTGTTAAGAATACTTCAGAGTAAGACTTTGATGACCAGAGCTTGAATATGAGTTTTTGAAAATTCGTCCACAAAATGGGGAGCCCACATGGGCTATTTATAGGCCACTGGGCACTGTGGGATAAAAAGGAATAGGGGGCACAAGTGACATGTGTGACCCATATGTGGCGCACAATTGTCTTGCACAGCTCGAAGGATACGTGCACGACCCCCTCTAAATGAGTTTCGGGTTCATCCCTTTGTTATTTTTTTACTTTCTTCAAAGGGTGACTCTCATCGGGATTAAGGTATTCCCCATTAACATTCATTGGAATATGTGATGGAAAGGAGTGTCAAAAACCCTCAAATGATATCATATGACCAAGGAATGAAGAATTTAGAATCCAAAATTATAACATGGTAAATTTTTTACAAAACATCTCCTTTTGCTGGCTCTTCAGCACAATCCTCATGTGATCTCATAAAAATAAATTCTCTTTGAATATGAAATAAATATTTCTATAAAGAGTACTAAAAATAATCAAGTTCGTATATATATATATATATATATATATTATTTTTTATATATATCAAATATTTTTTAGGAATTCGTAAGAATAAAATAAATTGATTTAAATTAACAGTATCCAATAATTTTTGTAATTTCATCTTAGGTATGTAACATTTATTGAACATCAATTGATGATATTCATAAAGATGTGAAATATTGAAAAATTATTGATCTTAACATAGTTTATCATGTATGTCATTGATACAGGGGAAATGATACTTGTTCCTGATTTTGATATTGTTAAGATCTAGATAATAAATTGAAAGACTATTTTACAAATAATTATTGTTATAATATAGATCAGGTTCACCCTATGGTGACACACTAGGGTGTATGAATCCCTTATCAAGACTCTCATATAGGGTTCATTTTCCATTCATGCAACTCAATTTGGGACATTCTATAAATTTTCTCTGATATGGGTATAAAATCAGTTGTGAATTATATTTAAAACTACACTTCAAGATTCAGTGGAAGTTCCAAAATTTATTCATGAAATACATCGAAAAATGCAAATAAAATTGGTGTATCCTTAATTTTCAGTTTCTCCCAAACCATATGAAATAGATAGAAATTATATATAAGAATCATGACCCAAATATTGAACCAATTTCCATTGGTTGGTCATATTAATACATGAATAAATAACTAATAACAGGATAAATTATAATTTTAAATTTTAATTCCATTCTATAGTAATTGATATGGGTTCTATATATGGAAATTTATTCCCAATTAATAGCCAAATAAAATCCAATTATAGGGGGAGTAAAATGATTTACAAGATGGAATTTATAATAAAATATCAATTAGAGGGTAACTATAGACTTTATTTGTGATTGTTGTGCCTATTAAAGATTTCATAGCTAAAAATAAATATAATTATTGAGTTAAAAAATTTATACCCTTAGAAATCAAATTAAAAGTAAAAGACTTAGTGGATCTGGAATAAATTAATAGTTTAGATTATCTATATTGGATGATATGTGTACCTTTCATAACATCATTCCCATAACCCACTTTTACATTCATTATATCATGATATTTCCCATGGTAAATGGGCTAAATAGATTTTTAAAAATGATAATAAAAATGTATTTGATTCTTTCACTTGTTGGAATAATTCCCATTCTGAATTTATTTTATGCATTGTAACATGGGGTTTGCATTAGTTAGTGAATTCATTAACCCTGTTTCATTACCATGACTAACCCATTCCTTTCAGAATTAATAGGATTTATTAAATTCCATTCATCATTTAAAGAACATTCCAATTTCTTTCAAACACAATCTTTAATATATCATCTTCCATTTTAGGCATGTAGATGGACGCAATTTTTTTCCACCAGTTCATTTGATTGGATTTTCAGGAGACCTAATCATTTTATTGTTAGGAAAACGATGAGAATGTTATGACTCTCCAGTTTCCAATTCTACTTTTAGTGCACATTGAATGATTAATTCATTGCTTCTAGATTCTCTTATATCTTATTCCTTTTGGAGATGTAGTTTGGGGCCGCCAAATAATCGACCAATTTTACTTTTAGGTATGATATTTAAAACAGAGGGAAACCTTGAAAGAGTTGAATTTTTTTCATTATACATATAAATGGATTCGATATCCTTTACCTTTAGCATTGAAATTACATCTCCATTTATTATATAGAATATGAGGAAATTAGTCACTGATTAATATCCCCTTTAACCCATCCCCTTAAATGGATATAATTTCTTACTCTTTCCACTTATTCTTGATAATATTTTTACCATTGATCTTATTCACCTTAAATATGATAAATAGGTTGGATAATATTTTAATTTTTGGAGAACTGAAGAATAGTAATTATTTTCATAATGTTGTTGATACATTGACAATCCACTAGGTAGTCATGTGATCCACTAATGAAAGGTGGATGTTTCCTCATGAATGATTTAATAATACATTGTTTACTCATCTAATCATTTGAAAATAATCGTGATGTATATCCTGTGAATGGGTTTTGATCATAAACTCAATATTCTTCATTTGAGTACCTATAATGTTTTGTTTCCTATCTATATAATTATTTAATTTCCCATAATATTCTGCATTAACAAGATTCCTTTTAGTTACAAAAATCAACTAAAATTTTTTTGAAAGATAAAAAGTAATGATAGTGAAAAATAAAAAATTACAAAAATTAATTTATATAATTTATAAATTGTGTGACATTATTCTAAGAATCATTTGGATTAACCAAGGTCATTCTTGATTGTTACCAAAATATTATCATTCTATCATATACATAGACATATCCCTAGGGTTTTTATAAATGTATTATCACCCAAAAAATACAATGACTGGGAAAACACTTATTTGATACCGAATATGACGACATGAACTTTTTATACATAAATATCATGTTTATTTAGATTAATATTCAGTAAATAATAATACCATTCATGATAGAACCGTAAAGGTTATACTATTTAGAGACTAAATATAAAATATTCTTATATTATGAATGATCTTCAATATATCCAATAAATATCTTCACCCATAATACACTATATAGGAATAGCATATTAGAATCATTTTTCAAAACCAATGGAATGAAAAAATAATAAAAGAGTGAGTTCAGATTTTTTATAATGTTAAACATGGAATAAATCAATCGACACTTATAGGAAATTGTAAAATAATCAGAATGGAATGAGATCATAAACATCAGTTATGGCATAAAAAGATTATCATTTCAAAATACATGTATCATAATAATGAGAAATCATCATACATTAATCATTGACCAATTTTTTGTGTCATAAATGTTTATAGATCCATCATAAATATATATACCATTTCATATATCAATGTTAACTACCAAGACCATCAGATTACGCATCAAATCCTATTTCCCATTATTGGATAAATCACATCAACTTGTTACCCCTAATAAAGAAAGTACATCAAAATGTTGACCACAGTTATATCATGAGATATATTATATTTACCAATTAATTGGAGGAATATACAAGTCCTACCCATAAAATAGAGGAAATAATACATATATGTGTTATGAGATCATAAAACATTCATCGTATCAAAACTATTAAATTATACGAGTTTCATAAGAATTTAATTATCTCATAACCTAAGGAAATAGAATTTATAAAAACATTCCATTATAATTCTAGTGAATGATCTATCTCATACATGCTTTTTAAATCATTTTAGATGAATTTTCCTCAAATTAAAAAATTAAAAGCTATAGGAACATATTTGTTTAGTGTCTTTGGTATCCTCGAATTGAATAATCTAGTTTTGTGAACTATCATCAATGTTTCCCAAAAATATCTTCCTATTTAGTACTCCAAAATAAAACCATTATTCATAACATGGGGAAAGGAAACAAAAGAAAGTGTGAGATAAGTTGCTCAGTAAGGTTAAATAATGGAGGTACGATATCATAACATGAACATTATGGGTTTAAGAACACATCCTTAACATTTGAAAACCAGACATTACATATACAAGATCAAAATCATGGGTGATTAAATAGTGATTTGTAGGTCATAAGACTTTAATGATTAGATAATAAAATTACATGATAAATGATATAATGAAATAGGTATAAGACATATATTTTTGTCATACACATCAACTTATAACATTTGTGGACATGCATAAATAGAAACAAGTTCACCCATTAATTTATAGACATGGGATTTGACCACCACATAAATAGAAGGTCATGCAACATGGTCAACACATAACATTATCAACATGTAATCATGTTCACACATGAGTAGTTATGCCTCCTTTGTGGGACATACCACCATACAATGTGGCATCCCTATATTAAAATACCTAGTTCACTTATGATTCTATCCATGTCTATCTTATGAGATATATATAATACTTCACCCAATATATTGGTGTGAACCGTGGTGTACCAATCATGTAATGTATGTTGTAATCAATAGAATTTATTTTAGTTTGGGCCATTATAGAATCCATAATGGGCTTTCACGACTATATTTGGGGAGCCCCGTTATATAATATATAATGTGGTAAAAATGTGTTGTATGAGCCTCCGAATCATATAATCTATAACTAATATACCTGATGCTATATGGGCATCCCCATTGAAAAATATATGTCAAATAACCATAGAGTTAATAATGTAAAAAACAACATATATATTCATAAATAATCAATATACTCTTTATAACTTGATTGACCCAAAAAAAGATATGGGATTCATAGAAATATATTTCTAAATATGATTTACCCATGGAAAAGAAATGGGTTCCATAAAAATATAATTGAAACATTATTATACTATGGAAAATAAATTGATTTAATAATAATATATTTTGATCATGATTATCCCAAAAAATGAAATTGGGTCTACAAACAACATGTTATCATTAACATTAACCATTCAGGGAAAGAAAAAGAATGATATCCCTTGATCATATCAAAAGTTTGTCATAGGTAACATCAATGGAGGATATCATAGATTTTAATAATTTCGAAATACAATTTAAAACATTACTTAAATAAAATATCATTTTCACCTTGAAAACACCTTTTGAAATGTGAAACTTTTTTGAAAAACATTTCTTATGATAATAACTTTGAAAGCATATAAAGTAAATTACAGTATAAATTAATAAAAATTAAAATTAATAAAATTTTAAAATCCTTTCCAATGAAAATGAACATAAAATATTATTAAAAAATAGAAATCATTTTTATAAAACCATGAATTGGAAGATAACAGATTTATGACTGAAGAGATAGATAAAGCCATATTTTCTTAAAATAATTTTCATAATTTTATTATATAAAAAATAATAAAATACTATTATTAATAATTTAATATATCATGAAAAAAAATATTTGATTGTATTACTTGAGAATTATTAATTGGTAGATCAAGAGGAATCAACATTGGAGACTTGATTTCAAACAATCCTTATAAATGATGAGATTGTAGCTGTAAACACTTACAATACTGGATACATTCAATCATAATGCCTAGGAAATAATAAAACGAAATTAATAATAAAATATCATGAAAATAATATTATTCATGATATAACATGCCAATGTGGTATTATATACACATCATTAAATAATACAGAGGGAAAACATAACATTTGTCTCAATTTATGAAAATTGAGAAAAAATCTCTTAACTAATTTGGTATCTTTTTAACTGTAAATACAATGAAATAAAGATACTAAAATGGATATTTAAATACAAATAAATTTCATGATACTAATAATAAAATAAATTCATGTGAATTATATACACCACATAGAATAATGATGTGGTGAATATATAATGTGTCTCACAAATGTAAAAAGTGTAACAAAAATCCCTTACCATATGTTCTGAATTCCTTCAAATAAATTCAAACTCATGAATAATAAATATAATTTTATCATACATTTAACACATAAACATATTCATATATATCATACCATATATTTTTTAATATAAATGTTTACTTTTATTTAATTAAAAATTCCATTTTAATGTTACATTTATGTTTATAAGCGCTTTATTTTTCATATATGTTATGACCTGTTATTTTCTATCCATTAACGTTGATCATTACGTTTTCAATTTAATAATTAAATAAATGAAATAAATATAATATAAATTTAGTATATTGGTATTTATTATGATATAAAAAATATATAAATAGGAAATGAAATATACAATTCATGGATACAGTAAGCCAGATGAATACATGAACATAGTTTCAATTTTCTTATCGTATTTAAAGAAACAATGGTCAATGATATGATCATATATTTTCAATAGTTTAAAATTATTACTCCATATATATCACATATTTTTATTAATCCCATAGATATTACATTCCATGTAATACATGAATGAATCACATCTCTTCGCGAGGTGGTAGTACGTTGTACCCAAGAACTAAATTATCATATTCTCATAAAATGGGAAACATGAAGTTTTATGTCATATGAAAACTAAATAAAAAAAAATCATAATTATAAAATATAAAAATTATATAAATAACATTTACATCATTATTAACCACTAAAAAGGTCTTAATTTGAATACGAATGACATCAGTTTGCGAGGTGGTAGTCTACCATACACAGGAACGATGATTTCATAGCCCATTTGATTGTAGTTTGTGTGATTGTAGGTAATAAACATAACATTAAAAAATATATGTATATTTTAGATACTTATTTTATTATATAATAATTATAAAAAAAAATTATAGGATATTAGGGAATATATAATACTAATTTTTTTATTAATGGACATTGCCTATTTTCAGGTATCTCCTTTTGGTTTGAACCAAAGAACATCCTTGGTTGGATTCATTAAGAAATTAAGGATTTTTGGATGATTTTAGAGATGTTGGGATGATATTTTAGTATTGTTTTTTTGATAAAATCTGTTTATTGATTTAAATAAGTTGGAATAGTGGTTTCCCTTTTAAAATGGAGGATGTGCAGAATTCTTGAAAAATTCGAAAAGTATTCAATATTGGGGCGTCTCCCTTAAATAATGATCCTATAAAATAGAATAATAACTTAGGTATGGTATTTATTGTTAAATAATTACATCCACTAAATAATATAAATACATTTTTCTCATGTCATTCTGTAGTTATTAGGTTAACACAATTTTATCTTTATAGAATTTACCATGGTAACTAGTATCTTTTTATTTACCTTGGTTGTTTATCCATTAAAATTATAATTATATGGAGATTTAATTTAAAATTTTGACCCATTTATTCAAATTATTAGGTATAATTAATTATATAAATATACTTTGTGTGTGTAAAATTAATATTTATATAACCACTTGTAATGCACAAAACCACATTTTAACCATAGTCACATTAAATATTTTTATTTGCTCTAAAAAGTAATTATGGTGAAAATTTATTTTTAAATAAATAGTTATTATGAATTATTCATTTTAGAAATATGGAATCCATTTATTCTAATTCCATTTAAATAATTAATAGTATTTAATTTTTAATTAATTATGGCAGACCATATGAGACAAATTTTTTTTATGTTTAATTTTTCAAAAGATAGAAAATTTTAATGTCAAATTTAAATTGTAAAATTATTAAAATGACCTAAATTGGACTAATATATATATATAATTGATGAAATTGTACTTTAAAAATTATATAAATGTTTTTTAAATATATAAATAGTTTTTAAAAAAAATTATTTTTCACTTAAATTTCAGTATTTTTCCATATTCATCACAAATTAATCTTTAAAAAAATATTAATAAATTTATGTAAGATAATTTTTTCCTTATAATTTGAAAAAAAATGTTTATTTTTTAAATATATTTTTTAATTTTTTTTTAAATTATTTTTAAAATAATTACACCATTAAATAGCGGTAAAAATACCTTTTATAGAAATTCATATCTTAATGCGTGAACATTAAGTTATATTTATCTCTTATATATAAATGTAATAAGATGAATGTTAAAAATTTCACTGAATATATATTATTTTTTTTTTATTAAAATCATTAACAAAAAGTGGATTTTTTTAATATATTTTTATAAAACATGTTTGTTCATAGAAAAATAGTCTTTCAGAAAAAAATTAATTATTTTCAATTAGTTCTTTCATTAATTTATAATTAATTAGTTTCAAAGGAATTAATTTTATAAACATGGATACACATAATTTTAATAACACACTTAATAAATTTCATAACCAAAATTCTATTGTTTTGGTGATAACTATAATAATATTTTAAAAATATTATTAATAGTATAATGTAGTTTTTTAAAATTCTTTCTTGCGTGAAACACACACTATCGAAGGAAATCAGTACTATGTATACTGTTAGATAAAAATGATGTCTCTTGTACCACACACTAGAATTGGTGTAGTGTGAAATGAATTTTATTAATTAATTTTAATTTATTTGAAAAAATAATACATGAAAACGTTGTGTATTTCATTCTACCCCCTTAAAATGAATATCGCCATCAAAATTCATCAAGGCCAGCAATGTTTTAATACTTGAATGTTCCTTTAATATAAACCCAACTAGTAAAAATAAATATTAAAATATCCATTAAATATGGAAGTTTGGAAGAATAAAGATTATCTAATGTATCACACAATGATGTTTCCACATAGGAGAACATAGGTCAAAAGTGATGATATGTACACGGAAGAAAAACATAAATAATTATAGAAAGTGATATAGTTCGTTAATCAGAAGAAAGTGGATAATCTAGAGGTAGATAGTGACTATAATACCATATCACATTTAGTCATGAATAGGTCATTGATATTCTATATAATTATGATAACATGCATAAAATTTATTTCAGGATCCTTCCTATAGAGCTTATGTATTTTCACAAGGATATATACTTAATGGATTTTATTCCATTTCATATGCACAATCTGAACCATTGGTTTTTCATTTATCAACTTTCACTTTGTATCATTATCTAAAAAATAATGATGAAATTATTTTTTTCGAAGCACTTGTGGATCATAATATACATAAATATAGTTATAATTCTTTCGTTATATATATATTTATCATCATTACAATATCATTATCATAATTTTTCCAATTTTAATAAATGTATATATTGTGAATCATTAATTTCTACAACCTCATTTTATATTCATCATAAAATTTTTCAAAAGGGGCTAACCATTATAAAATTTAAAAAGATAAAAATACAAAACATTTGAAAAAAATCAATAAATTTATTAAAATCAGATAATAATTGATCCCACATAGATAATAAAGTATCTCATTATTTACACATACCAAATATGTGAACACATTCATCTTTTATTTTCATGACATAAGGTAATAATCAAAATTACCCAAGAAACCAAATTGAAAACATAAATTCTTCTACATTCCTTTCATAGAACAGTGATTATTAGTTATATTCCATAAATTTAAAAATTATGAAAACCCCCTCTATGATTGTATAAACCACTTTTTGAAAAAATCATTAATATTTTCGAAGGTAATAAATATTATCCAATTTACATTATTGTTATCCAACATCTATTTGTTTAAACTAAACCCCATTTTTCTACATTGGGGAAATATTATGGGTTAAATTAAATTAATAATATGTTCTACATAATATATAACATTCTAATAAATTCATTTTTCTTAGTTATTGTTATCATTAAATATGTTCTTTAAAATCAATCAAAAAAAATACTAAACAGTCCTTATATATTTCGTATTTCTTGAATCCAAAAAATAACATATACAATCATAAAAATTTCTTATAAAACTTATTAGATAGGATTCACCATATTATTCCTTAATACCACCTACATTTCATAATTCATCCATATTTACTTTGTAGTTTTTTAGAAAAAAATTACTAATACAACTTTGCTGATTCTATCGATGAGATTTTCCTTTAGGACATCAATTTTCATAATTCTCATTCAATACAAATTTACAACAATCCAAATTAAATTATACCATAGAAATTATAGTATTATCATCCATTTCAATGACTAGAATTTTAATTTCTCTTTCTCAATTACATGCTTTGTGTCCTTATTTTTCACACCCAAAAAATATTCTTATCCCTAAGACGGATTACACAAATTTCATCATACCACATTATATACATAAAGGAAACTGAATCTATATTCTTTCATGGCCTCCATTAACAAAAACCCAAGATAAATACACCAATCCATTCATTGGTGAGTCTAATATTTGTATAATATGCACATTATTTATCATTTCAAATTATAACTGTTTACCATAGTCACAACAACCTTTAAAATGGTCATCATCTAATTTAGTTCCTCGTAATCATTAGATTGTAGATCAAATTTAGTGATAACATGATTAATTCCTATCCCAACCATTAACTATAAAAAATCATTGTGTTAGAAATCATAATCATATTCTAAAACCAGTTTATCAGGAAAAATCACTTATGGGATGTCAAAATCATCACAACTTATTCATTAATCTATGAAATATTAAGTTTATCATAGGTCAATAATAGTAATATTCTATTTAAATCATTCATGATGTGTCATATAGAGTTTTGGAATTTCCAAAGCATATCTACTAGGAGTGTTAGACCAGGTGTGCATTAAGGACTGCTATCATACACCATTTCTTGATTGAGTCTAGGTAAATATGATATATTTGGGGTTGTGACCACAATGCACATTTATGGAAGAGCCACATCCAATTGTATTAACCATACATGAATGTAATTTTGTTGAAACCAATATCTCAACCATTAACAAAAAATACCATGACATTTTTATAAACATAGACCAATCCCTGTACCAATCCTTAGATAATTACCTAGAAATATCCATTAAAATATCTCCCGGGGTATCTATAATGTTTTATAATCCTAGTTCTAAACGGCTCACTTAAGATTTCATTTGATAAAAACTATAGAGACCTAGTTTAACACCGCAAGGCTCCACAGTACGTTTACCTTTGAATAATGCAATAGCTTGCATTGTGCACAACTTCGAGATTCTAACACACCGCGACCAATCAAACTAGTCGTTATGAATATTAATACCCACTTTTTCAAAAAAAAATTAATATTATTTTTCAAAATGGACTTAATTTTTCCATTCATAATATCTAAATTATCTTAGGGTGAATTTTTAGAATTTTTCTCAAAACATTCAATTTTTGATGAATAGTAAAAAACACTACGTTATAGGTTAAAACCGAATTTTTATTTAAATAATTATTTATTTTATTTAAATTTATTTTATGTCCAAATATATATATATAACCTATATATTTTCAATGTAATTCATTGGAGTAATTTTATAAAAAAAATTAGATGTATAAAATTGTATTGAACATTTTAACATTTTTTAGTCACCTTCTAGGGGCATTTTGAAATTTGCATGAAACATAATTTTACCACTTATATGAGTTGAATTTCAATAGTTTGAGAGACACAGTTGAAATCAGTAACTAAAATGAGGTTCAATAAGATGAAAATAATTTTTTGTGAATAGTAACTTTTGACTTTTATATACCACGGTTAAAAGTAAATACGGTAATTAAAAATAAAAATGATATTATATTTACCCTAACATGTGTCCTAATTCTATTGGGTAAGTGTAATTCAATGAAAAAAACCCTTAGGAATAAAATATGATCCTCTTCGGTCCACTTGGATTAGATTTTTACATTTATTAACTTTTTATTTTAAGAAGAGTTAAAAGAGTTAAATTTGAATTTTAATAACTAAACCATTTTTAATATTTGGTTATTCATCAGATAAATTCAACTATAAATATTAATTAGAAAGCTAAAAGTATTTCCTATATAATGGTATTTTATTTATAATTTTTAGACATTAAATAATGTAATTTATTTATGACATAATGATGATGTCGTAATTACCTTATTAATGAACGATTAAGATAACTTATATTATAAATATCTAAATAAATATAATTTAGAATTTTGATGAATTCCAATAATGTTCTAGGTTATTATGACATGTTAGGGTTGATTAAATAAATTTTTTTTGAAGTAATCATGTCGTTATGATTTTCACAAAAACCAAATACTAAATAGTGTCAAATTTACATAATTTAGATTTTAAAACAAATACTATATTATTAATTGAACAAATAGACATAAAAATATATGGATGGAAAAGGAAATAGATAATTTTATATATATTAGTAATTAACTAATTGGGGTACAGTTATAAGTTTATAGTATTTTAATTAACCATATAATATAAAAATACAAAGAGACATGGTAAATGTAAAACTATTTAACAATGAGTTAAATCTAAAAGATTAGATTAGCATAGTGACCTAAACCTGTCTAAAACCTATTGGTTGAGAGGTTTTTGTCCCATCCCAACCTTATCATATAATTAATAATTTTGGAGCCACTAGAAAGTGAAAAAGATTTCATTATAAAATAATATTTCAAGTTTTTCCAAAAGTGACCCTCACGTCTCTTATAAAAGGGTACATCCCCTTCACATAATTTCACACCTCCAAATCCTTTTAACTCACATAAACCCTTCCCAAATATTTTCTAAACTATCCTACCTTTAACCTAAAGGCCTTACATGGATCATAAATCCAACCTATGGATCCCTTTTGATCAAATCAATAGAAAGAACCCAATGAAGAGGTAAATATTTCATCACCACTTTCAAATTATTTTCTTCTTCCACTTCCACTTTCATTTTTGTTTCCATTCTAAAATAATAAAACCAGTATATTCTATATAATATATTTTTTTATGGTCAGGGCCGAAGCCTCATTTTGTTATTAAAGTAATGAAAATTAAACTTTTTTAACTGGGTAGAGGGAGACACATTACATAGCCCGAAGGCCTAGTGGGCATATAGCCCATTACATAGCCCGTAGGCCCTAATTTTTGGCCTAAGACACATTCTATGAATAGTAACCCAACTGCTATAGTACGTTCCACTGCTACAGTGCCCTGCCGCTGCTACAGTATCATGATGCCGCTACAGTACCTGCAGATCAATATTACAACCGCTGCTATAATACCGCTACAGTACGTTTACAATACCTGCGCCCCATGGGTTTTGAACCCCCATTTTTCATGTAGGATTACAGGGTGCTTACCAATAATCCAAACCCAATCAACTTCTATCTAATATGATGTTATTAAAATTGTACAACCATAATCATTATTCTATCCATCATATGAATGTCAAAATTGCCTAACGTGCGTATGTATGACTTACCATCTCCACGTCGTGGTGTAGTTTGTTATTCAAACACTTCATTATTTGGATGGTTATAATAATGAGAATAACTTATGTAAATAATAAATATAACATGATAATGATTATTTATAAATGATATACCATCCAATTACATATGATTCCACCATCAATATAATGATATTGTCACTCATGTGTACGTACAGATTAGAGTCTCTGCAAACGTGATGAGATTCATTCCCCATTTGAATAATTCAAGAATAATTTTAATTTAATGATTAAAAATAATGTTTAATAACTTAATAAAAAAATTTATCTGAATAAAATACATCCTATAAATAACAAACATGGCTTACTTGATGGAGTAAATAAAGGAAAATAGATCAGTTAACACCTGAAACGATGATATTACTAAAATATTATTAACAACAAAATATTAGTGGATCATATATGATATTATATATATGTATATTTTTTTATATTTTAATAACGATGATTTAACTATAATACTAGAGGTTAACATACCCTCGACCAAAGAACTGTTCAAGGTAAGGGATAATTCCGCAGTATCTTTATTATCCGAGGTTGTTTTTACCTTTGTATCTACTAGGAAATCTTTATCATCCACATCCGTGTTTTATTTAATATATATTTAAAAACAGTTTTAATATTTACTATAAATTGGGTTAATTTCATTTATAACCTTATTTGACTATATATGTTTTGAATTGAATATATCAGTCATTTTCAAAACAAGTTACTTTATACCCTTTTCGAAAAAATTAAAGTAAGAATGTTTTTTAACTTATACGACGAGTGTGGCTATTTTATGCCATTATAAAATCGTCAAATCTTCTCTTACAAGCTTATAAGAATATTTTCAAAATAAATGTTTTCTTTTATAATTATATGACATTAAAATGATTTCAAAATAGAAAGATATTTTTCTCTAAAAAAAAGGTTTGATTTCATCAATGTCAACATCCATTTGATGGATTTTAAGCTTTCTTGAAGTTGATTTATTATAATACAAATCTTTCTTATATTATTGAAGGTTTTTGGTCAATTTTTACTGTGGATATGTTATTCTTATACCATTAATGGTTTATGGATAAGGTATTGACATTTTGTATCCTAGTATTAGTACGAGTTATTATGTTATTTTTAAACCTTTTCATATGGGGAATGAATTGGACTTAGTAAGTGACAGGTGGAGCCTGCTATATCTCCTCGATGCATCGTTAGATCTCATGACACAAACTAGTGTCTTGGCACAAGGCCTTGACAAAATCTTATTTACAGTCTTTTCATAAGGATTTAACTATGTGGTTATGATGTCTAGCATTATGCATTCAATCATTATAAAAATGGCTATTGATACTGAGTGTGATTATTCAACTAGTAGAATATCCATGAGAATAAGTAAATTGAATTATTTGATTTTATTTTTGACATATTATTCTAATGTTTATGTATAAAATGATTTTGTTTTATTCTAATACACTTCCTTAAATGTTTATTATTATTTATGAATGTTCCTGTGATATTTTTATCCTTATTGAGCATCTGAGGTCACCCCTTTCTATGTTTTATTTTTCCAAGGATTTCAAGATGTATTTTATGGTTTACTTGTAAGGATAGGCTAAGGATATAAGTGTGTTCAAAAGGTGGAAAAAATTTGTTGATGTTTTGTTTTATGAGTTAGTGTAAAACTTATTAATGTATCTAGTACTTCCAAGGCTAATGAACTGACCAATCATTCAAGACATGATTCCATGTATCATGCCAATGTTATGTAATAATGCACGGAATCTAGGTAACTGGGGTTAGGGTGTTACAGTTGGTATCTGATGATGTCTAGTACAAACCTTGGAAACTAGATTTATAAAAACTCTAATTATAAAACACTACCCTAAGATAGATTTTGAGGATTATTATATAAGAACATCGTATATTTTTGGTACTGATGAGATTTTGTGAGTTTTCCAAGAAATACATCCCTGTCTAGATATGTGCAGGTAGAGGCGGCTTTGGAACAGATGTATCTAGGGGTAAAACCCGAAAACACCACAGTGAGCTATACTCGAACAGTAACTGGTCCACGACAACGGGCCTTGCCGCACTCTTGCTTATGAACTTCCCAGGGTATACGGTTAGGGAAATTATCAATTTTTTACAGACCATTATGAAGGGTATATGAATATATAACTCCTCAAAGAAAATATTTTTATGGTTATGGATTATATCCATAAAATATCCAAATCATTTTAAGTGTTTTACAAATTTGGAATTATGTATTGAAATTCATAAACAAATAAACTATATGCCATTGTCTAGAAATGGAACCTAATGGAAGGAATGGAAACTATATAAATTCATGTAATCCATGTAGGTGTTTCCCTCCAAATAAATATAATTATACTCAAACTTCTGATGCAACTGGTTCTGATGAGCTTATAACCATACTGGGACAACTCACCCAAGTTATTAATAATAACCTTACTCGTATGGAGAACGCTGATCCACAACGCATGGGATCAATTCTATACCAATTCATGAGGAAAAAAACACCAAAATTCAATGGGAGTAAAAATCCATTTGTATCTGAGCAACGAATAAATTCCTTAGAGAAAATATTTCATGCATTGGGGTGCAGTGAAAGGGAAAAAGTTGTCATGGAAGTTTAGGACCTCACGGGAGATACAGATCAATGGTGGTCATTAATTTAAAACAAAAAGGTAGATGAAAAAGTATTGAACCTTGAATGGATATAGTTTAAAGATATTTTCATGGAAAAATACATTCCTCATGACCATCGAGTGGATATGGAAAAATAATTTCTGAATCTAAGGAAATAGGAGGATGATAATGTCGCCAAGTATGAGGCTAACATTACAAGGATATCAGATCATGCGGCAGATTATATACATAACCCAAGGAGTAAGATTGATCTATTATTTGATGGGTTAAAACCATTTCTCTATCTACCATTAGTCTCAGAATCCTTTTTATCATACGAAGATATATTCTCATGCGCTATCAAGACAGAAAACGAATTCTCTAAGTATTATAACTTTAAAGAAAAGCTATAGAAAAAGAGATCTGTTGAACACTCTAGAAATGTAAATAATGGGTAGAAATAAAAAGTTGAATATCCATCTAGTGGTAAATTTGTGAAGAAAACCCTCGGTATATGACTGAAGGGAATGTGAGGATGTTACAAATCTTGTGAAAAATGACACCAAGCACGTGATTGTAAGGAGAAGAAAGAGGTTTTCAATGTTGAATACTAAAATTTTAGAGAAAAGGAGAATTATAAAAAATAATTTCCTAATCTCCAAGGGATATTACCTCAAAAAATGCCAAGGGGGAAAGGCCAAGATTATGTGATCACTACTGCTGAGTTTGAAGCTCTGAAAGACGTGGTGGCAGGTAATTTAATGGTTTCCTCAAGATTAGACAATGCATTATTTGATTATGGAACATTAAATTGTTTCATATCTTCCCAGTTTACCGAGAATATTAGATATTTCCAATTTTACATAACAAGGGAGTTTTCAGTCAAAACACCTAAGGGAAGTATCATCACAATAATTTTTTGTGAATCATTTCCCATTAGGGCATATAAATATTCTTTATCTTCTAATATCATCAACATAGGCATGATTTAATTTTATATAATCCATAGAATGGATTTTCTTTTGGACCATGATGTGAAAATTTATTATAAGAAGAAAGAGGGTATAATTTTCCATGATGATAAAGGGTACCTTATCTTTAGAGCAGAAATGTCAGCACCTGATTCTTCTATAGATCCAACCACAATAGATCTACTTAATTCAGTTAGTGGGGAGGAAGAGAATTAATTAAATATGGGTGGGGAAAATAATGTTCGAATAGAGGACATAATTATTGTGCGAGAATATGTTGACATGTTTCCGGAGGATTTACCTGGACATCCTCCGAAACGAGAAAATGAGTTTTCCATTGATTTAATTAATATTTCAAGGCCCATATCAATGATCCCTTACAGAATTCAACATTTTAATTAGTGTAACTAAAGAAACATGTAGATTAATTGAGTAACAAGTGATTTATTCGCCCTAGTGGTTCTCCATGGGGAGCCCCTGTCCTTTTTGTTAAGATGAAAGATGGATCTATAAGGTTGTGCATTGACTAGAGGGATATCAATGCTATAAAAATAATGAATTAGTATCCCCTACCTTAAATTTACGATTTATTTGACCAAATTCATGGAGATCAATATTTTTAAAAGGTAAAACTTTTATCTGGATATCACCAGTTGTGAGTGAAGAAGGAAGAAATTCTGAAAACAGAATTTTGAACTAAGTACGAGCATTACGAGTTTACAGTAATTCCTTTTGTATTGACTAATGTACCCTTTGTCTTCATGGATCTAATGAATAGAGTTTTCAAGGAATATCATGATAACTTTGGAGTGTTATTTATTGATGATATCTTGGTATACTCCAAAATATACGAAGATCATGAAAATCACTGGTGCAGTATTCTAAAGACTCTTAGAAGAAATGAATTATATGGAAAGTTTAACAAGTGTGAATTCTGGCTTCATGAGATTTATTTTCATGGCCATATTGCCTCTAGGTATGGAGTTTCTCTTGATCTGTCAAATACCAAGGCAATCCAAGAATGGCCAGCACCGACGAGTATGACTGAGCTACATAGTATTATTGGTTTAGCAGGTTATTATCGACGTTTCGTCCGTAATTTTTCCCGGTTGGTTGACCCATTAACCAAGATCCCACATAATGTGGTCAAATTTGTTAGGAAAAAAGAGTGTGATGTATGTTTTTAAGAACTGAAGAGAAGATTAGTCAATGCCTATATCTTGACACTACCATCCAGAAACGATGGGTTTGTTATTTATTGTGATGCTTCAATGAAATGACTTGGTTGTATACTTATGTAGAATTACATAGTAATAGACTATTCATCCTAGAAGCTAAAAATTCAAGAGAAAAACTATCCCACTCATGATCTTGAGTTAGCAACTGTAATATTTACACTAAAAGTTTGGATACAATATCTCTATGGTAAAATATGTGACATTTATACTAATAAAAAGAGTTTGAAATATATTTTCTCACAAAAAGAACTAAAAATTAGGAAAAGGGGATGGCTTCAACTACCCATTTATTATGATTACACTATACACTACATTCTTGGGAAGGAAAATAAGGTGGAAAATGCTTTGAGTGGAAAGGATCATGGAGTTTTGATCAAGATGAGAATTGAAACGGATCATATTTTCATAGATCTAGAAAAGATGGATATCAGAATAACCATGGAAGGAGAAACATCAATTATTTTTCAAATGGTTGTCAAACCATCTTTACTAGAAAGGATAAAATGTTCTCAAACTAATGATGAGGAGTTTCAAGAATGATTAATGCTGTCAATGATGGGAGATGGAGTGACTTTGTATATGAAGATGGAATTTCGAAATTTGGGAAGAGACATTGTATTCCTAACATACCTAGTCTAGAGAGGGAATTGTTGGATAATTATATTATCTCCCATTTCTTTATACACCCTGGGAGCACCACGATGTATAGATATTTGAAGGAACATTTTTGGTGGGACAACATGAAGAGGGAGATTTCTAATTTTTTGTCAAGATGTATGGTTTGTCAATAAGTTAAAGCTGGAAGGAAACAAACTGGAGGAGTCATGCAAGCTCTTCCCATACCTGAGTTGAAATGGGATAATATTATGATGGAATTTTTTATGGTGCTACCACAAAATCCTAGAAGGAATGATGCATATAGGAGATTGTTGATCATCTTACCAAGTCGGCAAATTTTTTTCCTATGAGAGAAGATTTACCACTTGAATGTCTGGAAATAGAATATATTAATGAATTTGTAAGACTCCATGGTGTACCCCTATCGATTATTTCTGATCATGATCCCTATTTTACATCACGATTATGGAAATGTCTTTAGAAGGCCCTAGATAATGAACTTTGTTTGACCACTGCATACCACCCTCAAACTGATGGACAATTAGAACAGAATATTCAAACCATAGAAGACATGTTGAGATCCTTCTCAAATGAATGTCATGTTATGTGGGTTCAATATTTACCACTAGAATTTTTTTCTATAACAATAGATTTCATTCAAGTATTCAGATGGCACCATATAAAGAATTATATGGAAATATATGTCGGACACCAACTTGTTGGGATGATGTTGGGGAAATAAAACTCGTAGGACAAGAACTTGTTGAGAAAACAATTGAAATGTTGAAGTTTACCTAAACCCACATCAAAGAAGCTCAATGTAGGTATAAGAGCTATGCTAATAACCGAAGGAAGGATTTGGAATTTCGGGTATGAAATCATGTTTTCATAAAGGTATCTCCAATAATGGGAGTTATATGATTTGGTAAGAATGCTAAATTAAGTTCCAGGTAAATTAGACCTGTCGAAATTTTAGAACGAATTGGTGTTGTAGCTAACTGTTTGGTAATGCCTCCAAGTCTCTATGAAGTTCATGATGTCTTCCATGTATCACTGTTGTGAATATACAAGCCTGACCCAACACATATACTCACCTATGAAGAAATTGAACTAGAACCTGATCTGTCTTATTTTGAAGAGCCTATCAAGATTCTTGATACAAGTGAAAAAGTGCTGAGAAACCAGACCACTTTTTTGGTAAATGTTCCATGGAGAAACCATAAGATGGAAGAGGAAACATGGAAACCAGAGGAACATAGGATGAAGAACCACAAGAATCATTTTTTGTTGGATTATTATAGAAATTTCGAGGATGAGATTATTTCAAGGAGAGAAGAATGTAAAATCCCATTCTACCACAGTACGTTTCCCTTTGAATAATACAATAGCTTCCATAGTACGCAACTTCGAGATTCTAACACATCACGACAAATCAAACTATCCATTACAAATAGTAATACCCAATTTTTCAAATTTTATAAATTTTATTTTTCAAATTGGACTTCATTTTTGAATTCGGAATTTTGAAATTAGATAATAGTTAATTTTTGGTATTTTTTTGAAAACATTCATTTTTTGATGAATAATGAAAAACACTACATTATACGTTAAAAATTACTTTTTATTTAAACAATTATTTATTTTATTTAAATTTAATTTAGATATAAGTAGTCATATAATACCTATATATGTTCAATGTAATTCATTGGAGTCATTTTATACTAAAAATACATGTATAAAATTTTATTGAACTTTGTAACGTTTTTTACCCTCCTTCTAGGGGCATTTGAAAATTTGAATAAAACATTATTTTACTACTTCTATGAGTTGAATTTAAAAAATCTGAGAGACATGGTTGACATTAGTAAGTAAAATGTGGTTCAATAAGATTAATATATTTTTTGGTGATTAATAACTTTTGTCTTTAATTTACCACGGTTAAAATTAAATATGGTAATTATGGGTAAAAATGATATTATAATTACCCTAACACATGTACTAATTACATTATATAAGTTTAATTCGACCAAAAAAACTTAGGAATAAAATATTATCCTCTTTGTTCGACATGGATTAGATTAGGACATTTATTATTATTTTATTTAAAGAAGAGTTAAAATAGTCATATTTAAAGTTTAATAACTAAACCATTTTTAATATGGGGATATAGATAAGATAAATTCTACTATAAATATTCATTTTAAATATAAAATGATTCCCTAAATAATGGTATTTTAGTTTTAATTTTTAGATATTAAATAATTTAATTTATTTATGACACAATGATGATGCAGTAATTACCTAATTAATGAAGGATTAAAATAATTGATATTATAAATATCAAAATAAATGTAACTTGAGACATTGGATGAATTTAACTAATTAAATATGTTAATATGAAATTTTAGTGTTTATTAAATAATTTTTTTGAAGTAATCATGCATTTATGATTTTCACAATAACCAGATACTAAATACTTTCAAAATTGAAATAATTGAGTTTTTAAAACAAAAACTATATTATTAATTGATATAATATTGATAAAATTATAAAATTTGGCCAAAGGACGTAGATAAGGTTATATATATTTATAATTAACCATTTTTGGTTCCCTTTTATGTTTATATAATGTTGATTAACCATATAATATAAAAATACAAAGAGACATGGAAAATGTCAAACTGTTTAACTAAGAGTAAAATCTAAAAGATATGTTTAATATAGTGACCTAAACCTATGAAAACCTTGTTGGTTGAGAGATTTTTGAACCATACCCATATTATCCTAGAATATAATCATTTTTAATCCATTAGAAACCGAAAATGATTTTATTATAAAACACTATTTTCAGCCTTTCCTAAAGTGACCCTCACCTCTCTTATAAATGGGTACTTCCCCTTCTCTTAATTTCACACATCTAAAGCCTTTTTGGATCGACCAAATCCTACCCAAATAACCTCTCAAATATCCTCAATTCAACCTATAGGCCTTACATTGTTCATAAATCCATCTAAAGGAGTTCCTTTGATCATATCAAAAGGAAGAACCCGAAGAAGAGGTAAATATTTCATAACCTCTTTCAAGTTCTTTTCTTCTTCTATTTACTCGTTCATTGTTGTTTCCATTAGAAAATAGTAACTCCATTATCTTCTGTATACTGTGATTTTATTAAAAAGGTACAATCATATTGATTATTATATCCATCACATGAATGAAAATGTCCCAATACGTGCGTACGTATGACTTACCGTCTCCACGTCGAGGTGTAGTTTTTTATTCAAACACTTTATTATTTGGATGTGTATAATAATGAGTATAACTGATGTAAATAATAAATATAACATGTTAATTAGTATTTATATATGATATAACATCCATTTACATATTAATTCACTATCAATATAATGATATTGTCGCCCGTGTGTATGTACAGATTACCGCCTCCACGAACACGATGAGATTCATTCCGCATCGTAATAATTCAAGATTAATTTCCATTTTATGTTTAAGAAAAATGTTTCAAAACTTAATATAAATCTATATGTGATTAAAATACATCCTATTCGTAATAGAAATGGCTTACTTAATTGATCATATAAAGGAAAATAGATCAGTTAACACCGGAAACGATGATATTACTAAAATATTATTAACAATGATATATTAGAGGATCATATATGATATCATATTTATGTATGTAGTATTTGTGTGATTTAATAACAATTATTTAACAATTATACAGGATTTTAATGTACCCTTGACCTAGGAAAAGTACTAGGTAAGGGATAATTCTACAGTCTCTTTATTATCTGATGTTGTTTTTACATATGTATCTACTGGGACCTCTTTATCATCCACATCCGTGTTTTCCTACGAATTTATTTCAAAACAATTTTACTATTTACTAGAGAATGAGTTAATATAATTTATACCCTTATTTGACATTATATGTTTTGAAAATAATCTTTCCATCATATTCAAAACAATGTACTTTATTACATTTTCGACAAAATTATGTTAAGAATGTGGTTTTAACTTATTCAGCGAGTGCGGATATTTTCTGCCGTTATAACATCATCGAATATTCCCTTATAGGATTATAAAAATATTTTCGAAATAAATTTTTGCTTTTATAATTATTTAAATTTTAAAAGGTTTCAAAATAGAGCGATATATTTCTCTAAAATAGTTTTGATTTAATATATGTTAACATCTTTTTGATGGATTTTAAGGCTGTTTGAAGTTGATTTATTTTGATACAAATATTACAAATTATATTAAATTTTTGGTGATATGTTTGACTGTGAATGTGTTATTCTTATACCGTTCATGGTTTTTGGATAAATTATTGACATTTCGAATGACTGTTTTAATATGAATGGTTATGTTATGTTTAATCCTTTTCATATGAGGAATGCATTGGACTTAGTAAGTTGTGGCTGGATCCCACTATAGCTCATCAATTCATTGGTATGTCTCATGAGACAAACTAGTGTCTTGGAACAAGTCCTTGACAAAATCTTGTTTGTAGTGTTGGAACATGGCCTTTACTATGTGGTTATGAAGTCCTGAATTATGAATTCTATCATTATGAAAGTGGATATTGATATTGCATGTGATTATTCAACTAGTACAATATCCATGAGATTAAATTGAATTATTTGATTTTATAATTTCCATATTATGCTTAAGTTTCTGTTTAAAAAGATTTTTTTAGTCTAATAAATTTCATTAGATTTTAATACTTATTTAAGAAAGTTTCCGCAATACTGTTATCCTTACTGATCATCTGAGCTCTCCCCTTTCTATGTTTTATTTTTTCCTGGGATGTGAAGATGTATTTTAGGGTTGACCTACAGGGATAGGATAAAGATATAAGTTCGTTAAAAAGGGGAAAAATTTAGTTGATGTTTTTATTTCCTCCTATATTTTAAAACTTATGAATGTATCTAGTAAATCCAAGTCTACTAAACTGATCGGTCTTTCGAGACATGATTCATTTTATCATGAAAATGTTATGTAATAATGCACCGACTATCCGTATCTGGAGTCACAGTGTTACTACTTGGATTCTACTCTATGGATATTACACCAATATAGATTAATATTCATCACATTAAAAAAATTAAAAGCACGAGGACCATAGTAGTTTAGTATATATGGAACTAATGAACACAATATTCATACTTCTGAAATATATTAAATGTTTCCAACAAAGATCACCCCATTCAGTAATCCTACATAAAACATTTCACCATAATTCTGGTAAAGGAATCATTTTAATGGGAGAGATCAAAATCTTGGTAAGGGTATATAATGCAGAAATGTCAGCATAACATGAATAAAATGGTATGATAACATGAGCATAAAATTTGAAAACAAATACCTACATATAAAAAAACATATTCTTTGGTCATAGAATAATGATTGGATATTCATAAGGAGTGAATGAAAATATACTAAAACAACAAGACCCTTGAGACCATACCATAGGCATATTGCATAGAATTATAGAATACAAATAAAATTATAACATTTTTAACGTGTGTAAATAAAAATAGGCTGACTAGTTATGTTACAGACAGGAAATCATGCTTATTGAGACCTGACCCTCCAAGGTCTGGCTCATTGATACCCTATGACCGAATCTTATAAGCTAGGGGTAGGAATCCAACACTGAGTAGTCATATCCCTAAATTTGGAGGATTTATACTAATATACCATTAAACATACACACATATCTGTGCCCATAAAATGATTAAATATAAAACAACAGAAACCAATCTAATCCTACATTGAATATCCCACGGCAGATGATGATAGTAAAGTACTAAAAGCATAAAAGGGAAAATAAAATCCCAAACAACTATAAATAGTCCAACCTAAAATAATTGATAAGACTAAAGTAAAATTTAATCTTCCAGTTAAGAACACAGTATAAAAAGATGCAGTTAATCTCCACCTAATCCATGTCCTCCTATGACATCATCAAATGGGATTTCATCTAGATAAGACATGAAATGTATGGAAAAATACCATGCAGGGAAGAGTATAAAAATACGTAGTGGGAAACCACAAGAAAACTAAAAATGAAACACAAAATATAGTTAGAACAATAAAATATATAATAATAAAGGTATAACAGAAACACCCATATATACTCAAAAAAGTCAAAATTCCTCGAGGTGGTCATACACAACTGCCATCCACAAGATTCATCTTAATGAAAAGCACTTTAAATGAGAATCCACACCCAAAACCAAGATATCATTTGATACATTCAAATAAGAGATTATGATTACTGGCCCCCACCAAATAAATATCACTTCTATGAGAATAAAATGATTCATAGATAAGGGGTCATTCCTAGAACAACTAGTGGACACCACTGACCCAATAGTGATAAAACTGATATGTATGAGATCATATTCCAACAATACCAGCCACACTACAAATAGAGTCTTTTAGATGGAGGATCAATGACCTGCCCAAGGAGGTCACTCTGATTCCACATACCCGACATAGGGAACAATGATGATATATGATGGCACTCTAGTCCCACAGAGGGACACCAAAACACTATCTGATACTGATAGTCTATGAGGGATATCAATCCTATGATGTGGATATAATTAAACACTATAACCTAGAGGGAATTGACCAGGTAAAAACACTCAATAATTTCTAGTCCAATCTATGGAAATGAAGAGTTACAAGAACACTTGAAGTGGAGTACAAGATGTGTATTATGGGTACACAACATTCCTAGATATCCCCCTGTCCACCCCTTTGATAAATCATTGTAAATAATATAAGTCTCATAATACATGGTGTTAATAATATATAAATGAAATTTTGCGACACACGATCCCCTACCAGGGTCTCATGTACTTTTTAGTGTACATGATTGGCTTGTGTAACTACTAGTGTACATGAGGCCATGCCTGTGTCCAAGTACACGGAGTGACACTGGCCATGGGATCCTTCCAAGGATCGTATTCCATCTGAGGTACACAATTATCCATGAAAGATGGGTCACATGATCTGCGATCGAGACATCTTGTGTGTGATACTTATCTATATATAGAACCCTAGCACTACATCAAGAGGGGCCCACATGACGTGTAATTTAGAAATAAACACTATGTTGCTGATGAATTTATAGAAACCCAAGTAATCTTTCACAACATTTTCCACATTTCTAGAGTGACCGAACTCCCCCAAAACTATAGATTTGGTGTTGGTCAAGCCCCACATCACTGATGATTGAATATCTCTAATATGAATTCGATCTGGAATATCCAATTAAATCCTTCTGTAGCTACGTCGTGGATCATTTGTAAAAAATAGATAATACCTAATTTTATCTTACTCTCCCATGATCCATCCATCATCATCATTGATTCTTTAACTACAACCACAATCATGTGTATTACCCATAGTTTTGATCCATTTCATTGAAGAATACCACACAAAGATCACAAACTAGGTATTAGTAAAACATTTGGTAAAAGAAAATATTAATGATGAAAGAGTGAAGAAATAGGGGAGAAAACCATAAGTCATAAACTGTGAGAAAAAACCTACAATATTGTGTATTTTTCCTTGACTCATTTTTGTATAAGAACAAAAATATGGAGGGATAAATCAAAATAAAAAATAAAAAATTACATAAATTTATTTATTCTGACGATGTACAAATAAATTATAATCATGGAATTTATCAGAGTTCATCTAGTATTAATAAATAGGATGTAAATAACAAAAACAAATCCTACATAGAGTTTGGATTGATCATTGATGAATAATAGTTGTGTTTATATCATTGACATGATCTAAAAACTCTGTTGGCACAATGATCCATGATCTGGTACCGATCGCTCATCATTCGTCAAGAGCTCTCTTTTTTAATTATTTCTAGGTCTATAGGATTTAGAGTCCAAACCTAAGAGAAAATCCATAGTTGTGTATTTAAATAGTTATATGGTCATTTAATCAATTAAAATAAAATACATTAATTAATTAATTTAATTATTTTCATGCCTGTGATAGCCTTTCCAAAAATGGATCATAGTGAAAAATATTATTTCAAACCTATGGAACACAAATCAATATGAACTCAATGGTTTCCTCATATTTTTTATCCAGACCCCTTCTGCATGGTATTCCACTATTTCAGGAAAGCTATGTGCACAATGTATTTAATTTTTTCAATATATTTGAAGCATTTATTCTGGGATCATCAGTCCTCAAAATAATACGCCACCTTAGATATTGGTCTAAAAAACAATCCATATAATATCAAAAATAATACTAGAAAAATATGAGTCATTAAATTCTCACAAAATTGTGGATTTTCATCCCAAATAGAGAAAAACCTATTCGAAATGTGGAGGTTAATGAGCTCACATTTGGGAATCCTACTCCCATGTTCTCGCCTAAAGGTTCATATTCTTATACTCGACAATCACAAGGGGAATCAATCAACCATGAAGAATCCTCCCATATCAATCCATGACATCCATCTGGTATTCTATAAAGCAATCACCAACCTATATATCTAGCTCCCATAATTCGATAAACTGTGATGGGTCATGCATATACTAACTCAATTGTAACACATTGAATATTTCTAGTACCTAGTCAAACAAAAGTGATCGAGATGAGCAGTATACCACCCCCCTAACTATACATGGTATCTAGAAGATACCAATGAATATCAAAGATAACATTTCTCATGGGACAAATCAATTTTAATACCCTAATATTCAAACGAATCTATGGTTCTCTATTATAGATTTTGGTCGAGTCCAACGACCAATTGCCTCTATTTTGATGAATCTATATATCTCTCATTGATGGTGATATCATACCCTATGTATTTTAATTTATATATGAAAAATTCACATTTATAATGATTAAAAAACCAAAATTTCCTTTTTCTGGATCAATATTAAAATTTTAAAATGATTCTAATGTTCCCTTATACATTTATGGAAGGTAAAAATGTAATCTATTAAGAAAACAAACATTTTTCCTGGCAATCATTAAGAATATATTAATTATGTACATGACGATATTTGTAGCATTAGTGAGTCCATATGGAATCACTACCAAATCATAATGCTACACCTTGTCGAAATATTTGTATATGGGATATCAGCATATTCCATTACAATGGGAATGTCAATAAAGATTGTATTTTATTTAGGCAAAATCATGTCAGAATGTAATACTTTCTCATAATGTAATAATATCCTTGAATGTGATGATGATACAAAAATAGATTCATCATCCTCTTTTTACATGAGTAGAATTAAATGGAAATTTTAGATACTATGAGAAATTTAATTCTCTTGGCATTTCGTGTTGGCTCTATATAAAGAAAAACAATCTATACCAATAATTACATTTAATTATACTTGAGGAAGAATCAAAAGGTTACCTATGATTTTAAAAATGAAAATATGGACATGGGGATGTTATATTCATGTTATTAGAAAATTCCACCATTTCCTCTTTTCATAGATAGCTCTACTTCATTGTTTTGATGTTCTTTTTGAAAGGATCTAGTAAAAAATCATGGAAATATAGTATGCGATGAATGAAGATGAAATAATAAATTCCATAAGAATAAATAAATAACAAATATACATGTCACCACTTCATTTTTTGAATCAATCTCATCATTTTTGATATAATAAGTTCAACATTTATCTTGAGGTCTTGGAGGTTGTTGCAATTAGTTATCATCAACAAACCATTGGTTAGTTCATTGATTTATAAAGTGTCCATATTCCATGTAGTTGTTGGGAAATAAGACGATGGTTTAATATATAATTACATTCTTCATTCATATTTATGGGTTTACCCCTACAACATTATCTAGTTGATTTTCCTTCTTTCAAACACATAATGGTGTCCCATGCCTCGAGTAGAAATTTTTTGTGATTCCTCATTTTATAATTTTTGAAATGTGGGATATTGATATTTCTTTCTCCAATGTGATTTATCTATTGCACAAGTACAATTTAAATATATTCTCTACATCATATATCATGAACTATAATACCCTTTATATTTGAAGATATATGTTTTGACTTTGAGAAATCGTTATGCAATTTCCTTATAAATTTCAATGTCTTGAATCAGAAAATCATTTCATCAACTCATATTTAGCCCAAAAATTAATATATAAACTTTTATTTTAGGGTATATGATTAGCTTGAACTACATAGTACACGCCTTTTGATGTTTTACAGATAATACATGTTGTATTAATTATTCAACTACTTATGTACATGGTAGTCCCCCTCCATTTTTAGTCATACAGTTCATGGAAAATGTTTATCAATAGATATTTTACAGATTCCCTTAAACTCTAATTAATTAATCTCTTATTAATTATTTCGTTTTTAAATAAATTTCTACCATGATTAACTAATAATTCCATATGATAAATATCTAGAATGATCATTAATTTATTAGGGAATTGAAGGACCAATAAAATATTTTTAAGGGAGTTGACTCATTGTTCAACTGTTAAGTTATTATATGATAAAATGAATGACATAGGCCTATGAAACATAAATTTATCGATTGAATCATTCCATTTTATATATGTATAAGGGGTTACCTTGAAATAAATTTCTGTTTAATATTGTGTTAATAATAAAAGTTTTGTGTATGATTCTGTCTTTTATTAAAATGATTTTCTTAATTTTTTTGTAAAATTTTGTAGCCTGGATGTCTTCTATTTAATCCTTGTTTTGTGAGTCTATAATATAGATGGTGTTGTTCTAGTTATGTAATATATAGGTATAGAATGACAGGATATGAATATAATTAATGAGTTATTTATAAATTTAACCTATAAATATATCATTTGTGCAAAACCCATAAAGAAAAAAAAAGACATAAATTCATCTGGGAAAGCCATGAATATGAGAGTTCTAATATGTAATATATTCATGATGTAAAATCATAAATTCCATTTCCCTATTCCAAGGATATGTTTTTTACATGGTTTTAGAAATCATGGAATTCATCTTGTAAATTACCTATTTACATAAGGGATTGGTTGCACTAAGAATTTAAATCTTGCAGTGTGTGTTATGTGTCTTGATAACATGATCTTACCTTCTCCCTCAACTGTATAACCATTAAAATTTGAATTATAAGAATATTCACTGATCCAAATGATCATTCACCTTATATATTCGTTTTTTGTCTTCATTTGAGTATTTTCCAGGAAATAATTTAATGTGATAAAGGAGTTACTAGAAATTACATAGTTCATAAATAATTTTTAGTTTCAACACTAATTTTTTGGTGGCCCATCTAGAAAAAACCCATATTTTCTATGTCAACTTCCCAATATGACCAATAATTTTGATCATGCAATAACATCGTGCAGAGGAAATGAAAACTAAATGAAACTATAGATTTATTTTAACCTCATTTTTTGACCTCCCATGGACCCCATTGGGTCCATTGGTATTGTGAACAGGCTTGTGGCCACTCTAGAGGTGTTCCTAATATTGAATTTTTATGTTAGAATAAATGATTAGTGTGGATTTTTCTTTATCAATGTGAATTAAAAATTAGATTGATGTGAGATGGCTTATGAATTGATATTAATGGAAACCTATCATGGTTTGAAATAAGTTTTTGATCATGATGTAGAAGAATATATAAACTGAGATTGTATTAATATTATTTTAACAATGAGAACAATTAACAAAATTTGAATGACATTTGAATTAAGATAAATAATAAAATATTCATGAATACATGATTTATTATTAATAGAATTCATTTTTTCTTGATCTACATTCTTGTGGGATGTGGAACCAGTGATTTTTCATGATGCTAGGGAATCCCCCATTGGGGATTAGATACTATTTCTCATTGAAATTTACAACTTATGATTATGCTAGAAACTAATGAATGTGTATTTTTAAAGTGCATATAATGAGATAGATTAATCACTATTTATCACGTGTTCCTTTGGATGTCAAAATGGACTCCATCATGGGAATTCTCATGGATAAATCTGGTTTAAAAGAGGCATTCTATAAGAATTTCATCATGATATAGATTTATTGTCCATTTGATACAGTCATCTGGGAAAGTGATGATTCTAGATCTAATAAAACTACTTGAAAATAAGTAACTAAAAAGAAAACAAGGATATTTTTATGATTTGCTTTAATTTAAAAAATTAGTAACCATTATTATGTTGGTATTTTATAAACTATATTATGAGACTGGATTGCTTTTGATGCTTCTGGGTCGATATATTGAGTTGTACTCAAACCCTATTTTGGCCACCGTTTGGTACCCGTAAACATTTCCAGGATGAATGTTTGGATATGCGACCAGGACAATTTTATTGATTATTTATTATTCCATGGGTTAGAGTTTTAATATGGAACTAACATTGGGGTCGATACTGACGATTTCAATGTCTATTAATATTTTTGATTAATATTTTTTCTTATGAATTTTAGTATGTCATTTAATTACATCTGTCATGTGATAACATGGTTCAATATTTATTTTTATTTTTTGGTTTGTTCATTTTTTATCTTGATATTCTAATTTTCTTATTTTATACAGTTTTGGAAATATTTTTTCATTTTCACTAGTATTTCAATAGTTTTTTAGTTGGTGTATTCTCACCACTATATTTCTTACAACCTTACTTATAGCTGAAAGCCTCTGGCATATGGGGAGGAGCATTTGATGTCACAAACCCAACCCAACATAATCACATGAGGGAGCATCGTATTAGGGATGTTACATATCAGTATCATAGGAATATTTAATTTTAGTTATTTTACTATTATGGAAAGGTATAAATGATACTAGGATGATTTTTGGAATGAATATACAGTTATTTATTGGAGAAAAAGATAGTTGTATGGAGAAAAATCAGAGTACCCTGGTGTATGATTGTTTTTAATGATATTTTCCTATTATAGATTTAATTTTATTTCACCATTGATGATTCACATGATGTGTGATGTTATTTTATTGATATTTTACTCATGGGATGGTATGGAATGGGATGAGTATAAATGCATAATGATATGAAAATCTAGATATATGACTATTCGAATAGTTCATGATAGGAGAAAATATATTTCTTGTGACATATATACACATATTAAATATGAAATGAAATACCATATTTTACGTTATAAAAATAAATGGAAGAAACTATTCTTTTAGGTGAATTTCCTTTTTAATAAATGTAAATTCGAACCATGTCATAGTGATTAACTTTTTTTACATTTTTAGGTGAACCTTGTTGTATAACATGTGTTATAAGAATGGTTTTTTAGTTTTCTAACTAAAATAATGCCTCGCCATATTTAGATTGAGTGTGTGGAGTTTTGAAATCCCCACACTCCATGTGTGGTTGAATAGGATATTCCGAAATCATTTTTCAATCATTTGGATTATCATATTCATGTTATCTTCTTAAGGTTTATGTGATCCATGGGATAACAGATTGTTCAAACCATGTCATTGATGTATGGGTTGATGAGAGATTTCAAGAAACAACATCTTCCTATATTAATTGGGGAGGGATTCCATTGGGCATCTGAGTTCCGGATTGGGTAAATCTAGATTACATATAATCATTTTGAGACATAAGATGATATGAAGGAGAATCTTGTTTCATACATGCTTCGAGGACCAGCAAAGCATTGGTGGGACATTATTTAGAAATATAGGCACCATGTGGAGTTATCATTGAAGGACATCATAGAGATTTTAAATAGCCAAATTTATCTAGAGAAGTCTATGAATGAGAGAAATCAATATTTTATGCACCTAACATAGGGATGAATTTCTGTGATAGACTATGTTGTATGATTAACTGACCAACAACATTTTCAACCATCCATGGAAGAAGATGATATTGATATGGGAATTTTAATTATGGGCCTCAATACAAGATATTGTATCATATGAACATTTTTTTCATTAGTATATTTATATACATTGAGATCTATAATCTCATTACAACAATTAATATTAGTGAAGGCCCATGTTTTTTACAGACTATTTCAACATTCTAATATTTAGGTTCTACTCCTTGTAGTAGGAAGAACTGATATGATAGTTCTCACCATGATATTAATGGGTAGTGATACCAGGAAAAATAGAATCCATCTTAGATACATACACCATTAGAACGATTTTAGTGAGATTAGGGTGGACACAATAACTATTAGTGTCCTTACCTTTTGGTGGAATGTCATTATTGTGACATCATGGGTCATAATTGAAGGTTTTATTGAAACCTATAGCATTATAAAATAGGTCGAACATGCATATAGGTAACAAATTATAGGATGGAGTCAATTAACCCACAATAGGCTAGAAGCTAGAGTTCCACTACAAATTCAAGCCATGTATGGGGACATGGTACCCGAGGACTAGAGAGAATGTTCTAAATATTTTATATAGCATAGGGAGTTAGAATGAATCCTATAGTAGGGATGATTCATTTTCACACCCCACAGTATACTCGTGACAATTTGGTTGCTGGAATTTCAATAGTTAGAGTTGTCTTTCAAGAAGATTGCATCATATTACCACTAGAGTGTGAAACATAGATCATCATTGTGTTGGTTTTAGAAGATGATCAAGTTTTTATCCATCATAATATAATGGAACTATCGTAGCATAATGATTTCAAATTTTATTTAGAATTACTATTATCGGAGGGATTAATAAGGACTTGTAATTATCAATGAGCGTATCTTTGATTTTCTATGTGTAGGATGAAGAGATTTTGTAATAATGTGTGGATTATTTGATATTAAACAAGATGATGGTCAATACATGATATTAACTCTCATTACCTGATGATATCTTCAGTCAGCTAAGAGGATCCAGGATCTTCTCCAATATCTACTGGATGATATAAAACCATTATTTGAGATTTAGAACATCAAACATAACTAATATGCATTTTATAATAATATATATCCTCTATGAGTTCATCGTGATGTCATTTTTTAGAGAATTTTCTAATGATATTAACATCAATGAGGAACATGGTACATTATCCATTTATGGATTATCATGTCACTATTTTCAACATGGACTTCTTAGTGTACTCCCAGTCTATGAGAAAAACATACCCATCATCTTGAAACACTCCCAAATACTCAATGTTATCAACATCATTATGAAAAGAAGTTTAAATATAGTTTTAGGTTTGATATAGTGCACATAATTGGATGTTAAACATCAATGGATGATGTGTTAGTGGATCCATAGACAGTTGCAACCATTTTATGTAGGATGTGGTCCAAAAACATTCCTTTATATTCAATGATTATTGGGTTTGGAAGGGTACTATTGATGTTTCCTTCAATACTCCCATATCTTTAAGTATTGATAATAAGGATGTAAAATATGGTGGTGGTGGTTTCATCTGATTCATTTGATGGAACTTTCTAGGAACAGAGGTATGAGTGAAATCATCAACATTTATCACCTAACCAATTTGAGGTAAAAAATATGCATTTAGCTTTGTTACTTCTAGATTCAGACAAAGAGTTATTCTGATGTAGTAGGAATTAAATTTGTTATATGGATATAGGAAACTAAAAATTAATGTGTGGAATCACCCTAAATTTAATTTGTTGTTATATATAGTGGTACACACACTTATATACTATAGAAACTATTTTATTGTGAATGTTTTTTAGTGTACACAGATGAAAAATTTTTCAAGTATATATTTTATTAACAAGACCTCTACCCTATGGAAGGGAGGTGAGTCAAGTATCTTATTACTTTCAATTTCATGATATCATATCCTCTATAAGGGAAAACATTTTTTCTTATTATTTGACCATGAAGACATAGTAAAAAGACATTAGGGAGTATTGTATTGAGTGGTGATTAATGGAACTCTTTAAAAACATGAAGATAGATTTTCTTCAGTCCATAGGATGTGTAGATGTTACACAATTTTCTATTATATAACTATTAATATACATAATATAGAGGGATAAGTTATCTGATCTATAGGTATTTTCCCTACGAGAGGAAATATATGGTGGAGATCCACCATCAGGATTATCTCTTGGTAGAGGTGATGTTTTTCTTATCCAACAATGAGGATGAGTTACTTTGGGATTATGTGAGGAGATGATAAGTGACTTTCATGGTTATATATATGAGGTAAATCCTAGTTTAAAGATGATATATTTTTATCTCCATAGATTGTAGTAGTACATTACAATGATGAAATTTGTATAAGTCTTTGTAGAGAGATTTTCCACCCATCAGTTGGTGATGTGTGGGCAATAGAGTATATAAGGCCCAAACCATAAACCTTACATAATCATGAGTTTTGATCAAGAATTTAATTTCATTCACATTCAGTATTGTTCCAGGTTTATAGTTTTGAAAAATTAGTCCATAACTATTACATTACATCTAGAAAATTACAAAGTAGACACTTATGCTCTATCCATTTTTATGATAATAATAAACTCCTTAAATAAAACAAGAATTATTGTCTTGATAAATATTTTCTTGAATTCTTCCATTATCTTATCCTTCTTTAAACCCTATAAAAAATTTAAAAAACATGGGATAATAATAATAAGCTCGTTAAGGAATATAAAATATATAATTAAACCATTAGTCCATGAATATAAAAAACCCATGATTTTTTTTGAAAAAATCATACATTTCACCCTTAAAACATAAAATCTTTAAAATACCTTAAGAAATCATATGATTATTAAATATACTCAGTGAAATAAAAAATTAATAAAGGTAACTTATTTCATTCATAACATACTTACATTGTATCTTTCACAACTACATAGGTAGTAACAATCCATGTTACATTTGGAATACCCATCACGGTATATTCACTAAATCACTTAGGAGAAACATTATCATTTACCTCTATCCTGTTACCCAATTCATTGGGGATCTATCACAAGATCATACAACCTTTTTTTATCACAGAACCACCTATATACATATGAAATTACCAAAAACCAGAACATAATCGTAACCCCTAAACCACACATAAAGGAAAAATAACATTTCCACATAGAAATCACATTTCATTTTTACAATATTGTGAACTCATAAATGAAATAACATTATTTGAAAATGGAAGTGTAAACATGTAATGGAAACCTCAAATCATTAAACCCAAACATTGTAGATAAATTCAGTTCATGACCTATAATTCATTCCATATTATTTAAATAATCAATACAATTTTAAAACACATTGAAAACAATAAAAAATTAGAGTTTCAATTAAGGTGTCCGATAAAACATTGAAAAATTTAAAAGGAATTTAGACATTAAAACACTCATGTATATATAAATAAATCCATAATAACATTTTGAAAACATGGACACTATTTATAATTATTTAGAAGAAGACATCTTGAATATATTTAAATGATGTTTTAGTAAAAGAGTCCCTCACCACATGAGAAGATTCATGAATTAAAATAATTAAAGAATAAAATTAAAAAAACATATAATATCAATAGAATAATTATATTCAAGATATAATATTTCAAAGGGAGGTATATACACCATATATATGTTAATTGGTTCGTAACAAAAAATAAGTCTCAATCGAATAGAAATTGAGACAAAATCCCTTACAAAGATTATATCCTTATATTGGGAATAAATCAAAGACATAATTATGTGTGAAAAATATTATTGAACCAAATGTAAGTAGATATTCTATTTAGAACAATCATCGGTCATTCACGCTTATGCGTGGAAAACAAAACCATGGACATGGATATTTAACTCAATGAAATGAGATTGAGTTAAGATTTCCCATACAATGTTCATATAAATGACACATGAATTTATCAATGTGGTGATTATATGTAGAAACTCTATATCCACACAAAGGGAATTGGAAATCAAAAAATAAATAAATAAAATTTTATTCCCTCCATAATCATGGAATAATATAATCAATAATGTATTCTTAATTCCCAATGAGTGGAAATTGATTTTAGAAATTCCCTTTACCATGAGTCTCACTCATCATGTACAAATATTTTTTCTATTGAATAATAAAAAGATGATAATTTCTACATTCATGAGAAAATTTTTCATGTTTATTATTCCTTTTATATCACTTATTACCATGTCAAAAAATTCTATTTTTATTTAAGTTCATATCAGTCATTTTGTTGATATTCGATACATGAGTAAAAAAGGTACTTGTTTTGATATAAATTGTCTATGTGTTCAAAATTACATTATATCTATAATTTTATTGATTATTTAAATATAATATATATATCATGTATATATGTATTTATACTATCCATAACATTTTGAGATAAGAAATGTAATTCACTATTCATGGAGATGGTAGGTCATACGCATGCATGAACACTACTTTCATTTCTTTGTTATATTAAAGGAATGAAAACTAACTGATAGATAGATATTTTATAATAATATTATAATATATATGATTTATATGTTTCATAATTTCATTAATGTCATCCTTTATACGTTCCATGTATGGTATGAATGAGTCATATCACTTTGAGGTGGCGATAGTCCGCACTTCCTCAAATAATATTATAATTTTTAAACATTATTGAAAGATTAATTGTACATCGTAAATAAAAATTAAAAAACATAGGAAAAATATAAATATAATATATATCATATATAATTACATTTTCATCATAATGGCCACCGAGATAGGTGGTTGGAGAAAATTTAATAATCATCATTTCGTGAGGCAGTAGTTGGCCATACACAGATACAATATGTTTATATCCATTAGATAGAGGTGTGTGTAAGTGTAGATAGAATATTTATCATAAAAAATACTATTATATTTAGGATACTGTTTTTTATGTAATCAAAGAAAATTAATAGCATTTGGTTTGAATAAGGAAAATAAATGAATGTAACATGAGAGAAGACGTTACATCTAAATCAGGTAACTTCTTTTGATTTGAGCCAAAAGACGTTATTGAAATACCATATTCCCATGATAAAGATTATTATAATAATTTAGGGATGTTGGTATATTATTTGAGAATAATTTGGATTATAAAAGGGGATTTGGATGTGTGAGTAAGTGGGTAGAGGTTGTGGCCTTTTATAAGAGGGGGGAGGGTCAGTTTAGGGAAGTCTTGAAATATTATCTTATTATAAATTTATTATCAAAGTATAATATCTACCAAGTGATATATATCTAGGATAATATTATAATGAATCTAAATCCTTTCAAAAATTATGTTTTATACTAGTTTAGGTCACCAAATTAATCTTATCTTATAGCTTTAACCCTCAGTAAAAAACATTATCTCTTAACATGTATTCATATATTTCCATAATATATTGTTACTATAGTTACTATAAAATTAAAAGAGAACCAAAAGTGTATCATTAATGAAATATTTAACATTATATAATTAATTTTTCCATATATTATACTTTTAGGACTATTATATCAACTAACAAAATAATATTTGTTTCAAAAACACATTTATGTCGATTTTGACACTCTTTAGTAATTGATTTTTGTTAAAGTCGTAAAAAAATTATTCCTTTGAGAAAAATGAATTACATCAAATATAAAATTTCATAATAATTCATAAGATTCAAGTATGACATTAATATTTTCAATTTACTTTTATTATAATATTTATAATTTCATTTATTTTAATCATTCATTAATAAGGTAATCACTCTATCGTCATTATGCCATAAATAAATTTATTTATTTAATGTATAAAAATTAAAAATAATATAACATGATGTAGTTAATATTTTTATATTTATAATTAATACTTATTTTCAAATATATATATTATATAACTCTAATTAATGTTTTTTAATAAGATACAAGTTTATGTTATATTTCCCTTTTCCTTTAAATAATTATTATAACATGTCATTTTCACATCAATGTGGCTCCATGTGGTCCAAAAATCTACCTAAGGATACTCATGGTAGGAAATATATCATATAATATTATTAGTACACTTTTTAGTGAAGTTTTATATTGTTATAATTTTATTTTTTTACCTTTTTACTGGATTTACCCTTTAACCATGGTAAATAAAAATAATTACAGATGTTATGATTCACAATGCCCAAAAATTAAAGGTACTTATTTACACAATTTGAAAAATTTGATAAAAAATATTGAATACATTTTTCCAAATACAAAACACATAATTTTTAGAGATTAATTTAAAATTAATTTCCATTGTCAAAAACAAAAATCGTGTTTTTATGGAATAAAAACTATCAAAATATTGACATGTGTTTATGTGCAATTTCAGTGTTAAATTACATAAAATGACTAAAATTGGATTAAATGGTAAAAAATAATCTAATTACACTTTAAAAACAATTAAAATTAAAATTTAACTATTTATATAAATTAGATGAAAACTCGGTTTTCAATTAAAATGCAGTATTTTTCACTATTCAATAAAAAATGGACATTATTTGAAAATTACCAAAAAATTATCCAATGAAATTTTTATGTCATAATTTTATATAATATGTTTATTTTTTAAAATATAAAATATAAAAGTGACAAAAACTATATTTAAAAATATTTCTCCATTAAAAGGTGGTAAAACTATCATTAAAAAATGTTAAAGTATTTTATGCTTAAAATTTGATTCATTCTAATTTTGAGCCGCTTAAATTACATGAAAAAATGTAAAATAATTTAAAGAATATGAAAAATAATTATATAGTCAATTATTTTCATTCACCCCAATACAACAGCTTGAAGTTAACTTCCATTTAAAATTACAAAAATATTACTGTATTATTTTTCTGTATAACTCAACGTTGTGTGAAACATAAGATTTTGGAGAAACCTTTTGTTGCATGTCCAGTACCATATCATAAATCGATTCCACATTAGTATAAAATTAATATCATATTCATAAATATTAATATATATGAATATGTAATATTCTTTAAATACTTGGTTCATTCCATCATTTCTCTTTTTGAAATCGCATATTCTCAATTTTAATATTAGGATTGGAAACACCATAGAAAATAAATCTTCGGAAAAATGATCAATAAAACTATCAGTTTAAAGGAAATAAAGAGAATTAATGATCTTGAATAATAACATAAGAAAATATACATTCTTTTCTAGTAGAGTCTCATCCTTTTATAAATATCTTCCACAAACTCATATTTTCTCCAAACAATGTGTATTCAAGATGACTTGGTCACACCAGATGTGCTAGAATAAACTTCTAGTGAATCACATAACCCATAATAGATAAAATATATATTCCCCATTTCATTATACAATTACAAAAACTATAATTGTTAGTACATGATCAGATAATATCCAAAGAGGATAATATTTTTTAAAAACAAATAGTACTATTAATCTCCAAAATTCAAAAAAACAATACCTAAAGATAAAAAATACCATTTAATAAAAAATTGTCATTAAAATTTTTCAATGTATTCCAAAGAAATGTTGAAACCCAAAATTTAGAGGGATTTGATCACCTATTATATTTTGATAAATCATGACATTTATCTCCAAATAACATCAACTACTCTTAAGGTATCATATTTTAAATTATTTAACCTAATAACATATTCTCAATGATATGTCAATAATTTCCATAAATAACCCCAATCACCATATGTACACAATAAAAACATATATATATCGAAAAAAAATTTCAAATATTATTCCTCAAATAAAAGCTTATTGTATTCTATTTTCCATAGGCATGTAGTGTTCCCAAAATAGTGAATGTATTCCAATATAACATTTATCACATAATCACCAAATCATTTTATTATACTAAGGTTATCCATTTGATAAATCATAAGTTCGAAAAATCAAATTATTCTTGATACATAATATAAAATATCTAAAAAGAATAAGTCATACTTAGTTTTCGACGACCTTTCCCTATGCAATGAGTTATCACCCATCTTACAGGTTATCCCTTTTTATAAAACTCAAAAATAACCTCAACATATTTAAACCCCAATGGTTGTATTATACATCTCATTTTCATCTTAACTTATAATGACATCAACATATGAATTCATTAAGCCTTATATATGTTGATATTTATTTTTATTTAACCTCTATAAGATAAAATTAAACTATTCCCATAGAATTAACAACGTACCTTGATCATGGTGTCCACTAGTTTCATCATCATCTTATTCACATAGATAAATGGTCCATGCATTGAAATAATTATTTAGATATCCTTCAAAATCATTTGATTCATTTATCCAAATACACAGTGTACACCTTGAGTCATATGGGTGTTCACAGAGACATAATCTGTAAAAATAATCATTTATTCCATATAATTTCAAAACAATTGATAACACATGCTTTTTATATAATAGTCAAGATGAGTTTTAATTAAAAATTTCAATAAATTGTACTTTTAAAATAATATATGTATTTTATGAAAGACTATATATTAATATAAAATATAAATAGGTTATATAAGGGTCTCATTCTTCAGTACCTTTTTGAAAATCCTAATATGCTTCAAAATCTTATAATATAGTAAAATATTTGAAACATCCCTATTAATATGTTCCTTTCATTAAAATTGAGAAAATTGGAAAAATAGGATTTGATTAAATAAAAATGGTGACCCACAATGTTATCTTTGTATATTAAAGGCATTTGATATCTCAAAAAACTTATTGTAAGTGATTTGTATGTTAAAAAATGTTTCAGAGTCATTTAGACATGACTTTGCTATAATTATTGCAGTAAAGTCATGAGGAAGAGATGTGAATGTTGTTTCAGATCCTCCTCCTTTAGTTTTTTACTATTTTTCCATAATCTGAAAATTCTATAATACATGGATTTAACTAAAATAATATATATAGTGACTAACCATTTGTTTAATGAAAACTCTAATCCCTAATGTTTCCAAAACCTTTCATATGATACCCACTATAAGGCCCCAGCCTTAAACCATACATAATCATAAGTTTTGGTCAAGACTTTACTTTCTATCACATTTAGTATCATTTTAGGTTTTGAGTTTTAGAGAATTAGTCCATAATGATTACATTACATCTGAAAAACTAAAACGTTGACACCTATACTCTATCCATTTTTTCACAATAATAAAACTCCTTAAATAATTTATGAATAATTTTTTTAATAAAAATATTCTTGAATTATTACATTATATTATCCTTCTTTATACCGTATGAAAAACATTTCATGAACTATATATGATAAAAATATGTTCAGTAAGGAATACAAAATAAGGAATAAAACTGATAGTGCATGAATATTTTAAACCGATGAAAACATTTTCACAATATCATACGTTTTTCTCTTTAAATATTAATTATTTAACATACCTTATGAAATAATAAGATTAATATATAAAATAATAGAAAAAAAATTTATAAAGGTTACTTGTGGCATTCATTACTTAATTACACTACAGTTTTTACAGCTAGATAGGGAGTGACCATCAAGGTTACATTTGGAATACCCATCAAAATATATTCCCTAAACCTCTTAGGAGAACCTTTATCATTTACCTCAATCACATTACTAAATTCCTTAGAGATATATCATGGGATCAACCAACCTCATTTTATCATAATACCCCCCTTATACATAAGTAATTCCCCAAAATTAAAACAAAGTCATAACACATAAACCCTACATAAAAGAAAAAATAACATTTCCACATTGAAATCAAATTTCACGTTTAAAATTCCATGAACTCATAAATGAAATTGATTAATTTGAAAGACGAAAATTATACTTTTAAGGTAAACATAAAATGACTAAATCAACATAAAGGAGAGAAATTTATTTCCTGAACAAAAAAACATTCCCTTTTATTGAAATAATCTATCAAATTTTAAAACACATTTAAAACATTCAAAAATGAGATTTTTGAATTAAAGTTCCCCAAACCACATTGAATATTTTGAAAGTAATTAAAAATTTAAAATTTTCATGTCTACATAATGAAATCCTTAAAACCATTCTGAAATCTTGGACATTAATGAGAATGATTTATAAGAATAAGCCTTGAAAACATTAAAAATGATGTTTTAGTTAAAGAGTCCCTTACCACTTGAGAAAATACATGAATAAAAATAATTAAATAATAACATTAAAAAAATAATATAATGAGAATAATTATATTCCTTATATAATATGTCAAAGAGATCATATACTCCATATAAAAGTGAATTGGTTCATAAATGTAAATTTAGATTAAATTCATTACAAAGATCGTATCCTTAGATTATGGATAAATCAATGACATAATTATGTGAGGAAAATATAAATACACCCAAGATAAGAGTGTTTTCCGAGTAAATCACTAACAGTTCATTCACACATAATCATGGAAAACAAATCTAATGACATGGATATTTACCTCAATGAAATGAAATTGTGTTAAGATTTCCTTTACAAAGTTCGTATAAATGATTTACAAATTTATCAATATTGTTATTATGTGTAGAAAAAGAATATCTAAACAAAGGGAAGTGTAAATTAAAATATAAATAAACAAACAATGATTCCACACATAATATTGTCATATTATAGTCAACAAAGTATGCATAAAACCCAATGAGTGGAAATTGAGTGTAAATATTCCCTTAACTTTAGTCCAAATCATCACATACAATCATTATGTTCATGAATTATAAAATTAGGTAAATTTATAATTTCATGAGAAAGTTATTCATGTTTATTATTCATTTTATATCACCCATTACCATGTTATAAAAATTATATAATTATTTAATTTCATATCAGTCGTTTTGTCGATATTCGATACTTGAGTCGAAAATGTGCATATTTTTCTATAAAATATCCATGTGGTATAAAGTATATTATATATATAATATTATTCATGATTTAAATATCATATATATATATATCATATATTTATTTCTAATATTCATAACATTTGGAGATATGAAATGAAATGCACCATTCATGGAGACTGAAGGTCATACGTACGAATGAATGCTACATCATTTCATTGTCATAATAATAGAATGAAAAATAAATCACACATTGATTGTTATAATTATATTATAGTATATTTGTTATATATTTTACATAATTTCATTAACTCCATTCTTTATACATTCCATGTATGGAATGAATGAGTCATATAACTTTGAGGCGGTGGTTGTCCTCACTTCCTCAAATGAAATTACAATCTTTTTACATAATTGAAAGAATAATGGTATGTTGTAAATAGAAATTACAGAAAAATAAGAAAAATATAAATATAATATATATCATATATAATTATGGTGTCATAATAATGGCCACCATGAGATGTTGTAGGAGAAAACTGAACAATCATCGTTTCAAGAGGCAGTAGTTCACCGTACACAAAAATAGTATATTCACATCCATTATATGGAGGTGTGTGTAAGCGTAGATACAATAATTACCATACAAATCATAGTATATTGAGTATACGGGTGTTTTTATTTAATAATATAATAATAAGAGCATAGTGATTAAAGAAAGAAAATAAAATAATGGAATTTGAGATAAGACGTTACCTCTAAATCAGATATGTTTTTTTGAGCTGAAGGCCTCCTTAAATTGCCTTCAGCCAAATTTAAGTCTCTTAAGAGGAAGGGATGGAATATATGATATTATTTGAGTATAATTTGGACGATACATGGGGATATAGAGGTGTGAGTAAGTGGGTAGAGGTGGTGGCCTTTTATAAGAGGGAGGGGAACTTTAAGAAAGACATGGAATATTATTTTATTAAATATTTATTTTTGAATTATAATAGTTAGAACGTAATATATTTCTATAATATGATAATAAAGGGTCAAAATAATATAAACCAATAGGTTTTATAAAGGTTTAGGTCCCAAAATTAACCTTATCATTTAGCTTTAACCCTAAGATAAAAACATTAACTCTTACCATGTCTTGTTGTATTTTCATAATATGTGGTTAATATAGTGACTATGAAATGGAAAGAGAACAAAAAATGGATCATTAATGAAATTTATAACATTAATTATGTAATTCTTAAGAATATTAATATTTTTTTACTATTATATCATTTAATAAAATAATATATTTTGTTTTAAATTCAATTATGTCAATTTTGAAACTATTTATTAATATATTTTTTGTAAAGCTATAACAACATGATTACTTAGAAAGAAAGGAAATAAATAAAATATTATATGTCCAAATAACTAAAAAAAAGTCATGAATGGAATAAAAATGTTCAAATTACATTTATTTTAATAATTATAGTATCGTTTATTTGAATCATTCATTAATAAGGTAATCACTACATCATTACTGTGTCAAGAATAAATTAAATTTTTAGAGTATAAAAATTATAAATAAATAACATGAGGTAGTAAATCATTTGATATTTCTAATTACAATTTATATTTCTAAATATAAGTTATATAACTGAAAATAAAATTGTTTTTGTAATAACATACATGTTTATGTTATATTTCCCTTTACATTAAATTAATTATTATAACATGTCATTTTCACACCCAAGAAGATATATATAGTCCTAAAATCAACCTAAGTATGATCATTGTAACACCCGAGACTTTTATGAGAAATATTTTGTTTTTATGTTATATAAATCATCAAAGTAATATTTCACTACACACAACACTAGATTTTCTTGCTTTACATTCAACCACGGCCTTCCTCGATAGCTTGCATTCTACGCAATACCGAGTTTCACTAAACAACGATATGCTATTAAAATATTATTAAAACTAGCCGTTATGAATAGTAATAACCACTTTTTGAAATTTTGTAAATTTTATTTTTCAAAATGGACTTCATTATTGGATTCGGAATATCGAAATTAGCTTATGGTGAAATTTTGGTACTTTTCGGATAACTTTCATATTCTGATTAATAGTGAAAATTGTTAAAGTTTAATTAAAAACAACTTTTTTAATCGAAATAATTAATAGTGATAAATTATTAATTTGAGTGGTTTTAAAATATATTTAGAATATATTTTTAAAATTTTATACAATTTTTTTCATTGGATGTAATTTCACATTTAAACCAGACATAAACAAGTGTCAATCTTTTGATAGTTATTATCTATTAAAAACATGGTATTTGTCTTGACGACATGAAATAATTGTTAAATTATTTAATTTAACTAATATGTTTTTAATTTGGTAAAATAAACATCATTTTTGTATTCATAATATCAAATATAGCTTAGGCCTAATGTTTGGTATTTTTCTGGAAACATTCATTTTTTTGATGAATAGTGAAACCACTAAGTGGTAGTTAAAAAACTGAATTTTTTCATAAAAATTAATTTTACCACTTCTGTGAGTGTAATTTTGAAAATCCGAGAGACACAGTTAATATCATGGACTAAAATGTGGTTCAATGAGATGAATATGATTTTTGGTGAATAGTAACTTTTTACTTTTTTTCACCACGGTTAAAAGTGAATTGGGTAGTTAAGTATAAAATGATATTATTATTACCCTAACACATGTCCTAATTCTATTGTATAAGTGTAATTAGACCAAAAACAACCTTTGGAATATAATATTACCATTTAGGCCCACATGGATTAGATTAGGACATTTATTAAAGAAGGGTAAAAATAGTTAAAATCAATGATTAATAACTAAAGAATTTTAAATATAGGGTTATACATAAGATAAAATCGACTCTAAATATTAATTATAAAGCTAAAAATATTTCCTACATAATTGTATTTTATTTATAATTTTTAGACTTAAAATAATTTAATTTATTTATGATACAATGATAATGCAATAATTATATTATTAATGAAATATTGACATAATTGATGTTATCAATACCCAAATAAATGTAATTTGAGACTTTTAATGAATTAAAATAATTTTATATTTTAATATGACATGATATTATTTATTTAATTAAATGTTTTCTAACTAATGATTCTGTTATGATTTCCACAAAAATCATTTACCAAATAGTGTCAAAATTGACAATAAATAGTTTTTTAAACAAATACTATATTATTAATTGTTATTTTATTCTTAAAAATCTATGGATAGGCCAAATGACTTAGATAAAGTTATATATATTAATAATAAACAACATAGGGGTTCATTTGACTTGATATAGTAAGCTTATTAACCATATAGTGTAAGAAAACAAGAAGACAGAATAAAAGTTAAATTATCTATCTTAAAGTTTATTCTAAATGATAAGGTTATAATTGAAACCTAAACTTGTCTAAATTATATTTTATGGGAGGGTTTCGACCCATCCCCACTTTAGCTTCGAAATATATCAATTTGGAGCTATTTAAAACCGAATTTGACTTTATAATATAATAATATTTTTTTTATTCCAAAGGTGCCCCTCTCCATCCTTATAAAAGGGAACCTCTTCCCTCTCTTCCTCACACCACATTGAGCCTTCAAGATCATACAAACCCTGCCAATATCTCCTATCCACTTCCCTAGAAACAACCTAGAGGTCCTGGTCTTCTTCAGAGACCAATTTTAGTGCCCTAAGATGAGGTCTCAAAGAGCCGCTTCAAAAAAGAGGTAATGCCCGTTACCGATTCTTACATCTTTATTTCTTCTTCCACTACTTCTTCTTTAGTTGTTTCATTATGAAGTAATAAAATCAGTATCACTGATATACTGATATGTTATTATAAGTATGAAACAACCCTATTTCACCATCTATCCATCCTACGGAAAACTAAATCACCATCCGTGCGTACGTATGGAATACCGTCTCCACGCCGTGGTGTAATCTATCCTCCACCACCACCTTACTCAGATGGGTATAATGGTGTAAATAATAACTATATATGATTATTTTAAAGTGATATTGATTCTGTTATAGTATACATACACTCCAATACAATTCCATGATCATGGGAACGATATCATCGTTCGTGCGTATGTACGGAATACCGTCTCCACGATGTGATGCGACTCGTTATACATGATCTTCATTGAATAATGATTATATAAATGAATTGAGTGAATGAATATAAAATATATTTCACTAATACCATTCTGAGAATGATTTATCTATAACCTAAAAATAAAAATAAGAATTTATTCGAAAAAACGCGCATAAGAACAAAAAGTATTAAACACCCGAATAACATGAATTAATGAAATATTACTAAAAAGAAGCTAAGAATGTGACCATATATGATATCATAAAAATATGTATGATTCTGGAATAAGTCAATAACATTATTTAAATCATTATATAGGAGGTTCAGACACTTATGAAGCAAATCGGACCTAAGGTAAGGGAAAATATCACAATCTCATTTTATCCTAGATTGTTTATACTATGGTATTTACTGGGGTGTATTTTATCATCCACATCCACGTTTCCTCAATATGTAATATTGAGTCCATCCACCTATAATTTTTTAAATCCAATTTTACCCTTCTTTGAGTTTTATTAAATGATATGAAAGGAATCTTTCGTCGTTTTTCGTACGAGGTACTTTTTGTCTTTTCCAACAAAAGTACGTAAAGAATGTTTATTTAACTTATATGACATGAATGGATTTTGAAAACATTTTTTCCAAGAATGTTACTTTACAAGTTTTCAAGATTATTTTTAATCAACTTATTTTAGTTAAAAATTGTATGACATGTTAAGAAAGGAAAATGTTTTTGATGTAGAAAGGATATTTTTTTCAAGAATGGAGTTCAAGTGTTTTATGAAAATTATTTTACATCTAAGATAATATAGGGTTATGTTTATATCTCTATTATTACATTGATTTTATTATGTTGTGATGGAATTAGTTTTATGAAAAATCTTTTATCTTATATGAATTGTTTTATGATGTCATGTTGTTTAAGAATCCCATTTTTATTACATGTGTTATCCAATGATGTATGATTTATGATTTTGTGGCACACATATGAATGGTATCATTATGAGATGGGTGGGATCTATATCTCCCTCCAATGCATTGGGTAATGATTTTATATCTCATGAGATAGACATGGCTGGAATGGCTGGTTAAACAGGTTCAGTGAAACAGGACTGAAACGAGGAGTGAACTCGGTTCAGAAATGGACTTTGTCCACTATGATAGTATTGAGAATGAGTCTTGAATAATAATAAATGATTCTATATGATTATGTGTGTATGCCAAAAACTTTCATGTTTTATGTTATTATTATTGGGATTTCATTTCACTACTATGATTTATCCCATGTTATGAAATTATGCTCTCTTTTGCAGGTTAAGATTTCAAAAATGTTATGTTCTTAAGAATATGATGTGATTGATATTTATTTTGTTTACCCTTATTGAGCAATTGAGATCACCATTTTGTATATTTTCTTTCCCCAGGTCAGGAAGAAGGTTATTAAGTAAGATATGCCAAAATAGACTATAGATATGATGAAATAAATGGGAGACAGTGTAGATGCTTTATGAACCAGTTGTTTTTGATTCCCAATTTCTAAAGACACTATACCTATACGGTCCTTTAATGGTTTTGTTATATGTTGTAATAAGTATGCTTCAATTTTCATGTAATAAAAATGTATGTAAAGTATGGGTCGTTATAGTTGGTATCAGAGGAAAGTTATAGTCATCCTTTGGAAACTAGGATGTGAAAGCCTTTGTAAGAACCCTAAGGATAATTCTAAGCATAGTACACAATCTTAGTGTTTTAGAAATGACCATGAATAACCTAGGATAAGACCTTAAGTGTGAAATTTTATTTTTGATTATGTGGTTTTCATATTATAATTAGTGTTGCTCAAACTATTCTTCTTGGTTTTAGTCAATGGCTGGAACCCTAAGGAACCATGTTAATGAGGAATGCGATGGGAAATGAAATGTTTGTCCCCCTGAGAAACCATACGTTAGGGGAGCTGGAATGCAAAATATTATAGCCATGCTCACACAACTTTCTCAAGCTATGAATCATGCAGGACTTCCAAACGAGCAAAGGAAGGAGCAACATTCTGTTGAATCCTTCATGAGGCAGCGTCCACCTTCATTCAGCGGGTCTACTGATCCATTAGTTGTTGAACAATGGATTAGTACTACTGAAAATATATTTTTAGTTCGTCAATTTTCTGAACATGATAATGTCGTCCTAGCAGTTTATCGTTTCGAATGAGATAATGATCAATGGTGGAATCTTATTAAGAATACGAGGCAAAGGGATGAAATTGAGTCCATGGAATGGGATGAGTTCAAGAACTTATTTTTCAATAAGTACTTCCCTCATATTCTCTGAACAAATATGGAGAAAGAGTTTCTTGAACTGAAGAAAAAGGATGATGAATCTGTTGGTACCTATGAAGAAAATTTTACAAGACTTTCAAGGTACGCTTCTGGTATTATTATCCAACCTGAGTGTAAGATCGATCGATTCATTACTGGCTTAAAACCAAGTCTTCGAAGGGACATAGCCATAAGGGACTTCAATAGCTACGAGGAAATATTTCGATGTGCTCTCAATGTTGTGATGGAGATTGGAGTAACCCATCAGTCATATGGGTTTGATAAGAAGAGTAAAATGGAATTCAAAGGAAAATCTAAAGAGCACACTGAAAAGAAGATGAGCTTTCCCTTATGCTCAATGTGTGGAAACAAACATTGAGGGAGTTTTCTTAAAGTGACAAGTAAATGTTTCAAATGTGGAAAGTAAGGTCATCGGGAATTTGAATGCCGCAATGATGGGAAGAATATGTCTAATGATGCCAACAAATGAAGGGACACACAGAATGAACCTACTACACTTCAATGTTTCAAGTGCAAAGAGATGGGTCATTATGCCAATAAATTCCCTAATCCAAGGTTTGTTGATGATTATCGACATCAACAAAATCATATGGCTAAAGACAAAGGAATGTCACATGCAATTTTTATCAGCGATGTGGAGTACGATAACGATGTGGTGAAAGGTACACTTACCATCCAATCTAAAGTAGGAAATGATTTATTTGATTCTGGATCCACCCACTCTTTTATTTCTGATGATTTTTTTAAGGGTATCACAGTATTACCTCAACTATTAGATGTTGAGTTAGCTGTGACAACACCTAATGGCACAACAGTCGCATCAAAAGTTTATAATTATTCCCCGATTGATGTTTGTGGGAAAGTGCTTCCTGCAAATCTAGTGATCCTTCCTATAGTAGAATTTGATGTGATTCTTGGCATGGATTGGATTTCTTTATATAGATATCATATCAATTTCCAAATAAGGTAATTCACATTTCTTATTCCAGATCAATCTATGTTCGTCTATCGATGCAAGGAAGAGCATAACCTTCTAGTGGAAATTTCTTTTATCTTATGGGTCTTGATTCCACTAAATTAAGGTTATTTATCTCAAATGGTTGGTGAGAAACTCACAATTACGGATATTCCCATTGTACGAGAGTTTGATGATGTCTTTCTGGGGGAATTTCCAGGTCTTCCACAAAATCGTGAAGTTGAGTTTTCAATATAACTCGTACCAGGTGCTTTGCCTATTTCAAAAACACCTTATAGAATGAGCCCAATTGAGTTGCAGGAATTAAAGAAGCAACTCCAAGAGAATCTTTATAAGGGATTCATATGCCCTAGTGTGTCACCTTGGGGAGCACCTGTTTTATTTGTTAAGAAGAAAGATGGATCAATGAGACTCTTCATTGATTATCGAGAACTTAACAAGATCACTATCAAGAACAAATATCCTCTCCCACACATTGATGACTTATTTGACCAAATACGTGGAGCTCAATACTTTTCCAAGATTGCTCTTCGTTTAGGGTATCATCAATTAAGGGTCAAAAGGGAGGATATACCAAAGACGGCTTTCCGTACAATGTATGGACACTGTGAATTTATAGTGATTCCATTTGGTCTTACTAATTCCCCTTCTATCTTCATGGATATGATGAATAGAGTCTTTAGAGACTATCTTGATCAATTTGTGGTAGTCTTTATAGATGATACTCTTCTCTATTGAAAGAACAAGGAAGAACATGAAGATCACTATAGAATTATATTGAAGACCCTGAGAAAGGAGAAGCTTTATGCCAAATTTACCAAGTGTGAATTTTGGCTTTAAAAAGTTGCATTTTGGGTTCACATAATCTCAAAGGAGGGGATATTTGTGGATCCAGCAAAAACAGAGGTTATCGAAAGATGGTCGAGACCAACAACAGTAACTGAGATCTGAATTTTTCTTGTTTTGGCTAGATATTATCGACGTTTTGTGAATGATTTTTTCACGATTATCTAATCCACTCACCAGGTTGACTCGGAAAGGAGTTAAGTTTGTTTGGATAGAGGAATTTGAAGAGAATTTCAAGGAGTTGGCAAGAAGGTTATCCAGTGCACCTGTGCTCACACTACCTTGTAGTGGAGAATGTTTTGTGATCTACAGTGATGCATCCAAGAATGGGATGTGGTGTGTTCATATGCAAAATTATATGGTGATAGATTATGCCTCACAACAGTTGAAAATCAATGAGAAAAATTACCCAACACATGATTTGTAGTTAGCTGCGGTAATCTTTGCATTAATGATTTGGAGGCATTATCTTTATGGAGAAAGGTGTGATATTTATACTGATCATAAAAGTTTAATGTATATTTTAACACAAAAGGAGCTGAAGATGTGCCAAAGAAGATGGTTGGAACTGATTAAGGATTACGACTACTCAAATCATTACCACCCTGGGAAAGAAAACAAGGTGGAAGATGCATTAAGTCGACAAGGCCATGCTAGCTTATCCATGATGAGGATCACAAATGTTCCAAAAATTATGGATTTACAAAGGATTGATCTTGGAAATTTAATGGAAGGGGGAAAATAGTATCATTTTCAACTGAATGTTCAACCATCTATACATGTGAAGATTAAAGAGGCATAGAAAAAGATGTATAGTTACAAAGAAAGTGAGAAATATTCCTGAATTCAACCTTGATTTTGATGGGATAATAAAGTTCAAGAATCGGGTTTGTGTTCCTCCCATCCTAGAATTAAAGAAGGAGCTGCTGGATAAGGCTCATAGTTCTTGATTATCTATTCATCCGAGAAGCACGAAGATGTATAGAGACCTGAAAGAGTACTTTTGGTGGGACTTCATGAAAAGAGATGTTGCTAAATACGTCTCTTGATGCTTGGTTTGTCATCAAGTTAAAGCTGAGAGATAGAAGTCTAAAGGAACATTACAACCATTACCCATACCCGAATGGAAATGGGAAAACATCACTATGGACTTTGTCACTGGACTTCCTAAAAATCCAAAGGCAATAATTATATCTAGGTCATAGTTGAACGTCTTACAAAGTCTGCACACTTCATTTCTATTAGAGAGGATTTCTCTCTAGATTGGATTGCCAGGAAATATGTAAAGGAAGTGGTAAGGTTGTATGGAGTACCACTTTCTGTTATATCTGATCAATATCTGAGATTTACCTCGATGTTCTGGTGAAGTCATCAGCATACAATGGATACACAGTTGAGTTTCAGCAATGCTTATCATCCTCAGATAGACGGTCAGTCTGAGAGAACAATTCAAACTCTAGAAGATATGTTGAGATCTTGCTCTATGGATTTCAAAGGTGGTTGGGATCAACACCTACCTTTGGTGGAATTTTCTTATAATAATAGCTTTCACTCCAGTATTCAGATGTCTCTTTATGAATCTCTCTATGGAAAGAAATGCAGGACTCCAACTTGCTGAGATGATGTTGGGGAAAGAAAGCTATTAGGACCTGATCTTGTTGATGAGATGGCAGAAAAGGTCCGATCTATTCAACAACACATAAGATTAGCTCAGAGTCGACAGAAAAATTATGCTGACAACCGAAGAAAAGACCTAGAGTTTGAAGTTGTTGATAAAGTGTTCTTACAATTATCTCCCTGGAAGAGGGTCATGATATTTGGAAAGAAGGGGAAGTTGAGCCCTAGATATATCAGTCCTTTCGAAATAATGGATCATGTTGGAAAGGTAGCTTACCGATTGGAGCTTCCACCGAATCTCTCCCTTGTTCACGATGTGTTCCATGTATCTCTCCTGAGAAAGTACATACCCGATCCTTCACATGTACTCAGCTCAGAAGTTGTACCGCTGGAGTAAGATCTTTCTTATGAAGAACAACCGATAGTGATTCTAGATCGTAGTGAAAAAGTCCAATGGAACAAGACCACTCGCTTGGTGAAAGTTTTATGGAGGAACCATTAATTAGAAGAAGCTACATGGGAGCTTTAGGATATGTTGAGGGAGAGTTATCCTCATCTTTTTGTTATAATGTGACGAATTTCGAGGGAGAAATTCATTTTAAGGGGGGTAGAATGTAAAACCCGAGACTTTTATGAGAAATATTTTGTTTTTTATGTTATATTAATTATCAAAGGAATCCTTTACTACACACAACACTATCATGGCTTGCTTTAAACGCAACCACGACCTTCCTCGATAGCTTGTGTCGTACGCAATACCGAGTTTCAATAAACAACGATATGCTATTAAAATATTATTAAAACTAGCCGTTATGAATAGTAATAACCACTATTTGAAATATTGTAAATTTTAATTTTTAAAATGGACTTCATTTTTGTATTCGGAATATCGAAATTATCTTAGGGTGAAATTTTTGTACTTTTCGTATAACATTCATATTCTGATGAATAGTGAAAATTATTAAATATTAATTAAAAACAACTTTTTTAATCGAAATAATTAATAGTGATAAATTATTAATTTGAGTGGTTTTAAAGTATATTTAGAATATATTTTTACAATTTAATACAATTTTGTTCATTGGAAGTAATTTCACATTTAAACCAGACATAAACATGTGTCAATCTTTTAATAGTTATTATTTCATAAAAACACGCTATTTGTCTTGACGACAGGAATTATTTTTTAAATTAGTTAATGTATCTGATATGTTTTTAATTTGGAAAAATAAAAATATTCTTTGAATTCATAATATCAAATATAGCTTAGGCCTAATTTTTGGTATTTTTCTGGAAACATTCATTTTTTGATGAATAGTGAAACCACTAAGTGGTAGTTAAGAAAATGAATTTTTTCATAAAACATAATTTTACCGCTTCTGTGAGTGGAATTTCGAAAATACGAGAGACACGGTTAATATCAAGGACTAAAATTTGGTTCAATGAGATGAAAATAATTTTTGGTGAATAGAAATGTTTTACTTTTTTTTACCACGGTTAAAAACAAATAGGGTAGTTAAGGGTAAATGTAATATTATTATTACCCTAAAACATGTCCTAATTATATTGGATATGTGTAATTCGACCAAAAACAACCTTAGAAATAAAATATGACCATTTAGGCCCACCTGTATTATATTAGGACATTTATTATCAATTTATTTAAAGAGGGGTTAAAATAGTTAAAATCAATGAAAAATAACTAAAGAATTTTTAATATAGGGTTATACATAAGATAAATTCAACTATAAATATTCATAAGAAAGACAAAATGATTTCCTACATAATGGTATTTTATTTTTAATTTTTAGAATAAAATAATTTAATTTATTTATGATACAATGATGATGCAGTAATTATCTTATTAATGCAATATTGTCATAATTGATGATATAAATACCCAAATAAATGTAATTTGAATATTTTTATGAATTCCAATAATTTTATATGTTAATATGACATGTTAGTATAGATTTAATTTAATGTTTTCGAACTAATCATTCCATTATGATTTTCACAAAAATCAATTACCAAATAGTGTCAAAATTGACATAAAATTGTTTTTAAAACAAATACTATATTATTAATTGTTATTTTATTCCTAAAAATATAAGTCTTAGAAAAATGACTTATATAAGGTTATATATATTAATAATAAACAACTGGGGGTTCTTTTGGCTTGATATAGTAAGTTTATTAACCTTATAGTGTAATAAAACAAGAAGACACAGTAAAAGTTAAATTATCTAAATTAAAGTTCAATCTAAATGATAAGGTTAAAATTTATACCTAAACTTGTCTAAATTCTATTGGATGAGAGGATTTAGACCCATCCCCAATTTATATTCTAAATATATCAATTTGGAGCTATTAAAATCCGAATTTGAATTTATAATAAAATAATATTTTTAGTTATTCCAAAGGTGCCCCTCTCCTCCCTTATAAAATGGCACCTCGTCCCTCTCTTACTCACACCACATTGAGCCATCATGCTCAGCCAAACCCTGCAAATATCTCCTCTCCACTTCCCTAGAAACATCATTGAGGTCCTGGTCTTCTTCAAAGACAAATTTTAGTGCTCTAAGAGGAGGTCTCAAAGAGGCGCTTCATAAAAGAGGTAATGCCAGTTACCGATTCATTCATCTTTATTTCTTCTTCCACTTCTTCTTCTTTAGTTGTTTCATTATGAAGTAATAACATCAGTATCAATAATATACTGATATTCTATTATAATTATGAAACAACCCTATTTCATCATCTATCCATCCTATGGAAAATGAAATCATCACACGTGCGTATGTACGGAATACCGTCTCCTTGCCGTGGTGTAATCTATTTTCCACCACCACCCTACTCGGATGGGTATAATGGTGTAAATAATAACTATATATGATTATTGTAAAGTGATATTGATTATTAAATAGTATACATACACTCCAATACAATTCCACGATCATGGGAACGATATCATCACTCGTGCGTACGTACAGTATACCGTCTCCACGATGTGATGCGACTCGTTATACATGATTTTCATTGAATAATGATTATATAAATGAATTGAGTGAATGAATATGATATATATTACACTAATACCATTCTGGTAATGAGGTATCAATAACCTAAAAAGAATAATAAGAATTTATTTGACAAAACACGCATAAGAACAAAAAGTAATAAACACCCGAATAACAAGTAGTAATGAAATATTACTAATAAAAAGCTAAGAATTTGACCATATATGATATCATAAAAATAAGTATGATTCTATAATAAGTCAATAACATTATTTAAATCATTATACAGGAGGTTCAGACACTTACAAAGAAAATCAAACCTATGTTAAGGGAAAATATCACAATCTCATTTTATCCGAGATTGTTTATACTTTGATATTTACTGGGGTTTATTTTATCATCCTCATCCATGTTTCCTCGATATTTAATATTGATTCCATCCACCTAAAATTTTTTAAATCCAATTTTACCTTTCTGTGAGTTTTTAGTAAAAGATATGAAAGGATTCTTTTGTCGTTTTTCGTATGAGGTACTTTTTGACTATTCCGACAAAAGTATGGAAAGAATGTTTTTTAACATATACGACATGAATGGATTTTTAAAACATTATTTCCAAGAATCTTACATTAAAAGTTTATTTTTAATCAACTTATTTTAGTTTGAAATTTTATGACATGTCAATAAAGGAAAATGTTTTTGAAGTAGAAAGGATATTTTCCTCAAGAATGGAGTTCAAGTGTTTTATCAAAATTATTTTCCATCTAAGATAATATAGGGTTCTGTTTCTATCCCTATTATTACATTGATTTGATTATGTTGTGATTAAATTTTTTTTATGAATTACTTTATCTTATATGAATTGTTTTATGATATCATGTTGTTTAAGAATCCCAATTTGATTACATGGGTTATGCAATGATGTATGATTTATGATTTTGTGGCACACATATGAATATAATAATTATGAGATGGGTGGAACCTATATCTCCCTCAAATGCATTGGGTAAAGATTTTATATCTAATGAGATAGACATTGTTGGAACGGCAGGTTAAACCTTTTCAGTGAAACATGACTGAAACGAGGAGTGAACTCGGTTCAGAAATGGACTTTGTCCACTAAGATAGTCTTGGAAATGAGTCTTGACTAACACTACTGGAAAACTAACCTTTACCAACGGTTTGGAACCGTTGGTATAAGCCTCCAAACCGTTGGTATAGCCTATACCAACAGTTTGGAGAACCGTAGCCAAGGAAGCCGTTGGGATAGGTCTATACCAACGGTTTTCCAAAAACTGTTGGTATAGACCTATACCAACGGTTTTGGAAACCATTGGTATAGGTAATATGAAATCTATACCAACGGTAATGGAACTGTTGGTATATAAATTCCAAAAATAAAACATCCGCTGGGATTTGATCCCAGGACCCCTCGTTTATAATTGAACGACTCAACCACTAACCTAACATGACTTTTGTGATCATAATTACATAAATATACATATGTATTCTCATAAATATTTTAAATTTTGATTTATATAATGTTCTCGGTATGAAGGTCTGATAAAAAATGAAAGTAACTATACCAACAGTTGTTAAAACCATTGGTATAGGTCTATACCCATGGTTTTAAGAACCGTTGGTATAGGTCATTAGTTGTGATTTTAATTCTATGAAGGATGTTGAATTTTGGCCCAGTTTTCCCAACGGTTTGGCCAAACCGTTGAGAAAAGTGGCATATTTGGGGACCTTTCCCAACTGTTTGGCCAAACCATTGGGAAAAGTGGTATATTTGGGGACCTTTCCCAAAGGTTTGGCCAAACCGTTGGGATAGGTCCACCTTTCCCAACGGTTTGTCCAAACTGTTGGGAAAAGTGTCCAATTTGAGGGCCTTTACCAACGGTTTGGCCAAACCGTTGGTATAGAAGCGTTGGGAAAGATCTAATTTCCAGTAGTGTAATAAGAAATGATTCTCTATGATTATGTGTGTATTGCACAAAGTGTCATATTTTAAGTTATGATTACTGGGATTTCATTTCACTACTATTATTTATCCCATGTTATGAAATTATGCTCTCTTTTGCAGGTCAATATTTCCAAAATGTTATGTTCTTATGAATATGATGTGATTGATATTTCTTTTGATTACCCTTACTGAGCATTTGAGCACAACCTTTTTTATGTTTTCTTTCCCCAGGTCAGGAAGAAGGTTTTTAAGTAATATATTCCAAATGGGACTATAGATATGATGAAATATATGGGAGGTGGTGTAGACCCTTTATGAACCAGTTGTTTAGGTTTCCCAGTTTCTAAAGACACTATACATATACGGTCCTTTCATGGTTTTGTTATATGTTGTAATTAGTATTCTTTAATTTTGAAGTAATAAAAATGTAGTTAAAGTATGGGTCGATATAATCATAATCATCCATATAAAATAAAATAGGTCTAGAACATGTGTTATGGGTTTTTATATTATTATTATTATTATAATACATCTTACTTATTTTACATGATTTAACTTTTAACCATGGAAAATAAAAATAATTGATGAAGTTACTATACATACTGTACAAAAATTAAAGGTGAATATTTAAAAAATATTTATATTCATATTCAAAATATGGAATCCATTTTAAAAAATTCAAAACAAATGATTTTTTGAAATTAATTTAAAATTATTTCCCATTGTCCGAACTAAAAAGATGGTTTTTTATGAAATGAAAACTATCAAAAGATTGACATGTTTTTATTCCCAATTTCAATGTTAAATTACTTCCAACAAACATAATTGGATTAAATGATAAAAACATGATACAATTTCACTTTAAAACCCATTAAAATGAAAATCTATATATATAAATAAATTACACAAAAAGGTAGTTTTGAATCAAAATGTTGTATTTTTCACTATTTATTATAAAATGGAATATGTCATAAAATTACCAAAAATATAAACAAAGTATATTATTATGTCCTTCTATAAAAGAAGTATATTTAGTCAAATATAATATAAAAACGTGAAAATAAATAGATTTAAAAAGGGTTCATCATGAAAAGGTGGTAAAACTACCATTTAAAAATATTTGAGTATTTTATGGTTAAAATTGGATTCATTTTAATTTTAAGCCTATAAAATTCATTGGATAAATTTAAACACATTTAAAAAATATGAAAAATAATAATATAGTTAATTATTTTCATTCATTCCAATACAACGACTAGCTGTTAACTACAATTTAATAAAATAATATTATTATTGTATTATTTTTCGGTATAATTCAACGTTGTGTGCAACGTATGATTTCCGAGAAAAATGTTTTTGTGTGTCATGTAAAGTATTTAAAAAATCACCTTTTTTAATGTTAAAATAATATATTATTCGAAAATATTAATGGATATAAAAATCTATTATTCAATAAATATCTGGGTCATTATAGAGAAATAATGGGTTTTTGTAGTCTCATTCCATTTAATACTGAAAGTGGGATGACATCAGTATGGATTCCATGACGAAATTACCAATTAAATATGGAATTTGTTATGTGGTATGGGTGATTTTGGATAAATTGATAAAGGTATCCCACTTCTTTATAATTAGGGATACCTTCTCTGTTGATGATATTGGTAGTCACTGTCTGTGAGAGATATTTCAACAACACAATGTTCCCTGAAGTATTGTTTCTGATCAAGATCATAATTTCACGTATTGGTTATAGAAGGGTCTTAAAAAGTCACTAGGATCATAGGTTTTAATGTGAGCTACCCATGATCCTCAAAATGAATGTCAGTTTAAATAGACAATTTATATTCTAGATGATATATTATGAGCCAATTTTTTGGACTTTGGTGGTTCATGGGAGTCTCATGGGGAACCAAGAAAGTTCAATTATAATAATAGCTTCCATGAATCAATATTAGTGGAAATATTATGGTACATGTATGATAGTCCATGTTGATCACCTATTTTTTATTTGATATTGACAATGTTTATAATTCTTGGACCCAGTATCATATAAGAGACATCTGAATAGGTTCAGTTTGTAAGGAAATATTTGGTGAATGCAAAAATCAAGCATAAATAATAATCATACTATCAGAGATGACATAAATAGTTTTAGGTTTTTTATTATTCTTTTAGTATTTTCCTAGGATAGTGAAATTAAAAATCAGGAAAAATGGGAAGCTAGATCGATGGTTTTTCGAGCTATTAGAGGGATTGTAAAGTGTTATTTTAATGGAGAACAAGTTGGCTTCTCCATTATGCTACAGTTCTATGAATGATGTTTATGAAATGGAATCGATGTGGATATATCACATTAAGCCTTCTAACATAATATACATTGATTAAAATTATTTGGGTGTTCATAAATACTTTGTGGAGAATCTGATTTATAACAAGGATTATAATGAGAAAAATCTTAAGGGGGAAGACAATACCTATACAATGGGTGAAGTTACATCAATAGCATGTGTGGAAGGATAAATGGGAGAGAGAATTTGATACAAATATATAGTGTCCAGGTTTTTTTCTAATACCGACATATATTCATGAGAGAACATATTTTAGATGGTATATTATATGATAGAGAGTTATTAAGATTGTATATATTCTATGCATATATCTCTTTATATTTTTGTTCCGTTTTGGGTTCAAATTGCCATTTGATTAAGCCATGGTTAGAGAGTCCTTAAACAAGTTGTGAGGATTATGTGTAATTTCTGGAAATTTGAATAATGATTCGATGTAGATTGAATTTATGACATAAATTGATCGTATAATCTAACCAACTAAAACTTAAGGAAGCCAAAAAAATTGGGGAATGTGTTGAATCCAATATTTACTACATGTATTGGATTCACAATGTGAAATATATTATTCCTCATTATTAAATACAAGTGATTATCCTTTATATGGTTTTCAATATCACATAATTGAAAATGTCAATTTCATATCGAAGTCATGAAATTCTTATGTGTTGTGTTAAAAACGAGTAGCGTGTTTCATGTATTCAAATAATGCATTCTTCCCATCTCTCTTGATTTCTAGTTGGTTAACATATAATTTCTATGAATCATCATCGATCGTTAATGTTTTTCCCCATGGATATTTTTGTTTTAGATAAAGAATATACTATATATTTTTATATTAATTTAATAGAGTAATGGATACAACTGTATTTTCATCAGGAGTGCATATTTGTCGGTATCTATTGTGCTTTTCTGGTGGGGGTGTAGAACCAAACCTTATTTTCTATTTTACCTTCCTCATATATTAATTATATGTGATCAACTAGAATTCCATGTGTATGACCATCCTAAATTAATGAAACACAATTTATACAATGATCTCACTGTCCAAATATCACATATACCTTGATGGGTCTATTAGTGTTGGGGATGAGATTATGGCCACCTGGGAAGTTATCATAGAGATTAATCATAAAATTTGTAGAAATAATATATTTGGATTATTTCATAAAAAAATTGAATTGACAAATCTGACTGATGCCACATGAAATTTGATTTGAGATTAATGGTGTCTTCGAATGGTTTGAATTCAATGAATCAGCCTAATGAAAGTGAAACAACCTTTTGAGAATGTATTAATTGTTAATCAATGAGAAGATAAATTAACTAATTTTTCATGACATATCAATTATGATAAATTATATACATGTATTTCTTATATGTGTTTTTTTCTGATAGGATTTCTGAGGGAATGATAGACTATCTTGTGAGATTTGGAACTAGTGATTCATCATGAGGTAAGATAATTGAAAATTATGATGGGATATTATTCCATATCGTGATGTGTTCCTATGAAATATATAGAAGGATCTAACATGGGAGTTTGTATGGATACTAGTACGAGATAGTAACCTTCCCTTTGTTATATATTCCCTGTGAATACATAAGTGGCTATAGAATGTTAAATCTCATGGAGAATAGTTGGGTTACATTATACATGATATAAGAAAACCATCCATATCAAGGAGGATATTTGTTTTGACAAAGAAATCCAGTATGGAGCTGAGACAGTTTCGGTTAGCCGATAGTGACAACTTAGAACATGAGTTTCATTTGATTTATTTTATTTGTTTTATTAATTCTTTAAATTAATACCATTGTCTATTTTTTTAATTTCAAGGACTATATGTTTTTACTATATTAGATTAAACATGGTGGTTTCTCATACTGATTTATACTCACACCTAGTTCAAGCCATCATTTGGTACTTCAATATATTTCCTAGAATCTGGTTTGGAAAGGAGAACAAGTGACATATATTTATTTTTTCATTATTGATTGGTTAAATTTTGTAGATTCGATCTATAGGGTGATCTTTATTGAGGCCTTCAATGACTTTTATATTTTAATTTTATGATATTTAACTTTTTTTTGATACATTCATCCTATCATTGCATGATTCTATTTTGATTTTTCTTTTTTTCTTTTTCCATTTTCTATTTGAATATCATATTACATTTTTTATATTATATCCACTACTCTGTTGTGATTTAAAATATTATTAAAACTAATTACCTAAGGGCATAGTCTCACCTATATATTATTTACACTCTCATAGATAGTTGGTGGCCTCTAAAAAATGGGACAACATGCCTATAGTCATGTTGCCAACCGTGCAAAATCTTGTAAGAGAGAAAACAATTAGGTAAATTAAACAATAAAATGTAGTTATTGAATCCTACTCCCATCTTAGTGGGCATTTGTTTGTAAAAAAATTACATTAATCACCACATTAGCTATTGACTCGAATCCTCATATTCCTAGCCAATGACTAAAATAAAGGGGAAAATAATTATTATAATTTTAATAATATAGAAATCATAAAAGCGAAACAATAAAAATTTATTGGATAATATATAAATGAAAAATATTACTTAACTTATGATTTTATAGGTTTTAATCTATGTTTTTTAAAATTTATTTCATAAAATGAACTATTATTGGAAAAATCATCCTTTAATAATTGTTCATAGAATGGTTTTCAATTTACTAAAATATATAACCTGAGAGTTTCAAAATTGGTGATTAGAAATATCAATTTTTATCTCTTGGTAAAGTTCGAGAAAAAAAAATGTTCCTTTTTATGGGTAATTACCCCAAGGTACAACTCGGTCAGAGACACAACCACTTTTAGTACGAAGATATGAATTTTTTTCCATATAAACCACTTACTATATACATATACAAATTTAGGTATGTTTTCATTTTGAGTCTTATTCTTATGGTTACTACTAGGTTTTTTAATAATAATATCCAAAATAAATTGAAATTGCTATGATAACGACTAGGAAAACCCATATCTTTAACACACCATTAATATAACACCCCATGAATTTAAGGTATATTAATTCTTAAATAAATGTTTTAAAAGTGATTAATTATAATTTTATGGAATATAAATGATTATTTATAATCTTTTAATTAATACAAGGATTTTAAAATTTATTTTTATAAATAGAATTATAAATTTTCAAATTATATCATTATAACTACAATGTAATTTTATGATTCATTAAATAATTTTCATGTTGTGGTAAATTTAGATATAATATTAAAATTATTATTTTTTAAATAAGTGATTATTTTATTTAAAATTTTACTTTTTTAAAAGTTGATAATTAATTTAATAAAATGTAATAAATTTTTGAAATCAATATATTTGAAAATGGTTATGCTGAATTTTTTGGTATTTTTCAAAAATAGTATTTTTTTGTGAATAGTTAATTATAGAAATTTAATGTATTTAAAAAATACATGAATTATTGAGTCATGGATGATGTATGGATGAGGTAATAGTCCTATATTTTGAACTCATATGATCTAGTTACTGGAATTAGTCATAATAATCCACACTATTAATATTATTGATCCATAAGACTAAACAAATTAATAAAATAAAAAAAACACCCCACCCCTCCTCTATAAATACCACCCTTAACATCCCTTATTATCAGACCTTATAAGACATTAATATAATTTTAATTATACCCAATTCACTTCAAAATACTCTCCATTGGTTTCAATAAACACTATTATTACCAAAGTCCCAATTGAATCGTCTTAAAGAGGTTCGCAATTAGATGATAATCAGGAGTAAAAATCATCCTTTGTTAATTATTTTCATCTTATTTATACTTTCTTAACCTAAACTATTTAAATTGAAATTTTAACTATAGTATCGTATATATACTGTATTTATATCAATGTAATGGAATATCCATCAAAAAATCTATTCTATTATCATTTTATTCAAAAAATTAAAACATTGTCCATGACATGTCGATTCCCCGCCATCATGGACAACATGTTTTAGTTTTCCATTACCACCATTATGGCTTGTAATAGAACATTTTTATGGATAAATTATATTTTAATATATATGTTATAATTTATATCATGTTCTGGAACAATGATATTAACATAATATAAAAAATATGACACCAGTGTAATATGGTCGTAAAAACCAACAAAATAAATTAAAACATTCTCACTAACATTTTATCTAATAAATCATCCCCATACCATATAAATAAATGATATATGATACCATTTAATATATTTTAATATAATTAATACAAAATAATTTCACTTTTGATTTCATTATTTAATCTTACAAGAACTCCCAATATTATACCCAATCGAACCTTGTATAAAACCGTGAAATGAACGCTCCCAAAACAATGAAATTAGGCATTAAACAGAAAAAACATCCATAAAAGATTATAAAATAATAATAATAAATCAAATATGTTTTTATGAGACTCTGAACTAATTGATTAATTATTATAATTTTATTATCCATGAAATTATATAAAAATGTATAATTCATTCGAAGAGATTCTAAGGGGGATGCTGTCTCACTTTTATGTGGGTGAGATATACTCTTTATTCATCCCTTATTTATTATGTGTAGTGTACATATTAACAATTAATATATAATATCTTGAATATATTTTTTTTCGTAGTATTAAATATTTCATTTGATACACATTAGTTTTATGGGTTATATGATTCGACCGGCTACATAGTTGAAATGGACTTCATCTCAATTTTCACTCCATTGAGACTTACTTTTTATTGTACAACTAATAATACTTATGTGGTGTAACTAATACCCCTTTAATATAATGTTTCATTTTAATTATAAGTATCTTAAATATAAATAATATTTATATTATGGAAATGATTATTTCTTAAACTGTATACCATTGTCACTTAGCGTGTTTACAGTGAATGTTGTTTAATTAAATGGGGAAATATTGATAAATATACATACTATACAAAACATTTATATTATAGTAAGGAATACTGTTCATTTATTAAATAAATTTACAAATAATTCATTGTACATGGATCAACAGGTGGTTCCAAACATTGTATAGAACCTTAATGCATCGACCTGTGTTATTAGACAAATGGGTTGGAGACAAACCATTTATTTTTATTTCCATAAACAATAAATCCTGTTTTTTCCCATAGTAAAATCTCATATTATGAAGATAATAATGGTAGTGGTTCATGTTCCATATATAATATTTCCAATAATTATTAATTTACTTCCTTCAATATTCATTTATTAATTAACATGATATTTTCACAATGAATAAAATCTATTTCTATGTAACATTATCAAGATATTGATTAAATAGAATGAAAGTTTCTATTATTGACTATGTCATATTTATTATTCCGTATTTAATATTATTTACTTATTATTGATTATGGTTAATATTTTATGTAAACCATACTAAGTATTTGAGCTCATTATTTTATTGTTTTATATTCTAAGATTATGGAGATGAAATCATTAAATAGGTTTCAATGAAGAATTTTATTTTCCATCGGTATGTTCTATTTTTAATTACCAATCTAAAAAAAGTTCCATGTATGAATACTATTATTAAAGAATTCTAAACTAGTCGGTACATTTGGATTTGAATATCTGATCTATGATAATGTAATAATGCAAGGAAAAAACTTCTGGAAACTAGGTTTCGGGTGCTCACAGTTTGTATTAGATGATGTTCAGTAGATACTGTGGGAACTAGATTTTAAAATAAACATAACCAACAATATTATTTTAATAATTCAGTATAGTGAATTCTTGTAACCATAATCATGATAAATATTATATATTTAAATTTCATCCATTATTTAGTGATGTGTCTTAAATGAAGAATGAGAATCAATACCGTTAGACTATGTATGGATTTCTGTACAGAGAAACTCAACACAATTGTTGTTGGAGCTGAGAATATCGTGAAAATATTAATAAAACTTTCAATCATTTTGATGAATAATCTTACTACAATTATGTTGTATTGTTTCCCATATAATAATATAAATATTTTAATTGGAATATATATTTAATAGTAGCAGGGAAAGAAATCATGTCTCTCAAAATGATATTTATGGCATTAGGATGTGACAAAAGGGGGATTATAGTACTAGTATTATATTTTCTTCAAGGGAATATCAGATATATGGTGGTCATTGATCCAAAATACTATAGAATAAGATGAAATTGAATACAAGGAAAAGATAAATTTTAAATAATCATTGTTCGAAATATATTTACCTTACGAGAAACAAACTGAAATGATGAGAAAATTCATTAGATTAAATGAAAAAATAATAAGTGAATGTTGTAGAGTATTAGGATACCATCATAAGACTAGTGAGGTAAAATATCGATTAAATACATAATTCTATGAAAAGATGGATAGTTTATTTTAAATAATTAGGAATGTCCCTAAAGGTAAATGGATTCTCAAACATATGCATCATATAATTAAATAGTATTAATTTACATTGAAATGGATAATGAATTTTTCTAGATTTTATATGTTCATGGTAAATCAAGAGAACAAGAGTTATTTTGATAACTATGAAAAAGTTAAATAATAAAAGACGAATAAGGAAATAATTAAATTTTCATTATTTGAATACTGTGGAAGGAATCTTCTGGGGAAATTAATGAGTGGCATGATAGTTTGTTATTGGTGAGAATAGAATGGTAATCGAGATAATTAATTAAAGGGGAAGAAACAAACTGATGATGTTTAATGATTTAACTACAATGAAATGAGGCATTATTTAAACCAATTTCCCAAAATACAAAAGAATATACTAAATAATATTCCAAGGGGATATAAATAAGCTTATGTTATCACCAAAACTAAGATAGAAGTACCCAATGATTTGTTGAGTGGGGCATTAAACCAATATTCAAATTTATCAAATTATTTATTTTATTCTTGATCATCTTAGTAATTTATATACACCATGTTATCTAGGAAAATTTTACATTTCTTGGAAAATTTCACATTTTAACCTTGATTTAATATGGGAGTTGATAGTCAATAATTATAAGGGAAGTCTCATTTAATCAATGATGTTTCTGGTAGTACCCTTATAAAAAATAAATATGATTTATTTTTAAACATTATCATAATATGGATGGTTGACATTGATATAATCCTATCTATGAACTGTAATTTATAATATGATGTCAAAAAATATTTCAAGGAAAAGGAAATAGTTAAATGTGTGGTAGATATAGAATTACTTACCCTAATAAATGAATATTTATCTTCTGATTCTTATCTAGATCCATCCCCTTTAGCATTAGTAAATGATATTCTATGGGAGGAAGAGAAAACAAACCTTGAGATAAGTAAATTAGTCATCAAATTGAGGATGCACCTAAGGCATAAGAATACATTGATGTATATCATAATAAATTACCTAGACACCCTCCATAATAATAATATATGTTTATAATTGATTTAATACCTCATATAAGACAAATATGAAAGACTCTATATTGAATGGTCACTTTGAAATTTGTCAAGTTGAACAAATATTTATAGGAGTTGTGTAATAAGTGATTTATTCACCTTAGTGTTTATCCATGGAGAGCCCCTAATAACATTTTTAAGAAGAAATATGGGTCAATGAGGCACTTCACGAACTTTATAAAAATCAATGTGGTAAAAATAATTAACCAGTATCATCTTCCTAGCATTAATGATTTATATTATCAACTTCACGGAGCTCAATATCATTCGATGATTGTCCTTTATTAAGGGTATTATCAATTATGATTAAATAAATATGACATTCAAAAGAAATATTTTCAGATGAGGTATGAACATTATGAGATTATAATAATTCCATTAGGATTAACTAATTAACCTTAATTTTTTATGGATCAAATTTATATGGTGTGGAAGGAATATCATGATAATTTTTACATCGTATTCAAATAGAACCATTTGAATAAATATATGAAATGATAATTCAAACTCTAACTTATTAAGATGAATTTTGTTTGAGAAATATTATAGGACTATATTTTTTAAAGAGACACCGATAGAGGTATAAAAAATTTATGCTCATATAAATGAATCTAAAATTAAGAAAAAGAGTTTTGATGAAAACTGTATAAATGATTTTGAATTTCAAGTGTGAGATCATTTTTTTCTCAATTTATCTCCATTTATGTTTCCATAAAATTTATTAGGAAAGGGAAACTATGTTCCAGGTACAAAATACAGTTGGAAATTTTAGAACTAATTAGAGCGTGTTCTTACTAATTATAAATTCCACCAAGTCTCTCAAACATTCATGACGTTATCCACATATCATTGTTTTGAAATTAAATTCCAAAACCAATTAACATAATCAAATATGAATAAATATAAATGTAACCTAATTTATTAAACTATAAAGATCCCATCAAGATTCTTGACACTAGAGAGAATTTAATGTGAAATATGTTGAGATTATTTGAAATTGTTCTCTGGAGATACCATTAAATGGAATAAAAAAATATGGGACCCCTAGGATGTTAAAAATAATAATCACCCTCATATATTTAGAAACATTAGGGTAATAATACAAAACTATAATATTATATGGTATGTTTCTTCTTAATCAAATTCAACATATTTGATTGCTTACATTATATAAAACATTGTGTTTTAAACAAATTATTATATACTATTAAATATTAAAATTACCATTGGTATAATAATGTGACTATTCAAAATTTTAATCTTTTCATTATATTAATAACCTCACAAATGAATGTATAAATAAAATTTTTATATATCATAAATGATAATATGATTTATTTTTATCATGTATAATGCAAGTAAATTTTCTAAAAATGATAAATTAGGTGATGTTATTTTTGTGGAATCTAAATTATTTTTTCTATAATTTTATAATTAATATATTTATTTAAGTGATAGTTTATTTTCAAAAAAATTGATTTATAAATTAATATTGTGTTATATTAAAATTATATGTTAATTTTATGATAACACAATTAATTTTTCAATGTTCTATAAAATTTATTATAATATAAATTAAATATTTTTTAATTAGTGATGATTTTATTTAAAACTTAAATTTACCATATTTATAATATTAATTTTATATAATTGAGTCCATTTTTTAAATCTAACCATTTTAAAATAGTTAGGGTGATTTTTTGGGACTTCTATGAAAAAGATAAATTGTTGTAAAATAGTAAAATATTTTATTTTACTATTTTTTATTACTACATATATTATTGGGTCATGTATAATATATAGATCATTTAATTACCCATTAGTTTTAACTCACAAACACCGGTTAGTGTAGTTAGTAAAAGAAATCAACACTATTTATAGTATTTATCCAAAAAAATAAACAAATGAATAAAATCAAAAACACCAATCTCCTCCCATATAAATACCACCCCTCACCACCACATCTCTTCATTTGGTATAAGACTTCAATATTGACTAAATTATACCCAATTAAATACCCAATCCTCTTAATTATAGCAACAGATTTTTTCTTACCCAAATTCCAAATCCATGTGTATTAAGAAGGTTCCTAATGAGAGAATATAGAAGAGGTAAAATCCTTCTTCTTTCCCTTTTAATTTGCCTTATTTTCCTTTTAATTTTCCTTATTTTCTTATCCTCCTCTAACATCCACTATAAATCATTTAATGATACCCACATTATCAAATACGTACTATAATTTTGTTACGATAATTGAATATCCATAATAAAGTCTTTCTCTTATCCTTGTATTCTAAAAATGAAAACCTCTAAAGTGATGTGTCAATTCACAACTTTTGTGGACTAAGAGTCATTATTTTACATTAAAACATTAGTGTCAGGTCATAAAAGCATTACTATGTTTTAATAAATAATTTTTTTGTTTAAAAAGAGTTTAGGATTTTTTCTTCAATATACATTATGTTAATCAAGGATTTTTCAAGTCATGTGATCTTACTAGAAATGCTGATAACATTGACGAATATGGAATCAATTTCTAGTGTTTCCAATGTTTTGCGCTGAAAAAACGTAGGATTGATCAAGCTACCCAGAAGGTAGTTTTTGGGACTCAAAAGTATCAAGTATGGAAAATTCACATGTTTCAGGATGACTATGTTTCATGAAGATTAGTTTTCTTAAATGGTTCATCTTTTTGAATGTAAGGAGGATCCCCAATACATGATGAAATGATGCGGCTCTTTGTCACTACGACACGAATCATGAGTTTAGGATGGGTTTATGATGTTCCTTATGACTAAAAAAATCATAGAGAGTGAATTGTGTGTTTTTGGTTTATCTAGGTGATAATGAGAATGTTTGTGAATCAGATAAACCTGATTATAGCTTCTCAAATAAAGGTGGTTAATAGATATTAATTTAGTGGTTCAGGAAAAAAATATATGGGAGATTCAAATCATCGAGAATGGATATCCTTATAAATAGGTTACTACCCCCCACATAATTGACATGTAATGTTCCAATGAAAAGGATGAATTTGTATTAATTATGTAAGTATTAATTCTTCAGGAATCGGGTATTCATTTTGGGGTGGAGCATTAAGATAATATTGTCTTTGGCTTGATAAATGCTTAGTTATCTTGGAAAAAAGATGTTTCATGATGAATAGTTATTCCCTTATAAATTAATATTTGAAAAATGTATTTTTCATAATATTTATTAAGTGATTCACGAAAGATATTTGTGAAGGGTCTTCAAGACGAATCCTCGTGAAGATTAATGATGAACATCTGGTTTAGGGAAAGAGTAATTTCACGTGTATCATCTATGGACTGTGGTAAAAGAATATTCTTGTTTTACCCAGGAATAAAGACTTAAATTAAAATATAAGTATGTGTCCTCTAAGTCATTAAATTGTGTTATACTTTGACTAAATCCTTGATCTAGGAGGAGCCAACAGTAGTGTTCCGAGGGAGGCAGTGTGCTATCCCAAAAATATTTTAATTGTACTGTGACTAGAAGATATTAGTCATGCCTAAAATTTATTTTTCATCCATAAAATATTAGTGGAATTAGGTATTAATGATAAATTATCAATGTATGCTACTTAGACGAGCCCTTAGCGTTGAACCCAGTAAAATTGTTGTATTATTTATTTGGATGAAGATGTCTGATTACTTCACAATTCCATAAGAAATTTTTAACATGTTCCTACCAATGTGAAAAAAATATTTATCTCCTAAAAATAAAATGTTGATACATCGATTCACACCTCCCCACTAAGGGTGTTTCAGTGTCCAAAAAATTGTATCAGAATGTAATGGTTGTTGGAGTTAAATATGTAATCTACTGTCTTAACAGATAATTCATTGAACATTAAGGGTTTCCCTCATCTATGATAGATGAAACATCAATATTTTGAGTAATAGGATGAGATCTAATCTAAGATCTCTTTGGATAGATGTTCTATTTCCACTTATCTAGGGATTTAGGTCATTGATGTGAAAGGTTTGTGTATGATCAAAATAGATAGGAAAAATATTGATACAGATTTCAAAGAATAAAATTCACTCACCACAACTCAATCAAATAAATTTTTTATGAAGGTGGTCAATTTCAATTTAGCTATTTCTAGGTTGAAATACTAGAAAATCTATAATAAGGTGATAAAAAAGTGATGGAGGCCAAACTGCATTTTTTTCACAATAGGTTGAATGATCTAAAAATACCTCATGATGAAAATGAGGATAACAATTTTATTCACATTAGATAAGTTTTTGATGAAAATCAGGGACTTGGTTATGATATTAAAGATATTGACATTGTGAAAAAATTAATATGAATAATTCGACCTCTGTACAATCCAGAAGCATCATCACTTGAAAAATGGATCTATTTAAAATTTCTATTTATGATCATATATGTAGTCTGGTGGATTATGAAATGATAGTTATACCATAATATGAAATAGCTTGTTTAAGGAAGGTAATTAAATCCAAATCCACAAAACATTATGAGGTTTCCCTAGATATTATTGATGAATATAAAGAGGAATATGAAATTTATTTTAGTTTTCCAATATATTTATGATATGAAAAAAGGATATTTGAAGGAAAGATAACATTGACATGTTTTCAAAGTGGTAGATTCGACACATTACCTCTTGGTGATCATGGATGTTGGATGATGAAGAGTGTAATGTAGGAATCATACAGAAGCCTCATCAATGGTTTTCCCAAAAGGGGGACCACAAATCAGAAATAAAAGTAGAGATAAATAGTTTCATCTATAATGAATCATAATATGATAATGACATTTTAGAGGATTTAGAACCAATGTATATATCTAAAACCCAATAATTCATTTTTTATACTATGGAAAAAGAGTAGCCTTTAGAAGGCAATGTTAATTAGTTGATTTGTGTTTTGATATCAAGGAATATCTTGATGATGATATTGATAAGCTTGAAATTCAAAGAAATATAAATATAATGATGTGTTATATTCTTGACGAGTCAAGAAAGTATGTCGATCATCTTGATGTATAAATTGAGTAATTAGAAGAAGGTGAAGAATGACATTTTACAACCATTTAAATCTAAAAATAAGTGGTGAATATTTTTATTAGGATTGAATAAAATGAAAATTTTATCCATGACCATACATCATCAATAGAGTACATACCTAAAACATTTAAGGGAGTTAATGAATAATATATTACTCTAATGTATAAACAGAGAAATGAATAAAAATCAAGGGAAAATATAAATTATTATTTGGAATATTCATAGATGCAGAACTATAAGAATGAGAAACATGGTTTGAATGTATTAAAGAAGGGATTTAATGATCAGATACCAACATTTATGGTAAAAATTGTAGTTGAATGTGGTTATGAAACATCAAATTCTAGAAATGGGATGATCCAAAATAAAGTGATGTAGAAATATGTACATATCATAATGGAACCTGATGTCTTATAAAATATTCCCAAATAAAAAAATAAATATTGAAATTATCCTTATGTATCCATATATGATCACCAATAAAATAAAATTAATAAATATGTGGACACAAGGAGGAATAGATGTGTGAAGACCTTTCCTCTTATCAAATAGAAATTTTGTGGCTTTCTAGTCAATAATATTTCATACTCTGAAGTGAAAAGAATAAATCTCAATGGGGAAGAGATTATAATTCAACAAAGGTGAATGATACCATATACTTCATCATGTATAACAAATTTATTCTATATATATTGATTTCACTATTCTATCAATTACCATAAATCTATTTATTTCAGGAAAAGGAATGGTGGGAATATTACCTACATAACATATGGATAATTCCACAGCTACAAAACTAGAGGTGTTTCCCTTGTGAATATGCATTATACATTGGGAGAAAAATATGTATTTATTTATACCATTAATATAAAAAAGATATTAGCTACTTCAGTGGTGGTATAGTGGTGCAGGGTCTAGGGCCCTGGCATGTTGTTTGGTGAGGTCTGTTGTTCGAATCATGGGAGCCTACTCTTGGGGGAATTTCTGCCTCCCATGTACCACTGGTCTTTTCGGGTCACCCGGTGTCTCAGTGGGTTGTATGAATGGGAACACTTTACCTGGCTGACAGATTTCTATGATGAACCATCGCTAATCGAGGTGTAACCCCATGGGACGCAATGTGATCTCGGCTGACAATGGTTCCTCCCCGACTGGGGAATCTTTGGATGATCTCTTCGTGGGGAGGTGGGTTCTCGAGTGTGGAGGGTTAGAAAAGGCCACTCTTAGGAATTCCCTTTTAGTTATATATATATATATAAGAGATTAGGAAGAACATAATTCCCCTCCACTCAACCAAGTATCTCATAGAAGGAAAATAAGAAAATCAATAAATCCTTCATTACAAAAATAGATTTCAAAGATACAAAGAACAATACCACCTAGATTGTTAATAGTGTATGGTTATCCCATATGATAGGAAATGAAGAAATATATAATAATGTTATGAAAATTGTTTATGGAACATTAGGGATTGAAAATTATTGTCCTTTAAAGATCAATGTTTTTAGAAGTATAGAACTAGAAAATGAAAGGCTTAAGAAAATTGAAGTTATCTATATAGACATATTTCATCACATTTTCTTGAGAGAGAGTAAACTCTATAAATTCATGCTGAAATAGGCATTTAATAAAATGGCATGTAGTATCAATGAAAATACATGAAATTCTCTCTTGAAAGGATATGGAATTGTTGGAAATTTATACTAGGTTTCGAGTAAAGATGACATTAATTACTTAATAGTTTAAGGATAAAAAAACTTGTGGAACCAAAGGTTTGGTCATAATAATCAACATATCATGGATAATATTACTAAGATGAAGGTAGTCATCAATATTTCTAATATAAAAATATAACAATAATATAAATGGGATGATTTCATTAAAGGAAAGATGGCTGAGAGATTATATTTTCTAAAGAACAATACGGCAAAAAATATTCTTTATCTCAACCACATAGTCCAATGTGCTGTAATAAATTTGTATGGAACATTTAAAGACACTTATTTAATTAATATTATCATATATTTTAATAAAATGGAATGCATATTGATTATTAAAAGGAAGAAACAAGTGATTGATTTCATAATGATTTATTATGAAATTGGTGAGAATAAGACTGGCTGTAGAATCATAATTATATTATTTTATAATGGAGTGGAATTATGAATATTTAATTTGTAAATTACCTAGAAAATTATGGAATAAATAAATAGGTGGATACAGTTATAAACACATAGAAAAATAGATTTTTTGAACACATAATTAAACAGGTAAAGAATATGGATAGAATTATGCTGATTTTAGAGTTGTTTGTCTCTTTATTACGACAATGATGTTGTTCAAGAAGTAGTGTACACATAAAATTTATTAGGTTATTTTTTGGATGAAATGTAGACACCATATGAGTTATTGTACAAAAGGAATCCCTCTACGAAGTATTCTCATGATTTTAAAAGTAATGGTTTCATTTTAAATAAATAATAAAATAATATTTTATGACACTGTCAATGAGGGAATGTTCCATAGATATACAATAAAGAGTAAATCTTGAAAATGATACCTTATTATTATAGGAAGAGTTTTTGAAATCAGTGATGTCATGATTATTGAATATTAAACCAAAGACTCATTAACGATATCATATTATAATATGATTAAAGATGATGAAGATGATGAACAAGGGACATGATGAAATGCAGATGTAGTGGAAGGCATGGAAAAAAATTTGAGAAAAAAATGATTATTATATAGTAGAAGAATCTAAATAAGAATCCATTGATAAAGAAACAACTTCTGAACATAAAAAAGTGAAATAGAAGAAAATAAATTGATCAATACAACATCATTGTGGATTGGAATGCATCCACATTGACAAAGAGAATGAGGAAAAAACACATTCTTCCTTTATATCAATTGTGTAACCAATCCCATTAAACATAGTAGTGATAGAATTATCATAATTGAAGGTCATGAATGATGAAATGGATAATATTGAGAAGAATTAGACAAGGAAACACATCAAAAGGCCAAAAAATAATAATTGGATTGGGAAAAATTTCGTCATTAAAAAATTCAATGAGCATGTAAATATAATCAGAAACAATGCACTCTTAGTGTTGAATGACTATACACAGCTTGAAGGCATTGATGCTGAAGAAACATTTTCTCTAATAAATAGAAGGAATTCAATAAATTCTTCTTTAACATTGAAATTAATATAGAATTAAATGTTTATTACATGGATTTTAAAACATCATTCATAAAATGAGTTCTTGAATAAGAAGTATATGTTAAAAGACTAGTTATATTTCTTATTGGGAATGATGAGACTCGAGTATATAGATTAATGAAATCTTTCTATTGTCTAAAATATGCACAACCAGCTTGGTATTATCAACACAGTGCTTATCCTAAGAAGCTTAAATACAATATATGTTTATTTGACAAAAAAATTTATATCAAGACTTCACATAAAGATAAATTTATTGTGTAGGTTTATGTAGATGATATTACATTTTTAAGAAGATGGTAAGGATTTGTAGGAAAAATTATTAACATGAAGTCAAAATAAAAAATTGTTATGATAAGTGAACTAATATTCTTCTTGGTGATATAGGTGATTCAAAAGTAGTATTACACCTACATTTTGGAGGGTAAATATTCAAGAGGGTTACTAATGAAATTCAACATGCATGAATCCCATCAAATGAACACTCAAATTGTGTAGGTGAAAAAACATAGAATCACTGGGGATGAGACATATTTGGATCCCACAATATATAGAAGAATAACAGGTGGATTATAATACATGACAGTGACATGTATATATATTGTGTTTGCAAGATTCTTAGTTTCCTTCTTTTAATGTAATCCGAAGGAAGAGAATTTAAAGGTTGTTAAAAGAATCATGAGGTTTAATCACGGTACTCTCATTTTTTTACTATACAATGTTTTATGAAGATATAATGAATTATAATCATTTATGGATGCTGAATTCTCAATATATGTGGTGGATAGAAAGTCCAAAATTTGTGGAGAATTATTAGTTTTCAATTAATGTGTGATATATTTGACAAAGAAACAAAAAATCAACTATATTTTGTGACTTAAGAATCGTATATATGTAATAAAAAGAATTGAACTAAACTACTATGGATGAAAAAACAATAAAATAATATTGATGATGAAGTGAAACAACCGGTGGAGATTCACTGTGATAATAAGCGCATGCTCGATATTAAAATGAATCTAATTGATCACTTTCATAAAAAGAATATTGAGTTCAGATATTACATCAGCAATGAAAATTTTGAACAAGGTGGGATTAAAATTGAGCCTGTTGGGATTGATGACCATGTGGATGACATTCTAATGAATTTGTTGGTATAATGTGTGTTTGATTAACATTGGTTTAATCATAGTGTTATTCCACCTCCCAAGACATGAGGAGGTACTATTAGGTCCCATATCTACAATTTAATTAACCTTTATAATATTTTTTTTAGAAGTTTTCTAGATTTATAGTGGAGATATGATCCAGTGAGAGTTTTTTTAGCTCAAAAAGTACAAATATAGGTTCTTTGGATTTATTTTAAAAGGGTTATAATTGATACATATAATGTTTTATCTATATTGTACCTTAAGGATTTCGAAAAACCATGAAATATTTATGTGACATGATAATTAATATGTGTTATTAAAAATGAGTAATTTTTATTATATATTACCATGGACATATTTAATCATTACAAAAGATGAGAACCTATTTCATATTTCCCCTTATGATTCTACACTGGGGTTTTCTCATGTATAATTTTATTGTCGAAAGATTTGATTCCTTTATTAAAAGTTTTGATAGTAGACACTAATTTATTGAATTTATCTAAATATTAAAAAGACATTGATTATGGTGGTTTATGAGAAAAATATACACGAAGCTTGGAATCAACATTAAAGGATGAGCAAATAAATAAATGGTTACCCCCACTTTATTTGACATGAAATGTTTTTTTTATAAAAGGCTGAATGAGTCCAAATTTTTAAAGGTGAAATACATTACGTATCATGTATTCATTATAATCTTGAACATAATTGAAATACTATTATATTCATGACCAATGAATAGGTATAAAAAAACTAGAGTGTCAAAATGACAAGTTATTATATGATGAATTAATTACCCGTAATGGAAGTTTTATTCCTAAAGCTTGTGAGATTCACGAAAGTGTTGAACATATGGATTGAGTGAACAATTCTTTCAAGCGCATCAAATCATGACTACGATGAAAGAAGAGTCTCATTATATTTAAGGGAAAAGAATCTATTTGAAATCAATTAAATTTTCTATTAAGTCATTAAACAGAGAATGATTTTACACAAAGTACTATTCTAGGGGGGTTGATGGATGTTTTTGAGGGTGGAAGTGTTCTATCATTGAAATCATGTAAATGGATTGTTCCTGGAATAGAGTGACTATATATGAACTTTTGTATTCCACAACTAGTGACTATTAGTGTATTAAGCTATTACTTACACACTATCGATGTATGGTCCTTAGAATAGACAATTGTAGTAAACCATGATAAACTGTTATGTTGTATATATGCATGTGAATGTGTGATTAATAAATAATTCCATCAAACAAGTTTTATAAGTTCCTACCAATGTAGGAACATGATCTATCACTATAAAGTATATATTTCACACCCTGATTCCCCCTCCCCTCTCAGGGTGTTTTAACATCCTACACATTATGGTTAAATCATAATGTGATATAAATATTATGAGATATATCTTATTCTATAACCAATATAAAAACACAATATTAAATAAAATTACTCAATTGAATGATGGTCATAAAGTCCACCAAAATAAATTAAAAAAATTATCAACGTTTTATATAGAACATACTACTTGTACCATATAACCAAATGATATATGATACCATTAAATATTATGGATGTTCATTAATACTAAATAATTTCACAATTGAAGTTTTTATTTCATTTTAAAATAAATCCCATAATTATAAACATGGTAACCGACCTAAAAACAATGATATGAACCCCTAGATATAATGATATTAAATATTATAACTCATCTAAATGGCCTTTAATAAAATAATAAAATTATAATAAGTAAATAATGTGTTGAACTGGTTAATAATTATGAAATTCATGAATATAATTTTCTTATCAATGAAATTAAGTAAAAGTAAAGAACACTTTCGTACATACGGTAAGGGGTTTCTTGTCTCGCTTTTACTTCTGTGATATATATTCCTTATTCGAAACTTAATTATTATGTGCATTATAAATACCTCCCTTAAATATATCATATTATTAATACCTTTATTTTATTCATATTCAATGTTCTATTGGATCATCATTAATTTTATAGGGAATACAACTCAACGGATTACAATGTGACATGGGAATTGTCTCGATATTCACTTCATTGGGACATACTTTGTATTATGATCCTAATAATTTTATATGGCATATCTATTGTAAATTTGAGATCAATTTTTAATTTAATGACATTTAAATTAAATACCCATATTATTTATTAAGTGATATTTGTATGTCCTCATGTATATACCCTTTTTACATATGGTGTTAATTTTATGGTTATTTGATTATCTGTGGAAATATTGATGAATTCATATATTATACTAAATAAATTTATTTTGACAAGGCATACTATTAATGAATTGAATATATTCCCAAATAATAATTTAAAAGGGGGTGGAATGTGGGGCATGAAATTATTTAGCCATTCACTGCATCTACAAGACTCATGAGAAAAATCAGTTGGTGAAAAAACCCTTAACATTTGTTTCCAAACAAAATCAGATAGCTTTCTACCCAAGGTCAGAAATCATCTATTGAATGATATTGATGCTAGGGGTTCCTATCAGAAATATATTACATCCAATAATTAATAATTTTCTTCATTCAGTATTCATTTATTAGTATCCATGAAAATTTCTCTATGGAAAAATAATTTGATGAATAAAATTCTCTTAATATTGATTATATGGAATGTGCATTCTTGTTACATTCCTTAACATATTAAATATTAAATATTTATTATGATTAAATTATTAATGATTCATGTTTCTACTATATTTATCCCTTATAATGAATTTTATCTTGTCATTTTATTTATTCACATTCCTGAGTAAGGACGTTTAAATCATTGATTGAGTGCCATGGAAGTAGTTTATTTTCTTTTGTTATGTTATATGTTTAATTACAAATGAAAGAGGGGAAAAAATTATGTGTCTAGTTGTTTATGATCACTATAATGATTAGTTCTTTGATATTTTAATCATGTATCTATGAAAATATAATAATGTACGACACTGGCTCATGGTTATTGGGTTTTGGACCTCTACAACAATTCATGATCTGTTAAACAAGGATCCTTATAATAAAATCTAAAAAGAACAAGAGACCCTGTATAATTGGGAAATTAGATGAATAAAATATTCTATTGGAGAATGGATATAATTAAATTATATAAAAGCTCCATAACATGCAATTAATTTCAATTAATCTTCTACAATACAAGAGATAAACTATTTATTTTCATAAGAAAATTGTGAGATATAAATACTATTACGAAAATAATAAAAATATAACATGATGAAAGTAATAAATGTTAATCAAGAGGAATATAAAGGTAATATAAAATGGGTGAGAATCATAAATATTAACGTTGAAGCACGACATAAGATGATAACAACAATTCAATATATTTTAGTGAAAACAACATAAAACCCAAACCTTGAGAATATTTCAAGGATACCATTGAGATATCATAAAATAGTGTTCTTAGGAAAGAATAACATGAAAAATAAATTAAATATACACGGATAAAATCATTACCCACTACATTGGAGGGATGTATAAATAAAGGCCTACCCATCATATTAATATTATGTGCATTTATTTATGTGGGACATAGATCATACAAAAATAAGAATTTATTTCATAAATATTAATCACAAGATTAATTAATGAGAAATATATATATGTGGTATTAACCAATAAACAAATTCAATTTTTATCATGGTCGATACCCTTGAGTTGCAAAGGGGGTATGTTTTTAAAATACTATAGTTCATCATTTATGATCATAAGATAATATCGACATCATAATGGTTGTACACAATGGATATTGGAAGAGGTGGATGAGAGATAATTGTGTTATATCATAATATGGTAATCCTAATAAAAGTGAAACATATTTTAAAAAATATTAAATTTTGAAAAATTGGAAATTCAATGGCTATTGAAAAGCGATTACTGAGAATAAAAATGATGAAGAGAGGATCCATCACATTGAGAGTGTGCTTTCAAGATATTTAGTGGATCCCCAAAAGTGATTTGGAATAGGTAAGAAGGAAATTATAGTGATACAAGGAGATTAAGATAGTGATCCATGATTTTTTAGGGTAGTTTCATGATAGGATATATAAAAACAAATGTATTTATAGATTAATATTTTTATTAGTATTTTTGATTCTAATAGAAATTCATAAACTAAATAATTTATTATTTGGAGATTAATTTTAAAAAAATTATTTCTCAACTATATATTTGTAATAGGACAAAATTATTTTAATTTTTAAATTTATCATGCCAAGAATATCTTATTATGAATTTTTGTGAATTTTGAAAAATAATTAATTTCTTTTGAATTGTAAAAAATAATTTTTTTTATAAATTATGGATTTTTTAATGTCATGCAAGAATTTTTGTGATATAAAATTTAATAAATTACGTAAAAATAAGATAATTATATTATAAGAGTAATATTATTCAGAAATAACTTATAACCTATAAATTATATTCTATTAATGATAAGTATAAAAATTATCATCAGTGTCGACACAATTCCTACCCAACATTAGAAATGTTATTTATCATTATTTATAAATAATAATTGAGTGTTAAAAATTATTTTGAAGATTATACTATTAATTATTATATATTATTAATGTTTTTTCTTATTAATTTTAAATTTTATAGTAATATAACATTAATCTTATCCAACTGCATGTGTAGTGCTTGCATAATGAAAGAAAAGACAAAAATAAAAAATCTAAGATGTTCTTTTGACATATATATGAGTGAATATAAATAAGGAATGAATATTTATTTTTATATTGAACCCAATTAACTTTTTTTATGATATTAATTTCTTTTTAATTTTTATGTGAGAAATAATTATCTTTAGTACCTGTAAAACAATGACATTGTGGTTGTTCAAGCATTAGAAAAGAAAATATAATGTTTTTATTTAAATTATATGATTTAATAACTAAGATAAACGTTGGTTAATATTTTTTATATATGTAAATAATGACATTTAACATGTTTCTATTTTAATTGGGGACATTCTAACCCCATTGATGGCATTAGTATGTTTATAATATTTTATTAAAAAGGAATAATAACTTCTTCACACTATAACAATCAATTAAAACAGTATTTTAATTTTTAGATTTTCTAGAAGTATTTTTAGAAAAAAAATAATCACAAAAAATATAATAGAATTATATTTCACATAATTTTTTTATTTTTAGGTAAAAAATAATTACATTAATGTCTTGAACATTTATGATGTAGTAATTCTTTTGTTGATGAATAAATCAACTTAATGATATTGAAAATAGTAAATAGATATAAGTTGATATTTCTAAATTAATTAAATAATTTTATAGTAAATTATGATATTTATAATATATAATTAATATTTTAATTTTAAATTTGGAATTTTTTTTCATATGTTTAATGTCACAATTGTGAATAGTTTTTAATTATAAAAAATTATTTTTTCAGGAATAAAATATTTTATTAAATTAATTAAATATTAAAAATTGATTTAAAAAGGAAAAAAATGAAATTATTTGGTTAAAAAGTGATATAAAATACTTTTTATCCCTTTTTGATGTCTTAAAAAACATAATAAATTTATTATTTTTAATAATTTCAGTAATCTTTATGTTACCCCTCAACTCAATTAAAAAATGTAGGTCCCTACTTAAAATATATTCCATACCTCAAGAAAAATATTTCACAGAAACATTGAAAAATGAAATCCTCCTCATCAATTTCCAAATTCTTGATCTCTTAGACTCAAAAAAATATAACTTCTAATATCCTTGAGACGGTTCTCAAGGAAAAATCTTCAAGAAGTAAGGTTCCTTTTTTCTTCACTTAAATCTTATAGCAACATCTTATGAAATGTTTAATTAAAACATATGTATCACATATATATTAGAGTTTTTTTATGTTTATTTTATATACATCATAATAAATCTCATCTTCTCTATTTTTTTAAATAACAAAATTTTCATCTGTGGTGCATTAATTTATCGCCTTTGTGGAGGATGATTATTCATTTCCCATTTACCAAAATCAATGATAGTTTAATATACCTTTTAAAAAATAATTATTCCTTAAATATATATTTTTTATAACTTATGTATTGTTATTTCTTTTTGACATGGAATACTATAAATAAATATACTTTGGAAACCATGAAACGAATGCATCGAAAACAATAAAAATAGCAACATATTGTTAATAAATGGGTGGAAAATGTTATAATAATAAAATATAAGGTATTATAAACACTATTTTAGTTATTAAATATATTTTTAAAAATATTAATACTATTATATAAGAATTTTGAACATATTTGATGGAACTTAAACCTGAGGTAAGGGACATTCCTTTGAAAATCCTTTTAAATGTATCTTTTACAAAAATAAAAAAGACTGTTATTTTTTATTTAGTGTGAGTGGTTTCTTGTGATTTCAATATTTTATATTAATATTATTATTCCATTATATTTTTTTACAATTTAATTTTAATAACATTACTTTATTATTTTGTGATTTATTTTAACATTTTAAAAGTGATTTATTTTACAAGAAAATGGTATTTTGAAAATCTTAATGTGCATTTCTCAAGGGTTGAAATAATTTATCATGTTTTTTTTATGATTTGTTCCTTATAAATACTTTATGTTGGTCTTATCCCATTATAGATCAAGACATGAGGGGTTTATCCCCATTATTGATCTCCAATGCATTGGGTACAACAAAGATTGAATTTGAACAAATGTTTATTCCTTGTGTAAATGTGAATGTATGTGTTATATGGTAAATATGTCCCAAAAAACCACATGATTTTTTTATGAATACTTATTGTTTTCTTGAAAAGGGTTTATAATGGGTTTTCAGGTTTTCCCTGGTCAAATAGTTTTAATTTCTTTATATACTATACTAAACTTTTTTTGATCATCGCAAGTTTGAATTTTTTGTCACAGGTTATAAGGATGTGTAAGAGAATGGAGGATGTCAAATTATATATTTTGAATATTTTTCAAAGAAAATAGGTTTTGTTTTTAAATGTTCTATATTATAAAAAATGGATATTGTTTTAATTTTATCCCCATTATAGGAATACAATTCATTATGATTGTATTATGTTCAGATCGTCAAAAAATCAGAACCTAAAAATATCCCCAATGTTAAATAATGTATGTCCATTAGTAATATTTATGATTATGTAATTTTTTAAGGCTGGGCCCTTATAGTTACGATCATAAGATGGTTTAGACAACATTTGGGGTTAGGATGATGTTAATAAACTACCATAAAACATATTTAATTTATGGTTGATTGAAAATGATATAGAATTCAAAGAATACCATTTTTATTTTTCTACGATATGTATATCAAAAATGGTTTTCTTTAGATTAAACAAGGAAGCTATAGTAGAAAGGCATTGATATAATGACATCTTTCAGAATCTGTAGAATATAATGGTGGGAATTAGAACTGCACATTTTTTTAATGTAATGGATCTGTTGTCTTTGGTGAAAAAGAGTGGTGTTATCCATCATATAGGGAAACTCGGTCTACCACAATGAAACATGTATTTTTTAGATCACTTTATGAGGAAAAAACCTCTAACATTCAGTGGAACCATAGATCCAGTGATAGCCGATTGATGGATTAACACTACAGGAAATATATTTGATATCATGGTATGTTTATAATGGAAATGGTAATACTGGCCATATATCATTTTGAAGTTGAAGCTGATAAATAGTGGTATCTGGATAAGAAAACAAGATAATGATATTACCTTGATAGTTTGTGATGGTATTATTTTAAGAGTCTTGTTTTGGTAAAATATTTTCCTAAAACAATTTCACTATGAATGGATAAATAATTTTTGAAGCTGAAATAAAATGATGATTATTTTACGGTAGCATATGAATCCAATTTTAAAAGACTATCTAGGTGAATACAATATTTTAATCAAACAATTGATAGTAACATTAATAGGTTTATTATAGTTTTAATTCATTTTTATAAATTGTTTTGGATTCATCATAGTTTAAATGATTTGAGAAACTATTTCATTGTGATGAAAAATATCACATAGATTTATTTAACACATATGTGGCCCATAATGATAAAAATAAGAAGAGTTCAGGGTGGAAGGCATTAGATAAGAATTCATCAATGAAATATAGATGCAAAAAAATTCAATTTCCCTTCTTTTAAAATGTGTGGGAAAAATAATCCTAGAGAATGTATTGTAAATTCTATGAAATGATATCGATATAGAATGTTTGGGCACATGTATCATGAGTGAAAAGAAAATCATCATAATAGTAACAAGAATTTTATGGTGAGATGCATTTACTAAAACCATGTGTGTAGTTTTGTTAATGTTGTTATGAACCTAGTCCCTGAGGTATGAAACTAGTATGATCGGAAGAATAAGGGTGGGTAGAAAACCTATGCAACCTCTTTAGAAAATCTTGAGCCAGAAAAAAATCCATATCATTTATATTTATTTCATTTATATAATATTCATTTTTTTTATTCGGGGTCTATACATTCTTTAATTCTTGATAATTTTTATACTAAATTGGAAATTCCACCTCCTAAGATTAATCCAATACTCATAGTAAAAAACCAAGTAGTAATATTATGGAATTTTTTTTAAGAATCTTCTTATCTTTTTCTATGGAATTATTTTACCATTAAACCTTGTTATATTTCCTCTATTAGAGTTTGATGTTATTATTTTTTAGGAATAGATGTTTTTTATCATGCAATGATATATTGTAGAGAAATAGATATTCTTTTTATAAATAGTTTCATTTTGTGTACAAGAATAAATCCATAGCATTGATAACATATCAGGATGATAAGAAACTATAAAAAGAAGTAAATCAATGTTATCATTCACACATTGTTAAAATCATGGGAACCATTCTGATTAATAATGTTCTAGTGGTAAATGTGTATCATGATGTATATCACAATGATTTTCTAGGTGTTATTCATAATAAAGAGGTTGAGTTTACTATTGATTTTGTTCTGATTCTAATCAAATTTTTAAATATGTTTTTTAAATATCTAAAATGGAAGTTCTAGAGTTTAAAAAGAAAATACATAAATTATTAGATAAAGGAATTACCTAACTAAGATCTTCACTATTGGGAGAACCAGTCTTATTTGTTAAAAATAAACATGGTTAAATGAGACTTTTTAATGATAATAGAGCCTTGAATGAAATAAGTATTAATTAAAAGTATCATGTAACTCATAACGATGATTTTCTTGATCAACTCTAGGGATAATAATATCTTTTGATGGATGTCCTGAGTTCAGGGTACCATTAGTTAAATGTAATGGAAGCAAACATCCCGAATAATGCATTTGAAACTAAATGTGGGCATTATGAATTAGTTTTTATTCCATTTGGGTTATCAAATGAACCAAATTTATTCATGCATCTAGTTAATAAAATATATGATCAGTTTTGGAAAAAATTTTGGTTGTGTTTTTTGATGAAATTATGGTATATTTGAAAAGTAAATATGAGTGTAAAATACACATAAGTATTCTTTTTCAAACATTAATAGATAATAAATGCTTTGTAAAATTGAAAATGTGTGAATTATGGTTGAAAAAGTCTTCTTTCCTTGGTTATATTATTTTTATAAATGGCTTAATTGTTGATCGCGCTAAAAAATATGTGTATGAATGGAAAAGACCTAGAAATCTAATATAGATTCATAATTTTCTTTGGTTTTAACGATATTAATGGAGGTTTTTTGAAAACATTGCATGGTAATGTAACCCATTAATTTTGTTAACATGAAAAAAAGTCAAATTCATCGAGAAATATTATGATTATTAAGTTAAATAATTGAAAAAATGATTTGAAAATTATCCAGTTCCAACCCTATATTCAAGAAGTGGTAAATGTTTCATCTATAGTGATGCTTCTTTGATGGGACTTGGTTTTGTTTTGAGGCATAATGATCTAGTAATTTCGTATGGTTCATGTCAGTTTGAACCTCATTAGTTAAATTACCCTACACATGATTTGGAATGTGCTGCTACTGTTCCATCATTAAAAATTTGGATGCATAAATGGTATATAGTAAAATAGGAAATATATACTGACCATAAAATTTTGAAGAATATATTTACTCAGAACTGATTGATTATAAGGAAGAGAGGGTAACTGAAAATAATAAAATATTATGACTTCAAAATCCATTAGCATCTTGGACAATAAAATAGATTGGTTGATGTTTTGAGTAAAAAAAATAATGTAACAATAACCATGATATGTCACGTGTCAGCACTATCATCTCTATAAAATTTAATTAAGAAAGAACACGAGGAACAATAGGTGTTAAAAAAAGGATAAAATATTTAATAAATGAATTTTGACATATATTAATATTGGTAAATATTCCCTTTAGAGGATTTATGAAGATATTATTTATTCCTTTGGATTTACAGTTGATGAAATATTTGTCATGTGATATTCATAGTTCTCCATTATCAGTACATCCTGGAAGCACTAATATGTATAAGGATCATCAATATAATTTTGTTGTGATGGATTGTGAATACATATTATATATTTTACAATGAAATTTCTGACATGTCAAGAGATTAAAGTATAGCAGAAAATACCAAAGGGGATGCATCAGCCTTTGTCTGTACCAAAATGGAAATGGGAAAAAATATCAGTGGACTTCAGGGTGGGACTACCAAATAAATATTGATGTAACAATGCAATCTAGGTTATTGATGGCCATTTGACTAAATATACTCATTTTCTTCTAATTCAAGACACCATTTCTCTAGAAATGCATTCTTGACTATACACCAAAGATATTTTCAGGTTACAAGGAGTGACTCACTCTATTATATCATATCGTGATCATAGGTTCACTTATATCATTTGGAATGTCCTTCAGAAGTTGTTAGGAATTGAATTAAATTTCATTACTTTTTTTCATCTTAAATTATATAGGCAGTTAGAATGTAATTCCCCAACCTTAAACATTACTCAATCATGAATTAAGTTAATAATTCACATTGAGGATATTTTCAAGTTTAGATCTTTAGAGAATTATGTTATAAAAAATACATAATGACTTGAATATTTTAACTAGACACTTCTACTCACTATACATTTTAACATAAAATAAAAACTCAAAAAAAGAAACATGTTTAGTTACATGTTCTAGAAAACATGATATTTCTTCAATCCCATCCCTGACCCTATTAATCATTAAATCCTGTGAATTTTTTTATAAAAACATTTGATAAGCATAAAAAGCTCAGTAGGGATACATTAAGAAGGAAAGATGTTATTTTTTCAAAACAGCATGTAAAACATGAGTATTTTAAAATAATGTATTAATTTTTACCAAAAAGAACTAGCAATAACACTTCACTAAATATAAGATAATTTCTTACCATTTTGTTAACCACCATATTACCATATTTCATATATAAAGTAACATATAGCATATAATGTTACTTGTAACATTAACATAATTAAATAGAATAACTATACGGTCGAATTCCACACATATGACAAAATGGAATAGCCCTACGATCGACTTCAATAACCAATGCATTGGTGGTTATAAAATAACCACCCACCCTTGGTTTATCATATTACCACCCACCAATTGGTTTATCACATACCTACACATCATTGGTTTATCACGTAACCACCTGTCAAATATCCATGTACCATTATATAATCATAAAACATAAAAAAATTGTTAATATCAATATTTTACTAATAACATTTCATTTGCAATCACAAAAAATCATTTAAACATATTGAAATAATAATCCATCTCAAAAACAACTTTAAATTCCAAAAAAAACAAAACAGAAGAAAGTATTTGTTTTCTTTTTATAGATATCAAGGTATATTGACGAAGCCAAACAAAGATTATGATGGCGGAGAGGTCATCATCACTGCATAATTTTTAAACATTCCTTTTTTTAATTAGTAAAAATCATTGTAGAAAAAATAATCCATTTGAATGAAAGTAAATGTAAAAGGGTTTTATTATATGTCGTATAAAATAGGGAGGTGTATATTATCAAAATATGCCTCAATGATAGGTGATTGAGACGAAGTCCATTTACCTTGCATCCGACTAGGCTCGTTCGTTCCTTATTTTTATGAATAATAATATTAAGATAATTATTACTTTATTCAGAACCTTTTTCATGTTTATTATTCCTTTTATGTCACTTATTACCATGTTATAAAAATTACATAATTATTTAAAATAATATTAGTTGTTTTGTCGATATTGTGTATTTGAGTTGAAAACAATATTGTTATAATCACAATTTGTCCATGTGGTAAATATTCCATTATCTACAGAATATAATTCATATTTATAACATATATACAGTATATAAGAATTTATAACATTCCATAACATTTGGAGATTATAAATGAAATGCACCGTTAATTGAGACGGTAAGCTGTATGTACGAATAAACAATACTTTCAATTCTATTTAATATTTAATGGAATGAAAACATAATTATACAAAGGTATATTATAATTCCTTTCTAATATTATATTTAATATGTTTTACATAAGTTCATTTACATCATAATTTATACGTTCGATGTATGGAATGAACGAGTCATATCACTTGGAGGGGGCGGTAGTCCGCACTTCCTCAAATGAAATTATCGTGTTTACACCTCATGAAAACCATAAAATTATGATGTAAATAAAACTTACGGAAGAATAAAGTCAATATGAACATAATATATATCATATATAAATACATTACCATCATAATGACCCCATGATATGTAGTAGGGGAAAATTGAACAATAATCATTTTGTGAGGTAGTAGTTTACCATTCAAAGAAACAGTATGTTCATATCCATTAGACAGAGGTGTGTTTAAGTGTAGTTGTAAGAATTATCAGAAAAGCATCATAGTATATTTATGATACTATTTTTTATATAATAAAATAATAATAATAGAATATGTTTGAAGAAGTAAAATATTGGAAAGGAACTTTAGAGAAGATGCTACCTCTTTAAAAGGATATATCCCTTCGATTTGAGCCAAAAATATTTCTTGAATTGTCTAATAGATATGTTAAGGCTTATTTGAGGAAGATAGGTATGTTGAAGGATTATTGGAGTAGATTATGTATAAAAGACAAGGGGCTTTAGAGTCGTGATTAAGGGGTTAGAGGTGGTGGCCTTTTATAAGAGGGAGGAGGGGTACTTTAAGAATGTCTTGAATGATTATTGTGTTATAAACTAAATTTAGATTTTAAAAATGTCAAAAACTCATTTAATTAGAATATAAGAGGAGTATTGCTCTATATCCTCTCATCAAATCGTATTTTGACTTTTTTTTGTTTCAAATTTAACCTTATCATTTATCTTGGACCCTTAGTTAACAAATTTAACTCTTACCATGTCTTTTTGTGTTCTCATACTATATAGATATTATAGATACCATAAAATTCCAATAGAAATATAATTGGTTCATTAATGGCATATTGATAATTATCTAATTGATTTGGTAGAATCATATATTTTTAGGACTATTATATAATTTTATTAAACAATATTTGTTTTAAAAACGCATTTATGTCAATTTTTATACATTTCAAATCATGAATTTTAAAAAATTCATAAAAATAATATTATTTAGAAAAAAAATCACTAATTAAAAGACAACGTGTTTCAATAATCTATAAAATTAGTTGATGACATAAAAAGTTTCAAAATAAATTTATTTTAATATTTATAATCTCATTAATTTAAATTATTTATTAATAAGGTAATCAATGCATCATCACTGTGTCATAAATTTTTTTCATTTATTTAATCTAAAAAAACAATAAATAAAATTCCAGGATATATGAATTTTTTTAGATTTTTAATGACTATTTATAGTTGAAAATATCTCTTATATAACCCCATATTGAAATTGTTTTGGTAAAAGATATATATTTATGTTATATTTTCCTTAAAATTATATTAAATGTAATTAAATGTCATTTCCATGGACAAGTGGATCTATGGGGTCCTAAAATCGATCCAAGGATGCCCAAGTTCAAAAAATATATTTTCCAATAGGGTTATGACATGTGTTAGTGTAGTTTAATATTATTATAATATTACTTTTTACTATTATTTACCATATTTACCCATTAACTATGGTAAATAAAATATTTACTGAAGTTAATATTCATATTGTATAAATATAAATGGTAGCTATTTACACAATTTTGACCTCATGATTCCAAATATTGAATCAGTTTTTCCAAATTCAAAAAATAGATGTGGCAGAAATTAATTTAAAATTAATTTCCGTTGTGAGAACAAAAAAGCAGCATTTTTTTGAAAAGTAGAAATCAAGGATCAAAATTATTAAAAGTATTGTTTTAAAATCTAGAAGAAGGTAATATTACATTTACCATGATGAAATACACATATCAACTCACATGTTATGCTATAGTAGTGAGTAAAATACCCTTCAGAGACCCCTTTGTTAACAAGATAGTCGAAAACCTGAATTTCTTCACAATAAATGTATGTGATGATGATGTTCCTTGAATCATGATTACTCAAGAAGTTGATCCATTTGGTTGTCAGATTTTCAAAAAGAATAATCTGACCCAGCCAAAATGCAGGAACGATTATGGTTTAATCACTTTCAAAGCAGAAGGGGTTTTATTTTCTTTTCTGAGCAATTTCAACGGCTCTAGTGAGACCTTGTATCTATGCCTTCAGAGCTGTGGCCTAGCCACATATACCATGTAACCCCTCTATAAAATCACCATCGTGATCTCTAAAGGTAATTCCATAGACAACAAGTCATGTATTTCCCCTTGAGGAACCATTCATATTTCCTTTAAACCATCCTATAAATGGAGGCAACCATAAAACATCGATGGTGCTAAGAGGATTAGGGAAGTTACCCTAAATACAGAGCCTTCTCAAGACTACAAGATCTCTAACCGAATTGTCGTAGTATTCAACATGTAGGACATTGTCTACTTATAAAATAATGAGGATGGAAGAAAAGGCGACATTGTGATTGGTTATTTATTCCACATGCACTCGTTTATTTCTACATGCCAAGATCATGTGTATAACCTCTGCACATACAACTAGGAAAAGAATTCTTACCTGCTATGATAAATGGAGAGCGACCAAATACTATAATAAATGATAAATATCATTAGATTGAGGATAATGAGTATCATAGATATCAAGCACCTTAATCTAGAGAGATTAAGATGTGCTGCTGGAAAGGAAAAGAGGATTAATATCCTCCCTATGATGCAGAAATAGGGCGCATCTAGATCACAAGTTAATGCCAAAACGTTTTAGATTCACCTCTACGAGATGTTTGTTGAGGTGGAGGTACTAGAGTAGTATGAAATGAGAAAGAATTAACCAGTTTTTGTGGAAGGCTTTGAGTTGTGTATTTTCCCCATCAATTAGCTTATCATAGTAGCCCCTAGAGTAATGAATACCATTTGGACTTGGTTCCCACAAGAGAAACTCATTACCTTCATGGAAGTCATGGGTATCAACCATAGTAGCAATATAAGGAGGGGAATCACCATGTTCAATCTTATTCTTAATGTAGGAATCACACTCAGTGTCAATAATGGTGTTGTTAACACTGTCAATATATGGAGAACCAGTCTAGCTTTGTTTCCCTAATTTAAGAGAGGATTGGGTACTAACCATCTAGTGAGAGTGACACATAATATTCTAAAAATTGATTCTAGATCATGCCAGATTGAGGATTGGACATAGCACATATTCCCTTCAATAAGCCTCTTGATACATTTGAATATGGGAAAATCATGGGATTGTGACTTTTCATTGATAAGCCTCCTGATGAACTGGGATTCCACGGATTGATTAAAGAGAGTAAGGTTTTTGACTCTAAGTCCTCCAGTAGTATGAGGAATACAACATATCTTCCAAGGAGCAGTGATTACTTTTCATTCCAAAATATTTCCCCTCTACAAAAAATTTCTCATCGTGGAATTTAATGTTTTGATTTCCGAGGTAGGCCCAGAGTAAGCCATGAAAGAGTGGACTAGTTTTGAGGTTGCCACAAGTTAAAATCTGAAAATTATTTCCTACCATTGAGAGAGACTTTTCTTTCCATTAGGAGAGTGTCCTTATAACATGGATCACAACTTCCACAATGTGAGAAGGATGAGGTCTACAAAAGAACATATAGACACTGATGTAAGTGAAGTGTACGGACCCTTCACAAATGACTAGATCATTTATCATGCTGGATTTCCTTACGGTACAGATATTTTTTCGAAAATAAATAAACAGCTTTCTCAATATGACGACCTGTCACGAGACCTGCTAATAATGAAGTAAAGACTTCTTAATTTTTTGGATAATTTTTTTATCACCTTAAGTACAAATTTTAATATCATTTGAAAAGATTATGTGAGAGGGGTTAGAGATGCCTCTTACATCTCTAATAATTGTTAGTTCACCTATACATGTCATGTGAAGGATATTTATACTATGATAATTCTTTGAAATCACAAAGGCAATGGAAGAGAGATGGTTAGCCTGCCTCCCTCCTCTTTAACACTTGAATTATCCCTCTAGGGATCCATTGATAAGAATGGAAATGTGAGAAGAGGTAATAAGATCTTTCATGAGTTGAATAAACATCATGTGAAATCCAAACTCATGGAGAATACTGGAAATGAATCGCCAATATATAGTTCCAATGAAAATTCTAATGTCTATTTTGAGAGCAATATTACCCCCTCAGATAGAATTTCATAGAATTTTAGCACATTCAGAGGCAGTGAGAAGGAAATCTGGAATTTTTTTCCCTTTGACATAATGAAATTGGTTCCAAGAGACAATTTTCCTCGAAACATGTGAAAGACAATTAACTAGAATTTTTGTGATGATTTTGTAGATGGTGTTAACAGGGGAAACTGGTATGAATTGAGAAATATCACTATCATTTTCCACCTTAGGGATTAAATAAATGAACTAAGAATTGCATCTTTAAGAGAGGGATCCTTCTGGGAAAAAGTGTTTAATTGGTTTACAAACATCCAAATTGATAACCTACTAGTAGAATTGAAACAAGTGATTGGTAAATCTATCAAGTCCTAGAGAACTCCCATTGTTGATCCCAAAATCAGCATCTTTGATCTCAGTGTCAAGTGGGACAGAAGTAAGAAAAATGTTATCAGCTTCCGTGAAATGAAAAGGTATTACGCCTTCCCTAATATCCTCATTACCTCTATGACCATTGAAGAGGTTAATATACTGTGAAAAAATAATAATTGTAAATAATTTTTCGATTATCCTCTATTATTTATCCTTCCATTAATAGAGATAGGGTCATTTGATCTTTTTTAAATCATTTAAGGGAATTGAAAAAGTTGGTGTTAAGTTCTCAAACCCTAATCCACTTGACATTAAAAAGTTCTGTTTTGATGTTATCTTTAATCCTGATGAGGTCATTGAGTTTAGAGGACACACTATATTCATAGGCTATATCACTGGAGAAGTTGATTTTGGTTGTGTCTTCTTGTATCCCATGAAGGGATCATTCCAGAGAATCAATTTATTCATCAAGGAGACTGAATTTATACTTACTCCACTCCTTCATTGTATCCTTGAGAGATTTCAGCTTGAAAATTAACGAAAGGGGATAATCATTATGATCTACCATGTTATAAGTATCATTCACCTGTTGAGATCATTTTGGAAGAGTAGTCTAAGATTTTTTAAACTGTAAGGGAATGAGATGCTTGTATCCTTTGGTGGTGAAGGTTGTCAGAATTGGATGGTGGTGTGAGTTATGTATTGCAAGAGTGAAACATGTGATAGACTTCCAACATTCAAGAAGATATTCAAAGCCAAAATAACGATCAATTCAACTTACCATAATTCTAGTTAAATGCATCATATACCAAGTGTATTTAACAAACATGTTTAATCATAATATGGTTATTTCTTTTTTATTACCACCAATAAAAAGTATAGGAGTTATCTTCTATTTAAAAATAATAATAATATATTGTTTATATTATTTTTAGTATGACTCAACGTTGTGTGCAACATAATATTTTGGTGAAAAACATTTTTGTGTGTCGGGTATGCAATCAAACATATCGTCCACTTTGATGTAAAATTAATATTTAATTCACTAACATTAATAAATATAAAAAAGTCATATTCTTTATTTACATGGGATTATACATACATAAACCCTTTTGGAAATTTCATCCTCAAAATTTTATTTAATTATCAAATATGTATGGGTATTTATCCCTCGTAGAATTTTCAGAATTCTATGTGGCCTCTTCACCATGTGGTTTTTCTATAAAACCTAAACCTAATGAACTTCCATTTTCCGTAACACTTTCTCTCTTCGATAAAGAATCTAGACAAGTTGTTCCTCATAATAGATATTATATTCCAACTAAACTACCTATAGCATCAACAAATGAGATGGATTCAACATATACTTTCTCAACATTGAAACATGAAAAACACTATGTACCTGGGATAAACATGGAGGTAAAGACACTCTGTAGGAAACTGATCCAACTTTATACATGATTTCATAGGTTGCATTGAACCTTAAATCTAATTTCCCTTATTTCCAAAATGAGTTGATCTTTAACAAGGAGAAACTTGGAGAAATACATGATCACCTACCTCGAAAGAAAGATTCTTCCTTCGGTTATCTGCATAACTTTTATTCATGCTCAAAGCTGTTCTCTTGTGCTTTGAAATTAACTGAACTTTATCATCCATCATATCCACAAATTATGGTCCCATAAACATTTTTTCACCTACATAATCCCAAAAAGCTGGAGTTCAACATCGATTACCATAGAATACTTTAAATTGTTCCATCTGTATACTATAATGAAACATGTTATTATAAGAAAACTAAACCCAATAAAGATGTTGTTATGAACTTCCTCTGTAATCCATTGAATAAGCACATAGCATATCTTCTAATGTTTAAATTGATCATTCTAACTACGCATCTTATTTCGGATGAAAAAATGTTCTAAAATTTAATTCAGTACCCAATGACTTGTGATGGCCTTTCCAAATGTCAGTAGTGAGCATCAGATCATGATCAGATTAAATGGAGAGGGGAACTCTATGTAACCTGAAAATTTATTTAATATAAAATCATGAAATTTTATCTAGATATATAGTATCTCAAATATGTAGAAAATGAGTAAATATAGTCAATTGATCAAAAATAACCCAGATTTCATCATTACCTCATGAATTATTTGGTAATCCCACTACGGATTCCATGGACACATTTTCCCTTTTGCACTCTGTAATTGGAAAGGCTGAATCATCCCTTTTGGTAACTTCTATTCTACCTTAAACTATTTATAGGTCAAACAAATCCCAGTAATGTTATAAATATCTCTTTTCATTCCATCCCACCAGTAATACTCCCGATGATATCTCTATATCTTAGTACATCCAGGATGAATTGAAAATAGAGAACTATAAGCTTCACAGAACAACACTTTTTTCAACATTGAATCACAAGGAACACAATATCTATTCCCAAATCTCAAAACAAAATCTTTATCAATGTTATATTTAGGTAACATATCCTTCTGAACGAATTATACATTTTTTTGCAACTCACTATCTTCTTTCTATGCTTTCTTTATTCTGAATGCTAGAGACAATTTCCATGCTACCTAAAACGAAATATAGGAATTCCCTCCACCAACAACTTCTAATCCAAAATTCATCAAATCAAAAACCAAAGGAAATAATTTCTAATTTAGTATGGTTAATTTTGCCTTACTCATTCGAATTAAATCACATAACACTTTATTTCCCTTTCCCGGATGGTAATGGATCATGCCATCATAATCCTTCAATAATTATTCTCATCTTCTATGACTCAATTTTTGATTTTTCTATGTTAATATATACATAAAACTTTTGTGATCAGTATATATTTCATGCATTACTCCATAGAAATGATTCCCCTAAATTTTTAAATCCAAAACAACATCATATAATTCTAAATATTGTGTTGGTTTATTTAACCCATGAGGTTTCAACTGATGTGAAGAAAAAGAAATTACTTGATCATTCTGCATTAGGACACGACAATTTCCTTTCAAAGAAGAATAACTATAAATAAAAAATTCACCCCTTCTAGAATGTAATTCCATAATTGGAACATTCACCAATATTCTTTTCAATTTCTAAAAAAAATCATCACATTATTTTCTCCAGATAAATTTAACACCTTTTTGAGTTAACATAGTCAGTGGGCTAGATAAGCATGAAAAATGTTCAACAATCCTTCAGTAATATCCTACCAAAATAAGAAACTTATAGATCCCTATGATATTGGTTGGTCTTAGCCACTCTACAACATATTATTTTTTAAAGGGTCAATAGATATGCCATCATTAAAAACAATGTGACCAAGGAATTGAATTTTCTACAAACAAAACTCACACATGATGAATTTCCCTTAAAATGTATTTTACTTTGTGGTTTGCAAGAAAAACATTAAATGAATTTAATTTTCCTCTGTACTTTTGGAATACTCCAAAATTTCATTAACAAACACAACCACAAACATATACATGAAATCATGGAAAATTCTATTTATAAGACCCATGAATACAATAGGAGCATTGGTTAACCCAAAAGTCATAACCAAAAATTCATAATGGCCATATCAAGTATGAAACACAATAGTCATAATGTCTTCTTCCTATACATTCAACTGATGGTACCCCAACCTCAAGTCAATCTTTGAAAAATACTGATCTCCCTAGAGATGATCAATAAAATCATCTATATGAGTCCATGGATACTTTTTCTTAATAGTTATGTTATTCAATTCTATATAATCAATGAAAAGCCTCATTTAACCATATTTTTTAAAGAAAAAATACATGAGAACCCCATGGTGATGTGCTAGGTCGAATGAAACCATTAACTAACAACTCATGTAATTGATTCTATAACTCAAAATGTTCGGTTTGAGACATTATATTTGGGGGTTTTGAAATTGGCATAGCATCAGGAACTATGTAAAATGTAAATCCAACTTCTCGATCAGGTATAACACTTGGTGATTTATTAGGAAAAACCCGAAGATACACATTTACCACTGGCACATTATTAATCTGAATACTTCATTTCTTTCAAAAATGTGGGCATCATAACATTCATTTCCATCGTTCAATATTTTTTCAGCTTCATGATATGTTATTAAAGTTAAGAGTCTATTATTGTAAAAAAATTGAAAATATTTCTGAAAAGAAACCTCTTTAGCTTTACTGCAAATCATATCATGTAAAATAAAAATCCAATCTATACCCAAAATAACATCAAAATATACTATAGTTAAAACAATATGGTTTGTAGGTAGATTCCTTCCACACACTAGGATATAATGGTTCTTATAATTTATTTCTGTCTCAAAATATCCTCATGGAATTTTTACCAAAATATCATCATTCATATATTGAGATGGAATTCCCAATTTACTAGAAACATTCTCTGAGATAAAAGAATGTGTAGACCCTGAATCAAACAACACATTGTCATAATCTGTAAAAATAGACAAATTACCTAATTCCACTTCATTTGATAGTCACACATCATCCATAGTTGTATAAAAGTATTTCTCCAGACTCTTCTTCTTTTTATCTGGCCAGTTTCCACCCTAGGTAATCAATTTTTAACACATATGTTCATAATTCCCAAACTCATTGCGACTGAAACACCTTACCAATGGCCTTCATTGCCAGACTGATCATCTTTTTTACAGTTACGAGCAATATGACCAATATCACCACATTGGAAGCATTTTATAGATTTTAAGAGACATTCTCCAGGATTCTTTTTTCAACACTTCTCAAAATATGGAAATTTAATATTCTTACCTCCATATGTCTTCGATGAATACTTTCCTTTGGCTTATAACTACAACTCTTATTTTTCTTTCTCTCCTTGAACACCTGATCATCAAAAATATCCATTTCTACATTCTCAGCATGTCAGACATGTTTTTCAATTTTTTTAATTCATGAGAGGCTAATGTCTTTCGATATCACAGATTCAATGCAAATTAAATTCAATTTATCTTACTATCAATATCTCAGATGAAATTTGGATCATAAAATGCCATTCAAGTGAACTCTTCATTGTAAGCATCCACTAGGTCATTCTATTAACTCAATTCCAAGAATTATTTTTCCATCCCAAGTCAAACCTCCTTTGTAAAATATTTCTCAAGAAATATACCTTTTAATTGTTCCCAAAAAAAAGCATAAATCTCTTCACTCTCGATATTTTTATCCATCGAACACCACATATGAACTTCTCTTTCAAAATGTTAAATATAATGACTAACATTTTGATTGTTTGTACACCCCATGACATAGAAAATATTTTCCAGTGCTTGGATCCACTCTACTGCTTGCACATAGTCATATGACCCTCTGAATGATGGGGGATGGTGCCTTATGAAATTCCCCACTACAAACATGTTACACTCTATTTGATCGGGTTGATCTCATGCATTGAAAACACCACCATTTATCGCCCATGTCAACATAACCATCACTACAACAGACTGTTCAGTTCTGATTCCAACCATCTCAGGATGCTGATTTAGAAGGTTATTATCCTCTATATTCCTTCCCAACAGAACTTCCCTTTTTCATCCACATAAAACCTTTCTGAATAAACATATCATAGATGAAGAAACATGGTTCTCTTCAAATTTTATATCTTAGTAATTTGACGATAATGTAAAAATCATTTATGGATACTCTATCAAGAAAATCCTTACTCATAATGTTATCTAAACCAACATGTGATACAAACTGTAAGCCCCATCCTTAAATATTTCATAATCTTCAATTAAGTTAATAATTAACATTGGGGATCTTTTTGAGTTTACAACATTAGATAATTAAGTCATAACATAAACATAACAACATGAATATTACAAGTAAACACTTCTTCACATTGTCCATTTATTCAAAAAAAACTCTAAAATAAGTAAAATGATCAATTCAATGTTTTAGATAACATGACTTTTCTTGGATAAAAGTCTTGACCCTATTCATGTTAAAGTATTGTAAAAAACATTTCAAAAACGTGGAATGAGCATAAAAATCATTTTTAGGCATACATAAATAAGGAAAGATGTTAATTTTTCAAAAAAACATGTAAACCATGAATATGTTAACTTAAAGTTATTCGTTTAAACTTAATGAAGTATCAAAAACACTTTACTGAATATATGCTTATTTATTTCCCTTTATGTAACCAAAATATTACCATATATCCCATATAAAGGAACATATATCATATAATGTAACTTGGTACATATTCATACATAAATGGAAAAACCACATGGTCAATGTTTCCGACGCTTTCGCCAGGGAGCGCGCATCCGTCTGCGGGGGAGGACACGCTGCTTGTTGCCCCACATTCCCACTTTCCAAAGGCGGGTGGCATCCGTTCCTCGTTCAGGGACGTCTGCTCCTTGATCGAAACCGGGATGATGGGATGTCTGTTCTTCCTTCCGTGGATTCCTCCTCGGTGCTCATCACCTAGTCCGGGTATCCATCATAGATTTATGATGTGTTCGTGAAGATCATTCCCGGTGCCATATCTACATGGACGACGGTTAATTACGCTACTTCCGTCAAGACGCGCCAAGGGGTCTCTTCAGGGCAGCAACCTTCGGTGAGGAGAATGGTCATGTTAGGGCGTTGTCGGCATGTCTGTGTTTGGTCCCTCATCACAGGGCTTCATGAGGGTGCGGAAGCCCGAGGCATCCCACATCGCACGCGGGGAATGTGTACTATTTGAGGTTTTCCTCAGCTTCCCATGTTTTACATGGGGTATGCCGCAAGTTTAACATCTTGAGTAGATGGATCGGATTGAAGGGCCCCTGGGGGGAACATCGATGTTGGGGCCAACACGTGGGTGGCTACCCAGATGCTACGGAGTGGAATGGGGTGGCATGATCCCACTGGGATGTGGCGGCCCGGGTAAGGATCAGGATGGATGGTGGAGTGAGACATGGGGCTTACGCTCTGGGGCGGCCCAAGAGTAGGAATATAGTTTAACGTCATGCGGGACGAGGGCATATAGTTTAATGTCATGCGTGATGATGGTATGTGGGGCTTACTCTATGAGGCGGCCCATGGTGGGTATGGGGCTTACGCTCTAAGGCGGCCCATGGTGGGTATGGGGCTTACGCTCTGCGGCGGCCCATGGTGGGTAGTGAACTGACGTAAAGAGGTCGAAACAACCGGAGGGTGGGCTTGAACCTCGTGGAGGCTTCCTACATACTGTGCGCTAGCACGGATCAAAGTCCACATAGTTCGCTGGGATGGGGATTACGCTCTGGGGTGGCCCATAGGAGGATGTTATGGTCGATGCGCACTCTAAGCCCACATGAGTTATGCTCGGTGTGGGAAACAAGAGGCAGCCGGGACCCAATGATCACGTCGCAAAGGGTGCATCCATGAGAAGTGGAATGGGGATTACGTGTTGAGCAGCCCAAAGGAGGATCTCATTCCATGTGAGGAAGAGTCCATTCCCGTGGAGACAAGTGGCATAAAAACTGTCCGAGCTGGGGGGACCCTGCGTGCGAAGCATGGGGTCGGAGCACAGTTTAACGTCTTGTGTTAAGGACGAGGTGCTCGGTAGTTTAACGTCATGCATCTTGGACGTGGTGGGTATTCTCCACACCCCTAGGGCTTAAATGCCCAACGCCCTCTACCCTTTGTTGAAGGGAAGGCATCGGCAAGGCCGTAGTGAAGGGGGTCGCAGGGCAAACCACCGGGGGGTCCACGTTAGCGTGGCAATGCGAAGAAGCAATAGCCGTTGGTGTGCATATGCGGAGAAGCATACGGAAAAGCAACGCAACGAAAAACATAGCTCAAGGGACCTTGAGGTTACTTCGCACGAGCCTGGAAGGCCGTGCGGGAAAACAACGCATGGCGCGCATGCCCGACAGGGGAGACATCAGGTGCCATTGCAGGGGGCAGGGGGCAGCCAAGGGGAGTCAAGGTGTGGGGCCCTGGGCTTTGCGCGCAAAAGGGATGATTGGAATGCAATACACCGTGGCGGCGCGCAATTGTAGTAATGGAATTGCACACGAAGAGGGAATTATGCGCAGGGTTTTGCACGCAAGGCAGGGTATTGCGCGCACAGGATGTGAATTGCGCGCAAGGCAGGAAACTGGGAGAAGGGGAAAATTCATAGAATCCGGTGGAGTTGCGCGCAAAGGGAAAACTCCGGGGCAAGGTGGAGAAAAATGTGTGCAAAGGGAAAACTCAGGGGCAAGGTGGCGTGAAATGAGGGATTACCTGGATGTCATCTTTCACACGGGGGGGGGGGGGGGGGGATTGCGCGCACGAGAGTCACGTTGGATTCCTCAACCCCCAAACAGTTCGGGGTCACCTTATATTTATAGGGGACCTCAGGCGCGGAATCTAGGCGGCGCGTGAATGTTTCCGCACAGGGAACAGCTGGCGCGCAAAAATCTCGCCGCGGAGAACCGGGGCACGCAATTATTGCGCGCCATGCCGACGCAATTCCGCGAATCCCGGGAGTACTTCGCGCGTAGAACCTTTTTTCGCGTGGATCCTCCTTTATTTCTTGCACTACTTCCTGGGACTCTTGTTCGGGCCTCTGATTCCGAATATGACTTCGCTTTGTCATTTCGAAACTTCCTCCAGGAGTTACGGTCTTTTTTCGGCGTCAACATATGCCCCCCTTGGAATTGTATTAGCGACAGGTCGCAACGATCAGATTCCAAGGGAAACGCCGAAACAACGAAATGCTCAGTCCCCTGGTCAAGCTACGCGCAAAAATTCGAAGGGGCGCACAAAATGCAGGACTCGCGCGGAATCCCCTTTCCGCGCGACACAGAACCTTGACCTCACATATAAAATGGGGCTCTGGGTCCCAATTCCGTACATCCTCTTTTTCCATGTGATAAGCTTTTTTCTCTCGTGTGTGAAAACACTTCCGCGGCTGCACGTAAAAACGCTCTGGCAGCGTGGAATTCCTTACGAAATTTGGCTATGATTTTGCGCCAGACCGGGATCTTCCGCGCTTCGCGTGCCGATTGCACGCCAAACTCCAAGATTTCGCACGACTCCTTCAAATTTCGCACAGGACTCTCCGATTCCGCGCACTGCATCCTGATTTCCCCCAACTCCCGGAAAATTTGAAATGGCTACAAACCAAGTCGATGAGGGGGAAGCTGCTGCCCGCAGGAGCGAAATGGCGGCGAACAGGGATGTTTACGGTTCCAAGGTGATTGTGTCTAACAATCTGACCTTCTTCAATCTGCTGACTCCGGCTCAGAAGACGTATCCCCTGTCTGACAACCTCCCTCTCTGGAACTTTGGAATCCTGGAGGAGGTGCCACTACCGGGCTTCGAGGTGGACACGCCGCGGTCTTGGGTGACTCGAGAGGATGAACTTCCTCGCTAAAACATCACCAACAATGGTCATTCTTCCAGGGAAACTAGACATATGGATGTATATGTCTTGAACTCGAGGACTAGGACCATTACCGGGGACGAGCCTGTGGCAGAGGATTCTCCGGCCCTCTACACGAGCACATTCCGTCAGAGCATCATGGATGACACGAAGGGCTGGCTAAAGGATTGGGACCTGTGGTCCGAGGGAAACTTCACCAGCGAATGGGCCTAGGCGTTTTGGGTCCACCATACCTACGACCAGTTTGGACATCCCAGTTCTATTTCCACCGTCAGCCTGAACTCGGACCGTAGCTCTTCACCCGGTGGTCTCCTGACACCAACACATTCCACATTCATCATGGGGAGGTCGGCATCAGTCTCTGGGCTGTTCTTTGCATCGGCGGTATCCCACTGGAGGGTTACCAATACGACGAGTTTGTTCCTCCAAAGAACACCTGGGGAGACAGGACGCGGACGCCTATGCTAACGTGGCACCTGTTGGAGTTGTCCAAAGAGAGGCTGGGGGTCACGGACATCCTGAAGGACATTTCCCTCAAGGGCTGGTTCATCTTGTTCCTTGAGAAGGATCCGGCCGTCAAGATGCCGGGACGGGGCAAACGGTGCCCAACCGCGACTTAGAGGAGCAGGGATGGGTCATACTAGAGGACCCTAGAGGCGGGGAAATACCAATCATGGGGCTACCACGTCATTGAGGCCTAGGACCCAAACGTCTGGTATGTCGGGTTCCTTGCCGCAATCCTAAGCGGGTGGCTCCTGCCGGTGCGGGACGCGAGGATGGGCGTACGTACCGCAACATTGGTGATGGCGGGCTCCATGGCCGCCATCAAATGGTTCAACCTGGGAATCCCTGTACTGTCCAAGCTGTATACCATTCTGGGGCGCATCTCATGAGGGGGGTCACCTCAGAGAGTATGTGGTCCCTTCCAGATCTTCCATGGCTGGGTGGCGGCGCATCTTGGAGGGTATACTTTCCCAAACGCTGTCCGTCCTCCGGGCAACGGTCTGTGACCGTCCTTTCTAAATATCGCAGGGGTGGCGCCGATGATGCTCAATGAGTAGGGCATGAGGATCCGCATCGGAAACCATGCCAACTTCAACTTCAGCCCGTTCCCTACCCCGGTCGGCCAGCTGGTGGACAACGGTCGAGGCACTCTGGAACAACAGGAATACTTCTAGAGTATTCGGGGCGGGGTGATCGTGGCTCGGATCGACGGGAAGGTGATCTTCCAGTCGTACGTGCCATCCCGATTCGCTAGGCAGTTCAGGTGCCTCCAGCGAATGCCAAAGAAGGTTTTCATGGCTGTCTGGCAGGAGAAGAATCCATGCGTCCTGCTCCAGATGTGGTTAATGTTTACCACCTTCGGCTCTGGTGACGTCATCACTCTTCCTCCCACCGGGGTCGATGCTAGCCTGAAAACCGAATACACCGAACACTGGACCATTGCGTACCCTGAGGGGATATTACACAAGTGCGTTAGGCAACTCGAGGTCACTCGCGCGAAAGCCGGGCGACGGGAATGAAGGCACGGTGCCGTCGGAAGGGGTGAAACAAGGGCGCGTCAGGCAGCGAGGCCTGCGCAGGCCAGGACTTCGGCAGCGGGTACATCACATGGTGCCGCCACGTCCTCATTACCCACAGGGGGGTAACATGAGGCAGCCAGGGAACTGCCCAGGAAGAAGATAAGGTATCTGCTCAAACCTTCTCATGAAACAATCCTCCTGGCACTGTGGTCGGCCTGGATGACCCTGCGGAAATCGCTGAGCGTCGAAGCCATCTGGAAAAAGATAATGCCGAACGGAATCCAACTACCAGAGGTCGGGCTCGTTCGGATTGCCGACCGAGAAAATTTCCATCGGCGGAATGCTTATTTGATGGCCATGGACGCATACGCATGCCAAAGGGGGTGGCGTGCGGAGCCAAATTTCCTCGTGAAAGTGATGCTCGGCCAGGAGCATGATCCGGAAGCGATGCCGCCGGGAGAAGGCCACAGTGATGCGGAACAGGAGGGGGAGGAGGAAACCGGAGAGGACGAAGGCGAGGGAGAAGACGAAGAAGAAGATCCTGAAGGTGATGGGTCGCAAGGGGTGACCTACCAAGGGAGTCTCTGGGAGAGCGGTGAGATTGCCAACTCTGATCTCGACCTAACCAAGATTCTCGAGGTTGGTCTCTGTCTTCATTCATTCTCCTTATTCATCTATTCTCATTTCAAACTTCTGACTCACTTCCCCATCCTACTCAGGAGCAGTTGAGTGTTGGATGGGCGTCCCCACCAAAGGAGGGAGGAGAGGAACCGGCGAGACATGAAGGGGAACCAAAACCAATCATTGAACTAACAAGCACAGAGGGGTCTCCCATCATGGCGGCTCCTGCGGCGGCCGAAACACTGGGGACCGACGCTCTGGATTCCTGTAAGTCTCACGCTTCACCACTGGTGCTTGGTGGAAAAGGATCCCATCTAACCAGCGTATGCCTTGTGCAGTGATCTCAACACTGGAGGCACGTCAGGCTGCGGAGCCCGGGCCGTCCGTGAGTGGACCAGCGACAGACATACCACCTCGTTTGGAACATGCTCTCTGCACTGAGTCGGCCCCGACAATTGATGAATAGGGAGAGGCGAACATCAGCGGCGCTATTCCTGAGATGAGGCCGGAAGCTGGTGGAGTTATCATTGCTGCTGGGGTGAGAGAAGAAGGCCACCCAAATATCAAGGACTATATGCCTCACGAAGACATCCCTGGGGCGGATCCTGCTGCCGATCTTCTGGCGGTCTTCCCCATAAACTGACCCGCTGACCCTGAGGAGATAGACGACTCGGAATCAGAGGCGGATGAAGAGAGCCGGATGGCACGGCACAAGTGGTGGAAGTGTATCCAGCGCTTTCTCAGGAAGCCCCAGTCCGATTGGCTGAGGCAGGTGGGATCACTTCAGACTTGGCTGCGCTTCCTGTGCGCCGGAGGAGCTGACACTCAGCGTCTCTATCTGACGGCCCGTGATTACATGGCCGAGAAGATACGCCAGAGCCGCCGGCACACCGACATTTCCTGGTGCCGAGAAATATCGGCAAGCGCTCAAGAACTACTGAGGGTGGAGCAGGAATTCAGACACTTCGAAGGTCAAGCGGTAGATAAAGAAGTCTTCATCGCAACATGCTCTGAGATCATGGAACAACTGACGGCCCAGATGGCTGATGCACAGGAAAAACTGGTGGAGGCGAGTCACCAGATGACTGTGCTTCGAAGCGAGCGGGTGCAGGCACAAGCTAGGGCAGGCGAGCTATGCTCTGTGGTGGCCAATGAGGAGAGAGTCTTCCAAGAGAGAAAAGCATCCCTGGAGGCTACCGGCCAGAGGGTAGCAGCACTGGAAAGATCACTTCAACATGCTGATCCCTAAGGGATTTGTTTTGCCATAACATGAACATTTTGCTTGTACTTCTCATCGTCTCAATCCAATATATGGCCAAATCCACTCTTTTGTACCCTTGGTTTAATGCACTCAACCATAGTTTCGAAACGAATAACAACTCACCCCTAGGCTCCTGTGGGACATGCCCAACACGAGAAGCAAGAGATGCTCGTACCATAATTCCATTCAACTGTGGGGCATTGACCAAGCTTCAGGCGTCCAAAATCGGGCCTGGACTTCTGAGGAGACCCCTGGGCCGATTGATGTGTCGACTTCTCAATGTGCTCTAACACACTAGCGGGGAAATGTCGAGGGCATTGAAATCCATCCGAACACAGGGGGACGGAGAGAAAGGGTGCATCACGCTACCTAAATTCGGGACCCAACGGGGCGCAACCATGGAGGATAACTGTCAACTGTGGCGAAAACACATCATCCATATCACATTGTCCTGGAATGGGGACAACAAATGAGGGTTGACCGCTGACCATGTTTGCAACATGGGGCCTAACTCAAATATCGTCGGTCAGTCTTCCAGAACGTTGGCCCAGGACAATTGGCGGACCATAGGTCTATCATCCATACTATTAGGGGGTCTGGTAAAACATAACCAGTCCTCCAGAACATTGGCCCAGGACAGCAGGCGGACCATAGGTCGAGCATCCATACTGTGAGGGGGTCCCGTCAAACATAACCAGTCCTCCGGAACGTTGGCCCAGGATAGCAGGCGGACCATAGGTCGAGCATCCATACTGTTAGGGGGTCTCGTCAAACATAAATGGAAATGAGGATCCGAATAAAGGGGAACTCAAAGCATGGGAGGTGGAGTGGTGGCTTGTTTGAACAGAGTCCAACACTCTCGATATTGTGCCACCATGGCGAAGGCACATTAGGCGGACATTCCGTCCTGATCACGGGTCGTCCAAATTTCCAGGAAGGATCTCTTTAGTGAGAGAACTGCTGCTTCCCATTATTACCCTGTGGCATCCCGAACCTGCTCGGGGTAAATGTCTCGATTACACCACTTCTCATGAAGTCGGGCCGAGGGGCCGACAATAAAGAAGGACGGGGATCAGCAATCCCTGGGGCTAGACCCAAGACAAAATTTCCGGGCAGTCCTACGTATCTCATTAGGATGAGAATCAAGCCACACGTAGTTCTGGAAGGTGACATGGTAAGATACCAGTGCCACAGAAAAGGGGAGTGCGGGCGTGGCCCTTGCACTGAAAGAAGTTGAATTTGATAAATCGTGTTTGTCCTTTTAGGGTGAGTAGTTTTTTTATTGTGAAGCACCAGGCCTAGAGCAGTAGGTCGCGGTGTTGCCACAAGCATCAAGCCGTGATAGGCGTTGACAGATGGCATGGTACAAGACCAATACCCAACGTGATGTCCTCTACAACGAGGTCACCACAATGTAGTGCCATTTTTCGTCGTGCGACCAGGATGATAATGTTAGAGTTTAGGTTCGTGTGATAGGACCAGCAACATATTTTAAGGTCGTATGTTTTGGACCAGAAACACAGTTTAAGGTCGTATCGTTTAGACCGACAACACAGTTTAAGGACGTATGGTTTGGACTAGCCGAGAGAGGAGCCTCGGGCCAAAGGGGCCTACGAGGGTTCAACAATCAGGGAGGGGCAGGAGATGCTCTCTCCCAGCTGTGCTGGGCCTGAAACGCAATTTCTGGGCAACTCCTCGTTTCCCATGGGGATGAGGGACAAGCCGCACGCAACCCACAAAGAAGAGACCCAAGCACATACTCCAGCACTCAGATCGCAGGATCCCTGAGAGACACCGTTACGCAGCTCGGTCTATCTAATGTGCAGGGGTGTACAGAGGGTTATTACAAGGAGTGTCGAGATTCCACCTAGACACAGTGGGGCGGAACACGACATGAGCCATTCCACCAATCATTCAGGGCCCGTGGAAGCCGGCGTGATGACTGAGGATTACTGCTAACCATGTTCACAACACAGCATCCTGTCGTGTTATCCATGGGGACAAACAAATGAGCAACAACCACTGACCATGACCGCAACGCGGGATTCATATCAATTTGTTGTCTGAAACCCTTGAGGGCGTTGACCCATGATGGTAGGAGAGCCCTTGGGCGTTGTATCCAGGCCGTTCTTGGGGGTTCCCCCGGGTGTGAAGGATGACAGGTGCCCGAATAAAGGGGAACACGACACTTGGCAAGTGGATAGAACTTGCCTAAGTCGAATCTGACACTCCCAGTCCTAGACCAGAGTACCTTGAGCACATTAGCATACCACTAGAAAGGGTCATAGGGCTCAGTCCGAGAGCGGCCAAAAGATGGCGGATCCCCAGGAAAAAGAGGGGGCGTAATGCCAAAACACCCTCGGCACCGGGAGATCGTGGGATCTCCTAAGAGATGGGGCTGGACCTTCCATCTAGGTGTTCAGGTGGTCCTACATATCCCATAAGGATGGGAATCAAGCCATACATAGTTATGGAGAGTGTCCTCAAATGCCATTGGACATGAGAGGGCTAAATCCTAAGGACAGGTGCGCGAGGTGCAGCTATTTCAAGCTCAACGTGAATGAGGACATAATCCCATACCATGCTACACGATCCTGCGGTTAAGGTCCCGGAGGTGAGACAGACACGAGAGCGGACCTCAAGCTGGACCCAAAGATGAATGGTCTGGGTGTTCCTACATATCCCATTTGGATGGGAATCAAGCGAGACGTAGTTCTTGAAATACAGTTTAACATCATGTTGGAAAAAATATGGATTTTAGTTTTAGGTCTTAGAGCTCGGACCGAGGTGAAAGTGAAGAGTTTGGTAACTCCAAGGGCTGGACCCAGACCAGGCGTTCCTACGTATCTCATTAGGATGAGAATCAAGCCACACGTAGTTCATGAAATACAGTTTAACGTCGTGTTGGACGAAATATGGATCTTAGTTTTTTGTCTTAGATCTCAGACTAAGGCGATATTTGTTTTAGGTCATAGAACTCGGACCAAGGTGCAGTTTAAGGTCGTTCGGGACCACACAGCTTAAGTTCATGTTAGACCATACAGTTTAAGGTCATGATGGACCCTAGAGCCCAAACGTAGGGCCAAATGCAGTTTAAGGTCATGTTGGACCATACAGTTTAAGGTCATGTTGGACCCTAGAGACTAGGAAAAGTACTTATTGAGGAACCTGGCATTGGTGGGAGGATTGATGAGCTCACCATCCATGGTTACCAGGGAATACGCGCCATTGGGATAGACCTTGTGGACAGTAAAAGGCCCCTCCCACTTTGGATCCAACTTTGGCGGTTTCCTTCCAGGAATCATTAGCGCTCTGAGAGCCAGCACCATGTCACCCTGCAGGAAGGAGCAGAGGCGAACCTTCTTATCTAACGATCGAGCCATCATGCACTGAAGCCTCTTCATGTTGTGTAAAGCGCGAATCCTACATACGTCCAGTGCTTCCAACTCGGCCAGATGGATTTTGACAACTCTATCTGGTGCATGGTGGTCGTAGACTGCCGTGCGCAATGAGGGAAACTGAACCTCGATGGGTAGGACGGCCTCACCACCATATACCAGTAAATAAAGAGTCACCTGGGTGGAACTGCGAGTCGTCGTCCTATAATCCCAGAGGGCGTTGGAGAGCTTGTCCGACCAACTTTTCTTGTTCTGACCCACCATTTTCTGCAAAATGTTAGAGAGGGTTTTGTTAAATACCTCAATCTGTCCATTTTCCTGCGCATGATAGCGGGAGGTGTGGTTAGAGCGAATGTTGTACTTAGCGTACAATATTTTCAGCTCGGCCGCTCGGAAGTTGGTTCCGTTATCCATGAGGATCGTGTGAGGTATTCCGAATAGGTGGATGACATTGGAGCTCACGAAGTCGGCGATAGAACCAGCCTTGACTTCCCTGAGTGGGACTACCTCTGCCCACTTTGAGAAGAAATCTGTAGCGGTCAAGATGAACTGGCACTGATGGGCCGTTGTCGGCGGGTAAGGCCCTACAACATCCAAACCCCAGACTGCATAGGGCCAAGAATACTTAGTAGTATTGAGAGGTTCTTGTGGGCAATGCACAATGTTATAATGAACTTGTCATGCATGACACCTCTTGGCGTACTCGACGCAGTCGTGGATCATGGAGGGCCTGAAGTATCCCAACCTCTGAATCTGGTGGGCAAACTTCAACCCAGCCTGGTGGGCGCCACAGGAACCAGCGTACACTTCCTGCATGACCTGTGGGATCTCAACTCCTTGAAGACAACATAGGAGAACACCATCAAACCCATGCATGTATAGGAGCTGCTAACGGCTGGGACCGCTCTGAAGGGTGAACTACGGCGCGCGGCGCCGAATCCATTCTCGCTCCGCCCGATCCATCAGAAGATGGTTGTGCTGGAGATATTCAACCAGAGGTGTACTCCAGTCAGGAATTTTCGCGATCACCACGCCTGGAACCCCGAGGGGTCCTGACGCAGGGGCATCGTTGGTGAGATGGTTCACTCGCGGGCCACGATCGCCCTCTGGGACATCAGGAGCGAAGTTAACAGGAGCAATGACTCTCCAGTGCGCCACATGGATGATTAAGTCATCCCGTCCGGGCTCCGCGAGTGATGTGGCCAGGCTGGCCAAAGAATCTGCTCGACTGTTCTGCGATCGGGGAACGTGAATGACAGCTGGTCGGGAGGGGAACCTAGCCATTAGATGGAGGGTTCACTCCAGCAATGGCATGAGTTCTGGATTTCTGAAAGCATAGTCACCGTTAACCTGTCTGATGACTAGCTCAGAGTCCCCTTTTACACACAGATGGGGAACATTAACCTCCAGAGCCAACTCGAGGCCAGTGATGAGGGCATGATATTCTGCCTCATTGTTGGTGCAGCCTTCTGAAAATAAGAAAAAATATGGCAGAACGGCTTGCTCCGGGGTGATGAAGACGATACCCAGGCCCACCCTGTTAAGCCTAGGATCGTTGATCCTTCTACCGGTAGGTCTTCGGGAGGCTCCATCAAAGTGCATCTGCCAGCATGGGGTGGCATGATCAACTGAGAGGATTGCCTCATCAGGAATGCCCGAATCCAGTGGCTGGTCCACAGAGGTGCGGTGGGTGGCGAAGAAGTCTGCCAACTCCTGCCCTTTGACAACCTTCTGAGGTACGAACCTAATGTAGAACTTCTGGAGGATCACCGCCCAACATTCCAATCGGCCGGTCAACATAGGCTGACTTAGGATGTATTTCAATGGGTCTACCCGAGAGACCAACTGTACCTCATGGTGCTGCAAGTAGTGTTGTAACTTCTGTATGGAGAATACAAGCGCCATGCATCTCTTCTCGATGGGAGAATATCTAACTTCCGCGTCGAGGAGCCTGCAGCTAAGGTAGTAGAGGCTATTATCTGCTCCCTCGTTGTTCTTCTGGACGAGAAGGGAGCCGAGGGATCACTCCAGGGCGGTCACGTAAAGGACCAGCAGCCTTCCGGGAACGGGTGGCATCAGGACCAGAGGTTGAAGCAGATACTGCTTGATTTCCTCAAAAGTGGTCTGACACTCTTCATCCCACCCGTAGGCGGCGCCTTTCTTCATGAGCCTGGAGAAGGGCTTACACTTGCCGGCCAGATTCGCAATGAATCGGCGTATATAGGCTAAGTGGCATTGGAGGCCTCGAAGCTCCCGAATATTACTCGGGGGAGGCATCTGACTGATGGCCTTGATCTTCTCAGGGTTGATCTCGATACCTCAATATCTCACAATGAATACAAGAAACTTTCCGGAGGTGACCCCGAAGTCAGACTTCATCAGGATCATCTTCATGTGGCGAGAACGGAGGAAACCAAACACTTTCTCAAGGCCTTTGAGATGGTCCCGACACTGACGAGATTAAACCACTAGGTCTTCTACGTAGAATTCCACCAGTGTTCTGAGGATTGTCTTGAATATGTGGTGCATAGCCCATTGATAGGTGGCACCCGCATTCTTCAGGCCGAAGGGCATAACCCGGTAGCAGAAGGTACCCTGGGGGGCCATGAATGTAGTGAACTCCTCATCATCGGGGGCCATCGGGATCTGGTTGTACCCGAAGTACCCATCCATGAAAGAGAGGGCTTGGAACCTGGTCGTCGCATCGATCAACAACTCTGTCACTGGAAGGGGAAAGTCATCCTTTGGACAGTGGAGATTAAGATCGCAGAAGTCGATGCAGACCCTGATCTGCCCATTCTTCTTCCTGACGGGCACAATGTTGGCTAGCCACCTGGGGGTACAGGACTTCCTTGATGAAGTTGGCCTTAATGAGCTTATCAACCTCGGCTTCAACCATGGCGCCTTGAAAAGTGTGCATTTTCCTGGGAGGCTGGTTGAACCCGCGATGGTTTGCTGGGAGGCCAAGGCGGTGGACGACTACCTGGGGATCTAGTCCTGACATCTCGTCATAACTCCAGGCGAACACATCACTATGCTATCTGAGGAAGTCTATGTACTATTGTCGTTCCTTGGGAGGCATAGCGGCGCTGACCAATGTAGGTCTCGGGTCTACCTCACTACTGAGGTTCACCTGTACTAGCTCGTCGACCGTGGTGGAGACGCCCTCCTCAAAGGCGGGAGTCGCATCTTCCATGTCTTCTTCTCTCCATGAGGAAGTATCGTCCACGGGGGGGAGCCGTTTCAGGGCTGCTCGACCCTGATGGGGAGCTGGCACCGGCTTGGGCGGTGGAGGTCGTCCCGACGGGAGGCTCATGCACCGCGGAGATCATGGCGATGAAGGAGGTCGATCTAATCCCATCCGGCCTTCGGCCCAAGGGGTCACGCTTTACGACATCAAAGCAGTGGTGACGCGTTGGCTTGAGCTGGTCGATTCCATCTTGGAGAAACAGACACGTGTGACGTACCACGGTTGCCATGAGCCCAACGTCCCGATATCATACAGGGGTAGGAGGCTCGGGGATCACCTGAGCCTGGTTGGTATAAGAGTACGATGTGATTTCATGTCGTCGCTTAGACCCGGAAATATGCCTTCCTCTGGTACCTGAGACAACAAAACACTCTCCCATATCGGGAGTCGTGGCCTCCAACCGATGGATTGGGAAGACATATGCGTCATCCAGACCAGCCTAGGGATCACTTGCGACAGCGGCGGGCTCAACCTCACCTGCCAGGATTTGATTTTCCTTGCACTTGTAATAGTTAGCATCCAGGTAACAGGCCTCACAAGAGGCTAATGGAGACGCATCTCCTTGGAGCACACCCACTCGACCCTTAATGGAGTATTTGAGGCACTGGTGGTATGATGAGGGAACCGCCACGTGCAGATGGAGCCAAGGCCTACCCATCAATGCGTTGTAGGCAATGCCGTGAGAGACAACCTTGAATTCAGTATTGGCAACTAAACCACCGAACTGGGTCTTCAGACGAATCTTGCCGAGTAGAGTTTACTCGGTCCTGTCATACCTCTGGATTCTGAGGTCAGAGGGAGTTAAATCATCCTCGGACAACCCCAGTTTTCGCAGTGTCCGAGTTGGGATCAAGTTAATCCCAGAACCTATGTCGACAAGACAGCGACAGACTTCCATGCCTTTTAATTGGCCGGTAATGTACAACGGGCAGATGTGCCCTTGTATGGGAAGGTCTTCATCTTCACCGGAAAACTAGATAACCGCCTGACATTCGGCGTCCTCCATCACCTCGGTGTGGAAGGCTTCTACAGCCGCTACCTCCGTTACGAACTGGAGGGGGCTCCTTAGAGCCTCGGTGAGCACCGCATGCATTTAGTACAATAGGCGAAGGGCCTCAAGGATGGAAAGCCTTGCCGGAATACCAGCAAGATGCTTCAGGACATCATACTTTCACGCCAAACGCGAGCTTCTTCTTACAGGAGGTTGCTCTGTGATTGGGGGCATGACGGGCCCTGCTGGCGGGACTGATGACTGAATGGTACTAGGCACGTCTCGCTGTTCACTAGCTGAAGCCCGGGAGGTGGCTGTCATGCCAGGACCGGAAGGCCGTGGTCGGCTAGCGGCAGGGCTGGGCTGGTTGCGACGAGGGCAAGGCGGTTCCTCCCGATCCAGCAACACAAACGGTGGTGGAGGGGAACCTGTTGTCACTGGGTGAGGGAGCCGCGAGTGCTGCTCTCTATACCGGGCCTACTTCCTGGTCTCGGTAGCGTGCATGTCCTGACCGGAGGTGACGACTATCGTGTCCCGGCGATTCACGTAGCCACGGCTCCATCGGCGTTGGCGACGGCTAGGAACATTGGGGAGATCCGCCTATTTCTCCTCATTGTCTGGAACCAAAAAGGGATTTTCCTACTCTACGGTGTTAACCGAAGAGTACCCTGGGCTGTCCGGGAGGTCCACCTAGCATTCCACATCGTCGGGAGCCAAAAAGGGATTTACTAACTCTACGGTGCTAACCGAAGCGTACCTCAGGTTTTCCGGGAGGTCCACCTGGCGTTCTTCATCGTCGGGAGCCAAAAAGGGATTTACCAACTCTACGGTGTTAACCGAAGTGTACCTCGGGCTGTCCGGGAGTTCCACCTAGAGTTCCTCATCATCTGGAGCCAAAAAGGGATTTACCAACTCTACGGTGTTAATCGAAGCATACCCCGGGCTATCCGGGAGGTCCACCCGGCCTTCCTCATCGTCGGGAGCCAAAAAGGTATTTACCAACTCTACGGTGTTAACAGAAGTGTTCCCCAGGATCTCACTCGAGGAATCATTCACTACCGGACGGGGTCTTGGAGGGATCCCCATCTCTAGGGGCCTGAAATCTCCAAGTGTGCAAGAAGATGACGGAAATGGAAAGGTGCATTCTTTCTTCTTGTGTCGTCGCCTACTCTTCTATGATGAAGTAGGCTGGGACGACGAGGCCAAAGCGGCGCTCGCAGACTCTGAGGGCTCTGGCTGACTCAGGTGGGCACGGATAATTCCATGGGCACTAGCGACCGTCCTGCAGTCCATCCAGACATTATACATCCGGGACCCATGGTCAGAAACCTGTTCCCACCCATCCCCGTCATCGCTATTGCCATCTGATCCCACGAAGACACCTGCCACCTGTGCGGGGGCTGGGCCGAACCTGACTATGTTGTTGTCAATCTGGTCATGGAGCCAGTACTTGAACACATAGAACTACCGGATGGTGTGTCCCAGGATCCGGTGGTAAGGGCAGTAATTGGGGTGATATGTGAGACACACCACTTCTGGCTTCTGGCACTCAGGAAGCCGCACAATCCTCTTCTCCAAGGCGCTATGGAAATAACTGGGGATCGGGGCCTCGCCAAACGAGTAAGCCCTATTCCTCATGTCTGGAAAGGGGACTCTTGGGGGCTGACCATGACCAGAGGCCGGAGGAGAAGACCGAGGAGGTTGAGCTAGATTACCTCGCCTAGGTGGTGGTGCTGCGTTACGAGGAGGTGCCTGCTGATTTTTAGGCGGTCGCTACTGGGCTAGAGGTTGTGCCCGTGGGGGTGGACGTCTACGAGCTTGCTGAGCTGGCCTCACTGGCAGTAACTCTAGCTGTCTGGGGGCCTCGATCTGGGCCACAGCAGTGTCTCGGCTCTGGCGGCTTATCTTGTAGAGATTACAGGAGGCAGCTAGCGTGCCCGATTGACATGTTGTAGGGCTTCTTCGAGGCGCTGAGCCTTGTTCGAGAAGTACCTGAATCCTCCAGGGTAATTCTGCGGGATCAGGGAAGGAACCAAATCTTCCTTGACATTCCCTACACACATCATCAGTAATTTCTCCTGATTCAGTGGTATGTCAAGGGAGTACGTGAGCCCCTTCCACTGGGCGACGAAGTCCGCGACTCGCTCGTCGGGCCTTTGAATTCACCTAAAGTGGTCTACAATGTTCGTCTTCCGTGTTGTGGAACTGAACTGGAAGAGGAATTGCCGGCGAAGGTCCTCCCAGCTATTCACCGATCCAACAGGGACCTGGCTGTACGAGACGAATGATGGTCCTTTGAGTGTTTGAACGAATCACCAGAACTTGGCAGCCTCCTACTATGCCAGAGTCCCTAACATAGGCCTACACCTCGAGTTGAAGTGGGCCAAGTGTTGAGGCGGGTCTCCAGTCCCATTAAAGGGGGAAAAAGTGGGGTTCCCGAATCCTGGCGGGGCCGGCATGTCATCCACCCACGCTGGGTACGGCTTTCCATCTGGCGGGATTTCCACATGTCGAGTTTCCAGGGCCTCCAAGCGAGCGATGAGTACTTTCATCAGATCATCCGGGTGTGGATTCCTATCCTGACGGGGATCTATAATAACAAGCGCGTTGCCAGGCTCTTCGATACGGTAGTCGTGCTCAGCGGCTCGTGGGGCAGCTGGCGGAGCGACTCTCGTAGTGGCGGGAGGAAACTGACCAGGGTCCCCTAGGTTGTCTCGCCACTCGGGAGGGTTCGGTGAAACATATCGTTCCCTCTTGCCATGGTTTACAACGTCTCCCCTATTGGAGAACACGACACGGTCACGGTTGCCCGGGGGAATCTCAACAAAGGGTAGATGGTCCTGCCCCTGCTGTCCTGGTCTAGGAGAACAATAATCAGTCCGCCGCTCTGCAATGCGTTCAGCCAAGAGCTAATCAACCAGCATGTTTTTCTCCGCTTGCTGTTGGCGCAACGTGGCCCTCTCGGGATCTTCTTCTACCTTCTTCACTGAGGAAGATGGGTTGGCGAGTTTGACAGATCCAATGGGATCTTTACCCTTGCCGATGTTTCGGCCGAGTGTCAATGCCTCCGTGGGTACAGGAAGACCTAGGATGCTCCTCTGTTGGCGAGTAATCCTCCCAGATGGGTCCAGTAGCGGCCTGTCCTCGAGGGGGGGGGGGGGGGAAGGGGGGTGTGTCCCCATCAAGGGGATCCATAATGTTTCCCTCATCTGAAAGGTCAGCCATGTTGACCGCGACTGCCCTTGGGGATGTTCCCTCAGGGTCGCCCAGTGGATCGGGCTGTCGGTGGATCAAATAGAAGTGGAGAGAAGCGTACTTCCCCCATCCGCAGACGTGCGCATGGGGGTGGCTTCCTCGATAACTTTGCAGAGTACTTGAAAACTCTGAACGCATTATTTCTGGAGGGCCTCGTGGTGGTCCAGCCACTCGGGGTGCCAGACCGCGGGGAGTGCTGCTAGGTCGACCTGGCGTCACTGCTCGCCGATCTCCTCCAGATACGCTTGGCTCCCAGGATAAGGTGCTAGATGATGGAGGAGGTGGGAGTGAGTCACCCGGAGAATCTGGCAGATGCTTTCAAACTCTCCCGGGGTGAGTGACTCCGGCGCATCAAAATTTGATTCTGCGACCGGTCAAAACTTCTCAGGGAAGTGGCCCGCTGCAAGAAAATTCCAGAAGCTCCACGACTCCGGTTCGGGGTCCGGAACCTGTCGACCCTGCTCGTCCACCTAGGAAAATCGGGGAATTGGCAATGGCGCCGAGGTAGGCCGCCGGGGCGGTGGGCTGGTAGGCGGGGAATAAGGCGAACATTCCAATTGGCCGCCGAGCCCTGGGTCATCCTCCCAGGGTTGTAGTGCCCTGGCTGCCACGTCGCGATAGGATGGGCTGGAAAATGGGCTTCCTGTCACAGTGTCGGTGCCCTCCAAGGGTGTATCGCCTCGCGATTCTTCTATCTGTCCACAGAAAAGATCCTCATCCTCCCTAGTAGGGGCGGGAGGTGCTTCCGCGGAGGCCAGTGGCAATTGCGGGCTTGACCCTTGGCGGTACGCCAAGTCCTCGTCCTCCTGGATATACCTTCGAAGGTAGGAGGGAATCATACAGACCTCGCATTCGGGGAGTACGATACTGACACGATGTGTCCTCATCCCTGCCCTCAACTCGAAGGGTAGGGGGGAAGGTTCTGTCGTCGAGTCGTACTCTACCTTAGAATCTGAGAAAACGGACCGGCCTAATTTCCGTCCGGACACCCCGAACATTCCTCCTATGGCGACGACGCCCGACCTTCCTGCCCCTGGGTAGCTCCTCAGGGTAGGGATGATTTCCGTCATAGGGTCCCCCTGCCACAATGGAGCTGGGGAAGAGGGGACTGAGGGCCGGGGTACGAGAAGCACCGGGACATATGTCGAAAGGGACATGGGGAGGACCTCAATGTGATTGGGCGACTGGATACACAACGGTTCCATGCTCGCAGCCAGCATTAGGAGGAGTGACCACATACACCATGCAGCGGGCGCTGGAAGGAGTCATACGCGAAGAATATCCATCGCGACGAAGCTTTCGGCTTTCAAGATCGGAAGAACGGAATGAGCCTTCATGGTGAGGGGAACTACCGCGGATTGGTCTGTAGTGGCCATCTCTAGTGCCCACAACCGGGAGACTCGACCCACCTAGCCTGTAGGGTGGTCGGGGTTTTGATACTAATCGGGCATGTGGCTGCCCCTGCTTAACGTGTTCGGGGGTCTGGTAACAGGAGTCAGCAGTGGCTTGGGCCACAGTGGTTGTAGATGTTGATGCCCCAGGATGGGCATTCTCTCCCGCTCGCGCCCGACGCTGGCGTCGTGTCAGATGGGCCGGAACCGGTGGTGTGGGCATGGAGATTTCCTTCTCCTCGGCTCGGGGAGTCGGGCGGCGGCGTCGACGCAGCCTGGCGGGGGTTCTTTCCATTAACCCCTGGGTTGGATCGCCGATCTGGGGGACCCGGACATCCCCCACCTCATTGGCGTAGGGGAGGGATGTGTCAAGGAGCTCCGAGGATATGCTCCCGAAGCGGTTGAACGTCGGCGTGGGGAGCGGCGGCTCCATGCGTAGCCCTTGAGGGAGGCGATGGTGGTGAGGCGCAGCCGACTCTAGATCCAAACAGGCCATGCCCCTGGTGGGGATGACGCCTTCGTCGTCATACCTATGAAGCAAGTCATTGATCACCCACTGCTGGATGATTTCCGACGGGGAGAGAGGTCGCAAGCACCCGACTACTACGACAGTTGAAGTCGGAGCGGCCGTGAAATGGGCGGGACCGCGCAGGGTAGCCGCGTCGGTGCTGCCCCTGCCCCTGCGCCGGTGGGCAGGTGACGATCGATCTCCGGATGCATTTATCTGATTCCTGGAAGCATGGAGATGAAACCATTACCATCAACATGAAAAGAGATCAATGACCAAGGACCAGTGTCATTCCGTCTTCCATGGTCGGCGAGAGGGATCCATGCTGACGGCGTCGCAGAATGGAGTAGTCAACGTCCTGACGGCCTCGACCCTTGGTGGGTTCCCATCCCGGTGAGGGTTACCCGGACCTGGTGACATGCTATTCTACCAATGGCCTGACGGCTACCATTCCCCATGTTGAGGAGAAGAGCATCACGTCGGCTTCACCATTTTTTGTTTCCGACTCTTTCTCTGGGGTACGCGCATCCGTCTGCGGGGGAGGACGTGCTGCTTGTTGCCCCGCATTCCCGCTTTCCAAAGGCGGGCGGAATCCATTCCTTGTTCAGGGACGTCTGCTCCTTGATCGAAACCGGGATGATGGGATGTCGGTTCTTCCTTCCGTGGATTCCTCCTCGGAGCTCACCACCTAGTCCGGGTCTCCCTCATAGATTTAAGATGGGTTCGTGAAGCTCATTCCTGGTGCCATATCTACATGGACGCCAGTTAATTACGCTGCTTTCGTCAAGATGCTCCAAGGGGTCTCATCGGGGCAGCATCCTTTGGTGAAGAGAATGGTCACGTTAGGGCGTCGTCGGCATGTCTGTGTTTTGTCACTCATCATAGGGCTTCTCGAGGGCACAGAAGCCCGAGGCATCCCACATCGCACGCGGGGAATGTGTACTATCTGAGGTTTTCCTCAGCTTCCCATTTTTGACACGGGGTATGCCGCGAGTTTAACGTCTTGCGTAGACGGATCAGATTGAAGGGCCCCTGGGGGGAACACCAATGTTGGGGCCAGCACATTGGCATCTTTCCAGATCCTACAGAGTGGAATGGGGTGGAATGATCCCACCAGGATCTGGCATCCCGAGTAAGGATCTGGATGGATGGTGGAGTGAGACATGGGTCATACACTCTGGGGCGGCCCAAGAGGAGGAATACAGTTTAACGTCATGCGGGATGAGGGAATACAGTTTAACTTCATGCAGGACGATGGTATGTGGGGCTTACGCTCTGAGGTGGCCCATGGTGGGTATGGGGATTACGCTCTGAGGCGGCCCCTGGTGGGTAGTGAACCGACATAAAGAGGTCGGAACAACTGGGTGGTGAGCTTGAACCTCATGGAGGCTTCCTACGTACCATTTTTTATCACGGGTCAAAGTCCGCGTAGTTCGCTAGGATGGGGCTTACGCTCTGGGGCGGCCCATAGGAGGATGTCATGGTCGATGCGCGCTCTAATCCCACGTGAGTTATGCTCGGTGTGGGGAACAAGAGGCAGCAAGGAACAGACAATCACGTCGCACAGGGTGCGTCCGTGAGAAGTGGAATGGGGCTTATGTGTTGAGAGGCCCAAAGGGGAAACAGTGGCTTACTCGTGGTTACCGGCCCTTGATGCCGGGGCTTACTCCAGGGTGGAGGCCCGTGGTGTGACAAAGCGCAGTGGGAAAAGGACTCCACTGGCCTTGGCAGGGGGAAGTACGGAGATGCACGGGTGCAGTCATCCGTAAGAAAGGTTAGGGGCTTACACTCTGAGGCAGCCCATGCCCCTCGGTCAAACGCCGCTCCGACAAGGAGGATCTCATTCCATTTGAGGAAGAGTCCATTCCCGTGCAGACGAGTGGCGTAAAAAATGTCCAAGCTGGGGGGACCCTGCCTGCGAAGCACGGGGTCGGACCACAGTTTAACGTCTTGTGTTAAGGAAGAGGTGCTCAGCAGTTTAATGTCTTGCAGCTTGGACGGGCTGGGTTTTCTCCACACCCCTAGGGCTTACATGCCCAAAGCCCTCTACCCCTTGTAAAAGGGAAGGCATCGGCAAGGCCGTAGTGAAAGGGGGCCGCGGGGCAAACCACTGGGGGGTCCACGTTAGCGTGGCTATGCGAAGAAGCAATAGCCGTTAGCGTGCCTATGCGGAGAAGAATAAGTCAAAGCAACGCAATGGGAAACACGGACCAAGGTACCTTGAGGTTACTTCGCACGAGCCTGGAAGGCCGTGCGGGAAAACAACGCATGGCGCGCATGCCCGACATGGGAGACATCAGGTACCGGTGCCGGGGGCAGGGGGCAGTGGGCAGCCAAGGGGCGTCAAGGAGTGGGGCCCTGGGCTTTGCGCGCAAAAGTGATGATTGGCGCGCAAAACATAGGGGCATCCCACAATTGGTGTAATGGAATTGTGCGCGAAGAGGGAATTATGCGCAGGGTTTTTCGCGCAAGGCAGGGTATTACGCACATAGGATGCGAATTGCGCGCAAGGCTGCAAACCGGGAGAAGGGGAAAATTCACTGAAGCCGGTGGAGTTGCACGCAAAGGGAAAACTTCGGGACAAGGTGGCGTGAAATGCGCGCAACAGGCAAGCTTCGGGGAAAGGTGGCGCGAAATGAGGGATTACCTGGATGTCATCTTTCGCGCAGGGGGATCCGAATTGCGCGCCCGATAGTTGCTTCAGATTCCTCAACCCCCAAACCATTCGGGGTCACAATATTTTTATTGGGGACCTCAGGCACGGAATCTAGGCGGCGCGCAAAATTTTCCTCACCGGGAACAGCAGGCGCGCAAAAATCTCACCGCGGAGGACCTGGGCGCGCAATTATTGCGCTCCATGCCGGCGCAATTCCGCAAATCCCGGGAGTACTTCGCGCGCAAAACCTTTTTTCGCGCGGATCCTCCTTTATTTCTTGCAACACTTCCCGGGCCTCCGGTTTGGGCCTCTGATTCCAAATATGACTTCGCTTCGTCATTTTGAAACTTCCTCTGGGAGTTACGGTCTTTTTTCTGCGTCAACAGTCAACTTCCACACATAACACTAAATGGAATAACCATATGGCCGACATCCATATCCAATGCATTAGAGGTTATAACATAACCACCCTTCATTGGTTTATCACATAACCCGCTTCAAATGTCCAAGTACCATTATATAATCATAAAACATAAAATATTGAAAATATCAATATTTCACTAATAACATTTCATTTTAAATCACAAGAAAACATTTCAAGATATTGAAATAATAAATCCATTTCAAAAACCATATTCAATACCAAAACACCCAAAAGGTAATAATGTATTTTTTTATTTTTAAAACATTAATGCTTATAGAGGATACCAAATAATGATTATGACAGCAGAGAGGTCATTGACGCTGCATAAGTTTTAAACATTCCTTTGGTTGTTTAGTAAAATGATTTGAAGAAAAAATAATACCTTTGAATGAAATTAAAAATAGATAGGTTTTATTATACAGCGTATAAAAGAAGTAGGCGTATATTATCAAAATATTTATCAATGAAAGGAGATTGAGATGATGTCCCTAACATTAAGTCTGACTTCAATTGTTCATCCTTTAATTTAATTAATAATAAACATAATTTAATATCTTCTTTCCTAAAAACCATTTTAATTTTTATTATTCCTTTTATATCACTTATTATGATGTTATAAAAATTATATAATTATTTATGTTAATATCGCTTGTTTTGTCGATATTGGGTACTTTATCAAAAATGATCTTGTTATAATTACAATTTTTTCAAGTGGTCAAAGGTAAATTATACCCATAATATAATTCAAATATATCACATATATTCAGTATATATATATTTATAATATTCTATAACATTTGGAGATAAGAAATGAAATTCACTATTCATCGAGACGGTAATTCGTACATACACAAGAAAACTACATTTATTTCTATTTCATATTTAATGGAATGAAAAAATAATGATAAATAGGTATATTATAATTATATAATAATATTGTATTTTATATATATGCTAAATATGTTCATTAATACCATCCTTTATACGTTCCATATATGGTATGAATGAGTTACATCACTTCGAGGGGGAGGTAGTTTGCACTTCCTCAAATGAAATTATCATGTTTACACATTATGAAAAGAATAAAGGTATATTGTAAATAAAAATTACCAAAGAATAAAGAAAATATAAACATTATATGTATCATATATAAATATAGTTCCATCTTAATGTCCACAACGATATGTGGTAGTGTAAAAGCTTACAATCATTGTTTCGTAAGGCAGTAGTTCGTCGTTCGCAGAAATAATATGTTTGTATCCATTAGATGGAGGTGTGTGATAGTGTAGTTAGAATACATATCATAAAAATATAGTAGTGTATTTATGATACAGTTTTTGTGATGTAATCAAATAATAATAATATAATAGGGAGGGAAGATGTAAAATATTGGAATGGAACTTTAGACAAGACACTACCTTTTAAAACGGGTAACTCCCTTTGATTTGAGCCAAAAGGTTTTATTGAATTTCATTATTCCTAGAGTAAAGATTCTAGGAGGAAGAGAATGATGTTGGAAGATTATTGGAGTAGAGTTCGGATGATCCAAGGGTCTTGAGATGTTTTATTAATGGGTTAGAGGTGGTGGCCTTTTGTAAGAGGGAGGGGGTACATTAGAGATGTCTTGAAAGATTATTTTATTATAAACAGAATTTCAATTTTCAGAAGGTCCAAGAATCATTTAATTCTAAGATAATATGATATTTTTTCGAAATCCATTCATCCAATAGGTTTTAGACAAGTTTTTGTTTTCAAATTTGACCTTATCATTTAGCTTAAACCCTTAGTAATCTAATTTTACTCTTACCACTTCTTCTTGTGCATTCATAAAATATTGTTAATATATTTACCATAAAATGACAATAAAACCAAAAGTGGTTGATTAATAAAATTTTAAACATTATCTAAGTCATTTGTCCAAGTATTATATTTTTAGTACTGTTATATCATTAAATAAAATAGATTTTTTTTAAATCTCATTTATGTCTATTTATATACTATTTATGTCATGAATTTTTAAAAATTCATAACAACTTGATTCTTTCGATAAAAAAGACTTAATTAAAATATAAAAAGTAAAAATCATCCTTTTAATTAGTGTACTATGTAAAAACTTTTAAAAATGATTATTTTAATATTTATAATCTCATTAATGTAAATCATTCATTAATAAGGTAATCACTACATCATCAGTGAGTCATAAATAAAAATATTTTTTTAATCTCTAAAAATTATAAATAAAATACAATTATTTCAAAAAAAAATTACAAGTTCTAATTCATATTTAATGTTGAGAATATCACTTATATAACCCCATATGATTTTTTTAGTAAAAGATGTATGTTTATGATATATTTTTCTTAACATTAGATTAATGGTAATAAAAATTCCATTTTCACACACAAGATGCTCTATGGGGTCATAAAATCGACACAATGATTCCCATAGTCATAACTAGATAATCCAATATGGTTAGGAAATGTTTTATAGTAGTTTAATATTATTAAATTATTATATTTTACCGTTATTTACCAGATTTACCCTTTAACCATGGTAAATAAAATATTTATTGAAGTTTCTACTAATAATGTCTAAAAATAAAAAGTAACTATCTACACATTTTGGACCTTATGATTCCAAATATGGAATCCGTTTTTCCAAATTCAGAATATATAATTGGCAGAAATTAATTTAAAATTAATTCCTATTGACAAAATATATAATTGTGTGCAACATAAAATTTTGGAGAAACCTATTGTTGTGTGTAGGGTATGACATAAAGCATAGAATCTCTGTTAAGGTATAATTATTATTTAATTAAAAAATATTAGTAAATATGAAAAATTCATATTCATTATTTACCTGGGATGTTGAATAGGATGAATAATTCTGACATTTTATGACATGCTAATCTTGTTCAATGGATTAATAGGGTTGTTGGGACCAATATCTTTCTTTAGTTGAGTTTTTTTATAATAAAAATTTTCACTATAATATATAGATAGAACCTTTTGAATAATTATATGGAATAGATTGTAAAATTCATGAAGTATTTATGTTAATTAGGGGTAATGAATTTGACAGCACCATAATTAGTGGATGTAGGGGCAGGGAAAGTTTGGTTGATTCAGCGACACATGAGGACAACTCAACGCAAGAAGAAAAGTTATTCAGATAAAATAAACTATGTACATTCATTTTAGGTAAGTGATTTTTTCCTTAAAATATCTCCTTGTAAGAGTTTTTTACATTTTGGTATGAAATTAAATTTAACTCCATGGTTCATTGGACCATTTTAAATCATTGAGAATGTTTGACCAGTTGCCTACTAAGTAGATTTTTCCTTAACTATGTCTTTGGTACACAATTTTTTTCATGTTTCGATGATAATAATGATTGTTCCATATCTATATCATGTTATAATCCTCTATGTATTTCATCTATAAGTGGACACTTCTTATAAAGAGAAAACTATTTAGATTCTTGATCGTTTGGAATAGTGTAATTTACTATGTTAAGGTTTTGTGGATAAATCACACACTAGAAGAAGCAACATGTGAATTTGAATATTCTATGATATAAAAGTACCTCCATTTATTTAAAAAGGATTATGGGAGAATGTAATAACACACGTAATTATAGAATATTATTTTAAAATATTAATTTTTTTTATTCATGACGACATTTTTGTGATATAAAATTTATAAAATTTATTGAATAATTAAATAATGATAATATAAAATTATTAATGTAAGGATAAAACATAGAAAATTAAAATTATATTCTATTCATTATAAATATAAAAATTATAATCAGTTTCTATGAAGTACCTTCACAACATTAGAAATCTCAATATTGGTTATGTATTAAAAATAATTGAGTGATAAAAATTATTTTAAAGAATAATTTATTAATAATTCTTTATTATTGATGTTTTTAATGATAATTTCAAGTTTTATAATTATAAAACGTTAATATTATCCAAATGCATATTCAATGTTTGTGTAGGGAAAGAAAAGTAAAAAATAACAAATTTAAGATTTTATTCTGACATATATATGAGTGACTATAAATAAGGAATGAATAATGAAATTTATTTTGAACCTAATTAAAGTATTTAAAATATAGTAAAAAAATTAATTTTTATATATGAAAAAATTAAATTTAATTTCTTTGTAATGCGGATGCAGTGCTTGATCATGCATAAGAAAAAAAAATAAAATGTTTTTATTAAAATTATAAGAACTAATACATGGAATTTTTTTGGATTAAACTATTATATATGTAAATAATGATCATTTTCCTATTTTTTTTCATGTGTGACATTTTAGACCTACATGTATCACAATAGTCAATTAATATTATTCTATTAAAATGTAAGGATATCTTTTTCACACGGTATCATTATATTTGTATAATATTTTCTTTTGAGGTTTTGTCGAAGTGTTTTTCAAAAAAGGTAGTCTTTTGAAAATTATTGCAATTATATTTCTAATATAATATTATTTTCAATTTTTATGTAATAAATAATTACATTAATGGGATAAACAATTATGATGTTGTACTTATTTGATTAATAAATAAATCAATTCAACAATATTAAAAATTTTAATATTAATATAATTTGATATTTTGAAGTCCAATAATGATTTATACTGGTAAATATAATATTTATAAGATATAGTAAATAATTTAATTAGAATTATAACTTTTTTATGTGTTTAAATTCAATATTTTGGATATTTTTTAATATTATAAAATTATTATTTTTAATAATATATTTTATTAAATTATTTGAAAATCAAAAATTTATTGAAAAAGTAAAAAAATGAAATTATGTTTTTCTAAAATGTGATATCAAATTATTTTTATCTCTTTTTTTGTCATAAACCATATAATAAATTAAATATATTTTAATAATTTCAATAATTCATATGTTATCCCTCATGCCAATTATAAAAGGAGGCTCCCTCATTCACAAATATTCATCACCTCAAGCCATCTTGTTTAGTTATCCTCTGCTAAATTCCATCATCCTCATCCAATTACATATTATTGATCTCCTAGACTTTGAAAAAGGCCACTTCGAAGAGCCTTGAGAAGGTTTTGAAGGATAAATCTCTATGAAGTGAGGTTCATTTTTCTTCTCTAATATTCTCCTTCATTCCTTAAATAACAGAATCGTCGTCCATGGTGCGTATATTCACCACCTTCATGGATGATTATTTTTCATTTCCTAGTTATCAAAATCATGAAATTCATAATTTAATATATAAATATTTAAAATTACTAATATATATATGTTATCACTTTTAGATTATTATTTCATTTTGACAAAGAAGAGAATAAATAAACTGACCTTGCAAAACCATGAAAAGAACGCACTCAAAACAATGAATTTTTTTTAATAAAATGGTATGAAAAATTATAAGATGAAAATATAAGGTATTACAAACATTGGTTTAGTTATATAACATATTAATAACACTATTAAAACCATTATATAGGTTGTTTGAACACATTTAAAGGATGTTGAACCCGAGGTAAGGGACAATCCTTTTAAAATTATTTTAAATGTCTATTTTACAAAAATAAAAAATATTTTTTTAACAAATAATGAATGGTTTCTCCTAATTTAATGATTCTATATTACTATTATGTTTCCATTATATTTTATCCTTGTTATTTATGAATAATATTAATACATTATTGTCACACCCCAACCCGACACCTTATGGCCACGACGAGTTTATTTATATTTGAGTCTTTTTTGGAATTTTAATTTACCAATGGGTATGATATTTGTTTTACGGTTTGTTCTTGTTTCATAGGGTATGATTTTGATTTGTTTTACTAGATCTTTCCTTTTGAGGGTTTCCTCGAGGTGAGTTTTCTATTTCACTCCTTTTTTTGGATGTTTCCCCACACGAGTTAGGCTATTCCATGCCCTATAATTTATAAATTAATTTGTATTTGTATAATTTAATTTTATCATGTTCTATGAATACATTATGAGGTTTAAATGTGGGGTTTTGATGGATTTGGTGAGAAATTGGTTTGGGAATGATTTTTCTACAAGAAATTTTGTTTTTTATTCAAATTTTATTTTTTCTTCATAGAAATGTGTTATAAATTGTTTAAATGGTTTATTAAATTTTGTGTGTGATGAAAAATATTTTTTTGATAGGATTGGATTAATTATGTGTTTGGTTTGGATTTTGAAATGGAAAATGGATTTGTTTTTTGTGTTTTTAGGGTGGTTTTGTGTAGAAATGTTTTATAGTTTGTTTGAAAAGTAAAAAACCATGGTTTAGAAATCCATATTTTCAATGGAACATGGATCATTTGGGCATGTTAGCCTTATTTTTCACTTTTGAATATAAATTTTGGATTTTTTAAATGATGAAATGTTATTTTCAAAAAAAGTCTTTAGGGGTTTTGTGGGTTAATAAAGTGGCCTGACCCATGGAATTGGGTGGTTTTAATTATGAGTTATATTTGTGATTTATAAAGAGGAATTTATGAATTGTGAAAGTGAAGGTAAAATCATTTGAAATAGGGTTTCATTGTGAGAAAAATGGAAGATGGATTTGTATTGGCATATATGATTTTTTTCACTTTTTATTATGAGTTGTGAATTTTTAAAATAATGGGAAGTTTATATTGGAAATGACCACTTTTTTTCAGTGAATTCACACATGGGGTCTTATCCCATGGTTTTGAGTTAGTAATTGTGTTCATTTATAGTGTCTTATTAAATGGAGATTTATGAGTTGTGTATTCATTCTAAATGATGGTCCCTTCCAAGTGACCCTTATTTATTTTTTCCTTGTTAATGGGAATGGGGTGATCCTCTAAGTTCCCATTAGGTTAAAGTATCATGATGAAACTATGTGAGTCTTGGGATTTGTGTGTTATGTTGGTGTTTTCTGATTATAGTGTTGTTATGTATGGCACCAGAAGAAGAAGTTTCATTCAGGAGGCTTCATGGCAATACTGAGATATAGGAGATGATTCAAACATTAGGGCTCTATACATATGCCCCAGAGTCATTCTTTAATGTAGTTAGGAACCCACAGGGGTTGTAAAGGACCTTGGTCTAGTGTCTATACTTATAATGGGGAATGGAGAATATTTAAACATCCTATGTAGTTTTCTATTTCCATGAGGCCCTATTTGGTGAAAATGAGACATGAGGACCTTGTTCTTGTGTTTCATTCAACATGGGTGGAAGAGTTATTCCTTGGTTATAAAGAGGTTTTGTTTTCTCGTTTTCATAAACCTCAGTGATTATACCCTTGTAGATGTGAACCTCTATTTGGTGGTCCTTGAATGGCCATCCGTATAGATCACCCTCAGTTTTGGTTTGGGCTCGTCTGAGGATGGTGATTCCCCAAAAGAGATGTGAATCATGTTAGGTTTATATTTGGTTCAGGGTCCCTTTCATCAAACCTTGAGGGTGGATAATTGAATCTATGTTGGATGACTGCAACGGTCTATGTTTCTTGGTGTATGAAGTTATCAAGAAGGCCCATTCCATGCTACCATGATAGCATGGAAAATTTAGAAAGGTAGGATGGGTCTAATAGAGGGGAGACCCATCGTGGGTCTCTCTGTAGTGCCTATGGAGTGAGTCATTGTTATCCTATCTATTATCGTGGGGTGTCCATTCAGGCCTCTCGTGATGGTAACCAAGTCGTGTTTCTGATGTGGACTTTGTAATGGGTGATCTTGTTTTTATTTTGTTTCAAGGATGTGGTGAGGGTTTCATTTATAATGTTATAGGTGTTTTGGTTTACGGGGTTGGATTATGCATTTTGTGAATTCTATTTTATTGATTGATCAACTAGAGGTGTTTAAGCATTTGGGGGAGGGTGGAACATTGTGTGGAGTCCATTTTGGTCTCCTAAATTCAAAATGTAAGTATAGTTTTCTATTGATATTGTTTTATTCTTCTTATCATTCAATCCTCATTGGAAATATTCTTATGGAATGAAGGAGTGTTAGGTTCTTCTTTGGGATTATACCTAAAAATGGCTTTACGGGGGAAGAATGCATTATTGGTTGGGATAATTGTGACACTGCAACATGACACATTACAGTTGTGGAAAGTCTATATATAGTTGAGAATTTTTTTAGGGTTTCAGTTTTTTAACGGGTAGGGTGTTTGTTTTATTGTTTCTTAGTGTCTGATTTTGATGTCTTATGCTCCATATTACCTTCCTATAATTTTCACGAGGTGTGGTTGTGGTTTCACACCTTTTTCCGGATGATTCCCCAAAATAGCTAGGTGGTTCCATACCCTATAATTTGTAGATATTTTGATTTGTTTATTTAATTAATTTTAACACATTATAAACTTTAATTGTAAGGTGAAAAAGTGGTTTATAAAGGATTTGAAGAGAAATTGGTTTGAGAATGATTTCACAACATGAAATGGTGTGGAATTTATGGGTAATGTCTTGTTGTGATTCCAGGAAATGTTTTAAAAATTTTGTAAATGGTTTATTATATTGTGTGAGTGATGAAAAATGTGTTTTTGGAAGGTTTAGAATAAATAAGTATTGGGTTTGGATTTTTTTTATAAAAAATACCTATTTTGTGTGTATGTTTTATTGTGTACTATTGCATAGAAGGGCTTTATGGGTTGTCTGAAAAGTGAAAACCATGTTTTAAAAGGCACATCAGATTTGTGTGTGTAAAAAAAGAGTTTTCAATGGAAATTGATTCATTTGGGAATTTTATCCTCATTGTTCACTTGTGAATATAAATTATGAATTCCATAAATGTTGAAATTATTGTTCAAAAAAATGTTCTAAGGGTATCTGTGTGAAGATAATGGGGATTGGCCCATTGAATTGGTTTTTTTTTACTGTGTTTTTTCATTGTGATTGTTGGAGAGGAATTTATAAATTCTATGAGTGATGGTTAAAGCAGTTATAATGGGTTTTTAGTGTGTGTAGAATGGAATATGAATTTCAATTGGAATGTATGCATTTTTGACCAAATTTTATTTCGATTTTTAAATTTCGTAAATAATGGGAATCTCTTTTTGGAAATGTACATGTTATATGTGTAGATTCATACATGGGTTATTAGCCCATGGTTTTTAGTGAGAAATATTGTACCCTTATTTTTTCATGATAATTGGTTTTTTGTGAATTGAAAATTTATTTGAATAAGGGTTCTAATGAGTGTAAAATGAATAGTGGTATGTTCCTAAAATTAGAGCTTTCATTGGTATGCATGACATTCAGTTGTAGGAGTTGTTATTTGTGTAACTTGTGAAAATTAACATGATCTTATTGTAATCAATGGTATATTGGTGGGATTTCTAGTTCTAGTCCGCTAGATGATAAAAAATTGGTTCATCCCGATTTGGTCTAGAAAGACTGACACATACAACACTAACTAAATGATAAATGGGGAACACTTGGTTATGGGGTGTCCCCTACTGGTGGATCATGTATGAGAATGATTATGGTCATGGTTTCTATGCCAACTTACACAGAGGTATGAGGTTCTAGTGTCCCACTCAAGATTGATTAACCCTATGGGATTTATCCATGTTGCTGAACTATATATATATATATATATGATGGGGTTTCATAATTCGGTATACGGTGGACTAGTTGTGTATATGTGTGTGTTTTTTTGTTACCCCCTTTCACATTTATGAAAATTGTTGTGAAATGAATAGTTTCCAAAATTATACCTCTGAAAAAAAATTTCCTAATAATTGTTTTATTATAAATGTTTATAAAATATTTTATTTAAATGAAAATGTTAGATTATCTTGTTAATGTTTTTGTATGAAACCTATCTATTTGGTGGCATCCTACTGGGACTTGGATCACACACTGCACACACCCTTAGGTTTATATAGACTTTGTTCTATATTTTTTCAAGGTAAATCCAATACATTTAGTGTTGTTAGATTGTGTTTCTTGTGGAACTCGATATGGATCATTGTGGGAGGGACTTGAGGATGTGGTTACTATCATTTCATGGAGGTTTGGTATAGATTTTTGATCTCCAAATATTGTGGTACTTTTGGAGTTTTTTCAAAAAAGTTGTAAGCCATTCAATTTAGAAATTGTTAAGGGATTGTTTGGTTGTGTAATCTCAGTTTTGATTTATTTAAATTGTAGGTTGTTTTATTATTATATAAACCGGGTTAATCAATTCCACGCTTCTCTTGTGATACCCGAGAACTTGTTCTAGTCCTTGGGGATTAGGAATGCTCTTTGGGCCTTCTGTTTGATCAAATTAGCTTACCGGTTCAGGGTCAAACTGGTTTTGTTCATGATAATTATTTTGTGCACATTTTTATATTTTAAATGTTATTTGTTTTACTGAAAAAGGGTATTTTAAAAATCTTAATGTGTTTTTTATTAAGGTTTGAAATTATCAATCAATAGTTTTTTTCATGATATGTTCATCATACATAGTTTAGGTTTGGTTGATCCCATTATATCTCATTATATGAGGGGTTTAGTACCATTATTTATCAAGATATGTTGGGTTGAGCCCATTTTAGCTAAAGATATTATGGGGGAGCCTCACTATAGCTCTTCAATGCATTGAGTACTCTGGAGAAGGATATTTACCAAGTGGTTAATCCATGTATAATGGTTAATGTAAGAGTGATATGGTAAATATCTCCCAAGTAAACTACGTAAAGTATTTATGCATGCTTATGAGTATTTATGAAAATGTATTATAATGGGTTTTCATGTTTTTACCAGACTAATGATTTTCATTCTTTATGTCTCTTACAAAATTGTTTGTGCTCATCCCATGTTTTTAAATTTTTTAATAGGTTATAAGGATGTGTAAGATAAAGGAGGAAGTCGATTTAAATGTAATCAATATTCATTAGTGAAAACATAATTTAATTTTAAAAGTTTTATATTCTGAAAAATAAGATATTGTTTTAGTATTATCATATTTATTGGAGTGTGGTTGGTTATGTTTATATTATGTCCTAATCATCTGAAACTGTAAAACTGAAGATATCATCAATGAAAAAAGAAGGTATGTTCTTGACGACAATTCTAGATTATAAAATTTTTTATGGTAGAGTCTTATAGGACTGGGGGTTATTCCTATGAAAATAGGGGGAATACATTTTGAATTTATAAATAGAGGTTTTGGACTATGTATGATAAAATATTAAAAATTACAATGCATTCTATTTCATTGTACCCCTGGTTTCTTTCAAAGAGGTATGGTCTTCAATATTATTATTTCATATAAGTGAACTTCTTGTAATAATTCACTTAGTGATGTGAAATTGAGTCATGTTTATAATGAATCGATTTTGAAACCCTATAATATAATATATGTTTTGGAGCATTAACTAAGGGGTAATAAAATTAAAAAAATAACTTCCAAACAAATTTTTTAGAAGGATTAATATATACCTCTTATATTATTCATATAAGGATATTTATTACATCACAATTGTTGAACTATGATGTCCTTATACAAACTGTATATTTGTATTGTATATAATTTTTATCATAAATATTGATTATGTTAAAAAATTATGATGGAATACACATTCGAAAATTTTGATATGATAATTTGAAATTTAATATTTCTTTATAAATATAATTTTCTAAATATGATAATTTTAAATATTAAATAAAATTACTCATTTATGAAAAAATAGTTTTTAAGATATTTAATGCTTCTTGAACCTTATATATATTAATTTGGAATTTAGTACATTATTAAATTCATTATATTTACATAATTATTATCTAATATTAATATTTTATTACAAAATAAATTATAGAAAAAGATATTAATTTATAAAAAGTGAGTTTTCATTGAAAATATATATATTTCCTAAATATATATTTTTTATTTCTTCTTGTAAAAATATATATTTTTGTCAATAAAATGATACAATCATTAATAAAACTTAAAAAAAAATTCAATATAGTAATTAGTATATTAAATATAATATATCAAAATTAATATTATAATGTTTTATATAAATAAAAACATATTAAACCCTCATAGACCCTAATCATATGGTGTGTTATAGTGACACTTTTAAGTGTTGGTTCAGTGAACATTGAATGAGAAGATCATGATATGATTGAACATCTCCCATAAAAATTTTAACATGAGAATTAGATGTTAGATATCTGCTTTGGGTTTGTTAAGGTAAAATCCCAATGTTTTTATATCCCATTGAATCTTCGATAAATGGCTTTTATAGGGTACAATCATACTAGTTGAGGTAATATCTTTTTTCATCCTTGCATTTAGATATTATCACAGCCATTAAGACATACTAATCATAATGATAAATCTACAAAAGAGATGTTTTCATGTTTATTATTCATGAAAATTATTTTAAAAGCAGTAATATATGAATTATAATTGTGTAAAACAACCAACTCTCTCTTTGATTTATTGTAATCCATATCCCACAGTGATCTTACATGGTTGGTTATGAATGTATAAATAATAAATAAAAATTATATTTACAACACTAATAATATTTTATCAATAGTTTAATAGTGATATATTTGAACATAATCAAACTACTATTGTCATTTTGGATTTTTGAATCGAGAAATTTTAAAACATCTGAAGGAAACATAGTCAATTATAAAATTATGTATATCATGTGTAAAATTAGGATAAAATGAACTATAAAATTGAAAAACTTTATTATTAAATTAAATTATTAATATTATTATATTATTTATGATGATAAACAACATACGTGAAATCTTATATTTTTTTTGGCATTATTTCAAAGGTTCTTATATTTAATAATTTTTTTATTTTATACATAGTTCTTTGACTTTCTTAAAAAAGGAAATGGAGTGTTCTATTTTAATGTATAAGATGTCAACAGGATTTATAATCACTATGAAAAAATGTAATGAATAGAAATACATATATGAATCTTTATTTCCTATAACTAATATCCATCATTCCCTTTTTTTAGGTACTGAGCTTGAATAATTTGGATTTAATATAAATGGATATATCAATTTTTTAAATTTATTATTTTGGGTTCATAAGTGTTTTTTAATGTGTATGATTACAAAAATTATAAATTTTATCATGTATTTAATAATTCATTGTAATGTTTTATGATGTTGGGTGAGGTTGAAATAGATCTCCAATGAATTGTGTAATAATTATGTCAATAAGAGAATTATATTTTTATTAACATAGTATTTTATAAGAACATTAAGGGTTATTACTAGAATTATTTTATGGGTTATATGAGGATGACATCCCAAGGAACCTATAGGAATTTTGTATTCATATTATTCAATATTCAGGTAAATATTTTTATTTTTCTTTGTAAGATAATGATTTTTTGTTTAGGGGAATGATAATTTTCTTCTAAGTTAAATGGTACAATTAAAAAAATTCCTATGGGATGTCATTCTTTCTATGAAACCCTCCTTATTATGAATTTAATATATGATTTTTTAGAGTGTTTATAAAAAATTGGTTATTAAAAATTATTTCATGTGTATTTAAATGATTATTTGAGCTCAGTTTTTATTATATAAAAGGAAAACTAAATTATATTATTTCATTAATTTGAAATAGTTTAATTTGTGGTTTTTCTTATTTATATATGTAGCATAATATAATTTTTTCTCATCTAAATTTTTCAATTGTTTTTCATAGGTTTTATCTTTTAATAGGAACAAGAATTATGGATACATGAAAATAATGCAGATTTATGATGAATAAAACATGTTATTTCAATATTTCTGCGATTGTGAAAAATGATATTGAGTGGAAGTTTCCAAATTATAATATATGGGTATGTTATAAAAGGGCTGTGAATTAGTTAGGTAAACCTGTATACCTTATAATATCAACCAGAATGCAAGAAAATGAATTCTTGTTTAAAAAGAATTTATGTTTTTATTAAGCATTATACCCTTATATTTTGAATCAGATAAATGATATAAATAAAATTCAAGGGAAGGATGCTATTTAACATTATGTTAAATGTCATCTATAGTATCAAGTATTATTATGTAATAGATAATTATTTTTGTTTTGGATGGATTTAGAGAGTGGAATAAAAAATGTCATAGTCTAGGAATTACCAATGTTTATCTTCCTCAAAAGATGTTTTATTATGATTTTAGTAGAGATAGACACACAATAAATTTTTAATTTACAAAAATGATGGAACCAACATGAATGAAATTAATAATTGATGTGAGGGAAAATGCAATGGATTTTAGAAGAATCATAAAAGAAATTTATAATATTTGAAAACTCTTGTAGTTAATCTCTACCATATATCCAGAGTTGTGATTAACAATATAAAATAATGTGAAATTTCAATTATAGAAAACATTAGATAAAAATATTTTAATGTATGTTTATGTGTTAAATATAATATATATATAAATGTTATATATCATATCTTTAAAAAATTTCGAAGATGTACAGTTGGAAATACAAAATTGAATGGGAAGGTGTTTTATATGTGGAAAAGTTTGGAACATCTCAATTAACTACCATTCAAAAAGGAATATTTTTTCTACCACCATGAAGTAGAATAATTATTTTCTAATTCTTCAATTGAATTAATTAAATGTGGGGAGTATGAGAAATATAAAAATTGATCCCCTAGGATGAAATGTTAGGAAGTGGATCCAAAAGTACATACATGTAACAGTTTGGTTATAATTATTACTATCACAGTTCAGGACAAGGAATCCAAAAATTATATATAAAATTTATTTATTGTAATTTTTATTATGATTTAATATTAATGAATCAATAAAAATAATTTATTTTTTTATTATAGGAATTATGTATTAAGTATTAATATGGATAATCATGGTTTATGTATTTTGAAGTACCAAATAAATATTATTTTTTCATTATATTGGAAATCAATATATTTTATATTTGAATAATTTTAAATAGGATTCTATGATTAAATTAACTAATACTATTTTCATGATTTAAGTTAAAAATGTAAATTGGAGTATATTTATTTTATTTTTATATTTTTTTGATATATATGTTACTCATAGGTTTAACTTATGTTCTTGTGAAAATGTAATTTGAGGAATAATTTATTTTTATTTTTTAAAAATAATATAAATGTTTTTATAACCATTAGGTTAACGATGATCTTTGATGTTGGGGTATTTATAGTTTATTGTGATACATTGGTTTTTGTCAATTTGGGACATTTATATTATTATATACATGACCATGGTATTGAGTAGTGATTTCATGACTAAGTGATTATTTTTAATTTTAGGGACATTCACTAAATTGGGGAATGTTATATGAGTAAGTTAATAGAAAATAAATCTCATTAAGATGGTATTTTATATGAGGAAAAATGACCGAAATATATTTTTTAAGTATATATTATTTAATACTAGGTCTTTTTTAATTCAAGTAAATTCAAAAAAAATTATGATAATTTCAGAATTATTGGATTACAATAAATATATTTGTTTGTAAATAACATTGTTATAGACTATTATATTTCAAAGATTAATTTTATATTTACATCTGAAGAATGTTTGACCATGTCCCTGGATTTTTTTGGTTTTCAACATAGTGCATATTTATTTTTGAAGAGTTTTATGGTTAGTTATTCATGAGATGTATAATTTTTTAAATATGGGTGATAGTGTGGTTGGTTTTAATATTAATTTATTATTTCATCAAATTGGGTATTATATTTCCTTTCTATACATTTTAGTTCTTGTTGATGTCTAATGATAGGTGGAATAACGTTTTTCCCAATTGTAAAACAAGTGATCTATTATATATTGTTATCAATGCATCAGGCTTTAAAATTTTTATCTATATATTCATTTAATCAGATAATAGATAAGATAGAAGTGTAAATTAATCGATGCACAACCAAATAATGAAATTTATGTTATAAAATATATAGAAATAACATCTGTATATTTTCTCATGTTTTATATCCTTACGAAAAAAATAACAATCAAGTATAGGAAATTGATCATGAATTAATATTTTCATATTCTAAGAATAGTTTATGATTAATTAAAGGAATATACTATTCTATAAAAATGTATAATGATTTTTCTTATATGGATATTTTTTCATGTTCATGTTTTAACTTAGCACTAATGTCCTCCCTATATGAGAACATATATACGTGATATTAAATATGACCATTATACTTCCATTTCCCAGTTTCCAGGAAAATGTTTTATGAACCATTTTTACGTTTTTTGGGTGACAAAATGAATTTTTATGTATTAATTAGGTTTTTTCCTTTTATAATAAAATGTTTAATCTCCAAATCCATTAATTATTAATTTGAAAAACATTATTTTAGGAATGAGATCAAATTCTTATGAATATATTTCTCTAAGTAGGAATAATATAACATCCCAAGATTTTATAATTAATTTTCATTATTTAATGATTATGATATCATGTGATATACAAAATAATAAGAAAAAAATGAATTTTGATATAAAATTATTAATAAATAATGACTATTATAAACTAGTCATTTTTCTCACACATATAAAATCTAGAAAAGTAATTATGAAATTTATATGGAGTTATTTTAATTATTAAAAATAATAATCAATCACGAATGATATCTTATTTTTAAGGTAAAATATTATCCCATAAAATAATTTCTGTTGGTGAAATTTATTTTCCTCATAATAGATTAAATTTTCCCAAACTAATATACCATTATGTTTATATATGTATATTATATATTAAATTTACTAAATTATTATTCTTTTAATTTTGTTTTTTTTGTGGGAAATGAAAGACAAATTAATTTTCTGATTCAAGGACGTATTTTCTCCAAAAAATGAGTTTTATTTCATTTTCAACGTGAATATTATAAATATTTTATACCAATACTATATAGTATATTTTAAAAAATACATATTATTTTTAATATTATAATATAAAAATTATATTGAGGGAAATTTTTTATATTTTTCCAGGAATATTAAATTTTTAACGAATATTTCAAAAATACTGATTTTATAGAAAAATTCCACTTCCGGAAACTTTTTAAAACATCCCCTTTAATTAATGAAATAAAATTAAATAATATTATTTTTATTAAAAATATTACAATATTTTTTATTTGAATCAACATTATACATTAATTTAGTAAACAATTTCTTTTTACATAAAATTATTTTTTTATAAAATGTATTGGTCCCATTTTTTGGGATCGGTTTTTGTGTTATTTCTATAACATATATAATGTGATTAAGGTAAAATGAAATATATATTATTAATCATAATTTTACACTTTTTAAATTAGTTGACTTTTATTTTTAGGCATTTTGAATAGTTATATTTTCTAAAAAAAATATTACCATAGTAAGAATTAACAAGGGTTTAAGTGTTAGTACAAGAAAATATAGTGAATAAAATTACCTAAAAACATGCCTAAACCCTATAATATGGATTTATTTGAACCATATTATCTCTCTTATTGTAATATTATTCTATTTGGATATATTTTTGATAATTAACACATGAGTATATTTAAATTATTTGAAATCTATGAAGTGTGTCATCTCCCCATCATGTAAAAGGAAACCCCCTATCCTATATTGAACAAACAAAAAGACCCTATTATATTTGAAAAACATCAAAAATAAAATTATGAAATACCTCTCTATGTTATGGAGTTATTTATTTAGAATACCATCCTTTAAAGTCTTTACGTATAACCGTAAGGAGGTTGTCTGAAGAAGATGCATAGTTATTAATTGACCATTTTATTACTTCCCCTCATCTTCCTTCAAATATTATCCATACATGAATAAATAATAATATATTTATAAAAAAATAGAAATTAATTTTATATCACTACTGTAAATAAGATCTATACCAACGGTTTTGGGAAAACTGTTGCTATAGTTCACTTATATGTACCAATACCAACATTTTAGCCAAAACCATTGGTATAGTTCACTAATTTGGACATATAATTTTTTTTTGGACAAACCGTTACTATACGGGGTACCTATACCTATGGTTTGGGGGAAACTGTTGGTATATGTCACTTATATGGACCAATGCCAACCATTTTGGCTAAACTGTTGGAATAGGTCCATAATATAGACCCTATACCAACGGTTTTCCCCAAACCTTAGGTACAAGACCCCTCTATACCAATGATGTTTCCAAAACCATTGGAATAGGTCCCAAAAACAATGAATATATACCAACGGTTCTCAAAACTGTGGGAATAGGTTTATTCCAATGGTTTTGAGAACCGTTGGTATAGTTAGATGTATTTTTTATGGAATCTTCTTACACAGATCATTAAATAAATCAAAATTTATAATATTGAGGATAATAGATATATATATTTATGAAATTATGTTCACAAAAGTCAAGTTAGGTTAGTGGTTAGGTCTTTCAATCACAATTTGTAGGTACTGGGATCAAAACCCACCGAATGCTTCTTTTTTGAAATACATATACCAACGGTTTAATGGAACCATTTGTATAGATTTTTCATATTGCCCCTACCAATGGTTTTGGAAAACCTTGTGATAGGTCATTACCAAAGGTTTTTGGAAAACCATTGGTATAAACCTGTCCCCACGGCTTACATGGCCATGGTTCTTCAAACTGTTGGTATAGGATATAAGAACGGTTTGGAGGCCTAAACCAACGGTTTCAAACCGTTGATATATGGTATATTTCTAGTATTTTATTATAACTATTTTTAACATCTTTTTCACTACTAATCCCATGGGGCCTGTGTCATGACAACCCCAATCCCACCTTGAATTGTCCAGTGGCTGACGACTAGCACTGGAAAGGTGTATCCGTAAAACTGGAAGGCAATGCCTTTAAAACTATACAGACAAATAGTGTAGGATGAAAAAAGATACAACCACGAAGTAAACTATTGTATGAAATAGTGATGAAATTGCAGGGGTCCGAAATACAAGACCGACTAGAAAAAATAAAAGTACAACTAAAAAGATCAATATAGTTGAAAATTGAAAAGCTGCTCCTAGATCATCCACCACGGATCATACCTAAAGGGTAGGTATAGATCACGATTAGTTGTCCATGTGTCACGTCACACAAAATGGTCCAAATCGGAGCACCATCCAGTCCTGGCTCCCTCAGCGTTGATCAATGTTGTACGTCATCTACACAAGACACAACCAGTTGCGGGTGAAGCCCGTTGAGGGGTGAGTATAACGATACTCAGTTGGGTCCCCAAGACACCATAGGTTTCCAAAGGTTCCATGAAGGAAAAACACCAAAGCAAGTCATCAACCCCACAAAGGAATATTCCCATACACATACCTATATTATCAAGATATAATCATCTCATACATGATGGAGGAATACCACATATACTAACACGATGAAGATAAAAGTTCCACATAGGTAAAAGACTTAGTTCAAACATTATCTCAACTCAAACTAGGTTTTCAGTGAAGTATAGAAGTAGAAATGATTATTCACAAAGATAGATCATTTAATTATGTCAAGAGGCACTGCTTTAGACCTTAAAGACTCTGACCCACATAGGATTGATAGGTACTAACCCCTGTAATGATCCACACAGGATCCGACCCACCCAGAGTGGATAGATAACTAACCCCTGCTGACCCACACAAGATCTGACCCACACATGATCAATATGCGCTGACCCAAATATGATTTCTATGTGATGACTCACACAGGATATGACCCACACTGGATTGGTATGCGTAGACCCACAAAGGATCGTTGAGCGCTGACCTCTATATGATCTTTCTTCAACCTCCGCCTCACTGCCAGCCACTGGATTCCATGCACCCAGTGCACTTGAGTTTTGTAGAATCTGACCTTGAGATATTGGTCTTACCATGACTACTTCTATGATCCAGAAAAGTGTAACTAAATGAACCACCATGGAATAAGGGTTCCTACACGATAGACGGTGCATCAATCAGATGCCTGATCTGTGATTTATAAGTGTTTTAGTTCTGGGGGCCCAGTTGGATTCAGGTTCGATCCAACCCAACCATACTATACTATTTCCAAAACTCAAGATGAGTATACCAAAAAGGACTGTCTCGATCCAAGAATCCCAATGCCGTAAACGGTTCGTCAAATGGATGTCTGGTTCTCTGGATATGGCCCATCATGCGATTCCGAGCCCGGTTGGCTTGGGTCTGGTCCAACCCGTTCAGACCGACCAGGCCCGACCCGATTTGGATGGGATGAGTTCTGGCCTAGATTACAAGTGGTGGCCTGTAAATGTGGCCCACAAGGGTGCCTCATAAGGGTGGCCCACAAGAGGATGCCTTCAAAGGCAGCCCACAAGGGGGAGGCCTGGCCAGGTAGGGAGCTGCACGAAAGGGGAGGAATTTGACAAATGGGTCCTAGTGACAACACAATAACCCTGCCTTAACATGGCAATTGGGTCCTAGCCCAACAATTACCACCACCTACCCCGCAGACACATGGTCCCCACCCTGGGGCATACCCATGTGTCTGAATTGGTTATGTGTCTAATGAGAGTCCCCACAGGCCAATACATGGCCTTTCTAGTGTACTTTGTCCTCACTCACACACACCCTGGGAAACTTTTCTGAATTCCAACCACCTTGATAACTACTCCTGACCATGCATGCTTAACTGGAGGGTTCTAACCAGGTAGGATCCCGAAAAAGAAGGTGCACCTTGTGACATGAGTCATGTCATCATCATCATTATTATGTATTTATTCAAGAGATAATACAAGAGAACAAAAGATTAGGCCATGCAACACTGGCCTAAGGGGGAGTAAAATAATGGAGACCTAGGGCATCGCTGTGAATTACATTCACCCCCTCTGGCTTCAAGGAGATGTCATTAGGTAGGCTGGTGACATCGGAGCAATGGATGGAAAGGGAGGCTAAATGATCCGAGACTTTATTCCCCTCTCTCCATGTATATGTAACATGCATGTTCCTCTTTAGAAGTTCCTTACATCACCTAATGATATAACGTACAGACCATAGAGTGGATCCTTTTTCCAGTAGAGAGTCATGGATGATGTTCGTGTCAGTTTCCACGTGGGATATGTCCATAGGTTTATAAATACAGAGGTTGAGCACAGTAAGGAGAGCCTTGGACTCCGCTTGAAGAGCGCATCCGTTACCAAAGTGTCCCATGAATGCAAGGAGTATGCCTCCTTCAAAATTACAAACCACTCCTCCTCCTCGCATGATTCCTAAGTTGCAAGATCCATCAGTGTTAAGTTTAAGACCTTCTACTGGGGGTTCCATTTTACCCACTATCCTTGCAAACCCACCATGGGGATTGCCTGCCCGGGGTAAGCCTACAGATTACGAAGGAATGAAGCTTCCCTCCATCACATGATAAGGGGGACCATATCCATGAGCAGGCATTTAGATCGCACAATGATTGAACTCCCTGAAGAGCTCTGCCCCCCATATCTTTCTTCGTTCCGTGACTTCCATAGACACCAACAACCTGCACTGGATACTACCAAACGCGCCATCCACTCTGGTCCTTTTTCCAGGGTGTCCTAGAACTATCTCTGAAGGATTTCTCACCCTCGGATCTCCATGGGTAATTCCACTGTATAAAAACTGTAAAACTGCCGGACAACCTTACCCCATTCACCTTCAAAAAAAAATGTGGTTGGTGGTCTCCTCACTTTTGTTCATACAACGATTTATATGTAGAATACCACCTCAATAAGTGTAGTATTTCATATTTCATCACTAAATTTTATGTTCAGTTATAAGAAATAAATTTAAGGGAATAATATCGTATATATTTAATAAAACATTTATACTAGAGTGGTAAATAAAAATTGCACTTCATTCTTTAGTTATTTTTAAATAATAAAAATGCTTCTCAGGTGTATGTGTCTATTACCACTTCATAAACAAATATATTTTATTTTCCATCTCCATCTAAAATAGTATGTATATATATAGTTGAATTTAATGAAATTATATTATATATTATATAGTAATCATTTTCTAATGATTAAATTATGGCACACCTTATTTCATTATGGCCCACTAAAAATATGGAAATGTTACTCATCAATATATATTACCTACCATCAACATAATTGTAACTCAATTCATTTTGGTGAACTATAATACATGGTTAGTTCTAAAATATGAATTAATTAATATAAATTATTTTTATTAAATTATTAATAATCATGAAATTATTTAATCATGTTCAATTTTCTCATAGTTAACCAACCGAAGTCATTTTAGATATATGAACCCATCATCATCAAAAAATTTGAAGAAAAATTGACCAGTTAGGTACTTTAGTATATCATATATATAAATTAAATAATAGGAATAATAAACTGGAAAATTATTATTATGGTATTAAATATTTAAATTAAGTTCATTAGTTAATAATATAAATAATACGTGTGATAATTTCAACTATAGGTAAGGTACGTTTTAGCTAAAACCATTGTATTAAAATTTATAACGATTTATTATTCTGATAAAATTTTATCCACACCAATATTAATAAAATTATTTTATTTATGTATTTAAATTTACATAAATAAAATATCATTAAAAATTATTATCCCTTTTTATCTTTAATTGAATGTTTTTAAATTTAAATAACATTAATTTTTTTAGTGGTATTTTTTTGACATTCTTTACCAAATGGAAAAAGTAATTTTAGATTTTAATAAATATAACATCTATATATTTTCATTGTCTAGAATGTATTATTTTAATTTTTTATTCAACAATTAGTTTTAATATTTATTCAAATTAAAATAACATTTTAAATTTTTCTTGGGATTTATTATAAATTTGTTTAAAAAATAAAATGTATATATCAATATCTATAAAAAAATTTCCTTATCACTTCAAACATGTATTTTTTGGAGTTTCATGATGAAAATGTATATACATTTTTCTTTTCATGTCTTCTATAGTCATTTTCCACTACTTACGTTGTTTTTTTGGGACTAATATATCTCACCAATTTTTGGTTAATGGTTGTGTTCTCTAAATTATTATGTTTAAATTTACAGAGTAGGTTATTCCATTTGTTAGGAATCATATAAGGGTTCTTTTATGGGCCTTTAAGATTATTTTCTAATGAAATTAAATGAATTTTAAATTATTTATAAATAATTTTCATTGAAATATCTTTATTTCACATTGTTGGATAAAGAAATTTTATAATGGAATTATTATTCAATTCTAGATTAAATTTTTATATTTTTTTTGAAAATATGTTTCATCGGTTCTCATGTTTTCTATGAAACAGTAATGATTATGATTCGTACTTTATTTATTCATATTAATTGTATCTAAATATTTTTTTAGTAAATATTATTTCTTGTATGATAAATATTTTCTTTGAGCTCGCATAATATGGTGATAAAGTAAAGATATTTTTTTTAATATATTGTTTTCAAAATGGAGTAACAGGTTTATTTTTTTATATGTCTCTTACTCATATTATTGTGACCATCCCGTTTTTTTAAAATGCTTTTCATATGGTTTAATGATGCATTGGAAAATTGATGAATTCTGGAGGAAAAGAACACTACGGGAAAATTCAGTATTTGCAACGGGTTATTTATGACAGGAAGAGAGATCGTCGTAAATAACCCGTCACAAAAACTATTTGCGATGGGGAAAGGAACCCGTCGCAAATAACCATGTATTGGCGACGCGATTTCGCCTCCCGTCACAAATAGTTTGGCCTAGCTTGTGCGCCAAACCACGCGGCTTGCACGCCAAACAACTTCAAACCGCGCGGGTTGGTTTATCTGCGACGAGACCCGTCACACATACCAGACGGTAGTCAATACCCTTTTGCGACGGGATGCCTTCCCGTCGAAAAAATACTACCGGTAGGTACTATTTGCTATGGGACCCATCGCAAATAACCTTTTAACCGCTGACTATAATTAATGCGTGTGTGGTTAATTGCGATGGGCCGCGTCGCAAATACGACCATTTGCGACGGGATGCCCGTTGCTAATAATCGCGTCGCTAATAATCCTATCCCAAATTATCTAACATATATATATATATCCCAATATGTTTTTTTCATAAATCATTCAGATCTTGATTCTTCTCTCTTTTCATTCCCCAGTTTCAAAGAATTTTTTTTAGTTGATTTTTCTTATACAAGATCAATCTGACGGCGTCCATATCTTCAGAATATCAAAGTTTTAGGTATTTATATTTTATTTTTTATGTTTATTTTATTTATATGTTAATTTTAATTGTTGTTTATTAGTTCAAATTTAATTAGATTTTAATTTTTTTATTTATATTTAGTTTTACTAAGAATGTAATATTGTTAGTTAAAATTATAAATATTTAGTTATAATTAATATTAGTTAGATATAATTAGGAATAAATATAAATAATAAGAAATAATTAGTATTAATTAGGAATATATGGTATTAATTAGGAATAATTAGCATTAATTTTGAATAATTAGCATTAATTAGGAATACTTATTATTAATTAGAAATAATTAGTTTTAATTAGGAATAATTAGTATTAATTAGGAATAATTAGTATTAATTAGCAATAAATTGTATTAATTAGGAATAAATAGTATTATTTATGAATAAATAGTATTAATTAGGAATAATTAGTATTAATTAGGAATAATTCGAATTAATTAGGAATATATAGTATTAATTAGGATTAATTAGAGTTAATTAGGAATAATTAGTATTAATTAGGAATAATTAGTATTTATAAGAAATAATTAGTATTAATTAGGAATAATTAGTATTAATTAGGAATAATTAGAATTAATTAGGAATAATTAGTATTAATTTACAATAATTCGTATAAATTAGGAATAATAGTATTAATTAGGAATAATTAGAATTAATTAGGAATAATTAGTAGTAATTTGGAATAATTAGTATTTATTAGGAAAATTAGTATTAATTAAGAATAATTAGTATTATTTAAGAACAATTAGTACTAATTAGGAATAATTAGTATTAATTAGGTATAATTTGTATTAATTAGGTATAATTAGTAATAATTAGGTATATTTAGTAATAATTAGTTATAATTAGTAATAATTAGGAATAATTTGGTATAATTAGGTATAATTAGGTATAATTAGGTATAATTAGGTATAATAAGGAATAATTAGTAATAATTAGGAATAATTAGTAATAATTAAGAATAATTAGTAATAATTAGGAATAATTATTAATAATTAGGAATAATTAGTAATAATTATAAATAAATAGTAATAATTACGAATAATTAGTAATAATTAGGAATAATTAGTAATAATTAGGAATAATTTAGAATAATTAGTAATAATTAATAATTATTTGGAATAATTAGGAATAATTATCAATAATTAGGAATAATTAGAAATAATTAGGAATAATTAGGTATAATTAGGAATAATTAGCTATAATTAAAAATAATTTGGTATAATTAGGAATAAATATAAATAATTAGGAATAATTAGGAATAATTAGGTATAATTAGAAATAATTAGTAATAATTAGTAACAATTAGTAATAATTATGAATAATTAGTAATAATTAGTAATAATTTGTAAAATTAGTAATAATTATTAATAATTAGTAATAAATATGAATAATTTGTAATAATTAGGAATAATTAGTATTAATTAGGAATAATTATTAATAATTATGAATAATTAGTATTAATTAGGAATAATTATTAATAATTAGGAATAATTAGTTGTAAATGGGTATAATTTAGAATAATTAGGTATAATTAAGAAGAATTAGGTATAATTAGGAATAATTAGGTATAATTAGGTATAATTAGGTATAATTAGGAAAAATTAGGAATAATTAAGAATAATTTGTAATAATTAGGAATAATTAAGAATAATCAGGTAAAATTAGTAATAATTAGGTAAAATTAGTAATAATATGGTAAAATTAGTAATAATTTGGTAAAATTAGTAATAATTAGGAATAATTAGTAATAATTAGGTATAATTTTTAATAATTAGGTATAATTAGTAATAATTAAGAATAATTATTATTAATGACAAGAGATGTTGAAACTAAAACTCATATGTATATTGATGATGATGAGGAGGAATATGAAGACATTTCCATTGACAACTATGGAGAAGGGGATGAATATGAACATTGACACAATTAAATGCTGGTTATAATCTTAACTAATATATATCTATATATAATAGTTATTTTCAACTATCTGCTCACAACAATCATTTTATGTTTCAGATAAACTCTGATCTATTGCGTGAGTTGGAGGAGGTTGATCTACCATTAGATGATGAATATGTGGGATCAGGTGACCCTCAGCATACTGGAGGTTCAGGTGGTACGCGGAGGGGGTACGATCTAGTGCGACTAATGATTCCTGAACCTATCCCCGATCAACGTCCACATCTTGGTTTCGATCAACGCACATGTAGGTACAATAACTAGTATATTTTAGTTAAATTTCATTAATTTATTTATATATTCAATAATTGTTTGATTATTTATTCCTTTTTCATAGTTTTCAGCATGTAGCTATTGGACAGGGGAATGCTATATTGTGCAATTATTTTTCTCAACCACGGATCACATGGGAAGACATTCCCGTTGATGTGCAACGCGACATGTTCCAGCATTGCCTGGTACGTGAATATATAATATTTATTTTAAAATTTATTTTCTTAACATCTTGATATTATAAATTATTTGTAGGGTTTATTGCATCCTACCGATGATAGCATGCGTGATGATATCCATGCGGCATGAAAGGTTTCTATATGTGACTGTTTTCACTAGTTTTTCACAATTTGAGAAGAAAAACCATTAATAAATAAGGGGTAACAGAATTTGATGAGTCGTGTAGAGCCAACCAACCAGAGTAAATTTCAACTCACGTTTGGGATGGATTATTTTCACACTGGTTGGGTGGTGGATTTCATATGAGATCTTCAGTGGGACAACATAACCGGGGGAGACAGGAGGTGATGCATCGAGCTGGTAGACGTACATTCAGTTCACATAGAGAGCATCAGGTAAGTATATTTTTTAAATATTTCATATAACTTTAAATATAAATATTTTATTTTATATTTATGTAGGTAGTTGAGTATCCCGATTTTACGGAGTTTAACATTTATCAGCGGAGGTACATTGATCCAGATACTGGAGAGATTAGAGGTGATCACCAGCGTTAGATTGGGGTTATTATTATTTTTTCAGTTTGACAATTAACTGCATATAATATTTTGACAATTTTAATTTTAAATTGGAATTGAAGGAGTCATATGAGGCTGCGACCTCTCAAACACAGGCTGAGGGTCAGGACAAGACGGATCAGTAGACCAGTGCTAACCATTTCGATGAGGCAGCATGGATGCAGGTGACATAGTATGGATTTGAGAAGGGCAGAGTAGTTGGAATCAGATCTCATTTGACTCCTTGTACTTATTATTGTACTTCTGTGATATCGGTGTCCAACTCGAGAGGAGCTCATGGGGAGGCATCATCTTTTGGCTCACAGTATCAGGAGTAGTTGCAAGCTTAGGCCGAGCATATAGAGACATTGCAGAAGAAACAAGAAGTGATGTGTCGGCAGCAGCAACAGCATGAGAAGCATTACGATGAGCAGATGTGTTAATGGCAACAACAGAATAATGAGAAGGTGGAGTACATGCGCCATCTGACTCATAGTTTAGGGATGGAGTTTCCTCCAACAACTCCAGTAGCTCCTCCAACTCTTCCAGAAGACGACCCTCCCCAGTGATTTTTTATGTTAAAACATTTGAATTTAACATTGTAATATGAATTATTTACAATTTATGTCTTTTATATTCGTACAAATATTACATAATTTAATTTTAATTATTTTTGTGTGTCAATATTGCGAATTTTAATATTTTAATTTTTTTATTGTTTTAATAATAGTAATATTATTTATTAGTTAATCGTAATTTTATTAAATTTTATTTTTTAAAATTAATTTATTATTTGAGACGGGACCTTTTATGATGGGAACCCGTTGCAAATAGTCTAACTAAATAATTTTAAAATCATAGTTGTGACGGTCAAGTAGTGCCATCGCAAATAATTTTTTGCGAAGGGCCCGTCAAATAAAAAGCTATATATATATATATATATATATATTTTGATGGGACAAGAGACCATCGCAAATAGTTTTTACGATGAGCCCATCACAAAAACGTTTATGTATATATAATACATATAATTGGAATCTTATTTGCATCATTGATGTTTCCCATCGCAAATAACGTTTTTCACGAGGGGCCTGTCGCATATACATGTATCTGCGACAACATTTTCTGCAATGGGAAATTTGCGACGGTATCCCGTCGCAAATAGGTCGTCGCAATTACCAAGAATTCCAGTAGTGGAATGAATATTTTTTTTTTTGAAAAAATAATGTATCATTCACAAATTATTATATTATGTGGAAAATGGATACTGAGTTTCATTGAACGACTTTTAATGTATGTTTTTATTACACAAGTTGTATGGCCAAATTATTTGGGACTCTAATCCATAAAAGTTTATCAATAATTTTTTAAAATGATATATTGACTTAAAACTCAAGATTATGAAATGTATATGGATGAGAAATTATATATAAAATACTCACATGTCCATATCCTGTAATATTTACAAATCAATACCATTTCACACAATAAACTACATCTCCAAAATAGAGTACTTTTATTATAGAATTATTTAACATGAGACAAATATCCCATGATAGTTTTTATAAATAGTTATCGACCAATCCCATGATCTGTGATTTGAAGTAGGTGGTCATTATTAAATTTTTATAATATTCATAAAAAAATTATATGTGGCCAATTATATGTTGGATAATTATATAACAACACTATTATTTATTAATGAATCATTTATTACATAAATATACATATAATAAAAACCTAATGTCTGATAAGTCTTCTGTATTTCAGAATTAATTATATAGCATATCATCCTGAAAATTGTATATAACAAACTTATATAAAACTTCCTTAACATTCATATAAAATTTCATGGCTTTTAAAACTACACAGGATAACCTGGTGACAAACATTAGAGATAGGTGAGCTATAAATCCTTGTAAGGGAATAAAAATGGAATAAGATGATACATATTAAACAATATTAATATAAAATGGGCATATAAATAATATCAATAATAAACTTGAATAATGATTCATTATAAAAAATGAAATTCATAACATGGGAAACTAGGAAACAACACAAAATAATGCATCATAAAAAAGGATAAGGATAACTACCATGACATCATGATAGAAAAAGTACCGTTAAAGAAACAAGTTGAATTTATATCCCACTGGGAAATATAATGAGACTACACATTACCCAATGCATTGTAGAAATATATATTTCAGGGCATGCCCTTCACATTCATTTCATTCTCATATTTATGTGTGAAATATATATTATAAAAAAAAGAATTATTTATAATCACAATTTATTCCCCAAACATGGATCGTAGAATGCATATATTTATTTCCCATGTGAAAAAGGTATAATTTTATAAATTTGAAAACCATTGATATGTAATGGGTATGGTATTAACTACAAAATTGATTTGGCATGGAATATCGTTGTAAAATTTTGGCAGTATAAAAATTTATCTTAAAAAATCACACAATAGGATGATGAGAGAGAAAGGGGTCTCTCCAAATTCATAAATGAAATGCATAATTATAGGGACATACAATGATATGTCCCAATATTATTTATTTTAAATTGGACTAATATGAAAATAAACTAGAATAAAGAGGAAAATGTGAGGATCATTTACTTCAGTGTGTGACAACAAATGTTCAGAAGGGGTTTATTAAGAGTTTGGGGAAGGCTTAAGAAGACTATAGAGATTTTATGGAAGAATATGTCTATTATAAATGGAGTTTTAGTTAATGGAAAAGGTATCTTGGGTGTGTTCATATAGTAAAATAATGGTATTTATTCACAATTTAGATTTTGGACTAAATGTAATAAAATAACATAAACCACAATCCATTTAATGGTTTGTTCTGATGTTATCATCCAAATGGGAGTGGTTCTAATAATTATATTTTTACAAGGATCATATTAGTAATATAATACCCTTTCTAATGTGTGGTGAGTCATACTCTTAAAAAATTGGGTTTAAAACCATAAAATATATTAATGGTTTTGGAGGATTAATATGGTCTTTATAAAATTAATAAAATAAACATAAAATTACATTATATTAAATATAAAAATTATATTATGTTGTGGATACCTTATAAAATATTTATTACCTCACTTTTGTGTCATTATGATATTATAATACACAAAGTATATTTATAAAATATTTATTTATTTAGTGAAAATTAGACTCTCATTAAAATTTATTAAAATTAACAATTAGAAAATTTTAATGTTATGATTAAAAAAGTAATAATACTATTATCTAAATTATTTTCTAAATATTCCAGATTTCCTGTTTAAAATAAAATTGATAAATATTTAATAAATTTGGGCTTTTTTTGCAATAACATTTTTCAAACCCTATAAAAATCCCAGTTGACTTCATCAAAATTATATGATGATATATATATAATAATAATTATTAAGTACTAATATTTTATTAAATTTAATTTTGTTTAAAAATTTCATTAAATAATCAAAATAAATTATTTATATTTATTTGAATATTACACAACATACTATTTGTATTTTTTGAACCAAAATATAAATCAATAATAATTTCATGAAAATATATTCATTATTCAATAATAAATAATGTATATAATCATATTGGGAGGGTCTTGATTCATATACCTGAAATAAAGGAGAAAACACCATTTGAGTAAGGTGTGTGATGGTGAGACTTGCATGGGGTGGTTTGTTATACATGGTTTGGACCCTAATCTCAATGTGATTGAATATCACATGTAAATTCTCTCTCTCACTCCTAAGGTGTTGGATATCATCTTGGGATAAGTCAAAATAAAATCCTTGAGATGATATCTCTATAGGAAGCTATGATAAATGAGATTCATATGGTAAGATCATACTTTTTATGGCCATCACTTCTTTTTTCTATGTCAATTGGATTTGTGAGACTTTATATTTATACTAATCATATGATCACCGTTGAATTGTTTAATAATAAAAGGTATTTATGACAGAAATTTAAATATGAAAGCATATAATAAAAAGAAATAAGTTCATGTGTTTTCTATAACCATATTACATATTAATATATTTAACAAAATAAAAAGGGTATTTTTTAATAACAATTTATGTGGTTGGTATCTTCCTCATTAAGAACATTATCCCTCAAAATTATTATTTACCACAACAAAATAGATGAGGGTAAATCTTTTTCATCACTTCCAATGGTTCCCACATCACATATTAATACATTTGGATTCTTCATATAACTTTAACCTAGTAAATTATCATTATTTTGTATAACTTTATATCTATGATATGAGATATTCACAGGATGGTCCTCAAGTGAGAGTTTTTTATTTAATGGTACCACCATAGGAATTAGTAAATAGCAGGGGTTTGGTATGTTTTTTCTCATGAGATATAGTTGGAATAGATCATGTACTTGAGGTAGGTTAGTTGGGAGTTAAAGTCAGTAGTTCACCACTATGATGCCATCAAGGATCGTAAAGGGGATAAGGTATCTTGGTCTAGAAATTCCATTCTCCCCATCCCTCATTGAATTATTCATTGGAGATATGTGGAGGAACACCATTTCATCCACATCAATAACTAGGTATCATTTACCATTGTCAGCATTGGTCTTTTTTCAACTCTGAGAAGCCTCGATGTGTTGCTGAATGTTCTTATCCTTTCCCACCATTTTCTCAACCATTTCAAGAACTATCATTTTTCATTCTATAAATTCATCCAAACATGTAGGTGTTCTTCCTCTCATTACATAAATGGATTTATAGGGATCCATTTGGATGAATGATTGTAAAATATCTTCATAAGATAACTCATTCATATGATGATATTGGTCCCATCCTCCTTTGAAATATATAGATATGACTTACTACATGTTTTCCGGTGTGGGAATAGTCTTCTTAGATTGGTCATTAGTTTGGGGGAGATAATAAGTGATGAATTTTAACACAGGGTTTAGATTAGGTTTAGGATTTTCGTGAATAGGGAGGTGAATATCACATCTCAATCAGATACAATCAATGGTGTTACTGCTGGAATCCTTACCACTTCTTTAAAGTATATCCTTGAATATATATCTAGTGAGATGTCATATCAAACCACTATTAAGTTTACAATCATTATAAGTTGATCCACCACAACCCACATAGAATTTTTAAATCTTGATGTATTCGTAAGACTAGTCACAATATCTAGGGTTATGTTTTTTGACTTAAATATATGTATTTGTAATGGTTGTATCATCTCATAATATTTTTTCCTTTCTACTTTCACTTTCTTACATAAAAGATATCTTGATGTATTTTCCACGATCTACAAATTAATATTTTCTCCCCATTAGTGTTCGTGGAGATCTCAGCACATCTTTATTCATCCTTTGTGGATGGATAAATATTAAATATGTTCATCATACAAAAATTCCATCTTTAACATATGAATTTATTGTACACATATTTATGACCCCAATCTCACAAATCCTTATTCAACAACATTGAACTGTAAGGATTTACCTATTATTATAGTTTCCAGTTTCTTATAAATTCCTATATCATTTATCTGAACAAAATTTATTCTCTCCATAAGGGATGGATGATCAATCATTTCTGAAGCAGTTGATGATATTATTTTATTTATGAAACCTATGTCCCTGTTTGATTTCTTAAATCATCAAAAAATGTTGAGGGATCCCAAACAGAAAAATCAAAGTGGTCCATAGGTGGAGGGTGGGGATCAAATTCACTGATCATATATCCTCTTTTGACCTAAGTGGTATTGATAATTAATGTTTTCATTGACTGGTTAGTTTGATATTGGAGGGGTTATATTTATTTAGAGGGTATGAACTTGGACTCCACTACTTTAGGAATCCTTATGCTCGGGCCTCTTTTACCTATAGTGCCCTGCAATGTCCTATATGTTCTTTTCCATTCCCATTAATAAAAATTTACATTACGATGATAAAACTATGGGATCATTTCTACATAGAGTGTCTTATAAATTATTCAATTTAATAGGATGGTAGTGTATTGGGATGTCATTATCCCTAGTAATCTTTAACCATCATTTTTGGTGCATAATCATCTCTTTCACAGGGAATATATAACCAAGTCTCTTGTGATACATATATATTTCATACTTCTCCTCAATGATATAATGCTTTCATATTTTCAATGTGAAGATCACTACATCCATCTACATTTCATGTGTTGGGTTGTTCTATTCTTAAAAATTCAATTTCCCTAAGCCATAGGCTATGGCATTTTCATTATGCTATATCACATAACCCAATCACTTCTCCAAATCTTCATTGAACTCCATGAAAAGTTATCATTTTTTGTGTATTATGGGAATGTGATTCATGATAAGCCTCATTTGTTGGTCATTTAATCTCTCTTTTTATTCATAATTCAAAGTAAACATAACGCCCATATAGTTTTCTGGTAATAGGTTTTTACAATCATGACATTTTTATCACAAATCAATGGTAGTATGAAGATAGTCCAAGAAAATTTGGAAATCTTTCACACATGTTGGCCTCATCCATCCTCAAATTTATTTTATTTTTGAAGGGTCTACCAATATCCCATTTATTTTTATGATATTTCACAATAAGGATAATTCCTTTAAATAAAACTCATATTTTATTTACTATTCATAAAGCTTCTCTTTTCACAAGGTCTCTATAAAATTGTGTAGATACTACTCACGATCCTCCATTGTTTTGGATTATATTTGAATATCATATATAAAGACTAAAAAAAATTATTCAGGTAATATAAAAATAATTTATTCATAATTTGTTAGAATATTGTTCGAGAATTAGGCTGTCAAAATGGCATTACTATGAACTCATATTGTACATAACTTGTATGAAATTAATTAATGTGGATATCCTCATTCCCCTCACTAACATTGTAATAACCCACCAAAAATCCACCTTGGTTAATTTTTGTTCTCTACATAGCTCATTCAATAATTCCTTCATATATATAATATGACGCTTTTGTTTATCATGATCCTGTCTGGATCCTGATAATCAACCCAAATGGGAATTGCCCTGCGGATCTTCATGACGAAGGGGACTTGTAAACCTAATAAGGAATCACTTAGTCATATGTTCCCAAAACAAATATTATCCTATAGTTATTTCATTATATCCCTATGTTCCACAATGGAAATACTATATGGTGTTATAGATAATCATAATGTCATAGGTATGAAATCAATTTAAAATTCAACCTCTCATCTAGTAAGAAGACTAGACAATTACTTGGGAAGTGAAATAGAATATTCCCTCACAATAGGCACGTTTTTGAGGATGATACATTCCTTAAACTCAATCATTTAAGGTATATACACATTCATGTTGGGAAATAATATCCACACATGTGATGTTGGTGCTAAATTAGACTATTCCTCTTCTTGCCACTTGTACAGAATCGAGGATCGATTCACAATATAAGGGGTGAATTCCTTCTCGAAGAAGTTTTTATTGGATCTAAATTTGAAAATAGAAATAAAAACAATAATTTCATCAAATTCCAAAAAAGGGAGTATTGAATGTTTTGATAGGATTTTTATCTAAAAAATTGTGATAGGAGAGGATTTACTTGTTGTTGATACAATAACTTCCCCATTTTACATTTTCACTAATAACTCATCTTCCATTATTTGTGGGTGTGTTTTAATAATTCTGATAATCATTGTTGAAATGAAGGAATGCATAGAACTCGAATAAAATAGTGAATTAATGTCATTAAATGAATAAATATAATACATATCACCAATTAGATATTGTTAGCCAACTCAATGGTTATGATGGGAAAAACTCACCTTTCAATCCCACACCAAAACCATTTTCTCATCCACCTTATACAATTTACGAGTTTGTTCCCTCCACGCCTATGATAAGTGGGATGTCGAAAGTTCAAATAACCATTATATTTCACCATCTATCCTCTATAATTAAACTCCACTTTCCGTATCTTATCCATATTATTACCATGAGATTCTCCAATCTCTATTTCAATATTAATGGAAGATGAGACAATTTAATCATAGTTATTACTGTCATGGATCACTAGGGATCATAGTAGACTATGTTTTATATCACAAAAGATGTTGTCCAATAGGAATTATGGGGTAAAGAAAAATCTATAGGTTTAATGTAAAAGACTTGTGATGTTTTCCTCATATGACCTGATTGATTCGTTACCTTTTTTCATGTGGGAAAGGAAATTCATATCCATTTTAAGATGAAGAGTGTGAGGAAAGTATTTATCCAAAAACATTTTTGGGAATTCATTCCCCCAAATCTCTTAGATATATTACTTAATATTTTTATTCTTGATAAATTTACACCACTGATCACCATGTTCCTACATATAATAAAAATCAATTAAAAAACATCCAATGTTCAAAACATTGAATGATGGAGATGATCTTATCAATGAAGTAGATCCATTGTTCCGTGATAAAGGGATCATGTGACCCATTTAAAGTTAGAGGTCATTGTCACATAAAGATCTCAATTGCATCTTATTTCATCATAGGTGATTTTTTGAGTGCTCCATCTGATCCATTTTACAATTCAAAACCTGAGTTAGTTGGGAGTCTATCGTCATTCTGTTCCTGGTCCTTCCTCTCATAATGTTCGGAATCTCATTGGGGAAATATTCACGTTTCCATTCACATTAATTCTGTACCAAAATCCCCATATTTTTCAGAACATTATATAATAAATAGAAAATTAGTTCTAAGTATTTTAAACCATTAATCACATAGAAGGGAATCAAATGATATTAATTTTATTTCATATAACTTATGTTTACTTTGTAACTTATGAATTTGATGGATTCAATATATGATATCATTGATATATTTGGTAAAATATATTCATATTGAAACTTTATTGTTAACTTAATAATGTTTCGTAATGATCATATATATTTACTAAATTATATCACCCAGGAGTGTCACATGAGATATCTACTAAGGCCTATTTTCATATACCAGATTACACAGAGATTGGATCAACACACCTTGTGAGAGTTTGTTAAAACTATATACATTTGTTCCAGAACCAATTCCACTTTTAGTATCTTAAAATGGATTTATATTCATGATAATACAATTCCTCTATTCTTAGAAACGTTTTTTGTTTTAATATACATAATATAATCCCTATGGAATTCACTAGAGTTTTTCTAGTCCTAATCCCAAAAATAAATAAAATTTTCCTCTGATAAATACAATAACAAATATATTCATTATTAAACATTAATTTGTGATTTATTACATTAATGTACAAATTATACAACAAAAAATATTAACAAGTCTATCATACTTTATAATTTGGTACATATCATAACTTATCGAACATGGGATACATGGATTTTGAAACTGCATTGGATAACCATGGGGGAAACAAAAAAGGGGATGAACTAAAAATCCTAGGAAGATAATAAAAGTGTAATAAATAGATACATTAAAGAAAATAAGAATTTCAAAGGAGAATAAAAAGGGAAATAATCATAAACATTAAAAATGATACATGATATAGCATGATAATAATAACCTGGGAAATGTGGAAATAACTAAAAACACTTCATCATAAACATAGGTCAAAGGTAAATTCCATGAAATCAGGATAAAGGAATTTCTATAAATTAATAATTATAACTACCTATCCTAACATTATGTATTTGGAAACTAAATATTATCAATGCATTGGACTGCTATATAATTGTAGGATCACCAATCACTTTCATTTCATTCTCATGTTTAATTGTACAACATATATCATATAACATTGTGTCATTTATCACCACATTATATAACATATACATGTAATTTGAAATAATAAAATGCAATTACATGGTCAAAAAGTTATTAGTGAATAAAATTAAACAACATTGATATGAAATGGGTTGATATTCATCAAATAGATGTTTTGTCATGGAAAATCATAATAAATTTTTTGGTCGAATAACGATTTCACAAATAAAAATTAATAATATGGATTGATGAGATAAATGTTATATCATAATTTTTAAATTATATAGGAATTAATAGGGATATGTGATGAAATATATCAATATTAGGAATTTCAAACAAAAGGTAAAAGACAAAAAAATGAATACATAAGAGAATGTGAGGATCTATTACTTCAGTGTGTTTCTCCAAATTCATGGGAGGTGCTTCATGAGAGTTTGGGGGAACCATGGGACTACTATAGAGAGTTTAGGTATGAGTATTTATTTTCCCATGTATTTTTAGTGATGATAAATGGGTGTATGAGTATATTTATATTGGAAATGATTGGGATTTATTTATAATTCAGGTTTTTGAATCTACACAATATAAAAAAAAAGAAAAAAAATCATATCATGGGTGTATCTTATGTTTTCGTCCAAATTAGTGATTTTATAATTATTTTAGTAGAAAAATATTCGAAATTTATATAATAATAGCCTTGCTTATGTGGGCATGAGTCATAGTCTTAATGAAATTATTTTAAAACCATAAAACATATTTCTTGTTTTGGAGGATTAATAATGTCTTTATAAAATTAATGAAATAAAAAAAAGTCTCATTATGGTATAGGTAAAACATATATTTGGTCATTTAAACCTTATGGGGTATTTATTAAATCATTTTTGCATCATTATGTTGTTATAATAGAAAAATAATACATATACAACATTTAATACACACACGAATATGCCATTGTCTTAGAAAATTATGAAAATAATCACCATTGAGAAAATTCCATGATATGATTGTAAAAATAATATTAATTTATCTATATAATTTTTCAAATTGTTTGAATCTTTTCCTTCCAAATAAAATCAACATTTAGTAAGAAATTCAAAATTTTTTACAATAACATTTTCCAAACCCTTATAAAAATCACATTTGTCTTCAAAAAAATTGTATGATTATTTATATTATATAACCATTATATAATAAAAATAATTAAATAAAATATTATTTATTTCAATGACTAATTAATTAATCATAATAAATTCCTTAATTGAAATTTTATATTACCCAAAATACTATTTGGATTTTATTGTATTAAAATAAAAACCACAATAATAACATGAAATTAAATTCATTATTCGATAAAAAATAATGCATATACATATATTTATTGGGTCTTGATACATATCCCTATAATACACACGATAACATTCTAAAATTAAGGTGTGTGATAGTGAGACTTTCATGGGGTGGTTCGATGTATATAGGTTGGAAAGTGGTCTCAATGAGGACGATCTTCTCCCATAAATGGTTCACTCATGCTTATGTTTTCGGATCTCAGCATGGGATTTGTCATGGGAAAGTACTATAGATGTTATATCCTTATGAAGAGCCAATAAATGGGATTCAAATGGTAGGATCCTACTATTTGATGACAACACTTCCATTGTTTGTGTGAATTGGATTTGATGAAAACAAATATGTATACTAATCATATGATCACTTTTCAATGGTTATACTATCAATGGTAATGATTCTTATAGTAATTTATATTTTATAGTAATTTATATTTTATAACAGAATTTGATGAGTCGTGTAGAGCCAACCAACCAGAGTAAATTTCAACTCACGTTTGGGATGGATTATTTTCACACTGGTTGGGTGGTGGATTTCATATGAGATCTTCAGTGGGACAACATAACCGGGGGAGACAGGAGGTGATGCATCGAGCTGGTAGACGTACATTCAGTTCACATAGAGAGCATCAGGTAAGTATATTTTTTAAATATTTCATATAACTTTAAATATAAATATTTTATTTTATATTTATGTAGGTAGTTGAGTATCCCGATTTTACGGAGTTTAACATTTATCAGCGGAGGTACATTGATCCAGATACTGGAGAGATTAGAGGTGATCACCAGCGTTAGATTGGGGTTATTATTATTTTTTCAGTTTGACAATTAACTGCATATAATATTTTGACAATTTTAATTTTAAATTGGAATTGAAGGAGTCATATGAGGCTGCGACCTCTCAAACACAGGCTGAGGGTCAGGACAAGACGGATCAGTAGACCAGTGCTAACCATTTCGATGAGGCAGCATGGATGCAGGTGACATAGTATGGATTTGAGAAGGGCAGAGTAGTTGGAATCAGATCTCATTTGACTCCTTGTACTTATTATTGTACTTCTGTGATATCGGTGTCCAACTCGAGAGGAGCTCATGGGGAGGCATCATCTTTTGGCTCACAGTATCAGGAGTAGTTGCAAGCTTAGGCCGAGCATATAGAGACATTGCAGAAGAAACAAGAAGTGATGTGTCGGCAGCAGCAACAGCATGAGAAGCATTACGATGAGCAGATGTGTTAATGGCAACAACAGAATAATGAGAAGGTGGAGTACATGCGCCATCTGACTCATAGTTTAGGGATGGAGTTTCCTCCAACAACTCCAGTAGCTCCTCCAACTCTTCCAGAAGACGACCCTCCCCAGTGATTTTTTATGTTAAAACATTTGAATTTAACATTGTAATATGAATTATTTACAATTTATGTCTTTTATATTCGTACAAATATTACATAATTTAATTTTAATTATTTTTGTGTGTCAATATTGCGAATTTTAATATTTTAATTTTTTTATTGTTTTAATAATAGTAATATTATTTATTAGTTAATCGTAATTTTATTAAATTTTATTTTTTAAAATTAATTTATTATTTGAGACGGGACCTTTTATGATGGGAACCCGTTGCAAATAGTCTAACTAAATAATTTTAAAATCATAGTTGTGACGGTCAAGTAGTGCCATCGCAAATAATTTTTTGCGAAGGGCCCGTCAAATAAAAAGCTATATATATATATATATATATATTTTGATGGGACAAGAGACCATCGCAAATAGTTTTTACGATGGGCCCATCACAAAAACGTTTATGTATATATAATACATATAATTGGAATCTTATTTGCATCATTGATGTTTCCCATCGCAAATAACGTTTTTCACGAGGGGCCTGTCGCAAATACATGTATCTGCGACAACATTTTCTGCAATGGGAAATTTGCGACGGTATCCCGTCGCAAATAGGTCGTCGCAATTACCAAGAATTCCAGTAGTGGAATGAATATTTTTTTTTGTGAAAAAATAATGTATCATTCACAAATTATTATATTATGTGGAAAATGGATACTGAGTTTCATTGAACGACTTTTAATGTATGTTTTTATTACACAAGTTGTATGGCCAAATTATTTGGGACTCTAATCCATAAAAGTTTATCAATAATTTTTTAAAATGATATATTGACTTAAAACTCAAGATTATGAAATGTATATGGATGAGAAATTATATATAAAATACTCACATGTCCATATCCTGTAATATTTACAAATCAATACCATTTCACACAATAAACTACATCTCCAAAATAGAGTACTTTTATTATAGAATTATTTAACATGAGACAAATATCCCATGATAGTTTTTATAAATAGTTATCGACCAATCCCATGATCTGTGATTTGAAGTAGGTGGTCATTATTAAATTTTTATAATATTCATAAAAAAATTATATGTGGCCAATTATATGTTGGATAATTATATAACAACACTATTATTTATTAATGAATCATTTATTACATAAATATACATATAATAAAAACCTAATGTCTGATAAGTCTTCTGTATTTCAGAATTAATTATATAGCATATCATCCTGAAAATTGTATATAACAAACTTATATAAAACTTCCTTAACATTCATATAAAATTTCATGGCTTTTAAAACTACACAGGATAACCTGGTGACAAACATTAGAGATAGGTGAGCTATAAATCCTTGTAAGGGAATAAAAATGGAATAAGATGATACATATTAAACAATATTAATATAAAATGGGCATATAAATAATATCAATAATAAACTTGAATAATGATTCATTATAAAAAATGAAATTCATAACATGGGAAACTAGGAAACAACACAAAATAATGCATCATAAAAAAGGATAAGGATAACTACCATGACATCATGATAGAAAAAGTACCGTTAAAGAAACAAGTTGAATTTATATCCCACTGGGAAATATAATGAGACTACACATTACCCAATGCATTGTAGAAATATATATTTCAGGGCATGCCCTTCACATTCATTTCATTCTCATATTTATGTGTGAAATATATATTATAAAAAAAAGAATTATTTATAATCACAATTTATTCCCCAAACATGGATCGTAGAATGCATATATTTATTTCCCATGTGAAAAAGGTATAATTTTATAAATTTGAAAACCATTGATATGTAATGGGTATGGTATTAACTACAAAATTGATTTGGCATGGAATATCGTTGTAAAATTTTGGCAGTATAAAAATTTATCTTAAAAAATCACACAATAGGATGATGAGAGAGAAAGGGGTCTCTCCAAATTCATAAATGAAATGCATAATTATAGGGACATACAATGATATGTCCCAATATTATTTATTTTAAATTGGACTAATATGAAAATAAACTAGAATAAAGAGGAAAATGTGAGGATCATTTACTTCAGTGTGTGACAACAAATGTTCAGAAGGGGTTTATTAAGAGTTTGGGGAAGGCTTAAGAAGACTATAGAGATTTTATGGAAGAATATGTCTATTATAAATGGAGTTTTAGTTAATGGAAAAGGTATCTTGGGTGTGTTCATATAGTAAAATAATGGTATTTATTCACAATTTAGATTTTGGACTAAATGTAATAAAATAACATAAACCACAATCCATTTAATGGTTTGTTCTGATGTTATCATCCAAATGGGAGTGGTTCTAATAATTATATTTTTACAAGGATCATATTAGTAATATAATACCCTTTCTAATGTGTGGTGAGTCATACTCTTAAAAAATTGGGTTTAAAACCATAAAATATATTAATGGTTTTGGAGGATTAATATGGTCTTTATAAAATTAATAAAATAAACATAAAATTACATTATATTAAATATAAAAATTATATTATGTTGTGGATACCTTATAAAATATTTATTACCTCACTTTTGTGTCATTATGATATTATAATACACAAAGTATATTTATAAAATATTTATTTATTTAGTGAAAATTAGACTCTCATTAAAATTTATTAAAATTAACAATTAGAAAATTTTAATGTTATGATTAAAAAAGTAATAATACTATTATCTAAATTATTTTCTAAATATTCCAGATTTCCTGTTTAAAATAAAATTGATAAATATTTAATAAATTTGGGCTTTTTTTGCAATAACATTTTTCAAACCCTATAAAAATCCCAGTTGACTTCATCAAAATTATATGATGATATATATATAATAATAATTATTAAGTACTAATATTTTATTAAATTTAATTTTGTTTAAAAATTTCATTAAATAATCAAAATAAATTATTTATATTTATTTGAATATTACACAACATACTATTTGTATTTTTTGAACCAAAATATAAATCAATAATAATTTCATGAAAATATATTCATTATTCAATAATAAATAATGTATATAATCATATTGGGAGGGTCTTGATTCATATACCTGAAATAAAGGAGAAAACACCATTTGAGTAAGGTGTGTGATGGTGAGACTTGCATGGGGTGGTTTGTTATACATGGTTTGGACCCTAATCTCAATGTGATTGAATATCACATGTAAATTCTCTCTCTCACTCCTAAGGTGTTGGATATCATCTTGGGATAAGTCAAAATAAAATCCTTGAGATGATATCTCTATAGGAAGCTATGATAAATGAGATTCATATGGTAAGATCATACTTTTTATGGCCATCACTTCTTTTTTCTATGTCAATTGGATTTGTGAGACTTTATATTTATACTAATCATATGATCACCGTTGAATTGTTTAATAATAAAAGGTATTTATGACAGAAATTTAAATATGAAAGCATATAATAAAAAGAAATAAGTTCATGTGTTTTCTATAACCATATTACATATTAATATATTTAACAAAATAAAAAGGGTATTTTTTAATAACAATTTATGTGGTTGGTATCTTCCTCATTAAGAACATTATCCCTCAAAATTATTATTTACCACAACAAAATAGATGAGGGTAAATCTTTTTCATCACTTCCAATGGTTCCCACATCACATATTAATACATTTGGATTCTTCATATAACTTTAACCTAGTAAATTATCATTATTTTGTATAACTTTATATCTATGATATGAGATATTCACAGGATGGTCCTCAAGTGAGAGTTTTTTATTTAATGGTACCACCATAGGAATTAGTAAATAGCAGGGGTTTGGTATGTTTTTTCTCATGAGATATAGTTGGAATAGATCATGTACTTGAGGTAGGTTAGTTGGGAGTTAAAGTCAGTAGTTCACCACTATGATGCCATCAAGGATCGTAAAGGGGATAAGGTATCTTGGTCTAGAAATTCCATTCTCCCCATCCCTCATTGAATTATTCATTGGAGATATGTGGAGGAACACCATTTCATCCACATCAATAACTAGGTATCATTTACCATTGTCAGCATTGGTCTTTTTTCAACTCTGAGAAGCCTCGATGTGTTGCTGAATGTTCTTATCCTTTCCCACCATTTTCTCAACCATTTCAAGAACTATCATTTTTCATTCTATAAATTCATCCAAACATGTAGGTGTTCTTCCTCTCATTACATAAATGGATTTATAGGGATCCATTTGGATGAATGATTGTAAAATATCTTCATAAGATAACTCATTCATATGATGATATTGGTCCCATCCTCCTTTGAAATATATAGATATGACTTACTACATGTTTTCCGGTGTGGGAATAGTCTTCTTAGATTGGTCATTAGTTTGGGGGAGATAATAAGTGATGAATTTTAACACAGGGTTTAGATTAGGTTTAGGATTTTCGTGAATAGGGAGGTGAATATCACATCTCAATCAGATACAATCAATGGTGTTACTGCTGGAATCCTTACCACTTCTTTAAAGTATATCCTTGAATATATATCTAGTGAGATGTCATATCAAACCACTATTAAGTTTACAATCATTATAAGTTGATCCACCACAACCCACATAGAATTTTTAAATCTTGATGTATTCGTAAGACTAGTCACAATATCTAGGGTTATGTTTTTTGACTTAAATATATGTATTTGTAATGGTTGTATCATCTCATAATATTTTTTCCTTTCTACTTTCACTTTCTTACATAAAAGATATCTTGATGTATTTTCCACGATCTACAAATTAATATTTTCTCCCCATTAGTGTTCGTGGAGATCTCAGCACATCTTTATTCATCCTTTGTGGATGGATAAATATTAAATATGTTCATCATACAAAAATTCCATCTTTAACATATGAATTTATTGTACACATATTTATGACCCCAATCTCACAAATCCTTCTTCAACAACATTGAACTGTAAGGATTTACCTATTATTATAGTTTCCAGTTTCTTATAAATTCCTATATCATTTATCTGAACAAAATTTATTCTCTCCATAAGGGATGGATGATCAATCATTTCTGAAGCAGTTGATGATATTATTTTATTTATGAAACCTATGTCCCTGTTTGATTTCTTAAATCATCAAAAAATGTTGAGGGATCCCAAACAGAAAAATCAAAGTGGTCCATAGGTGGAGGGTGGGGATCAAATTCACTGATCATATATCCTCTTTTGACCTAAGTGGTATTGATAATTAATGTTTTCATTGACTGGTTAGTTTGATATTGGAGGGGTTATATTTATTTAGAGGGTATGAACTTGGACTCCACTACTTTAGGAATCCTTATGCTCGGGCCTCTTTTACCTATAGTGCCCTGCAATGTCCTATATGTTCTTTTCCATTCCCATTAATAAAAATTTACATTACGATGATAAAACTATGGGATCATTTCTACATAGAGTGTCTTATAAATTATTCAATTTAATAGGATGGTAGTGTATTGGGATGTCATTATCCCTAGTAATCTTTAACCATCATTTTTGGTTCATAATCATCTCTTTCACAGGGAATATATAACCAAGTCTCTTGTGATACATATATATTTCATACTTCTCCTCAATGATATAATGCTTTCATATTTTCAATGTGAAGATCACTACATCCATCTACATTTCATGTGTTGGGTTGTTCTATTCTTAAAAATTCAATTTCCCTAAGCCATAGGCTATGGCATTTTCATTATGCTATATCACATAACCCAATCACTTCTCCAAATCTTCATTGAACTCCATGAAAAGTTATCATTTTTTGTGTATTATGGGAATGTGATTCATGATAAGCCTCATTTGTTGGTCATTTAATCTCTCTTTTTATTCATAATTCAAAGTAAACATAACGCCCATATAGTTTTCTGGTAATAGGTTTTTACAATCATGAAATTTTTATCACAAATCAATGGTAGTATGAAGATAGTCCAAGAAAATTTGGAAATCTTTCACACATGTTGGCCTCATCCATCCTCAAATTTATTTTATTTTTGAAGGGTCTACCAATATCCCATTTATTTTTATGATATTTCACAATAAGGATAATTCCTTTAAATAAAACTCATATTTTATTTACTATTCATAAAGCTTCTCTTTTCACAAGGTCTCTATAAAATTGTGTAGATACTACTCACGATCCTCCATTGTTTTGGATTATATTTGAATATCATATATAAAGACTAAAAAAAATTATTCAGGTAATATAAAAATAATTTATTCATAATTTCTTAGAATATTGTTCGAGAATTAGGCTGTCAAAATGGCATTACTATGAACTCATATTGTACATAACTTGTATGAAATTAATTAATGTGGATATCCTCATTCCCCTCACTAACATTGTAATAACCCACCAAAAATCCACCTTGGTTAATTTTTGTTCTCTACATAGCTCATTCAATAATTCCTTCATATATATAATATGATGCTTTTGTTTATCATGATCCTGTCTGGATCCTGATAATCAACCCAAATGGGAATTGCCCTGTGGATCTTCATGACGAAGGGGACTTGTAAACCTAATAAGGAATCACTTAGTCATATGTTCCCAAAACAAATATTATCCTATAGTTATTTCATTATATCCCTATGTTCCACAATGGAAATACTATATGGTGTTATAGATAATCATAATGTCATAGGTATGAAATCAATTTAAAATTCAACCTCTCATCTAGTAAGAAGACTAGACAATTACTTGGGAAGTGAAATAGAATATTCCCTCACAATAGGCACGTTTTTGAGGATGATACATTCCTTAAACTCAATCATTTAAGGTATATACACATTCATGTTGGGAAATAATATCCACACATGTGATGTTGGTGCTAAATTAGACTATTCCTCTTCTTGCCACTTGTACAGAATCGAGGATCGATTCACAATATAAGGGGTGAATTCCTTCTCGAAGAAGTTTTTATTGGATCTAAATTTGAAAATAGAAATAAAAACAATAATTTCATCAAATTCCAAAAAAGGGAGTATTGAATGTTTTGATAGGATTTTTATCTAAAAAATTGTGATAGGAGAGGATTTACTTGTTGTTGATACAATAACTTCCCCATTTTACATTTTCACTAATAACTCATCTTCCATTATTTGTGGGTGTGTTTTAATAATTCTGATAATCATTGTTGAAATGAAGGAATGCATAGAACTCGAATAAAATAGTGAATTAATGTCATTAAATGAATAAATATAATACATATCACCAATTAGATATTGTTAGCCAACTCAATGGTTATGATGGGAAAAACTCACCTTTCAATCCCACACCAAAACCATTTTCTCATCCACCTTATACAATTTACGAGTTTGTTCCCTCCACGCCTATGATAAGTGGGATGTCGAAAGTTCAAATAACCATTATATTTCACCATCTATCCTCTATAATTAAACTCCACTTTCCGTATCTTATCCATATTATTACCATGAGATTCTCCAATCTCTATTTCAATATTAATGGAAGATGAGACAATTTAATCATAGTTATTACTGTCATGGATCACTAGGGATCATAGTAGACTATGTTTTATATCACAAAAGATGTTGTCCAATAGGAATTATGGGGTAAAGAAAAATCTATAGGTTTAATGTAAAAGACTTGTGATGTTTTCCTCATATGACCTGATTGATTCGTTACCTTTTTTCATGTGGGAAAGGAAATTCATATCCATTTTAAGATGAAGAGTGTGAGGAAAGTATTTATCCAAAAACATTTTTGGGAATTCATTCCCCCAAATCTCTTAGATATATTACTTAATATTTTTATTCTTGATAAATTTACACCACTGATCACCATGTTCCTACATATAATAAAAATCAATTAAAAAACATCCAATGTTCAAAACATTGAATGATGGAGATGATCTTATCAATGAAGTAGATCCATTGTTCCGTGATAAAGGGATCATGTGACCCATTTAAAGTTAGAGGTCATTGTCACATAAAGATCTCAATTGCATCTTATTTCATCATAGGTGATTTTTTGAGTGCTCCATCTGATCCATTTTACAATTCAAAACCTGAGTTAGTTGGGAGTCTATCGTCATTATGTTCCTGGTCCTTCCTCTCATAATGTTCGGAATCTCATTGGGGAAATATTCACGTTTCCATTCACATTAATTCTGTACCAAAATCCCCATATTTTTCAGAACATTATATAATAAATAGAAAATTAGTTCTAAGTATTTTAAACCATTAATCACATAGAAGGGAATCAAATGATATTAATTTTATTTCATATAACTTATGTTTACTTTGTAACTTATGAATTTGATGGATTCAATATATGATATCATTGATATATTTGGTAAAATATATTCATATTGAAACTTTATTGTTAACTTAATAATGTTTCGTAATGATCATATATATTTACTAAATTATATCACCCAGGAGTGTCACATGAGATATCTACTAAGGCCTATTTTCATATACCAGATTACACAGAGATTGGATCAACACACCTTGTGAGAGTTTGTTAAAACTATATACATTTGTTCCAGAACCAATTCCACTTTTAGTATCTTAAAATGGATTTATATTCATGATAATACAATTCCTCTATTCTTAGAAACGTTTTTTGTTTTAATATACATAATATAATCCCTATGGAATTCACTAGAGTTTTTCTAGTCCTAATCCCAAAAATAAATAAAATTTTCCTCTGATAAATACAATAACAAATATATTCATTATTAAACATTAATTTGTGATTTATTACATTAATGTACAAATTATACAACAAAAAATATTAACAAGTCTATCATACTTTATAATTTGGTACATATCATAACTTATCGAACATGGGATACATGGATTTTGAAACTGCATTGGATAACCATGGGGGAAACAAAAAAGGGGATGAACTAAAAATCCTAGGAAGATAATAAAAGTGTAATAAATAGATACATTAAAGAAAATAAGAATTTCAAAGGAGAATAAAAAGGGAAATAATCATAAACATTAAAAATGATACATGATATAGCATGATAATAATAACCTGGGAAATGTGGAAATAACTAAAAACACTTCATCATAAACATAGGTCAAAGGTAAATTCCATGAAATCAGGATAAAGGAATTTCTATAAATTAATAATTATAACTACCTATCCTAACATTATGTATTTGGAAACTAAATATTATCAATGCATTGGACTGCTATATAATTGTAGGATCACCAATCACTTTCATTTCATTCTCATGTTTAATTGTACAACATATATCATATAACATTGTGTCATTTATCACCACATTATATAACATATACATGTAATTTGAAATAATAAAATGCAATTACATGGTCAAAAAGTTATTAGTGAATAAAATTAAACAACATTGATATGAAATGGGTTGATATTCATCAAATAGATGTTTTGTCATGGAAAATCATAATAAATTTTTTGGTCGAATAACGATTTCACAAATAAAAATTAATAATATGGATTGATGAGATAAATGTTATATCATAATTTTTAAATTATATAGGAATTAATAGGGATATGTGATGAAATATATCAATATTAGGAATTTCAAACAAAAGGTAAAAGACAAAAAAATGAATACATAAGAGAATGTGAGGATCTATTACTTCAGTGTGTTTCTCCAAATTCATGGGAGGTGCTTCATGAGAGTTTGGGGGAACCATGGGACTACTATAGAGAGTTTAGGTATGAGTATTTATTTTCCCATGTATTTTTAGTGATGATAAATGGGTGTATGAGTATATTTATATTGGAAATGATTGGGATTTATTTATAATTCAGGTTTTTGAATCTACACAATATAAAAAAAAGAAAAAAAATCATATCATGAGTGTATCTTATGTTTTCGTCCAAATTAGTGATTTTATAATTATTTTAGTAGAAAAATATTCGAAATTTATAAAATAATAGCCTTGCTTATGTGGGCATGAGTCATAGTCTTAATGAAATTATTTTAAAACCATAAAACATATTTCTTGTTTTGGAGGATTAATAATGTCTTTATAAAATTAATGAAATAAAAAAAAGTCTCATTATGGTATAGGTAAAACATATATTTGGTCATTTAAACCTTATGGGGTATTTATTAAATCATTTTTGCATCATTATGTTGTTATAATAGAAAAATAATACATATACAACATTTAATACACACACGAATATGCCATTGTCTTAGAAAATTATGAAAATAATCACCATTGAGAAAATTCCATGATATGATTGTAAAAATAATATTAATTTATCTATATAATTTTTCAAATTGTTTGAATCTTTTCCTTCCAAATAAAATCAACATTTAGTAAGAAATTCAAAATTTTTTACAATAACATTTTCCAAACCCTTATAAAAATCACATTTGTCTTCAAAAAAATTGTATGATTATTTATATTATATAACCATTATATAATAAAAATAATTAAATAAAATATTATTTATTTCAATGACTAATTAATTAATCATAATAAATTCCTTAATTGAAATTTTATATTACCCAAAATACTATTTGGATTTTATTGTATTAAAATAAAAACCACAATAATAACATGAAATTAAATTCATTATTCGATAAAAAATAATGCATATACATATATTTATTGGGTCTTGATACATATCCCTATAATACACACGATAACATTCTAAAATTAAGGTGTGTGATAGTGAGACTTTCATGGGGTGGTTCGATGTATATAGGTTGGAAAGTGGTCTCAATGAGGACGATCTTCTCCCATAAATGGTTCACTCATGCTTATGTTTTCGGATCTCAGCATGGGATTTGTCATGGGAAATTACTATAGATGTTATATCCTTATGAAGAGCCAATAAATGGGATTCAAATGGTAGGATCCTACTATTTGATGACAACACTTCCATTGTTTGTGTGAATTGGATTTGATGAAAACAAATATGTATACTAATCATATGATCACTTTTCAATGGTTATACTATCAATGGTAATGATTCTTATAGTAATTTATATTTTATAGCAGATGATGAAAAATAAATAGCTGAATATGTTTTCTAAAACCATTTTATATAATAAAAAATTTAAATAAATCAAAAAAGGTGTTTTATTTATAACGATTCGGGTGTTTATGAACAATGTACAAAGGTGAAATGTTCTTCCATTGTTAAATTCTAGTTTTAATCACATGAATCTATATGTATAGTACTTTAGAAGAATAAAGTGTCCATCTTACTTTTACTAAATTAACTAACATTATATGGTATTTAAGACGGAAGATCACCCATTTTAAATATTATTCCCATGACATAACCATCTTCTCCCATTATCAATTCCCTAATTTAAACACAAAATGATTTTATGAAATATTTTTTTAGAATACGTTTAGTTTTAAGATAACTTCTATCAACCAAAACAATGTGTTTTAATGAAACAAAACATTATATTAATATATTATTATTTATTATTATAGTTATAGTGTAGGGATAGAAATAGATCATGTGAATAAGATTAAACAATTATAAAAATATATTTTTTACATATGTATATGAAATTAATCATTTAATGAAGAACTAAATATAAATGAAAATAATATCAATTTCCAAATTAACAAAATATTTCTTTGAAAAATTAATTTTATATAGACCAACACATTTCATATAATTAAATTTAATAAATCAATTTTAGGGATATTTAGTGAAATTTATCTATTTTATATTCAAAAAATGTTCTTACATTCATCCTATGGTTTTTATATACATGATATAATAATAATAAAAAATTCACACTTAAATTTTTTTTCCTATAAAGACGTTTTTAAGTTTTTTCACCCTTAATTTAAAATTAATATTCTATAATTTTATAAATAAATTGGTTAGAAATAACTTTATTTCTTAATGTAATAATTTAAGAAATATTTTAGATGTAATTTTTTATAATTTATTGAAAATATTAATTTTTAGTGGATAATGAAAATTATTTGGTCTTTATTCATAATTTTTTTTTATTCAATGCATTTATAAGTTAAATTTAATTATAACATGGATTAAAATATAAAATTATTTCATATGTATATATATATATATACAATTTAATTCATTGAAATTATATTCAATTTTTTTAATATAAAAACCTTTTAAACATTTAATAATTGTCACATTGTAAAACAACTTTTTCATCACATCTGTTGGCTTAATTGTAAATTAAACATTCCCACCTTCTTCAATGGAAATCAGAAAAGTGTATTATATTTGTATATCAGAAAAATTCATGTTACATTATCAGTCCAACTTAAATTTTTTATTCTATAATTAAAAATAGTTAAAATTATTTATCTTGGTTAATCTTAAAATGAGTTTATAGGAGGCTTTAACTAATAAAATAAGTGTTATATTTCAATACAATATTGTAAAAAAATATTGGATGACCATATATAAATCGTATAATTACAAATTTATAATATATGGTATTTTTATATCTTTTTTAATGTAAATGAATTTGTCATTTTGGATTCTTTTTTATATATTTCAATGTTGTTTCCATGAGGATTTATTTCCCCACATATAAAATGACACATCCCATCCTCCTCACACATCAAAACCCAATTGGTATTCCCAAGACCTATGAAAAAATTAATTAATTCAAACCCGACACACTAAAGGCCAAATTTGTTATTAGGATACCCCCATACAAAGTCATTAGGTACAAACCTAAGGAGGATCACTAATGAAAATTAGGTTTGAACGCATACTAAGTAGGTCGAGACATAAGTTCATGGAAATATAGAATCTAAATTATTTATGAGAAATATAGACCGTATTGACCATTGATTTATTATTTTTTGTTTATACACCATTCAATTGAAATTTTATGTCATGAATATCATATTTTTTAATAGATTTAAATATTAATTAGATGTAACTCATTAATAGGTCTTATGATTCTATAGTTTCCTATATGGAAATGAATTTAATCTAAAATTGTATTATTTGGGAAATATATTATGTTACTCACCAATATAATATTATATGGTATATATAAATCCATTATGTTATATTATATCACTATTTTCCTTATTCCCGTGACTTTTATAGAGTACTTTATTATTATTATTTATTGGGGCATATGATTCAAATTTTATGAAGTGATAATGGTTTTATGTTACAATATTATTGTTTATTGGGTTGTTTTATGATCATGATTCCATGGTGATATATTATGATCTATCTATAAAGAGAGATATGTATCTTCTTATACTCTAGTTACTTTCTATGAATATATGTTTACATTTCAATTTCCTCTATATTACACATCTTTATGATTTTCAAGTTCATAGTTTTTTTTGGTTTCCATTATTTATCTTGATTTGGAGTTCACTCTAGAGTTGGATATTTTCTATCTGCATGAAGATTACATGAAGTGTATAATAATTACATACCATGTAATAAGCTCAAGGAAGATATTGGGAAGTGATATATGGACTGAAATATTTACACGACATTTATAAAGATCATGGAGTGTAATGATAAAAAATAAATCCTTTAACAAAAACGTGACATGAATGTTACCATACTTCAGCGTAGTGGATTATATGATGTGTAATGGTAATAAAAATAATTTTATCATCACGAAATTATCTTTTAGAATGATTCATTTTTTATTTTTTACTAACACATATGCGGTATTTTGTTTATCAACCTAGAGGTCACCAAGGGAAAATTTAGTAAGTTCTACTCCATTTAAATTACTGTGTTCAATGATTTAGCTTTATTTAAGTTTAAGGGATTATATTAGACTATTTAATCCTTCTACTCCATCCTTCATTTGGTCATAGAAATTGTATTGGTTTCTATTAGGTTTTTGATTTGTGATCTGATAGTTACTTATATCAATCGTTTGTAGTCTCTTTCCACACCTTCACATTCGATGTCTAATCACATGGTTTCCAATCATCATTATCAAAGGAATATACGTTTATACCAATTTAAGGTAGGGTTTTGTATGCAGATGGTCGATGATGTAAATTTTATATTGTTTTTGGTAAATTAATTTAGGTTTCACTTATAATTAAAGTGATATATAGTTTATAAAATTATCCTAGAATGAGAAATGATCGATAAATTTGTTTTTCTTTGAATAATTATTTTCAAGAATTGGAAATGGATATTTAAACATCAAATATGATTTCTATTGGATATGAAAATTTTTTAAAAGATTTTCAGCATGGTTTTGAAAGTTTAATTTCATAACTAGTACATTAGGAACCTTGGTACCACTGATAAAGAGACATCATTGGCCATACAATTTGTGGATGCACCAGGTTTTATACTTTTTGATATTGATTTAATATTGTATAACTCGATATTTGTTGGATCCAATTTCATGCATGATTGTGTTATTGACTGAATAAGAAGTGTTGTCTCATATTCTAGGGAACTATATATTTTTTTCATTTATGGTTATTTATCACAAGGTTTTTTTATCACCGATTATTTCTAAATGGGTTTTGTATGAGTTCATATCAGACAAGTTCATATGATTGGTTATTTTATGGATACTTGTTTACCTTCTTACTTCTGGAAGAATGTACATGATTTTTATTTTATAACTTATACTTATCATATTTATATTGAGAGAATAATAAATTATTTTATGAAAAGAATCTTGTAAAATTAGTTACAAATAAATTGGACATTAGAAATTTATTTTTTAAACTTTTTTCGTTTTAGAAGATAGAACCATGGAATTATTTTTATTAGAAATTTTATATACATTTTGGTTGTATACGATTTTGATTTTTTCAACCACCATATATTTAAATTTTTTTTTTGCTGTTTTAGGTTTTTTATTTCAGGAAATAGGTAATGGAAAGAAAATATTATATCATGATGCCCTCTCATGAGGTATTTTCTTTTTAAGTGGGGTTGTTTGGAGGATAATATTGGTCACATGGGGAATTTTTTATTATTATTTATTCATACATTAATGATTGACCATATAGACATAGATTGTATAGATATAGTTTAATTGTTTTCTATTGAATTGTGATCCTCTTGTATGTCTTATTTCGTTATATACATGCCTTTTTCAATTTTTATTCATCACATCGCCATGTGATGGCTAGCTCGGGATTATGGTTTAGTTGATATTGAGAATTTCTATTACTGTTTCATATCAGAGGAAGGCTCATAAAAATATATGTTATCATTGATAGTGTTTTGTTTACTGTCTTGGATATATTTGAGGTAGGAAAATCAAAATTCATTTATTATGTGCATAAAAAGAGCATGTACAACTTTCTTCTATGATAAAACTAAAGTTACCATGGATGGTCATGGAATTTCACATGGTTTGAGGCTTGAGGTATAGAGTCCATTAAATTAATTTAATGCAATATTTTATGTAATTTACCAATTAATTAATGTAAATTTAGTTCTATTTTAATAATTATTAATTGTTATAAATTTTTTATTTTATTTTACAGAAATGATTTTATCTCTCAATGTGGACCTATGATTTGTTGAATGATCTCATGATCAAATAGGTTATTTACTTTTTTTATTTTCAAATTACATTAACAAGATATATTCAAAATTTAAGAGAGGAATCTATGACATAGATTTTATAGGCAAATACACTAGTAGAAACTACTTTGGATGAATATGTAATCCACATTAGTCTAACATTGGGTCTGGGGGATGATTGAAACCTATGATGTTTGGTGGATCATAGGGATGAGTTTATAATGAATCATCCACTAGACATCCAAGGTGACAATGGAACATAATAATCTACATAATCTATTTAATATATTGAAAGGATCATCAAATTTTTGAAGACTCCAAATGACTATAATATGGGTTTTCCCATATATCTACTCGACGTATGGGTAAGAAGATGATAGAATTGTATTGTGAAATATATGTTTCATGAGGACCTTTCCTGTAATTTTTTAATAAATTATTTAACTAAATTTTTCCCCTGAGACATTAAGTGAATCATATAGCAAGGATATTATCTCCATGGATTATGGTGAATATCATTCTGAAGTATTCTACTAGTTCTGTTGAGATGGGGTCTTTGGAACCGGAGCTTTTCTCTAAAAAATATCTTAAGGATTGGGTTTTTAGATGGGTATATCTCCTAATATTAAATGTATTTTCATTCTCATGTTCCTTATGAACATTTATTTTGTAGTTGAAAAATAATTTTTGGATGTTGTAATCATAACTGGGAAGAGTGGTTTTGGTGGAGCTTCAGTTATTTCACTTTTTCACCAATTGTATCTTTTATATTGAAATGGAAACATAAGGGTGGTTAAATTATTTTAGGACCAATTATTGCTCATTAAAGAGGGTATAAATAGGTTTTTTTATATTAGTGTGTGTGGTCATCTCATACCAGACCTAATTTAATGTAGTTTCCAAATACATTTAATCATTTCATATTATCAATCCATATAAATCATTTTTCGAAAGTATTTTGTAGTGAGGTAAGGATGGATCCACTCTCACCAAGGGATTTTAGGTTCGTACCAATGCTTATGAGGGTTGTTGATAAAATCCTCATTCCAAGGGGAACACTCATGTGACCAATATTCATCATATTTATATAACATAGAATGCACAAAAGGAATCTAAAGAATGTAAATATACTCTTAAAGGTAAGGTTTAAATTTTTTCCTTTATATTGGTAGAATTAATTGATACATGTGCTCCAAATTATTTATTATCGATGAAGATAGTTTATGTGTTTGTATTGCATATAGAACTTATTCCATACCTTTTGGATCATCCCATGCTAGTGGGAAAGTAGTCCAAACAAGATTTTAAGGGTCATGTATGTCATGTGATGATAGACGAAACATAGGTAGAATGATTGAACTTGGTGTCTCATCATGAAAAAATAGACAAAAGTATTTAATGAATTAGATGATCATGGTTAAGTCCACGAAATAATATTATCACCTATGTGTATAGTTCTTCTTTTCTAATGTGGTAACTAATGTCTTTTATGGTGTGTTGTACTCTAGATCTGGAAGGTCATGGATGATTGTTACCAATGTTAGGGTAAAAGCTTGTCAATTTTCATATATTTTTATTTAATTTGTTATCCCTTATTTTGGTGTTGAACTTCATATATTAGTGAGTGTATAATGCAATGTCTTTCTAGATGTTTCTCTATTTAACCCCCATGGAGAGTGGTCATTTTTACTATTGACCTGCTCCCTATTATGAATTTTATTTCTAGAAAATATTATTGAAATGATTCTATATAGATGTTGGAACATAAGTTCCATCTTGTAGATATTTATCATAATTTATTTATTCATCCTAGACTGTCCCCATTAGATTCACCTACCCCACTTTCTGTGATGAAAATGGAAAGTCTCTAAATTTGATTGACTGTAGTATGTAATATATGGTTACTATCAAGAAAAATATTAATATCCTAGAGTTGATGATGTATTTAAGTAGGTTAAATTGAATTGTTCTTATATAAGTATTTGCATATTTATAGGGTATCACCCTTTAAGGGTTCAATAAGAGGATATAACTAAGAAAAACATCAGTAGCTGGTATAGGAATTTTGAGTTTCTGGTCTGATAATTGGTTTGACTAATACAACAATAACGTTAATAGATTTGATGAAAAAAATCATTCATTAAAAGTTTAAATAATTAGATTTTGGTTAATTGGTGATATATTGTTTTACTCAATATTAGAGGAGGATAATATGGTCAATTAAGATATAATTCCTCAAATCTTGAAGGAGTAACATCTAAATGGTAATATTTACAAAGCCATGTTATGGATCTAGGAAGTAAACTTTTTAGGGATTATGATTTCTGATAAGGGTTTATCATTGTTTCTAGAAAAGATAAATGCAATTATTTTCATAAATTAACTCAGGATTGTGTTTTAGATCCAATGATTCCTGGGCTTGGCTAGTTATTTTTGATGGATTGTTTAATACTTTTACATGATCTCATCATCGATGAAATCATTAAATTTTAATGGTGTAATGTGTGAGTGGAATGAAAGATATATGAGATGTGATGAGGATCTAAATAGGAGGAAACATCATAAACATTTTCTATTATTCTATAAATGGGTTCAGGTTACTAACTTTTTTGTGATACTTGATTATTGACATGAGATGTGTTTTCATGTCGTAAAGATATGTAGTTTCCCATGTATCATTCTAGTTATTCCATCATGATAAGAACATCCCAACCTAAAATATATAGTTAGTGTTGGTTATGTATTCCCTATAAATGTAGAGTCCGTATCCATTTTTTGAGTAGTTTATAGAGTATCATTATCACATGATCCTTAAATATATTTTTTTATCTGAGATTTATGAATTTATCAATGAGAATATATGAAAAAAATATTTAGATTAATTTTATATATGTTGAATATACCATATGATGTAATATGTTATTTCTATTTATTTGATGATAATTGTTTTTGATAAAATATGTGAAGGAATCAGTTAAACCATGGTTTCATATCATTTTATTTCAATGAATGCTAACTCATATTTTTCTATGAATTTTCCCCTCATACATATGACATGTACTTATTTTATCTGAATTAGAAAAAGAATTTATAGTGGAGACACCATTGGTGTGTGTTCATAGTCTCATAGTGGAATTTTTTCTATAAAAGGATAACTGTTTCATTTTCCATGAGGTATGTATTGTTATATAGTGGACACTGATATTATTGATCTATACACTATAGTTATACTAAGACATATCACAACATTATATATTGGTATTAGTGGATGGGAATAAGGTAGTTGATTGTATATTTTTTATCAAGATGTCCCACTCTAAGGGAATTAAGGTGAAAACCAGAAACCTTATGATTTTTTACAGTACATACCCATCCATGTATGGAAGTGGGATGATGTTTTTAGGGATTTAATTATTGATATTCTATAAACACCTAGTGGGAAGGATGAGATTAGTGTGTTCATTGATCAGATCATGAAATCAGAATATTTTCTTCATACCAAGTAGACGTTGAAGGTAAAAAACATGGTGATTTTTATGGCTAAGAGATTGGAGACATCATGGGGTTACCTCTATGTTTTTATTTTTCAAGAACGTTAGATTCATATCCATGATCGGTAATGGTTTATAGGAGTTAATGGGTATCCATATTAGACTGGTAAGAGATTATTATCCACTTATTGATAAAAAAGAGAGTATTATCCCTGTTTCTATAGATATACTCTATGATTGTGAGCATGATTTTTTAAAATATTAGGAAAAAATTCATTTGATTGAGATTTACTATGTCAATAGATTTTAGACCATGATTAGTATGTCACCCTTTGGGAATTTGTATAGGAATCTATATAGGTCTCTCTTGGGATTGAAGAGTTGTGAGATCGGACCTTTGGTGGCCTAAGTCTAGTTTAGAAGACCATAGTGATGGTGTAAATGATCGTGAGAGAATCGATCAGCACATAGATTTTTCAAAAATTACACACATACAATCATTGATAGGAAAAAAATTTCATGTCACTTTATTTAGGTTTTCTTAGAATATAAACTCTCTTGGGACATTGATGGTTGGTTATGCAAGGTTAGTTGGAACCATGGTTTGTGGTCCCCTTTGAGATCATTGGACAACTGGTGATGTTGTCCTATCATTTGGACTTATTATCTAGTTTGAAATCTATCCAAAATTTGTTTCATGATTCCCAATTTATGAGTTATAAACCATATACATCCCATGTGATTAATTGGGAGGATTTTGATCTTGTGACCCATATTGTCCAAGCGTTTAGGAATATAGATTGTTGAGATAAGGTACTATATGGTAAAAAATTACTATGGTAACATTACTATGGTAGTGTGGATGATATTTCCAAAAGATATGGGTTATATAAATTTCAATCAGGTAGCACTAGAATTAAATTTTTTGAGTCCAATAATTCGATGTCATTTTTGTGATGAAACATTTATTTTGGGGAGATTGTAACACACCATTATAATTTTGTGTATTAACATTCTTTTGTTCATGTATAGTTATTTATTTTGAGTTCTTTATAGAAATAGGATGTTTAATTTATATAGGATGATTACACACTGTGTAATGTGATTATATGAAATTTTATAATCACTTGGAATATTCCATAATATGATATAGGGATTGAATGATTTACCCTCATTGTAATATGTTCAGGATGTTTATTGTTCAAAAATTCATTTTCTAACAAAAATGAGAAGTTTTTTCATCATAAATGATATTTATATATAACATTACATATAAGGGTATTACATGAAATCTAATTTTTGAAATTTAGGATTTTAGAGTGTTGAAAATCTAATTCATCATCAACTCGTTTGAATGATTTTGAGTCTCTACTTAGAGGCAAATTGCGGTGATTTTGGAGACCTCCTCTCAAGATGATTAACTTTGTTCAGTTATTGATCTCTATTGTGGTTGGTTTTATTCTCTATTGATATTTAATCTATTTTTTTTATCATTTTTTGGATGTATCAACTGCATTTTCGAGGGTTATGTTTTAGATTCATGATCAGATTGTGTTTTCCTTTGATCCATTGTAGTTTATTTTCATACCTTGTCTTTTGAAAAGTAATCTCAAGGTTTACAATCACCAAATTCAAATAAAGTATTTTATATATTGATTTATATCATGTGTGACTATGAAGTGGTTTAATGAAAAGAATTTTTTATTATTATTGGTAAATTACTTTTTGATATTCATATTATTTATGTGATATATGGATGAACATTTTTCGTTTAAAGGAAAATGTCTTCAAAATGGATTCTTATTTGAATAACTATTTTCATTAATTGGAAATGTTTTTAAAAAAACAAAATATATTTTATTTCATTTTATAATGTTTTTTAAAATAGTTAAAAAGGTTTTGAAAATATATTTTGACTATTGGAAAATTTGGAACCATGGGTGGGTCTGGAATGAGACACATGTAGCCTTTCTGTGTGTGGAACTAGTAGGAAATATCCTTTTGGATATCAATGGAATGTGGTTAGAATTTATATGGATTGGATGCAGTGTTATGCTCGTTTAGGGTCTTTAGAGTCTAGCGTGAATTATATCGTAGTCTAGGACCCAATAAGTGGTGATTTATTATTTATATTTATTTATCCCATGGTGGCATTTATCATGGATTGTTGCTGACATTTTTATGTATGATGTCATATCACATAGATTTGTGTCATAGTTTTTTCATGGATATGTTATTACATGATCTAATTTTATTCATTTATATGATTCACTATTTTACAACTTCTAATAGTAACAATTTTGGATTGATAATGTTAAGGGATTTCATGAAAATTAATGGGGGTAATGATTTAAAAATTAACTATACTTTTGAAAATTATTTATAAATCTATTCTTTTTCTAAATGAATGAATTTTTCATTCATTTTATTAGACCATATATAGATTCTGTGGTTGTATCCTCCTAGGCGTTATTCTCACAAACTACTATTTCCATTGGGTGGTTTTACATTTTTGTATTGTAGGATAAAGGAAATTCAAATAAAATCGTTCATCATATTATATTCTATTTTGGACTTTTCAATCATAAAAAGGTGGTTTAGTGGTGACTATTTGTCCCATGGATAATTTTTGGTCGTACTTTATTCATATTGTTTGATTTATCTAGTTTTTAATTTATTTTATGTATTTTTTCATATCTTTTTCTTTTTTTATGACATTAGTTCTATTTCATCTTTTTTTGATACAATACCTTATTCTATTTTATTTCTCCACTTCACCATGTAATTTATATAATGGTTAAATGGGTTTTTTGGCCATTAATGGGCCTATACTATTTGCATGCTCAATATTTTAGGAAAATATATTTAATAGAAATATGCTTTATATTTCTTTTCAGTCGAAAATAAATTTTCATCAATTTTAATGTCTTTTATAATTTTTTTAAACAATTTTATTTCTATTCATTAAAAATTTATTAAATTCATTAATACCCATCATTGAATTTTTTAAAAATAGTTTTAAGAGTTTTATTCTTGTTAATTTTCTAGTTATATTCTTATCACTTTTTAGTAATAATAATAATGAATTATTTGTTTTATCATTCACGAAATGCACTTAAATTCATACCATCATGAACAAATAATATTTTGATGATTTTTTATATGTTTGAATGGACATTTTAACAAAAATGATTTTCAATATCTTTGAGAATTTGTAGTCTTAAAAATTAGTTTTTAAATTGAAATGATTATTTTCCTCAACTAATGTTTTTAATAATATTAAACGTATCACTTATATGATTCCACGGTTATTTTTAAATTAAATTACATTAAAAAAGATTTATATTAAAAAAACATTTTCAATGTGGAAATGTTATTTTCATTAAGAAAATAATAATTGAAAATTCTATTACATGTTTCCAATGTTATTATCAATGAAAATAAATTTAAAATTATTAATGTTTTTGGAAGTTATTTTTTGATTTAAAATGGTATTTTACATGATAAATGATCTGTGGGATCATTAAAATCATTTTTCATCCATGTTGACATCATTTGATGTTACTGAAGAAGCTATGGGTATATATACCAATGATACTATTTATATTTATTTTTAATAGTTTTTTTATGATGACATTAATTTTATGAAACTTATTCTATTTTCCCTAGGTTATATTATTATGAAATGATAAATTTTGTATGAAACTTATTTCTCTTCCATATATTATGATTTCAAGAAATTTTTATGAAACAAATTTATTCTCATTTACTTCTATATAATTAGTATTTTGTGATTTTATTTCACTAATATATATAATGTTAATTATTTTATATATAGGACATATGTATACCATCAATGAATTGGTTACGACTGATATCATCTGATAAAAAAAGTTTTTGAATGGGGATTAATCGCTGTTTAGTAGGGGACTCTATCCACTATGATAGTCATGAGTGTGAACCGTTACTAACATGATGGTTTAGAGATTGAACCTACTCCAATATGATAGTCTTGTGAAAGAACAATGAATGATATTATGGTTTTGGAAATCAACCTAATCAATTGTGATAGTATTGGGTATGAGTCTTGTCTACTACTTAAATGGTTTTTTATGTTTTTTTGTATGTGACAAGTCTATTCCATATGCCAATGTAATATTCTCATGGATCATATTATTTTATTCAATTATTATTTATGTCTTATAAATTATGAATATTTATTCCATGAATCATGTTTTTGATCTATGATATTAATAGTATGGTTTCTGGAATCTAAGATCCCATACTAAAAAACTTATGCCCAAAATAATCTTACGTGATCATGAATATCTGCCATATTAACCATTGCGGAATCTTTGAGATATCCCATTCATAGTTTTTCCTTTACATAGGTTATGATGAATGGTTTTACGTAGAGTCTGTGTATAATGAATTATATGTATAATGATAATTATGTGGGTTGTTGAAAATAATTCAATAAATACGAATATTGTGTATCAATTCCCCAAATACACTGAAACTCTATAGTCATATGGTATTTTTTTTGTTATCAGTATTAAATATTCCTAAAAAATTAATTAATATTTATGTATGTAAATTAAAGTTTTCAATAGTTATCATCAATGGAGAGGTTCAATTATCCTTTGGAAACTAGTATGAGAAAAAATTAGATAGGTCTCTAGTGATATGGGTATTGACACATCTGTGGATATATATAGGTATATATTTAAATATTAGTTTAATTATAGTTTTACACATATAAAAATATCATATTATTTGGAAGAATTATATAGAAACTAGTTTCCATAAAATTAAATCATCGTATGGATACTAAAATTAGAAATATATTTGGGAGAGTTGTATATAATGGTAATAAATATTTAAATAGTAAGTTGAGAGGCACCAGATTGTTACCTCGAACAAAACAATATGGCTTTCTCCACACCTAGTTACACACTCCCAGGATAAATGATTTGGATAATCAAAATCACATTATGAATCACAAGGAATGATATGATGAATAAATATGAATGAATATGGTTATAACTATTCAATAAATAATTTAATAGAAAGTTTCATGATCTATAAATCTCTCAGAAATAGTTTTTCAGGATTTTGTGATTACCCACAATGGTGAGTGTTAATGAAACTAGGATTTTTATTTTATTCAATTACATGAACCCGAAGGAATATTTTCAAGGAAAAATGAAATGTTCAATGAAATTATTTCCCTTTTGAGAAACCATATGTTAGGGGAGAGTTAATGGAAATTTTTTTTTCTATTATAACTGAATATTCACATGATGTTAATCATGTTGATAATCCTAACAGGAAAATGAGGGAGAAACATATTGTTGAGTATTTAATGAGGCAGTTTACTCTATCTATTATTGGATTTTTTGATAAATTGGTTTTTGAGAAATGTATAAGTACAAATAAAAATATATTTTTTATTCTCTAGTGTATGGATCATGATATATAAATTTTGGATATATATACATTGGATGGTTAAGTGTATTAGTGGATGAAACATATCAAGAATACAAGTTGACAAGTTAAAATTGACACTATTTAGTGGAAAATTCTTAGGATAATATATTTCTACAAGTACATTTATTTCATTGTTCATTTTTAAAAGGATAATTTTTTCCTTGAGTTTAATAAGTAAGGAAATGAATTTTTGGTACCTATGAGATGAAGTTTACAAGACATGCAAGATATGCTTCTAGTATTATCAACCACATGAATGTTTAGTTTTTTGATCCATTAGTGTCTTAAAAATATATATGAACTATGTAATCCATAAGTTATTTTAGTTTATATGATAAGAATTTTTATTTTTTATCATTATATAAATAGAGTTTTGGATTACCAATCCATTGAATGATTTTGTTAATAAAAGGGAGATTGAATTTAATATAAATATACAAATCATGAAGATAAGAAGATAAGTTTACCATTATATTAATAGATTGGAAATAAACACGTATTACATTTTTATTGTGGAAATATTCAATATATTATGTGTGTAAAAGAAGTTCATCAAGGTGATAAATGATTTTGTGATTGTAAACAGTTATATATTTATGATAATAATTGAAAATCACCATAATAGGATCATACAACATTACCGTTATTAAAATGCAATGAAAATATGTATTATACGAATCATTTCCCCAATCCAAGCGATATGGAGGTTGATAAGTTACAACAACATCTGATGAAAAAAAGACCAATGGATATCCTTTGAAATCCATACTATTATGGTAAATCATAATAGTTATAGAAAACTTATCCTCAACTAATTAGTTCTGGATTTCATGGCTGCCCTAATTTGAATGAGACCAAATATGATATTCTCAGAATTTATTATTCCATATAGAAGATTTTTAAAATAATAAAATCAAATTTGTTATTATTTTAGTTCAAGGATGATCCAAATCTTCCAATAGGAATGTTTTTATCAATAAAAATTCAATAATTAAGGAACAATGTATTAATTATATTAGGGAGGTATATAAAAATTTATATAATATTATCCTAAAATTTATTGATAACATCATGACTTTATGAGTATAATGTTGATCAGAAGTTCAAAATCCTATACCCTAATTTCATGGTTTTATGTGATCTTAATTTTCATTAATAATGATTTTTTGGGTTACATTAATGAAAAAACACTTTGGTTATGAATTTTTCAGATGTTAAATGATGAGTGAAAAAAACTAAGGGGTTTCTACAACCCTTATACATTAGTAAATTAAATTGAGAAAAATACCATAGAGTTTTTCATGAGACCCCCAAAAAACTAAAGGGAATAATGCTATAGGGGTTGTAGTTGATCATATTAGTATGTAAGTGAACTTAATTTCTTCCCGAGAATATTTCATCCTACATATTATTTTTTGGATATAAGTTATGTATCTGTTATGGTTTTATTATTACTATATTCAGTTAAATATAATAGATATCTATGGATTACCTCGATGATCAGAAGAATTATTTAGAGGAACTTGGTTATAGATTTTATTTTCAAAATAGTATATCTTCATCAAACAGATGGTTAGTCTGAGATAAAAATCCAATACTTTAATGGCATTCTAATAAAATTTTATATAGATTTTATTATTATTTGGAATTATAAACATCCACTTGTAGAGTTTTCTTATAATAATATCATTCTAAATAGTGATCATATATCTCCATATGAAGGCCCTTGTTCAATGGATTAGAAAATTAATTGTAATGGAATGATGTTGTATGAAAAAGAAATTAAGAACTGGTGTAGCTAATGAAACAGATGATAATTTTATAGTCAATCATCAGCATATAAGGGAATCATAAATTCTATAGAAATTTTATGCTTAATACCATCGATGAGATCTCAATATTAATGTTTGTGAGAAGGTTTTTCTATAGATATATACATAGATGAAGGTAATTAATTTTTAAATATTAAAAAAAGCCTTATTTATATCGATACTAATGATTTTTTTTTCTTATTGAATTTTAACTTATCAATTTTTTCCACCAAACCTCTCACAGGTTCACGATGTGTTCCTTGTACCTCCCTTGATTTAATACATACATGATCCATAAACAATGGTAATCTAATAATTTATACTATTGGAGAAATATTTTTCTTATCAAGAATAACTACTGGTGATTTTGAATCATATAACGAATGTTTTAGGAAGCAAGATCACTCACCTGGTAAAAGTTTTGTGGTGAAACCACCAGCTTGTGGGAGCTATATGGGAACATGAGGATATAATTAGGAAGAAATATCCTTAGTTTTTAAATAAAAGTGATTGAATTTTTTTTTGTTAAAATCCATATTAATGAGGGTATAAAATAACACCTTGAGAATTTGTTAAATATATTTTATAAATAAATTTAATTTCATCAATAGATTATGTTACAAACATTAATAAATTTTAATAAAACATGGAATGATGTTAAATTATTATTATATAATACAATTTTTATCTCCTAGAAATTATACTGGATGTTATGATTGTATTTAATAAATTTTGACAATATACATTTTATACATGTAAATATAATGGATTATTTGTGGACTATATTATTAGAAATTTAGATAAAAACCATTTTAAAATGAATTACTTTTTCATGAAAATTTATTTTAATGAATTCTATCGTGTTTCATATGAAATAATGAAATAATAATAATTTATAAAATTATTTTAAGGAAATATATATTAAATATATAATAAATTTTTAAATATTCATATTTTATTATTTCTATTCATGATATAAGTATATATCTATTTTTTTTCTAAAAACACTAATGTTCAAAAACTAGTATTTTTGCCTTTGGTAAATAGTTTTTAATTTTATTTTCCATTTTTAGAATTTCAATTTAAATAAGTGAACTAAAATTTCAAAAAAACAACTTAAAATTGTCTTTGAGTGTTTTTTATTAATTTTTTGAAGTGATATACTTTTCTATTAATTGTAAAAAGTAAAAGGATTATATTAAAAATAATATTCTCATTAAAGGAATCAAGAAGATGAACATTATAATTAATATGGTTTTAAATAAAAACATAGTATAATTATATATCTTTTAATCTAATATATATTAGTGGAATCAATTTAGAAATTAATATTCATATAAAAACATTTCAAATATTCATAACATTTTTCTCTGGAAAACCTCTTTTTCTAACAACGATAAAATAAATTTTAAATTAAATTTTACCAATTATGATATTTTTATTAGATAATATGGATTAAATATTTTTGAAGCTATAAATATTTAAAAATAATAATAAAAACTTAATTTTTGGTCAAAATGAATTTTAAAAATAGTAAAAAATAATTACCATGGGTACTATTAAAATGTTTTTACATGTGGGTAAAACCTAACATATATGGATAATATTTCCATAAAAAAAATTATAAATAATATTTTCTAGCCATGTTTCAACATTATGATTCCCTTACTCTAATATATGGTCATTTTCATTCTTTTGATATAATAATAACATTATCATTTTGTAATATTTTGGGATATTTACAGGAAGTATCCAAGTGGTTTCTTTTCAAAACCTATAATTGGATCTATCATATGATCTCCTCTTGAAAAAACCATTTTGTATATCCAAGGCATATCCAATATATTTTTTATATCCCTATGTACATCCTAAATTCCATATTTTTATTAGTAAACCCTCATACAATGAAAATCGGTTTATACCTATGGAATCTCTCTAAATAGGAGGATGTTTAAACATTTATGAATAAAGTTGAGATTATGTTAAGGGATTCCAATTATATTTTTTCTTTCAAGATACAATTTCTATAATCATATCTCCTTGTGTTTTGTTGTGTATATACTTCCACAATGAATTTTTAATTCATGATTTTAATCCTTATAATATATTTAATGTTCTATATGAAGTTTTTATTTAATTTTTTTATTTAATGGGGCTTATTATTCAAATGATTCTAATGTCATTAGAGAATTTCATTTCAAAATTTCCTTCATAAAAAATGTTATATAATGTGATAATATTATTTTTGACAAGAATATAAATCACCTTTTTGTATTAGACTATGAATTTATTTATTCTTATAATATTTAATGTTTCATTGGATGTCATTCTGTAATTGATATTGTGATTATAAATAAAGTGAAGTGATATGGGTTTGATGTAACAATATCTTTTTTTATAGGGACTGATTTTAATTATTCTACAAATGACTAAATTGTATGATCTACCTCAAATAAATCACATTTTCTTTCATCTCCTCTTATTATTTTATATGGTACACATTTTTTATTCAATTTCCCCTCTATACATAGTAATTATACCAAAAAATCACTTTTAAGTAAAATAGGAATTGTTTAAATTTTTTGTTTGAAATATCTATTTCTTCTATACCAATCATTTATAATAAATTTGATAATAAATTCTATAATATTTAAAAAGATATTTATAGTGATTTTTATAGATGTTTTAATTAATAAAAAATTATTTTAAATGGAATCATCTTGTCATTTTTCAAATGAGGTGATTATAATTTTTGTAATTTTTTTTTGAATGCATTATTTTTTGACATGTGAAGCATGAATGAAATTTTCCACCATAAAGACTCAATAATGTTTTAAACATTGAATTATATTTTTAAGTAATTTATTTTAACATTTTTTTATTTTTAATTTTATAAATAAATTTTGTAAATGAAATGTTTATTTTCGTTCATAAATTTTATAAATAATCATTAAATATTCCGTTACCATTTTCCTTGGTTATTTTAAAACAAAATGATATTCATATTTTTTTATATTTTAAAAATATATTTTGAAATTGTAATGGTTATTACCCTTCATGAAATTTTATATATAATCATTAATTATTGGTTTATAATTATCTAATTTTATATTCCTGGAATATTATTTGGAAATCATTTTATCTTTTAAAATGTGATTCTGAAATTGAAATGATTAGTTTTTTCAATAATGTTCAAAGTGATCATTGAAATCATTTTCCATATAATATTCCAAAAATGGATGTTACTCATGATTTATAATGGATTAAAACATTGATACTATTATTATTATTTCTTCAAATGGTTTATTCTTATATTGCTAAGTGTTTAATAAAACGCATTCAATTTTCACTGGTTATCATTCAATGAAATGAAGAAATGTATATGAGTCATTTTTATTATCTAGAGGTTGTTCAATGATGATTTGTTTATGCTATCAATATCATTTTAGGTTATTGTATTTTATATAAATTTTATGATCTTATGGAAAACATATGTATGATTTTCATTATGGGTTGTGTGGGACATCTATCACCCTTTAATGCATTGGTTAATGATTTGTATCTCATGAGATAAAAAAGACTGGAATTTGGAGTTAACCAAATTTTAAAAGGGTCTCTATCAACTATGTTAGTATTGGGAGTGAACCATTACTACAATGATGGTATGGATAGTGTACCAAATCTAATATGTCAGTATTTGGAGTGAACCTTGATGATTATTATGTTTTGGAGAGTGAATATAGTCCAATGTTATATAATTTTCAATGAGTATTGAATACTATATAAACTATTTTCAATGATCATGTTTATGAAACAAATGAATGAATTATTAAAATATATTGTTCATTTAAATCATTTTTTATATTACAAATCTTCATAACTGCAAATATTTATTCCATAAATTATTTTTATGATATATGATATACATGATATGCTTTTCAATTTCTATGCCCACGTTATTATACCCTTATTATCATGTCATTTATTTTTAATCATAGATATCTACCTTGTTTACCTTATATAAGAATATGAGCTCACATTTTCTTATGGATGCATCAAATTGGTTTTGATTAAAGGTTTTATGAAGTTTTTTATAAGAAAACTACTATGTTGGAAGATATCTTTTGGGGATTTTGATTAAATTTCATTAAATAATATGAGTGTGTCTCTAGTATACTATGACTATAAATATTTATGGCTCTTTTGTGAGTTGGTATGACCTGTATTTAATATTCATATTAATAGGTTATAATATATATATATATAGGTTAACTACAACAACCCCATTGATTTTGTGGTGTTTTAATGAAATTTCCAGTGATTCAATGTATGTATCAACTAATAATAAATTCCACTAATACCCCATATTTATAATTAATTTATCATAGTATCTTGGATGGGTTTCTTGAAAAATTCCACTAGATCATGGTATAATAACTTTATTCAAATTGTAATTTTTTATTCCTAGGTATAGGGTGTCCGAAGACAATATAGGTACATTTTCACGCAATGATTTATGGTGGTATTTCACCATGGTTTTTTCTTTTCAAATATTTTTTTAAAATTGAATTAACTAGAGAATTTTTTAATTCAATTTGTTTTTTTCTATAATGTGATTCCTAGGATATTAGTTGATCCTCTAAAGTTAATTCTTTGGGGTTTTGGTGTGATGATGATGGATGGTGAGTTTTTGGTTGAAATTCCCATCTTATATTAAATTTTATAATGATTTCAATATGTAATTGTTCATTATGTGTTGGTGTTTTTTGTTATTTATGGCTTCATATGGTTTTTTTGGCAGAGTGAGATGTGGTGATTTTGGTTTAGCTTTATTTAGAATGGGAAGAGATACTATGAATTTGAATTTCATTTTATGACTTCTTAGATAGGTATGTGGTCATGGTTTTATATGGTGAATATAAATGTTCAGTCTCAACCCTAAGGAAGATCAATTTTTTTTAATAATGAAATTTTTTAATTTTAAATAAATGGAATATTTTAAATTTCAATAATAATAAACATATATTTTCTCATGGACTGAGTAGAGTGAAAAATTCCTTGGTGGATCCTTGAGCACCAAATTACATGCCTCAAACTCTAATGACAAAGAATATGAATACTATTTGATTACCAGTAACATTTGGAATCCATCAGGGTTATGACTATATTTAGGGAGACCTAATTATCCTCATTTAGGAGGCCACTAAAATCTATTTTCCAAAGCATAGTGGAAAATATATATTTAGCTCCATGTGTCAGTCATGACTGTAGTGATAGAATAGATCCACTGGCCTTATCGAATTTAATATGGGGTAGTGTATTTCCATAAGAATTTTTAATACCTATATGATTGGAAATTGGTTAGATTATTGACAAGTTATTTTTAAAAACCAACCTAACACCATGACATACATTGAGGTCGGATATGATCCATAACTCTAGACCATTTTTGATGTGGATTTCCCATTATGCTTTTGAGGTTTTACCAAGTACAACACAAATAGGGATCTCAATTTATTCATTGTGATAGGTGTCGAACCTCACTCATGGTTGAGAAAAATGATCATATAAAGGGTTCCAATGTCGTAACTTGATCTAGGGGACTTATGGTAGGTGTCCCAAAGACTGGATGTCCCTAAAAGGGTGTATTCTATCATAGTTAATGTTTTTTGAGAGTGTCACCTTAAAACATGAGGCATTGTGTGATCCATAGAGGTATTAGTAATATAGTCTTGTCAAACATCGGGAATGATATTTTTTAATAGTTAAATCTATTGATTAATTCAATCCTAATAGGTTTTTTTTCAGTTGTTACAAATAGTAAATTCCTTGGGGTAGTCTCTTGTATGAATTTGAAAACACCCCATGTTTGGTGGTCTGTGATACTAAATAAAATACCCTTTCAATGGTGGTATTTAATACTAAAGAGTGAACCCCTTGATTGGTGGTATGTGATACTAAAAAAATAACCCTTATATTTTGGTTTGTGAAACTATTGGTCGGGTTGGAATGGATTCGAAAATGGGACTATATTGGTTCATAGAAGTAGACTGTCTAGGATAAGTGACATATTATATTAATTGTTTGGCCTTTAGTAGTTGTGGTTGATTACCTCACACTACTGGGGTTTGGATGATAGAAACCATTTTACATAGTAGGTTTATGTATTCCGTTGGTTTTTATTCTGAGACTTATCATTCCCCAAGTCCTTACAATTTATACCAAGTATATCATGCCCTATGGTATCATCTCTTGAAAACTAGGGTGTTGTAGTCCCTAGGATATCAATATGGTTAGCATGATCAACATGATACATATAGGGACATTCCAATGTTGTAAGAAGTAGTTATGATAAATTGGGGTAGAATACATAAGGATAAACAATGTTTTATTTATTTATGGACATTATTTAGTTAATTAATTTATTATTATTTGGAATGTAACATGATAATATCAATAAATTTCTAGTTATTCTTCATAACCGGTTTGTGGCTACCTCATGAGTTAACTACTCAAACCCTGATTAGGCTTCCTATGCAGTTGGGTACCCAAAAAACACTTTATAAGTGGTATGTTGATGTTGGGAGAAGAATTATAGTTATAATCTCAAGCAATATATCTCACAATCATGTAATAGGGATTCAGATTAGGTGAGTCTAGAGGTTTGGAGAAAGCCCACAATTGATTTTTTTAATGCATAAGGTATATGTGATCATCCCATTACATGATTTTTATTTTATAATTAGATGATTGTATACATCTTCACTATCAAATGTTTCCATTTTATTATCCAACAAATATTGACATGATTGATGTGCATGATATTATATTATTTTTTCTATTATTGATACTCTAATACAATGGGTTATAGTCTACTCACTACAAAACCCATGACCCCCTAAAAAATTCAAAAACTTCTAGTATATAAGGATACCCAATTTAGACCACATAGCACCTTCAATCCATTAATTATTCAGTTTGAGTTGGACAAAGATGTAGTAAATGTGAATCAATACTTTTTTAATGACATATTTCTTGGTCTATGAAAGATATGAGTTATACGATGTGTCAGATCATGTAATGGATATAATAATAGTGTTTCATGGACACCTTTAATGGTAATAAATATATAATAATAGGGGAACATGTTATCTATTTATTGTCCTTGATATTATGATTCTATGATTTTTACCATTAGAAATGCAACTGAATTATATGATATATTGAATTATAGATTATTTTGGATTTGTCTCTTTGCCTATATTGAAACTAGTGTATCGATAATCATGATAAAGAATGTAGGATTCATATAATATGTTTAAATATTCTGGTTTTATTATTATCATGTATGATATAGGTACTTCTATTTAGAGTGTTAAAAATAGATCAAATGAAATTCTCCTAAATGGGTTTTTGGGGGAATTCATCTTAGATAGACCAAGATGAAGATATTTATTTCAGATGACATTTCATGTGAATATATAGTTACAAGTTAATTTATAAAAATGACATATTCCATTTCTATATGGATTTTGATATGATCTTAGTAGGTATATAAAATCACATGATGCCATTTTGAAAAACCTTGTTGGTTGAGAGTAAAATTTGATGCCTTTTTATTAAATTATGGGTTAATTTTATATAGATTTGGTTTTATATTATTATAGTAACAAACTATGCATTTTTATCCCCATATCTTTTAATGATACACTATAAAAATAAACCATTTCACTGTAGTTTCTAGAAATATATTGTATTGTATGATTTCATCGATCCTGAAAATAATCACAAATTATAATGTGATCCTTGAGGGTTTAATCCTTTAGGTTGATTCACAATGATAATTGGTTCCTAATAGACTAATGGTGTTTTCCTAATACACATGGTGCACATTTTATGGACATTAGAGTGGGTGATTACAATGATGGATGTTGTTTTATAATTGAGATTCTTGTCATGATGAAACCCCAGGGTTCATTATTATATATATACAAGACATATTTGATGATTGGAATAGATATAAACAATTATAGTCAATTAAAACATTGGTCATTTATTTTATTATGATGTTTTAGGGAATCCTTAAAGGTGATTAGCTTAGTCTTATTTGTAGCTTAAATGTGGAAGGTCCTAGTGGGTTTCGGTGGTTGGCATCAATTCATGGGACGTTCATTGAGGATATGAGTACAGAAATTTATGCATATACTTCTTTAGACTATTATCCTTGAGTTACTGTTTTTCTGAATCGAAGATGGTTTTAAAAGGAGTGACTATTTGGGTTCCTAGAAATGATTAATATTGATATAATTTAGTATATTCTGAATATTAGGGGATATTATAATTCTTTTGGATAGAAACCCATTTGTAAAAAATCATGTGATTGGCCATAGAAAATGTAAAATTCTAGATTGATATTGGATTTCCAAGGTAACAATGGGATAATAAAGAGACACTGCACAACCATGAAAAACTATTAATTTGGAATAAAATCCTAGTTCATATGTGATGTAACTGTTGATATTAAAATTAATTTTAGTATTTAGTAATACAGAAGTGTACACCAATTGATTTTATGTGATATTGAGGTAGTTCATGTGGATTATGTTTTATAAAATTCACTCCAAAGTTATTGAGATTAAATTAGGATTTACGGAACGAAAGATTTTTAGAATATTCCAATGGGATTAGTATATTAGCGATTTTAAATTTGAATTGAGATCTACATACAGTGATAAGAGATATCTTGTTTATATTAGGGTGTGATGGAATCATCGATCTGAGATTGGACATCACCAAACATAGGTGGATTAGTGAGATGTGTAGTAGGAATCATAATGATGCTGATTCCATGAGAGGTGTCATATAAAGGGATGATAATCCATTAGTATGACTTGTAAATTGTGACACAAAAGATTTTATATTGTATTAAATTGAGGGTACACTCATGGAGTGGTAATATTTGATACAAATCATTGAGGAATCACTACTTGACATGTTTGTGGGTGTCCCCCATTTTCGATGGTTTTCAATGGATTTGGTGTTGATGTTCCTAGTGAGATAGATATAATTGAATATTAGGTGTTCATATTAATACTCAGGTATAAGCATGATGAAGAAATAATTTTTTTTGGAATTATTATAGTGTGTGGATGGTGTTTATTGGGTGTTTCATTTATCTGTTGAATTCATAATATACCTCCCTAAAGGGCAACAATATATTTGTCATGGGTGTATATCCCACGTGTGTGAAGTGATGTGGTTGTATGAGAACTGTTAGTGGATAGTATCAATGGCCCAAAATATTATAGAACATGTATATAATAGATTTGAATATGAATTATATTTTCAACATGTTTTATGTGTTGGTATAGGGATCATGATGAGAGAGGGATGATCCATGTATATGTTGGGTAGTAGATGTCAGAGCTTATAGATAATCATGACGAAAATTAAGGCTGTTTGAGGATTCTACCATGGAATCTCACCAAGAGTTTAATTTAGAATTTTTTTGAGTATTTTCAGAATGACATGATGAATTTAAGGGTTAAGGTATCATAATAAGGTCTTTTGATGGATGCCTTATTGATGAGACAATGTGTTTTTCGAAAAAATGAACTAGATGATTTCAGATCAATGAAATTTAATATTATTGTATATGATAGTATTAATAATACATAATTAATTTCATTTCTTATATGATGGTTATGTATTGGGGATCAGTTGTGTTTTCTTAATGAATTTCTAGTGAGTTTAGGATTCTCCATTAAGCAAATTTGTATCATAATGATAATTTTGAAATCAATGACAAGGCATGAAGTTATAATTGTAATTGTGCTCCCATCTATAGTAGAGTCTAGTGAGTTGGACACTACACTGAGAATGACATGGATTTCTTATAATATAAAATTTATAAGGTGTCAGAGTTATTGATTTCAATTGGACCTTTTCTAAATACCCATATGTATGGAAGAAATATAAACTTAATAGACAATCGGTATATGACACCGTGTGTCTCCTGAAAAATGGAAGCAGTAAGAAAATTGTCTATCCAAGTTGGGGATTACAATGAGATGTGTATAATGTTGTAACCAAAGAGGATCCTAATATATATAATTGTGTAAGGTATTGTCATTCAACGTTATTGGGAATTACATGGCATGGTGATCAGGATAGCTTGGGATGTCTTTTTGGACGATTAGTGAGAATTTGTGGGGATGAGAACTATTATCCAGGGGAGATGGTAATACAACGTGCTTGAATAACTGTGAGAACTATAAAATGAATTTGAAATTTTAAAATGGTGGGTGTCTTCTTTGAGAACCTAGAATAAAAAAAAATTTCTAAGAGTTTGAGAATCCTTAATGTGGTATTTTAGATGTCGATTAAGGGTTTTATGGTTTCTTAAGAGCTCAGAGAACTGCTAGAGGGGGATCATGGGGATGGGATACTTAAAATCAATAGAATATCTAGTGACTAGTTTATGATATATTCAAATGTATGGAGTTACTCACTTGAGAAGCCTATGATGTGGTAGCCCCTACTAAGTATCTGGTGGGGATTTTATGTGTGGAAAATTACTAAATTTACCGAGGCTCTTTTTTATGAAGGGAGATCACCATTATTTTCTTTTGTGCTCTTGACAACCCCATATCCTACCCCATATCCTCTCCTAATTTTCCACTATTTTAGTGGTTTTTATTTTGAAACTATGGGGTACTCAGGGTAAATCTCAACTTATTCACCCTTTATTAATATCCAAATAACTCTCTAATTATTTATTATCTCTAAGTAAAGATTCATTATTCGATTCCACCATATTATTGTGTAATTTTTTGTTTCTTATGGGTATTTCCTATAACTTATAGAGGAGACATCCTAGGATAGTGCCTAAATTTTGTCTCACATTGTTTGTATGAGGTATTCCGTTATGGATATTTTTTAAATATTATTACATAGAATTTTATTGAAATGATATATTTAGTACTATTTTCATGGATTCCACCTAGGGTGATGTTGGGGGTCTGATTTAGAAATATCATACGTTATTAGTCATTGATCCGACTGTGGATAGGCCACTCGATGCGGTTTTAGTGAATATTCATAGTTGAAATTAAATTTATTAACTAATTCTAAATGATATTGAAAATAAGTTGCTTGTGTTATATGTGATATATGGATTCACATGGGTTTCCAGAGTCTATGTGAGCTAGGATGGTCTTGGCTAGATATTGATAGTTAGGCTAAAATCATCATGTCTTAGGAATTTATATGTTCTAGCTTATTGAAGACATTGTTGTCCATGGTATATTCAATATAGTATTATGTTTTTTTATAGTGTATCTATTTGTGGAGTCTCACCTAATCAAACATTTTTTAATAACTATAATGTTAAATTTTGATAAAATTGCTTATTTAGTCCTAAATTTTAAAACACATATGATGTTTCTTGGATCAAGAATAGTGGCAAGGGCTACGTGCTATTGAAAAATATCATACATTTTTCATCGTCCAATGCCAAAGTCCATGAATGATATTGTGATTATATATGATATCCAATCCCTTCGAGGGGTGTACCCAAAGTATGTGGTACTTATCGAACCACATTTAAGAGACCATTCTGATCTTGGGGGGTATAGGTGGAATGTTAATGTATAATATTTCCGTATATTCCCCAGAGAACCCTATTGATACTTTAGAACCCTTCGTCTCATTGAATTTGTCCTGGGGTGAGTGTCCCTCCCACATGATATGTGAATACCAATGTGAGAAGATATTATATTCCTTTGTTATGGACCTAGTGTGTATATTGATATACCATAACTCTAGATATTGAGGTGTACCATGAGCTATCCCTCTAGACCATTCACAATATTTTGTTCCCTTCAGTCTTATGTGGTTTTAAAATGTATGAATCTACTGAGGAGACTGATTCCCCTTTTGTGATTGGTGTTTACTCAAGACATGATATAGGGTTTCATAATACCATGTTGGGTTACCTCAGTATGATGTGGTGATACAAAATCCACATATATGGTGGTCAATTAGAATAAATAAAACACCACATTTATATAAGTATTTGATACTAAATAAAATATCCATAGTATGGTGTTTTTATGTACTAATGGTAGTAGGTCAATGGATTTAGAGAAAATATTATATTGTTTTTGGATAGAGGATATAGAAACAGAAGATAAAAATATATTTTTTTAGATCATCTGAATAATTTAAACATTACATGAGAATAACTTTTTCTCAAAATCCTAGGAACTGATAATTTAGTGTCTATGAGAAAATATTACATTGATTTTGTTTTTAAAAAATGTGTGAATATTTCTCAACTTTTGAGTGACACTAGGATCCTTATAGAGGTTTCATATATTATAGTCATATTCAAAACATTTGTAATGGAAAAAATAATGGCGTGAGATCAAATCCTTTGTAAAATTATAATCATATAAAATTATGATTATGATATTATACAAATATGATATGAATCATAACATGAGATCATAAAATAAATGGATGCAATCATGAAAAAAATGTATAAAATAGTATCATGGAATAATAAGCATGTGAAAATAATAAAAAAATATAACATCACAATCATAAATCAAGGGTCACAAAAAAGTCCATCATCACATAGGTGGAAAAGTCCAACTATGGATTTTTCCCTCTACATTCCAATATTCATAGTGTAAAATACCTATAGTGCATTGTGTTTATAACCCGTTCTTATAAAAATGTGGGGACTTAACATGATGGATTTGGATCACACCCAATTCCTCTAAAGATTGTTAAAAAAATCTAATGGGGTGTTTTTTATATACCACATTTATATAATCATGGTGGAAAATGTCATGTTGTTGATTTTGTGCACTCCCCATTCCAATTAATGTTGTGTAAAATTTACCATGGTGGATTGAATTCAATCCCAATTTACATAAACATTAATATTTATATTAATTTATTTTTATATTATAAATAAAAATATTAAATACATTTTTCAAGAACAATTTAGTTAAATTTTTATTACAATAGATTTAATAGTATTCCCATTTTAGAAAATTGATATTTTATCATGATTGTACTAAAAATCATTTTTGTTACAAAAATATAAATAATTCATCTAATGATAATATAGAAATTCTCATTTTTAGAATATGGATAATTTCATAAAATTGATATAAAAAAATTAAAAAATATTCTTTTAAATATGAAAAATTAAGAACACATTTTTGATAGAATATTTATATTTTTAAAGAAAATTGAAACTATAAAACATGTAGAATAATTTTGATCAATTAATTATTAAATTTATATTTACTTATTTTATAATCCTTGTTTCAAGGTACATATCACACCATGATCTACATATAATATGTACCGAAAATTTACAATATCATTGAATTAATGGGGGTGATTTAACATGAAAGGATATCATTGAAATTTCCACATGGTTGAATTTATCTCGCATAAAAATTATTGAATATATTTTATGTTTCATGTTATTATAGTACATGGTCTAGAGAGAAGCATAGTGAAACAAACTCTATTATATTCACAAACAGATGAGCTTCATAAGTTAGAATTCATATTTTATGTTATATTAACGTCATGTTTTAATTTTTATAGTATCATAAGATGATTTCAAATTTTACTTCTTGTTAAGATAATTGTTTTTCTCTAAATAGATTGAACAAGGTGATTTTGTACATAAGAAAAAAAATTTTAAGGGAAGGATTCTATGACATGAATGGATTATAATCCAATAAAAATTGAATAACTATTATATATTATTGATAAAATAATATTTCTACTAGATGTTATTGTTACATATGTTAATAGTTAAGGTAATCATTTATGTCATAAGACACCAAAAAATATATTGTGAGGAATATTTATACCTAATAAAACCTAATTATCACATTACACTTAATTGTTTTAAATACATTTAGTATTCCTTTATCCAATTTTATTGGATGTTTTGGGGTTTATTATATTTATTACCTCTTATATAGGTTATCTATTTGTCATTGTTTCCAAATTTTAGACATATTAAAAAAGAAAATGGTCGTGGATACCTAGGATAAAATGAAATTTTTTCCACTACGATAACTAAATTATACATTTTTCTACATCAACATTCTACTCAATGTCCACCATTACTATAGAGAAAAATATTTTTAGTTATTTTTATACAGCACACTGGGTATCCCTTCCCACATTTTAAACCTGAATGAAACTAAATCTTTTCCCCTAAAACATCATCATCAACTAATCTTCATTGAATATGCATTATTCTCTAATTTTTCATGTTCAAATGTGCATAAATATTCTTGATGTTCATTATAACATGAGAAGGTTGTGTGTGGATAACTGTTATATTTGGGATAGAAGACACTATCTAATTTAGATTTTAATTAACATGCTTCCAATAAGCTCCAACATTTTATAAAACGAAAAGTGTAATTTTTTAGTGATAATTATTGACATTATATGAGAATTATAATAGGTAATATTATTTTAAAAGCATAAAAAATGTATTAATTCCAAAAACCATTACAACAGTTTTCAGTTTAAGGACAATCATTCATTTTTAAATATGTGATTATTTATATGGTGAAGTATCTTAATATATAAACTAATTCTGTAAAAAAATAATTTAGTAAAAATGGGTGATCAATAGATTTTTATTTTCCTAGTAACATACATATAGAGTGTCTATGTAGGTGTGGGGACTTAGTCCCACTTATCATACACCAAATTGAAGATTGAGATGATTCTCAAACAACCATTTTTAGGGTAATTACACTTTTGGTGAATCAGTTCCACAACCACTTACACATTCCAAAATCAATATAATGTCATGATTTCTTGAAAAATAACACACATAAAACTTTAATAAAATTTAGATTTGTAATCCAACACATAGACTTATCTTTTATAATTATACATATGGTATTATTTATGTTTTTTATTATATACATACCCCAAAAAGTAACACTATTCATAAAAAATATAAGACCATTAAAGATACGAACTACATCCACCAAAGATAAACCTATCTTTATATTCCATTAAATAAATAATATAAATTTAGATCTAAAAAATTAATATGAAAATCTATTTATCTCATTGTTTTGTGTCTTTGATGACCAATTACATAAGAATCCTGTTTTTCCAAACTTTTGAACATTTTTCAATTATTGAGACACAACGGAATCCTTATAGAATTATCATAAGTTGTATTCAAATTCACAAATAAAAGAATATGAACATAAGAAATGGGTGATCCCAAAAACACATTTAAATAATAATTAGTGTAAAGTTTGAGGGTGACATAATACCTATATGATTTGAATGGTAACATGATACCATAAAGGAAATTTCCATTAACAATGAGTCCCGACATAAGGAATGGATATCATATGATAATAGAATCATAAATATGTGGCATAGATTTGAAACCTGACATCAAAATTATTATTCAATTCTCACACCCAAGGATGTCATAATTGTTTTTATAAAAAAACACATTTGATTAGGTTTTCACTGTATTCCCATAAATATTGTAGAAAATTTCCAATGGTGGATTGGGTTCACTCTCTATTTTTATAAACATCAGGCATAATGTAACACTGTGGTTTTTTTCACTCCACATTCCCATAAATATTATGTAAAATTCCACTTGGTGGATTTTATTCACTCCCTATCCCAATAAAATTTTTGGGGAATGTCCAATGGTGGATTGGCATCACTCCATATCGCATAAACATAGTGGAAAAAGTCCTAACGTTGATTTCATTTAATCCCAATTCCCATAAAAATAGTGATTTTTTTATTTATTTTTCTTATATATATTGGTTTCAAAAACTAATATGTCATTTTAATATTGTATTAATAGTATTTATTCGAACTTTATATAAAAATTTTTATTTTTTATTATTGAACTTACAAATTTTTAATTTTAGAACAATCTCAAAAATTCAACTCAAGATGATTTTGAAATTCATAACATTAGAATTCAGATAATATAAATAAATCAATATTTTATTGTTTATAAATGAAGAATTTATATATTAATTATGAAGGAATTTGACATCCAAAATGAATATAATATTACATTAAATTCAAAATGAAAAAGTTCAAAAATATAAGTGATACATAATTTATTATCATTATAACCACATGATTGTATTGTCATAAATTATATTTATATATCCCCTAAATATAATTATCATAGACTTAATCATATGGTAGGCTATGCTGGCATCCTACAGTGGTGCTTATATATAATGTATCCCATTAAAATTTACATGATCCTGAATTTATCTCACATTTGATTTCCATTATTCAATAATTAATTGAGTTAATATTGGTATTGATCTACATAAAACCTATTGAAGCCTCCAACATTCAAATATTCAAAAATTGATCCCCAAAATCTAGAATTCTAATACTCAATTATTTTTTTTCATTTTTTTTATTGATATAATAATTTAGTTATTTCCATTAATAATATCTAATTTTATGGAAATATTATAAGATTTCCATTTTTATTTCATTTTTTAACTACATTTATTTAAATTTTTTCATTTCATGTAAAGATATCTATCGATATAGTATGCAATTAGAGGAAGATGTATACATAAAAATAAAAGGCCATTATAGGGGAGAGGCCCTATCATGTGTCATCATATTGGTATTTTTGTGTATTTGATTAATGTGGTGGTGTCCCTTGCACTTATATTCCTCATATAATGGGAACCAATATTTATAATGGGATAATGAATTCCATGAATTTTTATTCCATGACAATGTATTCTAAAAATAGCATTTTTTTCTACTTGTTAGGCCAGAGCCTTGTTTTTTATATACTATATAAAAGGAAGGCACAAACCTCTGGTAATTACTATTATTATAATGGACATCAAGAAGTCCTCAAGAATACAACTACACATGGTAATGTGGGTATGGTCAATCAAGGACAATGACCATATGATGGATTCTTATTTATTTATTTATTTATTTTCTAATGTTTATTTACTAATTATAGATAAGAATGTCAAATCTAAAAAACACAAAATTTTTTATAATGTGTGATTAAATGTTGGTGGTTCCCTAATGTGTTATGTACTAAAAAACTTCTTATGGTGCAACAACACCTGGGTACTTAGGAAGACTCTACTTTGGTTTTATGAGAAGGTTGGGAAGATTTTTAGTGTTTTTTTATCAAAAAGAATATCTTGTTGTTTTGTTCTATATATTGGGATGTATTAATGCTTTGAGGTTGGAGTAGGGCCTCTTTTTTATTTATTATTATTGTTAGTTTTATTTATTGGAATGAACCAGTGGTTAATCATCATTATATAAATATACGATGATATAACATTATGTTATCACATGATTCCATTATATTATCTCATACACTCATATTTGATGGTCTTTCATGATAATTTATTAATTTCAATGTTATTGGTTCTCTGAAACATGGGTCTGGTCACATTACAATCCCACACATTACCCCTCTTCATGTTGGCATCCTCTAGCATACAAATATGTCTTCCTGAGGTCATGTAGAAACAGTAGTTCAATTACTATTCATATTCTCCTGTCAAGGATTTTATATAGATATTATCTTAACTTTGATATCACTTATTTTATTAAAGTGTGTTGAATTATATTCCAACTCTTATATAGATGTTGTTTATAATGCATTAAAATTATTCCGTAATCAATTTTTTATTTTCACTGAATATTGTGATATCTAAATATATAATATAACTTGATAACAAAAGGATAAACTAGGACCTTATAAGATTTATTTTTAATAAATATTCCATTATTATTAGTTATTCATGAATAAATATTCAATATGATGGTTAAGGAAAACCCTAGTAAAAAAATAATCAGGTGACATGTCGTTAAGACTTGTAAATTAACCTATTTTAAAAAAGGTAACATTCTTATGGAATTAATAATATTTATTGTAATAGACTATAATTATACTATATTTCTTGAAATGGGACATATCTCCAATGTAGAGAGCATCATAATGATCATTATAAAAAAAATTCAAGTATAATGATGCACAAAATTATTTATTAGAATACTGTTTCAAATACCCCATGGATGACAATATTCTTGAGAGGAAATTACTTTCTTAGTCAATCAAAAAATATTTGTTATCAAGAAAATTAAATTTTCATGTAATGATGAAAAATTAAATGGAATTAACTGGGAATGGAAATAATTAATATATAAGAAAGTGTTGGATAATAGCATTCCGTGATTTATAAATTTGGATTATTAATGATAAAATTGAATTAATATTTTACAAAGTTATGTATGTTGTATATATGACGTAACTATAAGGGTTTGTGAAAATAATTATGAAAACAATATATTAATGTTTCAAATATGCATTTATATATTTATGTATGTGTCACAATAGTGGATTTTATATTTTATAGAGAACATAAGTAATTTTTAATTTATAAGAATATTAAAGTGATCGTTCTATAAATAAATGGTTATTGGGAGTTACAGTTCATTTATAGTGATATATTTAAAAATTATACCAATACTATAGTAAGTTAGAACAATGATTTAAAAAAATGAACGAGGGAGATAATGTGGTATACAATTTTCTAGGGGCTGGGATCCACAATGATTAAACCATGAGTTAACTAGTAATTATTCAATGTAAAAAAATTCGAATGTTATTGGAAAAATATATATGTTATAGTCGAAGAGTTGAATTTTACATAGGTTATAAAGAAAAAAATATATTTATAATATGTTCTTAATGTTAATGTAGGGACATCTATAATGATTATAGTCCTTCACAATTAAGATATTATATATTTTATAGATATACGATGCCATATACTATGATTGACTATGTCATGAAAATTCATATTGAAATATAATGGGAAGTAGTTGAAACCATCCTTAAGATTATATCTATTATTTTCCTAGAATATATTTATTATATTGATCTATTATTTAGAGGATAAAAATATTATATCTAATTTTATATCATATTAATCTAATATTTGATTGACTAATAACAAGAAATATAATTTTAAGGTATCTTATAGTTTTCAATTAAATAAAATTCAAGTATATTATAGAGTGTAACAATTATAAAGATTATTTCTAAATATTAAAATTTCTGTAATATCTCATTAATGTACATAATAATATATGTGTTTTAATTTAGTTATACAATTAATTGAAAAAATAATTCATTTCAAAGTGACCAAATCACCTTAATATAGGATGTATATTAATCAAAAGGATCATCTCAAAAGGGTATTTACATGAATGTACAATTTCATAGTTATTATATTTGTATGAAAGGTAATTATAATTACACAGTCAAGTAAAAAATAGGTAACCAAAGGAATTAAAATCATACACGAGATAATTAGTTTAATAATTTGATTTTTTTATTACATGTGGGAGTCTATTAGTATTGGTTTGATTAAAGAAACATTACGTATAAAAATTTGATGAATCTAGAATTTTAACATATTATATACTGAATTTCAATGTTATAAATCCCACCATAGTATTAGTTTTTGGGCAATTGTCACATTTTTATGTTTTAGTTGTATTTTGAGCTCAAATGAAAAAATTGATTAATTTCGGTGTTTAACTGTTTTATTTGTCTTCTGTATTTTGGCCATAAAATTTTCTAAATTGAACCAAATTGTAAAATTAGTTTTTTATAGGCTTTATTACATAATTTTAATAATTTAATCCTTCTGGAGTCCCAGTTCAATCAATCATTTGGATGCCCAAACTAAGCTCACAATCCGGACATCAAAAACTATGCGCAGACTTGGAATGTTTTAACTATGAGCTTGTAACTCGTAGATGAAGGGTCCGTTGGAGTTGAAATTTAACATGGTTCTGGAAGATTAATTAATGAACATATTTAATTAAGGAGTCCACGCCTGAATCAGCTGATTACAAGGACTTTAATGCATGGGAAGTTGGAGTTGTGGAAGACGAAGAGTCACCTAGACAGATTTAATTTTCCGTACCAAAACAGTCATAACTCGATCATACGAGGACCAATATGGCTGAACGTTTGAGGAGGGACGCGGATGATGATGTGAAACAACATTCAAGAAGGTTATATTTTCCAATTAATCCATTTAATGAGCCTAAATGTCGATGACATCTGGAGGACATAATTTGAGCGAGTTTTCCTCACCCATTTTCCCTATAAATATGTATCTCTTCTCCCTTTTACAAGGATATCCATTTTTAAGGGGGCAAGGTTGAGTATTTATGTTGTAATAGTAACTTTTAGTATTAATATATATTAGTTTATCTTTTCTCTTCATACCACCTTTCTTACATTTATTTTATTTTATGTATTCTCCCTCCGTAATTCCCTTCTCAACTCCACTAAAAATGGAGAACTAACCTCAGTGCTTGTTTGAGGGACGAAATGGTGGGTTGATTGAGTTATTGAGCTGCAATTTTATTATCCTTTATTCAAACCTAATAATTTTGTTGGTGGTTAAATCGATTATAGTGATCGGTCGCCCTGTTTTCTCTTCCACCAATATTTTCTCCTCGTTTATAAATTTTCCTCCCCTTCGCTATTTGTGTCGTGCATACGGTGGAGTATGGCATGAGTAGTGATGGTCACCGAAGAGGTCTCCTAGATGACTATAGGAAGAGAATTAACCTATATGTAAAGGTCTCGGTATGGGGTAATGACAATTCAAATGAGATGGTGAGGTGCGATAGGTCTTGATCACCTTATTGAATTGAATTTTGAGATTCTTTTCAAACAATGATATCAACCACCATGACCTCCTAAGAACAACTGAGTTCTTTTTTTTCTTATAACTTCATTCTGTATTGCATTTCATTATTCTATATTATATTTATTTTTTATGAATTTGATATTATTTCCCCCCCATTTATATAAGTATCATAATTTATATTAGTTAGTTTATAATAGTGACAATAGGAAAATAGTGCGTGTAAGCGGCCTCCTTGTGATTGACCCTAGGGTGTGCCACTATAGTGCATTATTAGGAAAATAAGAATTTAGTTGAATTTTTGTTCACGAAAAACCACTCTCATCATCATTATATTAAAAAAAATACAAGTATTTATGTTGATACATACATTTTTTATTCCCATTATATACTTTTTACCCTTTTATTCTACTTACAAAATAACTACATTTTGTTTTTTTCCTTTCATAGTTAGTGACCTTATATCTATAATGGTGAAATGGGTATGATATGAAGATATTATTAATTTTATTTTTTATGGTATTGATTCATTTTCCTCACTCAAAATAGGTTTATTATAACTATTAGGTCTTTTGGACCTTTACAATTGTGAATTATTGTTAGTATTTTTTCACTTGTTGACCTCCAATAGAACGATATCCATATGAAATACCTACCCGTAGGTGTTCCCTGAAATATTTGTTACTGGATAATTATATTTTTATGTTTTTTTAATGGGATTATTTCTTGAGATCATTATTATTTAATATCATGAATCACATAATAATATTTATAAGTTCATATACTTTCACATACTAATATCTATAAATTCATTTAAATGTATCACATGTCAGGTTCAAATTAAAAAATGATGTTACCTCACTATTTATGAAATTAGTTACCCTTTTTGATTTATGGAATAAGATATTATAATCCATTTGGATAAGATTAAATTTATTGAAATATATGAATGGACATGGTTATCGTAAGGATTCAGATCTCGTTACATAAAAAAATCAATATGATACATTAAGGGATAATATAACTAAATTGATTAACTCATTATGAAATATTAGATGGTGAATGGATCATATTATACTTTTTAATTCATAATATATTTTATATTTCTATGATATTTAACCTTCCAAAATGGCAATCGTTTGAGTTTTTAGATTCTAATATTTCTTTTCAGCTTGGACACATATCAACTAGTAAGATACATTGAGAGGAATAAACTACATGTGTCTCAAAGGTCATCTGATTGGTACAAATTTTATATTTTTTAATTGAATCAATCATAGTAAGAGGATAAATTCCTATTCATGTAATTTATATCCTAAATAAATCCAAATTATTTTATTTGATTTATAAATAATGGATCTGAGTATTTATATTAATATATATATATATATATATTCATAAGTTGTTTTTGTTAATAGAAAATGGATATATATATATATATACTTTTTTAGAGAGGTATCAAAGTTATTTTATGATTCAAGATTATAACATTAATTTATTTTAATAATTATTCAATAATAATTTTTTAATTATATTAGGGAAATAAATATTTTTGTAAAGTGAATATTATAAAAATAATAACCTAAAAAATAGTTATTTACCTAAAATTTAATAACATGTATTATTATTTGGGGACATATTAAAAATTTTTTATTGAAATGGGATCTATCCTAAAATTATGAAAAATAGATGTGACAAATCGAATATTTATTAATTCTATAGATAAATATATGTTAATTTTTCTATAGGTGTCAATTATGATTTATGAGTAAAAATACATTATCAAAAACCATCTAATGTATGCCATGAAAAAAACCTATCTCGTTCCATGGTAGGTCCCGAGAAAAAATCACAATCTCCGTAAGGCTTCAAACATGATATACGGTATTTAAATATAATGTAAGAGAATAATTTCACCATCAAATTAAAAAAATAATTATAATCAGATATAACATAACATATATTAATAAAGCAAAAAATGAATGAAATAATAATTTTATAATCATTATAGTAAAAAATATCATCATGTGACCATATAATAACTCTTTATATCTCAAACAATCCCTGTCATAGAACCCAAAGAAATCACATGAATGATGAAAAATTAAATGGAACCTAAATAGGAAACATAATTCTTTCAGATACCTAATGATTTTATCTTGGTGTGAGTGAAAACATACCCAGTAGGATCCCATAATAGAGTTTATGATATAATATTTGAAATAAATCTCATCCTTACCTATCTGAAATAATGTCACTGAGAGTATATTTCACACATAAGTATATGAATCCAAATTATTAAATGATTTTAAACTATTCATGTTTTCTATTAAATGATATCAATCACATTTAAAAACCTCAATTAGAAAAACCTATAGACAAGAAACACATTAATAAAATAAAAATTATACATTCATATTAAAATAAATAGTATTTAATATTGTTTTAGAAACCCATTAGTAAAACAATATAAAATTATAAATAATAAAAACGAGAATAATAAAAATATAATTTCATTTAAATAATATTAAACAAGAATATTGACTATATTATGATGCAATATGTGCCAATATGACATGGTAAAAAATCTAATTGATAACCAATTAGAGTTATATATAGTTTTATAGGATGTTTTAATATTTCATTATGTATGATATTCTTGAGAATTCCAAAATTGGGGAAAAAGTTTTATTTATGTTTCATCCTATACACAAGACACACGACTAGCCTACAACTAGTCATGCCATATTGTAAAAATGCAGTGATATACTAGAATACAACTATTGGGAGATTTTAATTGTTGTTCTATATAGTGAAACATATATCCATATATCTCACCTAGTTATTAGTTTACCCTTAAAATAAAAAATATAATGAAAAAAAATAATGATGTCAAAAAATAAATAAGTATTTTTAGTAACCCTTACAAAAAATCCATTAACATTGAAATAAATTCCCACTGTTACACTATTTTTATCACAATGATAAGAAATATCCCCCTAATGGGACAAAATAATATTCATGAGAACAATAAGTGTCTCATGAGGGATCTATAAAATCATAATATAGAAAATATTGGAAATTTCAAATTGATAGTTAATAAAAAATCTTTGGTTGTAAATTCATTTATATGAATATTTAAGAATATTTTAAATCATTTTCCAATCAAATAATTTTAAATAATGCTAGAAATATGTTATGGATATAATTTCTTATACTTATGAAAAATTTTAATTGTACAGGACATCGTTTTTATTCACATTTCAGTGCTCACATGAGGAAAAATACCATTGAAACACTAATTTCATTAAAAAATTACTTTAATAAGTTGTTCGAATTATTAAGCTTACAAAAATCACTTGAAATATATGAAAAAATAAAAAATATATATTTTGCGAAGTGAAATATCATTTTATAAATTTAAAATTCCTCTCTAGATATAATATATATATTTTATTTAGTATATAATGTATTTAAATGACATGAAATACCATATAAAATTAAAATAATGTAATTAAACAAAAAATACATCAATATGTAATTATTGAAATAGATGTTGTCATCTTTGATGGTGAACACCCAAATAAGCAATGGAAGCCACTCTCCCCCTCAATATTTCAAAACCCAAATCTCTAAATATATAAGCCACCATGAACCATAATCAATCCTTATTAGACAGTAAGAATTTTTTTGGCAAGAAAATGTTGGGAAAATGGAGAATGGAAGAGAATAAAGAATAATATAATTGAAATAAAGGGAGTTCATTCACATATTTTCATGAAACAAAGTTAATATATCATCAGATGTAATGATATTGGAGGGATTGATCACCCTCATATGAAATTAGATTGACCAAACCAATCATGTAATTGAGTAGGGGAAATCCGATTAAATTTTTTATGATTAGAACATGAATATTATATAATTGAAAATCATGGATGATTACAACAATTAGTTACACTAATTGAAAAAACATGTTCCAACTATAAAAAATAACTCTCTCATGTTGCAGCATATATAACATGGTTTCTTCTTAGTTTATCTGAACCATTTTAAACATTCTAACCAAATAACATATATGTATGGGATTTTTACATCATTTACATAATCATCACACGGTTATCCCTAAACCATGTTCTACTTTTATACATATAATAGTTCATATTAAAAAATAAACTTGAAGGCCTCCCACATATGTTTAATATTAAAAATTTTAGAAACAATATTTTCCAAACATTAATTATAGGCAGAATACATAAGGGTTATCCAAGTACACAATAAGGGTTAACTACATGGTTAGTACTCTCCTTTTGGGGACTGTGTGCCAGCCTTTCATCGTGGGTAAAATTATAAAAGGTCAAACTTTTAATCATGAAAACACTAAAAATAAAAATAAACCTCTAAAAATATAACATATAAAAACTCAACGTAACCCCAAATGTAAAAAATCTCCCCAATAATCTACATTCATAAACCATAATGTCTATAATAAGAGTGAATGATGATAGTAAATAAGATATATCCACAATATAAATATTGAGGTTTAATGAAGTGGAATATATCTAGAAGAGATAATAATAAGGGGACCACTAAATTGAAATAAGTATCTCTAAATGATAGGATAAATTAATGAAGTTCCACTTACCATTTATAAAAATAACTCATTCATCACGTTGATGCATAATATTTAATGAATGCAAGGAAAAATTGGGTTCTTTCAACCGTTTATTATATTAAAAAGTTGTGGGACTGAGAATTAACATACCAATAAACCATACACCTAACACTATATTTTTATTCAATAAATAATCCATGGAGTAACAAAATTCTATAATAGGTGAGTATTACCAAAGATCCTATTATATCTCCTAAAATAAACCACAATCTAAAGGAAACCAAATATCCATAAAATAAAATCTATCAGTAATCCCAACCGTAATCCACAAGAAAATACATGAACCAGGACAAAAAAATATCCAAAATGGTTATACATATGATTTTATATGCTTAAATGGTTACATGATTACATAAAACTACGATTCTATATCATAGAGTATTAAAAAACCAATAGTTTCTAAATAACCAAAAGGGAAAATCCTTTTAAGGATCCTGGGAACTTTTCCATGACCCACAAGCTTTGTGGTCATCAATCTATTAAAAAACCCCACAAAACATATGAGTTATCTGAAGAAAATATACCACAATCATTGATATATATAATAATTTAGAGTTAATCAATATCTATAAATTTAGATACATGATTCCAAAATTATAGACCAGCTAAAATACCTAACACAAACAACCACCATGAACTAAATTACACGTAAGACAACAATTTAATTATAATTTGACACAAAAATATTCTATATGTATTGTCCAATATTGCACACTGATGATAAATCTATATATATTTTATGAAATAATTCTAATAATGTATTGATGTTTAACATTAAAAAGGGAAAGAATAATTCCTCTTATTTTTTTTAGAAGTCTATCCCTTATAAACACAATCTTTTGTCTTGATCCCATCTAACACAAGATCCTAAATGTATGGATCTTTCTATATATATATATATATAATTTCATAATTATTTATATATGGAATCTATAATAGATCAGATTTGATTCGTATTTATATTAATGAAATTAACATAGAATAGAACAATTAAGTATAAAATGGAATGATGATCATTGATGACTTGTCTTCATACATCTTGGAAGGGATCATTTTCCAACAAAAAAATCATTTATTTCATTTGGATATGGGAACATCAAAAGTCAATCTCAATTGATATATATTTATTATAAAATTAAAAAAATCTTAAATCCCCATTATTAACAATATCGACTCTAGAGAATCATATTCAACCTATAAGTATGGAAGATTATTACTCAAAATAAATTTGTTAGAGTCCGTTTATATCATAAAAAAACTCTACGAATTGATCATGTGTCTAGAAATATTCAATGGTAAATTAAACCAATAATAAACAATACATAGTGCCATACAAAAGATCATTACATATAGAAAACATTCTTTTTTTCTTCAAAGACTCTTTAGGTGAAAAATATAATAATAAAATATTTAAATTTCAACCGGTCCATGATCTATAAATAACAACAGACATCTATATGAATAATATGAAAAACTGGAATATATACAACTTAGTAAAACACACAATAAATTATGAAATTTTATTTACAAATTATCCTTTACTCTCAGTTTCAATATTATACAAAATAAGAATTATATTTTGTAATATTAAGAAATTTAATAAATATCATATAAATACTATTTTAATCAAAATTAAATCAAAAAATATCACACATGTGTTTTTAAAACACCTCATTTAATTTTATTATAAAATCAAAATCTTTTCAAATCCCCTTTCATACCATTGAGTTTAAATTTAATTTCAAAATAATTAACTTTTAAAACTTTTTATGGGAATGAAAATTCGTTCTCAACCACTATAAAGAAGTTTTTATTGAAATACCCATTAAAGGACCAATTTAATCTTAAAAACCCATTCATCCAAATCCTATACAAATAGTATTAAATAATAAAACCAATAAATAACCTTTTAGATTATTCATATACCATATGTAATTTCACCTGTGTAACACAAATTGTTTTTAAGAATTATTATTATTTTTAATAAAATAAAATTCCTTTATGGCTTGTTTTACAAGCTACACAAAGTTAAGATAACTTTAAATAAAGCAACATGTCAATTAAGAGATACAAACAACATCGAGTAAAGATTTCATTAAATAAAACTTAAATATTTGATTCCATTACACAAAATAAAAAGTTCTTTCAATGGCTTTAGTTATAGGCATGATTGAGTTTTACTAAACTACAACATAAAATAAATATTATTATTAAAATATTATTATAGTTATCCCCAAACAATTAGAATTGTTTATATGAAAACGATTAATTAAATTACTATAAATTGGTTTATACGTGTTTATAAAATGAATTCTTATTTCATCAATTAATCATAATGAAAATTGTTAAAAAGATCAATATAATGGATGTGTTTGTATCAAAAACTATTATTATGGCCTAAATGGCATTTTTATTAATAAAAAAATTAATCTAACTTAATGATAATTTTTATAAAAATTATATATTATATATTGATGTAATTTTTTCAACATTAATACTATAATTTTTATAGGTTTAAAATAAAAAGAAATATAATTTTGAGAAGAATAAAGATCTATTTTTTTACTAGGTAGTTTTGCACATTTTAAAGGAAGATTTTTTTTAAAAAATAAATTTTAATAGTTTTATAGTATTTATTTCAGAAAATATAATAAACATTTGAAATCAAAATAGTATTATTTTACATGGGTAATTGTTTGGTATATTTTTGAGAAGTTTCAATATTTTATTAATAGTAAAAATTACTAAATTTTAATTGAAAACTGACATTTTTTATAACATATTTATATTTTTAAATTATATCATAATTAGGTTTTAAAGTTAAATTATATCAATTATTACAATAAATAAATACAATTTTTTCATTATTATAAATTTGACATTATCATTGTACATTAAAATTTTCCAAACTATTGAATATTTTCTCATTAATGACTTGTTATTTCGTTCATTTTTTCATTGTATTTCTAAAGTAATTTCCTACACATATGTAATTATAATTTATAAAAATGGATTCAATATTTTTAATAATAATAATTGATAATTTATAATAAGGGAATTATAATTTTTTTCCAGAAATAGTATTGAAAAATGTTAAAATTATTTTCAATGATTAAATGAAAATGAGTTTAAAAGGGAGTAAAATTTATCTTATGAGGACAAATGACCTAGAAAGATGCCCAAAACATATTTTATGCCGATATTTACACCATATAACCTATTTTATATAATTTATATGATTATTTTAGGCACATGATGTAAGGGATAACTCCCAATAGTGTTTACCTTTTGATATATAAAAGAATAGCACTCTACATCCTCTATAAAAGGAAAACCACACCCTCACATAATAACACATATATATCTATTAGTATTATCTAAAAACCATCCAAAAAATCTCCCAAAACTCATCCTATTTACTATTAATCCACACTTTTGTCAATATGTGAACAACGTAATTGCTTTGGTGTAGACAAAAGGGAGTTACTCGATGAAGAGGTAACGTTCTTCAATGAAAAACATTGTTTTATTTCCTTCTCAAACACATAAATTATTTTAATATCATGATTATATAATAAACATAGTATACTAATAATATGAACTTTTAGTTTGTTAATATTTTGGCATATTACTTCAAACACTTCAATTAAATAAGATACACAATCATCGTTCGTGTGTGTGGAAGATTACCACCTTGTGAACTGATGGGGTTTGTTCATCCATTATAACGTATAATGATTTCAAAAAATTATTTAATTAGTTTTTATGATACATATTATAGTTATTATATCTTCATTATTTCTTAATTTATACATAACATATACCACAATTCTTTACATTTTGTGGTAATATAATAACATCATTTGTGGACAAGTGAAGTACTGCCACTTCAAAGTGAAGTAATTCATTCATTATTTACATAAAATATATTATGGAATGGTTTAATACAAATATTGGATATATATGAGATAATAATTATAAATTAATGATTATATAAACATTTTATTTACTTTCTCTCATTGGATATAATAATAAAATAGAAACATCCTTTATGTGTATGTACCACCTACCATCTATATAAACAATGTATTCTGTTTCCTATCACCAAAGATTATGGGATAAGATAAACACTTATATAATGAATATATATATATATATTATTTTATCATTTTATAAATTCTTTAAAATAATTAATCATTATCAAAGTAAAAAAAAGAGTAATTATATGTCAAAACTTATTTTAAAAACAATGATGTTATTACTCGAATTGTAACTTTAACATGGGATTGATTAAAATGTGTAATATAAGGAAATAAAAATAATAATGGTAGGATAGATATGAATGTGGTTCTATAATATATATATAATATATATAAATTTATTATGTAGGATGTTTTCATATGTATAAAGGATTTTAAAGACTTAATTTAAGGCTATTTCTAGTCACACTTTTATTTATGAGAGATATATTCAATATTCACCACTCGTTTCATTTTTGGGATTTATAAAGCTGAATAATTTTTTATATTATTATTATTATATTTAAATTTATTTTTATTTGTGTATCCATTTTATTATCTTTATTTATGGGTTTTATGGTTCAAAAGACACCAAATTGGGAAGATAAATTTTCCCTAATTTACCTTCTTTGAGACACGTGTTATGTTATGCACATATAATCTTTTATAATTTGTATATAATAACTATTAACTTGTTATTACATTAATATAATTATTTTCCTGATAATATAATATTCCTTTAATTTGATTATTTCATGGGGATTTTGATTTAATTTTTTCTAAGAGGTATGTTTTAATGTCTACAATATCACAGTTTATCTAGATTGTTTATGACTTTACTTCAAATAATATATTATTGTGATTCAAATCTCATCAAATATCTTAAATTTAATTTAGATCTATTTAATTATGATATCTTCATGGAATGGTTCTATTTTTAACTATTTGGTTCTTAAGATAAATAATAAAATATTTTTAATAAAATACGACCTAATTCCTCACTTATGTCAAAAATATTTTTTATTTATCTTTTTTATTTCTAATTTTTTTTTCATGAAAATTTTTTAAATAATACGTCAAGATCATTTTCAAGGGAAATAAATTTATATTTTTTTTATTTTTTAAATGGTCTTTAAAATAGTTACCAAATTTTCTTTATATGTTTTCAAAGGTTATTTTGAATGATAATTATTTCAATGATTTCATAGAATCCATTACATGTTCTCAAATGTTATCTTCATTAAGAATTATTTAAATGATTTTAAATTATATAATGTATGTTTCAATGTTTTTTTTCAAAAAAAATATTATTTAAAAAATTTCAAATCTTTCAATATATGTTTTAATATCTATTTTGAAACAAAACTGTTTTGGAAATGATTTACTATTTAAAGAGAAATTAAAAAAAGTAGAAATGTTATTTTTCTCCAGAAAATTTTAAATGATTAAAATTCATACATAAAATGTATTCAAAGTAGTTTTCAAAGGAATTTATTTTAAAAAAATTTAAATAAAAAAATTATTTTAATGGAATAGTTATCATTCTTTTGAAATCCTCCAAGTGGTATTTCAAAATCCTTGCCCATATGTGAGGACATACCTTGATATATTATATTATTTACTAACGATATGATCCATGTACACCATTAATATTCATTATTTTAATTTTTTATTATTACTTTAAAACAAATTATTAATACAATTTCTATTTTATGGGTTATACCTGATAAAACTCTTATCAAATACACTTCCTTTAATGGGTTATTCTATGATGAAATGACCATGAAACATGTTTCTTATCCACAATTTATGATATTTTTAAAATTTTTTGAAACCCATTTTTACATTTGGGTCATGACATGATTAATGTTTTATTATATTATGGAACACATATTTATTATTTCACTGTGTGATAGGTGGGAAAAATTTCTTTATCCAATTCATTCGGTAAATATTTATATCTCATGCGAAAATGAGGCAGACAAGGTGACATGATTTATCCACTATGAATAGAAGTTGTAACCTGGTAAAATATATTTATTGTACTATGTCTACATATGATGTTGTCTATACATGAGTAGAATTATTGTCCATGATGTGACCTAATATGTTTTAGCTATCATCCATGAATTACAAGCAATTGCTTTCTATATTTTTGTGACTTCCATAATTCCGTGTTGTATTCTAATGTTATGATTTCATGGATTATGATATCATTTCCGACATGAATATTATTTAATGAACTGCCAATACTTATTCCATGAATCATATATTTGATCTTTGAAATTATGGGTCTGAACTTCAAATTTTATAATTTGGTTCTCATACACTTTTGTTCATGTTATTCTTACATATCCCCGTTTTTTACCCTTATTATGTGTGTGATATTTCCCATCCTTATGATTCCTTTACATAGGTTATGAAGATATATGTTATGTACGTTGTGTCTAAGAAGGGTGATAGTCATGGAGAACCTAGTGTGAGATAATTTAGCTCACCTATGGACTTTTGCTTATGTTCCCTTGTTTCCAAAGGAACTAAAATAATAAATTCATTTGTTATTTAATTTTTTAATGTATTATATATTCCACCCAAATAATGTAACATTAGTGTATGAGAGGCATCTGTGTCTATAGACATAACGAGAGAATAGATTTAGTCAACCCTTGTAATCATGGTTTAGAAAGCCATATTGAGGTCCCAAAGGAAATTTCGTGAAGACATTTATAAGTATGAGTCAATGATTAGGATATTGAATAGGAATTTCTATAAGGATAGAGAATGTAGGGTTTTTACAATAAAATCATGTCTAAATAATAAAAGTAGGTGTATATCTATCATAGATGTACGTAGGGGTAATAAACCCCAAAAATGGTACTGATCAAGACACGATTGGGAATTGGTTCACTAAAACAGGCCTTATAGTACGCGTGGTTTAACACTATAGGGGGGATATTATTCAAAAATTCACAACCTCTTTATAAACCATCAATAAAGGATTTAAATACATGGTGACATTGAATAAACTTGGATAAACCTAAAGTTTCATTTATTAAAGAGGATATTTTCATATTTTAGACACTTTAAAAGTGATTTTCCAATATTTTGTGGTTCCCCACTATAATTAGTGTTTCTCTAACTATAAATTATCATTTTAGTCAATAGAGGGAACCATAAAAAAATGTGTAAAGATTTGACATGATGGGAAATTTATTGATAAGTAGAAAATTGGTTTTATGACTAGAATAAAAAATATTTTTATTATTCCTAACAAGTTATAAAAAAAATGGTTAACAACTAATAACTTATCTAAATCTCATACTCACCAAGGAATATAATGATATAGTTTATTAAGAAGTAATTTGGTGGAGTCCAAAAAAAGAGACTTATATTCCTATGTGTTGAAAATTATGGATGAAGCACCCAAGATAATTTCTTAGGGGAAAAAGACCATATTTTTTATTGGAATTTCTAGACTCAAACAATTTAAATACAAAATGTAATTTAATTATTTAGTTAATGAAATTAATGGTAATATAGGTATCTATAATGTATTTTCAATATATTAAGGCTATAAATGTGTAATTTATAAGAATTATGAAATTAAATTCACTAAAAAGAAATCTTGTGAAGATGATCTATAAGGAGGTAGGCATAATGGTATTGTTGATAATGATGAAGAGACAATAGATAAAATGTCAAGGGAAGGAATTTTTATAGAATTAGATAAAAAATCGTAGTAAAATTTTTTAGAATTATGTTAGATTAAGGATGTATTTATAAATTAGAATTAAATGATTGAGTTGACTTATGTGTTAAATATATATGGATTGTTCAGTATATTTTTTTGTTAAGGATCTGAAAATTCATGTTGATTTGTATTGATGAACTAGAAAAAATTAATTTAATAGAGAGGTTATATTTTAATAAAAACTATTATTAACAGAACTTAACATGTAATATGATTTGGATTATAAGAAAATGGTGTATAGTTTGATTAAATATAAGATTGATTTGGATAAAGTAAATAGGAAAAAATTGAATAACGTAGAACTGATAAAGTATTTATTGAAAAATTAGTTTAGGTAATCATTGATGAAGTTTAAAAAATTATTGGTTATATGGAATGTATTAAATAATTTGTTCTTTTAGATGAGTAATGATGAAGGATTCTTGTTATCAGTAAGGAAAAATGTTAATTAATGTTATTACCATGTTTGAGTTTAATACACGATGAACATATTCACTTGTTTGGTATGTGATATTCAAGAGCCTCATTATATTATATGGGGATAAATTATTTGTTCATTCTGATAAATTTATTTACATACCTTCAAAAGTTTTAGATTTTTTTCTTTCACAATAATAAAAAGGGTAACCGTTTATGAACTGGATTATGTGGAACTTTGAATGTAGTTTTAGAGATTAATGTTTTATTTCACAATATTAAGATTTATAAATATTATATATCATATGATAACAATTTTTTAGGATGATACATGATCATATATGGAATGAATTATATGTATCTCTTTTTATCTTTTGATGTGTTTGTTCCTCAAGGGAAAAAATAACCTTCATTCCTCAAATTAGGAGATGAAGTGGAAATTTATCAATGCACAACCAAAAAATGATATTTTTCTTATTATATGGAAGGAAATCAAGTATGTATATCTCATTAGGAAATATTTTCCACATTTTTAAAAACATATTGAAAAAAATGGTATCCCTGTACCAACCTTTTCAATAAATCAACTAATCCCTTACATCATCATTTATTTATGGGTTTGTGGTCATTAAAACTATATATATCACCCACTTTCTTATGATTAATGATCATTATCAATAAATAATTATTTAAAATTTACTTACCTTAAAAACAATTTATTATGTTATCCCATGAGGAATCCTAGTTATTAGTTACTTTGGGTATCATATTTTTTTCCAGTATTCCCTTTACAATAGAAGTTGTAGTATTCATTTTTTTTTATGTGGTTTACTATAAAAAGAGAGTTCATGTTTTAGAACATTGATGGCCTAGAAAAATTTATAGGAGGAATTTAATTTTATGGGGGTACAATGTAAAAAAAATAATTGTTATTATTATTTGGATTAATTAAAAGTCATTAATTTCATGCATTTCATGCTACATTATGATAATGATTATCTTAACACAAAACCAAGTTATGTCTATTATACATACAACACCAAGATTAGATTTCATTACATGAAACAACTAAATTATCTTTTGTTAAACGCACCACTATGTTTTCGTTGTGTTAAAGATAATAACATGTTCTTTTGATGGCATGTGTTACACAAAGAATGAGTTTTATCGAACTATAATATACAATTAATGTTATTGTTAAAATATTATTAGTTTTTAACCTTTCAATCAGAATGGATGAAATGGATATTATTAACTATATAATGAAAATATGTTATACACATGATTAAAAAATGTAGTCTTTTTTGTATTAATTATAAATTAAAAACCCAATTGATTAAAAAAAATTTTTTCAATGAAAAACTAATTTTCATACTGACAATGGTGTTTTATCATAATAAATTCTATTAAACAATAATTTTTAATGATATTAATAAAATTTATATATTTTACATTCATCAAAATTTTTACCATTAATCAAACTTGTTTGATAAGAATAATAAAATAAAAGAAATAAAGTATTTTCATACAAAGTTGTATTTGTTTGAAAGGCAAATTTTCCACCTTTTAACCATTTTATGATAAGAATCATTATTTGGGGAATAATGATAAACAATGATTTATAATTAAAAATTATGTATCATATAAATTATTAGAATAAAAAATTGCAATTTTATTTTTATGAAATGTATAATTATTTCAATTATTCATCATTAAATACAACATAGTGAATTATAATCAATTTCACATTGAAATTTTATAAGAAATTATTTTAATCTTTTGAACATTTTCACTTTAAAAAACCTGTTTTTTAATCATGTTTGAAGGATTATTTTTAAATAAATTTATTCCACTTCTATGATTTTAATTTTTAAATATTTATTACAAAATTTTAATAAGGATAAATAATAATATAAAATATGTTCAAAATAATTATTGGGGAAAATTATCAGTTAAAACTATTAAAATTAATTTTAATGATTAAGATAAACATGAGTATAATAGTGGACTAAACATTAACATAATGGTCCTAATGTCCAATATACAATTACAAAACCAATTTACTGGATATATTTTTTCCATATCAACTATTTTATAGTAATTTTTTAATTATTGTTGTCTCATGTTTTAAGGGAGGCCTTCCTATATTATTTACCTTTTGGTATTTACTATAATGACACTCATCCCCCATTATATAAGGCCACTCATCCATATGACGTATTCACACCAATTATTCCATTGGAATATTCAAAAAATAATCCAAAAAAGATCCAAAATATAATCTTATAGTCCTTGAATCCTCAAATTTTTAATAATGGAAACTAAGGAATTAATTTGGTGCAAACTAAAATGAGTTACTAGAAGAAGAGGAAACACTTTTCAACAAAAACTTTTCATTTATTTATTTGTCCAACATCTCAACAATGTTTATATTAGGATTATATGATAACATAAGTATATTAAATATAACGATATTTTTATGTTAATTTTATGACCTAAAAAATTACCCATTTCATAAAATTCGATACACATTAACCGTTCGTGTATACGGAAGACTACCACCTCATGAACCAATGTCGTTTTTTCTCCCCTAACCACATATTAAGGTTTAGAAAAATCAAGGATACAATTTTTTATATTATACATATATATTATATTTTTTTTAATTTAATCATTTTAAATTATTATATAACACATACAATCTTTCTTTTCATTTTTTGGCAATACGATAACATCTTTTGTGGATATGTGGACTACAACCTCCTCAAATCAATGTGATTCGTTGACATATAAATGGAATATATTAATGATGGGTTCAATTAAATTATTATTATATATATTAATATTATATAATAATTCTCCTGGAAAAAATATATAAATATATATATGAAATTTAAATTCTCTCTATTAATATGATAAAAAAATGTAATCAACATTCATGTGTACGTACGACATACTGTGTCCATGAATGGTGTATTGAATTTCCTTTCACTAAATTTTATCGGTTACCATAAATTAAAATATAATGAATATATATCATATATTTATCACTATTAAAATTATACAAATGATGAAATCAAGATCAAACTAATCATAATAGTAATGACAAGAAAATACTTATATGATAAACACAATGATTTTTATTTGAAACATAAATTTAAAGTTGTATTATTAATAAATGGTCAATATAAAGTCATAATAAAATATTAAATTTCAGATCTAGTTGAATATTTTTATATAGTATTTTTATAATAAACATATATTTATCATACATAAGGTTTTAACATGTATGAAGGATTCTTAGACTCACGGTAAGAGGATTTCTAGTCTCACTTTAATTTCTATAAGAACTATACATATTAAGTACTCCAATGTTTTTTGTAGTATATATACATAGCAAAAATGTATGATATTATTATTACAAAAAAATTTATGTGAATGTATAAATCTATTTTATGATCCCTCTTTCATTTGGTAAATAGTTAAAAATCATTCAAATCAGCAATCTAATTTTATCAATTTTTTCATCTTTGAGACACATGTTGTGTTATGCTCGTCTATTCCAGTACGATGAATGTATACATCCCTTTTAAAAGTTTTATTTTGAATATAATTAATATCATTCCATTTTAATCATCATTTAAATTTATTATTTTATGGGACTTTTGATTCTGCGTTATCTAAGTTGTATGATTTTGTGTCTACAATCTCATGATTTATGAGGATTGTTTTTTATTATGCTTTCAATAATGAAATATTATGACTAATATCTTTATAAAACCAATTAATTTTATTCTCTTATTAATGGTAATGATATATTCATGTAATGGTACACTTTTTCACCACTTTATTGATTAATATAATTATTTATATGTTTTTGAGAAAATCTATTCATCTTCTTAACATTGTCCAGAAATTTGTTTTATTCAAAAACCATGTTTGAAAAAAATTTAAGAAATGTATTTAAATTATATTTTAATATAATATTAATGGAATGATATTTTTAAATTTCTTCATGTTTTTAATTGTGTTTATAACAATTTTCATATCTTATTTTATAAGTTTTGAATTCTTATTTTAAAAGAAATAGATTTCAATGATTTTAGAGCTTCCATTATAAGTATAATTATATTGTATCAATGAAAATAATTTAAATGATTTGAAAGTGTCCTATATAAATTTTCCAATATTATTTTCAAAGAAACTAATTTCAATGATACCAAAGATTCATTTATTTGTTTTCAAATATATTTTCATATAAAATGAATTTCAAAATGATTTATGATTTAATAAGTGTTTTACAAGTGGATATTATATTCTCATAAATAAATTTATTAAATGACAATTAATTATAAGATAATATTTCTTCAAAGTTGTTTTAAATGAAATGAATTTTTAAATGTTTTACATAATAAATTTTTATTTTAAATGAAATGATACTATCTTTAAGAAATTCACTACTTGATGTTTTAAAATCCCTCTCTATTTAAGATGAAGTCCATTGAATATTTTATTCTTTACGTGGAATAGAATATAAGGAACCAAATATTATTATTTCTTTGAATGGTTCATGTTGGTGATTAAAAAAATTTATGAACCATGTTCCTTATCCTTGGGATATACAATTGTAATGATCTTATGGAACTCAATTACTTTCATGGGTTATTATTTAATGAGGTGATTATAAAACCTATATCTTTTTAGAGGTTATTAAATTATTAAATATTTGTGATACCACATATTTTTATGGGTCATGATATGATGAATTTTTTATTGTCTTGTCATACACATATGTATATTTTTATTATGTGATGGGGGGTCATATATCCCTCTCCAATTAATTGGTTAATGATTTATATCTCATGATATTATGATGGGAACAAGTTGATGGGAATGATTCACTATTGGAATATGGTTTAACAAGATCCACAACAAGGAAAGTACTTTGAGTGGGGATGTTGTTGTGTCCTAACCAGTAGCTGTAGTTCCCATGAAGGTCCTAACAATATTTGGAAATGATAAATGACTTATATGTAGTTATTTTAAATGTTTCTTTGTCAATGAAAATTACATGTATTATTCCAATGATATGATTTTGAGGATTATATTATTAGTTCCCTTATGATTCATGTCTTATACACTAACAATATTTATGAAATGAATCATTTATATTATCTTTTATATACATGGTATGTTCTTCAACATCTATAATTATATTATCATAACCAATGATAGGGTTATATATATATATATATATATATATCTTTTTTTACCTTTACTAAGAATCTAATCTAACCATTACATATGTTTCATTTTTTCAGGTTATAAAGATATGCACTATGTATGATGTGTCTAAGAAGGTTTATAGTTATTTAGAAACTATTTGGAGATAATTTAGCTAACTTATGGACTAATGTTGATGTTACTATTTTACAATGGTAGTAAACTAATATGGTCATTAGTTATGTGTTTGGGTAATGTTTTTAGTATTCTGAAAAAATAATTTAATGTCAATGTATGAGAAGAATAGGTTGGTATAATCTATTTCACAATAAAATTATTCGACTTCCATTACACTAATGAGGAAAAACATTGGTATATTTTAAAAAATAGTGGAATGTAAACAAAAAATTTTAAATAATAAATAATTATATTCTGGGTCCCGCCATAGATATAGGTATCCAATGAGCAAACCATGCTATACTTTTTAGAATGGATACATAATAATTCATCATAGTCTCTACATGTAATATAAAAAATTTAATTATAACCATGAATACCTCATTAATTCCCCAATTTTTTCACCAAAACTCAAACTGACCTAAAAATAATTAATATACTAATTGAGGATAAATACATGATCATAATATTATAAAACTCATCAAATAAACTGAAAAACATAAAATGTCAACTCAATACCAAGCACTGATGAAATCATAAGGTTGTAATAATGAAATAACTTAGTATATTCATCCATGAGCATATGAACCACATTATGATGAAATTATTAACATCCATTCTTACTATAAATTCAATAAAAATAGGTAGGTGGATTTAATATAATTTTCCTCAAATAAACCTTTGTATTTTATAAACTAGACAATAGATCCAATTAATGAAAATATTAGTAACATGATCTTGATGACCCAAATATATGAACATATGGTATGGATTAAACTAGATAAGGATTTTCGGGGAATTATTTAACCCTTTAATTCTAATTAACATATCTAATTAATGAAACCATAGTAGAAATAGATAATGTAAAAAATAGAATGAGATATTAACATTAATAAGAATAACATTATTGTATAAACATTACCCATTGGAAAATATAAATATCCCATTTAATTCAGAAATGAGAAACCTAATAAATCACATGAAGGATGAGAAATTTTAGTGAACCAACAAATTAAACACAAGAGTTGCACAAAAAATAGTGTTTGTAGGTTTTAGGAGAAATGATACCTAGTTGGATCCCACTAAGGGGTTTTCACTATTCTTTTAAATAAAATTTCATCAATAATAGAAATAAATAGTTCTAGATAATATATTATTTATTGAAATTTACATTAGACTTATTATGGTACCAACATATAAAACATATAATTTTTCATTAAATGAAAAACTAACATTGAAATAATTTAATTAACATGAGCCTCCTCTAGTCGAAACACTCATTAAGAAAATTAAAAATCATAATACCATTTTACCAATACTCTTAAAATTAATATTAAAAATAACAATAATATCTAATTATATGAATAATAAGAAGAAAAACATCACTTCATAGAATTACTAGTGAAATAGAGTAAATAAGAAGTCATAATTGATCATAGTGTAAGGGGTACCAATCAAACTAGGTAAATACATTATTGGAGTACAATATGAATTTTCATATATGATAATGTAAAGAAAAAACAGTTCATAAAATAGGATGGTAATTGAACTTACCATACATGGGGACCACTATTAGAATATGTTGCATCCTATAAAAATTCTACTTGACTATATTGTCCCTAGTTGATTAGCGGAGGACACATATACACCTATCCTAACAAAAAACTATGATTCCATGATTAGGGTGATAATATAAATCATAGTGTAAATATTGGCCTATAATATATTTATTAGTGTACATAATGGATAAGTAATCTATTTATAGAAAAAATAAATAATAAAAAACATTTTAATTCTAAATAAATCAAAACCAACACCTCTAACTCACTCACAAAGAACAACCCCCTCCATATTATCCATGTAACAATGATAATCAATATCCACCACAATGGTCAACACAATATAGTCAAATAGTTCATAAAATGTTTTATGAAATTAAATATATTTGAATGTGGAAACTATGAAATATTAAATTATATCTTTAGAAGAAAATAACATTATTTCTCTATGAAACGACTCCACAAATCATTGTTCAAACATATAATTTAAAAATATAAAAAACATCAACTAAGGAAACACTTACGCATTTTTATATGATCTATTAAAAATCAAAAATATCTATATAATTATAATAAATTTACCCAAATTGGGAAAAATATTTTAAAAACCCATTTACATTAAATGACAGTCTTTTAATCATTTTTAGTAATAGAAGGCCCAAAAATCACATTAAAACTATGGAAAACATTAAAATTTACTTTTTCATGTTTAAATTGTTTCTATATATTCATAAATACACTCTACCGACCACACACACACGTATTTATATATATTTAAATATAAAATTACTTAGTTTAGAAATAGAAGACACCAAATAGAATGCCAAATAATTGAATAACACATAAATAGAAATGTCAATAAATGCTGGTCAATTTGAAATTTGAGTCCCATGGTATCAAAAACAAAAAATATTACATAGAGGCCATTAATATTCCATATAAACCAAAACACCAAATTATTTATGCAGCTCTAAACCATTAAGAAACCCAAACATCACATATAGTTCATGAGATAGTGTATTACCACACATAATGTGAAAACGTAAAAGACAATATATTAATCTAATGAAAATATAGAGATAGTAATGAAGAATATTGTTCTGGTGGAATTTCCATTCTTATGTCATAAAACACATATATATAATAGAGGCTCTGAAAAAACATTAATCTCATAAATTAATAATGATTCATCAGTTATTAAATAAAAAAATAATATTACAAAAAATTATAGAGGGATAATAAATAAAAAATAATATAGCATGAATGTGAAAATTTGGACCTTCATGATCCACTATAATGTTCACACTAACAGAAAATGATGCATAAAAAACTATCAATAATGAAATATTCATTTTTAATGTTAAAATATATATATACTTAATAGAAAATAATTTAATTAATAATGAATTAAATAAGAGGTATTTAAAGAAAATATGGAACCTATATCGTTGGAATTGAAACAAATATGTTGGAATATTAATATGACCATTAGGAATGGTAATCTAGATATTAGAATACTAACCATAACAATGAATTTAGAAATTAAATTTAGTTTTGTTATAACATAAAATATGATATAATTATATCATGGTAAAATTAAATAAATGTTATAAAAATGATAAATTATGGTTTTTGTTTTTTGTAAAATGAAGAATTTTAATTAAAATATTACAATTAAAATATTAATTTCGAATAAAATTATTTATCATAAAATATATTCGTGAATGAACATTATGTTTTATTATAATTATTTAATTACTTATTGAGACATGTTTTTCAAATGTTTATAAATTTGATTGTAATATTAAAATATGTAGTTTTTGAATAAATTACGATTTTATGTAAAAATTTCATTTCACATATATAGTATTTTTTAATAAAGTGGGTCCCTTATTTGAAATACACATGCTTACAAATGTTTTTGATCATTTTCTGATATTTTTCTATAGTAGTTGTATTTTTGGTGAATAGTGAATTAGGATAATTTTTTATATTTAGCATAATTAGGAAAATTCACTATTTTTGAGTAATGGAAGATTTAATAAGGATGAAATAAACAATTTTATGAAATATTAAAAGTTATTTATATTATTTATTCTTATAAATCTATATTGTTTATCATCTTAATCCAAAATAACAAACTAATGTATATATTAATATAAAACACCCATTTATTTCCCTATAAATACTACCCTTCTCCGCAACTTCTCATCACACCTTATTAGCCTTTTAGATTGAAAACATTCTTCATAATTCCATTACTAATCCTATTTCCCATGTTCGAGAGTGGTTGTTCATAACATAAGTCCAAACCATAGAGCATTAATGAGGTTCATAGGGAGATGACTTTAGAGAGGTAAAATCCTCAATCTTTCAATTTTAATTTATTTTAATTTCTTATTTATATATTCGACTCCCCTATCCAATTTAGAATTATAAATCAATATTAATTTATATAATATAATTATATTGTGTTAATTTAATAGGAATCATGAAATATATTCTCTTATTCTTTTAATCTGAAAATGAAAACATTATGTGTGATATGTCAGTTCACCGCCTTCATGGATTATGAGATTTCTTTTTTTCCATTACCACCTTTCAAGGATAGTCAATAAAATATTTTTATGTTTAAAGAAGATTTTAATATGTAACTTATAACCTTTTCCTATTATATAAATAACATATACAAATAATATTAAATTAAATGAAACTAGTTCATTATTATCAAAAAAACAACCGAAAAAAATAAATATTTACTATTAACATTTTTTCAAGTGAATAATACTCATACTAAAAAACATTATGTATGGGGGACATATAATATATTGATGTCAATTAATATAATATAGTTCCACTTATATAGAATTATTTTCAATTTACAGGAACTTTCATAATTATGTACATGTAAACCAAACATTAATTAATTCAATCAAATTCTCCGGGAATGATAAAATTAACCTTTATACATCATTGAAATATTCATTAATGATGTTAATAAAATTATAAAAAAATAGATTTAATTAGTCTGTATAATTATATTATCTATGACACTAAGTGAAAGTGTGGAATTCTTTCATACATAAGGTTGGGGATCTCTTTGAACCTCCAATTTTCCAATTAGGTTTCACATTACCATTCATTAACCAGATTATTTATTCATATATAAATCTTATAAATGTTATTTATATATTCATGAATTATTTAAAATTATCAATTCATCTATCTTATATTGTGAAATTACTGTTTTATGAGGTTGCCATGTCAATTCTTCATGATAAACAATCTTGATTAAATGAGCCTTCTCTATTTCTAAAGAATTTTTAGGAACACTCCATAAACTATTTTTGGCCAAAAATATTTTTCTAAAATTAAAAATTTATTCATAAAACACTTTTTCAGTTCATTTATGGTATTATAAAAGAAAATATTCTAATATCCTCTTTAAAAATTCTTTAATATTTTCCCTTAAACCGCGTGAAAGTGTATCATTTATAAAGTTTCCTACACAATATTTTTATAGTATTAAATCCAATTTGAAGTCATTATTAATTATTTATTCTTATTTTATTATTAATATTATCATTAAATTATTTAATAACTTCTTTAATTTATGACATTATCATACACATTTGGTTATTCTTTATGACATGATTATAATACCAATTAATTTTAATTGGTAAAAATTATGTTAATTTCTTATGTTTGATTATTTATGTAGAAACAAAATTTATGGAAATGTTATGATGGGTTTACAAAGCTATTTATCCAATTAATGGGTTAATATTTAGTCCCAGGATACCTCATGTATGGTATTAGAGAGAAAACCCATTCCATTATGGGGATTTTTCCACCATGTGATATAGTCTTCGTAGATATCCTTTACTCATTTTTATATCATGTTATATGTTTCTTCCATATTAAGAAATTGATAGTATAATATGATTCCATGTTTTATATATATTCTCCACATTTTTATTCCTGATCCATACATTTAATGATATCATGTTATGACTTTTATCTCATGTTCTATTCATTAGGTCTTCATATCATCTCTTTTTTTATGTATAATACAAGTTATATAATGTTGTAATAGGATCTAAATTCAAGTTAGGATCTCATAAAAATTATTAAAGTATTTTTTTATTAATTTTGTATTTATGTTTCCATGTAATGTACATAGTAATCCAAAGATACTAGAATATTTACTCCTTTGTTTTTAATTTTCATAATATCATGAAATATTATTTGTACAAGTCTATGTTACTTATATTTGGTAATATAGGATGGTCCAGTTATTATTGGGGACTGGGAAAATAATTGTTTTTATGAAACCTGGGGATAATTTAATGACTATGAAATACCTATGTTCAAACCTAGAGAAATATATGATTGGATATACTATTCATATATATGGTATTCCCTCCATGCTTATGGTTTCATTATATATTCTATTGAGATAATATTTAAAGAACCGTAACTGTGTTATCTCCTTGTTTTTGTGATGTTGGGAAATTGGATAACCCATGCCAAAATCAATTTGATTAGAAATGTGTCAATATCATTAATGATATTACAAAAATAATAAGAATGGGTGCATAGAACATCCTAATAGTACTTGAAAAACTTTGTCATGTTATGAATAATAACTTGAATCATTTGGAACATCCTCATTTTATTAAGAAAGATAATGTTGTGGTTGAATCTATAATGAGAAAATTCATTCTAACATTAGTTGATATTATGATGACTTTAGAATGGAATAATATGTTATCCCAATTTAGAAGATATTATAAATCCTTAATTTTTTTAAAAAAGTAATGTTGTATAGGAGGTATATTATTTAGACTAGGAAGTTTATTAGTGGTGGAATATAATTAAACCCACAATGTCTAATGGTGAAATTTATTACATGAATTGGGATGGATTAACGAAAATATTATTCAATAAGCATTTTCCCAAAACACTCCATTTTATGAACAATAGGGAGTTTCGAAGAATGAATCAAAAGGAAGATGAATCGATCAAGGAGTACGAGGAATAAAATAAAATCCCTGGTCGATATTCCTCGAGCATTGCGATGAACACCAAAATAAAGTTCTATCACATCATTAGTACATTAAAGCCAAATATACAAAAATCATATGTTATTAAAAACATTGATAGTAATGAGTAAATTTTCTATTATGGCATTAAGGTTGATATATTGATTGGATAGACTCCATTTTTTCATTGGAATAGAGATAAAAAGAGGAAAATGGTGTTTAATATGAAGGGATCAATAGATGAATCCCATGAATTAATGAGAACCCAACATGCCACATGTCAAAATATTGGAAATATGCATCTCAGAAACTATCTAAAGGGAATCAGGAGATGATTAAAATGTGGAAGAGATATGCATCAGGATAATTAATGTTGAATAATTTGATGAATCCGAATAATGAAAAACAATAACGTGAGGTTCATATCAAAAAATATCCTATAGTTTAGTGTTTGATAAACAGGTAACCTAAATATTATGTGATCTAATCCCCTAATCCATGGGTTATAAGGGGATGTCAACAAAAACAACCACAATGCCAGAAAGGATGGGAATATTCCACCACTACTATTGAGGTGAAACATTAATATTATGTGGTGATAGATATAATGGTTATTCATTCATGAATAGTGAAAGAACTATATTATATTGGTTCATTGTATTAATCCATATCATGAATTTTAGTAAAACTATTAAAATTCCAACCCAATATATAGTGGTTGAGTTGTCTGTGACAACAATGAATGATGAAATTATTTCATTTAATGTATATAACAAATAAATGGTAAATGTTAGTGGATTAAACCATCAATAAAATATCATCTAAATTTATTTTATGGAATTTGATGCTATATTGTTCATGGATTCGATATCTTTATATAAATCCAACATAAATTGTCGAGAAAGGGAGATAAATGTTCATATTCCAAGACATTATCCAATTCTACCCAACATTAAAGAGGGGGATGATTTTTTTAGAATAATCATATCAATTTTTAATATTATTTAATTATAATAAAACATATCTAGATAAAATGTTTATGTTAATAGATATGAAAATGATCAAATACATGCCCTTTATGAGGGACAGGACTAATGTGTTCCCTAGATAATTGTACAGTCTTCCTCCACACCTTGAGGTTGAGTTCTAAATTGATATTTTACATAGTCCTCTTCTCATATCAAAGAATATTTCTAGTATGGATTCCATTGATTTGGAATAATCAAACAATCAGTTACAATATAATTTATATAATGGTCTAATATGCCTGATTACTTCACCTTGGGGTGTGCCTATCCAGATTATGAAGAAGAAGGATGGATCAATATGCCTATAAATTAATTATCATGATCCTAACCACATATTGAGAATGGAAAAGTATTTCCCTCTTTGGATGGATTAGTTTTGGGAACGACTGAATTTAGACAAGATTTTCTCTAAGGAGGACCTATTGTGGGGATATTAGTAATTAATGGTGAGAAAGTATAATATTCCCATGAATTACTTTTGAATGAGGTATAGACACTATGAGTACATAGTTATTACCAGTGTACAACTATTTCTCCAAATAATATCACGTACTTAATGAATAGTGTCATTAAATATTACCTTGAAATGTTTATTACAGTTCTTATTGATGATAGGTTGATAACATCTATGAGAAAGAGGAACACGAGGATTAATTTAATTCATTTCTAAATACATTATTAATTGACCAAATATATGGAAAGTAAAATAAATATGAGTTCTCAATGGATGAAATATCAGTAGAATGTCACATTATCATTATAAAAAATATATATTTGGACCCTTATAAAATAATAGAAACTGACGAGTGGCCCATGTCAGTATCTGTAATCGACATCTATGGTTTTGTTAGTTATACTGGGTATTATTGATGATTTGTGAGGATCTTATCATTATTTTAGAAACCATTATTCAAGCTAACTACTAAGGGAGTAATTTTTGTCTAGAACAGTGTATGTAAATACTTCATAAAACAATTGAAAAGGAGGTTTATCACTACATCAGTACTTACACTACTGACAAGTTGGGAAATCTTTTTGGTATAAAGAAATTCTTCAAATTAATTAATAGTATATATATATATATTGGTGAAAAATGATACAATTATATCCAATTCCACAATCTAGATTAATTTTCTAGATAATATGTTTCTCACATATGATATAGAGTATGATATTATGATCATCATATTGAATATTTTTTGGAAATATCATAATCAAGAGATGTGTGAGATATATATTGATCATAATATCCTAAAAATATATATTAACAATGAATGTTCTTAATATGAGATAGTTATGATGTTAAGATATCATCAAGGATTATTTATAATCAATTCTCTATCATGTTGGAAAGAAAATTACAAAATCTACTTAGTATAAAGGATTCTGTAATATTATCAAATATGAGAATTGAGATATATGCATTCTTATTAGACATATCAAGGATATTTTTGGGAATCATAATGGATGGAAAATAAAAATTATATTAAAAAAATATTTATTAACAATCCCATTTAAATATGATAAATGAGGTATAGGGAGATGATGAGGAAATTCAGATAAAGGTGGAATATATCTTTAATGAGAAATATTCAGAGATCAAAATTTTCAATGACAGAGTCATATGATTTGAGTAGAAAATATGAGTACCACTCAATTTGAAGATAATGATTGACCTTATGAATGATTTACATATATCAAAATTCTATATTCACATAGGTAGAACAATGATGTATTTAGATCTGTGAGATAACTTTGGTGGGAAAATATGAAGATGGAGATCCTGAAAGTTTTATCAATGTGCATCAGATTTCATCAAGTGAAGGATTAAAGGAAAATTTATAAGGAAATTATGAAACCATTTTACATATGTACATGGAAATTGGATGATATCACTAAAACCTTTTCACATTACTTGCAAATAAATCTATAGGAAATAATTCTATATGAGTGATTGTGAATCAAACTACAATGACTTCCAAATTTATTTTGATTCCAGATGATTCATAACTAGAACAACATGCACAAATATACGTTATAGAAGTGGTGAGTGTAACATCCCAGGTAAATAATGAATAAAACATTTTCATATTTATTAATATTTACGAATTCAATATTAATTTTACTTTGAAGGGGTTGCTATGTTCGATAGCGTACACGATACACAACAAAGAGTTTCATTGAAATCTTACATTCCACACTAGTAATAAAATAATATTATTTTAAATGGTAGTTAACACATAGTCATTGTATTGGTAGGAATGGATAGAAATATCTAAAATATGATTATATATGTTTTTTAAATGTTTTTAACTTTTATCTAATAAAAGATAAAGGCTTAAAATACGGAAAGAATTCCATTTTTGGCGTATATGCCCTAGTTTTCACTAAAGGTTCACTTATCGCCTTTTGATGGCGAACCGTCATTAAATATAGTTTTTTTCACTATTACACATTATATTGGACCAAATAAAACTCTTCTTTAGAATCAGGATATCAAAATTTACTTTGTGTAAATTTTTGGTATTTTTCTGATAATGTTCATTTTTTAATGAATAGTGAAAAAGGTTCTATTTTAATTCAAAACCTCTTTTTAATCTAATTTATTTATATGATTATATTATCATTTTAATTTGTTTTAAATTGAAATTTTAATATATTTTTACCATTAAATCCAATAGTTTTCATTGGAATTAATTTCACCTTGAAATCGAACTTAAACTAGTGGGAATCTTTTGATACTTATTGTTTCATGAAAACACGCTATTTGCTCTGACAGAGGGAACTAATTATTAAATTAATTAAAGAAACATATATGATTTAAATTTTTTAAAATAGACTTTATTTTTAAATTCAGAATATCAAATATAGCTTAGGGTGATGTTTTGGTATTTTTCTAAAAAACATCAATTTTTTATGAATAGTGAAACCACTAAGTGGTACTTATAAAAACTGATTTTTTGTTTAAATGAAATTTTACCACTTCAGTGTTTTGAATTTAAAAAATCTGACACACATGGTTGTCATTAAGAAGTAAAATGTGGTTCAATGGAATTAATATAAGTTTTTGATGAATTGTAACTTATAAGTTTTTAATCATGATTAGAGGTAATTTGAGTAATTTAAGGTAAAAATAATGTTGTAATAATATGGAATGAACTTTACACATGTCCTAACCTCATTGGATGTGTCATGGCCAACCAAGACAATCCATGGGTCAACATGGGGACCCCATGGAGCCACGTTTGATGGAAAATGACATTAATATCTTCTTATTTAATGTTTAAATAAAAATGTCACAAAAATGAGTTGTTTTACTAAAACAATTTTTACATGGGGTTATACAAATATAATTTTTGACTATAAATATTAATTGGAAATTTAAAACTATTTCCTACATCATAGTATTTTTTTATAATTTTTAAGCATTGAATAAATTAAATTATTTATGACACCTTGATGATGCAACGATTACCTCATTATTTAACGATTTAAATAAAATGGAAAGATAATGTAAAATCTAAGACCTACACATGTCAAAAACCTATTGGATGGGTGTATTTCGAACCCTAATCACCTTATACTCGAATGAAATCAATGTGGGACCATTAAAATCCGAAACACATTCCAAAATAAAGTAACATTTCCTTACATTCCAAGAGTGCCCCTCCTCTCCTCTTATAAAAGGCCCCCACCTCTACCACCCTACCCACAATTCCAAAGCCTTTGGCTCAGCCAAACCCTACCCATTTTGTCTCTACACATCCCTTTATTACTCCTTCAAGCCTAAATTTGGGCATAAGTCTTCTCAAGGAATCCTTTGAGCTGAAATCTAAGAGAGTTACCCGATTTTAAGGTAATGTCTTCACTTGTGTTTTGTTGTTTTATTTTTCTTCTCCAACCCCCTAAAATCTTTTTATTCATTTCTTTTGTAACAACTCCAGTATCTTAAATATACTAGGATGTTGTTATAATAATAATTCGAGCTATACTTACACACACCTACATCTAATGGTTTAAGAACATACTGTTTCTGTGGATGGCGAATTTCAGCCTCACAAAACGATGATTGTTCAATCTTCTTTTAAAAACATTTAATGGTGGACATTAAGATGTCACTATATTTATATATGATATATATTATGTTTATTTTTTCCTTGTGCTTCTTTATTTTTCATTTTTGGTATACCTTTTTGGTTTCCATTGTGGGTAAACACGATAATTTCATTTTAGGAAGTGCGGACTACCGCCCCCTCAAAGTGATGTGATTCGTTAATGCCATATGTGGGACGTATAAAGGATGGACTTAAAGTTATTATATATGATTTTATACTAGAATTATAATATACCTCTATATTATTATTGTTTCTTTCCATTAATTTATGTGATAGAAATGAAAGTAGCGTTCATGTGTACGTACGGCTTACCGTCTCCATGGACGGTGCATTTCATTTCTTATCCCTAAATGTAATGTACGATTATAAGTACATATATATAATGGATATATATGATGTATGTTACATCTAAATTATTAATATAATTCTGGAATTAAAATATACATACCCCTCATTTAGTTTTAATTCCATTAATATGACATAGAAATGAAAGTAGGGTTTATGCGTACGTGCGGCTTACCGTCTCCATGAATGGTGCATTTCATTTCTTACCTCTAAATGATTATGTGATATCATAAATACATGTATATTCTAGATATATATGATATATATGATATCCAAATCATTAATTTCATTCTAGATATAAAGAACCTTTGACCACACGAACAACATGTAATTGTAAGAAGTCCACATTCGACTTAAGAACCAAATATCGACAAAACAAACATTATTAACTTAAATGATTACATAATTTTTATAACATGGTAATAAGTGATATAAAAGTAATAATGAACAAGACAAAGGTTCTTAAGAAAGTATAAATTAACTCAAGTTTATTATTTAGGACGTTAAAGAACGATCGAGTCAAGTCGGACCCGAGGTAATGGACTTCATATCAATCTCCTTTCATTGAGGCATATTTCATTTTATACACAACATTCTTTTATATGGTGTATAAACCCCTTTTACTTTTACTTTTATACAAAAGTAATCTTTTTCTATGAAGTGTTTTACAAAACGACAAAAAGGAATGTTTCTTTTAATGTACGCGGTGACAACGACTTTTTCCACCGCAACGAGTATTATTTGGACTTTGGCTTCCTGAACAAGCCTTAATGTTTTTTTTAAAATGAAATAAATACCATATAATATTTTATGCATTTTCGTATTGAAAATGGTTTCTATAATGGATTTTTTATGTCAATATATTTAAGTGATGTATTGTGATCAAAGTGTGGAAATGTTTTCATTCCATTATATTTGATTTATGTCTTATGATTTTTATAATGGTACTTAGACATTTGACGGGTGGTTAAGTGATAAACCATATGATGGGTGGTGCCTTGAATACCAGGATGGGTGGTTACGTTATAACCTCAAATGCATTGGGTATGGAAGTCAGTCGTATGGCTATTCCATTAAGTATGTTTGGAAGTTGGCTGTATGGCTATTACATTAAGTGATATGTGTGGAAGTCGACCGTATGGTTATTCTACTTAAGTATGTTTATGTCCCAAGTTACCTTTATATGTTATGTGTTCATTATATGGGTTTTATGGTAATACTTTGGTTACAAAAGGGTAATTAATGATATTTTATTCAGTGAAGAGTTTTTACTACTTCATGAAGGTGAAGCTATTACTTTTATAAAGTATACATGGTTTACATGATGTTTGAAAAACTAATAGTTTTCATTCTTTGTGTATCCCTTACTAAGAATTTTATGCTCACCCCAGTTTTTTTGAAATGTTTTTCACATGACATAATGTGGAATAGGGTCAAGGATGGGATCAAGGGAAATTCATGCTATGTAAAACATGGAACTAGACATGTTTCTTTTTAAGAGTTTTTTTCTATGGATCCTTAGTATTAGTGTCTACTTTGTAATCTTTTGAGATGTAATAGTTATGTTCTCATTCTCTAAAACTCTAAACCTGAAAAGATCCTCAATGTGAATTATTCATTTAATTAAATATTAAGTAAGGTTTAAGGTCGGGGCCTTATAGTGAGTCTATATAGGATACCATTATTGATTATATCTGATAATGATATGATATTTACTACAATGCACTTGAAAAGTATCTAACATACACTAAATATTTTGTTTAACATAATTATATCTTAACACCCCAAAATTGAAGGCCAATCCAAGTGGAATATTTAGTCACTGAAAGACAGGTTGAGTGAATTATCAATGAACATCAAAGGAGGATGCGATGAATATATTAAACACACAAAGTTCTCTTTCCACAATAGTTTCCACTCTTGAATCCAAATGGATCCATATGAGTCCCTTTTTTAGAAATTTTATTAATACACATACTTTTAGGGATAAAACTGGTGAATTTAAGAAGTTTTGACCTAAAATGGTCAAGGAAATTACAGAAAAGGTGAAGACCATCTAGCAACATATCCAGGATAACAAAAGTGTTTTGAAGAGCAATTCAGATAACAATTAATGAGACTTTCAGTTTGAGGTTGGAGATAATTTATTCCATTATATATTTTCATGGAAGATTCTCATGAGATTTGAAAAGAATGAAAGATAAGTCTTAGGTACATTGGCCACTTTGAGATTCTTTCTCATGTCAGATATGTGACCTATCAAATAGAACTTTGACCAACCTTTTTCCATGTACACTATATATTCAATGCAAACATCAAGAGAAAGTAAATTCCTGATCCCTTTCATATAAAAAACATATAGGAAGTAAAAATAGTAGTTGATATCTCTTATGATGAGAATCTATTGAAGATTTCTTACCACAGTTCTAAGGTTATACATAACAAGACCACTCAAATGGTCAATTTACTTTGAAAAAACCATAATTATGAAGAAGAGACATGGGAACTAGAGGATGAAATAAAAGAGAAATACCCTCACCAATTCTCACCTTAGTGTTTAAAATTATATTTTTAGGGGAAAATTTCATAAGTGGTGGTGATTATAATGACCCCAAATTTTATCATTGGAATTTACCTTCTTATCTAATAAAACACAGTCGTCACATATAGAATGTAAAAAAAAGTACTCCCATAAGTGAATAATGAAATAGTAGTCATCACATAATCCAATTGTAATTCCAAATATTCTATCATGATAATAAATTGAATATAATATAAAAATAATTGAAAAATTTGAATATTCTTGATCCACTAGAATTTATGTACTCACAAAACAATATGTATAAATAAAAGATAACATTAATAATAAATTACAATTTGTTATGATGAAATTAAAAATAACATTAATAGAATATATGGTAATGGTGAATTAATGAAACATGTGGTATTTATAGAAATTAAGAAACATATTACATTGTAATAGTTACTTTACCATTGGAATTGTAATATGACTATTAATAATAGTAATATGTCAATTAAAATTGTATACTAAACTGTGAAAGTGTAAATAATATTACGTCATCTCATTAATGAAATATAATACTATTTTACATGGTTTAATTTAATAAATATAATAAAATTGATAAATTATGTGTTGGTGTTTTTGTAAAAAATAAATGATTATTATCAATATTATAATTATTAGAATTATTTAATAACAAATAATTTTTATAAAATATATTCATAAATTAATATAATGCTGTATTATAATTGTATAAATATAATCTGAGGAAAAAAATTTATTATTAAAAGGGTTATAAATTTTTTTATAATATTGTAATTGGTAATTATATTTAAATAAACTATGCTTTTATTTAAAAATTATATGTCTTGTATTTTGAAAATTAGTTTTCTAAAATGAAAAAATTTATGAATTATATACATAAAACATTATGTGATTTTTTTTGGATTTTTATGAAATAATTGTTTTTTTGGGAATATTGAAATTCAGGAATTTTTTATAGTTGACATTATGAGATAAATACATCAATTTTGAGTTATGTTTGATGTAATCATGATGAAAGAAACCACTAGTTCTAACTGTGATAAACTATTTACTATATTTATTCATTGTAATCACCGCAATTGACAATCATGTTTCAGAAAAATAATAAAATGAATGTTATAATAAAATGAAACCCTCACATCTACCTATAAATACCACCCCTTCACCTCACACCTTCTCAGAATTCAATTTTTTCAATATTATTCCCAATTCACATCTAAATCCACTTCCCTGTGTCCAAGAGCAGGTTCTCTCAACAAAATTCGGAACCCAATGGCCTTAGAGAGCTCCTCAAAGAAGAAACCTTATAGACGTAAAACCCTCATTCATTTACTTTAAATTTAATTTATTATCATATTATCTACTCACCTCCCCTAAAAAAATAAGAATTATTACTCTAGAATCAAATATATATTTTAATTTTGTAGTGATAATTTAATATCTATCATCAACTATATTGTCTTCTTGTTTATTTTAAAAAAACATCTTTCATGATATATCATGATAGTACCTTAATGGACGAAGAGTTTTATTTTTTCAATTACCACTTTCTTTGATGGTAATGAAAATATTATTATAGTTAAACAATATTTTAATATTTATATTATAACATGTTTCATATTTATGACCCGTAAGAACCTGATATTTCATATGAGTTACAAATACTTTTTCACTTGGGTTAGATGTTTAAATATGGCCTAATGTGAGTACCCATTTAGATCATGGGTGTTTTAGGGGTGTCCGGGGATTTTTTTGAGCTTGAAACCTATATGGTGGGTTAAAAATTTCCTCACACTTGGTTAGAATAAACTGTGTAAGTTGGGCCACATGGTCAGAAAAAACCATGTAATATTTGGCAATGGGGAGATAAAAGGCACACAATTAGACCAAATCGTGTGATGTGGGTTACATGGAAGTAAATTTTTGTTTGGAAATTTTACATTGTATTTTTGTATAGTTTTCACATGTTTAGTGAAAATGTATGGAAAATCCATTAAATTTACAATTTCTTATAACAAGGTGTGTACGATTGGTACAGAGTTTTTCCTAACTGTGTGCCCAAACCATGAGACCCCTTCATTAATGGAGAATTACAATTTTCCCATAAAAATATAATTAAATATATATCTATTTTAATTTAACTCTTTTTTAAAGAATAATCACTTTTTGAGATCCACCCTGGGGGACTATTCACGGATTGTTTGTACCTTGTCTGACTGATCTCTGATTCAATCATCACCCATCTCATTGGATCTGCATCAGTGAGTTCCTAATTCCATTTTAACAGTTATTTTTCCTTATTGGTATATACTAAATTGTTTATGTGAAAGCTAATTTTCTCTATTTAAGGATATTAATCCATTATTTTAGCTTATTTTGATTTGAGTCATATTGGGAGATTATATTGGATGTTTACTCCTATAACGATGTACACTTAGTGGTCAATATTATTCCCATTTGTCTTGGTGACTCATTCATGTGGCTTCCACTATTCCTCCCATTATACATTCAGGTGGGGCCCCAAAATTGTAATAATAATTCAAATTAATATAATGGAACCTATTGTGGATTCTATTTGGCTCCCTTGTAATTAGTTATAGGTTGTTTCTCCAACCAAAGGCCACCCATGGGTTGTTCAATCTAATCGCACTCATATTCACATTTCATAAACCACGAAAGTGTTGTGCTTCTATGATTTCCTAGTTAAATGAAGCTTAATTATATTTCAATATAATTAAAAAAATTTAATTGGAGTTTTAATGCCTCCTTTCAGTATGTTATTTTGATATTCCATTCATGAACGGATTATGTGGCTTAATTGGAATTGGTTGAATGAGTTGGTATAATCATTGGTTACATTGAATGTGACTTTTTTATTATGAGTGTGTATAATAAAAATGTAAAATGGAAAGGAATTGGTTGATGAATGAAATTTTATGTATTTGAAATGTTAGTGGATTCCTGGGGTGGTATACAAATAATCTTGATTTTATTTACATTCCTTCGATGTTATTATATAGATATTGAATACGGTAGTCGAATCATTGGATAGAGACTGATACATGGGTCTTAATTCTATAACATTCTATGTGATTATCTACCACTTGGATATATCTATCAAGGCCTCATGTAAGATATGTTCACTATGAAAATCTATTAGGACTCCAACCAAATGACGAACTAGGTACTTAGTGAGAAGCTCTTAGGACTCTATGAGGATTCCATAGTCTTATACAACATGGATTTAGTATGTCATGGTCTGAAACATTATTATTTGAAATGAAAATTGTAATTGTGAATTACATTAATTATATTACCTGACCATGAGAAATATTATATGATTTGTTAAATAGATCGACCATGGATATTCCAACACATCATATTGTATGGAAAGACTATGTTTGACATACCATGTGTGGATAAATCTAAAGGGTGTATCAGATATTTACGCACCATTTTTATCTACCTTTTTGGAGTATCATGACCACCTTTTTTAGAGATCCATGATAATTAATTTCATTGTTAAATGTTTAGTTGTACATATTCCATTGGAACATTGCATTTATTTACTATTTTCCCATTTTACCTACACTCTATTGAGCTTGATATATTTTACAAACTAGAATTGTATAGATATTTGGGTGGTTACTTACTTAGATTTTGTATGACATCTTTTCTGGGGCATATTTTGGTAACCAAAAACACTATTTGAATTCATATTGGGGTTGAGGAAACCTCCCTCAATTTGAAGCATGAATTTTTGCCATGATTAGGTTTAAGGGATCAAGGGATACAAATAAGGCTCTTGATTCTATTTGGATAATTCCATTTATTATTTAAGGTATTTTAACATATATGATGTACTGTAATGCTTTTTTACATAATTTTGATGATATTTAGAGACATTTATCATCAAAATTGTGTATATGATCTTCCTTTGAATATTGTTATCATTCCATGTTATATATATATTGTTCATGTTTTAATGCTTTTATTTTTTATCTAGTTTTTATATTCCATTGTGTTACACTCTGTTAAGTTGTAAAATTATCACCAAAGTCACACCCTTAGCCCGGATTACTAGTCAGTGGCCTCTAAAATTCTGGGAGATGCATTAAGGCGATGTGTCCAACCATTGTTGGGGAACTTTTGAATGGTTTCCAGGTCTAGGACATTTCAATGTGGTACGAGTGGTTATTTTCTATTTTTTCCTAACTATTTGGATACAATTGAATTTTATTGGATATAATAAGGGCTTGGTAATGAGATGTTCCTAGGAGTTGCTACCTCGTATTTAGGAATCATCTAAATGGTATTGAATTAATATTGTTTACTGGAATTGGACTACTATAGTTTATATGATTTCTCTATTGGATGATTAACATTAATCGTAAAGTAATTATTTTAAATGAATATTGGATCTATTTTGTTACAACCCAATGAGATGCGGGTATGCCATGTCATGCTTCAATTTAGGCTCATTTCAGGAATCACAATCCACGCCTTAGGCCATTCTATTATGGATGAATTTCTTACTTCATAATGTTGTGTTATGTTACATGATAGGTGACTTGATTGGTGTCATGATAGATATACATGGTATAGGGGTAAACATTATGGGATGTGTTGTAGAGAAAATTAGGTGTTTTTCATGCTTTGGTTCATAAGTATGGGACCTCATGGATTGAAATTGGAGAACCATTCATTTTAGCCATTAAATTAAACTTTGATATAATGGAAATGGATATTAAATAAAATAGGAATAGAAAAATTTACCTAATAAATAATGATTTGACCAAGAACCAGATGTTGAGTGGGCAAGAGGAAAATTATATTGTGATTTGTTTTCTTATTTCATAATATAGTCATGGATCTGGGAGTAGACATTGTGGTATGACTTAGTTTTATTGTGGTTTTGACATTATCTATACATTGGAGTTGTAAACCATGATATCATTATTTTTTAGGAATGTTTTTTGGAATTGTAGAGCCACTCCACCATGATGTCCTCGAATCACGACCTAGGATGGTGTTGACAACCAAACTCTGCAGGTGGTGGTCTCTTGGCAACCGATTGAACCTCCTTCAGTGCTAGAAATAGAACCATATGTTGTTCTATAAAAGGTGTTGAGGCATGATGGATTCTATTTTTTCATACATAAGATTCAGGGAGCACCATAGTCTTCCTTTTCTATGGAAGAACCGACATGTCTATTCCAGAATAAGAATCCTCCACCATTTTCTAGGGATGGAGGCCCACAGGTTGCTGAGTGGTGGCTTGACACAAGTATTCTAATCTCTATGAATTTAGAGAAACATTGTTAGAGGAGAGTGAATATAACAATATATATTCCACATGGGGGTACAAAAGTTATGGTGTGATGTTTTGAACCAGGCCAGAATGTTGTGAGATATGGTTTGGGATGATTCCCAAAAATGGTTCTACAACTATTTATAGCCCATGAATCTGATGGTAGAGATGGCCAGTGAATTCATCCATCTTGATCAGGGATCTATGTCTGTTCTGATCTACTTGGAATTCTTTATAGTGTCTTGTCATTTTATATTGATGTACCTTAATAGAGATCTATATTAGAGAGATATGTTTTAAGGTTGGTCTCCATCATGCAATCAGATCATATGTAAAACTGTTTTGATTGACCTCAACTACTAAAATTATAAATCTGAAACTAATTAATGAGAGGAAATTGAAGGAATCATGGGGAATAAAGTAGTGAAGTTAAATATCTCAACCATGTAGATTGACATCTAATGAAATGGAGAAATGTTTAGATACATCTTGTGAGGTGAGAACCATTCATGATGTGAGAACGAGTAGCTTAATTTTCATTATTATGTTTTCTAGATGGGTCTAAATGAGGAATCAATGTGATAGTGACCCGGATGAGTGTTGATATTATAGCTTTATGGTCTATGTAGATAATTTTTCAGTACATTTTCTCCAAGAATGACTTGTACGGGTTAGCTTTGAAACAAATTTCAAGTGTATGTTTTTCATCTTTGCATCAGGTATGGAGTTAGAACAGAACCATTGAATCGGAAAAGGTATTGGAAGTCATGGACAGTGTAGCCATACATTAGATACATTGAGACACTATAGTGGTCCTACTTCGGGTAGTGAGGTTACGTAACATGGATTTGGTTTAGGCCAGATCTCTTCTATGAATCCCACAATTGAAGAGAAGGGTTCCATGAATTCTATGATGTTATGAACGATCTTATTATCCTTTAAAATTTCATATTATATATTTAATACATGTGCATCACATAGTTTCATATATTCACCTATAGAGAAAATAATTGGGATCTTTTTATTATCTTATGATAGAGTTTGGATCCTAAGAACTCCATTGGGAATCATAAAAATGGTTCAAATCCAGTACTGGGAATGCCCGTTGAAGATGGATTGTATCACTTCATCTAAAATAATTTTCTCCTCGGGATGACTGGGATTGAATTCATGCTATGGATGGGATTTCTAGTATTTTATCGAACATACCTTTACTTTTATCAATATTGGGTAACATTAACATCACCAGAGGGTGAAATTTATATTCATAGGGGTGAGTGTGATGTACATGTGAGCTATTTTAGACCACGTCATCATGGGATGCATGGGATGGAAAACTATATTTTGAGTTTTTATCAATATGATTAGTGAGCATGTAAGGAGGACTAAACTCTATTGGTTTATTATTTCAAGGTAATTATCCGGGATGAATTTTTTGTTTTACCTCATGAGAGAGAGGTTATGTTGTTAATAGATCAATTTCTAGGAGTGACACCAGTATCCATTCCACCTTACAATATTTATTCGATAGAGTTTCATGAGCTCAAAAGGAATTTAGAAGACTTGGAGAAAAGGGTTTTATCTAAACTATTTCACCTCCCAGGGTTTCATCGATTATATTTTCTAAAAATGGGGATTTTACTCTCATGATATGTTTAGATTATCAAAAATTGATCAAACTTGCTATTAATAACTAATATATCATTCTATGGATAGAATATTTTTTGATCATCCTTGAGGATCTCTGGTGTTATCAAAAATTGATTTGGGGTTGGGATATCACCAGGTATGTGGTCGATCTATCGAAATACCTCATAAAAAAATTCTTAGAATCTATGGTCTATAGGAGTGTCTATTCATGCCATTCAGTTTCATAAGTGTTCTAGTAGTTTAAATGGAATTGATAATATAATTCATCCATAACGACCTACACTCATATGTGATGGTTTTCATGAATGATATCGTGTTGTATTCCCCCAATTGATAAGACCATGCCAAAATCTCTAGATCATTTTTAGTTCATTGATAGTAAATCGGTTAGATATTAAGAACACAATGTTCCAATTTTGGATGGATGGGATTCAATTCCTTGGTCACATCTTCTCAGAGATAGAAAAATAAAATATCCCATAACAGGAGACTATTGCAGTTTCCAGTAATACTCCCTTGATAATATTTGATAAATATAGCTTATTATGGAAATATATATATTATAGGGATTTCATACATGACATATAACGTGTAGATGTGTTATTGACGATATTCACTAAAAAGCGACATTAAGTTGGTTTGGTTAGATGCATGTGAGAAAGGCCTTCAGGACATGAAAGCGATACTGACTTCAGCACCTTTCAGGATACTCCTGGAGTAGGGAAGGAGATACACTCTATATTGTGACATGTCAGGTATCATTATTAGAGAATTTATCATGAATGGAGGTATATTATCGGCATGTGGTTCTCCGTAGTTGAGGCCACATGAGAGGGACTACCCGATGCATGATCTTGAGTTAGTAGTAGTTGTTCATGATTTGTGTTATTAGTCACAGTACATACTGGGAGAAAATTATTTGATATAAACAGACCTCAACAGTGTCAATAACATATTTTAAAAAAATTTATATGAACCTGAGATAATTAATATTGGTTGAGTACTTATAATACTTTTATTTTGAGCATGCATATACACATGGTAAAGGCAATGTAGGGGATGATGCAAAAAGGAGGAGGTCACAGATACAGGTAGTGAAGTATGCTAGTAGTGAGTGGAAGCTTATGGATTTTTTAAGAGATTCACTTATTGGTGAAATAAAATCAAGGTAAAACATTTCTATCATCCTTAGTTTTGACATATACCCTACATGGTCGACTGAGGATGAGGGGGTTATTGGATTTTTGGGGCCTAGTTCTATGGGTGAGTGTGGTAGGCGAGGACACTCTTCTGGGATTCTCTATAAGAGAGGATGAGATTCAATAATTTAATAATAATGTATGGGTTTCAATGTAAATTAATGTGGAACTGATGTAGGGGATTCATACTTCATCAGGGGAAATTCATCCTAGAGTCACCACGATATTCCATGAAATAAAATGTCAGTACTGGTAGTCAGGTATAATGTGTGTGGTATCTTGTTATGTTATGAGTTGTTGCGCATGTTTGTAGGTGAATGTGACACATCAGTAACTAGATGCAATTTTACAATATTTACATATTTTATATTGAAAATTGGATGATATTCTGATGGATTTCCTGATCAATATACTCAGGTCGCCTATAAAAAATGGTGATTTATGGGTTGTTGTAGATAAGCTCCTAATGTATGTTCATTTACTACCATTCATAGCGACCATCACTATTATGTAACATGTGAGGTTGTATATTTGGGAAATATTATTATATTACAGGGGCCCAAAAATTATTATTTAAGACATGTATTCCCGGTTTGCATCTCATTTCAGGTAGAGTTTATAGAGGGTAATCGGTATACAAGTGATTCTGAGCACAACATACCACCCTCAGATTGATGGTCAGTCAGAGTATATGATACATGTACTTATGTAAATTACGAGATCATGCACCCTAGATTTTTGGGCATCTTGGAAGAGGAATATACCACTTTTTTTTTCTCCCATAATAATAACTATTATAGGATGATAAAGATGGAACCTTATTAGAATTTCTACGATAGGAAATGCCGATCACCCGTATTCATGTCATTGGTAGGTGATAAATCATTATAGGGACCGCATTGCAGGAAGTATACTTCGAATAAGGTCCAGTTGATTCATAAATGGATGTTTAATTTGTAGTATCGAGAAAAAATATTACATCAACCACTACAGACATCCTCTAGAGCCCAAGGTAGGGTATCATGTTTTTTTATTGTTACACTGAGGCTAAGACATAGTAGAATATCAATAACATGTAAGAATTTACTATGGTTAGTCAGGCCATTCAAGATTCTGTGTATAGTTGGGTTGGTAGGATATCAGGTGTACTTACTTCAGATTTACTGATCCATTCACAAAATCATTTACATATCTTTTTTTCACCATTATCATTCATACCTATCTCATGCTTTTCATATATAAAAGGTCAAGATATAGGTAGATTAATAATTTTAGGACCATCTAATATTTATCCTTAATAGGTTCTTTGAGTCATGTTAGTTCATCTAGTAAGGGTTCTATGACATGAGGGTCATTCATAGGATGAATGTTTACAGTTGGAGGATGATGTACATGCTCAACATTCAGAGTTGTTCTCAAAATAATCTTGAAATCCCAAATGATGGAATCTCGGGGATGAATTTCTCTAATGGGGGAGGTTTTAAACACCTATGTTTTCATTTTAGGAACATATTGTTTTTTATTTAAATATCAATATTGATATACGACCTATTATGATTAGCCAATTTGAACAAGGGTGTTTTAGTGGTGTCTAGGGAATATTTGGAGCTTGAATCGTATATTTTAAGACAAAAATGTAATAGTTCATGTTTAGAATAAACCATTCTACATGGGACACACTGTTAGAAAATTTTGTGTGATGCGAGATAGTTGGGAGATACAATCCACATGATTAAACTGGACCATGCAAAGTGGAAGACACGAATGTGTGGGTTGGTATGCAGTTTCGATAAATTATATTTGCATGGTTTTCACATTATTAGTCAAATAATGTTGAAAAATCATGTGGGTGTCCCTTCCCTTCAACTAAATGGGCATGATTGGAAGAATGTTTGGCCAAACCATGAGGAAAAACTATGTGGCCCCATTTTTTGTGAAATTATAATTTTCAATTAAATTTATTTTAACCGTAAATATATTTATCATTCACTATCCAACACAAAAAACTCATATTTTGAGATATCCCTATGGTGAAAATTATTGTATATGGGGTAAATCCTCCATCCCATATCTGATTCAAGCACTTCTAGTCTCATTTGGTCTGCATTTGTGAGTTTCAAATTCTTTTTTAGACATTTTTCATTCTTCTTGGTATTGGTTGTGTTTTTTAAATACATGCTAATTTTCCCTATATTTATGTACATAATAATTATTTTGAAATTTATTATGATATGATTCAAATTAAGAAATTATGTTGGATGAGAAATATACTACCGATATATATGAGGTGGTATATACCTTTCCCATGGGTTCATATGCATTATTAGGAAAGCTGCCATTGTGCCAGCTACCAAAATTTCTATTGCAGTCCCAAATTAAAATGGAAAATAAAATTAATAGAATTGAACCTATTAGGGATTTCCTAAGGTTCCCATATAATGATTTAGACTGTTGTTTCCCCCACAAGAGGCCACCCATGGGTGTTCCATGCAATCATCTTGATAATTACCTTTCTTGAACAACACAATGGGTCCGCTGTTATGATTTCCTAGTCAGTGGAGGATTAATTATAATTAAATGGAATTGTATTACTTTATTGGGAGAAGTAATACATCCTTTCCATATTTTATCATGATATTTCATGATTTAATTGATTATGTTGATTAAATTGATTTAGTAGAATGAGTGGGTATACTCATTGGATGATTTGAATATGAATTATGTACGATTAGTGGGTATACTCATGCTATGAAATGGTATTGGAATTGGTTTATGAAATAAATGAGTTGTATTTGATATGGAAATTGATTCATTAGTTGGTATACCAAGGTTATTTATTCCAACTAGATTCCTTTGATATTTCTCCTTGGGTCTTGAATGTAATAGTGGATGACTTTGATAGAGTACTCTCCTTAGGTTGCAATTCAATGGGATTCCAAAGACTTTTATACACCTTGGGTCTAAATTTATTGAAATCACGTAGGATATGAATATAATGAAATTTCTCTAGGATTTTAACCGAATCCTAATTGACATTCCAACAAGATTCTTCTAGGACACAAAAATGATTCTTTGGCCTCATACAGATTTGTTCTAGCCCTACAAAGAATGAAAAATCATTATGTTTCACAACTGTGATAATTTTGATTCACTTTTGTTATAAGGTTTGGATATCAGAAATATGATACGCTTGGTTTAATAGCACATCCAATGATTTTATTACACAACAGTTTGTACGAGAATTTTGTGACGGTAATGACATATGTGGATGAATGGGAATACTGTATTAGTTATTTATTCATTGTTTGTATCATCCTAGTTTGAGGAGCTTGACCATAATTTTTAGGGATAATTGAGGTGAAATATTAAGGTTTCATATTTAGTTGAAGATTTTCCATTGGAAATTTATATTTATTTACTTCATAGCGATTCACTTTTTCACTATTTATAATTTAATTTTGAACATCATAAATTGTATAGTTCTTTGGGAAGTTATGTACTAGGTCTGTATCTAACACACTATTCAATCAATCGTTATGCACCAGAACAGACTATTTAGATTCAGGATGGGACCAGGGGACGATCCTTTATTTCAAAACATGATTTTGTGCTATTCATATGAGAAGGGAAGAAAAAGACCTAGAGGTGGCTCATGACGCTATTCAGGTTGATGTTTTTTGGTCAATTTTATATGTTGATATATTTTTGGTATTTTACTGCATTGTACCTATTTTCGATATTATATAGAGATATTTATCATCATCATTGTTTATATGATATACCTTTTGATATTTTGGTCTATTCCCATTCCCTATTGATTGTCAGCATGTTTTACTAATTTTACTATTTATATGTTATTGATATTATGAAGTGTTACACTCTAGTAAGAGGGAATTATAGATACCCATACTTTTCATACATTACAATTACATCATTTTAAATTAAAACAACATAAAACTTTTACACATAAGTGATCTAATGGTTTAGTGTCTTGGGAAAATGAGGACCATACATAACAATTACATCATCAAGCATAAACATTAATTCAATTTCTTCTTCTCTATCTTCTTACTGGCACTTGACCTATGATTATTACATGTAGTCACCTGAGAATATATATCTAAAGTGATGATATAGAAGCCCATAAAGGGGAAAGATAAGAAAAATATAGCATGGGGTGAGCAGAATCATGACATTGGAAAAAAAATCATGAACATGAGAGGAAGAATAAATATTAGACTTGAAATGTGGGAATGCATAAAAATGAAACATAAGTATTAGTGTTTAACTAACACACATGCTTCTGAATAAAGATAGAATAATTTTCACACATAATTTCACATTTAATAATGAGATTCACCACATTACTCAATGCATTGGAGCACTGTATATTTTCTGGTGCATCTGTTACATTTAAACATCCATAGTGAACTATATAATTCCCGGTTCACCATTCACATCATAACATTATCATTTATCATGAATTCCAAAATGAAAAAAATGAACATAAATATCCAATGACAAGAAATGGTTTTCATCTCAAGAACACATTCAAAAAAATTGGGTTCCCAAAATAAAGAGTGAATAACACACATGTTACAAGAACCTTCAATCTTGAATGAGAAGCAAAAGGGGTGTTCTTAAAAGAAGAGTTATTTTGGAAGAAATTTGGTTTGACATAAATACAAGTGAAAAACACGTATATCACATAAATTTAAATACAATGATTAATAAAAAAATTTTATGGAGAAAACATATCAAAATGAGTTAAAGAGGGAGAACCCGAAGTATGAATGTTGGGTTTCAAAATTTCCCCAAACCTTATATCTGAATGCATCCTTCATTTTAATGTCAGGTATAATGAAATTATATTAATTAATTAGAAAATCTAGAACCTTTTATAAATTAAAATGGTTCATTTTGGTTTCATTATGTTATTTTATGGGCCTTTTGATGAGTTATAGGGTTTAAAAACATTGTTTGGGAATGTCTATTTGTACAGTTTTCTTGAGAGGTTCACTTGTATTCAAAAATTGATGTTCGAGTAGAACATTGGTAAACATACCAAAATGATATTACATGTTATTAATGATATTATAGAAGTTAAAATGATCTTATAATTAATCACCTTGTATACCATGTGGATGAATCATTAGATAATAATAAAATGATGATTGTTTGACTTATTTTAGACAGTTTTTCAACCACAAAAAATTGTTTTTATTAATCATTTATTTATATGTACATATGTTAGATCCAAAAATTCAAATAGGACATAATACATATTACATATTCGGGTTCGACCATAGAAATAGTTTTTTGACCATATCTGATGGTAGAAATGAAAAAATATAAAACATGTCGTTCTTTGAAGGCCATAGATTAACACCTCACAAACAACGTTATCTTTTATAAAATAAAAGGAAGAGTTGAAGGGGGTTGGATGGTATAATAACCAATTAGTATCATAAATTCAAGTATATGAATAATAATGGAGTTACCATACCATTTGGAAAAAATATAGGTGGGGAGAGAATTATAAAAGAACCGGAAATTGAAAGAAATTTAAAGGAAAAGAACGATAGAAATTACCTCATGAATCCGCCTCTTGAGGTCCTCCATATGGGGGATAATCTTGGACTATTGATGAGACTAGAAGATTTTGGATGTGGGGTAGGGGCTAGAGAATATGCTTGGGTAGGGTTTTTAGAAGAATTGTAGCTTGGGAGGTGTGAGGAAGTGAGGGTGTGAAGGGTGGTATTTATAGTGGTGGGGAGAGGGATTTTTTCAATATAAAATTTATTAGTTTATTATTTACCCACAAGATAAGGAATAGTGAGTATTCCCTAACCAGGAATAGTAATTACATCATTTAATCCTGAAAAAGAGGGATTCTAGCAGGAGAACATCATACATGACTCTATAATTAACTTATTTAGCTTATTTTGTAAATTAATGTATTTCACTATTCTTAAAAAATTCAAGAATTTCAGAAAAATCATAAATTTTCACCCCAACAATTTTTCGACCTGTAGAATCCAAAAATGAAGTCAATTTTTGAAAAATAATTTCTTAAATATAGTAAATACCCGTAAATTTCAAGGAATTGTTTTTAATTTTCTTTGGAATTTTACAAGAACGCAGTTTCTGACGGCACCTGATTCCGAGGCCCGGTGTGCCCGGAATCATTTTCCCAAGTTTGTCTCGGGTATGTTCAGTGAACGAACGAGTGAGTTTTTCGAACTTTTGAACCGGTGCTCGGAATCGAATTATGAGGGCACTGATTGAATCACAGTTCCAGTATTTGCTTAGAAACGCCTTTTCCGGAGTTGTGTTTGCTCAGGTGTGGTTTTTAATTTTTGGGGTTAAGTGAAGAAAATAAAATAAAGTCGTGCGACAACTTTATTTTATTTCACTTAAAGACACTTAATGCCACTTAAAGTCACTTAAGATATGTTGAAGCGGATAGGGTGGAATCCAAAATATCATACCCACTTGGTAGGATATTTGTGAGGTGGGGCCCGCATGAGCCTCATCGTTTCTTTTACTCTATGTATCGCACCCTCGAAAACTCCTCTTTAATGAATGTCAACTGGTGCGTTTTCTAAAACTCCATTTGTCACAACCCATCCTCGGGGCCCGTGTCGTGACTACCCCAAGCCCGCCTTCCATAGGCCAAGGGCTGGAGACTAGCACCAAGGCGTAAATCACGGTAAAAAGGGAAGACATTGCCTTTGTAAAGTTAACCACAAACACCACAGAGCAAGCATGCAGAAGTAAACACTAAGTAAAAAAAGTGAGTACAACAGCAAGTGCGGAAAAGTAAGTGGGCTAGTATACAAACCCAAAATTAAAGTAAAGTACAACTGGAAGGGAAAACAACAACTGAAAAGTAAAGCCACAACATCGAGCTGTCCACTGGAAATCCCACCTAAAGGGTGGGTACAGATAGCCTCCACTGCTCCTCGGGTCCATCCGACCACTCCGAGTATGTCATGCCCAGTGGTCCACCTCTAGGTACCGTTCGGCTCTGCAATCCTCAACCACGATCAGCGATGTCCGTCGTCTGCAACCAACACAATGTATTGCGGGCATAGACTGTGCAGGGGTGAGTATAAGCTACGCATTAGGGACCCCGAGACCCCCGAAGGTCACCCAGAATCCATAATGGATAATCCACAAAGGAAAGATACAATCACGAAGTAACATCCGATGATTCTTTGGTATATGTCCATACATATACCTAAGTCATCAATTTTCGTTCGGATCCAACATCCGATCCCATGTACAACCCAGTCCACACAGGAAATCAAAACGTAAATCCACACAGGATAGCACAACACAATCCACATAGGAAAGAAAAACAGGATTCATCTCACACAGGTATACTTCTTTGTATAACGATAGAGATGATCAGATATTTCCACGGATTCATCTAAGCCGTCGGACCCACAAATGATCGATAGGTACTAACCCCCGTAATGACCCACAAAGGATCCGACCCACACATGATCGATAGGTAACTAACCCCCGCAGTGACCCACAAAGGATCTGACCCACACAGGATCGATAGGTAACTAACCCCCACAATGACGCACAAAGGATCTGACCCACACAGGATTGATAGGTAACTGACCCACGCAAAGACCCACACAGGATCAGACCCACACAGGATCTATAGGCACTGTCCCACTTACTTTTCCGCACTTACTGTTGTACTCAGTTTTTTACCTAGTGTTTACTTCTGCCTGCTTGCTCTGTGGTCTTTGTGGTTTACTTTACAAAGGTAATGCCTTCCCTTTTTTCCGGGATTTACGCCTTGCTGCTAGTCACCAGCCCCTGGCCTATGGAAGGCGGGCTTTGGCATCGAGAAATGAACTCTACCACAACCTTCTTCATGCCTGGCCACCAGTGCTGTTGTATGAGGTCCTGGTACATCTTCGCCACTCCAGGATGTACCGCCAAAGGAGAAGTGTGAAATTCTCTCTACACCTCCTCCCGTAATGCACTAGGTACCAATAGGCTTGGTACAGCCTTTGGAGGTCCAGGAGTGGAAGTGGGATGGCATATCTATGGACTTCATGACTGGACTTCCACGCACATCCAGAGCTCACAACTCCATTTGGGTGATTGTCGACCGACTCACCATGTCGGCTCACTTATTACCCATCGGAGATCCGGGCTCTGGGGAGAGTTGGGACGTCTCTACGTTCACGAGATTGTACGGATTCACGATATGCCATCATCTATCATCTCCGATCAAGATGCTCACTTTACTTCCCATCTTTGGAAGGGGTTGTAGGAGGCGTTCGGGACGCAGCTATGTCTGAGCACTGCCTTTCACCCTCAGACAGATTGTCAGACGGAGATGACCATTCAGACTCTCGAGGACTTGCTCCACGCATGTGTCCTCGACATTGGTCGCAGCTGGGAGGACCACCTACCCTTGGTGGAGTTTGTGTACAACAACAGTTACCACTCCACCATCGGGATGACACCATATGAAGCATTGTACGGCTGACCTTGCAGATCTCCTTTGTGCTGGACAGAACCTGGGGAGTCAGCACATGTGGGACCAGAGATGGTCCAGGCCATGACAGAGAAGGTCCAGGTCATCCAAGAGTGGATGAGGATAGCTCATAACTGGCAGAAGTCTTATGCTGATAGGAGGCGGAGGCCACTAGAGTTCAAGGATGGAGACCACGTCTTCTTGCGTGTCTCACCTAACGACGTGGATTACATATATTTGGCCAAGGCGGTACGTTGTCTCCATGCTTCGTCGGACCATTCCAGGTCCTCAGCAGGATCAACGAGGTGGCTTATCACCTAGATCTACCACCTCAGTTGCACCGGGTGCACGATTTCTTCCACGTATCTCAGCTAAGAAGATACGTGCACGACCCGACACATATCATTGACCATGGGAAGCTAGACGTTGATGATGGGGTGACTTTTGAGGAGGTTCTGGTGGAGATCGAGGATCAATAGGAGCGGGTCCTACGTGGACGGTCGATTCCTCTTGTGCACATTAGATGGCAGCACGGTAACCTCCAGGAGAGAACTTGGGAGCGGGAGGCTCATATGCGTGCTTAGTACCCACATTTGTTTCCCTAGTTTATGATGTATCTTTACGGGTAAGTAAAGCCCTGAGGTTGGAGTGATTTAAAGACCCAAAAATTTCAAATAATTTTTTTTCTTAATTTTCTTTGAAATTTTACAAGAACGCAGTTTCTGACAGCACCTGATTCTGAGGCCCAGTGTTCTCGGAATCATTTTCCGAAGTCTGGATTTGGTACATTCAGTGAACGAAGGAGCGGGTTTTTCTAACTATTGAACTGGTGCTCGGAATCGAATTCCGAGGGCACCGATAGAATCGTAGCGCCGATATTTGCCTATAAATGCCTTTTCCAGAGTTGCGTTGGCTCGGGTGTGGTTTTTAATTTTTGGGGTTACGTAAACAAAATAAAATAAAGTGGTGCGACAACTTTATTTTATTTCACTTAAAGCCACATAAACCCACTTAAATCCACTTAAGATAAGTTGAAGCGGATAAAGTGTAATACAAAATTTCCTACCCACTTGGTAGGATATTTGTGAGGTGGGGCCCGCACTTTCCCCACCTTTTCTTTTCCACTAAGTAATGCATCCGCGAAAACTCCTCTTTAATGAAAGTCAACTGGTGAATTTTCTAAAACTCTATTTTTCAGGACCCATCCTCTGGGCCCGTGCCATGACTACCCTAAGCTCGCCTTCCATCGGCCAGGGGCTGGCGACTAGCACCAAGGCGTAAATCCCAGTAAAAAGGGAAGGCAATTCCTTTGTAAAGTAAACCACAAACACCACAGAGCAAGCAGGAAGAAGTAAACACTATGTAAAAAACTAAGTACAACATTAAGTGTGGAAAAGTAAGTGGGCCAGTATACAAACCCAAACTCAAAGAAAATTACAACTGGAAGGGAAAACAACAATTGAAAAGTAAAGCCACAACGTCGAGCTGTCCACTGGAAATCCCACCTGAAGGGTGGATACAGATAGCCTCCACTGCTCCTCGGGTCCAGCCAACCGCTTCGAATACATCCTACCCAGTGGTCCAGCTCTAGGTACCATCTGGCTCCGCAAGCCCCAACCACGATCAACGCTATCCGTTGTCTGCAACCAACACATTGTATTGCGGGCATAACCTGTGCATGGGTGAGTATAAGATACTCAGTAGGGACCCGAGACCCCCGAAGGTCTCCCAGAATCCACAAACGATAATCCACAAAGGAAATATACAATCACGAAGTAAAATTTGACACTGTTTAGGTATATTCCAATACATATACCTAAGTCATCAATTCTCGTTCGGCTCCAACATCCGAGTCCAAGTACAACCCAGTCAACACAGGAAATAAAAACTTAAATCCACACAGGATAGCCCAATATAATCCACATAGGAACGAAAAACATGATTCATCTCACACAGGTATACTTCTTTGTATGACGATATAGATGATCAGATATTTCCACTTATTTATCTAAGCCGTCGGACCCACAAAGGATCGATTGGTACTAACCCCCGCAATGACCCACAAAGGAACTGACCCACACCGGATCGATAGGTAAATAAACCCTGCAAAGACCCACAAAGGATCTAACCCACACAGGATCGATAGGTAACTAACCCCCACAATTATCCACAAAGGATCTGACCCACACATGATCGATAGGTAACTAACTCCCACAAAGACCCACACAGGATCGGACCCACACAGGATCTGTAGGCGCTGACCCACACAGGACCGGTAAGTGCTGACCCACACTGGATCTGACCCACACAGGATTAGTAGCACTGATCCACAGAGGATCGCTGAGTGCTGTAGTCATCGTTGAATCCACAGAGGATCTCTGCATAGTCATCATCAAATCCACTGAGGATCTCTGCACATTCGTCGTCGTCGTCGTCGCAGTCGCAACCAGCTCTAGTGTTCCCGCACACAGCATGCTCGTTCGGGAGGGTCCGCTCCATGATCCGAGAGGCTGATAAATCAACCGACACATAGTCCAGAGTTGATGTGTCCAAAATTTCTGTATCGTCAACAGGAACTCAACGTCGCAGACGGCGTGTCAATCGGACGCTCGGTCTGAGAGTTATTGGCCTTTTCGTTTCAGGGGCCTGGTTGGTTTTTAAGGAAAAACCAACCCGACCATACTCCACCTACATCCAAACCTCAGGCAGTGTAAGTAAAAAGATCCGTCTCACATAGAGGAATCCAACAATGTCGATGGCACATCAATCAGACGTCCATAGCTCATGTTATTAGCGTTTCCACTCCGAGGGCCTGGTTGGTTTCATGTACGAACCAACCCCGCTGAACCCAAAGTACTTTGAAACCTTGAGTGCGATATATCGAAACGACCGTCTCGATCCAAGGATCACATCGCCACTAACAGTGCATCGATCGGAGGCCCGCAGCTCATGTTATGAGCAAATGACCAAAAAGGTTCGAAAACGGGGGGTTTCGGCCCGGACCGACCCGGCCCAACCCCCATGGGTCGGCCCGAACTTGGTCGACCCAACCCGGGTCCGGGACCGACCTGGCCGGCGTGGCCCAGCCCAGCCTGGGTGGCCTGGTCCGGCCTGGGCACGACCTGACCCGGCAGGTGTGGGCGCAGCCCGACCGCCTGCCGGGTCAGCTCGGTTGTTACGGCCGAGCCGCGGGCGGGGGGCGCACAACCCCCGCGTGAAGAACCCGTGGCCCCGCATGGGGCCGCCTTTGCCATTGGATGCGGCAACCGGCCATGTCCCGTCCTTCGCCAGTCCCACGCGGTTGCGGGACGGCCGGCCTGCCGCTGTGCCGGCATGGCGCGCTGGCGGTTTGCTCTGCGGATCACCGGATGAGTTCTGGTGGTTGGAAATTCGCGTAGTCTTCCCCAAAGGACCTCCCGGGGTCCGTCGTTCACTACGAGGACCCCGCGTCACCCGTGCGACCTGCTTTGTCGATGCCCGCCATTTCACACACCAAGAACGAAAGGGGTGGTGGGTTCGGACTTGTTCGTTAGTCCGTCCCCACAGTGCTAGCGGTTTTAAAAGTCTCACAACAATTTTAATCATATTCCGCGGGTATAAATCAGAAAAATTTAAATATAACAATCCTCTACCTCGTCGTAGTCATCGAACAAGAGTTCTTTGCAGAATTGATCGTCGCGGAAGAAGATGATAGTCGCGTCGTGGAAGGGGCGTCGCGTTGTCGCGGTACACGGCGTCGCATCGACGATCTCTGAGGGTTAAAGAAAACACACAGATTTAATTTCACAAATTTAATCCATGTTAGAATAAAATCCACAATGGAAATTTAAAAGATCCGTAATCCCCTACCTCAATATGTGTTGATCGAAGATTGTCGCGGGGAAGGATTTTCGCAAAAGAACGTCGTGGGATGAGAATCGTCGGCATCGCGGTACACGGCGTAGCATCGTCAATCTCCAAGGGTTCGGCGTTCTTCGCCGCCTTTCGTCAAAGGCCTGCGTTCTTCGCGTTCATCGTGTTCTTCACGAAGGACGATGAAGATATAGTTTCTCCAAATCCTCTCAATAATCCGCACCCAAGAAAAACATGTGTTGGTCTTATTTCATTACATGCCAACAATTTAATTGGACAGTTAAGACGTTACCATTAATTCATCGAATTAATGGTTTGTTTATTAACATGTTTTTAAAATTGTTGGGATGTAATAAAATAAGACCAACACACATTTTTCGTTGGTGCGGATTGTTGAGAGGATTTGGAGAAACTCTATCTTCATCATCCATCACGAAGAACACGAAGAACGTGATGAACGCTGAGCTTCGTCGAAAGGCGACGAAGAACACCGAACCCTCGAAGATCGACGACGCGACGCCGTGTACTGCGATGCCGACGATTCTCCTCCCACGACGTTCTTCTGCGATAATCCTTCCTCGTGACAATCTTCGATCAACACCGATTGAGGTAGGGAATTACTGATCTTTTAAACTTCCATTTTGGATTTTATTCCAACATGGATTTAATTTGTGAAATTAAATCTGTGTGTTTTCATTAACCCAAGGAGATTGTCGACGTGATGCCGTGTACCACGACGACGCGACGCCCCTTCCGCGACGCGACGATCCTCTTCTTCCACGACGATCAATTCCGCAAAGAACTCTCGTTCGTCGACTATGACGAGGTAGGGGTTTGTTTTATTTTAATTTTGTGATTTTATACCCGGGAAATATGAATAAAATTGTTGTGAGACTTTTAAAACCACAAACGCGGTGGGTGTGGACTATCGAACAAGTCCGAACCCACCGCCCTTTCGTTGTTGGTGTGCGAAATGGAGGACATCGACAAAGCAGGCCGCACGGGCGACGCGGGGTCCTCACAGTGAAGGACAGACCTTGGGAGGACCTTTGACAAAGACGACGTGAATTTCCGACCACCGGAACTCGTCTGGTGGTCCGCAGAAAAAACAGTCGGCGCCCGGTGCGCCGCCGTGGATACCCACCGTGGCTGAAGCCACGGTGGCGGGTCGGCCTTCCCGCGACCGCGCGGGACCAGTAAAGGACGGGATACAACCGGTTTCCGCGTCCGCTGGCAAGGGCGTCCCCATAAAGGGCCGCAGTTTCTTCAAGCAGGGGCAGCGCGGCCCCTGCCCGCAGCTCAGTCGTAACAGCCAAGCCGACCCGCCTGGCTGCCGGGCCGCCCCCGCGCCGGCCGGGCCAGGTCGCGCCCAGGCTGTGCCAGGCCACCCAGGTTGGGTCGTGCCATGCCGGCCGGGTTGGACCCGAACTCGGGTCGGGTCGACCGAGGGGGGGGGGGGGGTTGGGGCGGGTCGGTCCGGGCACAAACACCCTGTTTTAGGACCTTTTCGGTCTTTTTCTCATAACTTGAGTTTCGGGCCTCCGATCGACGCACCTTCAGCGGCGATTTGATCCTTGGATGAAGATGGTCATTTCGATATATCGCACCCAAGGTTTAGGAGTACTTTGGGATCGGATGGGTTGGTTCATACACGAAACCAACCGGGGCCTCGGAGCGAAAACGCTCATAACTTGAGCTCCAGACGTCTGATTGACGTTCCGTTGACTTTGATGGATTCCTCTAAGTGAGACAGATATTTTGGATTACTCCGACCGAGCTTTGGAAGCAGGTGGAGTATGGTCGGGTTGGTTTTTCCTTAAAAACCCACCGGGCCCCTGGAACAAAAAAGCCAATAACTCTCAGACAGGGCGTCTGATTGACGCGCCGTCTGCGAAGTTGTGTTCCTGTTGATGATACAGAACTTTTGGATACATCAACTCTGGACTATGTGTCAGTTGATGTATCAGCCTCTCGGCTCGTGGAGCAGACCCTCCCGAACGAGCATGCTGTGTGCAGGAACCCTAGAGCTGGTTGCGACTGTGACGACGACGACAAATGTGCAAATATTCTCATTGGATTCGACAACGAATGTGCATAGATCCTCAGTGGATTCGACGACGACTACATAACTCCGAGATCCTTTGTGGATCAGTTCTACCGATACTATGTGGGTCCTATCCTGTGTGGGTCAGCGCTCAGCGGTCCTGTGTGGGACAGCGCCTACAGATCCTGTGTGGGTACGATCCCGTGTGGGTCTTTGCGGGGGTTAGTTACCTATCGATGCTATGTGGGTCAGATTCTTTGTGGGACATTTCGGGGGTTAGTTACCATCGATCATGTGTAGGTCAGATCCTTTGTGGGTTATTACGTGGGTTAGTTACCTATCGATCCTGTGTGGGTCAGATCCTTTGGGGGTTATTGCGGGGGTTAGTACCTATCGATCCTTTGTGGGTCCAATGGCTTAGATGAATCAGTGACAATATCTGATCATATCTATCTTCATACAAAGAAGTATACCTGTGTGAGTTGAATCTTGTTTTGCTTTCCTATGTTAATTATGTTGTGCTATCCTGTGTGAATTTACGTTTTTCTCTTCTGTGTGGACTGGGTTGTAATTGGGCTCGGATGTTGGAGCCAAACGATAATTGATGACTTAGGTATATGTATGGGCATATAACTAATCAACATCTGATGTTACTTTGTGATTGTATCTTTCCTTTTTGGATTATCCTTTTTGGATTCTGGGAGACCTTCGGGGGTCTCGGGGTGCCTACTGAGTATCTTATACTCACCCTTGTATGAGCTATGCCCGCACTACATTGTGTTGGTTATAGACGACGTACATCACTGATCGTGGTTGAGGCTTGCAGATCTAGACGGTACGTGGAGGTGGACCACTGGACAGGACGTACTCGGAGCGGTCGGCTGGACCCGAGGAGCGGTGGAGGATATCTGTACCCACCCTTCAGGTGGGATTTCCAGTGGACATCTCGACATTGCAGCTTTACTATTCAGTTGTTGTTTTCCCTTACATTTGTACTTTACTATTAGTTTGGGTTTGTATACTGGCCCACATACTTTTCCGCACTTACTGTTGTACTCAGTTTTTTACTTAGTGTTTACTTCTGCCTGCTTGCTTTTTAGAGTTTGTGGTTTACTTTACAAAGGCAATGCATTCCCTTTTTACCAGGATTTACACCTTGGTGCTAGTCTCCAGCTGCTGGCCTATGGAAGGCGGGCTTGGGGTAGTCACGACACGGGCCCCGAGGACAGGTCGTGACAAATATGATTAATTTAATTTTTAATTAAAATCATTATTTACTTGAAAAATACAGTTTTCAAAATTAAAACTGATCTTATAATGCTTTAAAAAATTACTTGTGTTCGTATAAAATTATCTTAAATTAATAATAAAATGATTCGTTAATTTATGAACACTTTTTAAGAAAATTCATTTTCTTTTAAAAAAATAAAAAATAATTAATTAATTATTTATGGGATACAAAAATACCAAACGTTTACAATGGTCAAATTGTCACATTCTAAGATGCATATATTTTATTTAATTGTTTAGGGGTAATATTATTTTGGATTTTATAATATTCCTACTATTCATACTCCAATTTATAAGGGTATTTTACTATTCATAAGGGTAGGTTACTATTCACCAAAAATTAAGTGTTTTCTATTGGACCCCAAAAATCATCTTGAACACAACCATTTATGTCGGATTTTTGAAATTCCAAACACCGAAGTGAAAAACATATGTTTAATGGTCGCTTAGAACTTAGTAGTTCATTATGTTGTGTTTTCATTTGATTTTATGACATAATAATAATAGGGAAATTTCTGTTGAAAAACATTGAGTCGTTACATTCTTCCTCCCCCCTTATGAAATTTCTCCCTCAAAATTTCACTTTACACAAACAGGTTAGGGCGCTTCTCCTTCATCACCTCTTCTGGTTCCCAAGTAGATTCTTCAAACATATGGTTCCTCCACAATACTTGTACTAGGTGGGTTTTATTGTTTTGTAGAACATTATCTCTCTAGTCCAGAATCTCTACTAGATGCTCCTCAGAAGATAGATCATCTTCCAGCAGTATCACATCTGAGTTTAGTACATGTGAGGGATTAGGTATGTACTTCCTCAGGAGTGATACGTGAAAACAATCATGAACCTGAGCCATATTCGGTGGAAGTGCAAGCCGATAGGCCAGAACTCTTATACGGTAAAGGATTTAGAATGGAACAATGTACCTTGGTCTTAGCTTCCCCTTCTTCTTAAAACACATAACTCTCTTCCATGGTGATATTTGAAGGAAGACTTTATCTTCAACAACGAACTCCAAGTTCCTTCAACGGTTTTCAACATAGATATTTTTATAAATCTGAGTAGCATTGATGTGTTTCTGGATGACTTGAACCTTCTCTATCGTCTCATGAACAAAATCAGGTCCAAGTATATTTCGTTCTCCAACTTCATCCTAACAGGTTGGAGTTCTACATCGCTTTCTATACAAAGCATTATATGGAGCCATCTGAATACTCAAGTGGAAGCTGTTGGTGTATGAAAACTCAACCATTGTGATATATTGATCACATACACCATTTAATTCTAGAGATTAGGTTCTTAGCACATATTTAACCGTCTGAATAGTCCTTCCATATTGGCCATCATTTTGGGGGTGATAAGTCACTCAAAAATTTATTTCGGTACTCAAAGCATGTTGAAGGCTCCTCCAGAATATAGATGTGAACCATGGATCATGGTCAGAGATAATTGAGAGTGGAACAACATGTAGTCTCACCACATCCTTCACATATATCATTGCATTTTTTCAAGTGATATGTCTTCTCGAATAGCGATAAAATGTGTAGTCATGGTGAGTCGATCAAACACAAACCATATCACATTATTTACCTTCGACATCTTTGGGAGACCCATGAAAAGGTCCATAATATCATTTTTACATTTCAACATGGGTATAGGCAATGACTACATCATCCATTTACACTTTTGTTTCTCTTATTTAAATTTCTTACATACCCATCACAATAATATATATTCTGCAATCTCCCTCTTCATGTTATCCCACCAGATGTGTTCTCGGAGATCACGGTACATCTTTCTGCTACTATGATGGATTGATAATGTTGATCGAAGTGTATTTTCCGATAGCCCCTTCATTATCCTGAGTGATAAAGGTACACAAATCCGAAATCCAAACCGAATCACACCATCATCTCTAATATGGATCTCATGTAGCTTCCCTTCCATTACATCATTCACCTACTTTTGTATCTCCATATCATCCCTTTGTGCGTCCTTAATATTTTCTTAGATGGATGGCTACACAATCATTTGGGAAAGGTAGGATGTATCCCCCACCCTTTTGATTTCTATATCTATCCGTTGCATATCCTAGAAGTTAGTTTCTTTCTCAATCTGTAACATGGATAGAGTAATAGGATCTTTTCTGCTTAGAGCATCAGCTACCTTGTTCGACCTTCCCTGATGGTTGTGAATAGAGAAATTGTAATCCTTGATTATCTCTAACCATCTCCATTGATGCATGTAGGGCCCCTTTTGTGTGAATATATACTTTATGTTGTTGATGTCGGGGTATCTGACACACTTCTTGACATAAGGGTAGTGCTTGTAGATTTTCAAGGAAAAAATCATGGTTGCTAGCTCTAGATTATGTGTCCGGTAGTTCTGCTCATGGATCTTCAACTATCGTGAGGTGTAGGCTATAACATTTCCATTTTTCATGAGTTTACAACCCAAGATATTCTTTAAAGCATTACTAAATATCACAAAACATTCTATACTTTTCATTAGTGTCTATAAAGTTGCAGTGATCTTCCATCTCTTTAGCTCCGTGAAGCTTCCCTCACATTCTTTTGTCTAGATATACTCCACCCCATTCCTTGTTAACTTAGTCAGCAGGCTTGATAATCATGAGATGTTTCTCACAAAACATCAGTAGTTCCCAACTAATCCAAGAAAACTATGGATTTGTATAACACTATAGGGCATCGGACATTCCTCAATCACATTTGTTTTTGACGGATCCATAGAAATTCCCTCACTTGTGATCACATGTCCCAAGAATTTGAATTGATTTATCCCAAAGTCACTTTTGCTAAATTGGTGTAAAACATCTCCTGTATCAATGTTTCCAACACAAGTCATAGATGTTCTTCATGTTCCTCTTTTATCTTGGAGTAGATTGATAATATCTTCAACAAACACTACCCCAAATTTTTTAAGGTAATATCTAAAGACTCAATTCATCAAATCGTGAATATTGTAGGGGAATTAGTATCTCTGAAGGGCATAACCAGAAACAATAGTTCCCATAACATCTACAGAAGTCAGTTTTTTTAATATCATCCATCATCACCTCTATCTAATTATATCTATAACAATGATCCACCTTTGAGTAGTATTGAGATCTTATTAATTGATTGAAAAATTCATCATTCCTTAGAAGAGGATACTTGTTCGTTATGGTGTCCTTGTTGAGTTCAGGATTATTGATAAAAAACCGCATAGTTCCATCTTTCATCTTCACATAGAGCACTAGAAAACCCCAATGTAATGAACTGGGGTGTATGAACCCTTTGTCTAAATGTTATTGCAGCTGCTTCTTAAACACCTCCAATTCAATAGGAGCCATCCTATATGGACACTTTGAAATAGGACTATCTCAGAGTATACGTTCTATTGATAACTCTACCTCCCAATCTGGGGGAATTTTGGGTATCTAATCGAGAAATAAATCACTGTATTCCCTCATGATGGGAATTTCCTCAAGGTTGGAATTTTTCATTGACTCAACCATTTGGTAGAGTTATGCTTTTTCATAGGGAATCAACACCCACACAGAAGTAGTATTTCTCAAAGGAGAATCATGTTATTACATTCATTTGTAAAGGAGAAAGGGATGGTTCAAAACATGAAAAGATATTTCCTTTTCCCAACAGTTGATATATGATCTATATAACGAGATCCAATCCATTCAAATTATAGAATTGAGTTCTACCAAGGTAAGTATTACGGGATTCACTGGATAGATCTTCTCAAATATGCCAACAGGTGAAGTGTCAAACACATGGGTTTCAAAGATTTCACTATATGGTGTTTTTATAGATATCTATACTTCATGGTTTAATGACATCGATTCTATAGTTTTAGCAAACTTGTAAGATATAAATTAATGTGTAGAACCAAGATAAAATAAGACTTTTCCCATTCTTGAGTTAATAAGAAGTGTACATTGCATGAGTTTATTATCTTTCTGCACTTATGACGTAGTGATGGAATAAGACTTCCCTTTTTTCCTTTGGATTTGGAGGATGCTGATGCGAATTACCATTGAGAAGTTAAGGTTTGGTAAACTAGCTTTCATAGTGCCATATCTCCCTACAATTGTAGCATTGAACCATGGGTGGTTCTATCCTTTCTTCCACCACATTATCCTTCCTTTTTATAACTTTTTGAAACTCTCGAGGATGGTGTCCTTCTTTCCCAAAAATGAATCATTTCCCCTTCCCTTTAAGGCAGTTCCCATGGTCTAACTTTCCACATTTCTGGCATATGGGCCATTGAGTTTTCCTCCAACATTTTTCATTAAATCCACCAACTTGAAACTCTATATTTTGTTTCTTATCACCATATCCATGGTACCATTCTATAAACATCATCTCTTCTTTGAGATCACACTAAAAAACATGTTGATAACTCCCAAAATCTCGAATTGCAAGAGCCTTTAGATGGTGTGTTTTTACTACACTAAAGAATCAATAAATTTTGTTATCGTTTTTTATTACAAAACATGAAGCATACCTCGAATGACTTGAGAAATTAGCTTCATAGGTTGTGAGAGATTCTCAATCCTTTTTCATGAGCTCTAGGAATTCTCTCTCCATATTTGTGTGAAGATTTCATGGGAAATATTTATTAAGAAACATGATCTTAATGTCTTCCCATTCTATCTCTTTAACTTCCACCCTTGTCTTGGTGTTCCTAATCAAAGACCACCATTGATTAGCCTCTGCATATAGATGATAAACGGCAAGATTCTCCTTCTTCGTCTCAGAACAGTGAAGCACAAAAATATCTTCACTATGGATTTGACCCATTGTTCCACAACTATTAGATCATAATTTCTAATAAATGCTGATGGTCATTGCAGCATAAAACATTTGATAGCCAGTTGCTCCCCCACTGTTGAAGGAGGATTTTCCACATTATTATGGTTATTTTTCATAACCTAAGATAGTTGGGTAAGAATCACTTTGAAGTTCTGAACACCACCTCCGAAATCATTGGGGATGTCATTCGGGCAATCGTTGCATTGTCCCTCACACGAGTTGTTGGCCTAGTTTCTCCGGGTTCCCACTGTTTTCAAAAATAGAAAATTCAGAACAAAACATAAGTAAAAAATTCATAAATAACTTATTAATTTAAATAATCTATACTGAAATCATAACATATTGGATACCTATGTAAAGATTCTTGTATACATGTAGGTACTCAGTCTTGTACTAGAGGTTTTCTCCATGGTTCACTAATCCTAATTCACAAATTAACTAATCATTTATTCTAATACCAACTTTAGAGACCCATTATTTTATTAAATTACTATTATATAATTTTAATGATAAAAAATATAATACTATTACACATAGAGTATCCAATGATTTAGTGTCTTGGGAAAACTAGGACTATACATAACAGTTACAACAGCGAGCATAAACATTAACTCAATTTCATCTCCTTTGGATTCTTTCTAGAATTTGACCTCTCCTTAGTAAATGTAGTCACCTAAGGATATACATAAAAAGGGGTGAACTAGAAGCCTATTATGGGGAAATATAAGAACAATATAGCATGGGATGAGAATAATAATGACATATGAAAATGATCATGAACATGACGGGAAGCATAAATATAAGACTTGAAATGTGGCAATGCATAAAAAAGAAACATCATGTCTTAGTGGTTAAAAACCACACATACATGTGGACAAATCTATAATATTTTTCACACATAGTTTCAGATTTACTCATGAGATACATCACTTTACCCATTGCATTATAGATCTATATAATTATACATGCACCTGTCACATTTAGACATTTATATTGAATAATATAATTTCGGGTGCACCCATCACATCAGAACATTATCATTTATCATGAATACCAAAATGAAAAGATGAAAATAACTATGACCTGAAAAGTAGTGGGTTTAATATCACAATAACACATTCCTAAACATTGGTTTCCCAAAATAAATATGGAATAACACACATGTTACAAGTACCGTCAATCTAGAATGAGAAGTAAAAGGGGTGTTCTTAAAAGAAGAGTTATTTTGGAAAACATTTGGTTTGACATAAATTCCAGGGACAAAAATATTAATCCTAGAAATGGAAAAAAATGTTGAAAAAAATATTTTTAAGTAGAAAACATATCCAAAGGAGTGAAAGAGGGAGAACCCAAAGGATGAAAGCTGGGTTTGAGAATTTCCCCTAACCTTATATCTGAACACATACTTGGCTTTAATGTCCTTTATAATGACATTATATTCATTAATTGGAAACTACATAACCTTTTATAAATTAAAAGGCTTCATTTTGATTTCATTATGTTTTTTATGGGCCTTTTTATGAGTTAAAATGTTTAAAAACATTGTTCGGGAATGTTTGTTTTTACGGTTTTCTTGAGCAGTTCACTTGTATTCATATATTGTTGTTTAGGTAGAACACGAGTAAACATCCACAAATGATATTACATGTTATTAATGATATTAATGAAGTTAAAATGATATTATAATTAATTACATTGTATATATTGTGGGTAAATCATTAGATAAGAATTAAATGATGATTGTTTGAGTTAATTTGGACGGTTTTTCGACCACCTCGAACTAGTTTTGATTAATCATTTAGTAATATATACATAATTTAGTTAAATAACATTAAATAAGACTTAATTAATATAAAATATTCTATTTAAACTATAATAATGGTTTCATTACCAGAAATTAAGGTATAAATGAAAAAAGAAAACATGTCATTCTTGATGTTGATAGATTAACACCTCACGAACAACGTTTTTTTATAAAATAAATGGAAAATGAGAAGGTGGTTGGATGGTATAATATCCCATTAGCATCATAAAATTACATTATATTTATGATAATATAGTTACCATACCATTTGGAAAAATATAGGTGGGGATATAATAATAAAATAAAATGAAATTGAATGAAATTTAAAGGAAAAGAAGGAGAGAAATTACCTCTTGAATCCTCCTCTTGAGATCCTCCTTGAGGTGCCTAATATTGGTGTTTTGATGAGACCCGAAGATTTTGGACGTGGGGTTAGGGCTTGGTAAGATGATTGGGTAGAGTTTAGACATGTGTTGATGCTTGAGAGGTTTGAGGAAATGAGGGTGTTAAGGGTGGTATTTATAGTGGAGGGGAGAGGGGTTTTCCCAATATAAAATTAATTAGTTTATTATTTCCCCACAGGACAAAGAATAAGAAGTCTTCCATGACCAAGAATAGTAATTTTATCATTTAATCCCTAGACAAGTGGACTTACATCATTAGAACATCATACATGACTCTATAATTAACTTATTTAGCTTATTTTTTAAATTATGGTATTTTATTATTCATAAAAAATTCATGTATTTCAGAAAAATCCCAAAATTTCACCCCAACCATTTTTTAACAGGTATAATATAAAAATTATGTCCATTTTCCAAAAATAAATTTCTAAATAAGATTAATTTAATATTTAATTTAAATCATAATTTCCTTGAAAAATATAATTGTTAAAATTAAAACTGATTTTATAATGCTTTTAAAAATTACTTGACATCATATAAAATAATATTAATTCAATACTACATAGATTTGATAATTTATGAACAATATTTATAAAAATAAATATTCTTTTAAATTAATTAATTCATTATAATTAATTATTTATGGCTTACAAATATTCCAAAACGATTACTACGGTCAAACTGTAACTTTCTAAGATGCCTATATTTTATTTAATTATTCACTGGCAGGGTTACTATTATATGAGACGATTTATGATTCATAAGGTTCATACAATTATTTATAAGGGTATGTTACTATTCATAAGGGTAGGTTACTGTTCACAGAAAATATTTGTTTTTTATTGGACACCAATAATCATCTTGAACACAACCGTGTATGTCGGATTTTTGAAATTCCAAACACGTAACTGAAAAACATATGTTTAATGGTCACTTAGAAATTAATTGTTTATTATGTTGTGTTTTCATGTGATTTTATGAAATAATTATAATAATTTAATTTCCATTGAAAAACATTGGGTCATTAAATGAATAGTCTCTGCACATATACACCATAGGCCCTCCCTGGTACTTGGTAGCCTCTGGCATTTGTGGAGATGTGCGTGAGGCCATGGGGCCAACCAAATTCAAGGATTTATTGAGTGGAGTCTAGGTATGGGATGCTAATATATATTAATTATATTAAATATAATGAAACTATTTTGTGAAGATAAAAAAACCACCAATATAATATAAGAATTTATTATAAACATTTTATCAATATAATCATACTTTTAAGAAAAAAATGATACATGTAACCATTTAAACCTGTGGAACCTAATTAATAAAATATAATTTCACTTATATAGAATTATTCCCAAATGAATAGATCTTTCATAATTATGTAAATGTATACAAACCACGAAACCATGAAAATGAATTATCTCGTAATGACAAAATTGATCTTTATAACTCATAAAAATCACCATAATTGAACTATCAAAATTTTAATAAATCAAATACATGTGTAATAGGTTATGAATTATTTTATAAGTGAATATAATTTTAATATATACTAAATTAGGTCAAATAAGAAATGTATATAGACCTAAGATAACTGATCTCTTTGAACAACCATTTTCCCTATAGGTTATGTTTTCATTACCGTTACCCCAATTTATTTCATCATTATTCATATATAAATCTTCTACATTCTATTTATATATTACAAAAAAAATATCACGTTAAATTCATCAATATATTTTGGGTAAATTAATGATTTATAATTTCCCTTATCTATTTCTCTTGATAATAAATCTGAATTGACGAAATCCTTCTTTCATACCCATGTTTAAGAACACTCTATAAAGTGTTTTAAGCCCCAAATTTAACACCCCCAATTCTATGGAATTTTTTGGATAAATTAATTTTAATTGATATATTTCATTTCAAAAAGTCAAATATTCTTTTCACATGGATTATAATGTTATTAAATAACACACAACACTCACTTGGAGTGCGTTATATGCAACATTGTGTTTCTATGAAACTTCGTTTTATTGTAACAGTTATTTAAATGAGATATGACTAAACTAGATGTTAAAAATAGTAATATGAATAGTATAACTAGTTTTAATATATAATTTATAATGGTTCCACAAAAATAAAACATAATTATAATGAAATATATAATTATTTTTAATGTTTTATATGTTTTAAAATAAACTTTTTCTTATAGAAAATGAATTTTTATGTCCATCTATTTATAATAATAAAATTAATTTTTGAAAGTAATAGAATTATAATTTTATAAAATTAAATTAAATTTTTAAATCATAAATTTTAAATTATATTAAGGATATGTTTTTAATTTTTTACGATAAATTTTTTTTTGGGTAAATAGTAATTTTTTTGTAATTTAGTTAGAAATAACCTTTTCATTTAAATATTTATTAGTGTTAAATTATATTTTAAATTTGTTTTTAATGACACAAAATATCAATTCTGAATATATTAATTTAATTGATCCAATGAAAATAATTTTTAATTTGAAATTAGATATAAATTTTTTTTGAATTTTTGAATGTTATTACTTCAAAATGCTTTTCTCATCACGTCTGCGGGATTATAGTTAATTTTAATTTACCCCCATCAATGAATTTTTTTTTGAAAAATAAAAATATACCATTTTAATATGTATAATATTTTTTTCTAATAATATTAACATAATTTTTGACAAAAAATATTAGTGAATATGATTAAAAGTATATATTATGATTAATGTAAAATTGGGTTTAATAAAGGAGCAAACCTTAATCAAGAGAAACAAAATGACCTGAAAAAATGTCCAAAATCCATTTTCAATTTATAATTCGTCCATTTAAACTCATGGTTAAAATAATATGGGTTACATGTATATCATTAAATGGAGGTGACCTATATAAAATTTTATGTAAGAAAAAAGACAAAAATAGAAATTTCATATCCTTTAACATTTATAAAATATTGAGATATGTAAAAAAATAATATTAATCGCTATACATATCATTTTGAAAGATAAATGTGTTATTATTATTATAATATTTTATCAATATTTATTTGAGGAATTATTTTCTTAAAATGTATAGTAAACACCAAGGTAGTGATTATTTAGTTAATAAATAACTGAAATAAATGATACCATAAATATTTAATGTGAAGGTAATTTATTGAATTATTAACTTTATTATTTTCTAGTATTAGTATAAAATCTTACACATATTTAATCACCATATATATGGATTTAAATAGTAGTTTTATATATTAAAATTAAATTAAATAAATAACGTGAAATTTGACATTATTGTCCTTTTATAATAAATGACATTTTATTAAATTATTTAAAATTAATAAAATTCATATATTATAAATGTTGATTTATAGGGGTTAAAAAATATTAAATATGTTCTATTAATTGACCAATTTTTCTTTTTTAATTAACATATTTACTCATATATTTTAAAAACTTTTTAAGAATTATCCTGGTTTAAGCACTTTTTTTGCGCATCACAAGCACTTATATTAAATATTAATTTCAAAAACAAGTGATATTTTTATTTTTTAAATTAGCTATAATATTAATAATTCATTGGTTATATATTTTATAAAAAATCTCAGTTAAAATTAATACTAATGGTAAAATTATATAGGTTATAAAACTATATTCTTTAATAGAAACAAAAATAATAAAATTTTGGAATGTTCTGAGTTATGGAACAATATTAATAAATCGAAAATATTATTGTTTTTTATAGATTTGATCAACCATAAATTCACATTACCCAATTTTTTCCATTTTGGAGACACATTAGGTAAATTATTCCTCCCATTATTGAATACCTTTTGGAATTTAACAGAGTACCACTCCCACTCCACAATAAAAAAGAAAGCAATCTACCCCTTAATCTCACCTCGCTATCCACATGGTATAGTTCAAAATCTTACCAAATAGCTCATAAAAATAACTATCATATTCCAATAATCCCAACCATTACACATAAATCCTTTTAAATAATCACGTTTTTACTAACCAAAATGATGCACACGATTAAGAGGTAACACCCTCATCAAAATACATTCTTTTATTTTAATTATCCCATAACTTAACTATTATTATTCTATGATTTTATATAAAAAAGTATAATAAAAATACTAAAATATTTTTATGCTATGGTTTTGACTACATTTAGACACACTTCCATTTAATGGGTAACGAGCGTACTATTTATGTGTTTGTCGAAGTACCACCTCATGATGTAATGATTGTTTATTTTTCATTTAAGGCAATCATTGAAAAAATTATGATGGAAAATCTATTTATATATGTTATATATTATATTTATTATTTACATAAAATTATGAAATCCTTTTTCAAAACTATCCTTTATAACTCCCATTCGTTGTAAAGATGATAATTTTCATTTGAGGAAGTGCGGACTTACGCCCCCTCGTACCGATGTGACTAGTTCAAACGTTGAATAGAATGTATTGAGGATGTTATTAGTAAAATTATATGATATATATGTCCAATTATAAAACTATAGTTAAAATATATATTTATATAAATATATTCTATTTACATTCATTGTTCCAATAAATCTATAAAATGAAAGCAGTCTTCTGTGTATGTACAACCTACCTTCTCCGTGAACGATGCATTACATTTTCTAATTCTATATTATATATATTTTTATAAATAAAATACACTTTTTATTGTCAATATATATTTCATTTTATAAATTTTTTAAGTCATGATCCATCTATAAAGACCAATTTAAAATAAATTAAGGCACACATGAAAAAAAAACAAATATTACCCCATGTAAAACCTTAACAGATAATTATTAACAATATGGTAATATAAGGTAATAATAAAACCATATGTTGTATTAGATATAGAAATATAGGTCTTTATATATTTAAAATAATATTATCTATATTTTACATGAGGCTTGAATGAGTAAGACAGGAGTCCAGACACAGGGTAATGGAATTTCACCTCACATTTTTATTTTCCTTTGGTACATGATTTATTCTCCACCCATTGCTTTTGAGTGGTGAGTATACTTCCCATGAATGAATTATATAATAATTTTAATTATATATATATCTATGTGTGTGTATTTACATATTGGTATTATTATTTTTCTTTCATGGGTTCTATATTAGAAATGTTATTGACTTGGAAATGTAGTTTTGTCTCAATTTTCCTTCTTCAGACACATGTAATGTTATGAAACTATATTTATCCATGAGGTGCATAAAATGACATCGAAATTTTATTTATTGATGAAACTTTTTCTTGATATTTTATTCTTCATTTAATTTAATTTTATTAAAATGTGGAGTGAGGTTCAATTTTACAATGTGGTAATAGTTTATTGAAACCATCTGGTCACTGTTTGAGACTATTTATGATTTTTTTACTATAATGATATATTATGATTCAAATCTCAAGAACCCTGAAAAAGTTTCTTCTCCTATTTTTATTAATCAAATATTCAATTATTGGTACCATTTATCCATTCTTTGGCACATAGCACACTAAATAATATGTTTCTATGAAATCCTGTCATTACCCTTTCATTAGATAGAAATATATGTAATTTAAAACATGGTTTTCTTGAAACATTTTCATGATTTATTAAAATTTTATGATGTTTTTTAAAAAGAAATATTTTTAAAAAATTCATGTTTCTTTTATAAATGTTCAATGAATTCTTTTTCAAAGTATTTTCAACCATTCAAAATATTTTTTGAATTTTTTTCAATTAAATGGTTTAAATTTTTTAAAATGATTTCATTATATTTTTTCAAAGTATTTATAGAGAAATGTTTTTCAAAATGATTGATGTTTTAAAAATAAATTTCCAAACAAAAAAGGATATTTTCTTGGAGAATGATTTTTAAAGGATATCTTAAAATTATTTCCTATCTAAGATGACGTCTATTTATGTTACTCATGAATTTTTGTGAAATGATCTAAAGGATATTTAATATTTTTTATGTGGATGGTTTTTTTTAAATCATGACATTTAAGAAAACCCATTCCTCTTTGATAGGTTCTATGTTTATGAAACCTGTTCCACTTCTTCAATTTTTATATTTATAAAAATCATTTATCATCAATGGGTTATTCCATGAAAATGGATTTTGAATCCTAGATCTATTCATAGTTTATTATAGGATTAAATTATGACGAGACCTATATATATTGCATTTGTTATGATATGATTAAATTTTTATTATACCCATTTAATTTAATGGGTTATACTATGATCTCTTTTAATGGGTTATGGTATTTATTTATGATCTTGTGACACATATATATAAGATTTCAATGTGAGATGGGTGGGACCAATATCTCCCTCCAACAAATTGGGTAATGAGAAGTAGTATATAAGATCAAAGGGTACACAAATTGTTTCCCAAGAACAAAAAAAGATGTTTCATGGATTTTGTCCAAAGAATAAAACTAATATGCTACATGGGTTGGTTTTAAAGCAAAAAAATAAGAATGTAAATGTTTTGTATCTCAATACTAATATTAACAGGGTATAAGAGTCATTTTTAAGCCTAAAAAAAGAAGGTACATAGGTCGTAGACTAATATTGAAATTAAGAGTGTATACATATTGTATCACAATCCCAAAAACTGGTAGGTACACCATTCAGATCCCAATCCAAACAAAATGTGAAGGTTATGGTAGGTTTCCTTCACATATTATTTTATATGTTAATTTTTATTCTATAATTCCCATGTTTTATTACTATATTATTATTTAAAGGATTATGTTCTATATTTCCTTATGATTCATGACTTATTAGCTACTAATCCTTATTCCATTTATCATTTTTATTATCTTTGATTTTTTGGGTGTGATCATCTAATGTTATGACCACATTCTCATACTAATATGATCATATTTACGGTTACATGTCTCCATGGATTTCCCTTAAAAGGCATCATATTTCAGCCCTTTTCATGTTTACATTCCCATGATTTGAATACATGTATTCTGTATGATTTTTCAAATACGGGTTCTAATCATAAATTCCAGAATTGCAGATAATTGATCGTTTTTATATACTAGTGTTTTAGTTTCTAGGTTTCCAAAGGAACTAAACTAAAATGATCATTGGGTATCTGTTTGTATAATGTTATAAGTATTTAGTAGATGTGATGTAATATTAATGTATTAAAAGAGGTGGTTAGTATAGTTAGTATCATAGAAATGGTTATGTTATCCTATGGAATCTAGTTTGAGAAAACCACAGTGGGAACTATAAGGACATGTATATGGATAAGGCTATGGATAAAGAAAAGTATTGAAATATGTCCAAGAATTTCAGTAAAGGATTGAGTGAGTGGGTCCCTAACGATAGACCCATATCTAGAATGTACAAGTGTATATAAAAACATCAAATATATAACTATATCTATAAACTCTGACATGATGTCACATGACTTACTCTGGGGTTTTTTGTACAAGTCAATAGGCCTTTCTGCACACCTGGTTTGACACTCCTAGTGGATATTCATTAGGAATTCACAAACTCTTCTTGAACCATCATAAAAAATTTAAATATATTTTTGATATTAATATCCTAGTATAGACCCAATGATTAATTTATTAAATTTTTTTTCATGAATTATACATTAGATAAGTCATTTTTCATGATTAGTTGAGTTTCTTCTATGATATGTGTTTCTCAAAAACATATTTCTAGGTTAAGTCTATGGAATTAACTCCAAGTAACATGGTTAACATTTACTGTTTCAAATATGGAAATTATGGGCATTATAAAAATATATTACCCAAATATAAATCTCATAAAGTGAATTGGGAAGTTGGTACATGTATTGATTATATTTCTTAAGATAAAGAGACAAAAATGATATCTGAAAGGTTTGTGATTCTCCTGAAGTATTGTATACATAATAAGTATGGATTGATTAATTTTGAGGAACTATATAACATGATTCATATTTCATATTATCGAAAATTGGTATTAAGGAATTTGTTAATTAAAACTATATATTGGTGTAAGTATACATGTGGAATTGTATAATATTTATGTTCTTGAATTCAATGATTTTTTTATATAAATCATGAAATATGTAAGTATTTTCACTATAAATTTTAATTGATAATTTAAATGGACATGTTAAATGGTGATGTGGTCATAGAAAATTGATTTCATGAAAATTTGATATTTTGATTATAGGAAGGAAACCCATAATTAGTAATTTATTATGTGGTAATGATGTTTGGATAATGATATATTTGATATTAATAAGTAAATTCAACTGCAAAGATTATACAAGAACTGATTATTGGAATGGGGTCTAGGTCATCAAGGATGAAGTTAACAAGTTCCTGTATTTGAAGAATGTATCTAGTAATCATGGGAATAAGGAAGAATACATGTTTTCCAAAAGTATTTTTCGTATTTTAGGTTATTACCATGTTATGAGGGAATATATGATGAGGGTATTCACATGTTTGGAATGTGAAAACCAAGTGGAGTTTTGTAATATATGGGGGAATAGTGTTTTTAAGATTTTATGAATGTCAGTACAAGGTTTTGAATTTTCAACATTCAGAAGTGTTTTAAGGTTAACCATTTCTAGAAATATTAAGTTAACCTTTGGTTGAAATTTGCGAGAATAATGTATTATCTTACCACATGAGGATTTATGCATATTGGATAGCTTGTTCTAATCACTTGGTGTTGGTGGTAACTGAATAATGACTGGATGAAATATCAAGGATCTCATTATTTTTTATTACTTTAGGAATGAGAAATTATTATTCATTTCATAGGGTGAGAGATAAAGTGAAAATATATAAATGAACAACTAAATGATGGGATTTTACATATTAAAGGGAATGAAATCCAGTTTGTATAATTTCTCATTGAAATTATTGTACCTTAGGGAAAGTAACTTGAAATTGAAAAGGTTTTCATAGTTATTTATTTTTCAATTATTAAAATGGTAAATTAGATAAAAACTTATTCATGCCTATGTGAATTTTTACTCTCTCTTCACCAAGTTCACTATCATTCCCCATCAGAACATGATAGTTATATTTCTCTTCCATGTCCATGTTTTCACTTCCCACCTACATTATACTAATTGGAATCATATTTATATGTTATATTGGGTAACCATTATGGTTCAAAAATTACCTTTTAAGTGAATTATTTTTATTCATTTTTATGATCTATGTTTTTTTAATGAAACATTTTAATAATAAACCATTGATAACCAAGATGAATTTTATGGGAAAAATACATTTTAAGGTGGGTAGAAAGATGAACCACAATTTGTATGAAATATTTTTCAAATTAATTAATATTCATTGAGGTTTTTAATTACACAATCCAGACATTCTGTTCACATGGAACTTACTAGTCTTGAGCTACATGCAACACTGACATTAGGTTCATTATACACAACACTAGGTTTCTAAGAAACATCATTTTACTGTTATAATTATTGAAATGTTATTATTTTAATCATGAAGTAATATATTTTAATATAAACATTCGTATATTCTTATGAAATTTAATTTATAATTTTTTTCACATATGTAAAACTTATTTATAATGAAAAATAAATATTTTTCTATCATCATTAAATGTTTTTAAATAATATTATATTAATGATTCTTCTTTTTATGTCCTTTTGTTAACAACAATAATATTAATTTTTGAAAATAATAGAAATTTAATTATGTAATTTTAACTTAATTTTTTAATTTATAATGTTTAAATTATCTTAAGGATAACTTTTCATATTTTTATAAGGAACTTCAGTTTTAGGTGAATAATATTTTTTTTGCAATTTAGTCAAAAAAACATTTTTCATTAAATATTGATTAATACTAAATAATATTTTAAATTGGGTTTTTAAATTCATAATAAATCAATTATGAATATATAATTCTATTTAGTTCATTAGAATCATTTTAATATTAAAATAACATATAAAACATACAGAACTTTTCAATTTTCTTACGCTAAAAACTAGATTTTCTTTATGTATATGAGATTAACATTAATATTATTACTCCGATTTATATTATTTAATATCTATAAAAGAACATAAAATATTTAATAATTAAAATATTTTCATTCTAGTAATATCAACATAATTTATGAAAAAAATTATTAGTGAATGTGAGCAAAACTAATTATTATGACTAAAGTGAAATTAAGCCTAATAAGGGAATAAACATTAATCATAAGGATTAAAAATGATGTAGAAACTTGTTAAAAAAATACTGTATGAGAATAATTAGACAACTAATCCCATATGATCTAATTTTATTGGTTATTTTTATATTTTTAAATCCATGTTCCCTATATAATATGTTATGTATGGAAAAAGAAAAAAAGGGAAACTTCTTAACCATTAACATATATAAACATTGAGATATGTCAAAAACATAATATTTTTAGATATATAAATAATTTATAAATAAAAGAGATTATTATATCATAATAATTTATAAATAATTTTTATAAATGATTTAGTTACTTCAAATTATTAGGAAACACTGAAGTAGTAATTATTTAGTTAATAATCCACTAAAATAATTGATAATATATGTATTAAATGTAATGTGAAATATTTGAATTATTGAATTTAATTTATTTATAAGTAGAATATATCCTGTTTAACATATTTAATATTCATATATTTAGATTAAAATAGTAATTATATATTTTAATTTTTAAATTATATAAATATTTTTAACATTGATAATATTATTATTTTATTATAAATGATAGTTTGTTAATGATTTAAAATTTATAATAAATATTATATTATTCCGAGTGATTTTAAGGGTTATATATAATTTTATATGGTATATTATTGGACCAATTGAAAATTTATAATTAATAAATTGGATTTTAGATTGTGAAATCATTGTAAGCAGTGTTCTGGTTCAAGAGCCGTTTTCCACATCATTTGCGCTTGTTTTAGAATTTCATTTCCAGAAACGTGCAATATTTATTTTTTATATCATGTTAAATATTTATAATTAATTATAAACATATTATATAATAAATATAACTTTATTTTAAACATTATGGTTTAAATAAATAGGATAGAAAACCTGATGGTGTAATAAGAACCAAAATAATAATATTGGGGAATCTTAGGGGTTAAAGAACCAATTTTTTAAATGAACATATTCTTGGGTATTACATTTTTTTGACCATAAACTCATATTAATAATTTTTTTCTTAATTTTTTAGAAACATTAGGTAAATGTCACCTCCCATTATAAGATATATTTTACTATATTCCTGAGTGTCACTCCTCGTCCACTATTAAAAGGCAAGCACACTACACATTATTCACACATAAATAAATATTGGACCATAAAAACTGTACCAAAATAGATCCTCAAAAATATTATCCTTGACCTATAATCCTCACTTTTGGAATAATTCCTTCCCTCTATGTCCTTTGGTATAAACCAAAATAATATACTCGATTAAGAGGTAACACCCTCTCTCGAGCTACTTTTGTTTATTTCCAATATCCACCCAACAATTTTTTATATTCCATGATTGAATAATAGAACCACTATCTTCAATATAACAAGATTTTTTTATGATTATTGTTCAACCTATAAATTCAAACAATACTATCTAAAGGGTAATGGAGATACTATTTATATGTGTGATTAATTGTCGCCTCACAAAACAGTGATTTTTATTTTTCCTTTACCACCTCTCATGGTTGAAATTATTATGAAAAAATCTATTTATATATTTTATATGTTATATTTATTAGGCCTTTTAGAATTTATAATCATTTTTAAATACATTTCATTATACATTACAATTTCTGAAATGAAATAATTTCATTTGAGAAGTGTGGACTATCGCCCCTCAAAGAGATGTGATTTGTTCACACATTTTATGTAATGTATTAAGTGTGATTTTATTGAATGTATATGATATATATGAATAATAATTATACTTTAATAAAAATATTTACATATATACATATATTTCATTTACTTTCTATTTTTCAATACGTTAGTAAAATAGAAGCAATGTTAATGCATACATACGACCTACTGTGTCTATGAACCATGTATTCCCTTTTAATCTATTGTATTAAAAATATTTTCATATTAAAAATATAATAAATATAAATGATTTTTTAATGGAATAAATATGTGAAATCGTGATATAGTTATATGTAATAAATTAATAATTAATTAAGACAAATGTAAAGAACAAAATGTATATTACCTGAAGTGAAACCGTCACATAGAATTAATAACAACTGGGTAACATAAATTCATAAAAACAATATGTGGTATTAGAAATAATAACGTGGTTCTCTGATAGATTTATAATATTATTTTATTTATTATTTCGGTTGTTTTAACAAGTATAATGGTTGTAAATGAATAGGGTATGTAAATTTCATATCATTTATATTTTCTTAAGATATATGATTTATTCAGCACACATCTATTATGATTGGTGTGTATACTAACCATGGATGAATTATATGTTTATTATAAATAAATTTATTTTTATTTAAACATCCATTTTTATATTTATTTCATGTGTTTTATATCATGAATATTCATATCATGATTATATATTATGGTTAACACAATTTCATTTTCATAAACAGGGAGTAATGCTCATTGTTACCAATTTCTGAGATTTTATTGAAATAATCTCTTTCCTTTTCAATATATTTTATGATTATGATTCCTTTGATGAAATATTATAATCCATTTCTAATGAAAAAAGATGTTTTATATTCTTTACATATGTTTATTGTTGATATATTCATTAATACGTACCAATATTTAACTCTTTGGTACCATACATAGTTAATAATGTTTTTTTAAATCTTGACATTACACACTCTTCAGTTAAAAAACTATGTTATTTAAAACCACGTTTTGTAAAAGAATTTTCAATTTTTATTTAATTTTTTTAGATTTAATGAGAAACTGTATTCAAAAGTTTTTCATGTTTATTTTATATGTTTCCATGTAAAAACAATTTCAATCCATTTTCATGGGTGCTTTATAAGATTTCAATGTGTTTTCAAATAAATGGTTTCCAAATGTTTTTCAATATTTCTTTATATGTTTTCAACGTTTGTTCTATGAAAAAGGATTTAAAAAGGATTTAAGTTAAAAAATGACTTTTCAATGAATAATAGATATTTTACTCATGATTTTTTTAAAATATGCCACAAAATATTTTCACATATAAGTAGATATCGGCTAATATTACTCATTCCATTCTAGAAAAGGATCCAAATGTCCAATTCATATTATTTCAATGAAGGTATTTTTAATCGAATGAAATTTATGAAATCCCATTTCAATTTCATGGGTAATATGTTTAAGAAACTCATTTCTATTTAATAGTAATTTGCATATAAAGATAGGATCTATTAAATAGATTATTATATGATAAATGATTGTGAAACCTACTTCATTTCACGAATAATTACAGTGCGTGTAATGGTGCAGTGACCAGCCTTCTCTTTAGCTCTGTGAAGCTTCCCTCATATTATTCTGTCCAGATATACTCCATCCCTTTCTTTGTTAACTTAGTCAGTAGGCTTGATAATCAAGATAAGTTTCTCACAAAACATTAGTAGTGCCCAGCTAATCCAAGAAAACTATGGATTCGTATGACACAAGAGGGCCTGAGACATACCTCAATCACATTTGTTTTTTAAAGGATCTATAGAAATTCCCTCACTTGTGATCACATGTCCCAAGAAAGTGACAAGATTTATACCAAAGTCACTTTTTCTGAACTTGGAGTTCAACTTCTCCTTTCTCAATGTTGCCAACACAAGTCAAATATGTTCTTCATGTTCCTTTTTTCTGTTAGGGTATATAATAATATCATCAATAAACACTACCACAATTTTTTTGAGGTAATATGTAAAGAATCAATTCATCAAATCATGATGATTTCAGGGGAATTAGTATGTCTGAAGGGAATAACCAGAAACTATAGTTCCCATACCTTGTACAGAAGTCAGTTTTATGAATATCATTCATATTCACCTTTATCTAACGATATCTAGAACGAATATCCACCATTGAAAAGTATTGATATCTAATTAATTGATCGAACACTTAATCATTCCTCGGAAGAGGATACTTGTTCTTTATGGTGACCTTGTTGAGTTCTCGATAATTGATACAAAACCGCATTGTTCCATCCATCATTATCATATAGAGCACTAGAAAACCCCAAGGTAATGCACTGGGGTATGTGAACCCTTTGTGTAGATTCTATTGCAGCTGCTTCTTTAACACCTCTAATTCAATAGGAGCCATCCTATATGGCCACTTTGAAATAGGACTAGCTCAGAGTATAAGTTCTATTGATAACTATACCTCCCGATCTAGGGGAATTTTAGGTATCACTTCGAGAAATACATCATTGTATTCCCTCACGATTGGAATTTCCTCATGTTTGGAATTTTTCATTTACTCAACCATTTGGGAGTGTTATGCTTTTTCATAGAGAATCCACACCCACACAGATAAAGTATTTATCAAAGGAGAATCATGTTATTACTTGCATATGTAGAGGAGCATGGGATGGTTCAGAATATGAAAAGATATTTCCTTTTCCCAATAGTTGATATGTGATCTATATAACGAGATCCAATCTATTCCCATTATAGCGTCGAGTTCTACCAAGGGAAGTATTACGAGATTCACTAGATGGATCTTATCAAATATGCCAACAGGTGAAGTGTCAAACACATGGGTTTCAATGGTTGCACTGCATGGTGTTTTTATAGATATATCTACTTCAAGGTTTATGGACTTAGATTATATAGTTTTACCAATCTTCCAAGATATAAATGAATGTGCAGAACCAGAATAAAAAAAGACTTTTCCCATTCTTCAGTTAATAATAAGTTTACCTTGTACGATTTTATTATCTTGCTATACTTATACAGTAGTTATGGAATAACCCTTCCCTTTTTTCCATTGGATTTGGATGCTGCTGATGCAGATTACCCTTGAGAAGTTGAGGTTTGGTAAACTATCTTGCATAGTGCTATATCTCCCTACAATTGTTGAATTGAACCATGGGTGGTTATATCCTTTCATCCACCACATTATCCTTCCTTTTTTATATCTGTTCGACACTCTTGAGCATGGTGTCATTCTTTCCCACACATGAAGCATTTCACCATCCCTTTAAGGCAGTTCCCATGGTCTAACTTTCCAAATTTCTCTCATATGGGCCATTGAGTATTCCTCCCACCTTTTTCATTAGATCCACAAGCTTGAAACTCGATCTTTTGTTTCTTATCACTATAGCCATGGGACCATTCTACAAACATCATCTTCACTTTGAGATCACACTGAACAAATTATTGATAACTCCCAAAGTCTCGAATTGAAAGAGACTTTAGATGGTGTGTTTTTACATCACAAAAGAATCTATTCAATTTTTTATCATTATTGATCACAAAACCCGAAGCGTACGTTGCAAGACTTGTGAAATTAGCTTTATAGGTTGTGACCGATTCTCCATATTTTTTCATGAGCACTACGAATTCTCTCTCCATATTTTTATGAAGAGTTCATTGGAAATAATTATTATGAAACACGATCTTAAGGACTTCCCATTCCATCTATTTAATTTCCTCCCTTTCCTTGGTGTTCTTAATCAAAGACCACCATTGATCAGCCTCTCCATATAGATGATAAACAGCTAGATTCAACTTCTTCATCTCAAAACAGTGAAGCAAAAAATATATATTCTCTATGGATTTGACCCATTGTTCCACAACTATTGAATTCGAAGATCCACTAAACGTCGGTGTTCATTACCGCATAAAACATTTGATAACCAGTTTCTCCCTCTTTCGTGAAGGAGGATATTCCCCATTATTATGGTTATTTGTCATTCCCTGAGATAGTTGGGTTAGAATCACTATGATGTTCTGAACTCCACCTCTGAAATCATTGGGGATGTCATTTGTGCCATCGTTGCATTGTCCCTCGCACGAGTTGTTGGCCTAGTTTCTCCGGGTTACCACCATTTTCTAAAATAGAAAAGGTGAGAACAAAACAAAAGTCAAAAAGTCATTAATAACATATTAATTCAAATAATCTATACTGATATCATAATATAATGGATACCTATGTAAAGCTTCTTGAATACATATTGGTACTCAGTCTTGTACTAGAGGTTTTCTACATGGTTCACTCATCCTAATTCACAAAATAACTAATCCTTTCATCTAATTCCAACTATAGGGACCCATTATTTTATTAAATTACTATTAAATCATTTAAAAAAAATATATAATAGTATTACAAATAGAGTGTCCAGATTCTTAATGTCTTGGGAAAACTAGGACAATACATAACAATTACAACAGCGAGCATAAACATTTACTCAATTTCATCTTCTTTGGATTATTACTTGCATTTGACCTCTCCTTAGTACATGTAGTCACCTAAGGATATACATCAATAGGGGTGAACTAGAATCCTCTTAAGGGGAAATATAAGTATTATATATCATGGTGTGAGCATAATCATGACATATTAAAATGATCATGAATATGTCTGGAAGCAGAAATATAAGACTTGAAACGTGGAAATGCCTAAAAATGAAACATCATGTCTTAGTGGTTAACTACCACACATACCTATGGAAAAATCTATAATTTTGTTCACACATAATTTCACATATACTCATGAGATACATAACTTTACCCAATGCATTAGAGAACTATATAATTATACGCACACCTGTCATATTTAGACATTCATATTGCACAATATAATTTCAGGTGCACCTGTCACATCTGAACATTATCATTTATCATGAATGAAACAATGAAAAAATGAACATAACTACCCCCTAAAAATTAGTGGGTTTAATATAATAATAACCATTTCATAAAAATTGGGTTCCCAATATAAATATGGAATAACACACATGGTACAAGAACTGTCAATCATGAATGAGAAGTAAAAGGGTTGTTCTTAAAAGAAGAGTTCTTTTGGAAAAAATTTGGCTTGAGATAAATACATGTGACAAAAATGTATATCCCAGAAATGGAAACAAAATGATGAAAACATATTTCTATGTAGTAAACATATCAGAAGGAGTGAAATAGGGAGAACCCAAAGGATGAAAGCTGGGTTTGAGAATTTCCCCTAAACTTATATCTGAACACATACTTCACTTTAATGTCTATTATAATGACATTATATTCATTAATTAGAAAATAAAGAACCTCTTATAAATTAAAAGGTTTAATTTTGGTTTCATTATGTTATTTTATAGGCCTTTTTATGAGTTATATGGTTTAAAAACAATGTTTGGGAATATTTGTTTTTACGGTTTTCTGGAGCGGTTCACTTGTATTCATAAATTGTGGTTTAGGTAGAACATGGGTAAACATCAAAAACTGGTATTAAATGTTATTAATGATATTAATGAAGTTAAACTGATATTATAATTAATTACATTGTATATCTGGTGGATCAATCATTAGATAAGAATTAAATGATGATTGTCTGAGTTAATTTGGACGGTTTTTCGACCACCACGAACTAGTTTTGATTAATAATTTAGTAATATGTACACAATTTAGTTAAATAACATTAAATAAGACTTAATAAATATAAAATAAATTGTTTCAACCATAAAAATTGTTTCATTACCAGATATGAAGGTATAAATGAAAAAACAAAACAAGACATTCTGGAAGTTGATAGATTAACACCTCACGAACAACGTTTTTTATAAAATAAAAGGAAAAGGAGACGGTGGTTGGATGGTATAATATCCCATTAGTATCATAGAATTAAATTATATTTATGATACTAGAGTTACCATACAATTTGGAAAAATATAGGTGGGGATAGAATAATAAAAGAATATGAAATTGAATGAAATTTAAAAGGAAAAGAAGGAGAGAAATTACCTCTTGAATCATCCTCTTTAGATCCTCCTTAACGTGCCTAGGCTTGGTGTTTTGATGAGACCAGAAGATTTTGGACGTGGTGTAGGGGCTTGGTAAGTCTATTGGTCAGAGTTTAGGCAAGTCTTGAAGCTTGATATGTGTGAGGAAATGAGGGTGTGAATGGTGGTATTTATAGTGGAGGGGAGTGGGGTTTTCCCAATATAAAATTCATTAGTTTATTATTTCCGCAAAATACAAGGAATAAGGAGTACTACATGACCAAGAATAGTAATTTTATCATTTAATCCCGAATCAAGTGGACTTGCATCAGCAGAACATCATACATGACTCTATAATTAACTTTTTTAGCTTATTTTTAAAATTATGGTATTTCACTATTCATAAAAATTCAAGTATTTCAGAAAAATCCCAAATTTTCACCTCAACCATTTCTCAACATGTTGAATACAAAAATTATGTCCATTTTTTAAAAAAAAAAATTTCATGAGGATGAATTTATTATTTAATTGAAATCATAATTTACTTGAAAAATATAATTTTTAAAAATAAAATTGATTTTATAATGCTTTCAAAAATTACTTGACGTCATATAAAATAATATTAAATCAATAATTCATATATTTGTTAAATTATAAACACTTTTTATGAAAATAAATATTCCTTTAAATTAATTAATTCACTATAATTAATTAATTATGTCTTACAAAAATTCTAAAACGTTTACTACGGTCAAATTGTCACTTTATAAGATGCCAAAATTTTATTTAATTATTCATTGGCAAGGTTACTATTATTTTGGATGATTTATAATTCATAAGGTTCATACTACTATTTATATGGGTAGGTTACTATTCATAAGAGTTGGTTTCTATTCACAAAAAATATTTGTTTTTATTGGACCCCAACAAACATCTTGAAGACAATCGTGTATGTCAGAATTTTGAAATTCCAATCAAATAAGTTAAAAACTTATGTTTAAAGGTCACTTAGCACATAATAGTCCATTATGTTGTGTTTTCATGTGATTTTATGAAATAATTATAATAATGTAATTTCCATTGAAAAACATTGGGTCGTTACAGGAACAGTCTCTGAACAAATACACCCTAGGCCCTCACTGGTACAAGGTAGCCTCTAGCATGTGTGGAGTTGTGCTTGAGATCATGAGGCCAACCAAGTTCAAGGATTTATTGAGTGGAGTCTAGGTATGGGATGTTAATATATATACATAATATTAAATATAATTAAACTATTTCGTGAAGATAAAAAACCACCAATATAATCTAAGAATTTATTATTAACATTTTATCAATAGAATCATACTTGTAAGAAAAAAAATGATATATGTAGCCATTTAAACCAATGGAACCTAATTAATACAATATAATTTCACTTATATAGAATTATTTCCAAATGAAAATATCTTTCATAATTATGTAAATGTAAACAAACTTTGAAACCATGAAAAGTAATTATCTTGTAATGATGAAATTGATCTTTATAACTCATAAAAATGGCCATAATTGACCTATAAAAATTTTAATAAATCAATTACATGTGTAATAGGTAAGGAATTATTTTATAAGTGAATATAAGTTTAATATATACTAAATTAGTTCAAATCAGTAATGTATACAGACCTATGATAACTGATCTCATTGAACAACCATTTTTACCTCTAGGTTATGCTTTCAACACCGTTACCCCCAATTTATTTCATCTTTATTCATATATAAATCTTCTACTTTATATTTATATATTAAAAAAAAATTATCAAGTTCAATTCATCAATATATTTTGGGTAAATTCAAGTTTTATCATTTCCATGATCAATTTATCCTGATAATAAATCCGAATTGACGAAATCATTCTTTGATACCCATGTTTAAGAACACTCCATATAGTTTTTTAAGCCCAAATGAAACACCCCAAATTCTATAGAATTTTTCAGATAAATTAATTTTAATTAATATATTTCATTTCACTTAGTCAAATATTCCTTTCACATGGATGATAATGTTATTACAGAATAAACAACACTCACTTAGAGTGCATTATACGCAACACTGTGTTTCTATGAAACATCGTTTTATTGTAACAATTTTTTAAATGAGATATGTTTTAACTAGATGTTAATCATCGTAATAGGAATAGTAGTAAATATTTTTAATATATAATATATAATGTATTCACATAAATAAAAAATAATTATAATGAAATATATAATTATTTGTAAAGTTTTATATGTTTTAAAATAAACTTTTTCTTACAGAAAATAAATTTTTATGTCCATCTGTGAATAATAATATAAATAATTTTAGAAATTAATAGAATTATAATTTTATAAAATTCAATTCAATTTTTAAATCACAATTTTTAAATTATATTAGGGATATGTTTTGAGTTTTTTACGATAAATGTTTTTTTGGGTAAATAGTAATTTTTTGTAAATTAGTTAGAAATAGCCTTTTCATTTAAATATTTATTATTGTTAAATTATATTTTAAATTATTTTTATTGTCAAAAAATATCAATTATGAATATATTAATTTAATTTAGCTTACGAAAATAATTTTAATTTTTAAAATAGATATAAATGATTGTGGATTTTTTGAATGTTATTACCTAAAAACGAATTTCTCGTCTTCTCTGCGGGATTTTCGTTAATTTTAATTTTCACACATCATTGAATTTTTTTTAAAAAATAAAAATATACAATTTTAATATGTATAATTGTTTTTCTAATAATATTGACATAATTTTTGACAAAAAATATTATAGAATATGATTAAAAGTATAAACTATGATTAAAGTAAAATTGGGCTTAATAAAGGACTAAACCTTAATCAGGAGAAACAAAATGACCTGAAAACATGTCCAAAATCCATTGTCTATCAATAATTCGTCCATTTAAAGTTGTGGTTAAAATATTAGGGGTTACATGGATATCATTAAATGGAGGTGACCTATATAATAGTTTATGTATGAAAAAAGTCAAAAATGGAAATTTCATTTCCTTTAACATTTATCAAATATTGAGATATATAAAAACATAATATTTTCGGTTGTACATATCATTTTGAAAGATAAATGTGTTATTATTAATATAATATTTTATCAATATTTTTTGAGGATTTATTTGCTTAAAATTTTTAGCAAACACCAAGGTAGTGATTATTTAATTAATAAATAATTGAAATAAATAATACCATAAATATTAAATGTGAAGTTAATTCATTGAATTATAAACTTTATTATTTTCTTGGATTAGTATAAAATCTTACACATATTTAAACACAATATATATGGATTTAAATATTATTTTTATATTTTAATATTAAATTTAATAAATAACTTTAAAATTGACATTATTGTCATTTTATAATAAATTACATTTTATTAAATGACTTAAAATTAATAAAAATAATATATTATAACTTTTGATTTATAAGGGTTAAAAAAATATTAAATATCTTATATTAATTTACCAATTTGTCTTTTTTGATTAACATATTTTCCTATATATTGTAAAAAAAATGTTAGAATTATCCCAGTTTAAGCATTGTTTTTGAGCATCACAATCACATATATTAAATATTAATTTCCAAATCACGTGATATTTTTATTTTTTAAATTTGATATAATATTAATAATTCATTGGATATATATTTTATAAAAAATCTCAGTTAAAATTAATAATAATGGTTAAATTACATAGGTTGTAAAACTATATTCTTTAATAAAAACCAAAATAATAAAATTTTTGAATGTTCTGAGTTGTGAAACAATATTACTAAAATGAATATATTACTATGTTTTCTAGATTTGATAAACCATAAATTCACGTTACCCAATTGTTTCCATTTTGGAGAGACATTAGGAAAACTATACCTCCCATTATTGAATACCTTTCGGAATTCACCAGAGTACCACTCCCCTCCACAATAAAATGGAAAGCACTCTACCCCTTAATATCACCTTGCTATCCACATGGTATAGTTCAAATTCTTACCAAATAGTTCATAAAAATAACTATCTTCTTCCTATAATCCCATCCTTTTCACAGAAATCCTTCCAAAGAATCACTTTTGTACTAACCAAAATGATGCACACGATTAAGAGGTAACACCCTCATCAAAATACATTCTTTTATTTTAATTCTCCCACAACTAAACTATTATTAGTCTATGATTTTATAATAAAAAAGTATAATAAATATACTAACATATTTTTATTCTATGGTTTTCACTACATTTAGACAAACTTCCATTTAATGGGTAACGAGCATACTATTTATGTGTTTGGCGAACTACCACCTCATGAAGTGATGATTGTTTATTTTTCATTTAAGCCAATAATGGAAAAAATTATTATTGCAAATATAGTTATATATGTTATATATTATATTTATTATTTATTTAAAATTATGAAATACATTTTCAAAAAAATCCTTTATAACTCTTATTCATTGTAAAGATGATAATTTTCATTTGAGGAAGTGCAGACTTACGCCCCCTCATAGACATGTGACTAGTTCAGACCTTGAATAGAATGTATAAAGGATGTTATTAGTAAAATTATATGATATATATGTCCAATTATCAATTTATAATTAATATATATATGTATATAAATATATTTCATTTACATTCTCTATTTCAGTACATCTATAAAATGAAAGCAGTCTTCTGTGTACGTACAACCTACATTCTCCATGAACGATGCATTACATTTTTTACTTCTATATTATATAGATTATTATAATTAAAATATAAATTTTATTGTAAGCATATATTTCATTTTATAAATTTTTGAAATCATGATCCGTGTATAAGGAACAATTTAAAATAAATTAAGACACACGTGAACAACAAAACAAAATTACCCCAAGTGAAACCTTAACATATTATTATTAACAATATGGTAATATAAGGTCATAATAAAATTAGATGTGGTATTAGATATAGATATATGGGTTTTTATATATTTAAAATAATATTATCTTTATTTTACATGAGGCTTTAATGTGTAAGACGAGAGTCCAGGCATAGGGTAATGGAATTTCAACTCACATTTTTATTTTTCTTAGGTACATGCTTTATTCTCCAACCATTGCTTTTGAGTGGTGAGTATACATCCCATGAATGAATTATATAATTTTTATAATTAGATATATTTCTATATGTGTGTATTTACATATTGGTATTATTATTTTTCATTCATGGGTTATATATTAGAAATTTTATTGACTTGGAAATGTATTTATGTCTCAATTTTCCTTCTAGAGACAGATGTGATGTTATGAAACTATATTTTTCAATGAGGTGCATAAAATGACATTGAAATTTTAATTGTTGATTAAAATTTTTCATGATATTTTATTCTTTATTTAATTGAATTTTCATAAAATGGGGAGTGAGGTTCAATGTTACGAAGTAGTAATAGTTTATTGAAACCATATGATCACTATTCAGGATTATTTATGATTTTTCATACTATAATGATATATTATGATTCAAATCTCAAGAACACTGACAAAGATTCTTCTCCGATGTTTATTCATTATTTATTCCTTTGTTGGTACCATTCATCCATTCTTTGGCACATAACACACTAAATAATATGTTTATAGGAAATCCTGACATTACCCTTTCGTTAGATAGAAATATATGTTATTTAAAACACGGTTTTCTTGAAACATATTCCTGATATATTTAAATTTGATTATGTTTTTTAAAAGGATATATTATTAAAAAATTCATGTTTCTTTTATAAATTTTCAAATATTTTTTTGAAATTATTTTCAACCATTCATAATATTCTTTGATAGTTTTTTAAATGAAATGGTTTAAATTTTTTTAAATGATTTCATTCTATGTTTTCAAAGTATTTATACAGAAATGTTTTTCAAAATGATTTATGTTTTAAAATAAATTTCCAAACAAGAAAGTATATTTTCTTGGAGAATGATTTTAAAGGATCTCTTAATATTATTTCCCGTCTAAGATGAAGTCTATTGATGATAATCATAAATTTTTATGAAATGATCCAAAGGATCATACATATTATTTATGTGGATGGTTATTGTTTTGAAATAATGACATTTAAGAAAACCCATTCCTCTTTCACAGGTTCTATGTTTATGAAACATGTTCCTCTTCTACAATTTTTATATTTATAAAAATTATTTATCATCAATGGGTTATTCCATGATAAAATATTTTGAATACTACATCTATTTATAGTTTATTATAGTATTAAATGATTGTGAAACCGATATATATTTCATAAGTTATGATATGATTAAATTTTTATGATACCCATTTAATTTAAGGGGTTATTCTATGATCTCTTTTAATGGGTTATGGTATTTATTTATTATCTTGTGACACATGTATATACGATTTCAATGTGAGATGGTTGGGACAAATATCTCCTTAAAAAATGGTTAATGAGAAGATGTATATATGATCAAAGGGAACACAAATTGTTTCCCAAGCACCAAAAAGATGTATCATGGGTTTTATCCCAAGCCTAAAACTAATATGCTACACGGGTTGTTTTTAAAGACAAAAAATAAGAATGTAAATGTTTTATATATCAATAATAATAGTAAGAGGGTATAAGAGTCGTTTCCTAAGGCTAATGAAAATAAGGTACATGGGTTGTAGCCTAATATTGAAATTAAGAGTGTATACATACTATATACAAAGCCCAAAAACTGGTAGGTATGCCATTCAGATCCCAATCCAAACATAATGTGAAGGTTATGGTAGGTTTCCTTTTCATATTATTTTCAATGTTAATTTTTATTCCATAATTCCCAAGTTTTATTACTATGTAATTATTTAATGGATTATGTTCTTTATTTCCTTATGATTCACGACTTATTAGCTACTAATCCTTATTCCATGTATCATTTTTATTATCATGGATTTATAGGGTGTTATCATCTAACTTTATGATCACATTCTCATGCTGATATAATCATATTTACAATTACATGTCTCCCTTGATTTCCCTTAAAAGGCTTATAATATAACCCCTTTTCATGTTTACATTCCTAAGATATGAATACATGTATTATGTATTATTTTTCAAATAAGGGTTCTAATTATCAATACCCGAATTATAGATAATTGAGCCTTTTTATATACTAGTGTTTTAGTTTCAATGTTTCTATAGGAACTAAACTAAAATGATCATTGGGAATCTATTTGTATAATGTTATATGTATTTTTTAGATGTGATGTCATATTAATGTGTGAAAAGAGGTGGTTACTATAGTTATTATCAGAGAAATGGTTATGTTATCCTTTGAAATCTAGTATGGGAAAACCATTGTGAGAACTATAAGTACATGTATATGGATAAGTCTATGGATAAAGAAAAGTATTGAAATATATATAGGGATTTCAGTAAATGGTTTAGTGAGTGGGTCCCCAGAGATAGATCCATATATGGAATGTACAAGTGGATACAGAAACATCAAAAATATAACTACGTCTAGAAACTCTGACATGATGTCACATTCCTTACTATGGGGTTTTTTGTACAAGACAATAGGCCTTACTACACACCTGGTTTGACACACCTAGTGGATATTCATTGGGAATTCACAAACTCTTCTTGAACCATCATAAAAAATTTAAATGTAATTTTGATAGTAATATCGTAGGATAATTCAATGATTAATTTATTAAAATCTATGTGTCATAAATTATACATCAGATAAGTAATTTTTTCATGATTAGTTGATTTTTTTCTATGATATGTGTTTCTCACAAACTTCTTTCTAGGTTAGGTTAATGTAATGAAATCCAAGTAACATGGTTATCATTTTTTGTTTCAAATATGGAAATTATGGGAATTATGAAAATATATTACCCAAATATAAATCTCATAATGTGAATTGGGAAGTTGGTACATGTATTGATTATATTTCTGATGATAAAGAGACAAAAATGATATCTGAATGGTCTGTGATGCTCTTGTATTATTGTATACATAATAAGTATGAATAGATTAATGTTGAGGAACTGTATAACATGATTCATATTTCATATTATCAAAAAGTAGTATTATGGAATTTGTCAATGAAGACTATATAATGGTGTATGTATACAGGTGGAAGAGTATAATATTTATGCTTTTTAATTCAAAGATGTTTTTATATAAATCATGAAATATGTATGTATTTTCACAATAAGTTTTAATTGATGATTGAAATGGACATGTTAAATGGTGATGATGTCATAGAAAATTGATTTAACGAAAATTTGATGATTTTATTATAGGAAAGAAACCCATAATTAGTAATTTATTATGAGATAATGATGTTTGGATAATGATGTATTTGATATTAATAAGTAAATTCAACTCTAAAGATTATACAGGAACTGATTCTTGGAATTGGGTATAGGTCGTCAAGGTTGAAGATTACAACTTCTTTTATTTGAATAATGTATCTAGTAATCATGGGAATAAGGAAGAATACATGTTTTCCAAAAGTGTTTTTTGTATTTTAGGTTATTACCATGTTATGAGGGAATATATGATGAGGGTATTCACATGCTTGGAATGTAAAAACCAACTGGTTCTTTGTAATATATGGGGTAATAGTGTTAATTAGATTTTATGAATGTCAGTATAGGGTTTTGAATTTTCATCTTTCAAAAGTGTTTTATGGCTAAACATTTCAAGAAATATTAAGTTATCCTTTGGATGATATTTGTGAGAATAATGTATTATCTCACCACATGAGGATTTATGCATATTGGATAGCCTGTTATAACTACTTGGTGTTGGTGGTAACTGAAGAATGTCTAGATGACATAACAAGGATCTAATTATTTTTTATTATTTAGGAACGAAAAATTACTATTCATTTCATAGGGTGAGAGAGAAAGTGAAAGTATATAAATGAATAACTAAAGAATGAGTTTTTACGTATTAATGGGAATGAAATCCAGTTTGTATAATTTCTCATCGAAATTATTTTACCTTAGGGAAAGGATATTGAAATTGAAAATGTTTTCATAGTTTTTTATTTTTCAATTATTAAAATTTTAAATTAGATAAAATATTATATATGCCTATGTGAATTTTTACTCTCTCTTCACCAAGATCACTATCATTCTCCATCAGAACATTATAGTTATATTTCTCTTCCATGTCCATGTTTTCACATCCCACATACATTATACTAATTGGAAACCTATTTATATGTTATATCGGGTAATCATTATGGTTACAAAATTCCCTTTTAAGTGAATTTTTTGTATTAATTTTTATGATCTATATTTTTTTAATGAAAAATTTTAATAATAAACCATTGATAAACAAGATGAATTTTATGGGAAAAATACATTTTAAGGTTGGTAGAATTATGCACCACAATTTGTATGAAATATTTCTCAAATGAATTAATATTCATTGAGGTATTTAATTACACAATCCAAATATTCCATCACATGGAACTTACTAGTCTTGAGCTACATGCAACACTAACGTTAGATGCATTATACACCACACTGGGTTTCTCCGAAACATCATTTTACTATTATAATTATTTAAATGTTATTATTATAAACATGATGTACAATTATTTAATATAAACAGTCTTAACTTCTTATCATGTGTAATTTATAATTTTTTTCACATAGATAAAACATATTTATAATGAAAAATAATATTTTTTCTTTCGTCGTTATATGTTTTTAAATAATATTCTATAAAAGATGCTTATTTTTATGTCCTTCTATAAACAAAAATAAAATTAATTTTTGAAAATAATATAAATTGAATTATGTAATTTTAACATAATTTTTCAATATATAATGTTGAAATTATCTTAAGGATAAATTTTTATATTTTTATAAGAAACATTAGTTTTTCTTGAATAGTAAATTTTTGGAATTTAGTCAAAAACAACCTTTTTGTTTCAATAGTGATTAGTGCTAAATAATATTTTAAATTGGGGTTTTAAAGTCATAATAAATAGTTTATGAAAATTTAATTCAATTTAGGTCATTAGAATCATTTTAATATTAATATTACATATAATAACATACAGAACTTTTCAATGTTTTTACTCTAAAAAATAGCTTTTTTGTTACGTGTATGAGATTAAAATTAATCTTAATTATCCCATTTATATTATTTAATATCTGTAAAAGGAAATAAATGATTTAATAATTAAAATATTTTCGTTCTAGTGATATAAACTTAATTTTTGAACAAAATTATTAGCGAATGTGAGTAAAACTAAGTACTATGACTAATGTTAAATAATACCTAATAAGGGACTAAACATTAATCATAACGATTAAAAATGATGTAGAAACTTGTTAAAAAGGTATTGGATGTGAATAATTAGGCCACTAATCCCATAGGATCTAATTTTAATGTTTATTTGTATATTATTAAATCCATGTTCCCTATATAATATGTTAAGTATGGAAAAAGAAAAAAAGGGAACATTGTTATCCTTTAACATATATAAACATTGAGATATGTCAAAAACATAATATTTTTAGATATATAAATAATTTTTAAATATAAAGGGCTTATTATATCATAATAATTTATAAATAATTTTTATAAATGATTTAGTTACTTAAAATTATTAAGAACCACGAAAGTAGTAATTATTTAGTTAATAATAAACTAAAATAATTGATAATATAAGTATTAAATGTAAAGTGAAATAATTGAATTATTATAGTTAATTAATTTCTAAGATGAATATATCATATTAAAAATATTTAATCATAATATATAATGATTAAAATACAAATTATTTATTTTAAGTTTTAAATTATATAAATATTTTCAAAATTGACATTATTATTATTTTACTATAAATGATAGTTTTTTAAATGATTGAAAATTTATAATAAATATTATATTATTCCTAGTGATTTTAAGGGTAAAAAATAATTATATATGGTCTATTATTGGACCAATTGATGATTTATAATTAATATATTGGATTTTAGATTGTAAAATCATAATTAGCATTGTTCGGGTTCAAGAGCTGTTTTTCACATTATATACGCTTGTTTAAAAATGTAATTTCCAGAAAGGTACAATTTTTATTTTTTATATTAGGATAAATATTTATAATTAAATTATATATATATAATATAATAAATATCACTTTATTTTACACTTTATGGTTAAAATAAATAGGGTAGAAAACCTAATGGTGTAATAAGAACCAAAATAATAATATTGGGGAATCTTAGGGGTCAAGGAACCAATTTTTTTAATGAAGATATTCTTGGGTATTTTATTTTTTTGACCATAAATTCACCTTAATAAATTTTTTCTCCATTTTTTAGAATCTTTAGGTAAAGGTTACCTCTCATTATAAGATATATTTTTCTATATTCAAGAGTGTCACTCCTCATCCACTATAAAAGGGCAAGCACACTACACATTCTTCAAACATAAAAAGAATCATTGGACCATAAAAACTGTGCCAAAATAGCTCCTCAAAAATATTATCATTGACCTATAATCCTCACTTTTTGTAATAAATCCTTCCTTGTATGGCCTTTGGTACAAACCAAAATAATTTACTCGATTAAGAGGTAACACCCTCTCTCGAACTACATTTGTTTATTTCCAATATCCACCCAACAATTTTTTATATTCTATAATTGAATAATAGAACCACTATCCTCAATATAATAAGATTTGTTTATGATTAGTGTTCAACCTATAAATTAAAACACTTCTATCTAGTGGGTAATGAAGATACTATTTATATGTGTGATTAATTGTCGCCTCACGAAATGATGATTTTCATTTTTCCTTTACCACCTATCATGGTTGAAATTATTATGAAAAATCTATTTATATATTTTATATGTTATATTTATTAGGCCTTTTAGAATTTATAATCATTTTTGAAGACATATCATTATATATTCCAATTTCTGAAATGCAATAATTTCATTTGAGAAAGTGTGGTCTGTTGCCCCTTAAAGAGATATGATTCGTTCACACCATTCATGTAATGTATTAAGGGTGATTTTATTGAATGTATATGTTATATAGGAATAATAATTATACATTAATAAAAATATATACATATATACATATATTTCATTTACTTTCTATTTTTCAATATGTTAGTAAAATAGAAGCAATGTTAATGCGTACGTACGACCTACTGTGTATATGAACCATGTATTCCCTTTTAAACTTTTTTATTACAAATATTTTCATATTACAAATATAATGAATATAAATGATTTTTTAATGGATTAAATATGTGAAATCATGATATATTTATTTGTACTAAATTTATAAATAATTAAGACAAATGTAATGAACAAAATGTATATTACCTGAAGTGAAACTGTAACATAGAATTAATAACAAGTGGGTAACAAAAATTCATAAAAACAATATGTGGTATTAGAAATAATTACATGGTTCTGTGATAGATTTATAATATTATTTTATTTATTATTTTAGTGGTTTAATCAAGTGAAATGGTTGTAAATGAATAGGGTATGTAAATTTCATATCATTTTTATTTTTGTGAGATATATACTTTATTCAGCACACATCTATTATTAGTGGTGTGTATAGTGACCATGGATTAATTATATGTTTATTATAAATAAATTTATTTGTATTTAAACATCCATTTTTTTATATTTATTTCATGTGTTTTATGTTTGAAATTTTACCAAATTGGTAAAGTATATTTGTCTACAAATTCATTCTTGGAGATATAAGCCATGTTATACACCTATATTTTTCAATGTGGTGAATAAATATAATATTAAATTTCATATCATGAATACACATATCTTAATTATATATTATGGTTGACTCAATTTCATTTTCCTAAACAGGGAGTAATGCTCATTGTTACCAATTGCTGATATTTTATTGAAACAATCTCATTCCTTTTCAATATATTTTATGATTATTATTCCTTTGATGAAATATTAAAATCCATTTATAATGATAAAATATGATTTATATTCTTTACCTTTGGTTATTGTTTATATATTCATTAGTATGTACCAATATTTAACTCTTTGGTACATTACATAGTTAATAATGTTTTTTTAAAATCTTGACATTACATAATCTTCTCTTAAAAATCTATGTTATTTAAATCCACGTTTTCTAAATTAATTTTCAATTTTTACTTAATGTTTTTATATTTAATGAGAAAATGTTTTCAAAAGGTTTTCATGTTTATTTTATATGTTTCCATGTAAAAAAATTCAAACCATTTTATGGGTTCTTTATAAGATTTCAAAGTGTTTTCAAATAAATGGTTTCCAAATGTTTTTTAATATTTCATTCTATGTATTCAAATTTTGTTCAATGAAAAAGGATTTAAAAAGGATTTAAGTTAAAAAATTAATTTTCAATGAATAATGGATATTTCACTCCTGATTTTTTTAAAATATGCCACAAAATATTTTCACATATAAGTAGATATCTACTAATATTACTCATTCCTTTCTAGAAAATGATCCAAAGGATCAATTAATATTCTTTCTATGAAGGTATTTTTAATCAAATGAAATTTAGGAAAATCCATTTCAATTTCATGGGTAATATGTTTAAGAAACTAATTTCTATTTTAATGATATTTGCATATATGGACCGTTTCTATTTAATATATTATTATACGATAAATGATTGTGAAACCTACTTCATTTCACGAGTAATTATAGTGTGTGTAAAGGTGTAGTGACTAGCCTTCTCTTTAGCTCCGTGAAGCTTCCCTCACATTCTTCTGTCCAGATATACTCCACCCCTTTCCTTGTTAACATAGTCAGTATGCTTGATAATGATGAGAAGTTTCTCACAATACATCAGTAGTGCCTGGCTAATCCAAGCAAACTATTGATTTGTATGATACTAGATTTCCTGTGAAATACCTCAATCACATTTGTTTTTTTAAGGATATATAGAAATTACCTCACTTGTGATCACATGTCCCAAGAAATTGACTTGATTTATCCCAATGTCACTTTTTCTAAACTTGGTGTTCAAATTCTCTATTCTCAATGTTGCCAACACAAGTCATAGATTTTCTTTATGTTCCTCTTTTCTCTTGGTGTATATGATAATATCATCAATAAACACTACCAAATTTCTTTTGAGGTAATATATAAATACTTAATTCATCAAATCATGATGATTGTAGGGGAATTAGTATGTTTGAAGGGCATAACCAGAAACTATAGTTCCCATACCTTGTACAGAAGTCAGTTTTATAAATATCATCCATATTCACCATTATCTAATGATATCCAGAACTAAAATCCACCATTGAAAAGTATTTATATCTTATTAATTGATTGAACAATTAATCATTCCATGGAATAGGATACATGTTCTTTATGGTGACCTTGTTCAGTTCCTGATAATTGATACAAAACCGCATTGTTCCATCCTTCATCTTCACATAGTGCACTGGAAAACCCCAAGGTAATGCATTGGGGTGTATGAACCCCTTGTCTAGATGCTATTGCAGCTTCTTCTTTAACACCTCTAATTAAATAGGAGCCATCCTATATTGCCACTTTGAAATAGGACTAGCTCAGAGTATAAGTTCTATTGATAACTCTACCTTCCGATCTGGGGGAATTTTAGGTATCTCTTCGAGAATTACTTCCCTGTATTCCTACATAATGGGAATTTCCTAAAGGTTGGAATTTTTCATTTTCTTAACCATTTGGGAGAGTTATTCTTTTTCATAGGGAATCCAAACCCACACAGATGAAGTATTTCTCAGAGGAGAATCATGTTATTATTTGCATTTGTAGAGGAGCATGGGATGGTTCAGAATATGAAAAGATATTTCCTTTTCCCAACAGTTGATATGTGATCTATATAATGAGATCCAATCCATTCCCATTATAGCGTCGAGTTCTACCAAGGAATGTATTACGAGATTCACTGGATGGATCTTCTCAAATATGGTAACAGGTGATGTGTGAAACACTTGGGTTTCAATGATTACACTGCATGGTGTTTTTATAGATATCTCTACTTCTAGGTTTATGGACTTCGATTCTATAGTTTTACCAAACTTGAAAGATATAAATGAATGTGTAGAACCAGAATAAAAAAAGACTTTTCCCATTCTTGAGTTAATAAGAAGTGTACCTTGTATGATTTTATTATCTTTCTACACATATGCAGTTGTGATGGCATAACCCTTCCCTTTTTTACTTTGGATTTGGAGGATGCTGATGGGGATTACCCTTGAGAAGTTGAGGTTTGGTAAACTAGCTTGCATAGTGCCATATCTCCCTACAATTGTATCATTGAACCATGGGTGGTTATATCCTTTAATCCAACACATTATCCTTCCTTTTTATATCTTTTCAACACTCCCGAGAATGGTGTCCTTCTTTCCCACACATGAATCATTTCCTCTTCCCTTTAAGATTGTTCCAATGGTCTAACATTCCACATTTCTGGCATATGGGCCGTTGTGTTTTCCTCCCACCTTTGTCATTAGTTCCACTAGCTTGAAACTCCATCTTTGGTTTCTTATCACCATAGCCATGGGACCATTATCCAAACATCATCTTCACTTTGAGATCATACTGACCAAATTCTTGATAACTCCCAAAGTCTCGAATTGAAAGATACTTTAGATGGTGTGTTTTTACATCACTAAATAATCTATTAATTTTGTTATCATTGTTGATCACAAAAACTGAAGCGTACGTTGCAAGACTTGTGAAATTAGCTTCATAGCTTGTGACATATTCTCCATCTTTTCTTAATGAGCTCTACGAATTCTCTCTCTATATTTGTGTGAAGAGTTCATGGGAAATAATTATTATGAATCATGATCTTAAAGTCTTCCCATTCCATCTCATTAATTTCCTCCCTTGCCTTGGTGTTATTAATCAAAGACCACCATTGATCATCCTCTCCATATAGATGATAAACTGATAGATTCTACTTCTTCGTCTCAAAACAGTGAAGCACAAAAAATATATTCTCTATGGATTTGACCCATTGTTCCACAACTATTGAATCCAAATATCCACTAAACGTCGGTGTTCATTGCTGCATAAAACATTTGATAACCAGTTTCTCACTCTTTGGTGAAGGAGGATATTCCTAATTATTTTGGTTATTTTTCATTCCCTGAGATAGTTGGGTGAGAATCCCTATGATGTTCTGAAATCCACCTCCGAAATCATTGGGGATGTCATTCGGGCAATCATTGCATTGTCCCTCGCATGAGTTGTTGGCCTAGTTTCTCCGGGTTCTCACCGTTTTCTAAAATAGAAAAGTTCAGAACAAAATATAAGTCAAAAATTCATTAATAACTTAATAATTCAAATAATCTATACTGAAATCATAACATATTGCATACCTATGTAAAGCTTCTTGTATACATATAGGTACTCGGTCTTGTACTAGAGGTTTTCTCCATGGTTCACTAATCCTAATTCACAAATTAACTAATCCTTTCATCTAATTCCAACTATATGGACCCATTATTTTATTAAATTATTATTAAATCATTCTAAAGATAAAAAATATAATATTATTACAAATATAGTGTCCAAATTTTTAGTGTCTTGGGAAAACTAGGACTATATATAACAATTATAAGAAGAAGCATAAACATTTACTTAATTTCATCTTCTTTAGATTATTTCTTGAATTTGACCTCTCCTTAGTATATATAGTCACCTAAGGATATACATCAAAAGGGGTGAACTAGAATCCTCTTCAGTGGAAATATAAGAACAATATATAATGGGGTGAGCATAATCATGACATATGAAAATGATCGTGAACATGACAGGAAGCAGAAATATAAGACTTGAAATGTGGCAATGCATAAAAATGAAACATCATGTCTTAGTGTTTAACTACCACACATACTTTTTGAAAAATATATAATCTTTTTCACACATAATTTAACATTTACTCATGATATACATCACTTTACCCAATGCATTAGATAACTATATAATTCTACGCACACCTATCACATTTAGACATTCATATTGCACAATATAATTTCAGGTGCACCCGTCACATCAGAACATTATCATTTATAATGAATGCCACAATGAAAAAATGAACATAATTATCCCTTGAATAGGAGTGGGTTTAATATCATAATAACACATTCATAAACATTGGGCTCCAAAAATAAATATGGAATAACACACATGTTACAAGAACTGTCAATCTTGAATGAGAACTAAAAGGGGTGTTCTTAAAAGAAGAGTTCTTTTGGAAAACATTTGGTTTGACATAAATACCAGTGACAAACATGTATATCCCAGAAATGGAAGCAAAATGATGAAAAAAATATTTTTATGTAGTAACCATATCCGAAGGAGTGAAAGAGGGAGAACCCAAAGGATAAAAGCTGGGTTTGAGAATTTCCCCTAACCTTATATCTGAACACATACTTCGCTTTAGTGTCTTTTATAATGACATTATATTCATTAATTAGAAACTAAAAACCCATTTATAAATTAAAAGGTTTCATTTAGGTTTCATTATGTTATATTATGGGCCTTTTATGAGTAATAAGTTTTAAAAACATTGTTCGGGAATATATATTTTTACGGTTTTCTTGAGCGGTTCACTTGTATTCATAAATTGTGGTTTAGGTAAAACATGGGTAAACATCCAGAACTGGTATTACATGTTATTAATGATATTAATGAAGTTAAAATGATATTATAAATAATTACATTGTATATCTAGTGGATCAATCATTAGATAACAATTAAATGATGATTGTTTGAGTTAATTTGGACGGTTTTTCGACCACGACGAACTGGTTTTGATTAATCATTTAGTATTATGTACATAATTTAGTTAAATAACATTAAATAAGACTTAATACATAAAAAATATTCTGTTTCAACCATAAAAATGGTTTCATTACCATATATGAAGGTATAAATGAAAAAACAAAACATGCCATTCTTGAAGTTGATAGATTAACACCTCACGAACAACATTTTTTATAAAATAAAACGAAATGGAGACAGTTGTTGGATGGTATAACATCCCATTAATATCATAGAATTAAATTATATTTTTGATACTAGAGTTACCATATAATTTGTAAAAATATAGGTGGGGATATAATAATAAAAGAATATGAAATTGAATGAAATTTAAAGGAAAAGAAGGAGAGAAATTACCTCTTGAATCCTCTTCTTGAGATCCTCCTTAAGGATCCTATGCCTGGTGTTTTGATGAGACCAGAAGATTTTGGACATGGGATAGGGGCTTGTTAAGTTTATTGTTAAGAGTTTAGACAAGTCATGAAGCCTGAGAGGTGTGAGTAAATGAGGGTGTGAAGGGTGGTATTTATAGTGGAGAGGAGTGGGGTTTTCCCAATATAAAATTCATTATTTTATTATTTCCCCAAAAGACAAAGAATAAGGAGTATTTCATGACCAAGAATAGTAATTTTATCATTTAATCCCTAACCATGTGGACTTACATCAGAATAAAATCATACATGACTCTATAATTAACTTATTTAGCCTATTTTTTAAATTATGGTATTTCACTATTCAAAAAAAATTCAAGTATTTCAAAAAAATCCCAAAAATTTCACCCCAACCATTTTTTGACATGTTGAATCCAAAAATTATGTCCATTTTTAAAAAATAAAAGGTTATATATGAGTAATTTATTATTTAATAAAAATCATAATTTAAAATAAAATTATAATTTCTAAAATTAAAACTGATTTTATAATGCTTTCAAAAATTACTTGACGTCATATAAAATAATATTAATTACATAATACATAGATTTGTTAAATTATAAACACTTTTTAAGAAAATAAATATTCTTTTAAATTAATTAATTCATTATAATTAATTAATTTTGGCTTAAAAAAATTCCAAAATGTTTACTACGTTCAAATTGTCACATTATAAGATACCAACATTTTCTTTAATTATTCATTGGCAAGGTTACTATTATTTTGGACGATTTATAATTCATAAGGTTCATAATACTATTTATAAGGTTATGTTACTATTCATAAGGGTTAGTTACTATTCAAAAAAAATATATGTTTTTTATTGTACCCCAATAATCATCTTGAAGTCAACCGTGTATGTTATAATTTTGAAATTCCAATCACATAAGTGAAAAAATTATGTTTAAAGGTCACTTAGCACATAGTAGTCCACTATGTTGTGTTTTCATGTGATTTTATGAAATAATTATAATAATGTACTTTCCATTGAAAAACATTGGGTCGTTACAGGAATAATCTCTACACATATAAACCCTAGGCCCTCACTGGTACATGGTAGCCTCTGACATTTGTGGAGATGTGCTTGAGGCCATGGGGCCAACCATGTTCAAGGATTTATTGAGTGGAGTCTATGTATGGGATATTAATATATATACATAATATTAAATATAATGAAACTATTTCGTGAAGATAAAAAAATACCAATATAATCTAAGAATTTATTATTAACATTTTATCAATAGAATCATACTTGTAAGAAACAAATGATATTTATAGCCATTTAAACCTATGAATCCTAATTAATACAATATAATTTCACTTATATAGAATTTTTCCAAAATGAAAATATCTTTCATAATTATGTAAATGTAAACAAACTATGAAACCATGAAAAGGAATTACCTAGTAATGACGAAATTGATCTTTATAACTCATAAAAATGGCCATAATTGACCAATCAAAATTTTAAAAAATCAATTACATGTGTAATAGGTTAGGAATTATTTTATAAGTGAATATAATTTTAATATAGACTAAATTAGATCGAATAAGTAATGTATATAGACCTATGATAACTGATCTCTTTGAACAACCATTTTTTCCTCTAGGTTATGCTTTTATCACCGTTACCCCAATTTATTTCGTCTTTATTCATATATAAATCTCCTACATTCTATTTATATATTACAAAAAAATTATCATGTTCAATTCATCAATATATTTTGGATAAATTCATGTTTAATCATTTCTCTCATCAATTTCTCCTGATAATGAATCTGAATTAACGAAATCATTCTTTTATACCCATGTTTAAGAACACTCCATATAGTTTTTAAGCCGAAATCTAACACCCCCAATTCTTTGGAATTTTTCAGTTAAAAAAAATTATTTAATATATTTCATTTCACTATGTCAAATATTCCATTCACATGGATGATAATGTTATTACAGACCACACAACACTCACTTAGATTGTGTTATACACAACATTGAGTTTCTATGAAACATCGTTTTATTGTAACAATTATTTAAATTAAATATGTTTAAACTAGATGTTAAAAATAGTAATAGAAATATTATTAAATCATTTTAATATATAATATATAATGTTTTCACATAAATAAAACATAATTATAATGAAATATATAATTATTTATAAAGTTTTATATGTTTTAAAATAAACATTTTCTTACACAAAATGAATTTTTATGTCTATCTATGAATAATAATAAAATTAATTTTAGAAAGTAAGAGAATTATAATTTTATAAAATTAAATTCAATTTTTAAATCATAATTTTTAAAATATATTAGGGATATGTTTTGAGTTTTTTACGATAAAAATAATTTTTGGGTAAATAGTAATTTTTTTGTAATTTAGTTAGAAATAGCCTTTTCATTTAAAAAATCATTAGTGTTAAATTATATTTTAATTTTTTTAATGTCAAAAAAGATAAATTATGAATATATTAATTTAATTTAGATTATGAAAATAATTTTTATTTTGAAATTAGATATAAATAATTGTGTTTTATTTGAATGTTATTACTTAAAAACACATTTCTCGTCTTGTCTGTGGGATTGTCATTAATTTTAATTTTCACACATCAATGAATTTTTTTTTTGAAAAATAAAAATATTCCATTTTAATATGTTTAATATTTTTTTCTAATAATATTAACATAATTTTTAACAAAAAATATTAGAGAATATGATTAAAAGTATATACTATGATTAAAGTAAAATTGGGCTTCATAAAGGACTAAACCTTAATCAGGAGAAACAAAATGACCTGAAAAAATGTCCAAAAGCCATTAGATATCAATAATTCGTCCATTTAAACTCATGGTTAAAATATTATTGGTTACATGGATATCATTAAATGGAGGTGACCTATATAAAAGTTTATGTAAGAAAAAAGAAAAAAATGGAAATTTCATTTCTTTTAACATTTATAAAATATTGAGATATATAAAAACATAATATTTTCGGTTGTACATATCATTTTGAAAGATAAATGTGTTATTATTATTATAATATTTTATAAATATTTTTTTGAGGAATTATTTGGTTAAAATTTTTAGTAAACACAAAGGTAGTGATTATTTAGTTAATAAATAATTGAAATAAATAATACCGTAAATATTAAATGGGAAGTTAATTCATTGAATAATAAACATTATTATTTTATAGGATTAGTTTAAAATCTAACACATATTTAAACACAATATATATGGATTAAAATATTAGTTTTATATTTTAATAGTAAATATAATAAAAAAAATCAAAATTGACATTATTGTCATTTTATAATAAATGACATTTTATTAAATGACTTAAAATTAATAAAAATAACATATTATAACTTCTGATTTATAAGGGTTAATAAAATATTAAATATCTTCTATTAATTGACCAATTTTTCTTTTTTAATTAACATATTTACCCATATATTGAAAAAACGTTGTTATAAGTATCTCGGTTTAAGCATTGTTTTTGCACATGACAAGCACATATATTAAATATTAATTTACAAAACACGTGATATTTTTAATTTTTAAATTAGATATAATATTAATAATTCATTGGATCTATATTTTATAAAAAATCTCAGTTAAAATTAATACTAATGATCAAATTACTTAGGTTATAAAACTATATTCTTTAATAGAAACCAAAATAATAAAAATTTTCAATGTTCTGAGTTATGGAAAACTATTATTAAAATGAAAATATTATTGTGTTTTCTAGATTTGATCGACCATAAATTCACATTACCCAATTGTTTCCATTTTTGAGACACATTAGGTAAAGTATACCTCCCATTATTGAATACCTTTCGGAATTTACTAGAGTACCACTCCCCCTCCACAATAAAATGTCAATCACTCTACCCCTTAATCTCACCACGCTATCCACATGGTATCGTTCAAATTCTTACCAAATAGACCATACAAATAACTATCATCTTCGTATAATCCCAACCTTTTCACTTAAATCCTTCCAATGAATCTCGTTTGTACTAACCAAAATGATGCACACGGTTCATAGGTAACACCCTCATCAAACTACATTCTTTTATTTTAATTCTCCCACAACATAACTATTATTATTCTATGATTTTATAACAAAAAATTATAATAAATATACTAACATATTTTTATTCTATGGTTTTGACTACATTTAGACACACTTCCATTTAATTTGTAATGAGAATACTATTTATGTGTTTGGCGAACTACCACCTCATGAAGTGATGATTGATTATTTTTCTTTTATGCCAATCATGGAAAAAATTATGATGGAAAATATATTTATATATGTTATATATTATATTTATTATTTATTTAAAATTATGAAATCCTTTTTCAAAACAATCCTTTATAACTCCCATTCGTTGTAAAGCTGATAATTTTTATTTGAGGAAGTGCGGACTTACGCCCCCTTATATCGATGTGACTAGTTCAAGCCTTCAATAGAATGTATAGAGGATGTTATTAGTAAAATTATATGATATATATGTCCAATTATCAAACTATAATAAACATATATATGTATATAAATATATTTCATTTACATTCATTGTTTCAATACATCTATAAAATGAATGTAGTCTTCTGTGTACGTACAACCTACATTCTCCATGAACGATGCATTACATTTTTTACTTCTATATGATAAATATTATTATAATAAAAATATAAATTTTATTGTCAACAAATATTTCCTTTTATAAAATTTTGAATTCGTGATCCATGTATAAGTACCAATTTTAAATAAATTAAGACACATGTGAACAACAAAACAAATATTACCCCAAGTGAAACCTTAACAGATAATTATTAACAATATGGTAATACAAGGTCACAAAAAAACCATATGTGGTATTAGATATAGAAATATGGGTTTTAATATATTTAAAATAATATTATCTTTATTTTAAATGAGTCTTTAATGTGTAAGATGAGAGTCCAGACATAGGGTAATGGAATTTCACCTCAAATTTTTATTTTTCTTAGGTACATGCTTTATTCTCCACCAAATGCTTTTGAGTGGTGAGTATACTTCCCATGAATGAATTATATAATTATTATAATTATATATATTTCTATATGTGTGTATTTACATATTGGTATTATTATTTTTCTGTCATGGGTTATATATTAGAAATGTTATTGACATGGAAATGTAGTTTTGTCTCAATTTTCCTTCTTGAGACACATGTAATGTTATGAAACTATATTTTCCCATGAGGTGCATAAAATGGCTTTGAAATTTTATTTGTTGATTAAAATGTTTCATTATATATTATTCTTCATTTAATTGAATTTTCGTAAAATGGGGAGTGAGGTTCAATGTTAAGAAGTGGTAATAGTTTATTGAAACCATATATGATCACTATTCGAGATTATTTATGATTTTTCTTACTATAATGATATATTATGATTCAAATCTCAAGAACACTAAAAAAGTTTCTTCTCCTATGTTTATTCATTATTTATTCATTTATTGGTACCATTCATCCATTCTTTGGCACATAACACAGTAAATAATATTTTTATAAGAAATCCTTACATGACCCTTTCAATAGATAGAAATATATGTTATTAAAACATGGTTTTTATGAAACATTTTCCTGATATATATAAATTTGATTATGTTTTTTAAAAGAAAATATTTTTAAAAAATTCTTGTTTCTTTTATAAATTTTCAAAAAAAAAAAATTCAATGTATTTTCAACCATTCATAATATTATTTGATAGTTTTTTTCAATGAAATGGTTTAAATTTTTTTAAATGCTTTCATTCTATGTTTTCAATGTATTTATACAGAAATTTTTTCCAAAATGATTTATATTTTAAAAATAAATTTCCAAACAAGAAAATATATTTTCTAGGAGAATGATTTTTAAATGATCTCTTAAAATTATTTCATGTCTAAGATGACGTCTATTGATGTTACTCATGAATTTTTTTGAAACGATCCAAAGGATCATTTATATTTTTTATGTGGATGGTTTTTGTTTTGAAATAATGACATTTAAGAAAACCCGTTCCTCTTTCATAGGTTCTATGTTTATGAAACCTGTTCCTCTTCCACAATTTTTTATATTTATAAAAATCATTTATCATGATTGGGTTATTCCATGATAATGGATTTTGAAAACTATATCTATTCATAGTTTATTATATTATGAAATGATTGTGAAACCTATATATATTTCATATGTTATGATATGATTAAATTTTTATGAAACCCATTTAAGTTAATGGGTTATGCTATGATCTCTTTTAATGGGTTATGGTATTTATTTATGATCTTGTGACACATGTATATAATATTTCAATGTGAGATGGGTGGGACCAATATCTCCCTAAAAAAATGGGTAATAAGAACATGTATATAAGATCAAAGGGTACACAAATTGTTTCCCAAGCACAAAAAAAGATGTTTCATGGGTTTTATCCGAAGCCTAAAACTAATATGCTACACAGGTTGTTTTTAAAGCCAAAAAATAAGAATGTAAATGTTTTATATCTCAATAATAATAGTAAGAGGGTATAAGAGTTGTTTTCTAAGCCTAATGAAAAGAAGTTTCATGGGTTGTAGACTAATATAAAAATTAATAGTGTATACATATTGTATACCAAGCCCATAAACCGGTAGGTATGCCATTCAGATCCCAATCCAAACATAAAGTGGAGGTTATGGTAGGTTTCCTTCACATATTATTTTCTATGATAATTTTTATTCCATAATTCCAATGTTATATTACTATGTTATTATTTAAAGAATTATGTTCTTTATTTCCTTATGATTCATTACTTATTAGCTACGAATCCTTATTCCATGTATCATTTTTATTATCTTGGATTTGTAGGGTGTTATCATCTAATTTTATGATCATATTCTCATACTGATATGATCATATTTACAATTACATGTCTTCCGTGATTTCCCTTAAAATGATTACGATATCACCGCTTTTCATGTTTACTTTCCCAAGATATGAATACATGTATTATGTATGATTTTTCAAATAAGGGTTCTAATTATCAAAACCCAAATTGTAGAAAATAAAGCCTTTTTATATACTAGTGTTTTAGTTTCAATGTTTCCATAGGAACAAAACTAAAATGATCATTGGGAATCTATTTGTATATTGTTATAAATATTTTGTAGATGTGATGTAATATTAATGTGTGAAAAGAGGTGGTTACTATAGTAAGTATCAGAGAAATGGTTATGTTATCCTTTGGAATCTTGTATGGGAAAACCATAGTGAGAACAATAAGTACATGTATATGGATAAGTCTATGGATAATGAAAAGTATTGAAATATATCTAGTAATTTAAGTAAAGGATTTAGTGAGTTGGTCCCTAGAGATAGATCCATATCTGGAATGTACAAGTGGATACAAAAACATAAAAAATATAACTACGTCTAGAAACTCTGACATGATGTCACATGCCTTACTCTGGGGTTTTTCTTACAAGACAATAGGCCTTACTACACACCTGGTTTAACACTCCTAGTGGATATTCATTGGGAATTCACAAACTCTTCTTAAACCATCATAAAAAATTTAAATGTAATTTTGATAGTAATATCGTAGGATAGACCCAATTATTAATTTATTAAAATCTATGTGTTATGAATTATACATTAGATAGGTAATTTATCATGATTAGTTGATTTTCTTCTATGATATGTGTTTCTCACAAACTTCTTTCTAGGTTAATTCTATGGAATGAACTCCAAGTAACATGGTTAACATTTATTGTTTCAAATATGGAAATTATGGGAATTATGAAAATATATTACCCAAATATAAATCTCATAATGTGAATTGGGAAGTTGGTACATGTATTTATTATATTTCTGATGATAAAGAGACAAAAATGATATCTGAATGGTCTGTGATTCTCTTGGAGTATTGTATACATAATAAGTATGAGTAGATTAATGTTGATGAACTTTATAACATGATTCATATTTCATATTATCAAAAATTGGTATTAAGGAATTTGTTAATGAAGACTATATAATGGTGTAAGTATACAGGTGGAAGTGTATAATATTTATGTTTTTTAATTCAATGATTTTTTATATAAATCATGAAATATGTAATATTTTCACTATATGTTTTAATTGGTGATTGATATGGACTTGTTAAATGGTTATGATGTCAGAGAAAATTTATTTAATGTAAATTTGATAATTTTATTATAGGATGGAAACCCATAATTAGTAATTTATTATGAGATAATTATGTTTGGATAATGATGTATTTGATATTAATAATTAAATTAGACTGTAAAGATTATACAGGAACTGATTCTTGGAATGGGGTATAGGTCATCAAGGATGAAGTTTACAACTTCTTTTATTTGAATAAAGTATCTATTAATCATGGAAATAAGTAAGAATACATTTTTCCAAAAGTATTTTTGGTATTTTAGGTTATTACCATGTTATGAGGGAATATATGATGAGGGTATTCACATGTTTGGAATTTAAAAACCAACTGGTGCTTTGTAATATATGGGGTAATAGTGTTAATAAGATTTTATGAATGTCAGTATACGGTTTTGAATTTTCAAATTTCATAATTGTTTTAATGTTAACCATTTCAAGAAATATTAAGTTATCCTTTGGATGACATTTTTCAGAATAATGTATTATCTTACCACATGAGGATATATGCATATTGGATAGCCTGTTCTAACCACTTGGTGTTGGTGGAAACTGAAAAATGACTGGATGACATATCAAGTATCTCATTATTTTTTATTATTTAGGAATTAAAAATTATTATTCATTTCATAGGGCGAGATATAAAGTGAAAATATATAAATTAACAACTAAAGAATGAGATTTTACGTATTAAAGGGAATGAAATCGAGTTTGTATAATTTCTCATCGAAATTATTTTACCTTAGGTAATGGATATTGAAATTAAAAAAGTTTTTCTAGTTATTTATTTTTCAATTATTAAAATGGTAAATTAGATTAAAAATTATTTATTCCTATGTGATTTTTTACTCACTCTTCACCAAGATCACTATCATTCTCCATCAGAACATGATAATTATATTTCTCTTACATGTCCATGTTTTCACTTCCCACCTACATTATACTAATTGGAAACCTATTTATATGTTATACCGGGTAATCATTATGGTTTCAAAATTCCCTTTTAAGTGAATTTTTTGTATTCATTTTTAGGATCTATGTTTTTTTAATGAAACATTTTAATAATAAACCATTGATAAATAAGATGAATTTTAAGGGAAAAATAACTTGTAAGGTGGGTAGAATGTTGCACCACAATTTGTATGAAATATTTCTCAAATGATTTAATATTCATTGAGGTTTTTAATTACACAATCCAAATATTCTGTCACATGGAACTTACTAGTCTTGAGCTACATGCAACACTGACATTAGTTGCATTATACGCCACACTGGGTTTCTACGAAACATCATTTTACTGTTACAATTATTTAAATGTTATTATTATAAACATGATGTAAAATTATTTAATATAAAAAGTCTTTACTTCTTATCATATGTAATTTATAATTTTTTTCACATAAAGAAAACATATTTATAATGAAAAATAATAATTTTTCTTTCGTCGTTATATGTTTTTAAATAATATTCTATTAAAGATGCTTCTTTTTATGTCCTTCTCTGAACAAAAAAAAAATTAATTTTTGAAAATAATATAAAATGAATTATGTATTTTTAACATAATTTTTCAAATTATAATTTAGAAATTATCTTAAGGATAAATTTTTATATTTTTATAAGAAACATCAGTTTTTGGTGAATAGTAATTTTTTGGAATTTAGTCAAAAACAACCCTTTTGACTAAATAGTGATTAGTGCTAAATAATATTTTAAATTGGGGTTTTAAAGTCAGAATAAATCAATTATGAAAATTTAATTCAATTTAGGTCATTAGAATCATTTTAATATTAAAATTACATATAAAAACATACAGAACTATTCAATATTTTTACTCTAAAAAATAGCTTTTTCGTTACGTGTATGAGATTAACATTAATATTAATTATACATTTATATTTTTTAATATCTTTAAAAGGACGTAAATGATTTAATAATTAAAATATTTTCGTTCTAGTGATATCAACTTAATTTTTGAACAAAATTATTAGTGAATGTGAGTGAAAATAATTACTATGACTAAAGTGAAATTATGCCTAATAAGGGAATAAACATTAATCATAAGAATTAAAAATGTTGTAGAAACTTGTTAAAAAGGTATTGGATGAGAATAATTAGACCACTAATCCCATAGGATCTAATTTTATTGGTTATTTTTATATTATTAAATCCATGTTCCCTATATAATATGTTAAGTGTGGAAAAAGAAAAAAAGGGAACATTCTTATCCTTTAACATATATGATAATTGAGATTTGTCAAAAAAATAATATTTTAAGATATATAAATAATTTATTAATATAAAGGGGTTATTATATCATAATCATTTATAAATAATTTTCATAAATGATTTAGTTACATAAAATTATTAAGAAACACCAAAGTAGTAATTATTTAGTTAATAATCCACTAAAATAATTGATAATATAAGTATTAAATGTAAAGTGAAAGAATTGAATTATTGTAGTTAATTAATTTCTAAGATTAATATATCCTATTAAAAATATTTAATCGTAATATATAAAGATTAAAATACTAATTATGGATTTTAGTTTTTAAATTATATAAATATTTTCCACATTGACATTATTATTATTTTACAATAAATGATAGTTTTTAAATGATTTAAAATTTATAATAAATATTATATTATTCCTAGTAATTTTAAGGGTAAAAAAAATTATATATGGTCTATTATTCGACCAATTGATCATTTATAATTAATATATTAGATTGTAGATTGTAAAATAATTATTAGCATTGTTCGGGTTCAAGAGCAGTTTTTCACATTATATGCGCTTGTTTTAAAATGTAATTTCCAGAAAGGAACAATTTTTATTTTTTATATCAGGTTAAGTATTTATAATTAAATTTATACACATTAAATAATAAATATCACTTCAGTTTACACTTTATGGTTAAAATAAATAGGATAGAAAACCTGATGGTGTAATAAGAACCAAAATAACAATATTGGGGAATCTTAGGGGTTAAAGAACCAATTTTTAAAATGAACATATTCTTGGGTATTTTATTTTTTTGACCATAAATTCAAATTAATAAAAATTTTCTCCATTTTATAGAAGCATTATGTAAAGGTTACCTCCCATTATAAGATATATTTTTCTATATTCAAGTGTGTCACTCCACATCCACTATAAAAGGGCAAGCACACTACACATTCTTCAAACATAAAAAGAAACATTGGACCATAAAAACTATATCAAAATAGCTCCTCAAAAATATTATCATTGACCTATAATCATCTATTTTAGAATAAATAATTTCTTGTAAGACCTTTGGTACAAACCAAAAGAATTTACTCGATTAAGAGGTAACACCCTCTCTCAAACTACATTTGTTTATTTCCAATATCCACCCAATGATTTTTTATATTCCATAATTGAATAATAGAACCACTATCCTCAATATAACAATATTTTTTTTATGATTAGTGTTCAAACAAGAAATTTAATCACTTATATATAGTGGGAAATGAAGATACTATTTATATGTGTGATTAATTGTCGCCTCACGAAATGATGGTTTTAATTTTTCCTTTACCACCTCTCATGGTTGAAATTATTATGAAATATCTATTTATATATTTTATATGTTATATTTATTAGGTATTTTAGAATTTATAATCATTTTAAAGACATATCATTATATATTCCAATTTTTGAAATGCAATAATTTCATTTGAGAAAGTGTGGACTATTGCCTCTCAAAGAGGTGTGATTTGATCACACCTTTCATGTAATGTATTAAGGGTGATTTTATTGAATGTATATGATATATAAGAATAATAATTATACTTTAATAAAAATGTATACATATATACATATATTTTATTTACATTCTTTTTTTCTATATGTTAGTAAAATAGAAGCAGTGTTAATGCGTACGTACGACCTAATGTGACCATGAACCATGTATTCCATTTTAAACTATTGTATTATAGTGAATTTCATATTAAATATATAATGAATAAAAATGAGTTTTCTAATGGATTAAATATGTGAAATCAGGATATAATTATTTGTACAAAATTTAATAAGAATTAAGACAAATGTAATGAACAAAATGTATATTACCCAAAGTGAACCCGTAACATAGAATTAATAACAAGTGGGTAACATTAATTCATAAAAACCATATGTGGTATTAAAAATAATAACATGGTTCTGTGATAGATTTAAAGTATTATTTTATTTATTATTTTGGTGATTTTAACAAGTACGATGGTTGTAAATGAATAGGGTATGTAAATTTCATATCATTTTTTATTTTTGTGAGATATATTCTTTATTCAATACACATCTATTATGAGTGGTGTGTATACTAACCATGGATGAATTATATGTTTAATATAAATAAATTTATTTGTATTTAAACATCCATTTTATTATATTTATTTCATGTGTTTTATGTTGCAAATGTAACCAAATTGGTCAAGTAGATTTTTCAAAAAATTCATCCTTGGAGATAGAAGCAATGTTATGCACCTATATTTTTCAATGGGGTGCATAAATATAATATTAAATTTTATATCATGAATATAAATATCTTCATTATATACTATGGTTAATGCAATTTCATTTTCTTAAACAGGGAGTAATGCTCATTGTTACCAATTTCAATGATTTTATTGAAACAACCTCATTCCTCTTCAATATTTTTTATGATTATGATTCCTTTGATGATATATTACAATCCATTTCAAAATAACAAATAATATTTATATTCGTTACCTATGGTTACTATTGATATATTCATTAATAAGTACCAATATTTAACTCTTTAGTACATTACATAATTAATAATGTTTTTTTCAAATCCTGAAAATACACACTCTTCTGTCAAGAATATATGTTATCTAAAACCATGTATTATAAATTAATTTTCAATATTTATTTATTTTTTTTATATTTTACAAGAATCTGTTTTCAAAAGGTTTTCATGTTGATTTTATATGTTTCCTTGTAAAAAAAATTTCAATCCTTTTTAAGGGGTTCTTTATAACATTTCAAATAGTTTTCAAATAAATGGTTTCGGAATGTTCTTCTATATTTCATTCTATGTTTTCAAAGTATGTTCTATGAAAAAGGATTTAAAAATGATTTAAGTTAAAAAATGCCTTTTGAATGAATAATGGATATTTTACTCATGATTTTTTTTAAAAATATGCCACAAAAAAGTTTCAGAAATAAGTAGATATCTACTAATATTACTCATTACATTCTAGGAAATGATCCAAAGGTTCAATTCATATTCTTTCTCTGAAGGTATTTTTTATCGAATGAAATTTATGAAAACCCATTTCAATTTCATGGGTAATATGTTTAAGAAACACATTTCTATTTAAAATTTATTTGCATATAAAGACCATTTCTATTAAATAGATTATTATATGATAAATGATTGTGAAACCTACTTCATTTCATGAGTAATTATAATGTGAAATGATTATCAAACCTATATATTTTATATATGTTATGACATGATTAAAGGTTTATGACACCTATTTCACTTTATGGGTTATGATGTGATCTATTTTCATGGGTTATGATATTATATTTAATGATCTTGTGGCACCTGTATGATTGATTTCAGTATATGATGGTTGGGCCCTATAACCCCCTATGATTAATTGTCTAATGATAAATTATGTATGAGATCAATGGGTAAACAAGTTATATCCCAAACCCAAAAAATAATGAAAAATCGGTTTTATCCCATTTCTAAAAGTAAGAGGGTATGCGAGTTGTTCTTCATGGCCAAAAACAATATGATACATGGGTAGTAGAGAAATCCTAAAGGTAATAGGGTACAATGATTGTTTCCCAATCCCAAAAAAAGTAGTTACATGGGTTGTTTCCTATTATTGAATGTAGGAGTGTACAAGGGTTATATCCCAATCCCAATAAAATTAGGTACACAGTTCATATCCCAATCCTCACATGTTTTTAAGCTCTTGGTAGGTTAGATTTATATAATATTCTATATGATTACGTGTATCCAAAAAATCCCATGTCTTATTCCAATGTTATGCTTTCATGGAATATGTTCTTTATGATTCATGTATTAAGAAATAATTTTTTTATGAAATGATTCATTTTTATGATATTTGATATGTAAGGTTTGATCTTATGATTTTATGATCATGTTCTCACACCCCCTATCTCATGTTTATACTTTCATGTCACCCTTGCATACCCTTACTGAGAATTTGATCTCACAATTTTTATGTTTCCTTCCCCAAGTTATGAATTTATTTATTATGAATGATGTTTTTATGAAGGATGGTAGTCATGAATGACCTAATGGATGATAATAGTGCTCACTTATTTACCAATATTTCTATTTCAATGTTTCTAATAGTAATAACTCATAAGGTTTTGGGTGCATTTTTTTATAATGTTTTAAGTATTCCACAAAATTATGTAATGATAATGTATGAAAAATTAGTGTCACAATAACAGTTTTTTTCAAATCTCTTATTTTATCAAGAAAAACTATTTTATGTATTTTTTGTTTTATAAAAACAACTATTCATTATTCATTTTTAAATATTGTTTAATATTTTCTCTTAAATATCTTTTAAGAGGAACATTTTTAATGATTCTTAAAAAAATATTTTTAATTTGTTCAATTCAGTTTAATATTATTATCGATGATTTATTCTTATTTTCATATTCGTTTTTTCAAAAGCTGACTTTAGCCATTTTTTCTTTGATACCATTATGACACATGCTTTAGTTAATCATTATAAAATGATTAAATACCCATTTGATTCCATGGGTAACCATTATGATTATTTTTGAGGAATGATTATTTATGTGGAATTGATATGAATAAAAATATTATTATGGGTGGTCCCAGGTAGTTATCAAATGTGTGGGGTAATGTTTAGTATCATTAGAAGTCATGTATGGGATTAAATAGTAAATAAAATTCATTATTGGACTTTTCCAACAATGTAAAATGTCTTTGAATTTATAAATGACTCATCTTTCTATCATTTTATATTTTTCTACAAATTATAATATTTCCAAAGTTATGTGATCCCGTGTTTGATATATTATATTTCCACATGTTTATTTATGATCCATACATTTTATGTTAGCATATTGTTCCTTCCAACTCATTTTCAATGATTTATTCCCATGTTTATTACCTTATTGGGATCTTTAACTCATATAATTCCTTATGTATTCCCCAGGTTATCCATTAGAGTTAAAAAATATCAATTGTAGTTAAGATATCATAACAAGATTTTTTTTTAAATTTCACACTATTATTTTATAATCATATACCAATTCAACCAAACATACTAGAATATTAAATCCATGGATTAAATTTTTATTCATCCCATAAACTATTATGTTTAAAATACTATGTTTTATTTAAAGATTACCTTACTATTTATACTTTAATAAAAGTTGTGATGTCATTAAAAGTGATGGAATGGGATGGATAGGGATCCCTTGCATTCCCAGGGCTTTGACAAACAAAACAAGGAAGATAACAGGTGAAATTGATCAAACTGTTTAGCAGGTAGAGATGGAATTTCACTAAGTTAAAAATCATGGAAACTCACTTAGTAAGCATTTTTTTGATGAAATGTATGCCAATAAAAAAACTATGTCATGTTGTAACATGGATCACACAGATCCTATAATGGTTTTATAAATAGTTCCAAATTCATGAATGAAACACATTTAAGGGATTCTAAAATATTCCCAAAATCCTGATAACGTTTCCCAAAAAGATGAACAAGCCTTTCACCAAAATGACACTTATTTTAAAATTAATTAGAATGACTACTGCAAATAGGTCATCATCTAGTTTTCACTAAATCATGTCCTCTAATTGTTTAACATGGAAAATCATGTGAGGATCACACACACGTTTCATAATGGGTCTAATGATTTTTACTACTAATAATGTGATGAAATTGTTCTGACAAAAAAAAATATGAATTTTAAAAAAAATCATATTTCAACATCCAATAAATCTAAAAATTTAATAGAACCCCAATAAAAACCACTAAAATACACCCTCAGATCTAGTTTAATAGTATAATCATTAATTATATGACATTTAATTAGATAAAAGTATCCCAATTTTATCCATTTCAATGATATAACCACAAAACTGAAATATTTTATTTCATCCATACTCATGGATCATTTAGGATTATATTTTTTAATGTTTAGGACAAACTCTTATATAAAATCATGGATACATAATAAAAAAGTAGAAAAATAATCTATATCATATCCAACGAATTTCAAAACAGTAATTAACTTTCATATGAATTGCATACATAAATAATCTCTTTAAAAACCTAGTGACATAAAAATATATGATCTGTGAGATAAAATTCGGTATTAAGGTAAGAATAATCATTAACAATTCAATTTTATATGTGAAAAAATATGAGAATAAGGGTATGATGACCTAATCAATGTTTATAAAAATAAAATTAGAGAAATCATACATATAAAAACTCGGAACATGACAAATGGAATAAATTGATAACATAATACCATATCTAGACAAGTTAAAAATGATGATAAATGTGAAAAGAAATTAGTAAAAGGATTTATTATATTTTTTTCAATAAAATATAAAAACTATTTTTAATTTGTAACCTAATTTTCATATCACTATTAAATTCACTATAAAAATCGAATAACCTATTTGGTAAATTGAAATAATCTCTTAGGATAAATATATAATAAGTTTACTCAATCCCTTTACCAGATACATTTTAGAATTATACCAGACTCACCTGATGTCATGAGTGACATTGGTGTCATCGATCATGATGATATATATTTCGTGAACACTCATTATACTAAATAATTTTCCGGAACTATAAAAAAATACATGAAAAAAATTATTCCCCAACACAATTATTTTCATTATGTTGTATATAAAATTATTTTCCTGAGGAAAAAGAATAGGTTCCCTAAAAACAGGATTATATGAAAAATAATATACCCAATTTAATAATACATATTGTATCGTTACATAATATCCATACGATTCAATAAATGAATCCATGGTTATGCTTCACCGATAAATTTAAACACCATAAAAAGATCATTGAAAACATTATTTAAGAAAATACCCATTCAACATTGGCAATGACTTTAGAAAACTAAATATCTAAAAACATTTAGTGTTAAATTTTAATTTTGAAGGACCAATGATAAAGCTTAATTAAATCTTCAATTAATTGAGTGGAAATGTTAGTAGAAAATTTAATTTGTGTCATAATTTTTAAAAGACATATTTTTTCACACCTTATCTAATAATTTATTTATTAAGATTATTAGAAAAAATGTTCATTTTATAAATTTTTTAAAAAATAAAAATTGTAAAAATGATTTAATATACACATTGAATAATATTAAAAAAAATATTTTTGAAAACCTTTTTGAAAACACATATCTGAATGAAAAATTTTCTGTATTCGAAATAGGTGAATCGTTCTCATCTTTTCATTAACCAAATTTATAAACCATAATGAAACCCGAAGAAGGAAAAATGGTAGTAAAACATCATAATTTAATAAATACATGGAGGGGAATATATATGTGGAAATATAATATCAGATTAGAAGAATATATTATCATTAATTGAAATAAATACATAAATAATCATGATTAAAATTGGATTAAAAAATAAACTCATATCGCTTCAGTTACTTTGGAATCATAATCCATTTAATGAAATTGATTGTTATAAAAACATAAAAATCCTGAATTTCAGGAGGAAATATTTTTATATTATTTACTTAGTTATTATTTACAAAATATAATGAAATTATGTTGTGCAACATAAAACATGTATCAAGAAAATGATATTTTGACAATGAAAACCCTTTAAATGGTCAGGATGTATTATGGAATAATTATCCCAAGTTATGATTATGTGAAAAACTATAGACAGACATAAAATTATTTTGAATACTGAATAAAAAAACTCAATTTTCAATTCCAAAAAAAATCATTGCATACTAATGTTAATAAAGTATAAGCATAACTTAATGAATAAAAATTGAGTTTAAAAACACCTCACAATGTAGTGACATTAATGCTAATTCACATTAGATGAAATAATTAATATTTTAAATTTAAATAACATAAATTATAAAGGAATCATGATAAAAAATTTAAAATTTATAGTATATATGTAATAAAAATGAAATTAGATGTATACTATTTAAATATTCTTAAATGAATGAAACATTGACATGAAATAACTTACCACAAATCGAGACATGTTATGTATATCCAATAACATATTTATAACATAAATGTATAAATTATTAACATATTCAAGAAGAATTTATACTTTTAATCCCTTATCATTAAACAATATAGTTTATTTATTTTACATAATTATTTACTAATAATAATCATTTATTTAAACTTTAATTGTTTTGAGAATGTTCAATTAAAAATTTCAAAGCAACATCGGTGTGTTGACCAGGGTCAATGAGTTCAATATTCTATGAATTATATATTATTAATGATTATATAATTTTATTTTTATGCAATTATTAATATTTTAATCTAATCATATAATTGGGGTTTTGAAAAACTAATAATGACACAATCATAGAGACGGTAGTCTATATGTGTGTATGAGTAGAATATATATTATTCAATTGTCATGAGGGATATATGGAATGTATCATTGTATATTTTAATGTTTTATTATATAATAAATGTCATATTATATTATTAAATAAACTTATATATAATTGTATGTTATTATGGAGATGAAAATGAATCAAATCACTTTGTAAAGGTGGTAATCTAGACGTACACATGGACTACGTAAACAGTTTCCAATGGATGGAATGATATTAAAATATATGATATATTATATTTAAAAAATTATAATTATATTATAAATAACACATACATTCATTGAATCTATCATTACATCCATTTTTGAGAGGCTATTATGGTCATCAAATTGTATTACTTCACAAGTTGATATTCATCCATACAAATGAATAATGGTTTTTTCCACATTTTATGGATGAAAAGATTGAAATACATAATTATTTTATCATAATATATATATAATTAAATTATTTTTTAATTCATTCATCGTAGATGAATATATTGGGGTGGTAGAAGATTAGATAAAATGAAGATTCTTTGTTAAAACCTATACCTCTTCATTAGACCACATATTTTTTTATAGTTAAATTCATCAGTGGTTAGATTTTTTATCAATAATGGAACTTTAAGGCATGGGAGAGGATTTTAGGGGTTTATTTTGATAGGTATTTTTTAAAAAGTCTATTAATGTTTCGATAATAAAAGAGAGGGGGTATCCAATTATACGTGGGGTAGATGAAACGTTTGGGTGCTTACAATGATTTTAATATTTTAGTGACTTACGCCTCCACATGTCCAAAAAATTTACCTTTCATAATATTAATTATATAAGATAAAAATATTTATATCCAATAGGATTTAGACATATATTTATGATATTTGAACTGTTATGACTTTATCTCTTGCCTGTGGTAATCCAGTTTCATCCTTAATAGTGGTAACTAATGTATACTATGTTTAGAATTCATTGAGTTAAATAATTATGATATCATTATTACCTAATATTAATTATTATCATTAAAAATGTTTCATATATATTTTTAAATATAATTTCAAAATTATCTATTAATAAATTATTTGGTTTTATTCCAAAAATTAATAAAAATTAATTGATCAAAATATAATTTTTATTCGTAAATATAAATAAAAAAATAGTTATTATCTACTAATAATTTATCAATATATTTATACCAATCAATATATATATATATATATATGTCATAATTTGGTTACATATATTCATACCCATAAATTAAATGCCTATGTTATATAGGTCAAATTTAAATAATATTATTTTATTTTTCATTTCTACATAGTGTAAATGATTTTATATGCATTGAATTCTAATGTTTTTCAAAAATTAATATGGTTTTAGATTGTACCCCTTTAATAAATTTTGTCATCATAAATTTATCTTCATCTTGAAAATAATGTGTATGAAAATTGAAAATACCTTAATTAAAAATAAAAATCATAAAAAGGATTGTATAAAATCAGTTTACAATGGGGGGATGGGAAATGAAAAGTTTATCTAGAATAACACACAACTAAGTTTGAAAATTGGATAAAATTAGTCATATATGAAAAAGGTAGCATGGTGGAAGAAATTTTTAATAAGTGATGTTGATGGATGACATAGAACAATGAAAAAACGAATGTGTATGATCTTGAGAATGTCAATAACCAAATAATCATAACTCAATTAGGTGTTAAAAAAACAATATATTCATCTAAAATAATGGTCATATCATAACATTTTTTTTCAATATCTATATAAAATATTTTATGAATTCCAATACAATCTATACTAAAAATTTATGTAAATATTCATTCATAACATGTATAATTTCATAATTTAAGCTATTTCCACTACAATATAATTTTATTCCCTGGACGATGAGTATTTATGATGATTTTTTCATTCATAGATCATGAAAATATACTTCTAATAGATTAGATAATCCCCAAATGGATAAGTAGTTAATCATCCAATTTTTATATATTAATAAAATGGAATTATTAGAACAATGTAAAATAGTATCCATAATGTATAAAACATATTACAATGAATAAATAAATTCTAATTATAATTTTACATAATAGAACTTTTTTTCTTTGACCTTTCCATATATGAATATCAAAATATCCCATACCACCTCAACTACAAAAATAATGAGGAATGTTTTAACCGTAATGGTTATCTAATACCATAAATCACAAAACCCAAAAAATGAAATTATATTTTTCTAAAATAATCCTTCATGTGAAAACTAATGGTTATATATACCTCAAAATAATCAATCATATTCCATAATATCAATATTCACATTAAAATGACCTCAATTATATAATGAAAATAGGTGTTGCTGCGTTTAAAATAATGAACAAACTTAAAATTATAAATGCTCGATAGTATCTATATATATTATGTCAACATGAAATGATAATATCTAAATATCCAATGTTATCTAAAACCTACCCTAAATAAAAGTATAATAACCTTTACTATTACACCTATTTAAAGTTATAAAACACAATATTAACATTTCGATTATTGATAATGATAAATGTGAACCAATTTTAACCATTAAAAACATATAAAATCAAAATGTAACATGAAATCACTTATATATTGAAAATATTTTTAGGAATATAGTTTAAGATAATTTGGATAAACACTTATATATTAACATAGTGTGGTAATTATTTTTTATAAATTTTTTCAATGACATAATTGTTAAAAAAAATATTTTGTTTACACCATTGGAATAAATCACCATGAAATAAAAATAAAATGATGAATCAATTCATATTTTTTTTCTAAAAAATAGAACATGGATAAAAATGAAATTAAATAATAATTGAAAAATATTAATGGAATACTGAATTTTTTTTAAATATTCATTTTGAAGAAAAATGATTTCCAACAAAGGGAAGATAAATAATGGCAGATAATATGAAAGAAATTTTTTAACCATTTTGAGTAACAATTAATGGAAAATGATACTAAAATACATAAATTAAAAAATTAACTAGGCTATAATAAAAATGATAGATTATTGTTAATTATGAATTACATATTTTCATTAATGTAAATTGATGTATAAAAATCAAAATTTAAATGGAATAGAAAAATGAATCCCTTACAACTTTTATAGATTTTGAATAATGAAACATCAAATTCAAGTAAATGATATTGATTTATAAATAAAATTAATTTCATTATGTAATGTCTTTTAATTTTTTAATTAGGTAGTATGTATACTATATAAGAAAATCTTTGTTCAAAACATGAATCACTTCTCAATAAAATTAACGATCATAATATTTAAATTGATTATTAATCTATGAAGTTATTAAATGAACATTTTTAAATCCATTTAAATTTATTTTAAATTAAATTTAAGTGAATTTAAAAATGATTTTTAAAATATTAGTGGATGCATAATGTCTTCTATTAATAATTATAACCCATTGAATAGAAATTGAATTTAATAACTACTCATAATTTGGTGTCATTCATGTTAAATCCCCTTGGGAAATATAATTTTTATAAAAAATAAAAGAAACTAAATATTGGAAGATTCATTATATTACATATTAATAATATGCCATATACACTATTAAAAATAAAATAGGTCAAAAAATTATATTATGCTTCAATTAATTATAATTGGGACCGAACCCCTTAAATCATGTGCTGACATTCAATTTATCTCCTTTAACACCAATATAGTAGTAATATATCAATTCTTTTCAATATAATTATAATTTTCTAGGTTTAATACATATACATTAGTTAATTTATTTAATTTAATTTATTACATACTCAATTATCTAATTTTTTAATTCCACTTTAGGTGTTTTGAGGACGTTCGAATCATAATATCATAATGACATCGATATGATGACCATGATAAAAGTTGTAATTATTCCATAATATCTAGAATAACTATAATAATATTATAATCATTTCTATATTTTCATTATAATTTTAAAACACAGAATTTAACATGGATATGAAAAATTATTTCTGTTTCAATCAATTAGATTGTAGGCTATTTGTATGCTTATATAAAATTTTAATTTTCGAATGTCATGAATGGAAAGCATTTAAATTTTTTTTTTAAATTATATAATTATTATTAAATTATAAATATAATCATATCTTTTTAAATACACTTATATATAATTTTAATGTGACATTGTGATGAAAAATGAAAAAAACCACGGTGCGAAGGTGGTAATCCACATGTATGCACAAATCACCTTAAAATGTTTTTCATTTCATAAAAATATAATAAAATATACGATATATTATACTGAGATTATGATAAAAATTGATTTAATTTAATATATTTATATCAAATCCACAATTATAAACATCATGGAGTTGTAGTGATCGAAAAATATTTACTCTTCTTCATGAGGTGGTAGCCTACTATACATATAAAAAATGGTTTCATTTCCCATTTATTATAATGACATATGGATATTGGTTTTTTTATTATCATGGAAATATCTCTTTAAATTATAGTTAATAATTTTTTTATTATATAACGGTTAAGGATGATTTGATTGAGATAAAGATATAATTAAAATGAATACACTCAATTAAGAACAATACTAGTTATTGGAACATCATCATTATATTTATACCTAAATCCATGATAGGATGGTTCTATAATAAAAAAACGCCTTTAGCTCATTCACATGGATCTCAAAAATAGATTTCGGTGGGGACTGGTTTATAAGAATTGTATCTAATATTAAAGCGGTTAGTGGAGGAGGTGTCCTCTTATTATTTGGGGACAGTACACGCATGAAATTTTATAAACCATTTAAAATATATTATTGTATAACTCTAGAAAAATGGATCAAAAATGTAAAATTTGTCAAAATGGTCATTTAATAGTCAATATATTTCCATAAAAGAGATTTTATAAAATTTATTATGTATTTTTATCACATATATGTTTTTTATTTTTGCCCCCGGTAAGCATATATTATCCATAATCATGGTAACAAATTTGTTTTCCATTTTTACTATTCACTATAATAAAAAAGACTTTCGAACATATTAGATAATATAAATTAATATATACATAAAATATATAATTATTCCAAATATAAATTCAATATTTTCAAGAAATTTGTTATAATAATCCCTCGCAAAAAGTAGTAAAAATAAATTCCTAAGGAAAACTATTTTTTATGGAGAAATGTTTTTACTAAAAGATGAGTTATTATTCAATCATCATTTATCAATAATTCTTATTAATTAAGACATATATATATATATGTCAGTATTAAATTACTAATATTCACAACCAATATTTTAATATATATGTTATGATTATCATTTTTAAATAAAATATTCAATAGTCAATTTAATCAGTGTGTTTTGTGATGTATAGTCAAACAAACACAATATTAATTTAAAAGTATTAGTTTTCTAAATCTATAAAATTAATATAATTTATTAAACCTGATTCCAGCAACCAGGATCCAGTCTCTCCTATGTAAGATTGGTAGCAGATTACAACAATCATTTCCTAATGAAATGACTATATTAGTTTTCTTGTTAAACAATATACATACATGATTTACATATTACATTTGAACATATAAATTACAACATAATATTTATCAAATATTATATATATTCTCTCTACAATATTATTATATATCCTTTATTGTAAAATTCCTATATTCCTATGAAATAAATAAAAATAAAGGTGAGATAAAATGATCCTTCAGGTTTGTGTATATTAGAAGCTATCATGAATCAATAAGAATATTCAATAGAGAAATATAATAATGTGAACACATATCCCATTTAAAAAATTAATATCATGATTAGATAAGAATTAATCAACATTGGAAAGTAAATAACTAAATATGCATTCCATTTAAGTAATAAACTAATAATGAATTGCATCTATAGATAATATCATTTTCAAAATCCTATGGAAAATAAATAAGGAACTATTACTAAATGAAATACATAATAATTGGATTTCATGATATCATGCTTCATGATACCAATACCGTCCAAACCTTTTATAGGGATAATTAAAATTTATAGGCATATATAAAAAAGAAACACAATTATAATGGTTATCCAATAGATCCTTCTCATGATTCTACTAATGAATCGATTGGATATGCTCAAATAGTCCCCAAAAATATATTTATGTCCAAATAATTTCAATTATATCAAATAATCGATTTAATTCAAGAAAAATATGACTTTTTAAAAAATCGCTCTATTGAGTATGGAATACTGATTAACAACAATTTCCATAGTCAATAATACAACATTTAAAGTAAAATAACATATTTAGAAATGATATATAGAATATGTATATAATATATACATGAAAAATAGTACGGATATTCATGGTAAATTTAATGTATAATAACGAAAATAAAGTAAACATTTCAAGGATAATGCAATGATAAAAATATTATTAAACTGATATAATTGCATTACATTCCCTAGTATAACTAATAATAAACCATCCAAAAAAATAATACGAGTGGTAATAATTTAATTAATTTAGTATAAATCATAATCATAATAATGGGTTGATGTTGATGATTAATAGAATCAAAATAAACATGTCATTATAAACATTTATTAGGAAAATAAACTTTTCATATTGAATATAATTATTTTACTATAAGTTTAATAAATATTTTAGAAATTCATTTCATTGAAAAAAATATATAAAAATTAGTATATATATAATTAATTGTTTATACTAGTTTAAAATTCCATAAATGTTTTCCACTTCAAAATTATGGATCCATTTCACATTTTCTATAAAAGATAAATGGGCTTGTTTGGGAAAATAAAGAAGGATTCCATTTTAAACAAATTTAAAAACTAAAAAATTGGTATAGATATATTTAATAAATAATTATAAAATAATAAAAACGTTTTGTAAATTTATTTATATTACCTAATTTTTTATGAAAAATGATTTTGGACCATTGAGAAAAATGATGTCGTATTTTATAAAAACAATTTCATAATAAAATTATGTAAGAAGGAGGGGAATATGGTAATATTAATTTAAAAAAACATGATTAACCAGAGGGAAGGAAAATGAAATTGGTTTTTTACTATTATCAATTAATTTCATTCAATGTAATTTCAATTATAAATAATCCCAATTAAAATTTTATTATAATATAAATCCTTAAAATGATAAAAATGTTGATATAAAAATTAATAAATGAAGAAATTATTGTTTAGAAATTTAAATACATAGAAAAAATTATAATACTGTATAGTATTGTTAAAAATATTTACATATATTATCTTATAATTTAAGGGACAATGAAAAACTAATATAGCACAATAAAATGAATTTGAGTTATGAAATTATTTAATATAATGTAATTTTCATGTCAAATAAACTTAATAGATAAAATTAGAATTAAAGTAAAAAATAAATTTTCATATGAATTATTTATGATATAATATAAAAACAAGAATTGTATTATCCATATAATGGAAATTATCTAGATAATTTCAAAATATTCTTCGATGAAGGGAAATTGAGATGAAGTCCCATAGCTCATACTATCTTTCGGTTAAACTATAATTTGGATACTTTATAATTATTTTATGTGTTTTATTAATTTATTAATGACCCATATTCATGTATAAAAAAATAATACGATCCTCTTATAAAATCATACATATTTTTTGACAATGGTATTTCATTATTTTTCCGGATTCTGTTGTTAATTTCTATATTTTTGCATGTGTGTTTTGTCATGAATTTTCACATTATTGGGTATATTATATATAAAAATCTTATAAATATTATTATTATTAATATAAATACAATATATAATCATTAATGTTATTTTTATAACCATTATTTAATGGGGTGAATAGAAAAATTATCGTATTGGTTCATAGAGATGGTCAATTGTGCGTATGAATGAGCGATGATACAATTTCATGAATGAGTAAAAGGGTAAGGAAGTGGGTGATATATTTATTTTAGATTAAAAATATAATTTCATATATATCACATATAATAATTAAATTTATCATTATTACATCATATACAAAGTGTAAGTGAAAATTGATTTACATCACTTCATTAGGTGACAGTTTCCTGCAGTCATGAGCAATGTTATCATATTGTAAACAAAATAGAATGTAATAATGAATCAGTTAAATTATAATTTATAATGAAAATAATATAAAAATTATAATCAAAATTTATTAGATATCACATTATCTCTATCATTGAATAGTGGTGATGTAAAATAAGTTACATCAGTTCGTAAGGTGGTCATCCGCTATACACATGATCTATAATTTCATTTCCCATTTGATGGATAAGGATATTCGTATAGGACCATAGATTAAAATAATAATATAAAATTATACTAATATTAATTATGTTACTATATATGCATCATTTATTTATATTTTAATGTGGTTGATGATGAATCAATATATAAATTATTATTTAAGAATGTTATCTCTTATTCAAAGAACCATTTTATGTATGGACCAAATGTATTCCATGTTTTTATTCAGAATTAAACCAATTTTTCTATTATTCATTCAAAATGTTTAACAATGTATTTCCAAATGTATTAGAAGAACCAAGGTTCTTCATAGGTGTGATTAATTTTATAGAGGATATGGTTATTAATAAGTGGTGGAGAGGAAATAAATGGATGTTTCGAAAAGAATAAAGTTTACTAAAATTTTTCACTATAGAAAAGGCACAAAATTTGTCCATTATCAAACTATAGAGGCGATACAGTCTATATATGTCCATAAAATGGGTTTTGGAAAAAATTTAGTTCATTTTTTACTCTTATCATATTCGATCAATCCTAAAACAACCCATTATTACATTCACTACTTTAATTTAATTTTACTCAACTTATGATTCATAGTGTAAAAGATATTTCTAAATTATTAGCTAATATAAATTATGATGATTAAAAATATGGAATTAATTTTTCATATTAAATCAATAAAATTCATAGAAATCATTTTAAAATAAAAGCCAGAAACATGTCAAAAAACTAGTCTCTCTAAATAAATCACACAAAATTGTAGAACAGTTTTACATCTGAAATAAATAATAAATTGATTCAAATTGAATAGATAATTTTAATTTAAAAATAATTTAAAATATAATTATTTAAAATAATTTAAAAAAGTAAATTTTCAACCAAAATATATATATTTCAAAATTCATCATATAGTACTTTTATCGGTAAAAACAAAAAACCCCTATACTAATTTTGATTTTATGTTTTAAAAAATAAAGATAATTTTATAAAAATAAAATTTCTAAATGTTTTCAAAATTAACATTCAATAATGTGGGAAAATAATTATTCAATCCACTTTTATAACATTATAGAATCTAAAATTAATTATTTTTCTTCAATTGATTTTAATTCTATTTCTAATTAATACCTAATTATAAGTTTCATATTTTTAATTACCATCCATACTCTTATATTTAACAGAATGGATATAATGATATAATATACTGTGGTTCATTTATACATTGGGTTATTTATTATTAAATATATTCAATAGATCAAATATATTTAAAATGAAATATATCATAAGGTTCAAGGGGTTATAATATCTTATAGGCTAAACGTTGTATATCGAATACACTATCAATGAAAATTTTTCTATTTAAAAACCTAATATATCACATTCCACACAAGAATAATAATTTGTATCCAGGAAATATGAACATGAACTTGTAACTCAGGGTTTTGATATGTGATAATTCTTTTCTTGAAAACTCACATATTAGAAATGGTCAGCAAAGTTTCCACTTAATATAAGGAAATAGAAATTCAAAATGTCACATGGAATTAAAAATAAATAGGTTTCAATTAAAGAGATCATAAGTTAGATGTGATTATACAAAAAAATAAGAAAAATAGAAATAATTATAGAGTGTAATAGGGATCACGGATAACATGAACGTGAATTTTAAATTGAAAATAATGGGCATGAAAACTATAATTTTATGAAAATATAAAATAATTTTTGATTCATTCAATATGAATTTGATATGATAAAATAATTTTTTAAATATCATATTAGAGAATTGTTTGATATAAGTAACTAACAAGGAAGTAAAGAAAAATTTCCTTACATGATATCTATATATTTTAAAAGCATAATTTTATCCATTGGACATGATTCAATAAATTTAGACTTCATCTCATATTGAAATAAATCAATATTCAAAAATGATTTTTACCAGAACAAATAAAAATGTATTTTGAGAGATCATAAAATCTAAAAAAGTTTGACAATTAATTCTTACTATTTTTAAATATTTTCTAAAACCAATTTAGTTATAAGATGTTGTGCATTAATATCTAAAACTCTATAGAAGAACCATTTGTTCTTAATTAATATTTATTCATTATATCATTTAATTAAAAATAATGTCATATTAAATAATACACTATGTAGTCCAGTGGTAGGTTCTAAAACCTTACCATCCTTCAGTTGTGGGTTTATGCCCAGCCCCCTTTTCTAATATGATAAGTTTCCATTTATCCAACTCCGTATTAATATAATTTTATGAAATTATCTCAATTTGTAATGAACCATAATTACTACAATATAAAATAAAATATATAGCTCAATGGTTAAAAATACCTTTAATATTATGTCAATAAATGTAAATTCATTAATCCTAAAATAACTATTTCATATACCAAACAAATTGGTTGTTTTTTCATAAATGTTTTATATTAAATATTAATAATCATGTCTCATTCATAACATATAGACTATAAAAGGGTATTTTAATAATTTCAAGAAATGAACAAACATAAACTCATAATCCCATGATGGTAACCATAACTGTTATGTTAGAGAAGATATATATTACTTAAAAATGAATCACTACCCATAGATTATTCATGAATCTTCTAACCATATATCCTTTTGAAGAAACACTATTACAATTTAATTCGTGATTATCAATACATAGATAATATATCTATTTTATTATGAAATATTACCTTTCATTGAATATGTAATATATTTATAAGGGGTAATTAGCTGAGATAATTCCTTAGTTTCCCAAATTTAAGACAAGTAACACTAATAGGCCACTATGATGAAATTTATTTCCTTCTATAACACTCATCATTTTCCCATAAATTCATTTATTTTTAACTTTTTTTCCACACATAAATCAATTTCACATTCCATTGAGACACCTTCCTGAGTTTCTATTTCCACATTTCATACATGAAATAAAACTATCCTTCTTCCCTCCACCATCCCCCAAACATGAGAACTTAAGAAACTCAATATATCACTTATTCAGTGGGTATGATGGGTTTTAATGGTATAGGTTGTTAATCATATTTTTGTATAGTGGATTAGAAATAATCATAATGTCCTTCACTTTTTATATATTCCCATTGGGTTACATAGAGTCACTAGACAGTGATTCATGTTCATTGTAATCATGATTCATTAGGGTTTCATCTATTATTTAAAACAGAAAATAATAGTGTAAGAAACAATAATCTTAGTTGGAAAAATATAAATTCATTTAAAGGATATTTAAATAAAGATAAATTCAGCTAAACAAATAATGCTTTGGTTAAACCTTTGTTATTCATCATCAACATTTATTCAAATATTCTATAATGGTTGGTAAGTAAAATGTTAATTATCTAAACAATATCCACCATGAGTGTTAAGCTAGGTGAAAAAAGTCTCATTGTTGCATACACTGTTGTTCTCGAGAAAAGATATACATCCCTTTTTTAGAACTATATTTCCTATAAGTATATATTTTATGAACCATGTTCACATATATCAATAAAATAGGGAATTATTTCAAGTGAAAAAATCATAGTCACTTCCTTTCAAAACCCATAATATTTTTATTTTCAATTATTTAGAAAAGTATATCATAAGGATATGTTCCCTGATCTATGATTTCGATAATTTAGTTCTCAATAAATCTACTATATATTATCAGATAGTAACTATAGTGACCTTATCTCCTATAACATAGATCCGATGTGTCATTTGTTACATTTCCAATAGATACAATTGAATTCATCCAAATAGGCCAAATAGTTTTGTAGTCTTGAAAAATTATACACATACATGATTTCATTAATAAATTTCAATACACATATTACAGAATTATTATATTAATAAATATCATAATCTTGTTTTGTATATTGCTACATATATTTTATTATACAATTCATGGAGTCTTCGTAAAGAGATAAAATAAGGGTGACATAAAATAATTAGTAAAGATTTAGTTTAACATAAGATATAATGAATCAATTAGAATAAATGTAATTTCCCTTGATCAAGAACTCTCTCACATGTTCAAAATAGGAAATTTACAGGACCTCAAGCATGTGTCCCTGAGAACCATAGACATTATACTAGTAGAGGGGGTCTGATAAGTATATGGTGTTGTCTATACCACTAGATCAGAGTTACAAAAAAATTGAGAGAGTAAATATAAATAAATATCCATGTAAGGGAAATATAAGAAACAATAAAAAACATCCTATAAAAAATATTATAAAAAACAGAATAATCCATTAAATAATAATAGAATAATGTACTATATTCTTGAATGTAACTAAATAAAATATTATATTTAATGAAGAATAATAGAATTTCAGTCTCATATAAATACTCAAAAGTCTGGGTCCGAAGTCCCATTTCAAACCCATATCCCAACACCATTCCATCAGACATGAAAAATAAAATAAAAATAAAGGTCCCTTAACATTGTCAAAACATTAATCCATGTAATATTCTCGGGTACAAAACAAGTGACTTCAGTGCGGTGTGAGAAAAACATAGTATGGTGAAACCACCATGTATAAATGAAATAAGGGTAACAAAATGATCATTAAATATGGTGATAAACTATTGTATTAATTTATAAATTAATACAATACAACAATAAACCATATTAAGCACTATGGTTGAGTGTCTCAGAGCATGTGACATAACTATGAAAAATATTTCAATTTATCTATATAATATGATTTGGTTCCCTGGTAGTATATCTCTATGAATGTATCCCAACCATTAAGATTATATAATTATATCCTTTTAAAAATATAAATATTGGAAAAGATGACTATATAATAATTTTATCTTGTATTAGGTAATAACCTGATATATAAGTATTTCATCCTATGTAAAACACCATCTATATAATTAGTTCACCATGAAACACTGGGTATATGACTCTATATATTCATTTTATCTTGTGTTATGGAATATCCAAATATATTATAATTTATACATGAATCTAAAAGGCATAAAACACTATAAATCATTTCCTAATGACATCACAATGATTTATAATTGATGAGATATTAAAATATAACCACATATTCCATTGAGATTATTTATACAAACTACTATTTTTCATTCAATTAAAATTTCATATATATCTGATAGGATAAATAATCATATCAATAATAAAATATTCCATTACATAGGGATTCTATATCAAGATATTTCTGAAGGTATTTTTTATACTAAACAACCATTAAACTATTATATATGTTATAATTATCCAATGCCTTACCACCCCATGTTTTTCCAAAATCCATGTCATATAAAATCACATCAAAAGGTGTGAAAATAATAGTTTCATCCATGATTTTTCCATTTAACAATAAATTAATTAATTTGAGTTCATTTTTCATTGGAACAATCACAATATTGAATATACTTCACAATTAAATATTCCATATGGTTATGTTTAAAACCCTAACCTTAATCCTATGATTAATGTAGTTCCTTCAAAGGGTAAATCCAATGAGGTAGAAGGTAAAAATATAGAAATAAGATCATAAATAAACCCAGTTAAGATCAAATATAGTTGGAGTTCGTGAATTCCAACCATAATGATATATAATTACTGTAGATATGGGAAAACCTAGGAATATAATCTCAGTAGGGTTTAGATGAGGAAACATAAAAGTAGGGATTGAGGAGAAATTTCCAGATTCAACTAGAAGCTGCCTAGTTTCAAAATGGGGATGAAATCATGGAATAATAATATAAAATAAATCATATAGTAATCCTTAAAATCACTTCTCATGATAAATACATGACATGTAATCCATTTAAACACCATTTTATCATTTCAAAGGGATAAAATAAAAAACTAATTTTTTAAGTTAATATTTATCTTAATAAACATTTAAACTCTGTGTATTAGGTTCATGACATGTAAACACTTCATGTCATAAACTAGTTCATGACATGTGTCTTGAGGGAGTTACATGTCACGTAACATATGAATGATGTGTAATTGTTTAGCGAGCAATTATCTACCCAGTTTTTTCATAAGGACCGAAACTAACTCCCAATCCTTTTAAACAATGGAAAACCACTAATAACCACATTTCAAACATTTTTACCCAAAATCCATCAATTCAAGAAAAAAAATACATCCATAAAATTATATTTTTTCCCTAAAAAGTATCCACACATCAAAATAAGACTTTTTTAATAGGAAAAAGGGAAATATAAAAACCCATAAAATATGATTAACATAAGAACTCATTGAGATATGTACCTAGAAATAATCAGGGATCTTACATCCTCCCCAAATTTAAATAGATCATCCTTAGGATTCTCCAAGAAGCATTGTGTGGTATCAGTGAATAAGTATTTTCACTCAACTCTATTATTTGACTCCCTATCTCAGGTCAACTCTGGATAAAACCCATGGAACCCCTATAATTTAACCCATGAAATAACCCTACACTAGAGATACATCTCACTACTATCCACAATCCATATCTGATTCTCTTTAGAGGATACATTAAAAATTATTGATGTCCTTAGTGTCTAACACATGATAATGGTTACGGTAATATCACCGACATTGTGACATGCGAAACACATAGTTCATTTACCTATATAACTGTTTATGGAATAATTTCATGTCCACTAGGCTAACCCTATCCACTATATCAAATGGTTTAAAAAATTTAACCACTAAAAATCATTGATTTCATATTCATCATTTCCAAATATTAAGCGACACCTAATGAAACAAATAATGAAAATACCTGAACTCCATTGTTCATCTATGATGGTCAGTGTAGCATTTCATCATGATTTTTCTGGTGACCAACTACCACATGATCAATTAACCCTCCTCAGACATCTCCTCCATGAGACATGGTCCAACAAACACTGACTCACCTACCACTAACCAAGTAGGAGGAAAATGACATCAACTACAATACAATTACATAAAAGGATACACTTATATTGATGTATAAAATATGTTTTCTTAAAATAAAATCCATGAGTTCTATATTCATTTCCCATGAGCCACAAAAATTTAAGACATGATATAGTAACATATCCTCTAGAACATTAAAAGTCTACTCAAATTTATCATCCTTCCATGGATGATGGGTTGTTCTAAAAAGAACCAATGAACCTAGGGCCTTTAGAAGACCCTTCCATAATCGAGATGTGAAAATTTGATCTCTATAATAAATAATACTCATTAGGACACCATGAATACAAAAAACCTCATGAACATAAGGACTATACACATCATCAACCGTGAAGGTATACCTTAATGGAAAACAATGAGATAACATTATAATTTTATCAACAATAAACTATAAAATATTATTATTATAGTTTATCCTCAGAAAAATAGTCATTAAATAAATAGTATAATCATACCATTTTTACATAGGGATGGGAAATGTTTTCATAAACATTATAGGACTATAATGTTCATATTTCATTTAATTTTAGTTGAACCATATCCCAGAAATGATTAATAAGTATTTAATCATTACTTATCACTAATAATATATTTATAGACCGTGATAAAATCATTTTAAAACCAATATGTACCACCCGTATAGAAAAGCATCAATCTCTCAAATCATCTCATCTAGTAAACTTGTAGGGATTAATACTTGGCCACTGAAAATAATGTAATTTTATATGCTAAGAGACCATCCAAATGATGTATCCCTACCATATAAGATATCTCTAAAAACTAATCCCAAAATATCTATAAACTAATATTTTATAATGTGCCCTATAATCATGGGTATAAAAGATTTCATAATCAGTGGTACTCATCCCTATGACTCTTAAAACTATAGATGCTTGTCTGAAAAGAGATCCATCATCTACCTCTCATCACAACATTCTCATTTACTAGGTCTACACCTTTTACCTCAAATAAGTGGTAGTGAAATTTCAATTTCCTAGTGAATGAGATAATGTGATTACAAAATACCTTAGATTCCCATCTCACCTACTCAACTAAGGTTTAAGGCCTTAATGATAAAATATGTACCTAAGGGTGTTGTGGTTTGTGTATACCACAAATATATCATCCATGAGATAACTCATGTATCTTATAAAGGCATGTACAACCACTACTAAGTCCATATCATTAGTACGATAATGTCCCTCATGTGGTCCCAATGATCTGGAACCATATGAAACCACTTGATCCTCCTACATTAGAACTGATCGAAGTCCATGTCATGATATATCATAGTAGACAGTATATTCTTTACCCAATATAAGTAATTTGAGGATAGGATTGGAGTTCATCCTATCTATTATCGCCTAAAAATATTTCTCATAAATTTCTAAAAAAACATAATTTACCCCTTTATTGGTTTCCACTGACAACAGTGAATCCATATGCTAGATGTCATTAATAAAGAAGTGAAAATATCGTAATGAACCCAAAAAATTATGAATCTGAATGATATTTTGGATCACTCCCAATATACCATGGATGGATCCTTTTTAAATTAAACTAACTTTATATTCATTGTGATAACATGACCCATGAACTCCATTCTATCTATCCGGAATCGAAATCAAGATAGTTTAACATAAAATCAATTCTCTCTTAGTGTACTATAGATGATACCATGATTTTGGGAATGGCCATATGAATATTATGATTACCTTAAGATTTCATCAATGAAAACTTCAACAAGTTAATCCAATAAAGGGTGAATAAAATTTTTCATTTGTTCCATGAATAAAACTGGGCATTCTTCAAACCAAATGATATAATTATGATCTATTATAAACCATACATGCTTATAAAATTAGTTTGAGGTATGTACTAAGGTCTCACCCTTAATTGGTCATAACAATATCTAAAATAAAATTTTGAGATTACATTTTCAAATATCAAATTCTTGAAAATATCATCAGTTAAGGGAAGAAGATGCCAGTTCATTACTGTCATCAAGTTTATAATTCGATAATATAAAAATAAGGGAAAATCACTATTATCCTTCTTGGAAAAAAGAACTAGAGAACCACATAGATATGTACTAGATTTTATGAAAATATATGATTCCATAACATCCAATAGAATAATCTACTCTTAGTCCTTTACTAGTGACATTCTATAAGGCATGATAAAAACATCTCATAATCTTAAAACCATCTGGATCATGAAATCAATATCTTGATTGGGTCGTAATCCATGGAACTCTTCAAAAAAATACATTTTGAAAATCATATTACACTGAAGATGAAAAATACTCATGCATTCCAATATCATATGGATCAAGATCTTCTCTTTATGCTGTTATATTTTCCAATAATCATTTAATTGGTTCTATATAAGGAGCCTAAACATCCCACTCACCGTGATGGGAATAGATACAACCTTCTGGAGTTATAAAGGTAACTATACTCCAGTAATAGTTAATATGATCCATGTATTTCACCTGAAAATTCATTCCAATAATCAAATAGATAATACTAATTTTCATCATAAAGGATCCCAAAAAAATGGACATAATCATTCTCTTTAGAACACCCCTTGAAACACTTGATATTTTATGACTACACCTGCAATAGTGTATTGATGGGTAAAACACCATCTAAGCTATCCATATCATAGTATCAATAAATTTCAGAAAGATTTCATATAATGTAATGTGATTATTCTATATCAAACAAAAATATATCAAGGGTATAAATTGTAGGAATCATACATTTGGTATTAGAGGGCCTTGCATCTACAATAGCTAGAGTATTTTGTATAGAATGTACCTAACTAGCCCCTCTACATTGGACTCTTGTCTAACCACCGGTGTTTCCCCACAGAATAGAACATCCATTCCTCTATTGGGGTACCATGCCCCCTTCTTAAATGAGAATTTCATATATAACTATATCTACCAGTGTTTTGTGGATTATGAGAGTCCCTCCTAGACGTATGTGGATATACTAATTCCATTCCACTAAAATTATATTGATGTGACAATCGGGCCACAGTGATAGCACATACACCTCGCCTTAACATTTTCATCAGGTCCCGACCCTCTAGGTACCCCAGTTGTCGCGAAAACACGTGGCTTCCACCACAGGGCCCACCAAAGTGCCTGAACTGGTGATCTGACTAATGAATGTACCCACATGCCAAAACATGTCCTTTCTGGTGTGATTTTTCCTCACTCACGCACCCTGAGAAACTTCCCAGAAGGTCACCCATCCTAAAATCTACTCCAGGACTAGAAAAATTAACTGTGGAGTTATAATCAGGTAGTTTCCTGAAAAGGAAGGTGCACCTTGTTGACATGAGTCATATCGTTTACCTATCTAAACCTTTATCATTCAGGGGTGTTACAATCCCCCCCATAGGGAACATCATCCTTGTTGTGGGCCCTAATACTCAACCCAGGTCATGCACTGCACTTATGGCTAGGTACCACCTATGATACCAAATGTGACAACTGGGCACCGGTGACAGCATATACACCCCGACTTAACATGGTCATCAGGTCCCAGCCCGCCAATTACCCTAGTTGTCGTGCAGACACATGGCCCCCACCCTAGGGCCTACCCACATGCCAGAATAGTTCATATGAATAATGAAAGTCCCCATAGGATAGAACATGTCCTTTCAGGTGTCCTTTTTCCTCAATCACACACACCCGGAGAAACTTCCAAGAAGGTCACCAATCCTGAACAATACTCTAGGCCAGAAAAGCTTAACTATGAAGTTCTAATCAGGTAGGCTTATAAAGATAAACATAAACCATTTTAACATGAGTAATATAATTTATCCATTTAATCCTTTATCATTTGGGGGGGTTACAGCTGAATAACTCTAAAAACCTCTGTAGGTGGCCTATACTACTTCAATCGTGACAACAAAATGCAAGGTACATTCATTATGGTATCATGTGTCCCGTAATTTCCCACCAATACCACCATAATGGAATTCGATCATAGGAAGTATTTTCAACCCCTAACTACTATGTAAATTGTATCCTTTCAAAATATTATCATAGATATGCTTCATTCCAATAGTATAAAAATTCATAGTTCCCCCTTCTAAAACATCATGACCATTACTCAAGGTCTGTCATAGAATCCATTTTGTGATGATTGATTGATTCATCACATCCAAAATCTAAAGAGAGAGTGAAAATTAACCTATTACATGATCTTTTTGTGATCAACATTAGGAAAATTTCATTACATAAAAATATATTTAGCTTCTAATGATGGAAAAAATTATGACGGGTTAGTGATTTATTAATTGTCGCCCAATACAAACATTCCCTCCTATGTTAGTGGCATGAACTCATGATCCTTCTTATTTATTGACATTATGGGATATAATTGAATCCCGAAAATAACATCAAATTTATTCCCCGATTCCACTTTATGATTCCATTACTTATCTAGAAGATCAGACAAACGATTGGCAGGTCCATAGAGCATAAATGCACCATGATTCACCATAGTATCGTTTTGTGTCTCAAGATTCTTAAAGATTGTTTAGAAAAATAAAATCTAGATCCCTTGTTACTAGGGAACTCCATAAATAACGAATTTAGATGTATTCTTAAAATATAACTTTATCATTATATCAGTTATCAACGGCACAATGTTAAGAGTCTTCCATTTCTTGTTTCGCATGACTCTTATAAAGAATTCACGAAGATGAACATCAATATAGACCTCAAGAGCTACAAGATGAACTAGTTTAGATAAATTAGGAGAGTTCTCATTTCCAGTATAATTATTACCAACTCCAAGAAGACGTGGAGTCATTTTCTCAACAAGCTAAACACCTACTTAGAACAACTTCTATAATGACAATGGGAACCTAAAAATGTGTCAACAATGGGGAAAAAATTATCTTGGTCACCCTAAAAATGATTATTATTAATTTAGTTGGAAATATCTTTTATTTTTATTTCCTTTATCAGATATAATTAATATATCATCTTAATGTTCATATTATAATCTGTATGACACAAGCAGTAAATATTTCCTTATATTGAACAATCCATATAAACATATTTTTCTATGTCTGCATCATGATTAAAGAATACTCATATCATATTATATCATTCCATGAGTATAAATTGGAGAGACCAACAACACCATGAAAAAATAACCTCACACAACATGTGAATCACAAAAGGTGAAAACCATCAACATTTACAAGAGAATAGTATAAAAAGTAACCCAATCTCTGCGAAATCTGGTCTTCCCCCATACATGGTTTAGCTACACCCATGCACAAGCTCATTACCAGGTCGTGAAACATCTTAGCCTCTTTTTAAAAATTCCAAAATATTAATGAAATAGAAAAGAAACCTTATGTTCTTCGATGCCACATTGAAACATCCCTCAATTAAGTAATCTACAATCAGTCCAAGATATGTTAGTTTTATTACCACAACTGATCCTCCCATTATTCCAGAGTATACCAAATCATATAAGTCAATCTAGGAATATATTGGAATATAATATCTCCATGTAAAAATTTGCAATACAATGGAAACAAACAATATAAATACCTAATATTGTAATGGAAAATAGGGAAACAAAACAATATATCCGATAAAACAAAATTTAATGCAAACTAAATAATACAATAAATATTAATAAAATAATGTAATATGATAATGGAATTAACTTAAATATACAGTTGGATGTAATGTAGAATAAAATAATAGAGGGCTCAAAAATCATTGAATGTTCTCTCGTACCAAGCCCCATGTTAGTCCCATCTCCAAACCCCAGCCCATCCAATAAAAAAAATCAACATTAAGGTTCAATTCCCTTATCTGATCATATATCAATGTAATATTATTGGGTACTAAAATGGCAACCCGATTAGTGTGTGATATAAACATTTTTGGTCAGCACTACTTGGGCTAAAATAATGTTGTCTGGTAATAAGTTTATGAAATATCACAATAACTATGGGTATTAATTTATTAATTAATACAATATATCAATCATCCTACTTAAATACCATGACATAACATCTATGACCGTGTAACTCAACCATTCCATCCATATCCATATTTTAAAATAACATGCTTCGGTGGAACACCATTATATCTATGAACATGTATCAAAACCTTTACAACGATGGCCACATATCCCTAGAAAACACATAAACATGGTCAAATACCTATATATAAAAATATCATCATATATCCTGGAATATAACATTATATAATCGTATCATCTTGTTTTATAGTGAATATCCCACTATGTGTGAATTTTGTAGGAATTAGTGGGAATATCCCGCTATATAATAATTTCAACATGTTTTTTGAATAACCCTCTATATAAAAATATTAGAATTAATCCCCAGGAATATAAGGATATATAATCATTTCCAAATTGATCACCCAATGTGACATAACTATGAGGATATCACAATATCACATCATAATGTTCCTTGGATAATTATAAAATTTACAATTTGTATTTCGATTATGATTTCATTTATATTTAAAATGATAATTAGTCTTATAAATATGAAAAAAACCTATTACCAATGAATTATATATCCAGAAATCACCAATATTATCTTCTCATGTTGAACACATATTTAACCATCATACAGATTCTCATTATTCGATGTTTTCTCTCCCTACAGGTAGCCATAAATGGGGTCTCATTAAAAATTTATTCAAAATAAATCATATTAATAATTAAAGCCAGGATATTAGCATCTATCAATGACTAAATTTATTATATAAAATATTACATCAGTATAGTCAAAATGTTTCATATATATAACAATTAATCATACCATAGGGTTAGATTAATACACCTACCTAAAATTTCTGTTTAATATAGTGCTTTTAAATGATAATTTAAAGGAGGTAGAAGGTTGAGATGATTCCAAGAAGAAACTAAATTACTAAATTTAATGTTAAAAAAATTCTGCTCCATGGGTTTCTGCATTAAAAATGGAGAACGATATAAGAGTGGGGAAAACCTTTACTGGTCAACTCCATAGGGAACAGATGTGGAAATGGATTGTCCATAATAGAATACAGGGCCCCAAATTCTACTAGAACACACCTAGGGTCAATTGGGGGAAGGATTCATTGATGAATAATAAAAATTATAGCCTCTTGGTATCCTAAAAACAATATCTCTGGATAAATACACAGCATGTAATCAATGTATATGTCATGTATTACCTTTTAAATCGATACACTACAAAACCCCCACCTCAGCTAATATTTCTCATAACAAAAATTTTCATGATGTTTATAACGATCGAAAAATGAAACCGCATAAAATAATGTACAAGTTCATAATATGCATCTATATGTTGTTACAAATTGAGTAACACATACATGAAGATTATTCATCTAATGATTAGTTTTTTTCTTTGTTTATGCATAACCACATGCCCCACTTCCAAATCCTTTCAATCCATGGAAATTTAAATGTAGACTTGTTCAATGTGTTCCAACTATACTCCAATAATTTAAAAAACATACAACCATAAACATTAGTCCATTTTTTCCAACATATAATTTACACATATAAAAAAAGTTGATCCACAAAATCAAAATTTCAATGGAACCCCCAATAAGAAATATTTAACCCAAGAACTCAATGAGGGATGTACCAAGAAAAAGACATGATACTTAATAAATAAATATATATTTATTAATAACTAATTAAATTAATTCTAATTTATTTTAATATCATGATTAGATATTGATTATTCAATATAGAAAGGAAAATAACTGAATACACATGCCATTTAATCTAAAAATAGAGAATGATATTAATCCAAAAATAATATTATCGCAAACATATAATGTATAATAATAAAAAAGTTTTTTTGACCGAAATTATTAATAATTTAATGTTATAATGGCATTCATCATGATTCTTATATAATCAGGAACATTCACAATATGGTTCAAAATTGATCAATAAGTACACACCAGAAACCCATTTAACTAAGGCTTGCTGGCTGTTTTGTCTCATGAGAATATCGATGCAATAATGGTCTATATACCTCCAGGCCCACTCATATATTCAATTACATGTCATTACTCGTATATTGATTAATAAATTTAATTATTTATCACTATTCAATAATATCCCTAGTTTTTAAAAGGAAATATTATGTTTGATAGCATACATAATACACCTCATAAAGATTAAATAAACAACTCAATATAATTATCTAAATTTCAACATTATAACATATTAGTTGGAATGGCGTTCATGAAAATTATTAACACAATTATGAAAATATTGTTTACACGTGTATATACAATGAATTATTTGGTAACCAATTAATTATATAGGAAAATAAAACCCTCTTTGAAAAAAAAGATAATCTTTTTTATGAAAAACATTTTAAATGTAATCAAGATTGTTTTCTACTAATAAATTAAAAAATATATCATTTTGGATTACATTAAAAAGTAATATATATATAATATAAATAATATAATTCTTTAAAAACATCTTATGTGTTTTATAGAGATGATATAAGAAAAAATACAGTTTTATTCTTAACAAATTATTTTTCTAAAATGGCAGATTCACCGCATTTGGATAGGGTACTTGTGATAAATATAATATATTACAATTTTATAAAATATATTTGGAAAAGTAAACCTTTTATTTGAAGTATTAATATCACAATTTATATTTATTGAGTGTTTATAATTTTTTGGTTATGTTTATTTTCATGATGAATAACGAAAAAATACTGTAATTTAATTGAAGAGTATCATTTCATCTAATTTATTTGTATTGATAAATTATATTTTATATTTTTTTATGTTTAAATATTTCATCAATACAAAAAAAAATCAATTTTCATCTTTGGAATCAATTTTACTTGTGAATTCAATCTAAATACATTCTAAACATTTGAATATATTTACTTTAAAACATGTTGTTTCATCCCGACAAGGGTATTGAATTCTAATAAATTTTGTAAAATTCTCTGAATTTTTTTTTCAAAAATAGACACCGTATTTTAAATCATAATGTAAATATTTAGGCATGAGGTTCCTTTTATTTTGTGAAAATATGAATAGTAACTTTTTTAAAATTGTATTACCATGATTAAGTGTACACCAAGTAATTCAGAGTAAACATAATATTATAAACATTCCAAAATTATTATAACACTTGTCCAAATTTTATTGTATTAGTAATTTTAGACCAAATTCATATTAATGGACAATTTTATTACCACTTGGAAAAACAAGGGTGACATTAACACTTTTATAGTATTTCATTTTAATGAAAAGTCAAAGATGTCCAACATATTTTTTAATAACCATAAAAGTTTCAATAAAGGGTTAATTTGAAGATATAATAAACTATTAATATTACTTGGATGTATAAAATGTTTATCTACATCATGATAATTTTTTTTTAAATTTCAATGGAATAAATTATTATATCAAAGACTTTTATGATTATAATGCAGTACTATTTTAATTAATTGAAATATAAAATAAACGATATTGAAAATATTAAATTTAAATTATTTTTTAAATAATTAATTACATCCAAAAAATTTTAGATTCTATTTAAATTTTGGTGGTTCTTTACAATAAGTTTATCGAAATTAAATCCTTGTTATGATATTTTAAAAATGAAATGAAATGAATAGTGATAAAAATGACATTAATAATATTTTTAAATATATAATATTTCATTAAATTATATAAAAATTATAAAAATATATTATTCATCCAAAATTATTGGGATATGGATTAATATGTCATCATAGACTCAATTATTTGTCTTTTTTTCATTTAATTTTAATTATATTATCCCTTAAAATGTAAATTACATTATATCAAGATAAGAGTTAAAGGGGTTAAATGACGGTTAAATATACAAAAGGCTTAAAAAATCAAAACCTATAACTATTTAATTGTATAAATTTATTTCATCCTATATTAAACATATTTTATAAATGAGTAATTTTGTAGTCATATTTAATACAATAGTGATTTATATTAATTTAATAGTTTGAAGAATTCTATTTTTGCCCCTCCCAAATATTATAAAAGGTCAGCATTTATTATCATATAATAACACATAAGTACCTATTGATTAACTAATAACATCCAAAATACATTCCTATATTTTTTATACACTTTCCCGAGCACTTATTTTAGGTATAACGCTACTCTTAGTGGTCATAAGGTGTTAAGAAAAGTAAATCATCTGAAGAAGATGTATTGTTTTAATAAAGTATTTAATTTTTATTTATGTTGCCACATCCTACAAACATTCTTCAACCATGGTGGAAAAACAAATTCATATTAATAAATATATTTTGATTTTATTATTTTTATATTATCACAAAAATCCTTCTCCACTTCAATAAATTGGTAAAAGAAGTCATCATTCGTGTGTACCGTAGGGTACCGCCTCACGAACTGATGAAATTAATTTTCCATCATCATCACTAAAGACACATTATAATGATGGAATTAATGTTTATATATAATATTTATGAAATATTTATCATTATTAAAATATAACATATCATATTTTATTCACTTTTCATGCATATAAAAATGGTAATTTTGTTCGTGCATATGGACGAACGATCACCTCCCTGAGGCTACGTGTTTCATATTTAATCACAAAATCATATGTATGTTATATATAAGTTAATTGATGTTTTTAATATAAAATTTATGATAGTAATATCAATACAGAAATATTAAATGAAACATTTATTCTACCTATTATGATCATTGAATAATAAAAACATTACTCAAACATATGTATAACATGCAATCTCCTTGATTATACCATAGTAAATTTTTCATTACATAATCTAATGGATTTAATTAAAATTATAATTTTTGTATATAAATTAAAATAATTTACTTAATATTATTTTTCAGGTGATGGACTAATAATCCCTTGGATTATAGGCATCATACCAAATTCATTTTGGACTCATGTATCGAATATCTTCAAAATGTCCGACATGAACTCAAATATCTATGTAATTGTTATAAAATAATAATAAGTTATATAAAAAAATATAATTTTAAATGTTTCAAAAAGTAAATAATAAACCTGAACTCAATATTTAAGATGATAATTATTGTACATGAAGAGTCATACTCAAGGTAAGGGACATTCTTTCAAAAATCACATTTTCATGTTACCCTTTCAACAATTTATAAAAAAGTATAAATATATTTATATTAACATATAATTACAAAAATGATTTTATCATGTTAATTTTAGTTAAAATTTATTATTCTTCTTATACATTTTTTTAATTTTATTTTCAAATAATGTTTTTTTATTTATGAGTTCGTGAATTTATAGAAAGGAAATGTGATTTCAAATTGGAAATGATATTTATAATTTATAAATGATTTATGTGTTATTATTATTTTGAATTGCATGGGAATTATTCATGATTAAAGGTGGTTCCATGATAAATTTAGGGAATGTGGGGTTTTTTATCTCTGCAATGTATATTGGTAATGAGGCGTAGATAACCGGTAGGATTTCTAATAAGAGATTTTGGGATAATACTACTTTGGTTATTCCAATGAGAACATAATATCTACTCCATATATATCCATTAGAGATATTGTAAATTTCAGAGCGATATAAAAATGATTCCAAAATATTCCCTTAATAGTTATGTTTTTACGGATTCTTGCAATAAACTTATGTTTTATGGATGAAAAATATTACTTTGTTAAAATGTTTTCATGGGATTAAATTAATTCATAAACTGAAATTTTATTTATTATTTGAGCCGCCAGACAAATATTTTATTGTAATCCAATGTTTTAAAAAAATAACATGATTAATGGGAATATAGAGACATGGATGAGTTAATGGGGACAATTGTAGTGTATTTTCATTAAGAGAAACCTTGTTTTTAAATGGTTTTATTTTGTCTAAAAGTATATATAGAGTATAATTTTTCACTTGTAATGCTTGGGTTTAAACTAGAATATTGTTTCCAAATTTGATAAAACTCTAAAATAAAAAGATCCTTGAATGTGAAGTTTCGTTCAAAAACTCTAGTACATATATTATTTTAATGTCGGTTCATCATAGCAGGTATCAAATGATGGATTATATAATTTTAGAGGTTATAATTTTATTTATTAATAATATATAATTAATATATAACATAAATGGTTATCGTGGTATAAATATTCATAGATATCTAAGATAAATTTAATTAATTTCAGAAAACATGAATAAATAAATCTTAGTTTTTATCGTCCTCGTGAGATGGTATATTATTATTTTTTCCCACACTATCATTTTTCTATTTAAGAAAATGGTTTTATATATCAGTGTAACATCCCCAGTAAATTAAAGAATAAGACATATTTCCTATTTATTAATATTTTTGAATTAAATATCAATTTTTCTTTAAAGGGGTTTCTGTGTTCGATAGAATACCAGATATGCAACAACAGGTTTCTTTAAAATCTTACATTGCATAATAATAATAAAATATTATTATTTTAAATGGAAGTTAACTCTTAGGCATTGTATTGGTGGGAATAAACAATACCAACTACAATATTATTATACATGTTTGTTAAATGTATTTACTTTTATCCAATAAAAGTTAAAGGCTTAAAATGTAAATGAATCTAATTTTAAACATAATCTACATTAAAAGGTTGATTTATCACCTTTTAATATAGAACCCTCTTGAAATATAGTTTAATCACATTAATACATTCTATTTTACCAAATAATGTCCTTATTTATAATAGAGACTTCAATATTTACTTTGTGTAAATTTTTGGTACTTTTCAGATGAAGTTCATTTTTTTAATGAATAATGATAAATATTGTAATCTAATCCAAACTGCGTTGTAATATAATTTATTTATATGGTTATATTATCTTTTTAATTGGTATTGAAGTGTAATTAGAATATATTTTTACCATTTAATCCAATGTTGTTCATTGAAATTGGACATAAACAAGTGTCAATCTTTTGATAGTTATTGTTTCTTAAAAACAAGCTATTTGTTTTAACAACATGAATTATTTTTAAAATTAATTAATGAAACTTTTATGGATTTACTTTGGGAAATTAATCATTATTTTTGAATTCAGAATATCAAATATAGCTTAGGCTGATTTTTTGGTATTTTTTTAAAACATCAACTTTTGATGAATAAAGAAACCACTTAGTACTAGTTAAAAAACTGACATTTTCATTTAAATGAAATTTTACCACTTATTTGAATTGAATTTCAAAGATCCTACATTCATTGTTTTTATGAAGAACTAAAATGTGGTTCAATAAGATGAAAATAATTTTTTATGAATAGTAACTTTTGACTTTTATTTACCACGGTTAAAGGTAAATAAGGTAATTCAAGGTAGAATGAATATTATAATAATTCAAAATTACCTTACCCTTGTCCAAACCTTATTTTTTGAGTCATTAACGACCATGGGAGTCTTTGGGTCTATTGTGGGATCCCATTGAGCCACTTGGGAGTGATAATGACAATTTAGATTAATTAATTTAATGTAATGGCCAAAATGACAAAAAGAAGCTTTTAGTAATTAATTTTTATATGGTGTTATATAATTAATCATTTTGACTACAAATATTAATTATAAATATAAAAAGATTTCCTATATCATGGATTTTTTTTTTATAATTTCTATACATCAAATAAATTAAATTTTTATGACACAATAATGATGCAGTATTTATCTCATTAAAAAATGATTTAAATAAATAATATTATAATTATTAAAATATTTCCAAAACCATTCCAATTATTATTGGATGATTTTATTTCGACCATAGACATATTTTAGTTTACTCTAATGATTTTTTGACCTTTTGAAACAGAATATCATTATATAATAAAATAATATTTTCACACTTTCCTAAAGAGCCCCTCCTCCCCCTTATAAAAGGAGACCACTTCAAACCAATTCCTCACACCTCTCAAGACATTTGGCTTGTCCAACCCCTGCCCAATTAATATCCATACATCCCTCTCCTCCCCCTATAAGCCTTACCTTAGGCATAAGGCACTTCAAGAAGTTTTTTGGTTCAACCCAAAGGGAGTTACCCAAATTAAAGGTAACCATTTTTCTGAAATTGTTTTCTTTTATTTTATTTCTCCAATCCCTAAACTCTATTTATTCCTTTCTTTTGTAACAACACCAGTATACTCAATATACTAGGATGTTGTTATGATAATAATTCAATCTATACTTACACACACCTCCATCTAAGGGATGAAGAACATAATGTTTTGGTGGGTGGAAAACTAATGCCTCCCGAAACGATGATTGTTCGATTATCTCCTACCGCCACTCATTGTGGACATTATGATGGAACTGTATTTATATATGATTTATATTATGTTTATGTTTTCTTTATGATTCTGTATTTTCTATTTATAGTATTCCTTTTTGGTTTCCAAAGAGGGTAAATACGATAATCTCATTTGAGAAAGTGCGGACTACCGTCCCCTCAAAGTGTTGTGACTCATTAATGCCTTATTGGAATGTATAAAGGATAGAGTTAATGGTATTATATTTGATATTATACAATAACTATAATGTAACTATGTATCATTATGTTTAATTTTCATTAAAATAAGAAATATAAATGAAAGTAGCGTTCATGCGTACGTACGGCTTACCATCTCCTTGAACGGTCCATTTCATTTCTTACCTATATATGTTATGTACTATTATAAATACGTGTATATACTGGATATATATGACATATATTATATCTAAATAATGAATATCATTCTGTATATAATGGACTATTTACCACATGGACAACTTGTAAATATAAGGTGCTCATTTTTTACTCAAGTACCAAATACCGACAAAATGGACATTTATAACTTAAATTATTACATAATATTTATAACATTGTAATAAGTGATATAAAAGGAATAATAAACTTGACAAAAGTTTCTTAAGAAATTAGAAATTAACTTTAGTTTATTTTTTAGGAGATTAATGAACGATCGAGTCAAGTCGGACACGAGGTAAGGGACTTCATATCAATCTCTTTTCATTAAGGCATATTTTGTTTAAATACATGAGTTTTTTATATGATGTAGAAACACCTTTGAATTTTTATTTCATTCAAAAGGAATCTTTTTATATTAAGCGTTTTACTAAATGATAAAAATAATTCTTTTTTTAATGTAAGCGGTGACAACGACCTTTCTACCGCTGGGAGTATTATTTGATCTTTGGATTCCTTAAAAAGCCAAAATATTTTTAAAAGAAAAAATAAATACCATATACTCTTTTTAAATATTTTGGTATTGAAAATGATTTTTAGAATGGATTTATTATTTTTATATCATGAAATGTTATTTTGTTATTGCAATGTGGAAATGTTATCTTTATTTTATGCTTATATTATGTGTTATGACCATGTTATGGTTCTTGGGAATTATTTTTGAATACAGGTGGTACCGTGATAATCCTAGGGTAGGTGAGCCTATGATAGATCTCCAATTCATTGGGTAACGTGATGGAGGTAATCGTGAATGTTTCTTCTAATAGATTTAGGGAATATACTGTGATGGGTATTATAATTTACCTCCATATGTAGCTGTGATAACTACAACGTAAGAATGATATCAATGCCACAATCTACATTTATGATTTTTCATTTCATAGTGTTATTCATAAAAACTTATGATTTCATGAGGTACGTAAAAAAGTTCATGTTTAGTATGTATTTATGAAAAAATGTTTTCATTATTTGTTTCATAACCCTTTGTAAGTATGTTATGCTCATCCCAGGTTTTGAAATGTTTTCAAAGGACATAAATATGAATAGGGCCAAGGATGAGATCAAGGAAAAGTCATGCTGTCTAAAACATGGAACTATACATGAATCTTTTTTTCAAGAGTTTTTATTTTATGAAACAAAATAGAAACAATGTAGAAATATCTAATTTGTAATATTTTTAGTTGTAAAATTTATGTCCTAATTAACTAAAAATCTAAACCTAAAAAGAGACTCAATTTGAATTATTCATTTAATTCAATATTATGTAATGTTTAAGGCCGAGTCTTTATAGTTGTTATCAGAGGTCGGTTTAGATAACTTTATGAGTTATGGTATTGGAAAATTAAGATCCATAAAGTAATTTCTTTTAGGATTGAAATGATATAGAATTTACAGATTAACATGTTGCTTCACCTTAGATATTTCTGTGTTCAGAATGGTTTTCCATAGAAGAAACATGGCAGCTATGTTGGGATGACATCAGGAGGAAGACAACCTTCCAAATCAGCAACCTGAGATGGCCAGAATTGGAACTGAACAGGTTGTTATAGTGATGGCACAGTTGGATCAGGCAATAAATGGTGGTGGTATCAATGTACGAGATCAGCTCGATCAACCACAGAGGAACATTTCAGTAGTTTATCATTTCATGGGGCAACATCACCCATCATTCATAGGATCATCTGACCCTGTGCTATCTAAAGGGTGGATTAAATAACTGGAGAAGATTTTTGATGTCCTCGGTTGTTCAGAACATCAAAAGTTTAGTCTTTCTATTTACCGTTTTGAAGGTGAAAGTGATCAGTGGTGGTCGATGGTGAAAGATATCAGGGATATTGAGGAGATTGATGCTCTCGATTGGGATGAATTCAAAGGAATGTTTCTTGAGAAATATTTTCCTAAGTTGGTTTGTCTTAGGATGGAAATAAAATTCCTGGAATTGAGGTAGGTGGATGATTCAGTGACTGCTTATGAAGAAAAATTCACTCGACTGGAAAGGTATTCCCCATATTTCATTTGATATCTTGATAGTAAAATCAATCGTTTTTTACTCAGGATTAAGAGAAAATTATTGAAGGTATTTATCATGTAGTGAGTTAAAAAGTTATGAACAACGTGTTCATTTTACAGAGATGGTGGAAATGAAGTTTGCCGATGATCATGTATTCTTTGTAAAACAACAGAATAAGAGGTCGAGGTGGTAGGAGAAAGGTAAGAACTCTTTATAGAAGTCTTATGGTAAGAATCATAAGTTTTTAGTTTATGACAATTATGTTAAAAAGCATGTTGGGGAGTGTCTTTTGAATTCTGGTAAGTGCTACCATTGTGGTAAAATGGGACATAAGGCTCGTAATTGCACTGAAAAAGATCAGGGGAATGAAAATAAAGAACTTGATTTACAGTTAGTAAAATGTTTTAAGTTCAATGAAATGGATCATTATGCAAATGAGTTTCCAAGAAAGAACTCAACTGAAGGAAACCAGCAAGACTACAAGCAGAAAGGGGTGGTGAAATAATTTACAAATACTTCAGCAGATGTTGGGACATCAAATGAAGTTGTATCAGGTACATTATTTGTTTGTTTAGATTATGCCAATATGTTGTTTGATTTAGGATCTACACACTATTTAATTTCTGAGAAGTTTTCCAGTAAATTGGGAATTCCATCTCAAGATATGAATACAGGACTTTCAGTAAAAACACATGGAGGAAATGTTGAGACAAAAAGAAAAAATAAGAACATTCATTTCCTTGTATGCAGAAATAATCTACCTGCAAACCTTATTGTTTTGCCTCTAGAGGATTTTGTTGTTATTTTGATCATGGATTGGTTTTCTGTGTATCATTCTAAGATTGACTAAAAAGTGAAAATGATTTCTTTTCAGAATTATTTTCAGTTTGTGTACAAGAATGAACTATTCCTTTTGATAACATATTCAGAATCTGAGAAACTAGTAAAAGATGGAAATAAATGTTACCTTGCACATATTGTTGAAAATAATGGAACTGTTTAGATTATTGATGTGTAAGTGGTAAATGAGTACCTTTATGTTTTTTCTAATGATTTGTCTGATATTATACCTGATCGAGAAGTGGAATTTACTGTTGACTTAGTTCTTGATTTTAAGACAATTTCAAAACACCCTTATCTAATAGCTCAAATTTAACTTTTAGAGTTAAAGATTAAATTTCAGGAGTTATTATATAAAGGTTTCATTCGACCTAGCACATCACCATGGCATTCTCCTCTCTTGTTTGTTAAAAAGAAAGATGGTTCCATGAGACTTTGCATTGATTATAGAGCATTGAACAACACCACTATTAAAAATAAGTATCCTTTGCCTCATATCAATGATTTGTTTGATCAGCTCTAGGGAGCTCAGTATTTTTCGAATATTGATTTGAGATCGGGGTACCCACAGTTGAATGTAAAGGAAGATGACATTCCAAAGACTGTGTTTCATAATAGATATGGCCATTATGAATTAATAGTTATGCCTTTTGGGTTAACCAATGCACCTGCTATATGCATGGATCTTATAAATAAAATTTCACATGAGTTCGTGGATAAGTTTTTGGTTGTGTTCATTGATGATATTTTGGTTTATTCCAAAATTAAATATGAACATGAAATTAATTTAAGGGTTGACTTGAAAACCATAAAAGAAAAGAAACTATATGGGAAATTCAGAAAGTGTGTGTTTTGGCTGCAGAAAGTTTCATTCCTTGGTCACTTTGTTTAAAAAAATGGCATAACGGTTGATCCTGCTAAAACAATAGTCATGGAAGAATGGCCAAGACCCACAAATATAACTAGAATTCTTACTTTTCTTGGTTTGGTAGGTTATTACTGAAGGTTGTTTGGAAATTTTTCACGGTTATCTAGTTCAATGACTAAGTTAAATCAAAATAGTGTTAGGTTTATTTGTACAAAATAATGTGATGATTCTTTTTAGGAATATAAAAGAAGATTGGTCAATGCTCCAGCTTTGGCACACCCATCCATAAATGGTGATTTTTTTATCTATAGTGATGCTTCATTGAAAGGACATGGATGTGTCCTTATTCAGAATTATCAGGTAATTGATTATGCTTCACGTCAGTTGAAACCACATGAGTTAAATTACCATACACATGATTTGGAATTACCTGCTATTGTTTTTGCTTTAAGAATTTGGAGAAATAATTTTTATGGAGTAAAATGTGAAATATATACTGACCAAAAATGTTTAATGTATATATTCACTCAGAGGAAATTGAACATGAGATAGAGGAGATTGCTGTAATTAATCAGGGATTATGATTGCACGATCCATTACCATCAGGGAAATGAAAATAAAGTGGATGATGCTTTGAGTTGAGAAATAAATGCCTTATTAGGCATGCTATGTTTGGAATGAGATCCCTTGGTTTTTTATTTGATAATATTTGGCATAGAAGTTGTTGTTGGAGTATGTTCATATGTTTTGTTTCATGTGTCAATGTGATCATCTCTATCAGACAGAATAAAGAAAGCACAGAAGGAAGACAGTGAGTTGCAGAAATAGGTAATGTTGGTTCAGACGGGTAAGCTTCCTGAATTTAACATTGATAATGATTGTGTTTTGAGATTTGGAAAGAGATTATGTGTATCTTTTGATTCCAAATTTAAGAATTAGTTTTTATGTGAAGCTCATAGTTCTCTATTCTCATCTCATACTAGTTGTACTAAGATGTACAGAGATCTTCGGGAGTATTTCTGGTCGGATGGAATGAAAATAGATATTACTGATTTTACTATAAAGTGATTGACTTATCAGAAGGTTAAAGCAGAGCGGTAGTTACCGAATGGGATGATTCAGCATCTACCTATTCTAGAGTGGAAATGGGAAAAATATATCCATGGACTTCATTATGGGATTACCAAAGACATCTCGAGGTAATATTGAAATCTGGGTTATAGTTGATCGATTGACTAAATCTTCTTATTTCCTACCTATTGATGAAACATTTTCACTAGATCAAATTTCTCAACTGTATGATAAAGTGATAGTCAGGTTGCATAGAGTTATCGACTCCATTCTATCGGATCGTGATCCCAGGTTTACTTATAAGTTTTGGAAAGGCCTTCAAAAGTCGTTGGGTAATGAATTAAATTTTAGTACAGCTTTTCATTCTCAATCAGATGGGCTATCACAACTAACAATTCAGACATTAAATGATATGTTACATTCTTGCATTATGGATTATCCGGGAAGTTGGTACCAACAACTTTGTTTGGTTGAATTTTCATATAATAACAATTTTCATTCCAGTATACAGATGGATCCATATGAGTAATTTTATGGAAAGCGTTGTCGAACTTGATCTTTTTGGGATGAAGTAGGTGAAAAGAGGCTGATGGGACCAGAATCGTTTGAAGAGATGGTAGTGAAATTTCAATTGATTCAGAAGAAAATGAGAACAGCACAGAGTAGACAGAAAATTTATACAGATAACCAGAGGAAGGATCATTTTTTTGAGGAAGGTGATCATGTCTTTCTCAAAGTTTCTCCATGGAAAAGTGTGATGTGTTTTGGTAAGATGGGAAAGTTGAGTATGAGGTTCATTGGACCATATGATATTTTGGAGAAAGTTGGATCAGTTTCATACAGAGTGGAATTACCTCCATGTTTATTCAAGGTACATAATGTTTTTCATGTTTCGATGTTGAGAATGTATATGTCATATCAATCTCATGTTTTGAGCCCAGAGGTAGTTTAGTTGGATGAGAATCTCTCTTCTGAAGAACAACCAGTCTAAATTCTTGACCGTAGAGAGAATGTTTTCCGGAATAAGGTAATTCACTAGGTAATGGTTTTGTGGAAAAACCATATGGTTGAAGAGGCAACCTAGGAATATAAAAATGCTATAAAGGATAAATAGCCCCACTTATTTTGATATGTAAAATTGCAAGGACGTAATTCCCAAAAGGAGGCAAGGATTTAACATCTCAGGTAAATAATGAATAAGACATATTTCATATTTATTAATATTTGCGAATTAAATATTAATTTTACATTAATGGGGTATCTATGTTTGATAGCGTACCTCATACGCAACAACGCCTTTCTATAAAATCTTATGTTGCACACTAATAATAAAATATTATTATTTTAAACGGAAGTGAACTCTTATCTGTTATATTGGAACGAAGAAACAAAACCAACAAAAATATGATTATACATGTTTTTAAAATTTATTTACTTTTATCCAAGAAATTTTAGAGGCTTAAAATGTAAATGAATCTAATTTTAAGCATAATTTACATTAAAATGTCAATTTACAACCTTTTAATGTAGAACCCTATTTAAATATAGTTATGGTCACATTAATAAATTCTATTTGACGAAATAACATCCTTCGTTAGAATAGGGACATCAGAATTTACTTTGTGTAAATTTTTGGTATTTTTCCGATGATGTTCATTTTTTAATGAATAGTGATAAATATTGTAATTTAATTCAAAACTGCATTTTAATCTAATATATTTATATCATTATATTATCTTTTTAATTGGTTTTAAAGTTTAATTAAAATATTTTTTTACCATTTAATACAATGTTGGTAATTGTAAGTAATTTCACTTTGAAATTTGACATAAACAACTGTCGATCATTTGATAATTATTGTTTCTTCAAAACACGCTATTTGTTTTAACAACGGGAATTAGTTTTAAAATTAATTAATGAAACATCTATGTTTTGAATTTTTAAAAATAACATCATTTTTGAATTCGGAATATCAGATATATCTTACACTGAATTTTTGGAATTTTTCTGAAAAACTTCAATTTTTGATGAATAGTGAAACCACTTAGTAGTAGTTAAAAAACTGACTTTTTTATTTAAATTAATTTTTACCACTTTTGCGAATTTAATTTAAAAAATAATAAAAATATGGTTCCTATCATGATCTAAAATGTGGTTCAATAAGATGAAAATAATTTTTGTTGAATAGTAACTTTTGACTTTTATTTACCCCGGTTAAAGATAAATAGGGTAATTCAGTGTAAAAAGAATATTATAATAATTACAAATTACCTTAAAACTTGTCCAAACCTTACTTATTGAGTCATTAATGGCCATGGTCATCTTTTGGTCGATTTGGGGACCCCATTTATCCACTTGGGAGTGATAATGACAATCTAGATTAATTAATTTAAAGTAAAGGGAAAAATGACATAAACAAAAAGCGTTTAGTGATTATTTTTTATATGGTGTTATATAATTAATATTTTTGACTATAAACATTCATTGGAAATCTAGAAGGATTTAATATATCATGGTATTTTTTTTATAATTTTTATACATCAAATATATTAAATTATTTATGACACAATAATGATGTAGTATTAAACTCATTAATAAATGATTTAAACAAATAAGATTATAATGATTAAAATTTTATCCAAAACATTTTTAATACTTATTGGATGATTTTATATTGACCAAGATTCATATTAACTTTGACTCTTATGATTTTGGGACCTTTCAAAACTGAATATTATTATATAATAAAATAATATTTTGACACTTTCCAATAGAGCCCCTCCCCCCTTAAAAAAGGACACAACTTCTATCCAATTCCTTATACATCTCTAGAACTTTTGGTCATCCAACCTATAACCAATTAATCTCCATACATCCTTCTCCTCCCTTAGATGACTTACCTTTGGCATAAGGCAGTTCAAGAAGTCATTTGGTTCAAACCAACGGGAGTTACCCAAATTAATGGTAATAGTTTCTATTAAAATTTTTTCTTTTATTTTACTTCTCAAACCCCTAAAATCATTTAAATACATTCCTTTTTAACAAAATTATTATCCTCAATATACTAGGACGTTGTTGTGAGAAGGATTCTAAATAAACTTACCCAAACCTCTGTTGGATCGAATATGTAGATATATATGTTTATTAGATGGAACAATACAAGAGGGGTGGGGGTGAATTGTAGGTTTAAAAACCTTTGAGTTTTAGAAACTAAGAGATTAGTATAAAAGATATTAAACTAATACAAATACAAACACCCACAATTTTATTGAATATAAAAAGGTATGATGTATTGTAATACTACTGTAATGTAAAACAATTGTATTCGAGATGAACACAATAATCAGAGTAATACAAAGATGAATGATTCTACCTTAAAGCGTATAGAATCAATTAATACAAAATGTAATTGAATGATTGTAATTGAAACAATTACAAATGAATATGTAAAGAATAAAGGAAAAAATACAAATTCCTTTCTAATACAAGTAACATTGTAAATTTAAAAGTATTAAATTATTTTAACCCAAAGAGAAGGGTTATCTTTTCACCTAGGATAAAAGGTCTGTCTCAACAAAACCTTGGTGAGCCCTCGATACGATGATCGGCACGTCTGTCTGCCTATCCCCGGCAGCCCTCGATACAATGATCGGCACGTCTGTCTGCCTATCCCCGACAGCCCTCGATACGATGATTGGCACGTCTGTCTGCCTATCCCCAGCAGCCCTCGATTTTATAGGTAATCGACACCTCTGTCTTTCAATCACTTGAAAGCCCTCGATACGATGATCGGACGCACAAGGCACATGAGTGAAGTCACATTGTCTCTCTCTAGAATCTTGATAGTTCACAAAGTCTATTCATTCATTCATCAATTATTGTTCTTCTCTCAGCTTCAAATGACCTCCTATTTATAGGCCTCGGGTCTCAACGGTCATATTTCCTCCAACGGTCATATTGAAACTGAAAGTACGACATCGTTTTGATTAGTTTGTAACTAACTCAACGATATCTTTTTGTTTGGACATAAGATATATAGAAATGGAAAAACATGGGTACGATTAAAAAGTAATAAGTGTTTTTGACAAAGTACCAAAACAACTAATGCACATCTGAGTAGCAGAGTCAGTACGATACGATTGAAAGAGTCAGTATGATATGATTAACAGAGTCAGTACGATCAGTATGATCAGTACGATCAGCATAGTCAGTACGATCAGCATGATCAGTACGATCAGCATGATCAGTACGATCAGCATGGTCAGTACGATAATCATTGAACGATACGATAAACATGATAGAATTAAATTGTAATTTCCAGAATATGATAGAATACATTTGTGATTTCCAAAACATGATTTAGAAGTCAAAATAGGACTTTTGACTCAACAACCTCCCCATTTTTGGAAAGCACAACACACAAAGTAAATGTAACAAGAAATACTTATCTCCCCCTGAGTTATTGGAAACTCTTCTGAATAAGGAATTGAATACAACTAACTCCCCCTTAGGTATGGACTTTCCTAAGGATTGTATTCATAGTTTTTCCTTGGTTTCGAAGAATTTTATTAAACCATTCCCCCTTTGTAAAATATTCTCCACTTTCGTGAAATATTATCCCTTTTATAACATTCTCCCATTTATAATATTATCCCTTTTATAATATTCTCCCACTTTGTGGTTTACAAAAAGAATGGGGTTACTTTGACTTGCCTGAAAGAGTTAGAGAGAAATAAAATGCAGAACAAAAGAAGAGTCATAACATTTATTACAAAACATACAAGTTCCAAAGGAAAACAAATACACCAATTATTTGTTTTCTCTTTCCTTGTACTTCTTTATGAGCTCATGAAGAATAGATTTCATCTTTTTAATCTCCTTCTTTTCTTCAGAAATAGATTCGCCCTGAGTTCTAAGAAGCTCTTTTTGGTCTGCAAAAATCTGATCTTGATTTTTGATAGTCTCTTCCTGGACTCTGATTACTTCTTCAAGAGTATCAATTCTATTTTGCAGATTCTTGTTATCTTTGGATAACACATAATTTTGATTCTTCAACAAGACCATTTCATCCTTGAAAGATGAAACCTTCGAGAATTCAGGTTGGAAAGCATTAATTCTCTCTTGCAAATCATTCACTGAAGGAACATCAGCTCTTTGATAAGACAAAAGATTCAACCTTTCAACCATTTCTCTGTCAAGCTTATTGAAAGCAATTGCATGCTCATTTGACAACATCCTTATATCTTCAATTTCTATCTCATGATCATTTATTGAGCTCTCTGTTTTGTATGACCACTTGGTCATCTTATTGCAGGCCTTCTTATGAGCGACCGAACTTTCTGAACGAACTTTCAAATCGTCTTCAACTGACAAAACATTCTTCCTCAACTCTTTTAACGAGCCAAACTTCTTCTTTTGATTATCAGTAATAAAATCAATCTTCCCTTCCAGCCACAGAAAAAAAGGAATTGTCTTCTAAACCCTTCTCAAAACATGGACAATGTAATCACTCTTTTTGAGAGAGATTGTATGTTCTGAATCAGTATCTTCATCGTACGATGCTAGTTCATACGATCGTCTTGAGTCAACAACTGGATGTTTTTATTTTTTCTTTTTCTTTCTGCTTTCTTTCTTCTTTCACTCTGTCACTAATGACAACAACTTTATCAGAGTGAGAGGATTGAGAACCTCGCTTTTCTTGAGATGACATTCTTTCCGGAGAATGTGCTTGATTGGCATGATGAGTTTGTAGAACACCTTCACTTATATTTTAAACCAATTCCTCCTTACTCTTCTTTGAACTTTGAAGGAATTCTAAAAGAAAATATTCTTCTTCTTCCACTTCTTCTATCTCTTCCATCACTTGTTTTTGTTTTTCTTTCTCAGGGAGACTCTGTACGATGGGCTCTTGATTCACTTCTTTTGTCAGTTGAGCACTAGCTTCCTCTACTGCTTGTAGGACTTTATAGACATCAAAGTCCTCAGCCTTTCTTTTCAAAAGAACCTTCTTCTTCTTTTCAGCCTAAAGGGTTTCTTCTACCCTTACTCTTTCTGAAAAAGCCTCAGGAGGGTCAAGACCGAACTTCGTATCACCTTCCTTTCTCTGTTCCTTATCCTTTCTCCATTTGGCTACAACCACTTTACTGTTTCTCGGCTTCATCTTGGGCTTTGAACTGGTTTGTGGATCTGACTTTTGAGTAACACCAGTAGACTGAAAATCTTTGGCTGGCATAGGTGCCAATTGATTCTGAGCCAATCCGGCTTCTACATCTCTGACAAAATGTTTTGAATTGTGATCAAAACAATCATTCAACTTTTTCATCGTACTTTTGCTAATCCAAGAAGGCTTCAAATCTATGGGGTTTCCATTCAAAAGAATGTTACAAAACATCATACTTTCAAGAATGAACTTCGTAAGGATGGCTGGATACATAATCATCTCGGACTTAATCCCTCCTGTCTTGAAATTCATAATTGTTTCAAAAACATACCCCATGAGATTTACTTTTCTCATATTTGTAAGATAGTCAAGCATGAAAATATCAGAAACTTTCAATGTTTTTCTATCCCCTTTCCTTAGAATAAGAAAACCGTGCATCCATGAAGTCACAAAAAGATTGTCCGGAGAAAGATGAGATACTTTACTTTTCTCTTCATTAAAAAAAACAAAGACTTCTCAGCACTTTCTATATTAAACGTACCAACTTCCTCTGGTAGTTTATGAGATGGACAGAAAGAATCTACTTTAGTTGAGACATTTAGAAAATGAGCCGCTTGTTTCACAGACATTGATATCTTTATATCGTACACAACAAAATTTATAGTCATGTCTTTGTCGAAAGATACAGTTTTATAAAATTTACTGACTTCATCAAAAAGAACCGGATCTTGAGAATCAGGCTTTTCAACACACAGATTTTTCCACCCCTGAAACAAAATATTCCTCCTAATTGTGGAATCATACGTATCGAAAAAATCCTGAGATACTAACCTTTTTCTGTTAAAGTCTTTCTCTGTAAAAGTCTTTGAAGACATTTCGGTGGGAGTGTTAGCAGAGGATTGAGACATAAAGGTGTTGCCGATGAGAAGATCGTACGATGATTTAAAACAGGTGGAGCAGATCTTCGCCACAAATCCTGAAAAATCAACATGGGTTTGGGGAGGGGGGGGCTATTTATAGGCGATAATGGGGAGACCTTTGATCTTCTACGGTCAAAAAAGGGAGATAGTTGATCTTCTACGGTCAAGATTAAATAAAACCAGATCAATGGTTAGGATTAAAGAGAAAAAATTTAAAAAAAATGAAAAATACCTGTCGGAGAACGTAAGGTTATTGTTTGTTTTGATAGAAATCAAAAGAAAATACAATCGTAAAAAAACATCATGCCGATGGAAAACAAAGTCGTTACTATGGACTGACCGTACGATGGAATACAATCTTGTTACCAAGAACTGACAATACGATGGAAAACAATCTCATTACCATGAACTGACAGTACGACGGAAAAGAAATTCAATACCATCATCGGTTGATACAATACCATGATCGTTCGATACGATGGAAAAGAAATTCAATACCATGATTAGTTGATACAATGGAAAATAAAATCATTACCATCATCGTTCGATACGATGGAAAAGAATATCAATACCATCATCAGTCGATATAATGGAAAAGAAAATCATTACCATCATTGTTCGATACGATGGAAAAGAAATTCAATACCATCGTCGGTCGATACAATAGAAAAGAAAAATGAATGATACGATAAAATTGTCAATACGATAAACAGAAAAATGAATGATAAGATAAAATTGTCAACAAGATAAACAGAAAAATGAATGATACGATAAAATTGTCAATACTATAAACAAAAAAATAATGATACGATAAAATTGTCAATACGATAAACAGAAAACACATATCAGGGAAAAACAAAAGATAAGATGAAATAAAGTGAGAAACATAGAAAGAAATTTTCTCCCCCTTTCTATGAGGAGTTTCTTACTATTAGGAGAGATGTAAAATAGGATGTAGATATGAATGATTATTTTAATGTAATCATTCCTAGCTTATGTTTTATAAATTCAAATCTATCAGAAGGTAAGGGTTTTGTCAAAGTTTTCTTTTCCATGAGTAATGTTTGACAAAAATTTCTTCAAAGATAAAATCTCTGACTTTAGTTTTAAAACCAAATTCTTATTTTCCAAAACATTTGAATTTGAACTAGAGTTAGGCTCTAAAATATTTTTCTTTGAAATTACAGTTTCAAGATCCTTAGAAAGTTTATCCTTATCAGATTTAACTTTCTTAAGGGTTTTTAAAATACTTTCAAAATCAGATGTTTTCACATCAAGATCTTTAGAAAGATCTGATACTTCATTAGTCAAGATTGAAATTCTAGAAAATGCTTTTTCATGTTTCTTTTTGAGATTTGAATTCTCATTTTCAAGTAATTTAGCAATTCTAGATACTTATTCAAAATAAGGTAATGTATCATCGTCTGATGATGAAGAATCATTATTTGAAGAATCATAATATCTATTATCAGAATAATTTGCATTCAAGGAGACATTTGTAACAGCTTTAACATTATGTACCTTAGCCATGAGACAATGATCTTCAATTGGTAATCTGGCTAAAAGTCCGATATTCCTCTGTCCTGATGTCTCATATTCTGAAGAATCATCTGATGAATCACTACCACAGGCACTCCATGTATCATTTGCTTTCAATAATTTCTTGGTCTTATAAAACCTTTTCTTGTTTCTTTCAGAGTGTTTCTCCTTTATATCTTTCATTTTCCGTAAAGGACAATCAGGTCTTATATGTCCTTCTTTCTTATATTCATAACAAGTTACCTCTGAATCTTTCTTATCCTTCCTGTCTTTCTTTTTGAATCTATATTGGAAATATTTCTTTCCCACAATCTTGTTCATCCTTTGAGCAAGATTGACTAACTCATTATCTGAATGATTACAATCACTTGAATCAGATATGACAACTTTCTTGGATTTAGACATTGTAAGCCTTTCAGGTGTTTTAGCTTTAGATGCAAAGGCTACACTTCCATTTCCATTCTTCTTCTTGTAAAAATCTATATCTCTCTTCATTCTTGTCTCATTCTTTAGAAGAGTTCCAAAGAGTTCATCAAGAGTAATCTGGGAAACTTTTCTATTTTCATCAATTGCTGTCCGTTTTGACTCCCATTCATTCGGCATTATATCTACGATCTTATCAACTAGATCTTCATCATCAAGACCTTTTTCTCCCATAGATTGTAAGCTGTTGACAATTGTCATAAACCTTTGTTGCACTTTACATACTGGCTCTCCATAAGGAAAAACAAATCCATGATACTCTGTTCGAAGCATTTCTCTCCTTGTTTCTATAACCTTGGATGTACCAAAATGAGTGACTTCTAATTTCTTCCAAATACAATTGGCTGGTTCACATGAAGCTTTCTGACTGTATATATTTCTAGTCATAGAGAATAATAAAGTATTGCATACCTTGTATTTCAGTTGGTATTCTTGCATTTCTTGGTTAGTGAAAGTACTAACTTCTTTATCGGGAATTTTGTAACCTCCAGTAAGCATTATAAATTTGTCTCTACCGGTATTAATAACGAAAGTCTTCATACGATCTCTCCAATGCTCATTATCATTCCCATCAAAGATTGGTGGTCTAGAAGGATTCAGATTGTCTATTGACCCAAAGTTCATTCTTTCCATCTAATACAACAAAAACTTTTCCACTTCACACGTTAATGTAGTAAGTATTTAAGAAATATGAAAGAAATAAATCTTTTAATACAAATCAGTGGAAAACCTCCTCTGATACCAATTGTTGGATCAAATATGTAGATATATATGTTTATTAGATGGAACAATACAAGAGGGGGGGGGGTGAATTGTAGGTTTAAAAAACTTTGAGTTTTAGCAACTAAGAGATTAGTTTAAAAGATCTTAAACTAATACATATACAAACACCCACAATTGTATTGAATATAAAAAGGTATGATGTATTTTAATACTAATCTAATGTACAAAAACTGTATTCAAGATGAACACAATAATTAGTGTAATACAAAGATGAATGATTCTACCTTAAAGCGTATAGAATCAATTAATACAAAAAGTAATAGAATGATTGTAATTGAAAAAATTACAATTGAATATGTAAAGAAGAAAGGAAACAATACAAATTCCTTTCTAATACAAGTAACAGCGGAAATGTAAAAGTATTACAATTCTTTTAACCCAAAGAGAAGGGTTATCATTTCACCTAGGATAAAAGGTCTGTCTCACCAACACCTTGGTGAGCCCTCGATACGATGATCAGCATGTCTGTCTGCCTATCCCAGGCAGCCCTCAATATGATGATCGGCACGTCTGTCTGCCTATCCCCGACAGCCCTTGATATGATGATCGGCACGTCTGTCTGCCTTTCCCCGGCAGCCCTCGATTTTATAGGTAATCGACACCTCTGTCTTTCAATCACTTGAAATCCCTCGATATGATTATCGAACGCACAAGGCAGATGAGAGAAGTCACAGTGTCTCTCTCTAGAATCTTGATAGATCACGAAGTCTCTTCATTCATTCATCAATCATTGTTCTTGTCTCATCTTCAAATGACCTCCTATTTATACGCCTCAGGTTCCAATGGTCATATTGCCTCCAACGGTCATATTGAAACTGAATGTACGACATAATTTTGATTAGTTTGTAACTAACTCAACGACATAGTTTTGTTAGGACATAAGATATATAGAAATGGAAAAACATGGGTACGATTAAAAAGTAATAAGTTTTTTTGACAAAGCACCAAAACAATTAATGAACATCTGAGTAGCAGAGTCAGTACGATACGACTGACAGAGTCAGTACGATACGATTAATAGAGTCAGTACGATTAGTATGATTAGTACGATCAGCATAGTCAGTACGATCAGCATGATCAGTGCGATCAGCATGATCAGTACGATCATCATGGTCAGTACGATCATCATTGTACGATACGATAAACATGATAGAATTCAATTGTAATTTCCATAATATGATAGAATACATTTGTGATTTCCAAAACATGATGTAGAAGTCAAAAGTGGAATTTTGACTCAACAACCTCCATCTAATGGATGAAGAACATAATGTTTCTGTGGATGACAAACTAATGCCTCACAAAATGATGATTGTTCGATTATATTCTATCGCCTCTCCTGGTGGCCTTTATGATGGAACTATATTTTTATATGATATATATTATGTTTTTTTCTTTATGTTTTTGTATTTTCCATTTATAGCATGCCTTTATAGTTTCCATAGAGGGTTAATACGATAATGCCATTTGAGGAAGTGCAGAATACCACCCCCTCAAAGTTATATGACTCATTAATGCCTTATGTGGGATGTATAAAGTATAGAGTTAATGATATAATTTATCATATTATACTATAATTATAATATTAATATGTATAAATATGTTTAAATTCCATTAAAACAGTAAATAAAAATGAAAGTAGCGTTCATGCGTACGTACGGCTTACCATCACCATGAAAGTTGAATTTCATTTCTTTCCTCCACATGTTATGTAATATTTTAAATACATGTATATAATGGATATATATGAAATATATGATATCTAAATCATGAATATCATTCGGGATATAATGGACTATTGATCACATGGAAAACATGTAAATATAAGGTGTTCATATTTTACTCTAGTACCAAATATCGACAAAATGGATGTTATTAACTTAAATGGTTACACAATATTTTTAGATGGTAATAAGTGATATAAAAGTAATAATAAACTTGAAAAATTCTCTTGATGAAGTATAAATTATCTTTAGTTTATTATTCAGGAGATTAAATAACGATCGATTCAAGTCAGACACGAGGAAAGGGACTTTGTCTCAATCTCTTTTCATTGAGGCATAATTTGTTTAAATACACAATTTTATTTTATAAGCTGTATAAACACCTTTTACATTTCATTTCATTTAATGGGAATATTTTTATATGAAGTGTTTTACTAAACGACAAAAATGAATGCATTTTTTAAAGTAAGCGGTGACAACGACCTTTCCGACGCCGTGAGTATTATTTGATCTTTGGCTTCCCTAACAAGCCATAATATTTTTAAAAGGAAAAATACATAACATATACTCCCTTTATGTATTTTGGTATTGAAAATTATTTTGAGAATAGATTTATTATTTTAATATCTTGAAATGACTTTTTTTTGAAATTTGGAAATTTTATCTTTCCTTTATGCTTATGTCATGTGTTATGATAATGTGATGGTTCTTGTGCATTATTTATGTATATGGGTGGTTCCGTGATAATCCTAGGGTGGTTGAGCCTAAGATGGCTCTCCAATTCATTTGGTAATGTGACGGAAGTAAACGTGAATGTTTCTTTTAAGATATTTAAGGAATATACTGTGATGGGTATTCCAAAGTAACTCCATATAGTGATGTGATAGCTACAGTATAAGTATGATATGGATTCCACAAGTTAACTTTATGATTTATGTTTTCTATGTGTTATTTATAAATTTTTTTTTATTTTTTGAGGTAAGTAAAAGAGTTCATGTTTGGTATGTATTTATGAACAAATGTTTTCTTTCCTTGTTTCACAACCCTTAATGAGCTTTTTATGCTTATCCCATGTTTTGAAATGTTTTTACATGACTTAAAGATGAATAGGGTTAAGGATGGGATCAAGGAAAATTCATACTTTCTAAAACATATAACTAAACATGACCCTTTTTTTCTTGAGTTTTTATTTTCTAAAAAAATGGAAACTGTGTAGAAATGTCTACTTTTTAATATTTTGAGAAATAATAGTTATGTCCTAATTCTCTAAAACTCTACACATGAAATGATCCTCAATGTTAATTATTCATTTAATTAAATATTATGTAATGATTAAGGTCATGTCCTTATAATCAGGCTCCAAATAAATAATAAAAGTGAAAGAAAGTGTGGTCGTTATATAAATAATATACTAATTGGAATGGAAGATGAAATGAGAACTCATGTGTAAATTCAAAATTAAATATTTGTAGAAATGATTAACCCCTTGATCCTTGGTGTGTCTTATAATGTGTGAAATTTGAGAAATATTAATCCCTATGCATGTTTAAGTAATAAATATCATAAAGGTAAATATATTAATTCCCATATATGTCAATTTTGTGTAATGAAACACCTTGAAAATGTAATAATGATATTGGAAGACTTTTTAAATGTGTTAAATGATGTTATAAAGAAATAATCTTCCATAGAAATAGGAATCAATCAGTTGACACCATGGTATGGAAATAAGATCTTACTATATAATCATTAAATGTTTTAAATATGTGGAGTATAATCAAAAAAATATCATAGGAATTATGATTATTAATGGGATCAAAAATATAGTTTATATAGCCTTTTATGAATTCATAATACCTTTATAATGTAAGATGAATAACTAAAAATGAAATATAAAAGTTATGGATTATATCCTGGATCTCTTTTTAACAATAGTAAATGATATTATATGATTCATTATTTCGAATGTAGAAAATTTGTAATTTGGCAGATGAGGGAAAATTTGGGATAAGGTATTATAAAGAATAATTTATAATTAATATATCAATATATACAGAATTCAAGAGGTACGTTATATTTAAGGATGGTAAAATTTTTAAATGATTTAATACTATTGTGATGTTGGGGGTACATTTGATGATTTTTTATGTTACATTTAACCCATATGTTTGATATGCGAAAAAGATATTTGAGGAGGAATTATCTTTTATTTTCTAAATATAATTATAAATGTGTAAAATAATCATTATGTTCGAAACATATTAATGATATTTTTAATGTTTCTCAATTGTTTAGAATTGTTATAAGGATTAAAATAATATAGTTTTAGAAAATGTAAAACCCACATTCCATGTGACAACCCATCACATCCGACAAGGCTTTGAAAATGAACCCACGACCAAAAATAGTCAAGGGTGTATCACCTTGAACTGGTAAATGGTACGTATTGGTCAGTATAGTTTTTTTTATTTATTTAATATATCTGATCGATAAAGGTAATGTTCATTTTGGAGAAAAATTTGTTATAGATAAAATTGTTATTGGAAATGAATTTGTGATTAAGTGATTAATGTTACTTTAAAAGACATTAAATTTTTTTGGATCTTATCAAATAAGGTAAATATTATATTATAAGTAAAAAATGTTGGTTTTTTAGAGTCAAATATGATTTTATTGTAGAATTAAGGATATTTAGCTTATTTATGGATAAGCTTAGAATTTATTTTGGTATATGTGATTTGGGTAATTAATTTTTTAGTATGATACATTAAAAGTGATTGATGATATTTGGACGATTACGTAATCAAATCATCATAATTTTGGGTTTTCAAAATTAATCCATAATATTTTTTAGGATGTATTGTTATTTGAATGATGATCTATGTTGAACTAGTGATATTAATGAATAATTTTAGAGCTTAATGTAGTCATTAAGCATCTATTGTATTATTATTTTTGCAGATTTATATTATTTTATCTTAAATTTTTTTTGGTTAATTTGTAAATACATAATTATACTTTGGTGGATTTTATGATCCATTGATGTTGATTCTAATGCTTTGGGAAATAAAAATACTTATAAATACACAACATTTGGGGAGAAAGATGAGTTTATTGTATAATTTTATTTATTGATGAAACCCTACTTGTTGTGTATGTATATTTCCTTATATTCCATGTATGAGTAGTAAAATAATTCATCAAATCTATGAAAAGGATCTTAAAACTAAAATGTTATCCATATAATTTTCATACAAAAAAAATCATTGGACTTTTAACCCAAAATAGATTTATAGTTTTGTGATTGTTATTATTTTGATACCATATTCTGTATCACTCTTCTTTAGAACTTGAGAGTTAATATTCTCATCCATGTCCATGTTTTCCTATATAGAACCCTAGTATGTCATATATCAGGTGACCATCATACACAACTCTCTTTATTTTAAAGTTAAATTTTTATAAATCTTTTTTCATATGTGGGATTTCATAAAATGTGATTTGAAACTTCAAACCCCATGTTTTCAATCCCAAGTTCAACATGGAATCATAAGGTCCAATTTTAGGGAATTTTTTAGGGAAATGTTGAATAGTATCATTGGTAATTTTTTATTGTAATGGTAAATGGTAAATCGGGTATTTAAGGAAAAAAATAATATTATGGACATTATAAATTACAATAAAACATGTCCTAATTTATTTTATGAGTGATGTTTGACCAATATAATACTTGGGATTATTTTATTACCTATAATAGTCACTTGGATTACATTAAACCATTTATAGAATTTTATTTTCATGAAAATCCAATGATATTATACTTGTGTTTTAATAACTTCAAAAATTTTAATGTAAGGTCATCTCCAAGATAAATTATACTGTTAATAATTTTATAAAATTTAAAACTATTATATTCATGTTGATAATTTATTTTAAATTTTTAAGGAATAAATATTTAAGTTACATTCATGCTTGATAATGATGTATTAATCGTTTAATTAAAGGATTTATCAAATAAATGATTATAATAATATTAAAAAATATAGTTTGAGATAATTAATGTCTTCAAGAAATTTTATTGAATAATTTGACATGTTTGAGTTACTTAAGAATAATTGGTTTGAATTTATTTTATTTTTATGATATTTTTAAAATTTCATGGAATGAATTGTTTGAAAATTGACATTAATGATATTTTAAAATAAATAATATTTTATTAAAAGATAAAAAATTTATACAAATTTAAATTTTGGAAAATATATTTATATAAGGATTATAATGTAATTAATTACTAATTTATTGGTATTTTATCATTTAATTTTAATTATATTGACCTGCAAAGTGTAAATTACATTATAACATGGTAAGAGTTAAAGGGGTTGAATAATAGTTAAAAAATATGTTAAGGGAAATAATAATAAAAACTATTCTAATATTAATTGGATTAAATAGTTTTTTTCTTTAAATTGTATATCATATATATAAGTCACTAATTATCAATTTAGAATATATATTTAATTTTTATTAATTTAATATTTTGTAAAATTCCATGAGTTCCCCTCCCCTCTCAAATAAAATGGAATAACTTATTATCTTTTATTAAAAAAACAATTTTTTCCATCATATATCTTCTAAAATTCATTCTTATAATCTCTATACACATTCTAGTGATATTATTTTCGGCATAACCCCACCCTTAGGGTTATTTATGTGTTAATAAAATGAGATAATCTGAGGAAGAGGTATTGTTTTAATCATGTATTTCTGTTTCAATTTTTTGTACACTTATATTAAATATTCATCATCCATGATGGAATATTAAATCTAGTATCCATAATATAATTACATTTTTCTATGTTAATGTAATAGCCTAAATACATCTCCAATTCTATTAAATGGGAATAACAGTTATTGTTCGTGTGTGTGATGGTCTACCAACTCACGAACTAATGAAATTCATTTTCCATCGCTGTTTATCAAGACTGGTAATAATGATGTAATTACTTATAATATATAATATTCATGATATATTATTCTTTATTAGTATATTATATTACTTTTTTACCATTCTATAAACACCAAAATGATGACATCATTCTTGCGTACCTGAGAACTTTAACATCCACAAAGTGACATGATTTGTTTTTAATCACAACAACACTTGAATTATATATATATATATATTTATTTAAATTTAAATTCATTATATTATATTAAGGATATTATTATCATTATCTAAATATAAAATGAATCTTACATTCTTTCTTTAATGATTATTGAAAATTGAGATCCTTACTCATGAGTACATACGACCTACCATCTCCTAACTATAACAAAATTAATTTTTTCATAACCTCAATAAATTTTTTAATTTAAAAGTATAGTTTTTGTATGAAATTGATAATAATTTTATGAATATAATTATCTAGATTATGGCCCAATAACCAATTTTACAATAATCATCATACCAAGTAATATTTGACTCAAGTACAGAATATTGTAAAAAAATACAACATGAACATACATATGTAATTAATTGATATAACATGATAAATAGCGATATAAAAGGAATAATAAACATTATAAAGATTCTAATGTAATTAAATAATTATTATAAGTATATTATTCATTAATATAATGACCGTATGTGACAATTCAGATTCAAGATAAGGAATTTTGTTTAAAATCAATTTTCAAAGATACTCTCTCAAATATTTTTATAAAATCATAAAGGACAATATTTTAACACATAAAACACTAAAATAATTTCAAAATTTAATGTTGTGTTAATGTTTTGATTCTTCCTTTAAAAGTTATTTTTTTTATTTTCCAAAAATGTGTTTTCATTTATGAGTGTGGGGATTTGTAAAAATCAAATGTTATTTGGAAGTGGAAATTTTATTTTTATTTTATGCATAATTTATGTGTGGTGATTATATCATGTTTCATGGGGATTTATTATTTGTACTGGTGGTTTCATGATAAACATAGGTTAGGGTAACATGTTATATCATTGAAATGAATTGGGAAATGATAAAGAGTTAACTAGTACGGTTAATCCAAAGTGATTAATGGGTTATAATGGAGAGGTTATTCGAAATGTGGCCATTAAGGTTTCGACCTATGTATCCATTAGAGCTATAATAAATTTATGATTGATATGTAAATGATTCCAATATTTACCTTTATGATTTATTTTATCTACAAATTTTTATAAATGTTTTCTGATTTTATATTGTATGCTAAAGGGATTATGTTTTATAGGTGAAAATATAACATTTTGAAATTATTTTCATATGTTAGTAAGTATTCTTATACTTATTCTTATTTCTTAATTTTTATGTCCCATAATATGGTTTTCTATACATCCCAATTTTTTTAAATTTATTTCACATGATTCAAGGGATAATACATACAAGGACACTATCATGAGGATAATTGGGAAGATTTAACACAAATTGAAATCATGTTTTATATTAATGACTTTTATTTTATGGAAAACTGATAATAAGTATAAATTTGCACCTGTAATGTATGGATTTACTTTTTAAGAGTTTTTCTTAAATATCAAAAACAATAAATTGAAAAGATCCTTTAATTTGATATCTAGTTTCAAAACAGATCAATTTTTTATTTTTAAAGTCAGGTCATTATAGTTGGTATTAATGGACGGATAATATAAAATTAGAGGATAAAATTTAATTTAATGAGAATTTAATATTCAAATATAACCACTATAAATATAATGTTAAGAAGTTTCATAGTTATTTTTGATTAAATAAATTTATTTTAAATATCATGAATACAAATATTTTTCTATGTATCGTCCCCAAAAGATGGTATATAATGATTTTCTTTCACACAATGACCTTTTTGATTTAGTTATTGGCTAGATCCAGAATGCCGCAATGTAAGATTAGATTAGATATAAAATTTAGTGGTTCTCTAAATAATCACGAAAATAGAAGTAGAGTAAAAATGGGATCTCTTGTAGTTATTATAAACTAAATATCATGAGTAATCATTAACCACTTTAACCATAGTTTTTTAAATACATCATATATAAGAGAAATAAATCCCTATAGAAGATCATGTAATAATGGCTACAAAAGTAAATGTATTCAATGACATATTATTCAATTATGATGAATGAAACACATAGTAAAATGTAATATAGGTATGGTAAGATGTTTTAAATATAGCAATGGAGACCATAAAGTAATAATAATTCAATGTAAAAGGAAGAATTCAGTTGAATCCTGGAATGGTAGATAAGTTCTTCTAAAGATATCAATTCAATTTATTAAATGTGGTGAGTTTTTTCCTTATGATATTCAATGAATTATGTTTTCAGATATACATTCAAGTTCATATTATTCCAATAAATTGGTTTTATAAATCATGACCACCCTTTCAATACTTTTTTAGTATCTTTTTGGGTCTCATGTGTTTTATCTTGTTTTTATAGATAAAATTATATTTTATCTTAAATAGAATATGTTTTAATGTACCATGAATATAAAATTTACATTTCACCATAATTATTATTGTAATGAGTATGTGACTGACAAATCAGACTTTCCATTACGATACTACATGTTATACTTTAGTCTTGTATTTTATTCTATCAAATCTTATTGATATTTTAGATGATACTACTACCGATAAACTTGGTCTAGCATTAATAAAGATTACCATAATGAAAATTGTGAAAAATTCCATCAAACTGACTAATTTTTATAATCATATTCAGATGAATTATATATAATGTATTGAATATCATTAACATAGTGATGGTGTTAATCATTATGATGTCATATATTAGGTTTTGATCAAATTTCAAGTGACGATTGTATGGGACCGTTGAAGAAAACATGGGTAATTTAAAAGTTGGGAGGATACCGAAAAGTACCAGGTTATTTTAATAGTATAGAGATGGTTTATTACCCACATTTTAAGAGGGATCTATTTGAAAAATCTATTCTTCATTAGTGTTTATCATTATTATGTTTTTGTTCTAATTAAACAACATAAGTTTTGTCTCCATATTTTTTTTGTTATTGTGACTCACATCATATCATTATTACAGTAGAGGGCTTATGGGTAAACGAATATGGAAAATCCAAATCATCTAATCAAGTTCATATATGCATAGTATGATAGATCTGACCATCATATCAAGGGATTCTATCTATAAGAAGATTGAGCCATTATGATATTCATATCCTGGGATTTCCTTGCAAGGAATAAAAAACCATACATTATGTATGAAGTCATCAACCAATATATTAATGTTTATTTAAAACTATTATCATAATGATAAAATTATTATATTTTTAATAATATATTTTAATTCATTCTTACTATTTTAATCTATTTATTATTTTTAGTATTTTCTATTATACTGAATGTAATATGATGATAATATTATTCAATTTTTTACTGTGTTTTTTTAATAATCACTATTATGGTTGTGATAATAATTAAAAAGTTTTAAAATAGATCCATAGTGATTATGATTTCTAAATCTGATATAATTGGATTTACATGGATTCTGATTATTGACATTGTTAATCTTACCAGGGGAAGAGTCTGATAACAAACATTATGTGTCTTTTTTTTGTTTATAGTAATTATTTTAATTTTTTTTGGAAAAATATTCACCCCCTTATTGTATGTATATCCATAGGAAAATATTCATATAGTTCTACAATTATTATTAAAGATATACTAATCCAAAAATTGGTATTAGAGGAGATTTTTATATCTAAAACTTACTGAATATTTTAATTTCATTAGTTTTTAATATTTTTTAAAATTTTACTACAATGTTTTGTAACACTAACATTTACAAATAAAAATGAATATGTGTTTTTTTTATATGTGTATTGTTTTAAAATTTGATCTATATATAATCTTAACCCAAATAGGGCACCAATATTTGATAGTGTTGACTATGAGTACAAGAAAGATTGGATGAATACTTTTGTTATCATCAAGTGAGGTGACAACTATTTTATGCTTACAATAGATTAAAAAATTCTAGATAATAAAATTATGGCTTTTACCCATAATGAAAAGAATGACTAAAAATGAATTATAGATTAAGAAATACTTTATCATGTTCCATTATAAGAATAATTTACAGTAATATTTATTCTTGTGAAGATACCAATAATATGTGTAAAAAGCTCAAGATTACACATTTTGATATATATATATATAACATTTTTTAGTCTCAGAGAGAAACTATAACTGCTGACTATCAATATGTTGACTTCATATAAGGTAAATATGTTGTAATGATGCTCTAGTTATTTATTACCAAAATAAATAATTTAAAAGCCATTATTGAGAAAGTTATAGATGATGATATCCTTATGGAAAAAATAATACATATCATGCCCAATGAATGGAAATCAGAATGTGCAACCATTGATGAGAAAAATGTCGAATAATCATATATTGGATGATATTATTATAACCCTTATACATTATGGGGGAATATTGAAATGAGATTTCCCGAAAAAAAATGTTCATGATTCATTTGATAGAAAATATACATTAAATATTAAATCTCAAGCTACAAATAAATTTGGTAAGTCATAAAGAATTAAGAATGTAATTATTTAATCAAATTAAAGTACATATGAACATTCATAAAATGAATTATTTATCATCACTAAAAGGATGAATAAGATATTTGGAAATAAATACTTTTAATATCATTATTAATATATTCATAAGGAGAAATGTGTTAGGAATGATGAATCCACATGTTATGAGTGAAATAATGTTGGACACACCAGAATATATTTTATAAAGATGATGAAAAAGATATAAATCACAAGAAATACAAAATTAATTCTAAAAATGTATTAAAAATATAATGGCAGGAAATTGTTAAAACCTACTGACACATGGAGTTCTAATGGAGATTATTTTTTAATGAATTCTTCATATATTTAATGTTCTGAATAGAGATAAATGGTTATTTTTAATAATATACCTACTATTAATTAATGATCTATAGACAATATATGAACCACTGAAAATGTTACAAACATGTCTATATGTGATACTTATCTCAATAAGAATGATTTTATTTCTTTTATTGAAGTATCTCCCACTAATGAATAGAATTATTTACCCTATTACTATGATGTTTATTTATTTTCTAAACTTTTGGAAATTATAATTGTAAACATTTAAAAAACATGATAATGATTATGAAATAAATTCTAATGATTATTCAAGTATAAATGTTTTCAAAAATGAAATATCATATCTTTCAAAATATCATGATGATTCTATTTCATAGAAAGATACTATTTCTAATGATTTTGGAAAAAAAATATGTTGAAAATGATTTATGAATAAAACATAATTTTGATACCAGTGCATATGAGGATAAATATTTTTTGGGAAAAAAAATCTGAAATATCATGTTTATGAAAACTATTCTAAGACATCACCACTACATTGGAACATTTTGGTAAAATACATAAAAAAATTGGACCTTATAGTAATGGTTCCAGAATGGGTTATACATACAAAAAAATTAGTAATAATTATTTTATTCCTAATAGCCCACCCTTTTCACTAATTTTCAATTTGGTGGGAACTGCAAAAATAATTATCCCTTAGAAAAATGTAAGCCTCTTCATTTTCATAAAAACGATTATTCTAAATAAATGTGCATTCCTTGTTTTATTTTTTTCTAAATTTTCCAAAACCAATATGGATTGGGTTTCCAAAATATAAACATTATATTTTCACAATATCAATGGAATTACCACCAAGAAAAATATATGGTATATATTTAGTTGGTATTCTAGAAACATTACTAAAAGCAAAAACCACCTAAATAAGATAATCAAAATGAATGGCAGAAATATAAATTTCAGAGATAATGATCAAGGGGAGATTATTGAAATATCTAAAATTTTTCTTCTTTGTATAGATATTAGTTTAATTTTTTTGTTTATTTAGGTCTTAATCACTAACTTATAAGAATAATTCAATTATGTTAAATAGGTGACCTTATTATATTATGGAATGATAAAAATTTTGTACATATGTACAAGGATGAAGTTATTATTTCAAATAATTGATATGGGAATTTGTATACAACTAACTTATAAGAACATAGGATCCAATGCGTACATTGTATTTGTGAAATGGAAGATCAATCCTAGTTATTGAATTGAAATCTAGGACATTGTAACCATATATAATAATATATTTTTAGCAATAAATTACTTGTTATGGATCTACCAAAACATGTGGTTGCTTTTTCAAATGTATCTGACCCATATTAACATGGTCAGAAACACAAGGCATCATTTAAATATAATAATGAGGTCCCAAATTATGATGCATTACAGTTACTGCACTTGGAATTGGTTGGTCATGGAAAAAATAATATAATTATTGTAAAATACTGTGTATATGTATTATTTAATTATTATACTAGATACAGATGGGTTTGTTTCCTCACAAATAAATCTGATGCATTTATTATTTTAAAATGTTCATAGATGATGTTAAAAATGAAAACACAATTCCCCTAATAAAAATTCCTAGTGATCGTAGTGGAGAAATTTTAAATTCTTATGATGGAAATTTCAATATTATGAAATTTATTGAACATAAATTTTCATCACCTAGTGCACCTTAAAAATGGCGTATTTGAAATAAAAAATGGAATTCATTATGAAAGAGAAAAAAACATGTTTAGTTATTAATAAATTGTAAAAACATTGGTTGAAGCATTTAGTAATAAATTCTATGAATTGAATCAATTTTTTATTACAACTTTTCATAATAAAATCACTTATAATATGCACATATGAATAAAACCAAAATATTCTTAAATAATTTCTTTTCGTTGAAATGTATTCATCTTTAAGAAGAATGAAAACGTAAAATAATTTTCACCCAAATTTGATGGTGTGATATTATTATGACATTCAACCATTTATAAGGCTTATAAATTTTTTAAATAAAATTTATTTTACCATAGAAGAAACATTTCATGTCAATTTTGATAATACAAATCATTTTTATACAAAAATACTCAACCAACATCTTTATATGCAACTTCCAACATTTATTTTGAACTCATGTTAGAGAGTTAATATATGATGGATATAACTCAAGAAATATTTTCTAATCTTATTCCTTTAAAATATTCTCAACCTAATGATGAAGAACAAAATTCTCAAAACCTAATAATCATTTGCTTCTTAAGAATCTTCCTATTAAAATAATTATTGGCGATGTAGATTGATCAACAAGGACTTGAATTTACCTAAGGAATGAAATAAAAAATCTATATTTGTTATCCCAATTTTAAACCAATACAATTGATGGGGATTTAGGGGGTGGGGATTGGATTAAACTAATGGATGATTAATATAATAAGATTGAGAGGAAACAATACAACATTTTTGTTGAATGAATATCAGAAACATCTATAATTGGAGAAAAAAGGAGTTTTAAGAATAATTTTGATAAGAATAGAATAATTTTTAGAATAAAAAGATTGACAAGATTATGAGGGTTGTAAATAATAAGAGTGAATTTATTATGAATAATAATATGAACTAGTAGAACAACTTGAATCCATTCAAAAACATTTAGCATTTACAACATTAATTAATTTTATTCTTTTCTATATCGATGTGAATTTTGATTTTTAAAATGGATTTCTTTAAGAGGATTCTTATGTCGAACAACCTCAAAGTTTTGAAAATAAAAAAAAACTTGAATAAGTTTATAAACATTCCAAAACTATATATAGATTTATAAAATCCACAAGATCTAAATAAAATATAATAACTTGATTTATGTAAAAAAATCTATTAAGGGTGCTCTTAATCCAAATCATGTTATAAAATATATTAAAAATAATTTATAATTTTTTAAATTTTTTTGATGAACTTATATTCTGATGAACGCAACGATAATTAATAAATTATATTTTCTATCATAGAAATTTTAGTTGGAAATGAGTATGACGGGTGAGTTAAAATATTTTATTAGTTTCAAATTTCATAAAAACTAGAAGGGATTTTTTACATCTCAACATAATTATGTATAATATCTTATTAAATTTATTTGATATGACAATAATAAATATTTTATTACTCCCATTTATACCTCAAATATCTTAAATCTTCATGTGTGTAGGAAACTAGTTGATCAAGATATTTTTAGAGGTATGGATGGATGTTTATATTATTTAACTGCTAGTCATCCATATTAAATTTTTTCAGTATTCTTGTTTTCATGAAATCATGTATATTCAAAACACACTCATTTAAATTATATCAAACAAATTTTTTTCATAAGTTATCTATAGATTTTGATATTTTTTTATTGTGGAAATGTTTTCAATCTAAAAAGTTTTTTGGATGTTGAATTTTTGGGTTATAAATTGGATTAGAATAGAACATCCAGAACATGTTATTTCATAAGATATCATTTAGTCTCATTTCCTCATAAGAAACAAACCTCAGTATAACATTCCATTTCTAAATCTCAATATATGGTAGTAGGAGGTGGTGGTCCTCATGTTTTGTGGTCGCAACACAATCTCACTAACTATGACATGAGTTAATGAAACAAAATACAATGTGACAAAACTAGTTCCTTTAACATAAGTAATATCCCAAAACAACACATACATGTTAAGAACATAGAAAAAAGAAAAAATTTATTACGAGATCACATAATTGAAGGAGATACAATGTTTCATTTCATTGATGTTCAAGATCAACATTCATATATTTTTATAAAATAGTTTCCTTCTAAATAGATTTATATACATTAAAATGATGCTATGAATGGTCAACGTAAATTAATAATTCTTAGTAATTTTTTTGACCATATCCTTATATTATGTCACACTTATTCAACGGGTGCACATTTGTATTATTTTATTCTAAATTTTTATTATTCTTAAAATTTTATTTTTCTAATATTGCTTTTTGTTTTAAAATATTCATTGTACGTGTTCTTCCAATCTCAAATAATTTTTAATATAATTTTTGGATTATGAATACTTAAAATAACTCATAAATTTAAAACAATTCATAAAACTTCATGAAATAAATTTTCATAAAAATATTCATATTCAAATTTTCATAATAATGTTTTATCATACATAGTTATTACTTCTAAAACTGTTGAACATATGTTTCCTAAACTATTGCATATATATTTATATGAAAAACTTCTAAAATTTTATTTCATAATGAATGCATCATAAATAGTTTTTTTAATAAAAAATATCATATTTATTATTTGTCTTAAAACGATCATAATCTTTGTAGTTTACAAAAACTATGAAGAAACTATTTATCATACCAATGGATATTTCAACTCCAAAATACACACTCTTATTTTAATTCACTATATAATAACATTAGTTCAGTTAATAATTATTGTTATACTCTTATTTTTTTTATAAAACATTTTTCTTAATTTTGTAAAATTTCCACTGTTTCTAATAAGATTCAACCTCAAAAAGAAAAATATTTTTAAAAAACTCATGTGTTGAAAACCTTATTTAAAACCATCTACGATCTAATATTGTTCAACAAATCTATTAATTTTCCTTTTAAACCATGGTTTTTATTGTGGAAGTAAAATCATCACCCATAATGATAATATAAAAGAGGGAACCCCCAATATCTTTCATCAGTTTGTCAAACTTTTTTCTCCTAACATTCAGAACCCTATTTGATATGAAGGTGATGAAAAAGAAAAGGAAAATAAAAGCTTCACTTTGTGATAATTTATTTAAAGGAGTAGAAAATCGTATAATATGGTTGTTCTAACCACATCTCAGACCAATAATGGGAATCCAAGATGCATATTATATTTTTATGAAACAACCATTATCCCTAATGATGTTACTTCTATCAAAGAAAATATAAATGAAAATGTTATTGATAATGAATCAGTGCCAATAATTCTTGAATATCATTTGATACCAGAGCTGACCAGTAATGGAGCTCTCATAATCACTAGATATCATGAGAGCTAGTTTCAAAAATAAGGTAATGAAGATATTGATGGAGATGACAAGGAAGAAAAATAAGTTGAGGATGAAAAATAAGAAGAATACAAATAGGTTGAGATATAAATAGAAGTAGATGTATATGATTAAGAAGAATAGAATGAAGAGGCATGTGATAATGAAATAACTCAATATGAAAAAAATTTAGATTTATCACCATCATCATTGGACTATCATTCCACGGATGATAAAGAAGAAAAATAAGGTAGTTTCAAATAAGAATCTTCATAATAATAAGAAGAAGATCATTCATATAAAAAATTGTGGAATATGATCAACAATATTAGACCAATGATGATAATCAACACCACATTGAAGATGCGTACATAATAAAAATTTCAGATGATATGTTAATGTCAAAGAATGTTGAAAATTTAGTTTCAATGATTGATAAAAATAACGTAAATGAATCTAAAGTCGATACTATATTAATAACACATCATGATGTTCAGAAAGATCAATCTGACTCTTCTAAATCCATATACATTATAGGAGATGATTATATTTATCATGTGCTGAAGATATTAGAACAACAAATTCGTTATTTCCCAAGGTATGAAGTAAAATGTTGGGTTATTCAAGAAATGGATGATCCGATATTTGAATCGATATTTATTTTAATAGAACATGTGATCATAAATGAGGATGACTTATATTTTTTTCATGAAAGTTCATAGAATCATAAAAAAGAATGTAATCATATTGTCAAATGGTATCAACATATTGATGCTAATATCAGGATGCAAGATGAAAATTTAAAGGAAGTTATGAAATTTTTGGTAGAATCAAAAAGATCATTTAATATATTATCATTGAACATGGCTAATAGAATACTTTTTTTGGATGAATTTAAAGATTCCACTGATAAAATAACCAAAGAAGTAAATTATCTGAAAATTAGATATATGAAATTTATTCACCAATGTCCATAATACGATCCTTTGAAGGAAATAATTTCTTTGTCAATGATATGAATAACACGTTTTTAGATGAAGTCGGTAAGATAACAAATTTGGACGAAAAAAGTTAATAAGATGGAGAATGAATGAATGAAGTTCAATAAAATGAAATATTTTGTGAAAACCTTAATTATGAATGATTGGTTTTATTCTTTTAATATCTCATTGTACATTTTTATAAAACTATTTGATATTTTGTTAATGGTTGAAATATTTTTTAATACATTTCTGATTTGGTTGAATGTATGTTTTTTTGGTTTAGACTAATGTTAATTTTTATTTTATAATGATGATTAGATAATTCAATTTATTGTTTCACTGAATATTTATTCTCTAAAATTTTCAGAAACTATATACTTTTCCCCAATCTTTTATAAAAATCACAAAAGAGGATAAAATATTATCCAATGGATAATTCTTGAAAAATTGGAGTAGAATTGATAAAGGGGTACAAATTTTTCTTTATAGGGGGATATGATCCTTTGGAGGAGATATTATCCAAAGGGGTATTTTATCTTATTCAATATCCTACTCCCCCTCATATTAATAAGAGTGATTAAATGAGGGGGAGTTATATTTTCAATTATAACTCTGAATATGATTAAATTGGAAGAACAACATGATGCACATTTTTCAAGTCATTTTTTCATTTAGGATATGTAATTTTTTCTTTCAATAAATGGATTATTTTTGTGGTAGTAGTGATAATTATTACCTACCCATTCAATTTGATTTAGAAATCACGATTATCTTCTTAAAACTACATTACTATCTTTTTTTGTCCCAATTTTTTATGATGTTTTGTGTAACACATTATATTTTTCCATTCATAGAATACCTTGAAATGTTCTAAAAATATAAAATATATATTTTTTCACTTATGATTGTCGTAATGATATTGTTTATGATAAATTTGTGTCCCCTTTATTAAACCATGAGTTAGATTTTATTTATGTATTTTTTAATAACAAAAATCGTTGAAAATCAAGCTCATAATGGTACTAATTAAGTAATCCTAACATGAATAATGATTATCATAATGACAATTATAAGGAGGCCCAGCAGAGTGAAAAATGTTTATAATAGTATTATTAAAAATTATTTATAATATAATGAATATGATGTACACTAAGATATTGTAAATCCATATGATATATGACATTTAGATATGATGAGCTTCCATGATCCAACTATCTAGGTCCATTCCAATAAAATCGGTTGATATTATTGTTTTATGGATAAATATAAATACAATATCATTTGATGATTTTAGATCTAGAATAATACTCACTTCTGAATTGAGATCTTTATTAACGACTCTTTCATAGTCAACATTTTTCTTTATTAACTTCTTGTTATAAGGAATCCTCTGTAGAATTGTCTCTTTAGGATTGTTTTCAATTTTAACTCATATATGATCATTTTTATGATGGAAGGATTCTAGGGACACGAATATGGATTATCTAATCAATCAAATCAAAGGATTATATGGATATTAAAGTAGGGATAATCATCATATCATGGCCTTCTGAGTATAGGAAGATATAGCTACTATGATCTTCATATCCATGGAGATTCAATTAAAGAATGATATACATTATTATAACAAAAAAATAGTTGATTAATCTAGCCATGGTAATTAAAAAAATTATATTGGGGACAAAATATTTTCCTTTTTAATTATAGCTTGTAAAAAATTCGTAATATTTCTTGTTATTTATTTTTTTACACGTTTCAAATTCACTACATGTAATAGAAATTTGATCATATTATTAATCTTTATGATATTTTTTATCCTTAAAATTATTATTTTGATAATAAACACACTCTATTAAATCAAATATAATTTTATTTTTATTTTTAACTCTTCTATAATCAAATGTACGGTGATTCTGATTCTTGAATTTTTTAATTGTGTCGATCCGTATGTTCACAAATATACTTTAAGAGGCATCCCATTAGTTTTATTAAGTCTTTTAAAACATAATTTTTAAAACTATAATCCCCTACTACTTCTATATTTTAATCTATATAAGAAAATTATTATGATCTTACAATCATCATTAAGGATATACTTATCCGACTTTAAGAAGAAGGATCATGAATGGGATCAGAAGGAATGTAAAAATATATATTTTGAAATAAAAAATTCCATTACAATTGAATTTATGGAAACTGAAAATTACATATAAAGGTGCAGATTATTTATTTTTTCATGTTTTATCATTTATAATCCTTCAGATATGATTCATTTTTTAGTAAATATGTATTAAGGAATATTGTGGGAAAACATTGTTAGGGGATTATGAAAAATGTAAAATAATTTAGATATCTACATATAAGGAATTCAAGAGTTATGATAAATCTATAGATGATGAAATATTTAAAATTATTAATACTATTTTGATGATGGAATTAATTTGGATGATTTTTTAGTTTCTGTTATATGTAACCCTTGTGTTTTTTATGTAAAAATATTATTTGGGGAAGAATTATATTTTTTTATGAACATAATTATAATGGTATGAAATAACCATTGAGGATAAAAAATATTAATATTTTTTTTTATTTTTCTAAAATATCTAAAATTTTCATAAGGATTATATTAATATAATTTTAGAAAATGGACATCCCGAAGAACCTGTGAAAACCCATCACTTCTAGAAAATATGTGGGAATTGATCCCAGAACAAATGGGCGAAAATAGTGCATCACATACCACTAGTCTATATAAAGTCCTAGTGAGTAAAAAAATTCATTTATTTAAAACATATAATCTATTAAGTATAGGTTTATTTAAGGGAAATTTTTCTTATAGATATCATTGAGATTGGAAAATTATTTTGTGATTTTTTTATTCAGGTTATTTCAAAATAAATTCCCTATTTAGTGAATTTTATAAGGAAATATAAATATAATATTATTTGGAATAAATGTTGAATTTTCATTTCAAGTAAATGATTATTTTATTGTGGAATTTTGGTGATTCATGTAATTTATGAAAATGGTATTCATATCTTAGTGATTATATGATTTAAGTAATTAAATATTTTGAATGAGATATTAAGAGTGATTATTATTGTTTGGAAGTCTATGTTATCAAATACTGGTTATTTTGGGATTAAAATGTATTATATAATAGTTTTATCGAAGAATAGTTATATTATAAATGATCTATGTCCAACTGTGGGTATTATTGTTTAATTTTGCAGATTCAAGTAGTTTTTCATGGCATAATAGTTTTTCTGAATAGTCTAATATTATCCTAACCATTGTTTTCCATAATTTTTAAATACTGGATTACAATACATTTATAATTTTATGAATTTTTTTACCCTTATATGTTTATTATAATTCTTCAATAATAATAAATTCCTCACAAATAGTCATCCATTGGATAAAAACAATAGTGTGTGTTGGAATTTTATTAATGGATGAATGTATAATTTTCTCATAAGTATATATCCATATGTTACTTTTCTATTTATTAAAAAAATTCCATAACTCTATTCACAGGATCTAAAAAAAATCATAATCTATTTAAAATTCTTAGTAATAAATTAAGGACCTTTTAACCCATCAAATATTTATGTTATTAAGATTGTTAACTCTATTAAGAACATGTTTATATATCACTATGTATCAAAACAATTAATTTAAATTTATCTACCATGTCTATTTTTTCCATCCTGGAACCCTTGAATGGGTTATCATAGCTTACCATTGTACCTTACTGTCATTTTTTTGATGTAGATGTTTTTTTAATATTTTTTAAATTTGGTTTTCAACAAATGATATTTTGAAAATTGAAACCCATTGTTTTTACCCCAAGTTAAAATTATGATGACATTATTTATTATTATGGGGATAATGTAACATGAAGAGTTTTTAAAATGCATCATTGTGTACGATAATGTAAAGAAGACGCCACATCATGCTTAAATGAGAAACTAAATATTACTATTTAAATGATTCCATTATAACCTATCAATTATACTAGAGGGTGTGAAAATTATTTTCTAAATTATTAAAATATCCTTAATAAATGTTTTTATAATGAAGTCTTTGGTCACCACATAATAATAAATTCAAATAATCTTTTAAATTAAAAGTAATGTTTTTTTCTGAAATACTATTTAAATGCACATAAGAATTTTTTATATTAATAAATAAAAAACAAAATATTTCATAATTTTAATAAATATATTTATATATAATTTATTTAATAGAATGTTTATCATTCATCTTATTTGTTTTCTAAACATGATATAAGAACAAATACCATTTTACGCATGAATATTTATTTTTCAAAAAGGTCAGTTTTCTGCATTTTGAAGAAGAAAATATTATAAATATAGTTTCTAAACATTTATATATTATATTTGAAATAAATATACTTTCATATTTTATATCATAATATAAAATTTTAATTTGGTTGATATTTTTGTATTTTTTGATAAGTTGCATTTTTTATGAATAGTGAAAAATTTGTGTATTTTAATTGAAAATTTCAATTTTTTCTAATTTATTAATTTTTTATATTATATTTTAGACATGGTTTTGATAATAAATAGTTTATAAATTAATGAATAAATTCAAATTTTTTTCATTGGTATCAATTTCAATTTAAAATTGAATATAAATACATTTCAAAATTTTGAACTATTTTACTTGAAAAACTAATTGTTTCATCCCATCTGGAAGGAATAATATTCAATTAATTTTTGAAAATTAACTGAATTTAGTTTGGTTAAATTTATTACATATTCAGAACTATAAGGTACAAATTTAGAAAATACTTTCAATTTATTTGAGGAAAATTTGAATAGTAAATGTGAAAATTATTATTAGCAATGTTAACGATAAATCTGGTAGTTAATGGTAAATATAATAATATATATTATGCTATTATCCTAAAAAATTTCATAATTTTATTGGATGATTTATTTTATACAAAAATAATCATTAATCCAGCTTTAGGGTCTTGTTTAGCCACTTCGATGACTTTTACCCTTTTATAATATTTTATTCTAAAGAAAAGTCAAAGATTCCATAATTATGTTTTTAAAAATATAAAATTTTTAATATAGGGTTATTTAGATCATATCATATAATATAAATATAATTTAGCAATATAAAATGTTTATATATGTAGGGTCCTGAAAATTCCGAAAAGGGGAAATCCAATTTCTCCAAAACGTGGAATAGGACCGAAGGTGTATCGACTCCTAGCAACAGTATGTGGTCGGTTAGTAGAACCGCCATCCCGCATACGTTATCATTCACGAAATGGTGTTGGAGAACCTACGCAGGCGCAAACCAAGAAAACCACCGATAAAGCTGCCTGTTCTGCTGTCGCGGACCTCGTCGTTCGCAGAAAATAAGCGGAGAGGTATGTGACCGTGGAGAAATCTCGTGAATCTCATTTCCCAAAATCCCTGGTTGATGGAGTCATCCGCGGATGGGGATTCCTTCATGGGATTCCACCAAAAGTGTCATGTGCCCATCAATACAGCCTCTTCGTGACTCTATAAATAGTCACTGAGGGGCACCAAAAATGGACGGATGAAAGGAAGGGTGAAAATTTGTGGGGAGACGCTGGAGAAATCGCTCCCATAGGTAAAGTTCCCCGACCATCAATAGACCCCATATCGTCCACGGATTCCCTCTTTTACGTAGAGGAGAAACCAAACCGTGAACCACATGCAGCTAGCTCCTCCGCAGCCAGCCCTTAGAGGCCATTTCATTCACGGACATCCTAGGCGGCCAGCTTCTACAGGGCCCACCTCCTCCGCGGCCATCTCATCTGTAAGCACTAGTCGCGGACATCGTCTCTTCGGCTACTCCTACACACCTAGACCCTCTACAGCCATCCCCTATGTTGTCAGCTCCTACGCGGCTCGCTCCTCCACGGAAAACCTACGCGGCCAGCTCTGTCATGGCCAGTCCCTCGCAGCTAGCTCCAACGCGGACATGCCCCATACGGAAACCCCATGCACTCACTGGTCCATACAGCGAGGCATGAGCCCCGTACCCCCACTCAGGATTAGTGTCGGGCTGCGTTCCCGGCCCTCTGGGCTAGTCCCATCTCTACCGTCACTCAGCCACCTGAAAAATGGTGACTTCCTCCGCGAAATTTTTGGTCCGGGTCAAAAAAACTTCTATTGTACCCTAATGCCCCTCCAACATCAATCCTATAAATTCCATGAGTCGAGATAATCCTCATGAGACTCCTAAAATCCCATTACGTAGAGCCTATGCTAGGTTCTTATAGAATGGACCGCCCTTGCATAAGTCCTACACCAACCATTGCTAGGTATCTATTACGTAGTCTTCATATCCATATGATGTTAAACTATATGGAAATAGTCCCTGAAACACGAACCGTGATGTCTTTATCCAATCCACATGACTTTAAACTATAGTAGTCATTATGTTATAAACATAGGATGCCTATTTCTCCAAACAAGAGATGCCTTATGCTACATGCATAAGATTCCTAATGTCATGATTGCAGTGGAGTAGTTTCAAGAGTGTTGGAATCTGTTCAATCATTTCATCACTCCACCTCACGATTTTCATGTCCTTCATTTGGATCTTCATACTCTTACATGTCTGAAGGTAAGCCCTAACAGCCTGGTCCCATGCCGCATCGGCTCACCTACCATCCTTGTCCAGTGCCCCATAATACTTTGGACAACACTTCGAGTCAGGTCCTGTGTTTCGAACATGGTTAGTAGTTGACCCTCATTTGTTTGTTCCCAATTCAGGCTAACACGATATGGATACTATGTTTCGAACATGATCAACAGTTACCCTCCTTCGTCAGGCCACCCTCACCATGATCCGAATGTTGGGCATCTGATTCACACTTTTCATCTCCCCTTGTTTGGACTGATTCCAATGCCCTTGACATTATCCATCTTATGAACATGCGCATAGGTGAAAGCCTCAAACCACCAGTGGTTTGGGATGCCATCATTTCCAGACAGGAGGAAGACATTATGGGCTGCTCCATGTGTAAGACCAACTATGCTTCCCACGGATGCATCTTTGGCGATGTGATAGTCATGTCTCCCCTACCTCTTTTATTTTCACATCGAGCCTGACTCATGTGGGCTTAGGGTAAGCACCGACCCTGTCCCTAACATCCTGTGTACTATGAGGACTTTGATCCATGTCAAGGCATGGTATGTAGGAATCCTCCACAAGGTTCAATCCCACCATCCTGCGAACTATGAGGACTTTGATCCATTTCAAGGCATGGTACGTAGGAAGCCTCCACGAGGTTCAAGCCCACCATCCTGCGAACTACGAGTAATTTGATCCATGTCAAGGCATGGTACGTAGAAAGCCTCCACGAGGTTAAATCCCACCATCTTGTGAACTACAAGGACATTGATCCATGTGAATGCATGGTACGTAGGAAGCCTCCACGAGGTTCAAGCCCACCATCCTGTGAAGTATAAGGACTTTGATCCATGTCAAGTCATGGTACCTAGGAAGCTTCCATGAGGTTCAAGCCCACTAACTGGTCGTTCCGAACCCTTTACATCGTTTCACAAACTCTATGGGTAGCCTCAGAGTGTATGCCACATTCACCATCTCATTGGGCCACCTCAGAGTGTAAGCCTCGATCCTTCGCCCCACATGACATTAAAATGCACTACCAAACTACGTGGATTGTCATTCCTCTCATGAGGATATGTAGGAAGCCCACATGATGGGTTCGATCCAAATTCTCAAGTAGTTATCTGGCCCCCCTTGATGATAATAAACTCCAGAGTGCCCATTTTTGAGGATTCAAGCCAGTGTCGTCTCAATGAGTCCAAACTCCCTGGAGTCATTAATCAAATGAGGGTTGGTAAACCATGGGCCTAAATGATTCAAAATCCCTATGTTTAGCTGACCATTTCCAACCAAGAGTAATCCGTTGATACTATTCTTGGGTATAAACCAATTATTCGCGAAGATATGAATATGTCCTAAATCTATAAGAGATTCTCAGAACATGCAATAATTCCCGCCCTAAAAGGGTGCGATGAGCCCGACTTCCCATCGTCTCGACCAATGTGAGTTCTTAAGCATTGCTGGACAAATCACCAAGCAAATTCCTGTCTTTGGAAAGCAGGTCCACGTATCATTGTATATGGAACCATTGGTCATTTTGAATCGAATACTGATAAACTCAATCCGAGATATTGATTGTGGATCAACCCTCTGTAAGATCAACAGTCGGGCATGTTGGTCCACTCTATCCGATTCGTCGTGAAACAATATACATCATTATAATTTACTTTTAATATTTCAGTAAGAAATAATTAAATTAATAACATTCATGATTATGGTGTAGTAATTGTTTAATAAATCGAAATATCAAATAAATGATATTAAAAATATTTAAAAAATAATTTTTTATATAATTAAAGTCGAATAATGCTTTTATCAATTATTTTAACATGTTATTGATGTTTTGTAATAAGTTTTTTTAATTTATCATTTTTTATGTTATTTTCAAAAACATACACAATGAATTGTTTCAAAATTGACATTAACAATATCTTTTAAACAAATAATATATTTTTTAAATGATATAAAATTACTAAAAAAATAAAAATTTGACTATTGATTGGGACATGATTTAAAATTTTTTAAATGACTAATTTTTTTTCGTTTGGAATTTTATAGTAATTATATTGACATTCAAAATGTATACTACATGATATCATGGTAATAGTAAATGGGATTACATAATGGTAAAAAGAAAAATATTAGGAATAAAAACTAATCCACACATTAAAAATATTAATTGGATGAACGATATTCAAACCATTATGATCCTATTTTAGAAATTAATAATTTTGAATCCAATTGTAATATAAAATTAATTTATTAATGTAATATTTTCAGAATTTCCATGAGTTTCAGTCCCATATCATATAAAAGTACACCACTTATTATAATTTACTAAAACATAACAACCTATTTCATTTTTCCAATATCTGATCAAATACCTTCCTAAACTCCCTATCCACAGTATAGATTGCTTATTTTATGCAGAACAACAACCATAGTCGTTATAAGGTTTTAAGAACATGAGATCATCTGAAGAAGAGGTATAACTTTAATCAAGTATTTATCATTTATATCATCTTCTACTTCTCTTTAATATATATAAACCATGATGAAATAAAAACTGAAGTATCCAAAATATACTGAGATGTTATTTTGTTAGTATAATCTCTTAAATCTACCTCTACTTTGATCAAATTGGAAAATAAAATATTTTTTGTATGTACAGTGGACTACCGCCTCATGAACCGATGAAATTCAATTTCCATCACCATCCCTAATACTGGTAATAAGTTTAGAAATATTGTTTTTATATAATTTTGTTGAAATATTTTTTAATATTAGAAACCAATAATTTGGTTTTGTTCTTACATTTCCACGCATAGAAAATGGATAATTCTTTTCTTGTATGTATGTGAACTATCAACTCTACTAGGAGATGCGATTCTTTTTTAATCACGGAATAAAATATATGATATATAAAATTAGAATTAAATGATTAATATCACATATATGGTATTATTATCAATTTGTTAATATGAAATGAAATGTTTATTCTTTCTATAATGATCATTGAAAAAAGAAAATGTCACTCATGTGGGCGTACAACCTATCGTCTACATGATTGTTACATAGTTATTTTTTCAAAACATAATGTAATGGTTTGAGTTGAAGGTATAATTTACGAAAAATAATTAAAATAAATACATTACTATTATTATATAGGTGATTTTCTAATGACCACTTGGACTATAGATATCAAAATAAAGTCATTTTTCACTGAATTAACAAATACATTTAAAATATCTAACATGAAATTACATTATAAAGTAATTATTATAACATGATAATTAGTTATATAAAAGGAATAATAAAATGTAAAATGGTTTTAATTAATGTAAATGATTAATATATATTTATTATTTAGAAAATTAAATATTGTACATGATTAGTTGGACTCAATATAGGTGACATTATTTTAAAATCATCATTTAATGATACTCTTTCAACTTTTCAAAAAAGTCCATAACGAATGTTTTTTATCAATTTCATCATGAATAGAATTTATCTCTTTTCTTCACCTTCATGTTTCTATTCTTCCCTTAAATTTTTTTTTCAAATAATGTATTTTCAATTATTAATGCATAGCTTTGTGAAAATGAAAATTGATTTCAAAGAGGAAAATTATTTTTTATTTCAAACACAATTTCTGTGTTATTGTTTTGTTATTGTTCAGGTGAATGTTTTATGAGTACAGGTGGTTCCATGATAAATTATGTAAAGGAATTCCCATTATATCTCTCTAATTCCTTGGATAATGTCGTGGAGTTAACCGATAGAGTTTCTCTTACGAGATTATGGATATATAAAAATGGGGCTATTCCAAATTTGATAATGAAGGCTACAACCTATGTGTCCACGAAAGAAACAAAAAATATAATATATATATATATTTATTTATTATGCCACAAGATACCTTTCTTATTTAAATTTTATATTATTTTTTACATAAAAACAAATGTTTTTATTATGTAATATACAAATCATATGTTTTATGGTTTAAAAGTGTAATTGTGTGAATATATTTTACTGGGATTATAATTTTTCGTAGACAAAAATTTCTATTTTTTTATGTCCCTTAGTGAGATTTTGTGTCAATCCTAAGATTTTGACTTTTTGTTACACAATATAAGAAATAATTTAATAAAGGATGAAATCATGGGGATAATTGGGAAGACAATTTATGAAGAAAATTTATGATTTATTTTAAAGAGTTTTATTTCTTGAAAAAATGGATAATGAGTATACGTGTTCACTTGTAATGTATGGGTTTATATTGTAATATATTTTCCTATTTCTCTAAAACCCTAAACTAAAATTATCTTCTAATGTGAATTCTAGTTCAAAAAAATAAAATATTCGATGTAAAAGGATATTTATTTATAGCATCTAAGAAGAAATATTTTTTATCATGTAAAGAATATAAATTATCACTAATATCCAAATTAAATCATATAATATTAAATGCGGAAAACTGTATATATTAAGGATATATGTTTTATGTATTAAATTATTAATTGAACATAATATATATATTTGGGTGAAATGTAATTTCCAATGATCACAATAATGTGAAACTGTAATGGGAAATTTATTAATTATAATAATTAATTAAGAAAGAGATTTTCAAAACATTCCCCAATAAAATTTATCATAAATCATATTGAGAAAAATAATCAAGATATAAATAATAAAATTCCCATTTGGGTTATAAGTTAAATAAATGGTTGATTTAATTGCATAATCTAATATAATAAATATTTCTTTAAAAATATTCTTGGGGAATATAATCATTTCACATTAAAAAAATTTAATTAAAAAGTAATAATTATTTTGAAATTAAATTTATTTAAAAATAATTGTAGTGTCCCAACCCAAGAAAAACTGAAACAGCTCTCTCAGCTTGTTGGAAACTATGCCTCAAGAACACCTCCTCATATGCTATAGTCATCCAATGAGAATTGAAGGAAAAATAGAGGTACATTAGAACTATTATACCCTCTGAATAAGTAAACAATATAGAAGAATGAATAAAAAATATATGATGTGGAATATTATAAATATTGATGGTATGTAATAAATAGAACAATACTCATTCATGAAAATAATCTAATATTCCAGTAATTAACATTCAATAGGTGATACATAAAATTCATTGATAAAAAAATAAAAAAATACTTTCAAGGAAATCAACATGGGAATCCTAGGCACTAACCACATCCTATGATCCTAAGATCCCTTGTAAGAGCATAACAACATAATGAATTAATTGTGTTCTTGGAATAGTAATCTGTTGATATATTTTTGGGTACCAATGGAATGCTGAAATAGATTGTGACATATATTAAGAATCCCACAACCAAAATTTTTTATATTAATGATCTATGTGTATATAAAATAAGTAGTGTGCAGGTAAATAATGTATATTCCAGTGCATAAAACCATAAATATAAGCAATTTAGTTTAGGTTCCTCAAGGAAACATCATCGACTATATATACCTAATCCTAAATGAGAATATCTCTAAAAATTCCATTATATAAATTTACTCATTAAATGGAGTATACATTTAGAGATATTCATGAACTATGTTGGACCAATGGATTATATCCCAAGTGTCCACATTTGGATAAATATAATAAGTTTTACCTTTTAATTATTGGATGTGATTAATTAATATCTTTAACAGTTTGGGAATAAATGCACATGATTCATAATGTAATGCATTACATTATAATAGATTCAATGCCTAGGAATCATAAGGTAAGGTACACCAAACATAAAGATAATTTGAGGACCTGGCCCCAGAACACCCGTACTCGGTGCCTTCAGAACATGATGTTCCATTTATTACAAGGAAATTCACTAATAAATTACACATCATGTCCCATAGAGAGGATCAAATTTTCTTTTGGTTCTGGGAAACCAGCCACATATGTCTTACAACATTAACTCATACTGATTCCTGAAGATTTTTGATAAAAAAACGTAGGGTGAGCATGTGAATGCCCAGTAAGCGGTTTTTAAAAATAAACCAATACAAATTTTGAAAACATTATTTAAAACTTACCATAATACATTTCTCTTAATTTAAAGTTGTAACACATGATACATATCATAAGAGTTCTTAATTAAGAATGTACCAATACAATTACAAGTATACGTGATGATCATTTGGAGTAATAAATAAAATACGATCCAACATGTATGAAATATGAGTATTTATGGACAAATTGAATAGCTAAGAGTAGGTAATAATTAGTGTTGTGCGTAAATGAGACAACTAAAATTTCATATATTGAATACTAATTCACTGATTGCTTAACATATGTCATTCCATAGGCTTTTTGTTTTCTAATACTTATAAGTACTCTCTCGTAACCGTGGATATTCTATTATTCGAATATTCATTAGGTTAATTAATTATCATAAGAATAATCAGAGAATGTATAATTCCAAACATCTATGTTAAGGCCTTGTTCCATGACCTAGGGGATACTAGTGACCGGACCCCAAACCTGGAGAGCATCTGTAACCGGACTCTAACCCGGAGGTCTTACTTTTACCAGTAACCAACCCAGAGGGTTTACTTTTACCAATCGCCAACTGAGAACAAACTAAGACAATACATTCTTCATATGTCAGATCAGGTTGTATATTTAAGGTGTCATATAACACCTTAAATAATTAAATTTTATTTCATATTTCTCAAGGTGTACAATACCACTTTGAGTAATTTGATTTCTTATCTTATTATCATGTTATGCCACATGGATGCATTCTTGAGTGAAACTATAAAATTAAAAATGGAAAATGAAACCATTTAATCCATAAATATATACTATGAAAGATAACATTGACGATATGGTAGTAGGAGTTTATTGAACTCATACATGGTTAATTAAACATTCTTTTCACTAGATAGCAAGAAGGTTTGAACCAGGAAAAACCTAATTCCCAAATTTATTAATAAAAATAAAAGGCAGAAAAGTAGAGCAAAGCACAAGTCATCTTACATCACATCATCACCAAATTCATTCTTACCTCCATAGTCTGAAAACTCATCATCCGGTCAAGCTGACTCCCATTTTGAGGACTCAAACTTCCTCATCATCTCCAGATATTGCATGTTGTGATGTAACATTTCTTGAGATAACTTAGGTTTGGTTGGGAGATCCCCTTCACGAGCTTTCATTGTTGCCTCTCTGCCCATGCCAGACCTGGTTGCCATTGGTTTAGGCATGTTAGAGTAATCTCTCTAAGGACGTCGCTTGATTTTGGTAGACCTATCTATCGCTATTTCTGATTGCTTCATACTCCTTCACTGAACAATATTACTGTAACTGGGAATCACATTTTCTTTTCCACTTTCCAAAACATCTCCCCATTTCTCAGGGAGATTAGAGTCATTCATGGCATACGGCTCAACCTTACTGTCCTTTGAAGAACCATCATATACCACTAGTGCAAGAGATTCAGTACCAACCAGGCATGCACTCTCATCCACCTCAACTTGTATTGATTCCTCATTCTCAAGAATATCAAAGATGTTTTTTAAGCAAAAAGAAGGTACATTTTTAACATAATTTTCAAATAACTTACCATTTTCGATTTCCTCAGGATCTCCATTCGACATTTGACCACTTCCTGTATATTGGAAGCATTCTATACCTGGCCGATGGGTGTCAATCTTGGCAGGGAAAGATAGTTCTTCAGCATCAATGATCATCTTGTCACCTGCTCCCACCTTCTCATGACCATCCAGAACACCAAGATCCATTTTAAATTTCCCAAAAACCTCCACTACATTCGGCCCTGGATCAAGAATTTAGAACTTCCTTCTCCACATTGGCTGTATGAACAGCATGCACATGCTGCGCTTCTGTAGGACCACCAGGAGGATTGGGGGGGGGGTCGGTCTTGCGTCCATCCAACGGACCTGTGAGTCCACTACTAGAAGCAACAGCACCAGAAATACCTCCATCGCGATCCTCAGTATCTATTTGAAGCATTGGTTCACCGGCGTTCATGGTTATATCATCCATGTTCTTCCTCCCTTGCTTGACAACATAACAATGGACATCCAGATGACCAAGCCCGCGACAAGCCGAGCAATAATCAACCCAAGACTCAAATGCAACAGGATGCATTAATCTAAACACTTCACCAACCGTGATCCAAATCCATTCAACAGGCGGCTTTTCACTAGATACAATTACTAAAGCACAAAAAATAGTGGGAGAAAATGTGTTTTCCATATGAGATGTTAAACTGAAATGTAACGAACCAAAGTTTCATTAATGAAAAACCCCTCTTGATCCAGTTAAATGTTTCTTTATGAAAAATGTTTTTTATAAGATGTCAACTTCTTTAGTTTTACGTTTATATTTGTGACCGTTACTTTTATAGCCGCTGAATAGTGATCATCTGAGTAGTATAAATATAAGGCATTAACGAACCCATTTCTACTCAGACAAAGGAAGCGATGGCCTCATCCAGTAGAATTGCCCCTTACGAAGCCCATTTGTCAGAGTTCGGAAAAGAGGTGGCATCTTTGGGATTTGCCCTTGACCAAGCCCAAGCTGAGCTTCATCAAGTCAAGCTCGAACGTGATCGTCTACAGGAGAAGTGGAAGTTGATTGAAATTACCACTCGAGCGATGTTATCCGAGCTGCCCCAAGAGTCTGTCACCATCGCACACCTTACCCTTAGGTCTTATGCAGCTATTTTAAGGGGTTATGTAACAAATAAGTAGCACCATGTTCACGTACATTATTTTTGTATATAATAATGAATATAATTTCTAGTCATTTTTATACATTGTAATTAGTTTTTAAAGTACAAATGGTGTTTTTATTTATTATTTAATGAAGAATTATAATTTATTAAATTAAAGGAATTTTTTTAATTAAAAAATATTTTAATAAAATATTATTATTAATATTACATTAATTTTTATTAAATATAAATGATCTTATAATTTTATGAATGCAATTAAATTTTTTATTAAGGTTTGGAAGACATTTCTGTCAAAACCCGTGAATTTTTTTAAAAGTGAAAATTCACATATTTAGAAAATTATTTACATAAAATAAATATTATTTTTGTAATCACGACGTTGAAATTATCCAACGGAGAATTTTTCATAATTTTCTGAGACAGTCAAATTTTTGGGTAAAAATTAAATACCATTTAAATATATAATGTGTTTTATGACATCATAATGACCCAATGGTGATGTAATAAAATACCATAATCCTTATGTTTGGCCAATATGTGTTTTATCATTAAAATAATGAGGTTTTGGGTTTGTTTGAATTACTTTTAAAAGCATTAATGGAGCCCTCAAGACTTTTTCAACACTTCGCCTTTTTAAATTAATTTCCAAGGGAGTGTGAATCACCTCCACATAAGCAACCCTAATTTTTTAATATGTTCGGAACTTGGCCTTTAAAATATTGTTTTCCTCTTTCCTTTTCCAGAAACCATGGGCAAATACCATGTGATGGTTTGTGGTTTGGATTATTTTAATATAAGGGGTCCCAAACATAAATAATAAAGAATTCTCTCACCTTTCCTATATAAACCCACCCAAACTCCCACTTCCTCCTCACTAAAATCCCTTGGAGTCTGTCCAACTTCTGCCCTACTCTCTCTAGAATCCTCCAAAGGTGCCCCAAGCTCCCAAGAAGCCTCTCACAAGCCTCTCTCTAGCCTTTGGAAGCACACTTCCATGTAAGGGTTTTTTCTTCCTTTCTCAATTTTGTCAATTTTATTTAAGTTGTATTGCCCATTTAATTTCAATTATGAATATTGGGGTATGGTTTTTCACCTCCCACATACTGACCTCTTATTTTTTGAATGATGGGAGAACCCTTTCTCTCTCATTAAATGCCTCCCATGTACACCCGTTACTATGCCGAAATTCCGAAAGGAACTTCTCTCTCTTCTTTTACATTCAAGCAATACTTTTGTATCATGAAACTAAATTCCATTTATATTGTTGGGACATGTATATATATGATCTGATTACTATACATTACATGTAAATATGTTGAGAAACCCTTTTCTCTCTCATCAACCTTTTTTATGAATTCTTATGTCACGCCATTACGCTGCTGAAATCGCACCGATTTTGTAAGCCAATGTCTTTGTGTAGTGAATACCATGCCCATTTCTCCATCAAGGGTATTCACCTTTATGCACATTTACATATTGATTATAAAGATTCATGTATGAATTCCACATTCCTCTATCGTGGAAGAAATGATTATGTTTTATGAATCCATGTTTTATGATCCATGTGGAACACTTATGCATGAAATGAAATGTTTAAGAAGGGTGCACCCTTTATAGTTCTCCAATGCATTGGGTAAAGTATAGTATCATGATACGTCATGTGCAATGAGTTTTTTTACTCATGCTAATTCAAGTGCAACGAGGGTTTACTCGTGCATCAAGTACAATGAGGGTTTACTCATGCTCCATGTGCAATGAGCTTTGGCTCATGCTAATTCAATGTTAAGTGTTGTTGACACATTTCCATGTTATGATTATCATGATTTATCATTCCTTTATTTTCATGTTTCTCTTATTCTCTATTGACATGCCTATTGCCTAACATGTATTGTACTCCTCATGTTATTCATTGTGTACTCCCTTACTGGGCTTTATAGCTCACCCTTTTCTTTTGCATGTCCTCAGGTTATCCCATTCAATGCTAAGTATGAAGGAATGTAGTGGTCATGTAAAGGAAGTATTCAATAAAGATGTTGAATTTCAAGTTTAAAGTTTTTATGTAATGATCCTATGCCCCAAAGACGCTAAACCTCTCGATCTTATTTGTTGTATCAAGTGAAGTTTTATGTAATAAATCATGTTTAAGTTGTAATAAAAAGCAGGGTTGTCATAGTTGGTATCAGAGGATAGGATTGGTTATTTTTGGGATTAGGAAACCCTAGTAAAGCCTTAGATACAAGACTAAGCATAATAAAATCATCCCTAAGTTTTGTTAAATACTAAGTAAGTGGTTTATCAAACAAATACATCCCTGTCTGGATACGAGCAGGTAGAGGCGGCTCTGGCACAGATGTATCCGAGGGGTAAAACACGAAAACACCGCTTTGAGCTAGACTCGAATGGGAACAGGTGCACGACAACGGGCCTTGCTGCACTATTGGTTACGACACTCCTGGGGGATATCTTTTGATAAATTCACAATCTTTGTATGAACCCTTATTAAGGGAAAAATGCCCCTAAGAATATATGTTAGAAGGAAGATCATGAAAAGCCTGGATTGAATCCTATAGACTCATGAGTTAAATAGATTAAAGTTTATTTATAAGTCATCAACTTTTGTCTTTGGATTACCCTTTATGTGTTACCCCTAACTTTCCTTTTATTCCAGCCAATGGCCGGTAATATGAGAACTCGGTCTAACAACCGTTGTGAAGATCAGTGTGATGATTATACTTATGAGATGCCCAATCCAATGGGAGCGGGAATCGCAAACTTTGTCACGCTTATCTCTCAGCTAACTCAAGTTTTGAATAGAAACACTGTTCAAGAGGAACGTTCAACCCCCCCCCCCCCATGAAAGAACAAGTCGCTATCGAGAGATTCATGAGACAAAGGCCTCCTACTTTTAGTGGATCATCTGATCCCATGATCGCTGAACAATGGATCAACTCCATTGAAAAGATATTCTTCATCCTCCAATGCTCTGAAAAAGAGAAGGTTCTCCTGGCGGCTTATCGTATGGAGGGTGAAGAAGATCAATGGTGGACGCTGATCAAAAATACGAAGCCTGAGGAGGAGATCGAGGCTTTGTAATGGAAGGAATTCCGGAAGATTTTTTTCGATAATTATTTTCCACGCACCATCCATCTTAAGATGGAAAGAGACTTCTTCTCCCTCAAACAGAAAGATGAAGAATCTGTGGGAGCGTACGAGGCAAAATTCACAAGGCTTGCACGATACGCTTCCGACTTTGTCGTTACCCCTGAATGAAAGGTTGACTGCTTTTTGGTGGGCTGAAGCCTAGCTTGCGGAAAGCATTAGCGATCCGTGACTTCGACAGCTATGAGGAAATTGTCCGATGTGCCCTCAAGGTTGAAATGGAGATCAGAGAATCACAGGGGTATCATGGGGACAAGAAGCGTAAGGTGGAATTCAATGATGGTGGTCCGATGGATAAATCCAACGGCGCTAAGAAATTCCAGCACCCCACTTTCCAAAAGTGTGGAAAGAAGCACATTGGAAATTGTCTTAGGGGGACAATAAAATGCGTCAAGTGTGGAAGAGAAGGGAACCTAGCTGTTAACTGTCAGCAAGAAGGACCCGCGACTACGACAGAGGAGAGGAATGCTCCGTTCGAACCTCAACACGTTGTTCAATGCTACAAATGAAATGAACCGGGTCATTTTGCAAATCAGTGCCCTAATCCAAGGGTTATCTGAGGCAACTAGCAACCTCCAAGACAGCAAGGAAGAACTTTTTCCATCACTTCTGCCGAAGTGAACCCCAACAACGAAGTGGTGACAGGTACGCTAGTTATTCATTCAAGAATAGCGATCATAATTTCTGATTCTGGTTCTACGCATTCTTTTATATCTCGAATATTTAGTAGAACAATCACAGTACCACCACAAATCCTGGAGGTAAAGATGTCAGTGAGTACGACAAATGGGGAAATCATTGCAATCCATGAATATAAGTCCTCCTCTGTTATAATCTGTGGATTGAATTTCCCAGCGAACCTCATCATACCCCCTTTGGTGGAATTTGATGCAATTCTTGGCATGGATTGGATTTCCTTATATAGAGCCAACATAAATTGTCGGGAGAGGGAAATCACACTCCATATGGAGAATCGACCCCCGATTCTTTACAAGTTTCAGGAGGAAGATGAATCTCATTTAGCTCTATCATCTCAAGCATTGATATTACTGCCTTATGAGGACGCATATATGGCTCAGATGATTGAGTCCAAAGAAGAAACCACCCTTGAAAAATGCCTATTGTGAGGGAATTCGCGGAAGTATTTCCTGAGGGACTTCATGGTCTTCCTCCAAGAAGAGATGTTGAGTTTTCAATTGATCTTATACCTGGGGCGCTACCAATATCCAAGACTCCATATAGAATGGCTGTTGTTGAGCTTGAAGAGCTGAAGAAACAACTACAGGAGAATCTGGTTAAAGTGTTTATACGCCCAAGTGCATCACAATGGGGTGCACCAGTCCTCTTCGTCAAGAAAAAGGATGGGTCAATGCGGCTTTGCATCGATTATCGTGAACTTAACAAAATCACGATAAAGAACCAGTATCCTCTCCCAAGAATCGATGACTTGTTTGATCAGCTGCGTGGAGAACAATACTTCTCCAAGGTCGACTTGCGGTCGGGATATTATCAAGTAAGGGTGAAGAAGGAAGATATCCCCAAGACTGCTTTTCGTACAAGGTACGGGCACTATGAATTCATAGTAATGCCTTTCGGACTCACCAATGCTCCAGAAATATTCATGGACTTGATGAATAGAGTCTTTAGATATTACCTAGGGAAATTTGTGGTACTCTTTATAGATTATATTCTTATATACTCCAAAACCAAGGAGGACCATGAGGAGCATTTAAGAACTGTACTGGAGACTTTGCGCAAGGAGAAGCTCTATGCCAATTACAGCAAGTGTGAGTTCTGGTTGAATGAAGTCTCATTCTCGGGCCATATCATCACAAGCAATGGGATATCTGTGGACCCCTCCAAAACAGATGCAATTGAGGGATGGCCGAGGCCAACATCGGTAAATGATATCCATAGCTTCTTTGGGTTAGCTGGATATTATCGACGGTTTGTGAGAAATTTCTCACGATTGTCCACCCCTCTTACCAAGCTAACTCGAAAGGGAGTAAAGTTATCTTGGAGTGATGAATGCGAACAAAGCTTCAAGGACTTGAAAAGGAAGCTTATCACTGCACCCGTGCTCACTTTACCCACAAGTGGGGAGCTTTTTGTGGTATTCAGTGATGCTTAGAAGAAGGGATTAGAATGTGTGCTGATGCAGAATGATAAAGTGATATCCTATGCCTCATGGCAATTGACAATCCATGAGCGAAACTATCCGACGCATGATCTGGAGTTGGCGGCGGTGATCTTTGCCTTGAAAATCTTGCGGCATTATCTCTATGGAGAGAAATGTGAGATATATACTGAACACAAGAGTCTTAAATATATATTCACACAGAAAGAGCTTAATATTCACCAGAGAAGATGGATAGAGCTCATCAAGGATTATGACTATTCAATACATTACCACCCTGGGAAAGCAAACAAGGTGGCGGATGCCCTAAGTAGAAAGGATCCAGCTATTCTATCAATGATGAGAATTGAGAAGGATCCAATCTACTTAGACTTGATGAAGATGGATGTGGGAATCATAAAGAAGGGAAAATCATCAATCCTTTCAAAAATGATTTCTCAACCATCTCTTTTGGAATGGATAAAAGATGCTCAAAAGGATGCTGCAGGAATCCAAGAAAAAGTGGAAGCTATCAAAAAGGGAAAATCCTCAGAGTTTAATGTTAATGAAGAAGGAATCGTGCGGTTTGGGAAAAGAATATGTGTTCCATCAAGTTCGGAGCTGAAGAAGGAACTTTTGGATGATGCACATAGTTCAAATTTCTCTATTCACCTAGGGAGCAAAAAGATGTATCGAGATCTCCGAGAAAACTTTTGGTGGGATAATATGAAGAAGGAGATCATTGAATATACATCAAAGTTCCTGGTGTGTCAGCAAGTGAAGGAAGAGAGGAAGAAGTCTAAGGGGATGATGAAACCATTGCCCATACCAGAATGGAAATGGGAGAACATCACCATGGACTTTGTCAGTGGACTTCCAAGGACATCGAAAGGAAACAATGCAATCTGGGTTGTTGTGGATCGTCTTACAATGACTGCACACTTTATTGTTATTCGAGAGGACTTCTCTTTGGATCAACTAGCACAGATATATATCAGGGAAGTGGTACGGTTGCATGGAGTACCACTATCTATTGTGTCTGACCGAGATCCCAGATTTACCTCTATGTTTTGGAAGAGTCTTCAACATGCTCTGAATACTGAACTGAACTTCAGTACGGCCTATCATCCTCAAACTGATGGCCAATCCGAGCGAACTATCCAAACACTCGAGGATATGTTGAGAGCGAGCTCAATGGAGTTTAAAGGAGGATGGGATCAACATCTTCCTTTAGTTTAGTTCTCTTATAATAATAGTTTCCACTAGAGCATCCAAATGGAACCATATGAAGCCCTGTATGGGAAAAGGTGTAGAACACTGGCATGTTGGGATGAGGTCGGTGAACGTAAGCTGCTTGGACCAGAAATGGTCGAAGAAATGGTGGAGAAGGTGAAAACCATTCAGCAGCATATCAAGACAGCCCAGAGTCGACAGAAGAGTTATGTAGATAATCGTCGACGAGACCTTGAGTTTAAAGTTGGAGACATGGTGTTTTTACGCATATCTCCGTGGAAGAAGGTCATGAGGTTTGGAAATAAAGGGAAGTTAAGTCCAAGGTACATCGGCCCCATCGAGATTCTTGATCGTGTTGGGGTTGTGTCCTATCGACTATCACTTCCACCTACTATGGACAAGGTGCATGATGTCTTCCATGTATCCCTTTTAAGGAAGTACATACCAGACCCTTCACATGTACTCTCTTCCGAGGTGGTACAATTAGAAGATGATCTTTCTTATGAGGAGCAACCAGTGAAGATCTTAGATCGTAGAGAAAAAGTTCTATGAAATAAGACAATGCCCCTCATTAAGGTGTTGTGGAGAAACCACAAGTTTGAAGAAGCAACTTGGGAGTCGGAGGATATGATGAAGCTAAGTTACCCACATTTGTTTTAGTGTGGGAAAAGGAAAATTTCGAGGGCGAAATTTCTTAAGGGGGGAATGTTGTAACGACCCAAAGTTTCATTAATGGAAAATCCCTCTTGATCTAGTTAAATGTTTCTTTATGAAATTTTTTTTTATAAGATGTCAACTTCTTTAGTTTTACGTTAAGATTTGTGACTGTTACTTTTATAGCCATTGAACAATGATCATATGAGTAGTATAAATATAAGGCTTTAACGAACCCATTTCTACTCAGCCAATGGAAGCGATGGCCTCATCCAGTAGAATTTCCCCTTACGAAGCCGATTTGTCAGAGCTCGGAAAAGAGGTGGCTTCTTTGGGCTTTGCCCTTGACCAAGCCCAAGCTGAGCTTCATCAAGTCAAGTTCGAACATGATCGTCTATGGGAAAAGTGGAAGTTGATTGAAATTACCACTCGAGCGATGTTATCCGAGCCACCCCAAGAGTCTGTCACAATCGCACACCCTACCCTTAGGTATTATGCAGCTATTTTAAGGGGTTATGTAACAAATAAGTAGCACCATGTTCATGTACATTATTTTCGTATATAATAATGAATATAATTTCTAGTCATTTTTTATACATTGTAATTAGTTTTTAATGTACAAATGGTGTTTTTAGTTATTATTTAATTAAGAATTATATTTTATTAAATTAAAGTATTTTTTTAATTAAATAATATTTTAATAAAATATTATTATTAATATTACATTGATTTTTATTAAATAAAAATGATCTTATAATTTTATGAATGCAATTAAATTTTTTATTAAGGTTTGAAAGCCATTTCGGTCAAAACCTGTGAATTTTTTTAAAAGTGAAAATTCACATATTTAGAAAATTATTTAGATAAAATAAATACTTTTTTTTGGAATCAGGACGTCGAAATTATCCAACGGTGAATTTTTCATAATTTTCTGAGACAGTCAAATGTTTGGGTAAAAATTAAATACCATTTAAATATATAATCTGTTTTATGACATCATAATGACCCAATGGTGATGTAATGAAATACCTGAATCCTTATGTTTGGCCAATATGTGTTTTATCATTAAAATAATGAGGTTTTGGGTTTGTTTTACTTACTTTTCAAAGCATTAATGGAGCCCTCAAGACTTATTCAACACTTTTCCTTTTTAAATTAATTTCCATGGGAGTGTGACTCACCTCCACATAAGAAACCCTAATTTTTTAATAAGTTCAGACCTTGGCCTTGTAAAATATTGTTTTCATCTTTTCTTTTCCAGAAACCATGGGCAAATACCATGGGATGGTTTGTGGTTTGGATTATTTTAATATAAGGGGTCCCAAACCTAAATAATAAAGAATTCTCTCACCTTTCCTATATAAACCCACCCAAGCTCCCACTTCCTCCTCACTAAAATCCCTTGGAGTCCGTCCAACCTCTGCCCTACTCTCTCTAGAATCCTCCAAAGGTTCCCCCAGCTCCCAAGAAGCCTCTCACAAGCCTCTCTCTAGCCTTTGGAAGCACACTTCCAAGTAAGGATTTTTTCTTCCTTTATCAATTTTGTCAATTTTATTTAAGTTTTATTGCCCTTTTAATTTCAATTATGAATGTTGGGTTATGGTTTCACACCTCCCACATACTTCCCTCTTATTGTTTGAATGATGGGAGAACCCTTTGTCTCTCATTAAATTCCTCCCATGTACACCCTTTACTATGCCGAAATTCCGAAAGGAACCTCTCTCTCTTCTTTTACATTCGAGAAATACTTTTGTATAATGAATCTAAATTCCATTTCTAATGTTGGGACATGTATATATATGATCTACTTACTGTCCATAACATGTAAATATGATGAGAAACCCCTTTCTCTCTAATCAACCTTTTTTATGAATTCTTATGTCACGCCGTTATGCTGCCGAAATCGCACCGATTTTCTAAGCCATTGTCTTTGTGTAGTGAATACCACGCCCATTTCTCCATCAAGGGTATTCACCTTTATGCAAATTTACATATTTATTACAAAGTTTCATGTATTAATTCCACATTCCTTTATCGTGGAATAAATGATTATGTTTTATGAATCCATGTTTTATGATCCATGTGGCACACTTATGCATGAAATGAAATGTTTAAGAAGGGTGCGCCCTTTATAGCGCTCCAATGCATTGGGTAAAGTATAGTACCATGATACGTCATGTGCAATGAGTTTTTTTACTCATTCTAATTCAAGTTCAATGAGGGTTTACTCGTGCTTCAAGTGAAATGAGGGTTTACTCATGCTCCATGTGCAATGATCCTTGGCTCATGCTCCATGTGCAATGATCCTTGGCTCATGCTAATTCAATGTTAAGTGTTGTTGCCACATTTCCATGTTATGATTATCATGCTTTATCATGCCTTTATGTTCATGTTTCTCTTATTCTCTATTGATATGCCTATTGCCTAACATGTATTGTACTCCTCATGTTATTCATGGTGTACTCCCTTACTGGGCTTTATAACTCACCCTTTTCTTATGCATGTCCTCAGGTTATCCCATGCAATGCTAACTAAGAAGGAATTTAGTGGTCATGTAAAGGAAGTTTTCAATAAAGATGTTGTACTTCAAGTTTAACGTTTTTATGTAATGATCCTAAGCCCCAAAGACACCAAACCTATCGATCTTCTTTGTTGAATCAAGTGAAGTTTTATGTAATAAAGCATGTTTAAGTTGTAATAAAAAGAAGGGTTGTCATATGAAAACTATTTAACATAAAAAATATTTATTCCATGAATGGAAATACATGTTATTTAATATGCTGCTATGAATTATCAGTGATCAAACAATTAATCTACATCATGACTGAACTAAAAAAATTCACCGCAGTTAAAAAAACATTAGGTGAGCCTAACATGATTTCATGGTTTAAACACCCTTTTTATCCTTTAATATTATATGGTCAAATCAAAAGTTTATATTCATTTTAATCATAAAACACCATCAGGTCAAACTTATAATAACATTGAATCATGAAATTATATCAAAGCTCATATCATTAAATGTTCCTTAACTAAAACCAGATTGACATACTTTATACATTAGGACAGACACTTTTATGTGAATACCTCTTGGTTTGGATTATATAGAGACTACTATTAATTAATGTCTTACAAGTATTAATTAAATCACTTCATTAATTAATCCATTATTAGAAAAAAATTATTACACCATTATTAAAAAACCAAAACATCTTATGTCATAACATATTTGACCATATAAACATATATAATCATAAAAGTTATTTGTGTATATATATATATTTCATAAAGAAAGGAGTTATTTCATTAACTTTGCATCACACGAAGATATGAAGGTCCAAGAATTGGGTATTTAAGTACCTTCTCACAATCTGTAATAATAAACATTCATTCCTAAATTTATAAACTAAAATTTACAACAAATGCCTATACATATATACAGTACATAATTATGTTTTGCTTGTATTAAAATACTCTCATATGTTTTCTCATCCTATTGAAAAACAGATTACATTGGTTCGGTGTAAGTAAATGTTTTACCTAAACCATAGGACTATATCTATATTTTCATGTATATATACTCTCAATGAAATGAGACAAAGAATAATTAAAACCATTAAATTGGTCAAAGGTGGAGGAGAACTTGATGGAGTGTGGCTGGAACTTGCCGGGGGTTTCAGCGGGGAAAAGAACTGAGGATTCCAAGGGTGCAACCGATTATCGTATAAGCTAAAGAAAAATATACGTAACATTTAATACCACCATTGAGAAAACTAAGTCAAACTGGTCCATTAATTGGCCAGGGAAGACGTATGGAAAAGGGGGACAAGAAGGGTCCACCCAACTGTCAAGGTTGAAGAAAATAAAATGAATGGTGCAAAGGGGTGTAGGTTTTGGTGCAGCGCACTCCATGGGGAAGAAGAAGATGACATAGTGGGGTGAAACCAGGAGAAAACCGGATGGTTGTGATTTTATTCGACCATGATCTGATGGTCAGAGTACATCCAAATTTTATAAAGGTGATGAATGGTTTAGAATGATCTGTGGAATGATCTGGCAACTCACAATCATCGCAGAGTTTTAAAAACCTCAACGCTCATGACTACATCGCACCGGATCAAATGGTCCATGAAAAACAAAGAGAGTATTGCGGCTTCCAGGGATCAAACCCCAGATCGAAAACAACAGCCCATATTGTGCACAACACAATCCAACAATCTGTATTTAATCCCATGTGATTTTTAATCGTCCCACATCAAAACGGAAAGGGGTTTGGCGGTTATTTATAACCACAAACCTCTCGCAACATCACTGATGATGAAACACACACCAGGGAGCCTTAAATGTAGGCTCCCACCTTCCCCCCGTAGGCTTTAGTCCAACCCTACCTAGCTGTGACCCTTCACCCACAGCGGCACGCCCATGCGCTCCTTCTCTCGTGCGCCCTTCAGGGAACCTATGCCCAATATTGGGCTGACCTTGGCTTGGGCTGAGGGCTAGGCTCTACCACTATGCCTAAGCTGCCTCCCTTAGCCCTACCATAAAGGGTTGGCCCTTACGAGCCCATTATTTTTATAAAAACTATCTTAAAAATATCATCATGTCTTATAAAAAATATATTTTTTTAAAACATATAAAAATTATTCTTTTGGACATGATATTCACTTAAAAAATCAGAGGCTAATGAAAAAAAATTAAATTTTGTCATTGCTCAAATCATTTACAAAAACAAAAACTTTAACGTACAAATTATAAATTGATATTTAATAAAAATACATAATAATTATTATACTAGTATTATTGAAAACATATTTTATTCAAAAACATAATTTAATTTGAGGAAATTAAACAAAAATTTTAACACTATTTAAGAAATGAAAATCATTAAAATGTAATTAAAATATTTTCAAGTTGTATTGAATTTCTTATTATATTTCAATCTTAAGTGTAATTAAAATCATTATATCGTTGTTAGGGTTCATCTTATAATTTTGAAATTCATAATGTAAATGTTGGAAAACTAAGTTGTACTTAATTGTTCTCTAGTAAAATCACCACAAGGATAATGACTATAATTATAGACATGGGATTTGCAACGGTTACAAAAGGTAACAGTCGAGTTAATGCATTATAAAACCATTATTTAGGGTTCCCCAAACTCAAAAAATATAAGATATTGTTTTAGTCATACAGATGATGCTCACCTAAGTTTACATGATCATGGTGGTGGTGTTCTTCGTTTTCACTGACCTGAAGGATCTCCTATATTTACCACATCTCATTATCTTTATAGGGGGCCTTCCCATTGTTTTGATAGGGTTTTTATTAGGTATTTTCGGGTAGGATGGTTCTTTATGATATTGACACATTGTAAACACATTGGTGTGTTGTTTAAATAAAATTCATATATTTATCTTTTACATTGGATTCGGTTAAAAGAAACATTAAAAAAACAATGACATAAATTTATCATTATATGAGATTAATTTTTTGGGGGTGTTACATTATCCCCCTCTTAAAAGAATTGTGTGCTCGCAATTCCCTTCTCATAACCTCGCTAAAATACTCCCTTATAACTTCACTGCAACCTCCATCGCAGAGGATCCTCACGTAAGGATAGATAAATACCCAAGTTGGTGTTTGGGTCTTTTGTTTCCCTGGCCCAAACACACTTCAGAGAGTAAGGTTCAAAATCATGTTGTGTGGACTTTGTCTTCCCGAGAGAGGCTCTAATGGTGGAGAGTTTATAATTGACCGAATGGAAAAATTTTCTGAGAACTAATCAATTTTAATCTTGCATGAAAATGTTAATTACCTTAACATGGTAATACATACTGATTCTCAGGATCTGGTACATGTAAGCTGCGCGTTGGTCCCCTTCCAAGGTAGTATCTTGAAACCTCATCCTTGCCATGAAATTTCAGGATTGGGTGAATCATTGGAAAAGACCTTCATGGTACTTTCCCCATCGTCTATACTCAGAATGTTGAGAATTAACAATACGATGGTAAATTTAGGCATTCCCTTGACATGAATGGATAATTTTTAGATTTTTTGACAATTCGCAATGTTTCTTTCACACTTTTTGTAAGTTTGTAAAAGGTAGATACTCTTCCTCAGATTTTTAGACCAAGATGGTCTTCAGTATCTCGATAGGGGGTGATAAGATGTGGTTATGTCCTTCCATCTGAAAAATAGGAAAATCCTTATATTTTGTAATACCTAAGTAAATTTTTCGTTGTTTACATTTTGGTATTACAGAGTTATCTGAATTGAATCCTCTGATACAAACAGTGAGGAACCAGCCCAAGAACACCCATAGACGGTGCCTTTAGAAAATGATGAGCCATTTATTACAAGGACATGCACTGATATGTTACACATCCTGCCTCATATAGAGGATTTAAATCGATTCAGGTTATGGGAAACAAGCCACATCTGTCATAATTCTTTAACTCAAACTGATACGTGAAAAATTTTAATCAAAAACGTAGGGTGAGCATACGAATTCCCAGTAAGGGGTTTTAAAAAATAAACCAATACAACTTTTGAAAACATTCATTAAAACATACCATAACAAATTTCTCATACATTAAATTTGTAACTCATGTAACATATCATAAAGGTTCTTAATTAAGAATGTACCAACAAAATTACAAGGATATGTGATGCTCATTTGGAGTAATAAATAAATGAAAATCCAACCATGTATGACATATGAGTATTTAAGGAAAAACATAACAGCTACAAGTAAAGAATAATCAGAGTTGTGTGCAAAGGAGAGAACTTCAATTTCTTATATTTAATACTAATTCACTAAGTGATAAACATATGTCATTCCACAAGCTTTTACTTTTCTGAAAATCATAAGTAATGTCTCTTAACCATGGATATTTTTTAGTCAAGTATCCATTAGTTTAATTAATTAACATAAGAATAATGACGGAATGTATAATGCCGGACTTATGTTTCAAGGACTTATTCCATGACCTAGGGGATCACTATGACTAGACCCCAACCTGGAGAGCATATGTAACCATACATCAACCCGGAGGGCTTACATTTACCAGTCCCCAACCCGGAGGGATTACTTTTATCGATCCCCAACCTAGAACATACTAGTCCAATAAATTCCTCATATATCAGATTGGGTCTTGTATTCAAGGTGTCCCATACCACCTTAAATAATAATATTTTATTTCATATCACTCATGGTGTCCCATACCACTTTGAGTAATTAGATACCTTGTCTTATTATCATGTATGTCATAGGCATTCGTCATTGAGTGAAACAATAAAATAAAAAATGGAAAATGAAACCATTTAATCCATAAATATATAATATGACAGATACCATTGAAGATATGGAAGTAAGAGTTTATCGAAGGAATACATGGTTCATTGCACATTTTTTTCACTAGAGACAATTAATAAAGCACATTAAATAGTGGCAGAGATAGGGTTTTCCATATTGGATGTTAAAATGATAAATATTTAACTTAAAAAATCATTCTTCCATGAATGAAAATACATGTTATCTCATATGATTCTAAGAAGTTTCAGTGGTCAAACAATTAAACTACATCATGACTCAACTAACAACAATCACCGTAGTTGACAAAACATTAGGTGATCTTAACATGATCGCATGGTTTAACTCAGCCTTTTTATTCTTTAATATACATTGGGCAAATAAAAATTTTATCCTCTTTTTAATCAAAAAACACAACAATGACAAACTTATAATACCTCTGAAAAATTAAATTATATCAAACCTAATATCCTTAAATGTTCGCAATCTAAAATCAGTTTGACATAATTTATGGATCATGACATACAATATTATGTGAATACCTCTTGGTTTAGCTTACACAGAGACTGATATTAATTAATGTCTTACAATTATTAATTACATAAATTAATTAATTAAATTCTAATAATCGATTCACAAAGATAGGTTTTTGGAAAATATAATCGTATATATACTATGTATATATATTTGAGTTCCCAATGTTGAACTAAGTTTAATACTTTTTCATTAGTAATGGGTACTTAAAAAATATTTATTACACCATTATTAAAAAACCAAACCATTTTAGGTTAAAACATATCTGACCGTATATACATATATATTCATAAATATATATTGCATGATGAAAGGATTTATTTCTTGATGTTTTCACTACTCGAAAATCTGAAGGACCTAGAATCGGGTATTTGAGGATTTCCCCCAAATCTTGAAGACTATACATGCATTCATACATTTAAAAAATAAAATTTAAAACAAACGCATTTACATATATATATTACACAATTATGCTTAAGTTGTATTAAAATACTCTCCTATGTTTTCCCAACCTCTTGAAAAAACATGTGACTTAGGTTTAGTTTAAGTAAAGGTTTTACCTGAAGCATAGAACTATATATATTTTTTCATATATATTTATATATATACTCTAAAATAAATTAGACAAAGTAGAATTAAAACCCTTACATTGGTCTAAGGAGGGGGAGAACATGAGGGAGCATGGATGGATCTTGTTGGGGGTATATGTGTCCAGAATAAATGAGGGATCCTTGGGAGAAACTGGTTATCTTATAAGATAAATAAAATATAAAAAACATTTAATAAAACATTTGAGAAAACTGAGTCCAACCGGTTCATTAATTGGTCAGGGAATCCATTGGGAATATGGGGACAAGGACGGTCCACCCGGCTGTCAAGGTTGAAGAGGATAAAAACTGGTGAAAAGGGGTATACGGTTTGGTGTAGAACATGCTATGAGGAAGAAGAAGATGTCATAGAGGGGTAAAACTGGAAGAAAAAAGGATTTTCAGGATTTGATTCGGGATTGATCTGATGGTTGGGGTATATCTGGGGTTTATAAAGGTAATGGATGGCTCAGATTGATCAGTGGCATGATCAGGTAGCTCACAATCATCGTAGAGTTTTAAAAACATTGAGTGGCCATGATTAGACTGCGCCGGATCGAACGGTCCACGAAAAATTCCGAGAGGATTGTGAATTCTAGGGATGGAACCCCGGATCGAAATCAACGACCCAGATCAGGTGCAACATGATCCAAAGGTCCGTATTTGATCTCAGATGATTTTCAACGTTCCCACATTGAAACGACAAGGGGTTTGGAGATTCATTATAACTCTAAGCCTCCTGAAACATCACTGATGACACAGCACACACCGAGGATCCTTACATGCGGGCTCCTACCATCACCCATACGCATCAGACTGCCCCAAACTCATTGTGACCCTATGCCCACATTGGCGTGCCCATGCGCTCCAGCTCTCGTGCACCCTTCGAGGAACCTATTCCCAAGCTTGTGCAAGTCCTGGCTTGGGCTAAAGGCTAGTCTTAGCCACTATTCATGAGCATCATCCCTTGGCTTCAGCCATAAAGGGATGGCCATTTCTGGACCATTTTTTTATAAAAAATAACAAGAAAAAATAATCAATTATTAAGAAAAATATATATATTTAAACTATATAAAAATAACCCTTTTATACATGACATTCACATAAAAAAATAAGAGGCTAAAGAATAAAAATTATATTTTTCCTTATCTCAAATTATTTTCAAACACTAAACCTTTAACATAAAAATTATAAATTGATATTTAATAAACCTAAATGATTATTCTTATAATAGTAATATAGAAAACTTAGTTTAATCAAAAACATAATTTAATTTTTATAAATTGAAAATAATTTGTAACACTGTTTATGAAATGAAAATATTTACAATATAATTGAAATATTTGAAAGCTATTTTGAATCCTTTTTTATATTTCTAAACATAAGTGTAATTCAATGCTTTATATCGTAGTTAAGGTTTATATTATAATTCTTCAATTCATAATGTAAATTTTGGAAAACTAAGGACTACTTAATTGTTCTCTAGTTGAATCTCCATAAGGCCAACGACTATAATTATAGCCGTTAGACATCAAACGGTCACCCAATGTAATGGTCGAGTTAATGACTTATAAAACCACACCTTAGGGTGTCCTAAAAAAATAAATAGAATAGATGGTGCTAGCCATACCATTGATTCTAAGCCTATTTTACATGATCATAGTGGTGGTGTTCTTCGTTTTGACTATCCCAAAGGATCTCCTTTATTTACCATGTCTCATTGTATTTTTTGGGGGCCTTCCCATAGTTTTGCTAGGGTTTTTATTAGGAATTTTTGGGTAGGATGGTTCCTTGTGATCTTGACACAATATAAACACTTCGTTGTCTTGTTTAAATAAAATACCTATTTTTATCTTATACATTTGTTTAATTTAAAAGAAATATTAAACAAAATAAAGGCCTCAGATTGTCATTATATGGGATACATGTTTTTGGGGTGTTACAAAAACCATTCCCATGGATTTCGTGCCTGAGTATCATAATAAAAAGGCGTTCCATGCATAGGGGTTCCATGCCTCAGTATCATAATATAATGAATTATATTCCTATGGATAAAAATACAGTAGACATTTATAATCTGATTATGAAATTGGTCCATTTCCATAATACCATATATAAATTCCATGGGAAGCACCTTAGCCAAAATATGATCCATATAATTAAACCATTCACTATAATATGTAATATGGTCTTTGTAAGTAATAATTCCACTTATCTATTCATTATAACCAATTTTAATTCCTAAAAGACTCACATTGATCATGATTACTAAGGTTCCCAAATATAAATAGTCACAAAATTTTCCTTTTATCAAACCCATCATGTTGTTCCATCTAAATAATTACTCGAATGCAAAATAAAATTGTTTGGTTACACAAACCACATAATCAAAAAAAATTGATAATATGAGCCATACATCTTTTTTTAACCCCATGTATTACATGTTAATACTTTAATGATTTACATATTCATATTATTGATATATATTCCTACGATCAATGGAACAATATCATTTAACCCTCACTAAGAGATTATTGTTCGTCGACCAAGATAGACACCCATATTGGTGTGTTTTCTACTTATGCAATTACAATATTAAGGGGATGTGGGTGAATATTAGGACCAATCCCTCTAATGATACCTCTCCATGGATGGAAATGGATAGTGGGAGATAATGACCCATGAATCCCACTGCTCGCAGGCCTTGGGATTGTAACTAGAACTAAGGGTGTACAAATATCACAATATGGGGTGCATTACACTTTTTAAGAAACAAGATCGAGAGTTAGAATGAACCATCCACAATAAATCCCAGAAGATAATATAAAATAGAAACCAAACCATCCTACATGCATGTAAAAAATAAAACAGATAAAAATAAAATAATGTCTCCATGAAAAATACCATAAAGTAAAGCGAAATAAACCACTGAACAACAGTTAAGAATTCATTCAAGTAATGTCCAACATGGTCTGCAAAATCTGCTAGGAAACTAAAAGGATATTTTACATAGATAGGTTGAGAATGCGAATACACTTAGTAGGAAAACAAAAGCCTCTTGACAAGATTAAAATATGCATACAAATACCCTAATGAAAAAACAGCATAACCAAACTGCACCTATATAGGTATATTAACCAAACCCATATTGACTAAGTCATTCTCACCACGTAATGAAATAAGAGTAATATATTATAAATTAGAGAGAACCCCAAACCACTTTACCACTAATTTGTTCTTTTACCCCAATAGAAAATTCCATGGAGCTGTCACCTCCTTCTAAAATACCACTTCACATCCCTCCCACAAAAATTTGTGCCTCAGAACACATCATTCATACACATACATGTGCTTAAAAAACATCCCTTCCCACACACCCAGTACTCAAAACACATAACAAATCATTCTAAATAAACTTGGGAAATAACAACACTTCTCATCCTGAAGACATGTGGGACATCATATCACAAATCATCCTAACAACACATAGGATGTCATTTAAAAACTCATCCACCTAAACACGAGGATATAAAATCTAAAAAACATCTAATGCATTGATGAACATATTTCAATAATATAATTTAAAATACCTACCTCAACTATAAATGTGAGCATGTAATAGTGGCAGTATAGGCATCCATACTCTCACTATGATGTTGGGAAAGACACCCTCACAGGACGATGTGTGCGTTCAACACATAGTGCTCAACATGCGTGGGGTGTATATAGAAATAAAAACTAAAAAAAATTATACATATAATTTATCAAAAAATCAAGACCAATTTATAGTTTCTAAAATAGAAAACATACTCACCACAATATCACCTATTATGGTACCTTTAACTGCATTTATTGATATTTATGACAGTCATTTCATAAGGTGAAGAGACAAGATAATAAAATGAGGCTTCACACATGGTCCATGTTTAATACACATTCATTTTATTATTTAGAACCAACCACGCATAACCACACAACCCATATTTTATTTATCCATTAAACATTTCTCTCTCACTAACCAACCCAACCCAAATCATTTCATAATTTATTAATCAATTATTCATTTATACGATAGACACTCATGTATCCATAAATCATATCCACATATCAAAAATAGGTTAACATCCCCATCATACCATCACCTCACCACTCAAAATTCATGGAAAATTGAAAACATATCCCCCAAACGCCAACCACAGATCATCATCTAAGATGCATGTCGGCACACCTGAACACAACAAGATCCATTTACAAATTTTTAAAGGGTCTTTTATCATATTAGACATTAATTTAGGTTTGTTATAAATACACAAATATATTGGGAAAACCACTTCATTATACACGTATAAGTAATTAACTATTTTTAATTAATTTTGATATCATAAAAATCCATAAAAAAAAGTTGAAAAAAACACATATTTTCAGCATTGGAAAACCCCCAATGGTAAAAAATTTAGTGGGGCATAAAGACCTAACAATCACAATATCACAAACAATTAAGGCTAATTTTTATTTCAAACATACCCCTTTTGTATTCAATTTCAATTTACCAATTACTTAATTGGGATTAATCTTAAAAAACCATAATCTATAGAAAAAAAAGTAAACCCATCCTACATGGTGCAAAAAAGGGAGAAATGAGGGAATTCCTACCTCAAAGAAGCTTCAAAACATTCTGTGCAACGTATGGTGAAGAAGAACGAATGTAAACCACAACCGCACCATGAGAACAAAAAATCATACTATAGCGCACCAAGGCTCCATCCAAATAAAACCCAAATTCAACCCCAAATAGACTAAACCCTACTACAGCAACACCCTAAATAAGAACGAAAGAAAATAATCCAGAAATGGAGAAGAAGTCACTATAGTCAAACCACAGATCTCCAACGAAAAACCAGCAGGATCAATAGATCAATATTGTATCAAAAGTCCTTGAAAAACACCACATGGAATATCAGGTTCACCCAAAATGTGCGGAAGGTGAGACCATAAATGAATGAATCAAAATTCATCTTAAAATAATATTTAAAAGTACAATGAATTAGGGAATTGCATGACGTGTAATCCCCATTCACATTGTATAATCCTAAGGGTTTGGTTTCCAACATTTAGAGAATCAACTATTCCTTTTATTTTACTTTTCAATACATGATACATCAATGATATTGAAACAAACATTAATGTTAGTTAATTATTCTACATGGTGTGAAAACCAATTTCACATTGTGAATGTTCCCTGCTCCCAGCTCTCAACACACGAACTCCGCCAAACTTCTTCTTAGCTCCTATGAAAACATCCTTCAACCACAACCAGAAATGTACCAACCTATGAAAAAATACACCATTACTCATAAACCTCTCAAATGATTCTATACCTCATAAATTTAAAACTAATCCTAGAAGAAAATTGTTCTGAACAACCATCCTGTGATATACATCTTAAGAATCTCGTAATACCTTAAATGCTACCACCATCCAAACATGCAAAATAAACCAACCAGAAAAAACACTAAAAATACATCACCATAACCAAAAGATTCCTCTTATAAACAATAAAGAAAATACACTATCATAAACACATAAATCAATTAATTTCATCCCTCATGCCATGATACTATCATATTTGGGTGTTACTAAATCACCAACATGGATTTAATCCTATCACATTTAATGCATGTCAATTAGGGATATACTCCTCTACATTTCATATTCCATGATATTATCACACAACACCCCACAAAAATCATAATCCATGGAAACAACTGACCACACAGAACAATGGAATCCAAACATGACATCACATTGACAAAAATAGAAAAAAACTCCCAAAAACATCAGGTTATGGGAACACATATGCATCTCTTTCTCCCATGTACTCTCCTCCAGGTCACCATTCATCCACAGTACAATAACCACAAAAATGGTGCATCCATGAATAAATATATCTTGCAGATCCAAGATCTCTACTAGCTGCTACATGAATGCCACATCATCCTCGATATCCTACATTCTCTATTCAATGAAATGAGAGTCATTATGATGATAAAAACGAGAATGAGAGATGTGGAAATATTTTCTGATCCTCTCTAAATACAATGGGAATTAAAAACGATAGGACACCATGATAAACCACCCCATAACCTCAAAGGGTCCTAAAAATCGAAGATAAATCTTACTCCCTCTCTCAAACCATCGCTATCCATATTGAGTGGAAACCTTAACGAACACGTGGTCTATAACCTCGAAATTCATGGGACTCCTTCAATGCTCAGGATCATAATTCTTCAAGTATGGTACTGATTTTATCTTCATAGAAACAAACTGATCATTATTTATCATTCCCTACATCAAATTGGTACCGAGAACAACTATCATTCAAACCAAGTACCATAAAAATATATAACAACATGGTCTCTCATTCATATCACCAAATGGGGAATTTCTAATAGAATATAGATATATATTATTATAAAAACACTATACCATTGGATGTTGTCATACATAAGATCCAGTAAAGTACATAAAACATTCCCAAAACATATCTTCCAATGTCAATTATTTTATTCATCTAGCCATCATTCTGAGAGTGGGAAGCAATGTTGAGGTGTAACTAAGTTTAGAAAGAAAATTTCAATCTCTTTAAAATTCAAGAGGTAAACTGTGTGTACTAATATAAAAAATTGGTCATCAGAACTTCATGAAATTGCACCACCTAATCCATGTACATCAAAGATAAGGAATAAACTATGTATAAATCCTTAATCACTAAGATGATAGACAATTTTTTAACTAATCCACTATTTCCCAGATAACATCACAACCTCACTGAGCTCCGGGTAACCCTATGATTAATTCCATCAATATTTCATCCCATATCTACATGGGGAAATCGATTTGATGCAAAAAAACCACTAGGAACATGATCCCCAACTATTACATATTGAAAACCAATGCACATTTCCAAAAAATATGCCATTGTCTACTTCATAGCAAGACAACAAAACTAATGCATCAAGCCACAATACAACATTTAAATTCCTTGGATTTCTTCCAAATATGATAAATTGAACTCAAAAATAAATTGCGTGCACATTTATTCTAGAAAATAACCATCCATGAAATAAAATATATTTTCGACGATCCTCTAACCATCCCTATTGAGCATCATCATGGCCAACCTGATCACATATCACCTCTTCATATAAGTATCCCCATTGATATACCTCCACATTCTTTATCTGAGGTGATTTCACTATCATTTGAAATAAAAATTATTTACCACCATACACCCTTAAATCTATGTGTCGGGATAACCATTCCTCCATCAGAATCCAATTATCCAAAAATTATTGAACAACATCCTTCATTGACATTATACTCAACACATCAACCATGACATTCCCCTTTCTCGATGTGTAGTCAATCTGAAAATCATACTTCTGAAAGAACTCCTTCCACCATCACTATTTTAGATTTAGGTAATTATGAGAAATGATATACCTCAAACTCTTGTGATTTGTAAAGACCAAAAAGTTCTCCCCAATGAGGTAATTTTTTCACAAGTTCAGCGCAAACACAACAACAACTAGTTCTAGATTGTGGGTGGAATAGTTACACTCATGTGGATGTAACTACCTATCCCATAAGAAATAACTACTGAGGTTATATCTACATTCATCCCCTAAACATATGAGAATAATCACAAATCACCTCAAATAACAAATCCTCTTATTGTAGGTGATGCCCTTATTAACATCCCTATCGTGTAACCAAATGCATCTTGGCACTGATCAATTCACACAAAATCTTGCTCTTTTCTATTCAATGCATTGACTAGGATACACCATTAGATAAATCACATAAGACTCTCAAATAAATAGCTTGTAAGACCATGGAACCTGTGATCCTCTACCATGCTATTGTGTGCTTCCCACGAGACAACTGCTTCACTCTTCTATGAGTTTCCTGCCACAACCTATTGTGCCATTGCATGAAAGATAGAATGTACATATTTTTTCTAGATCATACACTTGGATAAAAATCCAAACATCTGGTGGCATCGAAGAATATGCAAGAAAATTCTCATATTCTTCGCATGATCCACCACTAACATCAATTAGATTAAGATATCATCGATGAATACAACAAAAAACTGATCTAGGAACCCATGGAACATGGAGTTTATAAGCCCATTAAATAATGATGGTGTGTTTGTAATAGAAAATGGACTGAATACAAACTCGATGTGTCCATACCAATGTATGGAGGTAGATATCAGGATATCTCATTCATTCACCCCCAATTAAAGATATATAAACCAAAAATCAATCATAGAAAACCAACTCACCCCACTCAGCTAGTCAAAACGTTCATATATCCTTGGATGTGGGTAATGGCTTTTCAACATCCACTAATTAAGTCTCTAGTAGTCCAGTAACAACCAATGACCACCATCCACCATCTTTGAGAACAAAATTGGAGGACCCCAGGATGACACACTTGGCATGATGAAACCCATCTATATCAAATAATCTATCAGAATCATTAACTCCCATAACTCATATAGTTTCATCAGATAACACGACATTGAAATTAGATAAGCACTAGGCTAGATATCTATCCTAAAATCAACATCACATCAATGGGGTAGCATCATAGACTCATAGGGAAAATAGAATGAAATTCTCTATAACCGTTGAAACATCCCAACTCCTAACGACCATTTATTCCACTAAAAACTCATCCAATAAGAAATATAGCATCTCCACACACTGATAGGAAAATAGAAATCTCCACTCAACAACTAAAACCACATGTTTTCTATCCACATAGGGAAACATGATTATTCTCCAGAAGAAGTAGGTAATATCATATATGGAATAAACCTATTTGATGCTCAGGATGACATCGTATAACTACATTTGTATCATGAAATGATCCCCACAAGACTGATGTGGTCCCATCATTAGTCTACACACTTAGAGCATAGCGAACAGTCTCGTCTATCCAACAGTTGGCATGTAAAGACTAGGAGTACAAGAATCCTCTCTACATCAAGTCATAGGACATGGGGTATAGTGGGAGAAACAAACTATTGGGAAGATAATGAAACAAACAAGGCACAAAAAGTATTAATAAAATAATTATCATACCTACAACTATATATAGACGCTCTGAAATTACTGCATCCACTACGTGTAACTAACCACTCCAAGTTTCACTACCACTCTGATGATGAAATCCTGTACATCATTTCTCATGTCAAGGTCCTTGATTAGAAGAAACGTCATGAGTTCAGCCTTAGCCTTACCCATCCTCCCATGATAGAGCATAGTCCTGCTACCTCTACTGGTGAAACAGTCTAACTGGAAATAATTATTGTGGTTGGTGATGAACTAGTTTACCTCCACCAAATTGAACTCAAGCAGCCACTAGGAAATGACCCTAAGGATTTCCATGAACCCCACAACCATAAAAAACTGACACAAATCTCCTAGAAAAATAAAAAACCACCAACAATAGATGGTTGGAAATGAAGCAACTTAGGTTGACTCCCTTATATTACTAACCTCAATGTTCCATGAAACTGAGGCCTCCTACTAATAACTCTACCCATTCAGTCACCATACTGGTTATATTTTGATGATAAACCTCCTCGTGAGTGCATGTTAGATCTCATATTCCTTATTAGGAACCTCCAGGTACATTGGAAACTTAAAAAGTGTAACTAAAAACTGGATAGAAGGATTAAGTGCCTCCTAAAGATGCCTCACTTGAGGATCCTTGTCAAAGAAAACATTAGGAGAAAAAAATAGATGGTCCTTAAACATGATCCAAGGATCCCTTATATAAATACTTCTCTAAATAAGAGAGTTTATCTCTTACCTCTTCTTAGCCTTCTTTTTTGAAGAAAGAAAATCATTCTGAAACTCTTTCTTTATGTCAACCATCAAAACATTATCTTCCTTCTAATCAACCAAATAAATCTTCCACCAATAACGTGCTTATCCATGCATCTGATTGAATAACCAAGGGACACAATACTCTGTCAGGGACTAGATCAAACTAAAAGCAATCTCGATCTCCTCTTTCTATCTCTCTGTCTCCAGATATGAAACACGAACCACATACATTCCCAAAATTCTTCAACTAGAAAGAGAAAAGGATCCTCTAATATTGGTCATTATCCTTATCCAGATTAACCCTATAATGATCAATAATATTAGCATATTGAACCTCAATGAACTGATCCATAAACAGACAATGACCCAGAGCCATAACTAAAAGGAAAACATAAATTTCCTAAGCCATATTAGTATGGAATTTTATTAAGATTCATTTTAACTAATTTAATTAATATAATTCCTTTTGTTATTCATTTCAAATTTCCTAAAACATCCATGTTCATATGAAATTAGAAGTCACTATGATTCATGTACCATTCCTAGGTATTTACACTACTTGTAGGACCATCACACTTGGATGTTCAATAAGCTCAGAGTGTATGAACTGGATCAAAGGGGGCCATAAAATCATGTATCCTAGTCAGTCTCTTTGGCATGTATCATAGACTAAGGTCCACTCGAACTATTCCCATTCCATCTCATGTAATATTAACTATACCTTACTCTATAATTCATCCTAAATCTCCACTATCACATTTGATATAACTATTTCACGACCCTATCCCCCTAAAGATACCTTTCATGGGCTTCAGATGAAGACCAAAACATAATGACCCCTCATGTACCACCTCCAACAGGCCTCGTCTAGCTTACTAGCACCATGGGTGTACCAATATCACTATATGGGAGGCATTTCCCATTATAAGAAAAAATTCAGGCGATAGAATGAATCATCCGCAAACAACTCCAAGAGATAATTTAAATTAAAAACCCAAATAATCCCACTTGCATATATAAAACAATAAAAATAAAAAAACAATAAATACACCAAAGTAAATACCCAAAATTAAATCTAATGTAATGACACAATAATTTTCAAGTATCCGAGCTAGTAAGGTCTACCATAGTCCAGGAAATCCTCATGGAAACATTACAGGATTTTCATCAAAATTGGGTGATCATACAAGTATACTATATATGATAACCAAGGTCTCTCATGAACATTGGAACAAAACACACTAATGAACCTATTAGAAAATATCAGAAACAATCTATACATATACTGGTATACTAACCAAACCCATCCTGGCCATGTCACATGCACCATGTAAGGAAAGACATCTAATATAATAGAATGTAAATCAAATTGATTATAGGTTAATTTTAACACATTACCAGTTATTATCTTCTCTTACCCCAATTGAATAAATCCTAGATCTCCAACCACTTTTGAATATACAACAATAGATGCTTAACTCAAACGTGAGACTCACAAAACATCCAACCAACACACACATGTGCCTCACAACACATCATGAACACAAACACCTGGGCCTTATAACACATCAAATATCATTTTGAAGACACATGGGAAAGCACATATTGACAAATACTAAAGACACATTGGACATCATATGACAACACATATCAAAGAAAAATGGGACATCATATCAGAACTCATCCTGAAGACTCATATGATACCACATCTCAACGAAAATCAAATTTACAAATGGACATCTGGCCATGATTTCATGTGGAATACCAACCTCTCGAAGATGAGGGAGCGAGTAAAGCTGTGGGCCAAACATCCATCTTCCCACCGAGATGTGGTAAAGACACCCCCACATGATGATGTGGGCATTCATCACATTGTTATCAACATGGGTTGGTTATGCTTATAAATCATGAGAAAAATTAAATGTATACATATATAATATATAAAATCAATCCCATCTTCTGGATTCCAAAATAATCTAACCTAATAACTACACTGTCACCTTTACTACTAACTCAAAATGAATTTATTGATATTTACAATTTTCTTTTCATAATATGAATATCCTGGATAATTAAATATGGCTTCTAACTTGCTCCATATTTAACTCCAATTAAATTTATTATTTTGAACCAATTTCACTTAACCATAGATCCTATCATATATATATATATCCATTAACCATTTCCAAACCATTAACAAATCAAACCCATGTCATTTAAAATTTTGTTACAGAATTATTCATTTATTCCATAACAACATGGGAATGTATGACAATAAGATGACAGATCAAAAACCACTTAAATCTTCATCATACCATCACATCTCCACCAAAAAATAATGGCCAAAGAAACCACATATCTAACCACACACCAACAAAACATAAATGTCACAAAATAGTGACCACATATCATAGAATATCACGATCTATTTACCGATTTGTAAAAGGGGTTAATCATATTCCAATTTAAATTAGGGGTGTTATCAGAAAATCCGAAATCATGGGGATACCATTTAATTGTCAAAGAATAGGTAATTGACCAATTTTGATTTAGGGTGATAAAAAAATAACAACCAAAGAAGAAAACACAACAGGTATATCAAGAATAAACATATCCCTTAACCGACACAATTTTTAGAGGGTAATATATCCCGAACAATCAAAATATAAAAAACATATAAAATCTATATAAACTTGTGAAGCATACCCCTTACACTTGAATTTTAATTAACTAGATCTTTGTTTATGATTAATCTGAAACAACCATAATCAATAGAGAACAACGTAAACCCCTCACATATATTTCACAAAAGGGACTAATGAGGGAAATCATACCTCAAAGAATACTTCCAACTCTCAATGAAAAATAGGGTAAAGAAGAGCTCTCGTAAACTACAAAACACCACGGGAACCAAAGATAAACCTATACCACACCAATGATTTAACAAAACGAAACCCAAAAGCACATCCAATCCAAAGAAATACCACCACAGTGAAACAGTAAAAAAGAATGCAATAATAACAATCATGAAATAGAGAATAACTCATCACAAATCAACCATAGATTTCTAATAAACAACCACCAAGGTAAATGGATCAAAAAGGGTTAAAAATAGAATGAAGAATACCTAGGTCAACCAAGGGTATACCCAAAATTAGGGGAAGGAGAATCCATGATCGAGAAAATGATAATTCATTTGAAAATAATTTTTAAAACTCCCCTATATCATCAAATTACATGACATGTAGTCCCCTTTCACATCATGTAATCCCCAGGGTTCTTTTTTCAACAAAAAATGTATCGCCTCTTCATTCTAATTTATTTTTATTAACCATATTCAGTAAATATTGTGAATCAGACTTTCAAATCATGTAATTATTCTAAACATCATGAAACCAACTTTCATTGCATGAATGTTCCCTACTCTCAAGTCTCAACTCCCTAACTCCTCTAGACTTCCTCCCACCTCCTTTGAACACCTCCATCAAACAAAATTGGCAATGTATTGAACCATGAAGGTATGTAACATTACAGTGATGCACCCATAGGGATATTATAATTTTTTTACTATTAATAAATGGTCAAAGGGAACCCTAAATATCTAAATAATAATCTAGGAAATATAATTTTTGAGTTCAAAAATTTAGTGGTGAAACTCTGAAAACATAATTCATAATAGAATGAAAATATTTTATATACAAAACAACATTAACATAAATGTTTGTAGACAACCAAACTCAAGATGTAGATAATACTATAATCTATTATTGGCTATTTTATCAGGTTTAATATAAATTTAATAAAAATTATAACAAATAGAAAATTTTGAGAATTAGATCACATGAAGATAATTTTGTGAATGGAGAGATAAATAATGAAAGGTATATTTGAGTCTTATAATTAAAGATACAGTTCAAAAATACCAAAATATTCTTTGATCGATCCATGAAAAATGTGGTACCCACCAAGGTAATAAGTGGATGATGTGTGTGAGGGAGCGGATGCTAGGAGAAATGGGGGGAGGAATGGGGTAAAAACCCTTTACTAGTATGAGGGAAAATGGAAATGTTCCCCCGTAAAATGAGGTGTTATCTTAGGCTCCACAATTTGTCTAAAAATACACCAATCTTAAAGCTCACACTACCCATGTTCTATATCGTGAATAGGATAATAGAATATATTGGTTTATCTATGTGACAACAGTTTAGTGATATAGGTTATGTGGATCTATGCATTCAAAAATGAGCACGATTTAGAAAAATTTTCACAACACAAGAACCAATAACATTAATTTACTATAGAAATTCAACATGTTAATTTACACTACTAGAGATTATTTAAAAAATGGTGTGACACCCATTATAGTGTCCCATAGTTCCTCCTGATAATCCACATGATTTAAAAAAAATTCCTTGTTTGTTCCTCCCAATAAGAGACTCTCCAATGTCAAGTCCTCCTAAAAAGAAAAAAAATCTTTTGGGTCACTTCCATGTCCTATTACCAATATTATCAGAAAATGTAGAGGTATGATCTCCACACAACTAAAGTGATGAACTCCTGGAGGGTAGGAAACCATGTGGTAGACTATCTTGCTTCCTTGGAGGTCATTGGCCCGAATATGTTTTTTTACATAATTTTCATACTCTCAAACCCTAAGGGGTGAACGTTATCAGGGGGAATCCCTCAGCCTTCTCTATTTTAGACCTCCTTAGTCCCCTTCTTGTCGAGGGGATGTGGGGTTGAGCTTTTGGTTTGTTTTTATTTTCCATTAATAAAAATTGAAATGATGATGATGGTTATATTTGACCCATACACCAAATGAAATTTTAAATTTACCATGGAATTTTGAACAGGTTTAGAATATAGGATATATAATATCCCCGTATTAGAATTTATCACCTCCAGGAAGACTTGGGGGAATTATGAAAACATATTTCGACATATTTTGTTTATAAATATCGATTCAAATATCATAGTTTCATTTCAAAATTCCCTAAAACCCCTTATATTCCACATTATGAATATTATACTTGAACCATTAAACAAGATAAAACTCTCATAACCAATGATAAAACATTGTGATGAATCTTAAACTATTAGGTATAACCTAAGACACTATCTTGTAATTATTTCTTTTCACCTTTCTATCTATAGATATTCCAACCACATGTTATAGTTTTAAACATCCTATTCCAAATCATGGTACACTCACAGTACAAATATCTTATGGAAATAGGTTGTAAGATTCTTGATGACACTCATAGTGTGTTTAACAGTATCAAAACATGGTAACATTACCCAATACTTGATTTGACTAATTCATTCAAAACCCAATTGACCATTCTCAAATTGGTCACACCATATTTTCCATGAAAAGGCTTATCTAATAGCTTAATTTGATCATATCCCATCCCTATGGATCTCTTGATGTGACTCCTCACCATCCACATCCCAATAACTATGATAAATCATTTGGAACCACATATGGAAACGTACATTCTAAAAATTATCTCCTCTTGAGGATGATGAACCACTAAAGCATATTAAAAATCCATTATCCTCTAGTGCACATAGATCTTTTCAATCATTCACCCTGAAGATCGTACCTATATTTTAGTGATGTCTCCTAGAATAAAATCTCCCAGGAAAACATATAATCATTCTATAACCCCAAAAAAATTATCATGGGATGACATCCATAGATCTTCATGAGCTGCTCTAATCTTACTTCCCACCTCATGATTTCACCCAATCCATTATAGAATCATTCAGGGAATTACTCAATTGTAAATTCATATAGGATACCATCTATAAAATGTATTATCTGTGAGAAAAATTACATCACATGACCAGCCTCATTGTTCAACAAGCCTACTCTCATAAGGGTCACCCCCGATGATCGATAAGAGCCTACAAATCCTGAGCACTAATTTAATATTTACCCATGACATATTAAAATATTCTTGAATGGTACCAATAGTGAATGCCAACTCAAAATTCATAATGAGGTTCACCAAAAAAACTACTAATGGTGTACAACACACCATTTGGTTCACCACAATAATTTTCCTTTAGATAAACTCCCATCGATTCCTTTCATCTATCCACCAATATATACTTAATTATCACAGCATATTGCCGATGCTGACTCTGAAAAGTCAAGACTCTGACAATATAAGGGGTATGATCAACTCTTAACTATGTGTAAATTGTGATTTTCATTGTTAGATATACCTCACTCCTCCTAAACCCCACAATAATCATAAATATAAAAAAATAATTAATTACTCCATAATCCTCATCTCCTATAATTGTTTGTTAATCTTCAATCAGTGGATAATAATATCATGTAACCTGATTGTTTAAAAAAATTCCCTTCGCATAAATTGAATTATTTAGTTTACCCCACGAAAATTGTGTCATCCCACCCACATAAATTATTTCCATTATTTCATTTGTCCTTGGATTTCACTTGGCCACTAACTAACATTTGTTTTCAAATAGATTACATGATCCACTGATATAATCAACTTATCACACAAAATGATGAAAATCATGGAACACCAAGTATGAGTCTTGACTCATGAACCTATGAGACATTAATCATTGGAGTCAAAATCTCTATGATACATGAAAATTATATTTTTTAATATTTTAGCATTTCCATTGAAACTCCCCTTAGAAACTAGTAATCCAATTTTTTCAATGATTTATCAAATAGATTCCTGAATGATGTTGTTGTTGCTAAAGAGAATGATTCATCCACACAACAACTACTAGATAGAAAGGTTATGTGCTCGTAAATTCCATACCATTTATACCATATTTGATGAAAAATTTCTCTGAGTTCTATTAAAAAGTAAAATAATCATGTTTCATAAATTGAAATACTCAAGAACCTACTATAAATTTACTTTATAAAGAGAATAAATTGATGATTAACAAAAATGAAATATAATATCTATCAAACCACTTTAGTAGGTTGTACATAACAGAACAACACCACAATCAAACTAGAGTCTGAGTCACTGTGAGGTGATCTTTTACACATCATCTAATACACAAGATACCACTGTTATATAAATCTTTTAACTAATATAGGCAATGAAAAAATTACCTATTAGTTTCAAAACCTATATACAGAGGTGTAACATCACCACCTAGGTATCTTCAAGTAGGAATTCCATTATTATTTATAAGATAATTAATAATTGAAATCTTCCTAAAATGATAATATGATATCATAAATAATTAATGGATTAAACTCAGTTGTATCTTCATATAGTAATATCCCCCGTTATTTTTCACTCCCTAGAAGACCACTCAGCTAATCTAAGATGTTTCATTATCTATCACAGAGTATTTTCCAACTCAATTGGACCAAACATACAATAGAAAGCATCAATTCAAATTTTACATGATGATATACATAATCAATATCCATATGGGAGATAATGAATTGATAACCATTCATTATAAAAAAGGGATCTACTATAAAATTTTTCATGAGATTAAAAATTATCTAGGATATATATGTTTTTATTTAAATATAAGCGATAATATGTTGGCATATAAATAATAGATGTGGAAAAATTCAAAGTTACACACCAAGAAATTCTAAATCTACCCCTGATGATTTTTCAATATATAACACCTTTAAATTATCATTTTATGTCATAATATCACAATAATTCATTACAAAATTCAAGAACCTCCTAAAAAACGGGTCATTAAATTGTATTTTTCAAGACCAACCATATTATTGGATTATTTAATGGATTCCATACAATATTAGGTTAATATCTCATATTTCATTATTTATCCCATAATTTAATCTACTAATATTATTTTCAAAACTAAGATCATCCTAAAAAAATGTCATTTTCCAATTTATATAAGAAGAAACACTTTTGTTTTTAATTTTCATTTAAATAATTGACGCCTCATATTAATAATGATCAAAAGTTGTTAAAAGTCATATTATATTCAATGGTACTGGTTAAGTAATGCATCACCATATGATATTGTGAAACACTATATAATAGGTTCATAATAAATTATATAAATATTCTGTTATCATAAGAATAATTATATGGGGATACGTTCAATAACATCCAAAATGAAAAGGATACTAATGAGGATCCCATTACGTTAACCTATTTTCAATTTAATAGTAATCCATTCAGAATTTTTGGATTCAACACTCTATAAATTACAATTGAAATACCATTAAAATAATCGCATAATCGTCACTTGATTCATGATTAATCTTGTCCAAAATGGGTTTCTAGGATACGAAACAATCCCCATCTTACCTCTGCTGGTCCAGTTTATTTTTTAGTTATTTACTTAAATAGCTCATGATCAAAAATATTAGGTAATATACTTCATAAATGAATCCAATTTCTATATGAAAATCAATTCTGCATTTACATATAAGCAACGTGGTTTAGTTTAATTAATTACACTCCCCAATTTATACAGGTACTTGTGTTTATATGTTAGAATTGGTATCAATATAACTGTGAGTGTTTTTTTTATTTTCATTATTTAATATTAAACATTCATATATATTGGTCTGTCTATATAGTTTACCATTCCCAATTTAAAATACCACATACACATTACAAATTGTTAATGTCACCAATTTCATTAAAACCATAAATTTTTCATCCCATTAGACCAATAACCCATTTCTCAAACATTTCATAATTAGTTAATTAAGGTGTCTCCATAAATATATAAAGTGAAAAACATTTTTGGATAATTCAGTAACATTAAGAACAAATATTTTAATCATAATATAATAAATAGTGAAATAAAATTAGAATGGAATTACAAGTATGTAGAATTAAATGAAAAAGTAATCTTATAAATAAAATCCTGTAGAGTAACCAAATAATCCTAGTATAAAAAAAATCATGATGAATACTTACAGAAACATGGTATCGATATAAAATGAAATATAATTACGATGTTTGGTAATGTAGTATACATGTATTGTCTTATGCATGGAATGTGAATCACTATAGGACTAGAATGATTCTTATAGTTATATTCCTCTCTATACCAAGCCAATTGTAAAATAATATAAATTAATAATAATAGAAATTACAACATTATACGAGGGAGAAATAATTACCAAATATAATATTGAACAATAGTGAAATTTATGGAAACATTATCTTTCCCCTATTTTTAGGTTGGAAAGACCAAGACTAGAGATATTTACCATGTCCAAAAAATATAATAGTCTCTTATCTACCATACCAATACAGTGAGACAAAATTTAATAAAAGCCTCTGATTCCTCTAGTAATGATGCAACCCTAGAGCCACTATAACAATGCCCCAATCTAATTATTAAATATCCCTCATGCATTCCTCCCCATAGGTTAGAGTCTATAGAGGAGAAAAAATGGTACTGTGTGGAGACTATATTGTATGGATCAACAATGAATATTGATGAATAAATAATAAATAAATGAAACATAATTAATGAAAATTGATTTCAAATAAAAAATTTAAGAGAATCCACGAATGAACATGATCTTATGTATAAGTAATTACCATATAGTAGATGATACAGAATATATTTGGATAATAAAAGAAAAATAAAACCCTTAATGTTTTTCCCCAAGAGTATCAGAAAAACCCTATCAATCAGGATTTTCTAAGATCATATTTCTATGAATAACATCACAATGCATAAACAATTTTCCTGATCTTATAATTAGATGATATTTTTCTCGAAACCAAATGTCGGTCTGAATACGGTGTGAGATATACTTAATATTCCACTAATAATTATGTATAAACCAATTCAATATTTTAATATAAAATAGTATTTTCGATGGTATATCATAATCAATTCATTATTGCAAATAATAAATACAAATGATTGCTAAGATTTGACATTTACCATGGGCCAATTATACATACTTCTTCATAAGCTACAAAGTCTTTTAATGTGACATTATATATATAAGCATACAAGGTAGTGTTTATGAAGAAATATATATGAATCAGTGTTGAGCTTTGGATCATCTCCAATAAATATTCATAACAATAAATATAATAAGTTTTTCATTTTAATTATGGGATTCCATGCCCAATTATTGGTAATTATAAGAGACTTCATGCCCATGTATCGTAATGTAAGTGATACCATTCCCAAAGAATCCATGATTGTGAATCATAATATTTGGGATTATAAGCATAGGATTTCTTTGCCCATGAATCATAATCTAAGGTATTCAATGCATATGGATTCCAAACCTGATTATTATTATATAATTAATTTTATGCTTATGGATTTATTACCTGAGTGTCAATATAAAAGAAACTCCATGCCCATGGATCAAATATAAAATTAATATCTAATTAAAATATTAAATTGGTCCATTTCTTTTATATCATATAGAAATGGCATGGGAATATCACTAACATTAATATGATTCGTATAATTGTTCCATTTCCATTAAAAAGTAAAAAGGAATGTGTTTGAAGTCATTACATTCAACTATTAATTATGACACATTTCTCCCCCTCCAATAATCACTTTTTAATGAATAATAATGTGGTAATTTCTGAATAGACCTAACATGTCCCATGTATCAAACAAATCAAGTCATTCCTTCTAAATTCATTATACCAACACACCATATAATGGTGTGGTTACACAGGACACATGGATTGTGTATGAATTTTATTATTTTAGTATTACATCTCATTTCAACTCCGACCCATTACAATGGAATAATTCATACATTATAATTATTTTAAAATGGATATATATGCGGGAGATCAATTAAAAAACTTATTAACATCGCCATGATATTATTGATTATGGATCAAACTAAACACCCTTAACAAAATTTTAAATAATGGTAAACATTCTTTATCATGGGCATGTGGTGGAACACCCATGGGGTCATAAAAATTTTGGAAATAACATCTAAAAATGTCAATTGTCAACCTAAAAATATATATATATAATAGGCTAGGAAGTAAACTTTAATAATTACAAAATTTATGTTTGATAGTTTGATAATCAGACCTAAGATACAATAGAAATAATTTATAAAAAACTAATCAGTAAGTGAAAATAATACATTCCACCAATCTTCATGACAAGGAAAGTCCACTTGTACAACATTACGTTTTTAATTAAGCATATTCAAGATAAATTTAAGAACATATCAATCCCATATGAATATATGGTGAATTAGCTTAGATGATCATAGTACCAAGGATAGTGATGTAAATAAAAAAAGGATCAATGATTTGTCAAAAACATACAAATAAACCTCCAACACACTCTATGACTCACGAATAAGACCAAATTCATGGGAGAACCAATCATGGGATATGGATGAGTAGAAGGGGCATGATAGAGAGGCTACATACTGAATAATAGGAGAAAGGGGATGAAAAAAATAAGATTTTTTCTGAGAAAATGGTTATTTTTCCTATTTAAATGTAGTGTATAGTTTGCCCTATGGTTTGGATAATCGTCTAACCACTATATAGATCACACAATCCAAAATCCATACCTCATATGGTTTTTCTACACTGGTTGGGATAACTATGCACTAACCATTTAGTGCTACTAGTTATATAGAAGTGACCATGAGTCTATGTGAAGGGTTAGTAAAGAATTAATTTCCCATAAAACCACATGTCAAACATTTAGTATACATTCCACATGGCCATGCACCCTACCTTTACTAGTTTAACAAACCATGTGTCACCTCTAATAAAGATTTTGGTTTCTCTCGATGGGCAGGGAGGTTTAAAAAAACTATATCCACTATCTCTTTCTCCCAAAAAGTGAGTCATTAAATCCTAGTGTTCCCAAAACTCATGAAACATTTTAAACACATCACAATCCTTAATCATCTTATGAAATACAATTTAATGTGTTTCAAATCTAAAAATTATGTTCTGAGAATCAATTTAAAATGTCTTCAATCCCCTAAATGAAAATTTCAATTTCCCATTGAATATTTGACTTGTTAAAATCAATATAAATTAATATAATAATTAAATCATATAAATGAAACTTTAATGATTTTATTGGTAATGATGGAATGAAATTGAATACATTACATACATGATAAATCAAATATATATTTCACCTTTATGGTAAAATATAAATGAACCTTTTTTGGAAAATTATATTCATATTGAATTCGATTTAAAAAATCTCGAATATGGGTAAAAATGTGATTAATAATTTAATTGGATTCTAATAAAAACATTTTTTGAAATAATTTTAAGAAAAAATGGTTTGGGAATAAAAATTATTTTATTCTGAATAGATAAATGATGTCATATTGTATTAAAAATATTCTCAATCATTTTATATACCAAAGTAAAGATATGGTATTATTACATGTTAAAATAATGGATTACTAGAGTATAATAAAATTAAATGGTTTTTTTAGGAAACTATCAAATAATATACTTTAAGGGGAATTAATTTATAAATAATATAAATAAAAATGATGTTGGGAAATGAACCCATAAAATGATCATAATGATAAATATAAAAATAATCACAAAATAAGTTTTTTTCTGTAAAATTTAAATAAATATAAAAAATTTGAAATAAAACATAATATAGTAAAAATTAGTTACAAAATTAATAAAAAGGTGTCAAATTAAATGAGAAATTAATAAAAAATTGATGTAAAATGAGTTATCAAATTGTTTACCAGTATATAATTTTCAAGTAAAATCCCCTTAGAATAAATAAGAAAAATTATTTCATAAAATAAAATTAACTAAAAATTATTAATTTTAATTCATGAAGATGGGGAATTAGATAAACTATATAAAAAAATAAGGTGCATAGAAATTCAATATTACTTAATGAAGGAAAATTGAGATGAAGTCTGTTAACTGATGATTATTTTTGTTGAAATTTTTTTAACATCATTTATAATTAATTAAATTTTTTTATTAATTTAGAATATATTAATATTAGTATTTATAATATAATATATTACTCTCTAAAAACATTTTACAACTTTTTTTTAAATTTTATTTCATTATTTTCACTGTTTCATGTGTCAATTGACTTGTATTCTAATGCATTGTTTCCATGAATTTTATGTTTTTTTGGAATGTGATATAGATACATTATCTCAAGAATTATATAAATTTTATAAATTTCACAATTAATAATTATAATTATATTAAGAATCAATATTTAATGATGGACATGGTTTTGTGGAGATGATAGATCATACATATGAATGAGAGATGATATTATTCCATTGATGACTGATAGGGTAAGTATGTGGGATATATATTATATTTTCATAATAAATATAATTTCATATATATAACATAAAATAATTATTTTTTTCATTACTACTTCTAATGTGAAAAATAAGGGAAAATAGAATCACAACTCTTTAGAAGGTAGTAGTATGTCATACACAAAAGCAACGTTATAATATTTAAAATGGAATGGAAAATAAAAAGTTACATGGGAATTGGTAAATAAAAATTGTAATATAAATAAAAATATCATATAGACATGTCAAATCTATCATTATATTCATACTTGAAATGTGTTGACGAAGGACAAGTTGCATCAGTTCGTGAGGAGGTAGTCAGCCTTACACACGACCGAGGACTTCATTTCTTATTTGATTGAAGAGGTCATTTATTTTGCTAATTGCCTTAATATAATAACATATGAATATATTGAATACAAATATGATAATATATAATAATTTTTAAATAATATTGTAAGAGGTATATGAAAAATAAAAAAAAGATGAATAAGACTATTTCCTCTCTTTCAAACAACATCTTTATATTTACAGGATATACCTTCATATTTAGGAATTTTGCTCAATAAAATGAATATAATATATTGGGATAAAATATATTAAGGTATTGATAAGGTATTTTTATATATAATTAACATAGAGGTTTTAATAAGTGTTGGGAGGTGTTGGATAATTATTAGTTGGGATATGATCCACATTTAATTTTTGAAAAAAATAATGTATACCCATATATTTCTAATAAAAAGTCACGAATATGATCCATTATAGAACCATAGATTATATAAGGTCAAATTATGTCCATACAATTTCGTTTTTAAAGTATCATGTTATTTTTATTCAGTAACATCTTAGCTCACCAACCCAATAAAATCATTTTTACCTTAGTTGTGGTAATAATTCTTTTTCATTTTTTACTATTAATATTGGTCAAATAACATTTTCAAATTAAAATATTATATTTATTATTATTATTCCAACTATATAATCTATTTTTAAGAAATTTAATTCACATTACTTATTGAACTGGGTTTAAAATTAAATTGAAAGATGAATAAAAAATATTTTTTTTGAAACAAAATCATTCAAAAGTTTATAATTTTTTATATCATAATGCAATATGAAATATTTTAAAATGTCAACTTTTAGATATATTTTAATATTACATACCTAATTTTAGATTAAATACAATTAAAAATATAATTAATTTTTAAATTACTTAAAAAATATGTTATTTAACTAAAATAATAATTTTCACAATTCCTTAAATGATTATTCATTTAAAAAATTACCAAAAATTGATCATAATATGATTTCTATATTTTGATTCAAAAATTAGTTTCATTTTATAAAATAAATTTTATAAAATGTTGAAAATTAATTTAAAATTATGTGAAGCTAGAGGTACTAAACTATCTTTTAGAGAAATACACATTTTTCAGACCAAATTTCCTTTTCATTAAAAATAGTATTATTTTTTTTATAATTAATAGTAAAAAAATTCAAAATATTGTAATTAATTTTAAAACACACCAATTTAATGTATATTTTAAAATGGTATATAACATTGTGATTCATTTAGACTCATGGTTTCTTTTTTGGCATGCTATCTAAGAGTTAAATTTTATTTAAAAAAAAATATATCAAAATTCTTGGGGTGTCAAATTATAATATATTATTGGTGATACATGTCAAATATCCTGTAGAATCTAATTTTATTCATTTAATGTCTTGAATTATAATAAATAAAATATACAAATAAAAATTAATAGGGAGTCTATATTCTTTATTTTTATGATACATGATTGAGAGATCAACCAAACTATTATTCATAATCCATATTCAAAATTATAAAAAAATAATATTATCCAATAAGAGATGGTACAATGATATTTCTTATTCTAGTAAGAAATAAATTGATTATTCGTGATGTTTTGAGATTGGAAGAGTATGTTTTGATTTATATAGATGGATTAAATTTCAAATCAGTGTGAAAAATAATTATTACATCAATTAGGTTACAAATCACATGACAATTAACTAAGATAAATTCTTATTAAATAATATCATATATTTCGATAATGGTAAAATATATTTATTTGTATCCACACATCTATGTTTTAATAACATTAATCATCTCACATTGATTTTACCTCAATCCTTCATAATAAAATCAAGAAAAATGATTTTAAAACACAATAACACATTTAATATAATTATCTAATATACATTTTCACTATCACATATTATCATATATACTATTTTATCTCTAGCAAGAAATATATCCAAATTTATAACATCATCAATATAAAAAATGAACTATTATCACTTTAATTTGTGGGGGATAAATATTATAATTTGAAAAAATCTAATTCTAAGAGTCCTTAGTATATAATTTTAATAAGTGGTATAATAGAATATATATGAGAAAATATATTACAAACTCAATTAATAGTTAAAAAATCAATACATTTATTCCCTATTTCCTCCCTGATTCAATTATTCACTTCATCTAGGTAAAATAATGGTAGTTTTTAGATTGTAAATAAATGTAAAAAATATATTTTCTGTCATTTTATAAATAAGTATCATTCACTATATATAAAAAAATTATAATTATAATTTTGTTATTTTATTATTTTCTTAGACTGTATCATCTACTAATATTTCATTTTTACAATAAATTATTTAAAATATAATGAACAAACAATTATTATTATTAGGTTATTTTAATGAATTTATATTGAGATCTAATTACGGTGAAGTATTTTATACAAAATATTAGCGGGTTTTAAAAATTTATATTAATTATTTGAAATAGTCATTATTTTTGTGTTTATAATTTTTGTGGGGTGAATCATGTTTTGAGAAATAATTAAGTAGTATATTTGTTTTTTTGGGAATTTAGAAAAAAAAAATTTAAATAAAATTCCTAACCAATATCAAATATTGAAAAATAATTCTCCTAATTAAGGTTGAAATTAATTTAATAAATTAATTACCAATGATGTTATCTTATAAGGGGGTTCCAAAACTCATATAGATGTATAGGTGGTTTAAACCTATAAATTATGATTTCATATAAATTTATAATTTTATTAAAAATAGGATAAATTTTTATAATTGATTTTTTTAATATAATCTAAATGGAATTAGAAGTTTTATTGTGACAATTAAATATCATGACACCCTATTCACAATGAATATATTTCAATTTCTTTAATTTATAACCTTATCTTTGTAATTTAGTTTATAAAATAAAATAAGTAATTATTGTTCATTGTTCTTTATTTCTTCAATTATATTATAAATATGGTTGATCCTAATTATACATATCGATGATGAAGAAAACATCATATAGATATAATTTTATTATGATCATAAATGATGTATAGTAAAGGTTTCCTTATATAAATCTTGTGGTAGAGTATATCTTTTAAATTTTTGGATTTTATGTTTAGGCATGAATATAAGTTATTGTCTGACACTAAAACAAATAAAAAAGTGTTATTTTAAATTTTCGAGTTAAAGGGATCCTTCCATGATCTTAGTGCATAGATAAACAAAAATACATGATCCATTCACCCTTACATTAAGAACAATACACATCATATTCCCATTTTATAAATAGGTCACAAGATATAATTCAGAATAGGTTGTGTATTGTGAATAAAATTTTAATATTATTACTGAATTTTATTCAGCATTATTTATAAATACATACGAAGTTGTGTGAATTGATGACATTAAATTTTTACTTTAATTTTATATTAAAATTATTTATGATACCGTTTTTAAATTATCAAGGGTTAATTTATTTTTTTATAAAAGAAAACATAAATTGATAAAGTAAATAATACAAAATAATTTATTATAATGTTTTCATTAATCCAAAACATCATATATTACACTATAAAAAACCAAATTTGGGCTTGATGAATTTTAATGAAACATCATTTTAGTTGTAGTGATTTTTCATCGATAATAAGTAACTAGAAATTTAAATTTATAATTATAACAGATTAACCCTACATAATTAAAAATATACCCTTACACAAGATATAATCACATATTATGCTCATATTTTTGGTAGGAAATAAAAACATAAAAATATAAAATATAATTATTAATGGATTAAAATAACAACATACATAGAAATATTATTTAAATAAAATATGAAAATTTAAATAAAGGGGGTGATTATGATGAGTGTAAATTTCACTGTATACAGCAGACATATATAAAAACATAATAAATTATAAATTATAATATAATAATATGATAAATCTCTTCCAATACCTTCATTGAGAGGGAAATATCCATAATTTTTACGCCTTTATTAATGTGGTAAATCTTGATATTCATCCTCACTATAGATTTTTGATATTTAATTCTTTCCATGATGAGTGGTCGTTGAACAACACATGTACAAGTATCAAGAGAATGTATAGTATCCAGGAAGTCACTAAAATTATAAATATTATATTAGTTTATATGATCTAAAAAACAAATATCATATGAAGTAGAAAAAAAGTTACTTCATATTAGATGAAATTACACATATATAATACAAATGAAACTTAACTGAATCTTCCAAAATTTATAAATATGCCACCACATCGAACATAGACTATTTTACTCATTTATTAACCATTAAAAGTTTCAATACACATTTTAGGATAAGGTGGGATCTATTGTATGTATAATTATCTACAATTATTCTTTAAAAGTATATAAATAAAAATAGTTTTTATAATAATCAAATTTTTTGTCATGTTTTTCATCGACCCAAACTAGGAATTTATAGCCTATTTTATATATCCTATGAATTTATCAAGATTATTTTATGTTTATCCTAAACAATAAAATAAAATCTCATTCCTTGATATTTATATAAAATCAAATAATAAAGTAATTAAATTTACAGATAGTGTGTGAACATTTAAACTCAATTGATGTTTGTGTAAACTAGTCTAGTAGAATATAGCGAGATGATTTCATTGAATCACAGATGATAAAATCGACTTATTTCCTAAAATATATTTAATTAAAATAGAACTAAAAGTATATACTATTAGTCCTTTCATGAAATATTTTATAATTATGTTGATATGGGGTAATATACTTACCTGGAGAATGAATAATATCATTATTGGCTAACCAATTGGACCGAATTTTCCTTATGTAAATCATTAATCTATGTTTTATTTTTTTCATATACTGTATATAATAAATTTTATTGTTGTATAATATAACCCAAAATTATATTTTTCGTAGAAAAATTCACTATGATTCCCCAAGATGAAAAGAATTTATATTTTCTTATCATTCTTGAGAAATTTAAAATTGGGGATATGTTGAGATGTGTAATCATGAAGGTGATAAAAAACAATCTCCCATAATAATAATAACAACGGGATAAAAAGTTTAGGAATGAATTTTTTTATATCAATAATATATTACATTAAAGACTTAAAACTTTATTATTTTAGAAAATTACCTTCAAATATTAATTATGGAACCATAACGTGGTCTGATTCATTCATCCATTTCATCATGAATTACCTTAAAAGTAGTAGACCAATAAAAAAATATATTTCATATAATGATTATTTCAAAATTTAATATATTAAATGAATATATATATATATATATAATTCCTTGTAGCTACTAAGAATGTTCGATAGAATGTATGAAATTAGATCCCCATTAGTTTTCATATGTGTTTGATTATAAGAAAACATATTTCCAAAAGGTCGACATACAGGTTCCAAGATACATTAATAAAAAAAATTCATTAATTTAGGATTCTAAAAGATGTTCATGATAAAAAATTCTATAATATAAATAATTTTAATAAGGAATTTTTAAATAAAGAATAAATAAATATTTAGATGATATTTGGTAGTTCGTAAGAATAATAAATCCAACCTGACAATGTGTTCCTTTCCATAAAGTGTGCAGAGATGATATTTTAAATACAATTATTTCATGATATCTAGATTTGATCCAACCACATATTAGTGTTATCATAAAATATAGTAAGGGGAAATGATAAAATTTGATATTGAAGAACATTATAGTTGGATTGTTTAGCGAAACATTAAAATTCCCACAGAATAAGTTAATATATTTTATTCGGTTGATGACATTCATGGAAGGAAACATATAATTGAAAAATGTATATTTGATAGTTATAAATTAAATGTAATGCACATTATTAATGAAAATTAGATAATTTACAGAGGAATGTTTTGTACTAGCATAATGAATTTTTATTTCTATAAAGGTTGATAGAGATCCATATTCATGTTCATTCCATAATTCTTTAATTTGGTAACCCTCAACCATTCAAAAAAAGAGAAGAATGTTTCCCTTGTCTCGCCCATATTTATCATTTTAATTACCCATATGGTGAACTAATTACAATAATTGATATTCTAAATTTCATGAAAAGGGAATTAATGATGATCATAAATCTTTCAAATAGTGTATAGCTATAAAAGTTTTTCACAACGAAATACCATATGATCTTTCCAAACAAATTTGAAATATGTGGATTAAGGGATATGTTACCTTTATTTTATTCGAAGAAGGGTGTTTCATTCTGATGCAATATATATATGTTCTTTGATCTTCATACCAAGAATTAATCCAAATTGAATTACTGGAAAAAAATTTATTACATCTAATCTTACCTTAATGATATAATTATGTGAATGATAACATGGAATGTGTTAAAAAGATAAATAGTTATAAAACACTTGAAATAAAATTCATATTAATTATTAATAAATAAGGTATGTAATTAGTAATGTATTTCAACTGGTAATAATTTATTAAAAAATAATTCCCTAGTTTTAGGGAAGATCACTTCTTGGGCGGTATCCTATATCTTACTGAAGAATTGTATAGTGAATTCATTCAGAATAAAAGAGATTTATATAATTAGAGATAATAGGTCCTATTACAAATTTTCCATAGATTATGTGGTGTTAAATATGAATTCTTTAAATTACGTATAACTAGATCAATTCCCTCAAATGATTTTATTCTAATATTTTACTGTACACCAACATAAAATAGATGAGTAAAGTAGACAACAAGATCTAGGTAGGTAATAATAACACTATTAATCATTTTAACCTCTATAACCATGATGTAAAAATATAAATTACTTTCATCCACTAATTAATGATATTAATTATTCTTTTTTTTATTTTACCCATATTTTAAATAGAGAAAATGATATACACAATTGATAATCCACTCTATTAAGATAAGGTTGTGTTCATGATTTGCTTGTTTTCCCTCTCATAATGTCAAGGATATAATTTAGAGGAAATAAATATATTAATGTTACGATATCCTACTAAGGTATCATAATATAAAAATTTAGATCGATGAATTAGGATTTACTCTATTATATATGGGATATATTAACTATCTCAATCATCATGTTAAATTTCAAACTATTAATCAATGAATCCAATTTATTCCATTAAAATGAAATGATATTAGAGAAATAATAAAAAAATCCATACATTATTAAATATTAATTGAGGGGGTTGTGATATTACTTCATTTATTATGGAAACCATTAGAGGGTGTGGCATTACCAGAATCTGAAAAGGTTATATAGTGTACATTGATGAAGCATCCAACACCTATTAAGAAGAAACATGTAATGACTTGAACTATTTTAAATAAATTTCCCCCATTAATTTTTTCTAAATGTATCATCCTGAAATATGGTTATAGAAAAAAGAGGTAATTATTTAGATTTATTATATCCAATTGGATTTAAATGACCATTATGTATCATTTACATTGATCGTATAGTTATTTAATAGTGATCACATGGTCATTATAAATATTAGGTTTTAACAAATCCAAATGACCTAGACAAAAGGAGGGATGTCCTCAACCTGTAGGATCATTCCCCATGAAGCCCATTTATCAAATCATAAACGGGATATAACATTTGTATGAATTTCTCTTAACCAATCCCAAGATGAGATAAAACAACTTAAGCATGATCGATACCATTTACAAGAGAAGTTCAAGTACATAGAGAACACAGCCCAAACCAAGTTCATTATACCACCCCCTGAAAGTCCCACCATCATGCACCATACTCATAGGCATTCTTCTAGCGTGTTAAATGGAAATTTATCAATCCCATTGAAATATGAATCTGTTGTTTTTTATCAAATAATGAATATGTTCTCCTCTTACTAACATTAATTTGTCATTAAATTTTATTTTAATACAATAAAGAAAAAATTTTATTTTTCTTAATATAAAAATTAAAATAATGAATTTATAAATTAGTATATATTTTAAATGATTAATATTTTAGTACTATTAAATAATTTTTATCCCATATAAATGAGCATATAATTTTTTATATGTCACATGTTAGTTTTTAAAGTGTTTGAAAACCGTTATTATAAAAAAGTTTGTCATTTTCAATAAATTTCAGTAATTATTATAAAAGTGAAAATTTACATATTTAGAAATATTTTTAAATAAAATGAATATTATTTTTGGAATCCTGACATCAAAATTATCCAACACATAAGTTTTCATAATTTGATGAGATAATCGATTTATCAGGTATAAAATAAATATGGTATAAATATATTTTGGGATTTATCACATTATAATGACCCAAAAGTTTGATAATAATTACCCTATATTGAATACATGAAAAAATATTTTTTTTACAACAAAAATATTTTTATTTTAGGTTTATTTTTTTAATGCCATTATGAATCCTCCAAAACTTATTATATATTTAATGATTTTAAAAACATTGCGTTAATTGTGTGACTCACCTCCACATCATTGTAACGCCCCGACCCCAGCTACCCAGAGTCGGTGCATTACTTCGTAACATTGGCATGATCACAAGAAGATCAAATCTCGAAAGACCGATTGGTTTAGTAGCCTTGGAAACACTAGATATAATCATAAAGTTTTACATTACATTTCAAAGTGAAAAACTACTACAACAACAAAGTCTTCATATCCACACTATTAACCCCTCATAATATCCCTGCAAGTCATTCATAATTTACTTCTTCACTACCTGGGAAAAATAAAACATAGAAAAGGGGTGAGCTCAAATGCCCAGTAAGGATAACAATATAGCGGAACATTCAAAATAAGCATAAACATTTAAGGCAATGAATTACTAAAACAAAAGCCTTTTAAAATTGAACTTCAACATAGTATGGCAAAAGTAAAATGAAATAATTCCATTTACTTGTTCACATGGATATTCTACTAATCGAATAATCACATGAAAAAATCAATAACCACTTTCATAATGTTGGAATGCATAATGCCAGACTATCATAACCACATAGCCAAGGCCTCGTGCCAAGACTACAAATAAGATTTTGTCAAGGCCTTGTGCCAAGACACTAGTTTGTCTCATGAGACCTACCGATGCATCGAGGAGCTATAGCGGGCTCCACCCGTCACTTATTAAGTCCAATGCATTCCCATATGAAAAGGTTTAAACATAACATAAACATTCGTATTAAAACTAGCATACGAAATGTCAATACTTTCACAATAAACTATTAATGGTATAAAAATTGCACATCCACAGTCAAACATATCACAAAACCTTCATTACAATATAGAAGTTTTGTATCATAATAAATCAACTTCAAATAATCTTAAAATCCATCAAAGGATGTTGACATAGATGAAATCAAAATTCTTTTTAAAGAAATATCTCCTTTTATTTTGAAATCATTTAAGATCCATATAAAATAAAACATTTTCTTTGAAAATATTCTTATAAGCTTGTAAGGAAAGCTTTGAAGATTTTATAACGGCGTAAAATAACCGCACCCGCCGTATAAGTTAAAAAAAACATTCTTACCTCAATTCTGTCGAAAAGGTTAAAAAGGACCTTGTTTTGAAAACGACGGAAAGATTCCTTTATAAACCTCTTATAAAAAGTCAAAAAAGGTATAAATGACTTTAACCCATATTCTTGTAAATAGTAAAAATGTTTTGAAATACATTTTTAAGAAACATGGATGTGGATGATAAAGAGATCCCAGTAGATTATTACATATAAACAACCTCGGATAATGAAGAGATTGTGAAATAACCCTTACCATGTACTTTTCCTTGGTTGGGGTAGGTTAACCTCCTGTATAATGGTGAAATAATTGTTATTAAATTATACAAGAATCATATACATTAATATGATATCATATATGATCTTTTAACATTGTTTTATTAATAATATCTTAGTATTATCGTCGTTTCGGGTGATAATCGATTCGTTCTTCTTAAATGTTTGGTTACGTAAGACATGTTTGTAATGGATAGATTATATCTTATTCATAATAAGAATGATATTAACATTATTTTTAACCCCAAAATGAGAATAAGACTTGAATGGGTATGATGGAGAATGAATCTTATCGCGTTCGTGGAGACGGTAGTCCGTACGTGCGCACGAACGCTACTTCCATTTAGTTTTTTATTTTAAAAGAATCTAATCCAAATGATACATAGGTATATTACTATCCAGTATAGTATTTTATATATGTTACTTAAGTTCATTAACACCATCCTTTATACGTTCCATGTGTGGTATGAACGAGTCATATCATTTTAAGGGGGCGGTAGTCCGCACTTCCTCAAATGAAATTATCGTATGTATATACAACATGAAACGAATAATGGTATGAAATAAAATGGAATTACAGAAGCTTATATATAAAATATATATCATTAATATCATATTTAATTACAGTTCCATCATAATGGCCACCATGAGAGGTGGTAAGATGTATTTGAACACTCATCGTTTCGTGAGGCGTTAGTTTGCCATCCACAGAAACATTATGTTCATCATCCATTAGATGGAGTTGTGTGTATGTGTAGTTTGAATCCTTCTTATAACAACATCCTAGTATATTTAGGATACTGGTGTTGTTACAAAAGAAAGGAAATAAAAAGATTTTGGGGGTTGGAGAAGCAAAATAAATGAAGATACTTTAAGAGAAATTGTTACCTTTAATTTAGGTAACTCACTTTGGTTGGAACCAAAGGACTTCTTGAAATGCTTTCTGCCTAAGGGGAAGCTTCAAGGAGGAGGAGAGGGATGTGGGGAGATTAGTTGGGCAGTGTTTGGACGAGCCAAGTGGCTTGAGAGGTGTGAGGAAAAGAGAAGGAGGAGTGCCCTTTTATAAGAGGGGTGAGGGGCACCTTTGGAAAAGCTAGAAATATTAATTTATAATAAATTCATATTCGGTTTCCAAAGGCTCCAAAGTTGACTATTCAAATTATGAGGTGGGGATAGGTCGAAAACAACTCATCCAATAGAATTTAGACAGGTTTGGGTACTTATATTAATCTTATCTTTAAGTATTAACTCTAAGTTAATTAGTTTCACTTTTACAATGTCTCTTTGTATTTTTATATAATATGGTTAATAAACTTACTATATACATCCAAGCGACCCCCAAGTGGTCCATTAATGATTAACCTATCATAATATAAGTCTCTTGACCGAACCTTAGATTTTTTAGGAATTTAATATCAATTAATAATATAATATTTGTTTTAAGAACTCTTTTATGTCAATTTTGACACTATTCAATAGTTGATTTTTGTGAAACTCATAACAGATTGATTACTTCGAACAAATTCAATTAAATCAATCCTAATATATCATATTATCCTAGAAAATTAGTTTAATTCATTAAAAGATTCATATTATATTTATTTGGGTATTTATAATATCAATTATGTTAATTTTTTACTATTTTAGTAATTACTGCATCATCATTGTGTCATAAATAAAATAACTTATTTAATGTATAGAAATTATAAATAAAACATCATTATGTAGTAAATCTTTTTAGCTTTCTAATGAATATTTATAATCGAAAATCCAACATGTATAACCCTATGTAAAAATTGTTCTTATAAAAGATGTAAGCTTATGCCATTTTTATTTTTATTTTAACTTTATTAATATAATGTGTCCCTACCACATACAAGTGGCTCCAAGGGGTCCCCAAATTGACCCAAGGATTCCCATGGTCGGGTATGTGTCCACCAATAAGGTTAGGACACGTTTTAGGGTAATTTTGTATTATTATAATATTATTTTGTTTAACCCTTATTTACCGGATTTACCCTTTAACCATGGTAAATAAAATATTTACCGCAGTAATTATTCAAAATGTCTAAAAATAAAAGTTACCTATTTACACAATTTGAACATCCTGATTCCAAATATGGAATCCATTTTTCTAAATTCAAAACACAGAAGTGGCAGAAATTAATTTAAAATTAATTCCCGCTGTCAAAACAAAAAGCGTGTTTTTAAGAGATAATAACTATCAAAAGATTGACACTTGTTTATGTTCGGTTTAATTGTAAAATTATGTCTAATGACCAACATTATATTAAATTGTAAAAATATATTCTAAATATACTTTAAAACCACTCAAATTCATAATTTATCACTATTATTTATTTTGATTAAAAAAGTTGTTTTTAATTAAAATTTAGTAATTTTCACTATTCATCAAAATATGAAAGTTATCCGAAAAGTACCAAAATTTCACCTTAGGCTAAATTCGATATTCCGAATCCAAAAATGAAGTCCATTTTGAAATATAAAATATATATATTTTCAAAAAGTAGGTATTACTATTTATAACGGCTAGTTTGATTGGTTACGGTGTGTTAGAACTCGGTGTTGCGTACAACACACGCTATCACATTATTCAAAGGGAAACGTACCGTGGAAGCTTGGGGTGTTTCATTTTAAATTTTTGATGTCCCCATTTAGTCAAAAAGTTTAAAATATTTTATTTAAAAAGGTTTCACTATTAGAAGTTGATAAAAGTGAAATACTGAAAATGAATCTGTTCTTGCATTATGACTAAGAAACTCATAATAGGGATTCTAAAATTATAAGGATTATATAAACATTAAAATTTATCTAATACTATTCATAACCTCTTTTGAATGGCTTGTTTGGTAAGTCATGGTGTGCTTGAACTTGGTGTTGCATGTAGTGAAAGTTATTGAATTATTTTGAAGAACTAACACACTATGAAATCTTGGGGTGTTACATTCTCCCCTCCTTCAATAAATTGCGTCCTCGCAATTTGAAATTGTTCTTTGAAAATAAAAGGTGGAAAATAGATAATATATTTGTGGGAAACCCCACATCGGAAATTGGGTTACTAAAATTTAGTCTTAATATGAGGAAAAGAGAAATTAAAGGGTCACCACCAAATTATGATCTCGATTAGGAGAACATTGGTGGCATTTAGAGACATATAATTGGAGTAAAAACGTAAATATTTATAGGTAGTGATTGAGGTCATCAATCACAAACAAGTATAAAATTGAGGTCCTTAAATTCATCAATCTATGATGATTTGAAATACCATCGGTTCAACAAAACATAGGGTATTAGGATAACACATTTTTGATGTTTCAAAATATCCTAGTTGAAATCCCACATCGAAAAATGAATTAATGAGGCCTCTATCTAAAATAAATAGTCGAAAGTATGAAGATTACCGAATATAACACATACTAGGGTTCCATGTAGGAAAATATGGATATGGAAGAAAAATCTAACCATCAATTATCTGATGGAGAGTGGTAGAGAACATGGCTATGAAAAGGCCAACAATCCCAAAGCCATAAATTAGTGATGATTTAAGGTACCATCTAGGACAACATTTTTGTTCTAAGTTCCTTTTATTAATGTTGAGGAATTTATTTATGAGATTGGCTAAGATCATAAGGAGATATACTTACTTTATAATTATAGTTTTATCCATTAATAAATTTCTACCACATACTCATCTTTCACTCTAAAAGATAATAGAATGTAAAAAAATTCTATTTACACTATTCGTATAGGGTTCCAAAATAAACGAATTTATAATTCATCTAAAAGATCTTTTAATAAAAACTACATTATTTAATCCAGGACATCTCATGGGCCAGTGGTAGGTGATACACCCTTGTCGCCCTTCGGTTGCGGGTTCAAGTCTCGCGGCCTTGCCGGACGCGACGGGTTGCCGCCCGACCTCCGGGTTGTCCTTTTATGGAAATCCAAAATAATCCAAACTAGAACTATCCAAAATACTTCTGTCCAAACTCATAGTCCAACATTTATAAGGAAGGTAAGCATAATGTAGATTCTTTTTACCCCGTAACAGCATATGAATACCTTCATCATGTATTCTTTTAATACACTGAAACATCCTGAATTACCATATTCCTTATTGATTACATTCATGCTCCCTTATTCCATATAGAATGCTGGATATACTTCATTAATCCAAAAATGTTTTAAACCCCAACAATGATGGAATATACACATCATTAATCAGTTCCAAGGTAGTCAAGAATATCCAATATAATTTATCCAAAACAATCATGTATTATTCCAAAATCACTACCTCGGTATCAGAACTATATTATGGTTTATCATTCTCTCAACCATATATTTTCCAAAAATTTATCCTGCTATTGAGTCACTTTTCTTTGTTCCACAAAATCTCAAGTCCTTAATGAAATAGTACTGCAGTACAATCCTTACATACTCCATAATTATTATAACAAGTAAATTGTTGATACACACTCAATTGACATAATCAACATAAGAAATCTAATCATTCCTCTTCATCTGTGGTAGTATCATAACTTGATTATTATCCAATAACATCATTTCCGGCATAGTTTGATGACTGGGACATAGGTTCGCGTAGTGTCCAAACTCCTTGCAAATGAAGCATTGTACATTTGAAACCATTTTCTTACCCTTGCAGTCACGTACTTTGTGCCCTTTTTCTCCACACTTATAACAAACTCCCATTCCTTTCAGGCAAGTTCCAGGGTGTTTCTTTCCACAGTTACCACATATGGGAAAATTCTTCTTTTCCCTCTTCCCTTTATCCATCTTTCTCTCTTCCATCCTTTTCTTCTCTTGCTTCCCTTCAAATCCATAGGACTCAGTAAAATCTTTACTTATCTTATCAACACATGATATTATTTCTTCATATAATGATAATACATGGGAGACTATTTCTCTTATAAATTCTGGCTTAAGACCATGAAAGATATGATCCTTCTTTCTCTTTGGATCATGTGCATTGCTGGAGTTCTCATTCCTTCTACTGGGCGCCATTTCTAAACAATGGCATACACTAGATCAGTTTATGAATCAAAATACATAATCCCATACTTATAAAACAATTAACATAAATTGAACTATTTATGGATATAATCCATAATCATAAGAATGTTTCCTTTGAGGACGTATATACTCATAAACCCTTCATAATCATTTGTAAAGAAAATGAGAGTTATCCTAAGCATATCCCCCGGGAGTGTCGTAACCAAGAGTGCAGCAAGGCCCGTTGTCGTGCACCAGTTCCCGTTCGAGTCTAGCTCAAAGCGGTGTTTTCGGGTTTTACCCCTAGGTACATCTGTGCCAGAGCCGCCTCTACCTGCTCGTATCCAGACAGGGATGTATTGCTCGGAAGACTCACAAAATCTCTACAATACCAAAATTCTAAGAAGTTCTTCTATACTAATCCTCAAAGTTCATCTTAGGTCTATGTGCTCTAATCAGAGTTTATCTAAATCTAGCTTCCAAGGTTTGTACTAAACTTCCTCTGATACCAACTGTAACGCCCCGACCCCAGCTACCCAGAGTCGGTGCATTACTTCGTAACATTGGCATGATCACAAGAAGATCAAATCTCGAAAGACCGATTGGTTTAGTAGCCTTGGAAACACTAGATATAATCATAAAGTTTTACATTACATTTCAAAGTGAAAAACTACTACAACAACAAAGTCTTCATATCCACACTATTAACCCCTCATAATATCCCTGCAAGTCATTCATAATTTACTTCTTCACTACCTGGGAAAAATAAAACATAGAAAAGGGGTGAGCTCAAATTCCCAGTAAGGATAACAATATAGCGGAACATTCAAAATAAGCATAAACATTTAAGGCAATGAATTACTAAAACAAAAGCCTTTTAAAATTGAACTTCAACATAGTATGGCAAAAGTAAAATGAAATAATGCCATTTACTTGTTCACATGGATATTCTACTAATCGAATAATCACATGCAAAAATCAATAACCACTTTCATAATGTTGGAATGCATAATGCCAGACTATCATAACCACATAGCCAAGGCCTCGTGCCAAGACTACAAATAAGATTTTGTCAAGGCCTTGTGCCAAGACACTAGTTTGTCTCATGAGACCTACCGATGCATCGAGGAGCTATAGCGGGCTCCACCCGTCACTTATTAAGTCCAATGCATTCCCATATGAAAAGGTTTAAACATAACATAAAAATTCGTATTAAAACTAGCATACGAAATGTCAATACTTTCACAATAAACTATGAATGGTATAAAAATTGCACATCCACAGTCAAACATATCACAAAACCTTCAATACAATATAGAAGTTTTGTATCATAATAAATCAACTTCAAATAATCTTAAAATCCATCAAAGGATGTTGACATAGATGAAATCAAAATTCTTTTTAAAGAAATATCTCCTTTTATTTTGAAATCATTTAAGATCCATATAAAATAAAACATTTTCTTTGAAAATATTCTTATAAGCTTGTAAGGAAAGCTTTGAAGATTTTATAACGGCGTAAAATAACCTCACCCGCCGTATAAGTTAAAAAAAACATTCTTACCTCAATTCTGTCGAAAAGGTTAAAAAGGACCTTGTTTTGAAAACGACGGAAAGATTCCTTTATAAACCTCTTATAAAAAGTCAAAAAAAGGTATAAATGACTTTAACCCATATTCTTGTAAATAGTAAAAATGTTTTGAAATACATTTTTAAGAAACATGGATGTGGATGATAAAGAGATCCCAGTAGATTATTACATATAAACAACCTCGGATAATGAAGAGATTGTGAAATAACCCTTACCTTGTACTTTTCCTTGGTTGGGGTAGGTTAACCTCCTGTATAATGGTGAAATAATTGTTATTAAATTATACAAGAATCATATACATTAATATGATATCATATATGATCTTTTAACATTGTTTTATTAATAATATCTTAGTATTATCGTCGTTTCGGGTGATAATCGATTCGTTCTTCTTAAAAGTTTGGTTACGTAAGACATGTTTGTAATGGATAGATTATATCTTATTCATAATAAGAATGATATTAACATTATTTTTAACCCCAAAATGAGAATAAGACTTGAATGGGTATGATGGAGAATGAATCTTATCGCGTTCGTGGAGACGGTAGTCCGTACGTGCGCACGAACGCTACTTCCATTTAATTTTTTATTTTAAAAGAATCTAATCCAAATGATACATAGGTATATTACTATCCAGTATAGTATTTTATATATGTTACTTAAGTTCATTAACACCATCCTTTATACGTTCCATGTGTGGTATGAACGAGTCATATCATTTTAAGGGGGCGGTAGTCCGCACTTCCTCAAATGAAATTATCGTATGTATATACAACATGAAACGAATAATGGTATGAAATAAAATGGAATTACAGAAGCTTATATATAAAATATATATCATTAATATCATATTTAATTACAGTGCCATCATAATGGCCACCATGAGAGGTGGTAAGATGTATTTGAACAATCATCGTTTCGTGAGGCGTTAGTTTGCCATCCACAGAAACATTATGTTCATCATCCATTAGATGGAGTTGTGTGTATGTGTAGTTTGAATCCTTCTTATAACAACATCCTAGTATATTTAGGATACTGGTGTTGTTACAAAAGAAAGGAAATAAAAAGATTTTGGGGGTTGGAGAAGCAAAATAAATGAAGATACTTTAAGAGAAATTGTTACCTTTAATTTAGGTAACTCACTTTGGTTGGAACCAAAGGACTTCTTGAAATGCTTTCTGCCTAAGGGGAAGCTTCAAGGAGGAGGAGAGGGATGTGGGGAGATTAGTTGGGCAGAGTTTGGACGAGCCAAGTGGCTTGAGAGGTGTGAGGAAAAGAGAAGGAGGAGTGCCCTTTTATAAGAGGGGTGAGGGGCACCTTTGGAAAAGCTAGAAATATTAATTTATAATAAATTCATATTCGGTTTCCAAAGGCTCCAAAGTTTACTATTCAAAGTATGAGGTGGGGATAGGTCGAAAAAAACTCATCCAATAGAATTTAGACAGGTTTGGGTACTTATATTAATCTTATCTTTAAGTATTAACTCTATGTTAATTAGTTTCACTTTTACAATGTCTCTTTGTATTTTTATATAATATGGTTAATAAACTTACTATATACATCCAAGCGACCCCCAAGTGGTCCATTAATGAATAACCTATCATAATATAAGTCTCTTGGCCGAACCTTAGATTTTTTAGAAATTTAATATCAATTAATAATATAATATTTGTTTTAAGAACTCTTTTATGTCAATTTTGACACTATTCAATAGTTGATTTTTGTGAAACTCATAACAGATTGATTACTTCTAACAAAGTCAATTAAAGAATTCCTAATATATCATATTATCCTATAAAATTAGTTTAATTCATTAAAAGCTTCATATTATATTTATTTGGGTATTTATAATATCAATTATGTTAATTTTTTACTATTTTAGTAATTACTGCATCATCATTGTGTCATAAATAAAATAAATTATTTAATGTCTAAAAATTATAAATAAAACATCATTATGTAGGAAATCTTTTTAGCTTTCTAATGAATATTTATAATCGAAAATCCAACATGTATAACCCTATGTAAAAATTGTTCTTATAAAAGATGTAAGCTTATGCCATTTTTATTTTTATTTTAACTTTATTAATATAATGTGTCCCTACCACATACAAGTGGCTCAAAGGGGTCCCCAAATTGACCCAAGGATTCCCATGGTCGGGTATGTGTCCACCAATAAGGTTAGGACACGTTTTAGGGTAATTTTGTATTATTATAATATTATTTTTTTTAACCCTTATTTACCGGATTTACCCTTTAACCATGGTAAATAAAATATTTACCGCAGTAATTATTCAAAATGTCTAAAAATAAAAGTTACCTATTTACACAATTTGAACATCCTGATTCCAAATATGGAATCCATTTTTCTAAATTCAAAACACAGAAGTGGCAGAAATTAATTTAAAATTAATTCCCGCTGTCAAAACAAAAAGCGTGTTTTTAAGAGATAATAACTATCAAAAGATTGACACTTGTTTATGTTCGGTTTAATTGTAAAATTATGTCTAATGACCAACATTATATTAAATTGTAAAAATATATTCTAAATATACTTTAAAACCACTCAAATTCATAATTTATCACTATTAATTATTTTGATTAAAAAAGTTGTTTTTAATTAAAATTTAGTAATTTTCACTATTCATCAAAATATGAAAGTTATCCGAAAAGTACCAAAATTTCACCTTAGGCTAAATTCGATATTCCGAATCCAAAAATGAAGTCCATTTTGAAATATAAAATATATATATTTTCAAAAAGTAGGTATTACTATTTATAACGGCTAGTTTGATTGGTTACGGTGTGTTAGAACTCGGTGTTGCGTACAACACACGCTATCACATTATTCAAAGGGAAACGTACCGTGGAAGCTTGGGGTGTTTCATTTTAAATTTTTGATGTCCCCATTTAGTCAAAAAGTTTAAAATATTTTATTTAAAAAGGTTTCACTATTAGAAGTTGATAAAAGTGAAATACTGAAAATGAATCTGTTCTTGCATTATGACTAAGAAACTCATAATAGGGATTCTAAAATTATAAGGATTATATAAACATTAAAATTTATCTAATACTATTCATAACCTCTTTTGAATGGCTTGTTTGGTAAGTCATGGTGTGCTTGAACTTGGTGTTGCATGTAGTGAAAGTTATTGAATTATTTTGAAGAACTAACACACTATGAAATCTTGGGGTGTTACAATCATCTAGTGTAAAATTTTAATTATATAAGACATGAGATATATAAAATTATGAAAAAAAAGTTATTTTGAAGAAACCATGAGGTAAAACAATGGGATGGTTTTTAGTTTCCAATATTTTTTTATGTGGGGAAAGAAACATAAATAATAATGAAATCCACCTCATTTCTAATATAAACCCACCCAAGATCCCAATTATATTCATTATAAAAATTTAGAGAACATAATCAGTTTTCCAAATGCTCCATTGAGTCTTCCAAAGTCTCCCAAAATATTTAAATAAGCTCATCCCAAGCCATTGGGGTTACACACTCTGGTGTGTGATCTTCCACTATCTTCTTTTATCAAGAACTCATTTTATGAATATATAGTTATTGATTTTGTACTTAAATTTATGTAATATAAATTCCTTGATCATGGAATAAATTATGATGATGAAGGAATCCATGTTGTATGATCTATGTGGCACACTTAAGCATAGGAATGCGATTATTATGATGGGTACACCAAGATTTCCCTCCAATTCATTGGGTAATGTTTAGTATCATGATACGTTATGTTGGGATATGGGTGTTCCTGATCCTTTTATGGTACATTCTTCACATTTATATTTTGGTTGTATAGTCTTGAACTATGTTAATAATGCTTTGTGATATATTGTTTCCACTTTTTCAAAGTTATGATTATCTTTCTATATCATTCCTTATATTCATGTTCTTTTTATTCTTTATTGATATGATTATTTTCTAAAAACTATCAATATTCCATGATTATTTTTTTATATTAATTTTTATATTAACCCTCTCTTATGTATTTCATGATGTTATTTCATGATTTTTTATTTGTGAATGAGTATTTTTAGCGTCTTAAATATGTTTTCATTAATGTTGTTTTACTCCCAGTTTTCTATTGTTATGTAATGTACATAATTCCCCAGGAAACAAGTCCTATAAATTATCTAGGTTTTTTTAAGTGTATTCAAAAGTAATTTATCATGTATTAATGTAAAGTAGAGAGAAATGTTTCTGTCATTGGTATTATATGAAAAGTTTAGTTATTTTTTCGATTATGATTAGAGAACTCAAGTGAATGCCCTAGGGATAAGGATAAGTATAAGAAGACACCCCTAAAGTTTTGTAACTATATAATAATATGTTTAAAAATATTTTACATCCATGTATGGTCACTATATGGTGACGTGGTTCTTCCACTGATGTTCTTAGGAGTATCATCTTTGACAAGGTGTTCATGGCCTGACTCGGGGTAACATTGTGCATAACAACCATTCTTACTCCACATTTTGTTTAACACTCATGGGGGATAGGATTTGTTAAATCAACAAAATCATTATGAACCATTATTATGGGAACAAAAAAGTTTCTTAAGAATATACATTATGAAATAGATTACGGTTAACATAGATTTAAGGCTAAAAAATGATTAGTTAAGGACATAAATGAAATTTATAAGTTATCCCTTTATTGACAATGGATTACCCTTTATGTGTTTAATTATTTTAAATACTCATCCCTAACATACATTTAATTCTATCCAAAGGTTATAAATAAGAGAAATTGCGTAAATAATCAATGCTATTGGAAATGTATTGACTGTCATAACAAGATACACAATCTGATTGGAGTAGGAATAAAAAGCATTGTCAATATATTATCTCAGCTAACTCATGTTCTGAATAGAAACATTGATTCAGAAGAGATCCCAAATATCCCTAGTAACGAAAAATCCAAAAAATAAAACGCATCATGCAAAAAATGCCTCATAATTTCAGTGGATCTCATTATCGCTTAATCACAGAACATTGGATCAACTCAACTAAAAAGATATTCCTCATTCCTCAATGTTCTACGCAAGAGAAGGTTCTACTAGATTTTAATCTTATGGATGGAGAAGATGATAAGTGGTGTATATTTAGCACTAATTCAATGCCTAAGGAATAGATCTATGTGATAAAGTGGAAGGCTCTCTTGAAAAATATTTTTTTGATAACAATTTTCCACACCCTCTCTAACAGAAAATGGAATTTTATTTCTTTACCCCCAAGAAAAAATATGGTGAATATATTAGGGAATATGATGAAAAAACCATGATACTGGAACATCTCTCCTCTATCTTTTCCATTACCCCCAAATGCAAGGTTGAACTCTTGTTTGGGGGGGGGGGGTTAAAACCATTTCTTTGAAATACCCTAAAAATTTTATAACAATAATGAAATTGTTCGATGTTCCCTCAAAGTATAAACAGATATCAAATAATCCCTAAGGTAATGTGGTCATAATTAGTGAAATGTGGTGTTTAATTATAGTGGTGTGATGGGGAAATCTAATGGTGCTATGATATTTTATCATCCCACTTTTTATAGGTGATGAAATAAAAACCATAAAAATTTCCTTAGGTGTGGAGAAATGCTATAGGTGTGGGATAGAAGGACACATATATAATAATTTTCAACATGAGAAATATTATAATGCAATAGTGCATTTAATTTATGCATTCATCCCTAAGAACATTTTTCATTACTAAAACTACATGGAACTAGGGAACTTTTACATCCAATTCCCTAAGACAAGTATTTTAGTAGGCAACCAATAAACTCAAAGGAAGTAAGGTTGGAATGCCTCCATCACAACTTCAAAATTGAATTTCAACAAAAAAGTGGTGATAGGTATGGTATTTTTTCATTCAATAATAAGGAAAATAATTTTTTATTATGTTTTTATGAATTCCTTCATATCATGAATGTTTATTTGATCTATTCAAACACAACCACAAATAATGTCAGTAGATATTTTAGTGACCAAAATAAATAGATAAATGATTTCATCACATGTATATAACTTCTCTCCAATCACAATTTGTGGGATAAATATACAAAAGAACCTTATCATACTTCCTTAGGAGGATGTTGGCACAATTATGTGAATGGATTGGCATTACCTCTATAGATCCATCAAATATTCCTGCCAGATAAGAATCACTCTCTATATAGTGAATCGACCCCCCCCCCGATTCTATGCATGTGCATAGAAGAGGAGGAACACTCATTATCACAGTAATCTCAAGAGTGGATATTATTTCTTTATGATATAGCTTATCACAATCAAAATATTTATTCTAATTGTAGAACCATCACTGAAGAAATTACTATTTTGAGGGAATACTCAGAAGTGTTTCTTGAGTGCTTTCTTAGTCTTCCTCATAGATGCGAGTTTGACTTTCTAATCGAGGTTGTACTTAGAGAAATTTCAATATTCAATACTGGGTATAGAATAACTATTATGGAGAATGAATTGATAATGATTCAACCAAAAAATAATCTAGATAATGGGATTATACACCCATGTTCATTACCATGGGGTTAACTAGTCCTATTTGTTAAGAAGAAGGATGGGTCATTGCTCATTTGAATTTATTATCATGATCTCATCAATAACATGATATAGAACAAGTATAATCTACCATCGACTGATAAATTTTGCGATCATCTAAGTGGAACACAATAATTCTCCAAGGTGGATCTTTGGTTTGGATATTATCAAGTAATGTTGAAGAGGGAAGATATCACCAAAACAGACTCTTGTACACGGTACGTGCACGACGGGTTCATAGTTATACAGTTTAGACTCGCTTATTCTCCATAAAAATTTGTAGATTTGATTAATTCAGTCTTTAGATATTATTTCAAATAAATTTTCTTCATCTTTATATATTATATCCAAATATTATATAAATTAAAAGTGTATCATGAGGATCTTTTCAACACTATTCTAAAGTCCTTATGAAATGAAGAAGATTTATGCCATATATAGAACTTGTGTGTTTTGATTGAATAAGGTTTCATTAATAGGGCATATCATCACATGTAATGTGATATTTATGGATCCTTCAAACGAAAAATAAAAAAATGGGTTGTCTATCCCGACATCTATGAATGATATCCATAGTTTCCCCAGCATAGCTGGGTTTTATTTCTATTTTTTTAGAAACCTCTCATGATGGTCAAACCATCCTACCAATATAACTCTATAGGGATTTATATATTCCAGGAATGATGAATGTGAATAATGCTTCATGGATTAAAAAATGGGGATTATCACAAACCCAATGCTCACACCACCCTAAGTGGATAACATTTCAGTGATTCTTCAAAGAAGGGTTTGGGCTATGTGTTGATGAAGAATTTCAAAGTAATAGTCTATGATCTATTAAATTTGAATGATTTTAATCAAAACTACCCATGCAAAGATCTTTAGTTTCCTATAGTGATATTACCTTGGAAAATATTGCATCATTATATCATTGGGGAGAAGTGAAAAATGGGTACCACTTACAACAGTCTCAAATATATATATATATATATATATATAGAAAGAGATTAACATGCACCAAAACAATATAGTTTGAGATGATTATAGAAAATCATTTTTAAAGACACTACCATCTTGGTAAACAAAATTAAGTGTATGATGTTCATTGTTTAAATGATCAGTAAATTTTATCATTAATGGGAATTTATAAGGAAATAATCATCTTATTATTGAAGTGGATGTACATGGAAATCATAAATGAATGAAAGTCATAAAACCATACAAAATTTATTTCTTAACCAAATCTTAAAGAAAGGATACATTATTCTCAAAAATATTATGTGGGAATTCAGAATAATGTTTAAATTATAATAAAAGGGAAATACATAGAGTTCATTGTCAAAGAAAAAATAATTTTGAGGTTTTTATTAAGATTATGTGTTCCATAAAATCATGAGTTAAAAAAAGAAACTATTAAATAATTCCAAATTTCAACGATGTCGTTTCACCTAGGAAACACAAAAATGTATATACGTATCTGAGAGAACTACTGGTGGAAAAACATAAAGAATGAGATAACAAAATATACATCAATGTTCCTAGAATGTTATCAAGTTAAGGATATAAAAATAAGTCCAAGGGGATGATGAAACCATTAACCATACCAACATGGAAATAGGAAAACATCCCCATGGGATTTTTCTTTAGACATAAAAAGACATCCATATTAAACAATGTTATATGGGATGTTATTTATCGTCTAATTCATATTTCACAGTCATTCTGATTAGTGAGAATTTAGCAATAGATCACCATGCATGGATATACATTAGAGAAGTGGTGAGCCATCATAGAGTACCTCTATCTATTTGGTATGATCTAGATTCAAGATTAACCACTATGTTTTGTAATAGTTTTTAGCATGGTATAAACACTGATATAAACATAACTATGCCTTATCACCCTTAAATTAATGGAAAATTTGAGAAGACTATCAAAACACATAAGGATATATTGAGAGAATACAAAATTTAATTTAAGGGAGGATGGGACCAACAAATTATTCTAGTCAATTAATCATACACCAATGGTTTCAACTCAAGCATCCAAATGTAAGCCTATGAATCCATTTATGGAAATATGTGAATAACACTTGTATGTTGAGATGAATTTAGTGAAAAAACTTCTAGGTTCTAAAATGGTCAATGAAAGGTTGGAAAAGGATAATACTATTCATTTGAACATTAAGAATACTATTGGTCAATAATAGATATATACTAACAATTGTATATGAGACTTATTTTTTTATGTTGGATACAATTTATTCATCTCTATGAAATAATGTGATGCTATTTGGAAAGACGGTAAATGTTAGTCCAACATTCTTCAGCCCCTTTGAGATCCAAGATCACATCAGAGTGGTGGGATATCGACTACGAATAACAAAGAACCTATCTCAATTACCTGATATATTAAATGTATCTTTATTGAGGATATACATACCATAACCCTAACTTATTCTTAATCTAGGGGTGGTATTGTTGGAGAATGAACCTTCATGTGAGGAGTAGCCGATAATGATCTTATATTATAGATAAAAATTTATATGAAATCAGAAAATTCCCCATGAAAATTTTTTATAGAGAAAACACAGGATTAAAGAAGAATCATGGGATCTTGATGAAGTTATGAAACAGAGTCACCCTTATCTATTCTAGTTTGGGAAACTAAATCATTGAGGGTGAAATTTCATAATGGGGGATATTATAACGACCCAAACTATTAGAAATAAAATTCCCCATTTTATTTATTGAAATGCCTCATCCAGAAATATTATTATAGAAAAAACATGCACTTATTTTGTTTTATTATAACTTATTTTATTTAAACGGAAATTATATATCATTTACATTGATAATTTATTCATTGAACATTGAACACATGGTCAGTCTAAATATAGGGTCTTAAAAAATAAAATTGACACATACCAAGTAAGTGATAGCCTCATCCAATAGGATCTTTCCTCATGAAGCCCATTTATCAATGATTCTAAGGGTGATTTCATTTATGGTATTTTTACTTTTTAAATCCTATGACAAGGTCCAAAAACATATGCATGAGTGAACCACTTTACAGGAGATGTTCAAGATCATCAAACTCACAACACAAACCATGATTGTCAAACCACCCAATGATAGTCCCACCATTACACACCATACTCTCACAGAGATTTCTGGTGTATTGACGGGATATGTATCATTCCCCAATATATTTGAATATTTACTTTTTTAACAAATAATTAATACCTTTTCAACTTCTTTTTCTACTTTGTAAATGATTTTAATTTTGATACAATAAAGAAAGAATTGTATTTTTTTAATATTAAAACAAAATTAATGAATTTATGAATTAGTGTATTTTATAAATAAATAATATTTTTATATTATTAACTAATTTCTATCATATATAAATGATTGTGTAATATTTATGATGTCCAATGTAATTTTTATAAGGGTTTGGAAACTATTATTCTAAACAAAACTCATCATATTCAATAAATATTGGTCATTACATTAAATGAGAAAATTTACATATTTATAAATTTATTTAGAAAAAATAAATATTATTTTTGTAATCAGAACATCAAAATTATCTAATGGTTAATTTTTCATAATTTTTTAATAAAGTCAAAGTTTTGGGTAAAGAATCAATATCATAATAAATATACATTTGGTTTAATGAAATTATAATGTCCCAATAGTGATTTAATAATTTCCCAAAATGTAAAATATTACAAAATATATGTTTTACCATTAAAATAATGTGAATTTTAATTTATTTAAACTATTTTTTAATGACATTATGAATATCCCAATAATTGTAATATTTTTTATCTTCTAAAATCAATTTTTAAGATTTTGACTAACATTGTTATCAGAAAGTATAATATATTAATAAGATATACCATTGGATTTATAAAATAATGTAATATAATTCTATTTGTCTGAAACCATTGGAAAAAACCATTGGATGATTTGTGTTTTTGAATATTGTTTTATGTAGACTAAAAAACCTGAATAATAAAAATATCCACCCATTTTCCAATATAATCCAACTAATGATACCATTTATATTCAGTCAAACTAGTTAAATCATATCCTTACTATACAATTCATTCTCTAGATTCCTACCATATTTCCCTCAATTATTCATGAATCCCATCCCAAGCCCCTGGGTCCACATTCTTAAGTAAGAGATCTTACACTATCCTCATTTATAAATCACTCCTATTATGTTATGTATTTTAAATTTCATTTTCATATGTTGTGATATGGTATTACGTATTCTCCACACTGTTAATTATATTTATAAATTATGACATCTTCATTTAACTCTTAGTACACCACCCATGGTCTGTTATGAGAACATGTTACTATGCTGAAATTAAATAAGCATTCATTTCCTTATTTCATGTCTCTTTATTAACATATGACTTATATTTAATATTTTTATAATTTTGGGATATTATTTTCCATGTCCCTATTAATAATCATATTATTTACAAATAATTATAAACGCCTATATCTCCCATCATCTATTTTGATGAACTTTTAGGTATCACCATTATGCTGTAAAACTTTTACCACGATTTTCTATACCAAAATAGTTGTGTAGTGAATACAATTCCCATAATTATATCAAGTGTATTCATATTTATACATATATAAATTTTTATTTGATACATACATGTATTAAATTTACATTTTTGGATATTAAAATGAATTTTATGATGAAAGAATCCATGTGTTATGATCAATGTTGAATACTTAAGAATGAGTATGAAATTGTTTTAACAAGTGCACCCAAATAGCACTCCACGACATTGGGTAGTGTTCAGTATGAGGATATGTCATGTTGAGAAAGGTTTTTACTTTATTCCCATATGGTAATTTTTCAACCATTATGTCTTTTTTATTTATCCCTAACCTATGTTCAAGATTCAATGATTTATATTGTTTCCATTTTTCCAATATTATTCTTATCATGACATATCATGACTTATTATTAATGTTCCGTTTATTCGTCATTGATATTATTATTGTCTAACATGAATCATGTATTATATGATTATTACCTTAGTAGTATTATTGTCTAACATGAATCATGTATTATATGATTATTACCTTTATTAATGAAATGGATCCACAAAACCAAGATTTCCACTTTTAAATCCATATTAGAGATAGAAACATAAAAATAAATATAAATGATGGTTGTTATTATAATATACAAAATGCCCTAGATTTTACATACTATTGTTAATGGGTATTTAATTCTTTAGGGACATTATATTTATAGGTTAATAATACATGTCACTCACATAAGTTTTAAATTAACCACCATCTCATAGATTGTATCATGTTCTAGATTGATTTGTTTGACTTATCCATTTTCTAGAAACCTTCTCAAGGTAAATTTTATCCTTCATTATAAATAATCATTTATTTTCGATGATTTGTGAAATCTACCCATATTGGATTCTATTATAGTTGATTATTTATTAGAATCATGTACAAGACATCATGGATTTAAAAAAATTAATTGTTCTTTTTGTTCTGCGAAATGATATGTAAAACATATGATGATTTATAATACTTGATAATTGATATAAAGAAGTTGAAACAAGTATTATAGATGATTATTTATCTACTAATTTTGTAACACCAAAATACATCTATTTAAAAAAATATAATGATAAACAAATTTTTTAACACGCAACAATGATCTTTATATGAACTAGGATTTATTATAAAAATATTATTTTTTAAATGTAACTGATATAACGTAGAAATTAATTTTTTGGAATGAAATGGTAAAAACAAATAAAAATTATTTTTTATTTTTCATATTATTAAAATATATTAATTAATTTTGATTTAACGACTAATATATTCTATTAATGCAATTTTATGTTTCAATAATATTTTTTCATCATAAATGGTCTTTATTACATTATGTAAATCAAAATAATAATTAATTTATATTATATTTGGAAATTTTATTTTTGAAAATGAATATAATTTATGAAACCATCATATCAATATTACCTATGTGTGAATTTTTTGTATTATTATAAGTTATTAATTTTTAACTAAATAGTGAAAAATGAAATTTATTTAACTGTCATTTCATTCCAATTTATATATTATTTAAGAATCCATGTTAATTTTTTAATTTCATTTTAATGTAATGTTAATATCCATTAATTTTATATAATATAAATAATTACATAGAAATCATCATTTTACAGAATGTTGATATCTGTTTATTTTTAACGCATAAAATTAATTTTTATAAATGTTCTTTACATCATTGTATGAATTTATATGAAAATGGATATTTACCACTTCAAGAAAATTAATAATGAAAAATGTATTCCGTATTTGGAATCACGATATTCAAATTTTGAAAATAAATTACTTTAAAATTTTAAATTATTAATTGTAACCATTGGAATGATTTTCCTCCTTGGTTAGTGTAAAATAGGTCGAACGATGTTAAAAGCATGAGATGAGTCATTAAATCTATATAACTTCTGAATTTATCAAATTTTATAAATGGTGTTTGAAAACACTCATCATATCTATGAAACTGTTTTATTTTATTTCCATCATCTTTTGATTATAACATTAATATTAATTTAGATAAAATATAAATATAAAATGTTAGTCTCTTGATTTTAAAATCCATTATATATTTTCATAAGGGAAAAAAGAAATCTAAAAAAATATATTAGATTATTTTCGACACATTTAAATTATTTTCAAGATCGTAATTTGTGTTAATTTTTTATGATCATATAATTAAATAATTGTAGTAAGAAATTATGATTCCATTCTTCTCCGAATAGTATGAATAATATTTTAGTTTTCCTAAATATAGAAGAAATAATTTATGGATTATTTATGGAGTTCCAAGAATTTTATTGTTGATAAAAATATATATTACATCATAAAATAATTTATATTCGAAATCCTCTATTATCATAGATACAATCATTTAAAATTAATTTTATAGTCCAAAAATGAATGTAATTATATTGAAGATAAATAGTATTTTATTAAATTATTTAATGGAAAAATTAATATTAAATTAGAATTTTTGTGATAGAAAATGGACTCAAAAATCATCTATTGACAATTTATAATATAATATTCCCCTTAGATATAAATTTATGATTTTTAAAACTAATAAATCTATTACCACATTTATGGTTAAATGAGTTAATGTTAGGGTTAAGACCAAAAATTTGGTTAATAATTAATAAAAACATATATACATATTTTTTTGGTGATTCTATATTTAACAAATCATATTTTTATTTGAGTCAATAGCCTTTTGGAGGAATTATTATGGGAAAATGCATTAATTTAATTTCAATCTTTTTTTTAATTCCATTCTATTCATATCATCACTTATAAAATAGCATATGTTATTATCCCTTATTCAAAATGTTTTACTATTATATATCTACCCAGGCATTACATAATACCTAGAGTTATTAATTCTCCAAATTCATGATCTTTTAGCCTTAGCTTAAGAACATCTTATGTAGGCATAATTTTGGAGCTAATAGAGGTCCCATAATGATGAGGTAATCATCATACATGACACTTTCAAAGTGTTTTAGTCTTCTATATCCTATAAATATATTATTTCCATTATAAAATAATTTATAAAATATCATAAATATAATGATATATTATTTTTTTATTGGAAAACTATTTTTCACCTGATTTCCCTTAAATGTTAAATGATAGTATATCTCATGTGTATGTGTAGACTACCACCTCCACGAAGAGATGTGAATCATATTACATCATTGTCTAATATGGTTATTTATAATGATGAATTAAAAGATTATATATTATTTTCAAGATATAATTATGGTTATTTAATGACAAAATATTATTTATCTTTATTTCCTTATATTCTGTATAAAATAAAAACATCGGTAATGCCAACCAACAGACTACTATCCCCATTAAATATGCATGTGAATTTTATATCCAATCAATTAATATATGGTTCTAAAAAATTATACACTGAATATACATGATATAACTGACATGATATTATGGATCCTAGATTAATTTTCATGGACCAAAACATTTAAAATAAAACATTCATAAAAAATTAAAGAGTTAACAAATGAAAATACGAATTAAAAAAATATTTACTAACAACTATTTAAACTTCATAATCAGATTAGAAATGAAAAAATTTAAATTATTTTTTTATATATTACTAATAAATATAAATTTTTTGTATCTGATGTCAGAGAACTTATGAATCAATTTTAATATAAGGTGAGAGTTATTCATCCCAATATTGTTTCACTGAGTCATGTATGATGTTATACACATGTTTTTGGTAATGGGGAATATATACTATCCATATGACTTGTTTTCTAATTAATCCTTCTAAGTTAAATATATTAAAAAAATTTATTGTCTGTAACTTAATCAAAATTATTTTGAATAAAAAATTACAAATGTGGTAAGGGTTTTACATCTCAAAATTTCTTCCTTTGGACATATGTTATGATATAATTATATCATGTTTTATGAGGTGTTTATAATACCCCATTGATATGTTATGTAATGAATATTTGTATATTCTTTGTATTTAGTTTTTCATTGGATTTTATTTCATTCATGGCATAATGAATCAAATGGTACCTATGTAGTAATTGTTTTCTGCTAAAATGTCACTTTTAACAGAGATCGATTACTATAATTTTTTGGATGATTAAATTATATTATATATATATGTATATAATATATTTTCATTTAATCAACTGTGATTATTTATGGATGTTATATGTTTTCAATTAATTTTTCTCCAACTCCATCTTGGAACATAAAAGTGTGAAAGAATTTCCTTAAAGAAAACCAACATTATTTCAATATTAAATCAAGAATCATTAATTCCATGTCCTTATGAATATTAAAATAAATTTTAGAAGTTTAAAATATAATTCAATGATTTATTAAAGTAATATAATCCAATATTTTTCGTTCAATAAAATTATTATAATGAATCTTCTTTCTTTTTCTGAATGATTTACAATTTACAAATGTTTTAAATTCATATATATTTTATCATACAACCAAAAAATTATTTTTCCATCCACCATAACAAAGATATTATTAGAATTTTACTTTATATATTTTCCTCATTAACATCGAAAATACATTTCATAATAGTCTTGAATTTTAAAATTTTATATATTTAATTTAAATATGAAAATGGGGTTTTCCAAAAGAATTATTTAAGTGATCATATAAAGGTATTCTCATATATCTAAATAAAAATGGATTTTACATATGAATCACTAGGTATATGAACCAATTATATTATTTTAAATAATTATATTTCTATTTTATGATTCTAAAAACAAGATATTGAGGAAAAATAGTTCCTTTTACATGTGATTAGGTATGATGAAATGATAAACCTCATGATTATCTTGTGGAATAAATTTTAATAGACTATGTGACTAGTGGTTCTGTTATATATCTGCATTTAATTTATTAATTATTAATTATTATTATCTAAGTAGGTATATTAGAAGTTATTTAATGCCCAAAATTTGGTATAGAATAGGTTCTCTTACAAATAGAATATGTTACATGGGAGGTTATCCTAAGCCTAATGTTTGTAAATCTCTGGTTTTCCCAAAAATAACATTAGAAAAATTTAATTTGTTGTGGAAGTGACATAATATTTATATTATTACTAGTATGACACCAATTTAATGAAAATAACTATGAAATATTCATATAAAAATAATATGATATCATGTATCATGAATTTTGATTCTCTAATGATTCAAGTATTGTGATATGTGAAAGAATTATGTAATTATTAGGAATATGAAATATTTTAAAATAATTCAATATTTTACTTATATTATCTCATTCCCTTGTGATCATGTATTCTTATATGTGATCATTGATTGGAATATCCAATATTTTCCCATCTATATAAGCATAATAATTATTATATTTTATACACCTTGGAGATGATGAAAATTTAATATCATTTTTCCCTATTATGTGAATTATTTATGAAGAACAATATATGAGTTGTTAAAGAATTTTTTTAAAACATATTGATTATGTCTCTATTCCCCAAAGCCACTAAACCATTTTAGGTCTGAAGTATGTATAAACATAAAATAAAATAAATATTTTTATGTAATTTCCTCATATATGTGTATTTTTTTTATAGGTGGGCATAGTTTCTATCAAACTAAGGATTTGATATTTTTGGGAACTTTTATGAGAAAAATTTAGTGATAAAACTTTTGATAAGCCTATGTATACAAAATAGTCCTAAAATATGGTAAATAATGTACTATTTTTAATGAGAAAACACATCCTTGTGTAGCTAATAAAAATGGTTAAACCAATAACATAGATTCACCTAAGGGAAAATTTTGAAATCAGTGGATTAGGTATTAAATCAATCCTTCATAGTCCATAATGAGTGGACATTATTCAACAGACCTTGTAAAACACTCTGGTAGGATATGTTGTGTTTAGTTCATAATCTCTTTATGAAACATTATAACTAATAAAGTAGATAAAATCTAATAATATCGATTATTAGATAAACATTATATAGGATAAACCTAAAACTATCATATGTTGATAATAATGTCACCTAATCTATGACATCTATGAAATTATTTTCATGATTTTATTATTTCACAATCAGATTGTTTTAGTTTGACACTTAAATATTAATTTTATAATTTATTCAATGGTTGGAACCAATTATAATATTCCTAAAATTTATGTTTATAGACAATAATATGTATAACCAATCAAGATAAATATTAGAGTTCAAAAATTTTAAGTTAGACCTACCATCATATCTTAATTTATGATTACCAATTTAAACAAAGGTGAGTTTCATGAAAAAACATAATAAAATGGAAACTTCGTTTTTTGAATGTTCATGTTAAAAAGGATTTAACATTCTATATCATTGAATTTTAAGGATCACAAATAATCTATAGGTATTTATATAATTCATTTCAGTGAATATTAGTATCTCTGATTTTGCGTTTAAGAAATGATAATGATGTTCATAATGGAGATCTTAAATTATAGTAAAAACCTATATGATCATCATTTTATAGGAATAGAAGTGTAAATAATAATGAATAATGGACATAGAATGGTGATATAAGATCTTATGAAGGAAATATGAGGATTCCAATGTGTCTCCACGTGAATGTGGTGTTGTGCAAGTGGAACTATCCCACCAGTGGAAATGGAAGGATATTACTTATACAAAAAAACTACCATGATTTCAGTTCTAGTTCTATATATATATATATATATTAAAATTACATAATACCACTATTTATTATTTGATAATAGGTAGATCACTGGTGGTTGTTTTCAAGATTCTCCTGGAACCATGAGACCCATCAGCCAGCCAATGAGGTGCACCAGGTAGCCGGCGGCATCATCACAACTACTTCAAGGATATATTAATTGATTATCAAAATTCTTTAATTATGGTCTTCATTATCTTCAATAAAACATGTAAATTGTTTATTCTTCACATCCACTTCTGAGTAGTTAAAAATAGAACCATGAAATCTTTTAAGGAAAACTAGTTTTCAACAACACCACTCCAATTGAACCAAGTCGAACCTCTAGCAATGTCAAAGTCATTTAAAAAGAAAAAAATTCAAATTCTAAATTTATAATTACCTCTCGTAAATTCTCTTAATATATCTTCCAACAATTTTTATATCCCTATGAGAAATTAGGGATTGATAATTTGAGATGTTTCCTAAAGGAAACCTCTATCTTCTCACCAACTTCTTCAACAAGTTCACACTAAAAAAAAGTCATGGATTGGTTCTATGGGTACATATGAAGCTTAATAGGGTACACATTAATCATAATTCCAATGGAAGTGTTTCTTGATCACTATAATTATCATGGGTGTAACAATAAAAAATTTTGAGTCTAAGGGGAGGAGATGCAGGGGGCTCCCATAATGCTATTATCGAACTCATTTTTTAAATCTATGTTTACATACTATTTTATTTTATTCAATTCATCCTTTAATCATAGATATTCATAATTGGATATATTTTATATGTCTATTTTCTTATGTTCTTGGTAAATTAAAAATATTTTACTGTAAAATAATAACTTGGATTTAAATTATAAATTTGTTATTATTTTAAATATATTTCATTTTTCTTTATCATTTAAAAAACCGATTAAATTTGAATTTATCATTAAACTATAATATTTTTTATAAGTCAAATCCTACCACATATTATCATATAGTCCTAAATAGAGTTTATATCAAAGTATTATTGTATTTTTATTTAATATTCAATGTGTCTTTGTTCGCAATTTTTTTTAAATAATTATCAATTCAATTGTTTGATCCTTTTTTATGGAAACTGAAACTTCTTCCCATTATAATTTTTATTGGATATTTTTTTATAATAGAAATAGTATATGTCATAATTTTTTTATAATTAGTTCCACAATATGGAAAAAAGTTAAATATGATTAAATTTTATCAAAATAATATAATGATAAATAGACTCCCCATGACATTAAAAACATTAATCATAATATAAATGCTACAAATTATATATATATTTTCTTTTATCAAAATAATTTTGACCATTTTTCTACATGAAAATAATATCATGAAATATGTAATTTTGTAGATGTTACCCATGATGGATCCCATAAAGTAAATGATACAAATTTTAATATTTATATAATATATTTTTATCGTGTTTCAATTAATCCAAATGAATCCACTACTAAGATGTTTACATATTTGAAATACATTTTAATTGGCCGATAACCTCTTGGTAGTGATTTATCTATAGAAAATTTAGAAAAGAAGATATTGTAGGTACTTCTAAAAAATTGGTATTTCAATGTTATAATTATAATAAAATATATTTATGATGAAAATCATGTTTGAATAACTAATAAGATTCCTTATTAGGTATAAAACAACTGTGAAGCTAGAATATGTGAAACCTTCAAAAAAATAAAATCAGGTAAAGAGAACAACATTCGTTAAAGATACCAATTATGATATTATAGAGATAAAAGTTAGAATATTTATCAACTTTAGAAGAACAGTAACTAGTTCTTAATTAAAAAAATTGTTAACTAATACATGATGTATAATAAAAAAAGAGAACTTCGTGTTCCATGATATTAATGATACAATTATTGTATCCTCCAGATAGAATACCAAATATATATAAACGAGGATAATTAAATTAATGAAAGTAATAAGGCTCTCAATGATTCAATAAGGTGGGTAAGAAATGACTATATCTTCTCAACCCTTCAACAACATCATGATACTCATGTCCTATATTACTTATGAACATGTTGGACAAGACATCATGTTTATCTCCCCTCATTCCACTTCCTCGCTTTACTATCCATCTCCTACTTCTTCCTCCACTTATTGTTCTTCTATATACTACTCATGTCATCATAATTAGTACGAGTTGAAATATTCTTGTGATCAACATGAAAATGGGTATCAATATATTTATTCATTATAAATGGAGACCGATAAAAATTAGAAGAATGATATTAATGAAAAATAAAAACATTAAAATGAATAGAAACATCTCTTTAATGAAATGGATTAACAATTCATAAAATTTAAAAAATCATTAATATGTCAACAAAATAGAATCTAAAAATAATAACCTAAAAAGTTCAATTACATGTTAAGTAACTGTGAAAATAATTTTAAAAATATGCACTCTCAATGATATGGAAGAAAAACTTTTCTTGGTTACTCAAATTAAAACAGAACCTATAAATGGAATATTAATTTTATTATTGGATTATCCTATTATATATTATTAAAATATGAATATATAATTGGAAATTAATTTTATAAATTGAATTTTAATAATTCATGATATGGGTGATGAAAATTAATTCATATTTCATCAAATATTTTAGGAATAACCTCTCATACTAAACCAATAAGGTTTCTAATATCATTAATTCCTATAACATGTGGACCCAAGTACATTTGGTTACCAAAACCATTAGTGTTATGTGTTTTTAGGTTATGTTCCTTATGAGAAAAAACCAATATGTACTATGATACCCCAAGGGTCATTGCTGAAGAAAGAGGTGTGGTGAACTCTCTAAATTAATTCATATTGGTAAATTAGAAGTATATCATATCATCTTTAGTGATATATCATAGGGTAAGATAATCTATAGAGGTAACATCTATTTTTTTTATTAATCTCCTATTATAAATGCTTTATTATATTGATGAGACAAAATTTTCCATAGATTTATATCCTATGAGATATCTATTTCAAAATTTATTCAATAATTAATAATTGAAATTGTTTTCTCAAAAACAGAATATTTATTTACAACATATTTTGTAAAAAGTTCTCATATAATTAATTCAAAACATGACACTAGAAAAAAAATTTGAGGTCATAGTTTAGTGAGTCATTAATATGATATAAACACCATGATCAAAATAGAACATAATAAAATTTTTAAATCAACCATTATCATATAGTGTCATAGTTACCAAAATTGTATTATTAGATAAAAAATGGATTTATCATAACAAATAACATTAATGTATGTTCTTACGAAGGATATATTCATTCCTTTTAAACTCTTCTAACCCATAAACGATATAGGTTATTATATAGAAAAAATATATATCTCCTTGAAATCAATAAAACCCATTTAATAGGATCTACTGACTTTGGGTTTTTTAACACAAAGGATCCACATATGAATTTATTTGTTTTTTGTATATATTTTCCATTTTTTTAACTATATGACTAAACTAAATGTGGGTATTTCCAAATGTATAGAATACAAATTTTCTCATGGATTTGTAATAAGAAGAAAAATATATATTATTCTAAAACTGAAGAATAATTGAAATCTACAATGAGTTACCAGGGTAATATAATATTTGTGAAACACACTTTTTATACCTCTAGATTACATATAACCATATATATTTTCTGTGAGATTATAAATTTTATATTAATATCTCCATAAAAACTATCTTGTAATATCACAGTAAACAAATTGTCCATAAGAACCATTTCTTAACGTACCACTTCCATTGAATTGATATGTTTTTTAAAATTTTTTGGGATGGAATGTGAAATCATTATTATTTGCAGTTGAAACCTTACTAATGATAATTTCTACATTATCAATGTGAATAAGGAATGATATTGTTATGAAACATTCTATTTGACATTGGTTTACATGAGATATATTTTAAGAATCTAATTTTCCTAATTTTAATTCTTCTAATAAAATCTTTAATTTATTTTTTTATATAATTTTTTCTCTATTTTCTATGATTGTTTTATAATGTTTATGTTATCACTTATGGTGGATATTTATCTCTTTATTTCATATATTTCCCACAAGAAATATATTTTTTATTTTATTAAAATAATAAAATGATGTCTTATTATTTTAAAACATAAAGTAATATATCAAAAAACTATATTTTTAATTTTAATAATTTTTTTAAAAAACTTTTATTATTAAATATTTGATTTCATTAGGATTAATTTTTTTCCAATCATATTTGAAAAGAAATGTACATGCTCTTATATTTTTAAAATTTTTGGCCATTAATCAATCTTAGGGAAAAAATATAGTTGATTAAAAATTCACCATACAATTTTATATATGAAATATTATTTTAATTATCATTGATAATATAAAAATAGAAGTATTTTTTTAAATTATTTCTTCATATCCAAAATGAAACGTTCAAAATTTTTCAAATAAGTATTTAACTAATGAAGTTGAAAACATTTTATGATTAAATATACATTCAATAAAAGGTATGTAAAAGTATACATTTTTTTTCCTTAACCCTTTATCCTTTTCCCCCTTTTACTATATTTTCCCATTAATTATTTTTTTTTATTTAAATTTTCATTTATTTATTTTTTTTATTCGATGAAATATCTATTTTTTCATTAAAACATATTTTAAAACATTATTTTCACTCTATATGTGAAATTCACCTAATAAGGGGTACTTTAAAATCATTCTAATATATTCCTATATTTTGTTTCATGAATAAATTTTTAAATATTTATATTATTCACTTTTTATTTATTTTCATACACTTGTTTTAATGTTTTAAAGACCCATTTTTTGTATTTCTCTTTATTTTTTTCCTCAAAATTCTATTTTACATAAATTTTTCACCGTTATAGTATTGATTTTATTTTTTATAATCACCAAGGGGTATTTTTTCAATAAAATATATGTTATATACATGGGTGTTTATTTCTTTCACTTCATATTTAAATAATTCATTTAAATTAGTTGTTATCTATTATTTCTTAATTATTATTTCAAAATCAAATGTTTCTAAAATTAGAGTTTAAATATTTAAATATATAAATGTCAGGTTTTTTAATCATTAAGAATATCTAATATCTTATTCTCATATCTTAAATATATTTGTACTATCATGAACACATTAATTATATTAAATATATGTTTTATATTATGTTATTTTGAATTTCATAAAGGGAGATATTTTTGTGCCACTATCTATCTAACGGTCTTCCATTACCATGAAAACTCTCTTGGGTATCTACTGTTTTTATTCGAGTGAATTTACATCTCTCTAATTTCACATTATATCAATTGATTAATATTAATAATAGAAATATTCAAATCTATGACATCTTGATGATATTGTTAAACGATCGTACATGTATATAATACGTTTTCACAAACATGGAATAAAGATATATAGTCTAAGAAATGAAATAAAAGTAATATTAAGAGGATCCACACGATGATGTTGTGTTATAGGAAACATTTTCTCACCATTGTAGTTCTCTAGAAAGTTGTTTCCAATGGAAATAACCACATTATTATGAAAAATACTATAAAAAAAATGTTTGAGAATCACATACAATCCAATATGTTTTCAAGTGATCCATCAATCATTATAAAGGAAACTAGTTATCCATTAGCCTATAATATCTAACTGGGTGTGGTTTTACCAATGATTATTTCTCATTGAGGTCCAGTTTCATGATAGTGACATGAAGTAGGTGGATGCTATTTTTGGTAAAACTAGTCCAAGTATACATTTATTAATGATCAAAATCCACTAATTTGTATATTATTTTTATTTGATGAACCCTAATGATTTTATATTATTCCTAATATCTTTGGATATTCTAAAAGGATGAACTAAATCGTAGCAAAGGTATATTATTTACAAATAAATAATCTACAATCAAATATGTACTAAATTACATAAAATTTTAAAAAAAAATCCAAAATCCAATTAAAAATTTTCAATATCTCAAAGTATCTCACACATTCTATCAATGTATTATTATTAATTATACTCTTTACTGAGAGGGATTATTTGGTGTAATTTCAATGGGGCAACCAAATAAATCATTTCTAGTATTATATCATTCTTCAACGGGTTCTCACTATCAATAAATGAAGGATTAGTTCCTTTGAACCAAAAATCACAAGAGTGCTCTAGAAAAACAAAATTATTAGGGATGAGCTTCACAAACGCCCCTAATATCATGAATATTAATTACAAAAACCTCTAAAACAAAATTTAGGACACTAAGGCATCCATACTAAACTATTTCCTAACACCTTTATCAACTATTATTATTCATCCTTTATTTTATACGTTGAATAATTAAATATTCAATAATCCTAATTTAATAAATTTGATTGTAAATTTTTCTACTATACTTACACACCTAATAATATAGAAATTATATTTATAAAATATATCAAATATATTAATTATTTATTACATATAATTAATTTCCTTTAGAATTATTAGTTTAAAAATTAGTTATTTTTCAATTCTGGTTTCCATTAGATTTATTATTAAATTGGAAATTTATTCTCTCTTGTCATCTACTCCAATAAAATAAGTAATTCAATGTAGTAATGGAGATTCAATTTCTACCATTTCTAAAATTTGGAATGAATCACTCTAGGTAATTTCTCAAAAGAACACAATAATGTTTTAGGAATGGGAAACAAATGAATAATTTAGTAATTTACTAAGAAAAAAATGAATGTTCATACAACAAAGTGGATGAGAATAAGGATTTCTGAATGGTGACATATATGGTTGAATGTTTTAATTATGGAAATATTTTTCATTATCAATGATAATTTCATAGGGAATATATATTATAGATGTGTTTTTTCAATGATTTTCTTGTTACAAGAATCATGAATCTCCTATGTATGGGCCTGGATCCGTGTGGATCGACCCATTTTGTGTTTTAAAGACTGTGGTGCTCAAATATGGATCATAGGAAATATAGAGGAGTTTAGTTGTGAGAGGATATAAATAGGCGGGATACAAGATTTGGACAAGGGGTACACGGTGAGTACCATTTGGGTTTCAAAAAAATAAAACAAAGATTTGAGGCGACACTTTTTATGCATAAGTCGGCCTCGAGGTGGTACACGATGTGATGGGAGGGTACACATCGTGTACTGCCCCGTTACTGGGTGTTTAAAATACATCCAGCCACTTGGGTTTTTCAAACCCTACATCTTGAGTGCACCCCCTCTCGACCCTAGACAACATGGATACCTCCATCTTCAGTGTTTATGGATTCCTTCATCCTGGATTTGTTCCCTGCATCCTTCTTCAATCATTTTTCAATCCTAGTTAATATTTTCCTCATTTGGTTGGTTTTATTTGATCTGTCATCCAAAATTTCTATTTTTCATTCTATGGTGTATTACCTCCATGGTTCTGAGGGAGTATCTATTTGTTTTTGTTGATGTGGATGTGCCAGGACATCCTCAGGTGGATGCAGGTGTTGCAGGGAAGGCAATCATGATCCATTACATTGATCTATTCTTGAGAGAATAACATCGGAAACATTTTGAGATAGTATATTCCTAGATTCTATATTATTTAATGTGAAACATTATAGGTATATTTTTTTATCCCACAATATCACAATGGAATTAACAATATAAATATTTGAACCGGATAAATAAATTGGTATCGATCGAATTTTTTTACTACTTGTTTTTATAGATAGTGTGATATCATTGAATTAAAATGTTTATCATGTTTTTTATTGATGAAATTCTATAGGGAATGTAAATTGGGATTAATAGTAAATTATTTTTCCATGATAAAGATTCATGTAAATGAATTTGGTTGTGGATGTTGAAAATTGATGATAATCAAATTGATATAGTAAGCATGTTCAATTAATTTGTTATTGCTATGATAAATCACTGTTTAGGATACCAATAGTTGTGCCCTAACAATGATTAATCATTTAATTCAATATGGATCAATGAAATAGTTTCTTGATAAAACATAATGGATAGTAGGGTTCAATGTTACCCGTATTCTTGTAAGGCCGAGTGACTTGTGATTTGGAGCCATGAGTGTTAATTGTGTATGTAGTATGGATGCCTTGTTTAAGGGCCAATATCCCAGTTGATATAATGCTTTTTCCTACTACTTGGGATGTGATGTGATCCTGGATGGCTATTCTGATATGTGGGGGTAGAGAGGCCCATCGGTTGTGGCATCATTTGATGCCTTGAGTGGTGAGACGCATCGATTTCTATGTGAGCGTGTTAGGGAGGACACTAGAGACAATGAAACAGGTTGGATGCGAATTATGGGACGTTTACTAAATCATGTTAGTTTTTTATCTTCATATCATTCCCCATTGCTCAATACAACTGGTCATGCTTACCCTCCTTCCAAAATGGGTGAAGACTCATGAGTTATTCCACATGCTTTTGGCATTTAGATTCTTGAGGGAGGATAGTTCTACACACCTGCTATAGGTAGAACATACTAGACTTGTAGTTCATCTACTCACAGCATTGATCCCCCTTGTGTTGAGTAGCATAGAATGTTTTTCTAGAAAGAATTTGAATATTAGAAAGAAATAGTGATTTTAATAAATGATTGAATAAATGGTGTTAATCTAGGGTTTGGGGGTTGTTGGGATGCAATTTTGATGTTATGTGTTTGAGGAACCATAAACATGGTTTGGTGATTCATGGAGGAAAAGTAACTTTGTTTTCATTCTAATGAAATAGATTCTGGAATTTTGTAATTGTTAATTAATGGTCAAATAAATAATTAATGTAAATTAAAATTGATTAAAACAGATAAGATGATTTAATAAGTCTCTTTAAATGGTTGTGTGTTTGTAGGATATAAAATCTTAACAGTGGCTGCCAGGAGTCCGAGAGACAATAGTTGTAATTGTTTAAAAGACTATGTTTTACCCATATATTGGTTATGAGCTAAATTATATCATATACTGTCTGTGTTTCTATATTCTACCCCACTATGTCGGTTAGGGATACTGACACATCAGGGATTCTGATTCCTAGAGGGTGTTCCCCAAAATCGCGGTGGGAGGATGGATGGTTGACTTCCCTCTTTAGAACCACTCTCTTATCTAGGTAGTAACTTGTGATGGTAGGAACATCAGTTAGTTTTACACATATATGTTTGTAGAAGGATGTAATTAATTGTGGTTATTCAAACACATATATTCTTTATATAGTTTCCTATGGACTACTATAGATGTGTAGTGTGTAGGTTGTGACGACTTGAGGATCCTTACTCGATGTATGGGCTGTAATGGATTGAGGTATAATTATCGAATAATGATACACATTATGAGAACTGTTGTGGATCTTGGTAAATACCCGGTTAATTTGGTTTTTTGGACGTATTGGTTTTGTTTCATGAGGTTCATATATAGGTTCTTTTCCCAGGAGTATGTGGGAAAACCTATTTGGAGAGAGATGCATAGGACGTGCGATGTTGGGGCCAAGAGGAAAAGCGGTGGGGAAGTAGTAGTGGGGTACCCCTGATGTTGTTTATTATATTATATTCCCTTGTATGTGATACTTGGTTAGAGTATCCATGTTGAGGATGTGAACTTAGTATACCTATTTATGTTATGAGTTAGTTTCATTTGTTGTTCACAAGGATTTAGCATTATTTATTTACATTTTCTCAATAGGTTCCAGTGAGGATCATACTAAGTATATTGTTATACTCACCCTATGTATATATAAATTATTTTTTAGGTCACATGTATTAGGTTTGAGATCAACCCATTTACTACTAGCTTTGTGTTACAAGAGGGCATCGCGGTTTCACTTGTTTTTACTTTCCTTTGTTACTTTCCATATTACCTTTTAGTTGTAGTAGTTATTTCATGACATTAAATATGTGTAATTGGGTTTTCATTTATATTATAGTCTGAGTTGGATTTGGTTGGTTTCTGTCGTATCTCCAACTTTTACATGTGTTATCCAAGAGGGTAATGCCTCCCATTTGTATGTTTACTATACCCTCAGTTCTAGTCACCATCCCAGGGCCTACGGGAGGCAAAACTCTGGGGTCACAATCTAGTATATAACATTGTTGTCATAGGAGTGGTACACCTATTGGGGAGGGGTCATGACAAAGTGGATTCAAATGTGTGGTTGCGGGATATGATCGGGTTCAGTGTTAGGCATAGGAGATGATGCATGGGTTGGTAGGGAAATGGTTTCGGTTAAGTTTAAGAATGTGATCGAAACACTAAAGACCGGCTAAGACATAGTCGTTTAGGATCCCCTATGATATGATGCATGAACCTTTATGTTTATAGTGGCTACTAAATCTGGTGATATTGATTGTAGGGTAGATACCTAGGAAAGGATCATGAATCATTCTTCTTTGTGCCTATGATTGAATGGGTTTACCTTGGGATAGGTTAACATAAAATGAATAAAAGAAAAAAAATAAATTAATTATTTTTATTCTCCTATATTCTAGGTTTAGGAGCTCTAACTGTTTTTTATTTTTCATGAATGAATCCAGGTCGATGTCCTTGTCGGGTTTGTGTAGAAGTTGTCTGGAAGTCTTTACTAGAAGATCATCAGAGGGTAGAGTTTGAAGATGACGAAACATGGAGGAGGGCACCCTGAGAGTTTCAATTCCATAGTCTATAAAATTACAAGGGATTCGTTTTATATATAGTTGCAGATGTTTGGTTAGAGGAGGTTGAGATAGCCTTCAGTTTGATCCATGCTTAAAAGGAGCACTGAGTGTCTTTGGTTATGACGATGCTGTGTGGGGAAGCGAGGTATTGGTGGTTCTTGTTCCTCAGGGATCACGATGTGTTGAAAATATTGTGGGAGGAGTTCCGAGACATGTTCAGAGTCGAGCATCATTATTCAAACATGATGGCATCCAATCACCAGGATATTCTTTCCCTTTGATAGGGGAGCTCTTGTGTGTGAGATTTTGGAATTTATTTCAAGATGATTTTTCAATATGCTTTGGACATATTTCTAGATGTGGATTCTAGGACGAGGCATTTCGAGGTGGTTTTTCATCCATAGAACCAATGCCATGTCACCCCGTTTATGTTGAAGTCATATCTTGAGGTGCTTGTGGGGTATGAGATGATCAAGAGGATGTTATCTAGAACTATATATACATGAGAGGGGAGTCATCAAGATTCCTCATTAAGAAGATCATTGGTCTAAGGTTCCAATTTTTTGGGCAGGAGAGTTTCTGCCTGGATGGTGGTAAGTCCCAACCATCTACATCTCGTTTCATCAGAGGTGGCATCTCTTAAGCCTATGACAAGGGATCATGTGATGTATTTTCTTGTGGAGGATGAGGACATAAATAACGAGATTTCTCAACCTTTTAGATTAGTAATCATGCACTACGTGTTCCACATCAATTTCCTCTATTGAGGTAGTTCCAGCCAAGGTAATAGGAACATGTTGCACCATCTTTGGATCAGTAGAGAGAAGATGGGGTAGGTAGAGGATAAACTCGTGAGTCTTCCCACCATTAGATAGAAGAGTGTGGTTTTGGTTTTGTTTATCATTATGGTCCGAGAGGCTGTGGAGGAGGTCATGGTCACCTTTATGATTTAGCATTGCCAGCGCCATTCAAGATAGACGTTCTTCAAGGTACCAATTTCTTGTTTTCTACATGGGTGTATTCATTGATTAACTCAGTGTAACACCTCGACCCCAGTTACCCAGAGTCGGTGCGTTATTGCATAACATCGGCATGATCACAAGAGATCATGTCTCAAAAGGCCGATTAGTTTAGTAGCCTTGGAAACACCAGATACATTCATATGTCTTAAATTACATCATAAAGTAAAACAAAACTACAACAACATCTTGTCTTCATACCCCCTCATACTATCCCTGTAGGTAATTCATAATATACTTCATCACATTCTGTAAAAATTAATACATTTAATGGGGTGAGCTCAGATGATCAGTAAAGATAACAATGTAGCGGAAGCTTTCATAAAAAAAATTTAAGGCAATGTATAACTAAAACAAAATCCTTTTAAACTTGAACTTCAACATAATATGGAAAAATTAAAATGAGATAATTCCATTTACTTATTCACATGGATATTCTACTGGTCGAATAATCACATGCAATATCAATAACCCCTTTCATAATGATGGAATGCATAATAATAGACTATCATAACCACGTAGCCAAGGCCTCGTGCCAAGACTACAAATAAGATTTTTTCAAGGCCTCGTGCCGAGACACTAGTTTGTCTCATGAGACCTACCGATGCATCTAGGAGCTATACCGGGCTCCACCCATCACTTATTAAGTCCAATGCATTCCTTATATGAAAAAGATTAAAATTGTCATAAACCATAACTTAATCATATCACATAAAACATGCATAAATTAAATATAACATTTCCACATTTCAATCACAATATATCAATACAACACATTGATATAATAAAACATTATCAAAACCATTTTCAATACGAAAATAAAGGAAAAGTAAAACATTGTATTTATTTTTCATTTTAAAAAAATTTATGGCTTGTAGAGGAAGCCGAAACTCAAATAATGGTCACGACGGTGGAGAAGTCGTTGTCGCCACCTATGTAAAAAACATTCCTTTTTGACTTTTAGTAAAACGATTCGTATAAAAATATTCATTTTGAATAAACGTAAAAGTCAAAGGGGTTTATACACCGTATAAAAGAAAGTTGTGTATAAAACAAAATATGCCTCAATGAAAGGACTTTGGGATGTAGTCCCTTACAAAGAACATTTTTTATATAAAATATATATATAACGTGTATTCACTATAAGTGCACATAAAGAAATTACAAATACAATATAGGAAATAATAATATCATGACATAATTTGAAAGTATGTGATTAACCCAAAGAATGGAAATTGGGTTAAGAAGTTCCCTTACCTCGTGTCTGACTTGAATCGACCGTTATTTAACCCCCTGAATAATAAACTAGAGTTAATTTATAATATCTTATGAACCTTTTTCTAGTTCATTATTCCTTTTATATCAATTATTACCATGTTATGAACATTATGTAATTATTTAAGTTAATAACGGTTGTTTTTTCGGTCTTTGGTACTTGAGTCAAAAATAAACTTCTTGTAATTACAAGTTGTTCATGAGGTAAAATATCCATTATAACCAGAATTATATTCACGATGTAGATATAGTATATATCATATATATCCAGTATATACATTCTTTCATAATATTACGTAACATTTAGAGGTAATAAATGAAATGCACCATTCATGGAGATGGTAAGGCATACTTACACAAGAATGCTAGATTCATTTCGATTTCGTATTTAATGGAATGAAATAATAATGATATAAAGGTGCATTATAATTCCAGTATAATAACATATATATTATCATTTACACCATCCTTTATACATCCCACATATGGCATTAACGATTCAAATCACTTTGAGGGGACAGTAGTCCGCATTTCCTAAAATGAAATTATCGCATTTACCCATAATGGAAATCATAAAGGTATTCCATAAATGAGAAATAAAGGAGAATAAGGAAAAAAAACATAATATATATCAAAAGCTTTAATGCGGAGGGTGCTGGCCAAACAAACATGGCCCGACCACTCCGCATCCTTTCTGTTTTTTGATATGTTCTTCACGATGGAGGAGGATGGAGACTGGTGCTGACAAATGGCACTGGTAGGGATTGAAAGCAGCGGAAGGCACACCGGTCATCCGCGAATATAATGGCGGCGCAACCCCGATGTCGGTGGAGGGCCACGACCCATCAACAACATCGGAGCAGAGGCGATGACCGACGCACGGTCAACCACTCAATGGGGAGGCGGCAATGCACGTCCGCACCACTAGCATACATGGACCGCGTCATGAGGCCATGGCGATGAAGGAGGGCGGTCAGCTCCCTTCCATCCACCGGTGGGGGTGCGGTGCATGACGGAACCACATAGGAGGTCTGTCCATCCTTTTTGCCGGAGAGTTGAGTGGGACCCGAGGTCCCGCATGCGATCTACCGGAGCCAAGTGGCACCGGTGGGTTGGCCTCCCAACCCAAATGAACCAACTATTCATGGAACATTAGGGGAACCTACCTCTTGAGTGGTGGATAGGGCAGACCACACCATGGGGCCCCCCAGCCGCAAGCCAGCGTGGGCCGCCCAGCGGGCCAGGCCACATCACAGGGACGGGCTGCGCCGATGGCCTGGCTGGACCCAGCGGGCTGGTTCGGATCCCACAGGATGTGTCGAACACAGGGATGGACACAGATTGGTCCGGGTCGACCCAAACCGGGTCAAGTCAGCCCAGGCCAGGTCAGACCGTACAAGGACTAGTTTCAACTCTTTTAACTCTTATGGACATATCGTGAGCTACGAGCGTTCATTTGACGGACCGTATTTGACACCAGAAACCTTGGATCGAGGCGGTCCTTTTGGTATACCTCACATTAGTTTTGGATAAAGTTAGGGTATGGCCAGGTTGGATCGAACACAAATCCATCTAGGCCCTTGGGACTAAAAGGCCAATAACTTATAGGCTGGGTGTCTAATTGATGCACCCTCTATTGCGTTGAGACCCCTTTTATGTGGTATTATTTTGGGGTACTTCTTCATGGGACATCATAGAAGTTGGAGTATAGACCTGTGAATTGAGGAGAAGACCCTCATGGAATCATGCGAGCTTAGTGCGGGAACCTTGTAGCTTGATGTAACATTAGAATGGGATCCTATATGGGTATGTGCTTTAGGATCCTAAGTGGGTCTGTATTCGAGAGTCTCACTTGGATCCACTCTAGGAATCCACGTGGGACTACTCTAGGATCCTACGTTGGTCTGTTGTACAAGGATCCTAGGTGGGTCTGATGATTTAGGATCCTACGTGGGTCTGCTTCTCAACATAGTTAGATGACTCAGTATTTACATCTAATAATCTTTTCTATTGTACCTATGTTATCACTGGTGTGATCTAAGTCATTACATTTGTGGAATTTACCATTGTGGTATTATTAGGTGTGGCGTACCTTTGTGGTGCATACCATCATGGTGATACATTTGTGGTATTCCTCTGTTTGGCGTAACCATTGAGGTACTTACCTTTTTGGTGTTACCTTCGTGGTATTTTTTCCTTTGTGGAACAATTGAGCTTTGGGCTAAAGAGTTGGGCTTTGTGTTTCCTCATTAATGAGATGAGTATACTCGACAAATTACGTATAATTATGGGCATATACATAAGTAGTTTTGTCAGTTGTTCTCATGCTTGTGGATTATCGTTTAGGATTTTGCGAGACCATTGAAGGCTCGGGGTCCTTAACGAGTATCGTTATACTCAACCCTGCATGGGTTACACCCGTAACTTGTTGTGTTTGGTGAAAATGATGGATCGTGCTGACTGGGGAAGAGAGTACCAAGATTGGACATAGCTCAGAGGTGGACAATAGACGAGGCATACCGCAGAGACGACCGTTCTTGAGCAAAACCTACCCTTCAGGTAGGATCTTTGGTGGGTGCTCACAAGATCTGTTTCAGTTTACTTTTACTTATCTGTTTTCTTATACTTTCTAGTTGGCCATGTATTCGGAACTCCTTATCATAGTATACACACCCTATTTAATATATAGTTTACTTGTGTTCGTATCTTGTTTTGTGCATAGTTGTGTGTGTTTATAGGTTATAAAGGCAATTCCTTCCCGGTTTTATGGAATACGCCTTTCGGTGCTAGTCGCCAGTCCCTAGCTTATGGAAGGTGGGCTTGTGGTAGTCAAGGCACGGGCCCCAAGGGATGAGTCGTGAAAAATTGGTTTCAGAGAATTCGGTTCTACCGTAGGATATTGGAAGATGATCTTTTAATGGAAATAGTGTTAAGTGTTATGAGTCCGGTTACCAGTTTAGGGAATCTAGTGTTTGTTTGGCGGCCGACATATCCATACACAAGGACCCTGAATTCTGAATTAGGAATTAGTGAATGAAAACACTAATTGTGTGTGTGTTTTGAAAATTTTTTTGTGATATATTTGAGTCATCTCACCAAGTATAACTTATTTACCATGGCACACATGTTTCCTTTCAGGATGCCTCCATGCTGACATCATACAAGGGTTCTAGATACAGTACGCGATGATATCCCACCAGGTGATGAGGCCTTGGTGCAGGGCCCTTTATCAGCAAGGGCACCAGTGGTACCATTACCCATTGGACCACCGATGGCACCATCCCCAGTAGTAGTGTTTGCACGCTGCTTGAGCGCATTACACAAGTTCCAATGCCAGAGGCCACCTAGGTTCAGGGGTGAGACAGACCCACATGTAGATGAGAATTGGATGGAGGTAGTGGTGGGAGTATTCCCACTGGTAGGGACACAATATAATCCAATCAGGATCCTTGTCTCTAGTCTTCTATAGAAAATAGAAGGAAGATGGAGGAGCTTGATGCTCCTGGTTCATAATGAGGGGAAAATTCTATAGACAGAATTTGAGAGCCTATTTTGGGAAAAGTTTGTCCTAGTGAACCTTCGTGTAGTGAGCATACAAGAGCTTCTTCATCTGTAGTAGGGTAGCATGACTGTGGATCAGTACTCATCGAGGATCACCGACCGCTCACGCTACTCCACTGATATGGTGTGGCACCCATTCTTTAGGGACCAGAACATCTAGTAGAGACTCCTACGAGAGAGGATTTAAGATTATACACAAAAACTGGCAGTGCGATCTTACTCTAGGAGATGAGATCTTCGGCTGGGATCTTCTATTAGTGGCATCGAAGCCTAACGACGACATTATGGGGATGGACTGGTCATCTACTGTCCATGATCAGATTGACTGTATTAGGTGCAATGTGCAGTGTGTCCACACGAATGGGACTAGGTTTACCTTCACCGGTGAGAAGGGAGCCTTTGCGTCATATGATGGACTTACCCGGAGGAGAGTGCAGCTGATAACTCATTAGTTGACTAGCCTTACCCTCAGAGCAGTAGATGTGGAGAGTCTGAGCTATCCTGTAGTGGTGGACCAGTATGCAGATGTCTTCCCTGATCATGTTTTGTGTCTACCACCTCATAGAGAAGTGGAAATTTACATTGATTTTTACCATAAGACATCACCAAAAACTACACCAGCATATCGGATGGCTCCAGCGGAGCTTCGTGAGCTGTGGGTACAACTAGAGGACTTTTAGGGGAAGAGGTTCATCCAACCCAGTGTTTCTCTTTGGGAAGCCCTAATTTTGTTCCTCAAGAAGGCATATGGGAGTTTGAGACTTTTTTTGACTATTGGTTCCTTAAACAGGTGACCGTGAAGAATAAGTACCCACTCTCGATGATTGAAGACCTCCTTGATCAGGTGAAGGGAGCACATTGGTTCTCGATGATAGACCTCAGATCAGGCTATCACCATATCAGTGTAAGAGACGAGGATTTGAAGAAGACGACTTCCAAATGTTAGAATAGACATTATGAGTTCTTTTTTATGCAATTCGGCATGAAGAACGCTCTAGAAGTGTTCATGGGACTCATGAACAGAATATTTCATCCATACCTTGATCACTTTGTAGTAGCATTGATCGACAATATTCTGATCTACACGGCTACCGAGGAGGAGCAACCCTATCTTTTGTAGATAGTTCTGGACACACTTTGAGAGCATCATCTTTATGGTAATCTCTCAAAATGTCATTTCTAGATCCAAGAGGTTCACTTTCTAGGAAAAGTCAACTCGGAGGCTCGTGTTGCGGTAGATCGAGCAATGATTGAGGCGGTACTTTCTTGGGAGCCACCAAGAGTGTGATAGAGTTACGGAGTTCCCCAGGTTTGGTCGAATACTGTTGGAGATTTGTGTCATATTTCTCTAGAGTTACATCACCTTTAACAATGTTGATGAAGAAGTGGAACCCCTTCATGTGGTCGGAGAGATACCAGTAGAGTTTTTAGGAGCTGAGGTTGAGGCTGACTAGTGACCCCATTTTTAGGCTTCCGAAGGAGGACGTTGGGTATGTAGTCTACTTCGATGCATCAGGGAATGTGCTCGGATGTGTCCTGATACCGGAGTTAGCAGTTATCACACATTGTTCTCGACATCTGATACATCATGAGTAGAATTACAATACCCATGACCCTGAGCTAGCAAAATTAGTCTTATTTTTGAAGATATAGGGACACTCTCTGGTGGGCGATCATTTTTTAATATACTATAATCACTAGGGTCTCTAGTATATCTTCTCATAGCAAGACCTAAACCTGAGGCAATGGTGTTGTCTTGAGTTCCTCTAGGACAATGACATCGAGATAGTCTATACAACAGGGAAGCGGAACGTTGTAGCATAAGCACTCAGTAGGAGATCTGGTATACAGCTACTCGGTGAGACTACAGAGCAGCTGGCCACTTTGCAGATATCCTTTGTGGATCAAGATGGAGTAGATTTTCTTCAGTCTCTTAGAGTCACTCCCCCACTTCATCAGCATGTTAGGGAGACACAGTGTGGGGACATGGACTACGAGGCTCGACGTTTGCAGATATCCACAGGGTAGGCAGCTGCTGAATTTTCTAAAGGTGGGGAGCACATTATCCACTTTAGAGGATGTACCATGGTACTAGTGGCTTTATGAGAGGAAGTGTTGAGGAAGTTCCAAAAATCCCCTATAGAGTTACAACTAGGAGTGGAAAAGTTCTACCAGGACCTCTGGTGACAAAACTGGTTGCCGAGAAAGAAGAAAGTAGTAGCAGAGTTTGTCTCTCGGTGCCTCACTTGTTAGCAATTGAAGGTAGAGCATCAGGTATGATTAGGATTAGTTCATCCTTTAGTGGTCTAATAGTTGAAGTGGTATGGGAAATCCATGGGCTTCGTGAAAGGTCTTCCACGTACATATAGGGGTCATGATTCTATTTGTGTTACCATCGACCGAATCACCTTGTCAACCCAATACCTACAGATTAGAGAGTAGGGTTCAGTAGAGATATTTTCATGCCACTATGTGTAGGAGATTGTGCGGCTAAAGGATTACCCATGATGATTATCTCTTATCGTGATTCTTGTTTCACTTCCCGTCTATTGAAGGGGTTGCAAGAGGCATTCGGGACGCAGTTTCATTTAAGTGATGCCTTCCATCCACAAATGGATGTCTAAAATGAACAGACCATTTTGACCCTCTAGGACATGATGCGTGCTAGCATACTCGACATTGGTCAGAGCTACAAGGAACACCTAACCTTGGTGGAGATTGCATACAACAACATCTATCACCCCAGCATTGGGATGCCACCATTCGAGGCTCTGCACAGCGGACCTTGCAGATCGTCTTTGTGCATGACTGAACTAGGGGAGTTAGCACTTATCAGACCATAGATGGAATAGGATACCACAAAGAAGGTAGAGGTCATCCAGGAATGGATGATGACTGCACAGAGTAGGTAGAAGATTTATTCTGACAGGAGGCAGAGATCTTTGGAGTTTTTGGATGGTGACAACGTCTTTTTACAGTTCTAACCCCAAATAGGTTTTTGGGGATTTGGCCAGGGAAGAAAGTTATCTCCGAGATTCATCAGACCCTTTCAGGTCCATAACAGAGTTAGTGAGGTGGGTTATTGCTTAGCTTTTCCACCTCAGTTGCATCGGGTGCACGGCGTCTTCCATGCATCCCAGCGAAGGAGATACGTGAACAACCCTTCACACATCTTTGACTTGGGCGAGTTGGAAATCGATGATGGGGAGACATTTATAGAGGATCTAGTGGATATTGAGGATCGAAAAAATAGTTTCCTTCATGGGAAATCGATACCTTTGGTGCGTCTACACTGGAAACACGGGAACCTCTCGAAGAGCACATCGGAGCGGGATGCTCAAATTCGTGCTTAGTACCACCCACTTGTTTTCTTAGTTTCTATGTGGTGGATTTTGGGGATGAAACCACCTATGGTGGGTAGAATGTAAAGACATGGAAATTCCATGTAATTGTTTTAATTATATGGGAATTTTAGAGTCTGCAGAAATTGACGGTGCATGATTCTGAGGCCAGGTGTGTTTGGAATGAATTTTTTATCTTTTTAAGTTACATTCAGAAAATGTTCAGGCAGGTTTTTGTAACTTTTCATACAGTTTTTAGAATTCAAATACAAGGGCGCCATTGAGCTCGCAGCACCGATATTCGCTTAGGGAGACTTTCACCTCGACCGCAATAGGACAAAGGTGAATGTTAGTTTTCGTGTTTTTCATGGAAATAAGAAAAAATGAAGATCAACTTTTATTTTATTTAAAACCTACCAATTGAATGTTCGGTGGTGGGGACCACCTGAGCTAGAGAACCTCCCTTTATGACTTCATTGTGCTGGGGACCACCTGAAACCCTCTTAATGAGTAGTTAACACATCGACTTCCTCCAATTTAATTATCCCATCATCAAATTAATTAATGGCCAACATTAATTAATTGGTAGTAATATTTTTTTTATGTTGCCTCCTCATTTCCATTTGGGAAATTTTTGGAAAAAGGGAATTGGTACAACTGTGGAGAACTAGGGAAGATCTTTGTCTAACAAAGAATTAGAAACTGACCTAGAGCCCAAATCAGAAGCGCTTTCCGGAAGCAAAGAACACCAACGTTCTTCAACGACTTCATCATCTACATCACAATTCCTTCAATGAATGAAAAGGTAGGAGTGTGATTTTTATTATTCATCATTAATTTTATTTTACATTGAATATCTCTCCATGAGACACTTTCTAATGCTTTAATGTGAATGGTGCGGGCCAAATGAACATATCCCAACCACTCCGCAACCTTTGTGGTTTTTGATGCATTCTTCACGATGGAGGAGGACTGTGACTAGTGTCGACGACTACAACTGGTACGGATCAGAAGCGGTGGCCAGCACACCAGTTTGCCGCGAAGAAGGAGGTAGTGCAACCATGTCACCGGTGGAGAGTTGTGGCACTTCGGTCATGGCAGCAGCCCTGCACAGCCGGCCACACTAAGGGGAGGTGGTGGCGCGCGTCCGTGCTGATGGTGTGTAGGGACCGCAGCGCGAGGCTGGGGTGGCAAAGAAGGGAGGTCCACACGTTGCCTGACACTAGTGGTGGAATAACGCAAGACCGCTCCATGTAGGAGGGTAGGCCATATGGCCAGCCAGGGAGCCGAGTTGGACCCGGGGTCCCGTGTGCGACCTGCTGGCGCCACGTGGTGCCTACCGGCCAGCCGCCTAACCTGAAAGGCCCAGCAGTTCGGGGAAGCCAAGGAGAATCTCCCACTTGGGTGGTAGCTAGGGTGGGCCCACGGCATGGCCACCTAAACGCGAGCCAGTGTAGGATAGGGGCCGCCTAGTGGGACGCACCGCGGGCCGTCCAGAGTACTGCACATCGGGTCGTCAAGCAGGCTGGGCCGCGTCGCCGGGCCTTGCCGATGGGCCGGACCAGACCCAGCGGGAAGAGCCAAACCGAGTAGGTTGAAACGGACCCAGCTGGGCAGGTCGGATCCTGCAGGTTGGGTCAGACACAATCCTGGTGTTGGATTAGGCTCGGTCGGTCCGACTGGTTCTGACCGGACCTAGACCAGTTTCGACCCTTTCCACTCTTTCAGCCATATCTTGAGCTACAAGCGTCAGTTTGATAAACCATCTGTGGCGCAAAAAACCTTGGATAGAGATGGTCCTTTTGTTATAACCTACTTTAGTTTTGGATAATGTTGGTGTATGGAAAGGTTGGATCAAACATGAATCTATCCAGGCCCTTGGGACTATAACGAAAATAACTTATAGAATGGGCGTCCAATTGATACACCGTCTATTGCATTGAGACCCATTTTACGTGGAGGTACTTTGGGGTAATTATTCAATGGGATTTGTGGTAGTTGGAGTATAGACCTATGGATTAAGGATAGGACCCTACTAGAATCAAGCGATCTTAGTGTGGTAACCATGTAGCTGGCTGTTACATGAAAAAGGGATCCTATGTGGGTCTAGGATTTGCGATCTTACGTGGGTCTGTGTTTAAGAGTATCAATTTCATACGATCTAGGAATTCACGTGGGACTACTCTAGGATCCTATAATGATCTATTGTACTAGGATACAATGTTGGTCTAATGATTTAGGATCCTACGTGGGTCTGCCTCTCAAAAAAATACGATGATTCGCTAGTTACGTATAATAATCTTTACTACGATACATATGTTATACATGGTGTGAGCTATGTCTTTACCTTTGTGTCACTTACCATTGTGGTATTCTTATTTTTGGAATATCTTTGTGGTTCATACCTTCTGTGGTGATACCATTGTGGTATTCCTCTGTGTGGCATTACCTTTGTCATGTTACCTTCATGGTATTCAATCCTTCATGGAACCATTGAGCTTTGGGCTAAAGAGTTGGGATTTGTGTTTCCTCATGAATGAGATGAGTATAAATGAAAACTTAGCTATATGTATGGGCATATACCTAAGTAGTATTTTCAGTTGTTTTTATGCTTTTCGATTATCCTTAGTGGATTTTGAGAGACCTTTGATGTTATTGGGGTCCCTACTGAGTGTTTGTTATACTCACCCCTGCACGTACTATGACCACACCTTATTGTGTTTGGAGCAAATGATGGACAACGTTGACTTAGGATGAGTATACCAAGACTAGAGGTAGCTCGAAGGTGGACATTAGATGAGTCATACCATAGAGATGACCATTCGAGAGTTTTACATACCCACCAGGTATGATCGTTAGCGGGTGTTCACAGGAGTTGTTTTAGTTTACTTGTACTTTTTAGGTTTCTTGTAATTTCCAGTTGGGCTTATATTCTGGCCCCTTTGTCATACTCTACACACCCTATATACTATATGGTTTACTTGTGTTCGTATCTTGTTATGTAATTGGTTGTGTGTGTTTATAGGTTATAAAGGAAATGTCTTCCCAGTTGTAGGGAATACGCAAGTCGATGCTAGTCACCAGCCCCTGGCCTATGGAAGGCGAGATTTGGGTAGTCACGACACGGGCCACGGGGGATGGGTCATGCCAATATTATCATTCAAATTATTTCATCTTTAGGGTTTTGGTTTGAATGATACAAAAGTGGACATGTTTTAATGACTCAAATTGTATTACTTGGGGAATACATTATATCATAATCCTTTCTTCTATTATGATCTGTATCTAATGACCATTTTATATTTTTTATGATGAATAGATTTATTTTCATATAATTAATGGTTTCAGTTGATCAGAATTATTTCATGGGGCTTATAACTCTTATGAAATTAAATCATTAAAGATGTTATGATATAATCTCACTTTTTACTAGGATTTCTTATCCTTAAATTTTTCAATAATTGAATTTGATGATTGATCTATTAATTTTATATTTAATTTATTGGTGAATTTTAATTTCCCTATATTCCATTTATTTAACTTCATTTTTCTCTATGAAATTACATAAAATTCCAAAGAAATTATTTTAAAAAACATAATTTTTTTCTATCTTCGGTAGAGAATTCATTTTTCAATTTCCAATACAAAATTAAAAAATAAATAATGTTTTAAAATTTAAAAATAATGGTTTTTATAATTCACTTTTACCCATGATTGAGTATTTTAAGACGTTCAAATGTAGTTTCCATTCATTTTATGTAAAGTTCAGTTTTTATTAAAGGTTTCAATTGAACATTTTTTTAATATACACTCTATGAAAGGATTTTTCTATAAGATATATAAATCTTACATTGATACATACATTAAATGTATTCATGGGTTTTTCCCAAAAGATTTTATTTACTATTACTTAAAAAAATTTATGATTTTAGACAAATGATTTTTATATGAAATGATATTTTTATATTAAATCTTCTACTTATTTTTTAAAGGTATATTAATCAATTAAAAGATCCATAGATGTTAATTATGATTGAAATAAGTAATGATGATATTATATCATATTTATTAATTAAATAGATGTTTTATGAATATAATGATGAGATATTGATGAAAGAAATTTTATTTTCAATAGGTCATGAAATTATTAAATGGTATTTTTTCCCATATCTTTTATAATTTATATGATTTTATTATGTTACAGGTGGTTCCATTATATCCCTATGATAATTTGGTAATTATTATTATTTATGAGATCAAATGTTACATGAGATGTTATACTAGTCCAAAAATAGTGTACATAGGTGATTAAATCAATATTGAAAGACTGTATATTTGAGATTAACCAAAGCATGAATAAGGTAAAAAAGTTTTTAACCCAAGCGTAACATGTGATACGTTTCTTGGTGGGTAACCAAGACATAATATTTATATGGTTTTTCTTATTCCAAACATTCAATGAAACTCTATATGAAATGTTACTATACACATGATAAGATATAATTTCTCATGATTTTTTATATATTAATGGTTATTTGCATGTGATCTACCAAATCTGTATTTAATAATTATGAACTAATTATTATTATGTATGAATTAAAAATGTTAATAATAGGTTTTTATGCCCTTATTCTTATGATATGAAAACAAAAACTATTATATTATATCTCCCATTATTACAATTAATAAGTATCTAATCATCCCATTTATTTGGTTTGATTTCCCTAGTTTATGAAGAATTATTTTTGGTAGGGTATGTCTAATAAGTATACTAGGTGAGAAGAGATTTTTGGGAGATGTTTGAGAACATTTTTGAAATATAATTTTTATGTATCTTGTCCCTAACTAAACTAAAAACATTATTCTCATCAGTTATGAATTATTATGAAATTAATGGACTGTTAATTTAAAATTATGTAATTTTTATGTATGTAATTGTTAGGACATCATAATATGGTTTATAATTATTGAAATAACAAACCCCCATCAATCGGGTTCTCTCATATGATTCTCGTATTTTCTATAACAAATAAATATGTGTTTATAAATTAACTACAACAAAATTATAATTATCCTCTTAATGTAACAATAATATTGATTATAAAAATTGTTACCTTGGTATTCGATCACTAATAAGACAACAATCATGGATAACATTTGAAGAGTACAAACATAATGTTAACCTATTATATTAAAAACCATAAATTATTCCCATGAATAATATAGTGAATTTTTTTTCATATATTAATATAGAAAAACCAAAATGAAGATAGTTAATTCAACATTATATGATGTATATTAAACATTAAAAATATACTAATCAATTATATATATATACACACAAAAAATTTCCATAATAATTATATTTTGTCAAAATAGTAAACAATATCATATATAAGTTAAATAAAAATCATATAATAGTCAATATGAAAACATGAGTGATGTATGCGTAATACAATATGTTTTTTAGATCACTATCAAAAACCATGTTTAATTGAATTTGTTAATTTTTTTATCAATATATTCTACATAGTTGAAGTGTCCAGTGTATACACGTTTAATAACATAGTATTTTATAACATTTATAGTGTCCCAATAATAATAAAATAATAAATATATTTTCACTCAATGATAAAAATATGTCAAAGTAAACCATTCATAACATATATATTTATTAAATAATTTATTATTAAAAAACCACATAATTTCACATCCCAAAAATGATTGGTTTAGTGTCTTGGATAAATATATTCAAATATTAACATAAGGCATGATAAATGATAAATGATTCTCAAATTCATTATCATTGTTCACTAATTAACCAATCAAAATATACATCCCTTATTAGTTCACACTGGGTTATACATCATAAAATGTTTAAGCTAAAGTAAAAGTTTGTTGATATATAATAAAAAAGAAATCGATTTATAAATCAAAATAAGTATATGAATGATCATACAGGTTGTTGTAATATCTTAATATTTGAAGAATAGTATTATGAATATTTCAATAATAATAATGAGGAATAAAATTTGGTGTTTTATTAATAAAATTATTTCATAAGAATGTGTAAAGAATTATGTTGAAGATAGAATAACATAGTGGTGTAAGGATCTCTATCAATATGTGTCACATGCTATCCCATTAGATAAATTTTTTTCCTAATAATTGGAATGACTTATAATTCCATGAATATATTTCACCTAACCGTATATTCAATGTCATGTTTAAAAGATATATATATATTTTTTTAAAATTATCATATTTAAACATGTAAAATTAACATGAAAGACACATTGTGAAATAGAAAAAAATTATATAATTATCTCACATAAAAAATATTTTATTGAGGTTTAAAAATGAAATAACGAAATATCTCTGATGAATAATGAATTTATGAGAAACAATTAAATCTGAAATGAATGATATTTTTCATGATAGATTTTTTTAGTGAATGAAGATAATATGTCACTGAGAAAACATAATTTCTCATTTTCCAAAAACATCTACCTCTACGTGCACATCACTGAAGTAATTCTAAGAGTTATAGGTATTAAAATTCCCCAGAAAACTCTATTTTTGGGGATCATGGTTATTTTAATGTATTTAAGGATGCCTATGATTATCATATCACACAAACATGAGTTTAATATCATAGGAAACACTCATTCAATTATATACCTAGACACTATTAGGTGAAATTTGTGTGAAATGTCGCGTTGAAATCCATTTTAAATATAATTAAAAATTCATGACATTGGATAAAAAACATTCATCCATAAAAAATTATTTTTAGTAAAATGATTATATTCTCATATTGATGATTGTCTCATAGAACCCATAACATTCAATAACCTACCCCCTTTATAAATATTCACTTACATGACACTGATAACATAGAGGGGCTTAAATAACATAATGATGTCCTGAAATCTACATTTATGTGACCAAAAATACAAATTTTTACCTAATTTATCTTTATATTATACATGGTCCAAGAGTAATTTTAATAAACATCAGACATACACATAATTTTCCATAGTAAGGTGCATGTATACCATTATAGAGCCTTTCTCTTTCCAAGGTTATGAGTCCATATTCCCCACCCAATCCATTGTATTCAATCATCACATCATGAATGAAATTTTACTAAAAATATTAAATTTCATTGATGGGTCATGTCAGATTAACATAAACTATACTACTCCATCTATAAGGGTTTTGATTTCTATATATATGATACCATGGAATCAACTTTGATGGTTAAAACAGCTACAAAAATGGTAAGTTATCCCCCCTAAAAATATATATTACCCAAACCATAAACCTAATCTTATTACTCTAAATTAGTAATCGCCACAAAATTCCTATCCAAGTGGATACATTCCATTATGTGTCCCCATTATACTAAAAATTTGGTGTTTCTACATTGAACATTAAAAAATATTCCCCCAAAAAGTATAAACCATGAGTTTCCAAATTAGAATCAGTAGTCTAAGTATCATTTAAGGAACCTAAAACGTGATTTTTCACATGGAAACTAATCAATTTATGCATAAGAGTAACTATATTCTTGGAGTGTTACTAATATACCCTAAATCATGAGTTTACCCACTACTCTATAATGTTTTAGTATTCCCACTTGATATTAAATTTTTGGTATATATATGTTTTAAATTGAGTAAAGAGGTCCATTACCAAATCAGAAATATACCCATAGACATATACTTATTTATGTGATTATAATAAGATCCATTACTATTTTTATATGAGTAATATATTAAAGTATCTAATGTAAAAAACACATTTTTTTTCTTGGAACATATGGTCTCCATCCTACTAAGGATGTATATGATCTGATTAATAGATATACAAAAGGGTAGAATAATGAAGGTTCTCACAGATATATTTATAATTTATAATTGAGTATTATAATAGGAAACATGATACTTTTAGGGAAGATTAGAAATCCAATTATCTCGTTCAATAAATGTTTCCTTCATCATCACTTATAATGTTAATGGCCTACCAACATTAAACGAAATGAAGACATGAAAAAATCACTAGAAAAAACAAATCCCACCGTCTTCGTGGAATGTTATTAAAATATATTTGGATACCCAAATGTGAAATCCGTATCCCATAGAGCGATAATAAGAAAAATGTTTGTTATCACAAGGATTATAAAAATATATATTGTTTTCATATTTTTACAACTCCTTTAGAATGAGGACAACTAGGAATACTATAATATGTTCCCACTTAACTCCCAATAAGAAATGTGGGGTGTTTATTCCTCTATAATTAAAAATATACCTATAATATCTCCTTTGTTCATCCCATAATCCAACACATAATAGGTAAAAAGTGTCTCACTAAGGCTTCCTAGTTCCCTCACCTAATATCCCAAAAATTGGTGGTACAATTACTTATGATCATGGCCACAAATTTAGGAGAAAGGAACAATATATATTCAAAATAATACTTGAGATAATTTTTAATACATGGAACAATACTAATGACATATAAAATATAAGTCTTGTTTTGGGAATGAACATCCTATTACTACTGCCAACGACTTCAATATATTATCACGTGATCATGATGATGTAGTGATTCCCAATTATGAGGATGTTGGGGAGGGCCAATGTGAAGTTGTCCAAGCTACTACATTTGACGATTATATGAATGAACCTTTCAATTATAATTTTTTCTCCATAGTAACAACTATGATAATGATAAATAGTCCAATACTACTCATATTTCCAAAAGTCTATTCTAGTCCCCATGAAATGATTATTGGGATAAGGACACAATCCTTTCACTAATTATGGCCACTCTAGTAACTTTCACCACACCCCTTACATTTCAAAAAACTATGTGGGGGAAAGTTTTAGTAATGATTTGATAAAATTCCAATATACCAACTAGGAATGGTGGATTATAATTCATAGAAATTTCCCATTAAAAATCATCATGATATTCATTACCATGAAAAATAATATCTTCTCCATGAAGGTTATATCTATGATTTAATTAATACAGATACCCATAGATGTCCTCATTGTGATTCAGAAACAATCATCAAGAAATTATCCATATAACATAGAGATTATTACACTTGTGTAACTCTCATACCAATAGTAGATTTCCAATAGGGGATTAAATTATGGTTCTCCCTCAATATATGATAATCCTAGGCTAATAGGGACCCAAATAATTATATTATTGATCCACATCACCATAAGAAAATGTAACCTCTCATCAGTTGTGATTATACAGTCAAAGAAATAATATGAACATTTTCTTAAAGACTCACTTAATTTTATTTTTTATAAAAGTTGTATTAACTTCCATTTAAATTCCACCCATAACATAATAAAAACACTTTCATTATATCTATGAATTAGATCTGTGTAATAAATATGGATATGAATTATATTAATTAGATGATTAAAAATATCAATGTGCTCTAGGGGTATGTAGCGTTTTCCCTTTTGAATGGAATTTTTGGACCTCATCCTATAAAGAGATGATATTTAATGCTTATCTATCCCGAGAAGGAATACCTTTTTTCAATTTGGGTTTTATAATTTGAAAATAGTCTATATTAGGGATATATAAAAATGGGGTTCCTCACCATTCTTTCCCAAAAATCCCAAAAGAAAAAAAAAATACTAGATTGATTGGACCACCCTATTTATTCCATCGTAGATTCTATAATCAACAATAGATAATGAGTTCCTATATAAGCAAGAACATGAGAAGGATGATAATTTATGTAAGTTCTAAGTTATTGACTATATTCTAGTCATGGTATGTATATATAAAACACTACACTTCTTTATCATAATGTTTGTAAATAAAAACATAATGAATTCCACTGAAAAGTATTTGGATATTTTTTAATGGTCATAATAGACTGTAGTTGGATTACCCTAGAGGTTTCTCCTTCACAAGGCTCTGTATTAGATGTCCCAAAAGGTAGACCATGATAGACATACCATAGAATAACACCCCAAATTTATTTTTTTCATTAGAAAATCAAATATATATGTTACAAAAGTATTATACAACTAAAATATATCATCAAATAACTATATTAGAATGTGTGTTTTTGGGGGATATGAATTTTATTATTCCCTATCGATCCATTTGAAAAAATATTGAAGAAATTTTCATTAAACACCATCAAATAGTTGTCTCTTTGAAAATGATTTTGGTTTCCTATAGTGTTAATATTTAAAACTAACGTAAACACCAAAATCCCAACTTCCATTCTAAATTACAAAAAATTACCTCTTCAAATCCCACACTTGAATGAAATTAATTTATAATTTTAAATTATTGTAATGAATTATTAAAAAATTAAGGAATATTTGGTTATGAGAACATCCATTTGATGGTTATAAACTATAATATAAGTACCTCATGTTCCATGAAACTATGTTCATTGTTAGTTGTAAATTTATCAGGATATGTAATCCTTCTTATAAAACCTCCTAGACACTGGTCACTCATATCAAAATTTCACAGTATTTGAGATAGTTTATATTCACTCGATTGGGATAATTCCTTCCCATGTGTTCTTTATACTAGATTTAATTTTATTTTTTGTTAACTATGAGTGAATCATTTATGGTAATTATCTATAGTGGATGAATCTCATAACCTTTCTAGGTTTTTATGGGAATTAAGGGGAATCAATAATTATTCTATTAAGCATCATTTCTATATATTGTCTAAGAATACTGACATGTGAAGGTATATTCATATAGGTAAATGAAAAAAATTACATAACCCTTTTATTATAGAAGTGAATTTAACCAACAATCACCACGATCATATGTGTAATCATATTTGATCTCCTTGTAAATAAGGTGCATGACATGTGCCATAAATAATCCGTATAATAATCACCCTCAGATGACCTACCATGATATGTGAATATCCCATCATGTTCTTAAAATTAACAACTCTAACTCCCTAATAATTTACGTTATAACTTATTCTTTCCTCTTTGATAGCTTATATTTCAAAAAAGTCTATCCTTAAAAAACACTAAAATATTATTGTTTTAAAACAACTAATATCACATAGGCATGGAAATAATTGGTGTTAATGAGATAAATTAAATTGTGAAAATATATGTTAAACATATATATTAAATGATGTCACTGGTTATTCATTAATTTGAATTGGCAGTAAAAACCAATTGGAAATAGAAGATTATATATATATATATATTCTCAAAGGGAATTTTATATTAATTAATTTAACTAATTAAAAATATTGAGATATATTAACTAAATTCATTGGTTGTTTATTCATTTAAAATATTTTATGTTCATTCAAAGTGTTTTTTAAGATTAAGATAATAAATAATATAATTATATGAATAAAAATGAATCATTTTTCTAAAATCTTATTTTGAAGCCTTTTAATTAGACAGTACTTTTAAAACAAAATGTCAAAACACTGAAAAAAAAATTATTTGATAGAAATATTCTACATAATTTAAATAGTGATATATAAATTATCTTAATGTGAATTTCTTGTATTTTATAATAAGTTATATTTTTATGAAATGTATAAATTACTAAATTCTAATTATGAATTTTTTTTAGTATAATTTATTCATATATTGAAATTATAATATGTTTTAAATAATAATTAGTCAAATTTAAAATATAAATATCCAATATAGGTCATTGGAATCAATTTCACATTGAAAATGGATATACAAATATTTAGAACATTTTAAATTTTCACGTTAAAAACTAGCTTTCCCATTTGACATGTAAGATTAATTTCAAATCTTTTTTTCTAATTATCTGAAATTGATATTGTAAAATAGATTCTATATTTATAATCATAAGGTCTAGAGTAGTTTTTATGGTTAATTTTGAATTTATGTACAAAACAAGTTTCCATTGTAAAAACATTGTTTACCACATTATAGGTAAAATAATAACAATGGTTATAGTTAATAGGTAAAATATTTAAATTCCTAAAAATTTCAACATTTTATAATATTTTTAGGAATTTATAGACCTTTACTAGCCCACACAACATTAATTAACAATAAAATTCTTGTAAATTAATTCCACTTAAATTTGGTTGGGTTTAAATATAATTTAATAATTATTTTCAATCATTTAATCCCACTTCTCCATAAATATAAATAGCACCCACCACCAACCATTTTAAATAAAAAAGCCTTTATTAACGAAAATATCTTCCAAAAATTCTCCTCCACACTTTACCAGCTTCATGGTGCTCCTGATCTAAAAAAATGACCCAATATAAGGTTCACAATAGTCCCTCAATGAGGTGATATTAAAGAGGCCCTTTTTTTCAAAGTACCTACTTTAATTTCATTTTATCTAAGATTTTATCCTCACTAAATTCTTCCATAATGACATAATAAACAAATCACGTACATACTGAAATTTTATGTTCCAAATTGAATATCATATATCCATACCATTTATTGCATCCACTTATTCTAAGTAATTAAATTACTTCCAAATTTCAATGCCTAATATTCTAAATAAGTAATGTTTTTATTTGTATTCAATTATAGCTTTCCTGGATGGTCACAAAGTTATTATTCTGGTTACATAATATTTCAATAGGAATATTATAACCTATTTAATGTTATGTAACTAATTTATAGAGATATGTTAAATAAAACAAAACTATTTTTCAATGGTATCATGAATCACCAAATTAAACTAAACATTTATCATTAAAATTATGCATGGGATTAATTTTGATTATATCATATTTTATTTACTCTTTATTTATTTTTATTTTATGAAAATAATAAAATCAATTAATTTTATTAATTTTGAATTCAATGATATTATAATTATAAGGAATTTTATTTTAAAAAATATATTTTAATGATTTCTTTAAAAAAATTCTTTTACTTCTATGTCCATGATTTATAATATTGTCTAATAATATGTCTTAAATATTAATTAAACATTTTATTCGGGTCCTTTTACTCATGTTTGAATTTTTACAGTGTGGTTTGAAAGGATTCATTGCATTGTTTTCTAATAGAGGGTCTTTCTGACGTTTTCAATAAAAATAAAGAACGTATTATTTTTTGAATTATATGACATGATCATATTTAATTACCACGACGAACCCTATATTACATATATAATCAATTTTTTTCATACAAGGTTATTTTAAGATATTTTTTCCCTCTTTTTTAATTTTATTAAATTTTAGAAAATGTTTTCAAAATAGAAATTTTATATTCCTCAAGATATATTTGAATTGAACTCTCACAATTATTTTACATCTAAGATAATATTATTTTCTGTTTCATATAAATTAATTATGATATTATTTAATTGAATTATTCCTATTATTTTTATATATATTAATGTTTGTTATGGATTGATATTTTTCAAAACATTTACTTTCACATTTTATATTTTTTGATAAAATGATTATAAAACCTCTTTATTTTGATGGGTTCTAATATAATGATTGATTCATGTTCATATATTAAGACATATGTATGGTTTTAATTATATTTATGGTAGGACCTATATATCCTAAAAATTAAATGAGTAATTATAATTGTTCAATGAGCTCAAAGGGTACATTAGAGGTTATCCTAATCCCATAACAAGTGGGTACACAAAATGTTATCATAATCCCAAAACAAGATGGTACAGGGGTGGTAATTCAAATTACAAAGGTGGTATATGGGTAATATCCCAATCCAATAATGCTATGATATTTCGGTTTGGTATAATTGATATAATATATTATATGCATTTGTGTTTTATATAATTCTATGTTTTATACCAATGTTATTATTTTATGATTCATGTATTATTATTTTATTATTTATTCTATGACATAAGATAAATTTCATTAATATTAATGGTATTATTTTCAAAAGTTATTTTCATATTATTATACACTTATTTTTTTGTTATGATTCATATTTCCCTTGTTTACACTTAATGATCATATGATCTCCAAATTTCCTTGTATCTATTTTCAACATGATTCACTAAATGGTATTTGGTTCGATATGTCAAAAAAATTTGAGTTACGAAGGGATAAGAAAAATAAATTATAAATGATTTAAGAACCAACCACTTTTTTTCCATGAATCTGAAGACACTAAACCCATATGATTCCTGCGTGATTTATTTAGTATGACTACTTATTTATTTAGATTTAATATCAATTTATTCAAATCATGTGTATTTATAGTTTATATCTAAGTAATGTTTCAGTTAAAAAATTTGAAATAGCATGATAGCATATTAAAGGACCATAATGATTTTGTTATATTAAAATCATAGAGTTTTGGTATCAATTATGAATAACTAAGGATTAAACATAGGAGTCATATATTGAAATTATATAAGAAATTTTACTTCATTATGTGGTTTTATGACTATTATTAGCATTCTTAATTCACTAATTTCAATTTTTTGTTGATTAATGTAAACAGAAGGAAATATTTTAAGGCAGAATGAAATAGACAATGTAATGATATCCCTCATAGGGAACTAAAAGTCTTCTAATATGGAATGAAAAACAACATTATTTTGTCCATACATTCTAAGAGACTATATGACTAATGGTGGTAATAAAATTTTCTACAATCCTTCTCAATGTAATGACCACCTAGTTTTACTGAAATGAATGGTTGTGTAGTTGCTAATAAAAATATTTATATGAATGAGAAGATAATTTTCACTATCTATTTCCCAAAACGAGAAAAATTTAAGTTTTACAATTATTTATTAGATTGAGAAGAAAAAATGTGTTGGATGATTATCATGAATATGAGACAACAAGATAAAGATGACTTTAGTGAATGGGATGAGTATCAGAACTTATTTTTTAGTAAGTACCTTCCTCGTATTCTTCAAACAAAAAGGGAGATTGAATTTCACCAACATCCTCATATTAATGATTATAAAATAAGTATATAATTCAATGAAATATTTATATATGATAAATAAAATATAATTAGATTTATTTTATGTTTAAGGATTTAAAGGTAACAAAGAGGAAATTATCTTAGGGGAATGGGTAAATTTTTTGTGTGGGTAAATAATGCCATCATGCATTTGTGTGCCATAGGGATGAGAAAAATATTTATAAATATGATAAAAGGATGTAGGATGCATTGAATTTCCACCACTAGAATCAATCATTCAAATTTATGTAAAATGGGAATTATATTAATAAATGAAAAATATATATTTGGGTTAATGATGATGACCGACTTATGAAACATGATATGGTTAATGATAACAAAATGTATCATATGGTTAATGTTGTAAATATTGTGTATGACAATGAATGGGTGGAATGATTTAGTATTTATTGAAAATAAAAAAAATTGGTGTGTAAGTACTTTTATAGTACTATGGAATAATGAAACATATAAGGATTTTTTCACTGTATATTTTTCATAATGATTTGAAAGTATTTGTAGAATAATGCTAACAGAAGGTAAAATTGATTTACTGGTAATTTAATGACTTTATAGAACACATATTTAAGGGAAAGATAAAACATAATATGTGCATGATTTGGGAATAATAATGAGATATATAGGTGTTTTTGTGAAAAAATAAATGGGATAGTATTGATGACCTTGGAATCGATCTGTAAAATTATGACAATGTGGTTTGTGGATTTATTTTAAAGAATCATTTTATTTATTGGATGAGGAAGAAGAAAATTTCTTAGTGAATTGATTATTTAACTATGGTTATATAGTAATTAATGTCATTTACATTTTTTAATATAATATATGATAGTGATATTAACATGATTTTCTATGAAAATTAAGATATATATAAATATGGTTGGGAGATTAATGATATCTTAATTTTTGGAATTCAGTAACATTCATTCAGATGTTTTCTATTTTAATATTTTAAAATTTTATAAATGGTAAAGGTTTATGAAATATTTTCTACATTGATTTTTGGATGAGGTTCTAGGGATTAATTTATTCATTAAGAATATAAAGATTGTGCATATGGTAATGAACGCAAAATTTATAAATAAAATTACCTTATTATTTAATGTTTTATTATGTAATATGCTTATAGAAAACACATGAAAATAATTATTAATATCTTAGGATTTAAAATAACGTTGTTAATATTATCATTGTTAATGTAGATGTTGAATGGTTATCACATTACATGTATAAATATATAGATTTTAACAAATCTAATTAACTTAGACAAAGGAAGTGATGAACTCAACCAATAGAATCGCGGACTATAAATCCCATTTATTGGATCTTAAAAGGGAGATAGAATAATCCCAAACTAATATCCAACAATTTAAGTATGTGTAAAACCGTTTACAGTATAATTTATAGCATGTCAAGATCACAACCCAAACTATGTCCACTGAATATCCACACAAATGTCTCATCATTCCACAAATTACTCATAGGGAATAAACATGTATAATAAATAGATATATAAAAATAACTCAATAATATAAATATGTATATTATATAGAATAATGAATTTACTTTTATTGATACTATATAAATTATTTTGATTTTGTTACAATTAACCAAAAATATTATTTTCTGGTAATATTGAAATTCAATTTAGTGATTTATTTTGTTGATTTAATAAAATTTAGTTATTAAATTTTTTATATTATCTATAAATGGTTATATAATTATTATTATGTGAAATATACTTTTTATAATTCTTTACAAACAATTATTGTCAAAAACACAACATTTTACAATAAATGTATAATATTATATAAAAATTGATATTTTTTATATTTATAAAATTATATAGATATAATTTAATTTATATATGGAATAAAAATGGTGAAATTATTAAATAATGATTTTTTCATTATTTTCGGTGACAGTCAAATTTTCAGGATATAATTAAATACTGTATAAATATATAACATGTTTAATGACATCATAATGATCTAAAAATGATTCAATAAATACTTTAATGGGTATAATTTTACAACAATATGTTTTCCCCTTAAAAATAATGTTATATTATGTTCATTTTATTAAATTTTTAATGCCTTGATGAATCTACCAAATTATATAATTTTTTATGATTTTAATTACATTTATTTGAAAGTGTAACTCACCTGCACATAATAGGTAAAATTATTTTAATAATAACATCCATTTTTCATAGTAAAATAATTAAAAACTCTCCCCTTTATAAAAAATCATGTGAAAACCCCCTGAGAAGGTTTTTGGTTATTAATATTTTATTATATAGTCCAAAATGTATGTCTCTAAAATAATAAATAATTCCCCACTCATTACCTATATAATCTCACACAAGATCCCACATCTCTTAACTAAAAATACATTGATAACATCCTTAATCTTCCCTAAAATCTCTAGAATCCTCCCAAGGTTCCAAAATTTCCTTATATTACCATATTAACGATTTTTGGAGTCACACAATCAAGTTGGGGTTATTTCCTTTATCATCTATATCCAAGTTAATTTATCTTGTCATGACATTTTATTTTTGATTTCTAATGATGAGGTAAATTTTAAAACCTCCCACATACATCCATTATTATATCTAAATTATGATAGACCCATTTTTATCTCATTAAGACCACCCATTTACACCCATTACCACACCTAAATTTCATAAGCATCCCTTCCTTTCTCTTTATAATCATGCTTATTTTTTATATTATGAATCTTTTTCTAATTAACAATGTTTCGACATGTCCTTAAATGTCCCTATTACTTTACAATTCTTATCCAAATGATTGAATACCTTTTTTCTCTCCTCAACAAATTTTATAATTTTTTATGTGACACTATTATGCTTTCAAATTTTCACAACAATTTTCCATGCCAAATGAATTTCACAGTGAATGACGTACCCACTTCATATCAATGGTGTTCACTTTTATAAACATATTAATTTTTATTACTGACTTACCTGTATATATTCAAAAATATATGATCATGGAATAAATTATGAGGATGAATTAACCCATTTTTTACGATCTATATGGCACACTTAGCATGAGAATGTAATGAAAGTGATAGGTGCGTCGGTAATTCTATAGAGATCCAATGCAACAGGAAATGTTTAGTTTCATGAAACATCATGTTTGGATAGTGGTTTACCTGATTATTTTATAATACGTTTACCACTATTAATTGTTGGTGTTTTAGCCTTGACCTATGTTTATGATGAATTGTTTTATGTTGTTTCCACATTTCTCATGTTATTATTATCATGTTTCAACATGCCTTATTATAAATTTTCCTTTATGCCTTGTTTAACTTGTATTGACGTATAAATGTTTGACATGTTCATTTACTTATTCATATTTATGGATTGTCCCTTTCTTATTTTTTTCCAGGTTATCCAATTCATTTTAAGCCCAAGAATGTTAAATAATTTTTCAATAAACATGTTGTAATTCATATTTAAATTTTTAAAGAGATATACCTAATTCCTAAAGACACTAGAAATATCGATCATTCTATTTTTATTATCTGTAATTTTATTTAATTAAATCATGTATTAATGTGTAATAAATAGAAGATTTGTTATCATTGGAATTATAGGAAAAGTGTAGTTATTTTTTTTTGGATTAGTATTATAAAACTCTAGAAGAATACATTGGGATAAAAATATATATAAGAAAACATCCCAAAAAATTGGTTAGTATAGATTAATTATTTTATCGAGAAAATAAATCCATGTGTGGATACTACAACTGGTTCTGGTTTGGGAAGAAAATAAAACTAAATAAATCCAAAATGTAATTCTTTTGCTGACTTGGGTAACCTAGTACACAACAACATGCCTTACTGCTCACCTGGTTTGACACTCCCATGGTAGATTCTTTTTTATGTTATAAGATCATGACATACCATTTTTAATGAAGAACAAAATTCCCATAACTATGTATGTTTGGAAATATATCATTGATAACAACAGATACTAGTATAAATCCATAAGGTAAATAAATCCATATATGTTATAACTTATCCCTTTAATTCCATTACACTCCTATTTTTCTATTTAAAAGTTAAATATACACATACATAATATTCCTTTTATTCTATCATATAGAAAAAAATATGATGAATCAGGTAAACAATCAATGCAATGGGAAATGTGATGACTTCCCAAAAGAGATAACAGACCCAATGGGAGATGGAATCAAACACATTATGAAGATAATATCGTAGTTGAATCAGGCTCAAAACAGAATCTTTATCAAGAGGAGCTTCCATGCCAACATTAATGAGAACATGTAACAATCTTCAGCTTGTGCATCAAAGGCCATCTACATTCAATGGGTCATCTGAACACTTAATAGTGGAAAAAACAGATCAAACCCATTAAAAAGTTCTTATCCATCCATGAATTTTTTGAACAAGAAAAGATTTATTATGTTCCTTATCATATGGAAGGAGAATATGATTAATGGTGGACATTGATAAAAAATAAGAACCTTGTGGAATATATCAAAGCAATTTTTTGAAAGGATTTCCCAAAAACAATTGTTAAATATTTTCCACACACTCACTCTCATCAAATGGAATGTTATTTCCATACCATGAAGAAAAAATATAATGAATCTTTTGTTGGTGTGTTGAAAACATCACAAGACATAGAGGGTATGACTTTGGTTTTCTCATTACACATGAGTGCAAGGTTGAGAGCTTTATTGGTGGGAGAAAACCTATCTAATGAAAAGACATGGAAATCCATGAATTTGATAGCTATAAAGAAATTGTTTAATGAACCCTAAAAATTTGAAATAAATATCGGTGATTCTAGGTTTTTGATGTGGATATGTACAAGAAAGTGGAAATTAATTATGGATGTCTGATAAAGAGATCTAACAGTTCTATTAATTCTTAACATCTATATTTCTAAATGTGTGGAATGAATCAAACTATAAAAAAACCTGATGAGGACGAGGAAAACATTTAGAGGTGGCAAGGAAGGACACATAGCCAATTATTATTAGCCGGAAAAACCAGCTACTGTGATGGAGGAGAGGAATTTTCCAGTAAACCCTCACCATATTTTCCATTACTACAACTTCATAGAACCATGGTAGTATGAAAGACAATGCACTAAGCCAAGGTTTTTTTGGAGACTACCAGCAACCCCCAAGGAAATATTGGATAAGTTTTCCATTTCAACTGGTGAAGTGAATCCTGAAATTGATGTGGTGACATGTATGCTTATTATTAATTCAAGTGTAGTGAAGATACTTTTTTAATTTTTCTCTATAAATTCCTTCATATAATGAAATTTTAGAATAAATATTCAATAACCACCATAATGCATGGAAGAAGAGATGTCAGTGGAAATGCAAAAAGTGGAAATTATTGCATCTAAAGTATATAACTCTCCCCCTATCAATGATTATGGGATGAATTTCCAAGAAATCATTTTCATACTTCCTTTGGTGCAATTTGATGAAATTATAGGCATATATCATATTTCCCTATAAATATCTTACATAAATTTTTGTGAGAATGAAATCACAATTTTTATTATGAATCTTCCTCAGATTCTATATAAATACAAGAATAAGTATGAATCATATTTAAAATTATCATCTCAAGAAGGAATATAATTTCCCTTTTAGAAATAATATCTAGCTTAAACTATTGCGTCAAAGTATTGATAATCGTTGAAATCATTCCCAGGGATAAGGAATACACTAATTTGTTTCTCAAAAAAATTTTCTAGTTTTCTTCCATGTTGAGATGTTGAGTTTTCAATCAAGATTATACCTGGGTCATTACAATTATCCTTTACCCTATATAGAATGGATATTGTTGAACTAGAGGATATAAAGAAACAATGATAGGATAATTTGGATAAAAGGTTTATAAGCATAGGTGCTTCACTATGGGGTGTACCAGTCCACTTCTTCATGAAAAAAGGATGGGTTAATGCATCTTTTCATCGATTGTTGTTGTCTCTAAAATATCATGATAAGAAAAAGTATCATAAACCCCATATTTAAATCATTTTTTTTCATATACATGGATCACAATACTTTTTCAAGGTGGATATTCACTCAGTATATTACCAAGTTTGGGTCAAGAAGGTGGATATCCGCAAATGTACTTTATGTACAAGCTATGGGAACTATGAGTTCATAATGATGCCTTTCAGACCCACTAAAGATCTAGAAATATTTATGTCGTTAACGAATAAAATCTTAATAAATTACCTCAAAAAATATTAGGTAGTTTTTATAGATGTATTCTAACATAATGAAAATGTTTGGAGAATAATGAAAAAAAATTGAGTAATGTGAAAAACACCTTGTGAGAGGAAATTATTTATTACATGTACAAAAAATGCCATTTCTATTTGATGGAAACCCCTTTCTTGTGGAATATCATCACAATAAATTAAATATTATTAGATCCTTTACAAATAAAAACAATTAAAGGATGGACGAGGGCAACTTCTATGAAATATTTCTAATGTTTACAATTGTTAGTTTTGTATTATCACTGATTCATGATAAAATTCTTGTGATAATCAAACCCTATCACAAAACGTACATAGAGGGTAATCAAGTGTTCATGTAATGATGAATGAATATAAGACTATAAAGAGATGAAATTGAGGCTTTATCCCTACACCTGTACTCAAGATACCCACATGTGAAGATGTTTTTAGGTATTTGGTGATGCTTCAATGAAGTGCATGAGCTATGTGTTGATGAAAAATGACAATGTAATCACATATGATTCAAGTAAGTTGAATTTTCATTAACATAACTACCCAAATAAGGATCTAGAGTTTGTTTTAGTTATATTATCTTTGAAAATATGGTTTTATAAACCCTTTGGGGAGAAGTATGAAATATATACAGATCGAAAAAGATTTAAGTATATATTGATACGCCAATGAAGTTGGTTAGAGCTGATCTAATACTATGAATTCTCAATCAACTGTCATCCTGGGAAAGATAATATAGTATAATATTCTCTATGAAAAAGGATCTAGTAATTCAATCATTAATGAGAATTTTGAGGGATCGATTCTCTGTAGAAATGTAAAGGATGGTCATGGGAGTCATAAAGGAAGGAATGTCATCAACACCTTCAAAAATGATTACTCAACCATCTCTTCTAGAGAGGTTAAAGGATGATCAAATACTTGATATGGGTATTCAAAATAATGTGGAATCTATAAGAAAATAGAAATAATCAGTGATAAATGTTAATGATAAAGGTGTTGTGAGATTTTGGTAAAGACTATGTGTACCATCAAAATCCTGAGATAAAGTATGAGATCTTGGATAATGCACATACTTAAACCATCTCCATCCACCATGTAATCCCAAATATGTATTGAGATATCTGAGAATAGTATTGGTGGGAAAATATGAAGAAGTAGATCGTAGTATATACATCAAGATGACTTGTATGTAGGCATGTGAAAGTAGATAGGAAAAAATCCAAGGGGGTGATGGAACCATTTTCCATACCTACATAAGAATATGAAAAAAATCACGATGGAATTTTTCATTGATATGCCGAATAAATAAATAGGGAATAATACAATATGAGTTATGGTAGATCATATTATAAAGACTACAAAATTAATTGGGATATAGGGGAAATTATCACTAGATCTACTACTAATGATATACATCAAGGAAGCAGTCATGCTGAATGGAGATCCACTATCGATTGTATCCGATCGAGATCCAATATTGATCTCCATGTTCTGGAAATGTATTCCTCATACTCTAAACAATGATTTGAACTTTATCACGAATTATCACCAACAAAATGATGGTAGGTCCAGGCAGAATATCTAGACACATGATGATATGTCGAGATAATGATCAATTAAAATCAAAGGAGGATGGGATCAACATACTATTTTCGACAAGTTATATTAAACCAAAAGTTTCTACTAAAGCATCGAAATGTATCCGTAAGAAGACCTTCACAGGACATGGTACATGAAACCTTATTTTGGGAATGAATTTGGGGAACAAAAACTACTAGGTCCGGAAATAGTTGAGGAGATTGGGGTAAATGTTAAAACCATTCAGTAGCACATCAAGGCTGCTCAAAGTAGAAAAAATATCTATGATGAAAATCCTTTAAGTGTCCTATAGATTTATGTTAGAGGTATGATATTCCTACTCATATCTCTATGGAAGAAAGTGATGATACTTTGGAAGAAGGGAAAGCTTGGTCCATGACACAGCGACAGTAGTGAGATCCTTGATCGCATCAGGGGAATGACTTATAATGTTTAACTCCCACCCAACCTATCTCATGTTCAATATATATTAATTTCATCACTCTTGTGGAAGTAAATACCTCACACCTCACATATACAAAATTCTAGGGTGGTACCATTAGATAATGAACTCTCTCTTAAATAGAATCTTGTGAAGATATTTCATCATAGAGACAATGTTTTATGAAATAATACAATTTTCCATATCAAAGTATTTTGGAGAAAACAAACGTTTGAGCAACCAACATGGGAACTAGAGGAAGTGATGAGACAGAATTAACCTTCTCTATTTTATGGGGATAAATGAATATTTCTAGGGGTAAATTTCTTAAGGGGTAAGATTTTAAAGAACTGAACTGTTACAAATAATATTTCTATATGATTTAAATTTTTATTATGTAATATGGTTATAGAAAACACATGATATTCATTGGTTATATAATTTTATTTAAAATTTCATTAGTAATATTACTATTTTTAATATATCCCTAGAATTGTGATGACGTGATTAGTATAAATATAGGGATTTTAACAAATGAAATGGACATTGAAAAAGGAAGTGATGGCCTCAAACAGTAGAATTGTTCCCTATGAAGCACATTAATTGAGATTTAGAGGGATATAAAATATCTAAAATTTTAAATTCACCAATACCATGTGGAGAACCAATAACATAAACATGAGAGAAACTATTTACTGGATATGATAAAGCTCATTGATATCATGACCCAAACCATGTTCACCTAACCACCCCATGAAAGTCTCACCATTGCACAAATTACTCAAAGGGCATACCCCATTCTAATAAAGGGATATGTATGCTGAAATAAATAATATAAATATATATATTTTATAGAATAATTAATTTATTTTTATTTTTAAATTATATATTATATTGATTTTTATTCAATTAATCACACATTTTATTTTGGAGTAATATTCAAATTCAATTAAAGGATTTATTTTTTTGAATTATTGGGGTTTTGAAATAAATAGGATGTTAATAAAATGTAATTATTAAATAATTTTTATTAATTATAAATGGTCTTATAATTTTTATGATGTGAAATGTACTCTTTATAAGGGTTTAAAAATTACTATTGTGTAAAACATAGCATTTTCTAATAAATAACGAATATTATATTAAATGTGAAAATGAAAATATTTTGAAAATTATTTAGATAAAATGAAAATATTTTTTTATTATAACATCAATATTATCCAGTGCGTAAATTTTTATAATTTCCCAAGATCACTAACTTTTTTGGTAAAAATTACACACTATATTAATATACTGTTTGTTTAATGACATCATAATGATCATAAAATGATTTTATAAATACTATAATGGGTATATTAGGCAAAATATATGGTTTACCGTTAATATAATGTGATATTATTCTTATTTGATTAATTCTATAGCACATTATTGAATCCACCGAATTATGTTATATATATTATGATTTAAAATTTATATATTTAAAATTAGGACTAATCCTCACATAATAAAGGGAATTATTTTAATAATAATTTCTAATTTAATAATTAAATACAAAAAAATATCCTTTTTAAAAAAACGTGGGATGGTTTTTGGTTTTGAATATTTTATTATATAGAGTCCAAAACCAATATTTTTGAAATATTAATGAATTCCACACTCATTCCCTAGATCAACTTACCTAAACTCTCACTTCTAATCACAAAAAATCCACTTATAATGACTTTTATCTACCATCTCCTCTGTAAAATACTCTCAAGGTTCTCCAACCTCTTGATAATTCTCTTTTTGAACTATTGTAGTCACACACCCAAGTAAGGGTTCCTTCCATTGTCACATTATAGATGTTTATTTACCTTTTTATGCCCATTAATGTTCAATTACTAATAATGGGGCATGTTTTCAAACATCCCATATACGTCTATTATTATTTAAAAATGATTATATAGCCATTTATCACTCACCAAACAATCCCATGTACACCTATTACCATGCCGAAATATTTTAAGAATGTTTCATTTCACTTTTTATTCAAGCTTATTTATTATTTTATGCCTTCATTTTATAATTAAATTTTTTTTAAATGTCCTTCCAAGTCCATATTACTGTCTGATTAATTTCTAAATAATTATACACCGATTTCTCGTTCCTCAACTAAATTTATTAATTTTTACATGACATCCTAATACATCATAATTTTAACCTCAATTTTCCATGCCAAAGCTATTGTGTTGTGATTGTCATACCAATATCCTATCAAAGGTTTTAAAAATTATAAAAATACACTTTTTGATTTGGGGTATAAAAGTATGTATACAAAACTAATTGATCATCTTATAAATTATGACGATGAATGAATCTATGTATTATGATTAATGTGGCTTACTTAAGATTGATAATGAAATGAATGTGCCATGTGAAGCTAAAATTATATAGTGATCCAATGCATTGGGTAATGATTATTATCACGATACGTCATGTTGGGATAGGGGTGTTCCTAATTCCTTTCTGGGCATTTGTATAATATGTTATTTTAGTGATTTTCCATGACCTATGTTTGTGATGAAGTGTTTTAATTTGTTTACACATTTCCCAAGTTTTGATTATCTTGCTATATCGTGACTTATTATTCATGTTCCATTATGAATCATTGTTATTCCATTAGTAACATGTATTATCATATTCATTTTATTCAATATATAGTACCTTAATGGGATTTATAGCTCACCCATTTATTATTTTTTCCCCAGGTTATCCATTGAAATTTTAAGCTCAGGTATGTTAAAGAAGTTTTTAATAAAGATATAGTAAATCATGTTTAATGTTGTAATGAAATGTACCTAATTATCAAACGCATTAGACTTATCATTCATTGAAGTTGTATAATTTGTAATTTAATGTAATTAAATCATGTATTAGTGTGTAATAAAAATAATTGTTGTTATATATTTTGAATAACTCGTGTAAACCACTTTTATTATGATGATAACTCGAGAGATAAAGAATAAATTTTCATCCCATTATGAATATTATGTTTGATGATCTCTATAGGAAATACAAATTAGAATTAATTCCTTGGGGTGATAAATTAAGTGATAATATATCAAGAAACAACCAATGAGAGAGATTTTACTTATAATATGAAATCAAGTAACTAAATAATCACAAATGATTTTGAAATAAAATGTCCTCCTTTTATCATCATTTGTAATGGTATTAGTAATCATTCGTAGAACTATTTGGTGTATGGTAATGTTTAAATTGACCATATAATGACTATGTTCCCCATTATTTTCTATCAAAAAATGATAGTTCGAATTCTCTTTTAGATCCATATTTTCAGTAATGTTCTCCTAACAAAAATATCATTTATGTGGTGATATTTGCCTTTAAATTTTTTTATTTTATTGGAATGTAATAAAAAACCAATTATGATGTGGTTTTACCAAAAAAAAATAAATTTTCAAAATTTCATCATTCATTTTTTATGTTCAATGTCAAATTTTTAGGACACAAATTCATTATATTCTTGATTTTATATGGAAGGTAGCTTATCGATTGGCGGTTCCACGGAATCTCCATCATATTAATTAGGCATTCATTGTATGTCGTCTGATTAAGTACATAAATAATCCTTCACTTGTACTATTATCTAACGTTATATATTAGGAGAAATATATATCTTATAAGGAACAACTAATTGAGAATCTTGATCATTGTGATAACGTTCTATGAAATAAAAATGCTCACCTGGTTAATGTTTTAGAGAATGTAACTTGAAAACCAATGGATAGTATGAGGAAGAGGTATACTTATATATATATATACACATAATTGAAACAATTTTAATGAAATATTAATTCTAATCGTATAATGTAACACCCAATGATTATACAATGTGCATGATTTTTTCTCTTAAGTTTCTTACATTGAATAAGAAACCAAGTTTATGTGTACTCAAAAATATTATTATTTTAACACAAACATTGTCACGTAGAAATAGGAATAGTTGGAATGAATGGGTTTATCTAAATTTTTAAAATATATTTTTCACATTTTTATAAAATTAATTCATTGTTAAAAAATAATTTCAAAGGAAAACAAAAACCAATTAAACATAGAAGAAGTGTTTTTTAAAAAAAAAAATTTGTCCACAATTAATTTTTATATAAATAAAATACATTAATAAATATTAGTGTGGTATATTAATGAAATTTATATAAAATTCATTGAGTAATATGATTTTAAATTCATTCAATATATTTGATAGTCACATGATAAGAATAAATCACATTTTAAGCATTAAAATTTAAAATTTTTCAAAATTTAATATTATTTCAGTTTAATAGATCAATTATTTTAAATCTAAATTTTGAAAATATTAGAAAATTTATTTGGAAAAAATAAACATCAATTTGATTTTTTTACCTATATTATATTAGGTTAAATTTTTAGAGTTCTTTTTGATATGATTTATTTTTTTTATGAATACGAAAACAATTTGAATTTTTTTTTAAAATAGTTTTTCCATCCAATTTATTTATATAGTTAAATAATATTTTATATCAATTTTACTATATAATTAATATATCTATAAATTAATCAATCATATTTTTGTCATTTGAATCAATTTTATTTTAAAAAATCATATAAAAACATTTATAAGTTTTGAAATTTTAACATTCAAAACTAGCTTTCCCACCATATCTATTAAATTGATTTTAAGTCTAATTTTTCAAATTATATTAATATAATGTAGTAAAATGGATTATATATTTATAAGATGAAAGTAAAAATTAGTTTTTATCATAAATTGAATTTTAAGTTATAAAAAAGTTACAATGGTATAATATTTATTTACCATAATATAGTTAAAATAGTGATAAGGGCTATCGTTAAAATGTAAAATATTAACATACCTACATATTAAAACATTTATATTTGGTTTTAGGTATTATTAGACTCTAAAAATTGTAAAAAAATTAATTAAAAATAAAATTAATGTATACTAATTCCACCTCAACGTGGTTGAATTTAAATATAAAATAATCATTTTTTAATCACTAAAAACCACCTATAATAAAGTATAAATACAAACCATCACCAAACAATTTCAATCCAAAATCCATGAATATAGTCAAATTTCATAAAAAATTTCAACTACTCGCATTGTCCAAGTCCTTGTGATTATGTTCCCACTAAAAGACTAAATACAAGGTCCTCAAGGGCCACTCACGGAGTTGATATTCAATAGGTAATTTTCTCAAAATCCCTCTATTAATTTATTTTGTTCTTATATTTTCTCCCCACCCCTTCCACCTTTTTGAAAAAATAAATTAATAATCGTGTAGATATAGTAACATTATTTTTCAAATGGAATATATTATATCCATCCCTAACCCCTCTTTATATGGACATACCTCTAAACATTACAAAATTTTGAATTTTAGTCAAGAACTAAAATTCTATTACATTTAGGTTATTTAAATTTTAATAATTTTATAATTTTACGACATAATTCATCCATAAAAAATGATATTAATACAGAATGTATTCTATTAAATCAATATGAATATTTTTTATAATATAAAACATTTAAAAGTAAAACATGTTTTATTTAACAAATCATTGTAAAATTTAACATGACTTCCTCATTTATCTTACACAACAATATAAACAATTAAATACATTTAAAAAAATTGGATTAGAACAAAAATATTAGTAATATACATAATGAAATAAAAAAAAATCTCCTCTGAAAACATGAAAACCCATTATAAACCCCTTTCGAGAAAACTCATAAGCATTCATAGAAACACAATATAGTTTCCTTGTCACATATTTAAGATATCACTCTGATAGTCACCCTTCTATATGGATGAACCATTCATCCAACGTCTATCTTTTGAGTACCCAATGCATTAGAGAGCTATAATAGGGATCACTTATCATATCTTGAGCTCTAATGGTGTCAAACAAACATATCTTGACATATACATGCGATCAACTTGTCATATCTGGAGGTATAATCTGATCAAACAAACATAAACTATGTCAAAGTAACATATCGTCAATAAAAAACATGATATATTATTTAAACCTATGAGAAAAATATATTTATATATTCAAAATAACCTTTTTTCCATAAAACAAATCACTTAAAATTTAGAAAACGTGCACATAATAATGGAATCATATTCTTAAAAAATAAATATTAAAATATATAATGGTATAATAATAATAATATACCATCATTAAATCATGATAAATCTCTCACACCATATCAAAGACAATCTTTTTTATTTTCTAAAAGAAATATTTAAAATGATTATAAAAGTAATATCCCTTACCTAAGGTTCTACATCCATAAAATGTGTTAAAACTCATTAATAATTGTTTTAATAGTGTTATTAATATATAAAAGAACTAAAAAATGTTTAAAATTCCTTAATTTTTCATCTTTTATCATTGTCCTTCAATTTTATAACAATAGTTTGTTATATTTTTTTGTTTTATGTGAATTGTTGTCATGGTTTCCTAGGTCAATTTATTTGTAGTCTTTCTTGTAAAAATTTAATTATAATTCATATGTGATAATATATATATATGTGTGTGTCATTTAAAACCATTAAATGTGAAATTTAACATGCCTTTATTTTCGTATAAGGGAAACAGAAAAACATCATCTACGAAGGCGGTGAATTAACACACCATGGGCGGCGATTTTGTTATTTCATAAACAAAGAGAGATTTTATGAGTAATATAACATAAAACCAATACTATATATATATTTTATAAATATGATTTTGAGAAACATTGGTTAAGAGCTTGGTAGAAGGTATGTGTTAAAGAGAATTTAAAATAGAATTAAAAAGAATCATAATTCTTCAAAAAAATCCATTATAACCCTTTAATAGATCTAGTAATTAGTATTTTTTAGATACCATAAGAACAAAAATGTCTCAATGGATAAATTTTAGGGTGTATGGTAGAGGATATCTGAAAAATATGACTTTAGGTGATGAAAACATGTATATGAGGGAGCCTCCTTTTATAATTGAGGAGGGGGTAACATAAGAATTATTCAAATTATTAAAATATCATGAATTGATTATGGGGTTTAAGACATCATAAAGGGTATAAAAATAATATTATATCACAATTTTGACTAAATACTTTCATTTTTGTCCTTGTTAAATAATATTTTAATTTTTAAATAATTTAATAATATATTGTTTTCATGGAAACGTAATTTTTTCTAATTAAAAACTATTCAAAATCATGATAGTAAACACACCCAAACAACGTTTCCAATTATAATTAAATTATTTATTATATCTTATGAAAATTTCAATTGCTTATAAAAAATTTAAATTTACATATAAATATTATGTTATATATATATTATTATTATTTTTAAAATAATTAATTATATTTATTAATTAATAAAATATTTACTACATCATTATTTTTCAATAAATTAAGATAATAATGTATTATATGAAGATTAATAAATTAATTTTTTTGAGAAATTTAATTATATTATATTTATAATGAATACTTTTTTCGAAAAACTCTTCTTTAAAACATCAAATTAAAATGCTATACTAATGGTCATTATATGGTTATATGAAATGTTTTATAAAATATTTATGTCATTTGATATTTCCTTTAAATTTAGTTATAATTTTTATTTATTTTTCTTATTCTTGCATAGGCACTACATCCACGTTTCACATGAATTCATTTTAATAATTTTATATATAATATTTCAAAATATATTATTATCATATAAATAGATTTATTAGGTTTAAAATAATCATTTATATTCATTCATTATATATATTTACTTATATCCATGATTAGGAAACTTCATTAGTTAATTAAATTGTCTTTTCATTGAATAAAATATTTTAAATGGATTAAAATTATCCAAGAATATCCAATATTCCCTAAAATTGGCCAATGGTTTTTTTGGTCAAAACATTCTCATAAAATTAAATTATTATAAGGGTTAGGTAGTTTTATAATTCTTATAATATTATTTTTACCCTAAATTAATGTATTTACCATCAAATGTGGTAAAAAAAAACTAAAGTCACTATTCACAAAAAGTAGGTTGATGTTATTAAACCAAAAATTTAATATGAATTTAAAACATGAATGACCATTTTTCAAAAATTGAATAAAAAAATTAGTTAAAACTAATTTAATATATATATATATATCCTATTGACAGATTGAGGAAATAAGGTTTTAATGTAAAAACTATCAAATGATCATAATGTTTTTATATCCAATTTCAATACTAAGTTGATTGAAATGACCTGGAATGGATTTAATGATACCTTAAATCCAATTTAAAGGATAACATATATTTATAAATAAATTAGATGATTTTTTTTGAAATAAAATGTAGTGTGTTTTAACAGTCAATAAAAATTAAAATATTTTATAATATTCCCACAATTTTATACTAGATAATTACAACTTGTTGAATTCAAAAATAAAAACCAAATTGTAAAATTAAATTATATAATTGAAAAAATTATGTTTTAATATAAATAACCATATAATAAAAAAAAATTAGATTTATAATTCAAATAAAAAATACTTTTAAATACAATATATATTCTATAAATAAATGGGTTGTTACATCCTTCAATTTGAAAAGTATTCCTCATAATTTTTATTCCCATAATAAAAAATGGGGATACATTTAACTCATAACATTTTAATATTCCCATGTTTCTTCATCTAAAATGTGATTTCTCCATAGAACTATATTTTGGTAAATGTAATTATTTCTCCAAACATTCCCTCTATGATCCCAAATATCAAAAGGTTTCTATTTATAAGAATGGTTCTATTCAAACAGAACTAATTATGGTCTCAAAAAATGGGATGGATTTGGAACATACAGTCTTGACCATGAAACATGAAAAACATTTTGTAACTAAGATAAACTCGGAGGAAAATCAACTAGGTAGGAAAATGGTCTAACCCTATCATGGATTTAAAAATGTTCAATGAATCATGGACATAGTTTTATTTTTTTACCAAAACACATAACATTTGTCCTATGAGATATTTTATTAAAAACCTGATCACCTAACTCGTAATAACGGTCTTTCCTCGGGTTACTTGTGTAACTGGTATGCCTGCTATGAGCTGAACTCATGTGTCTTAGAATCAACTAATCATTTTTGGAAAATTACACTATAAATTAAAGTCTCATAAACATTGGTTCCCAAACTTCATCCCAAAATTATGGAGGTTGAAATGAAGTTCTGTATAATTCCTCAAATGGTGACATCTATATACTAAAATAAACACTTATATTATAAAAAACTAAACTAAAGATATGTATTGATCCCAACATCACTAGAAATCCATTGAACCATCTAGAAGCATTCTCTCTAATGTCTAAATTGTATGTCATGACTACCCATGTGATTAAGGATGAAAATATATAATGAAGTTTAATTCTATTCCCAATGACTTTTGAAGGAATTTACAAATGTTAGAGGAAAATATTGGATTAAAATATGATACAATGGAAAGAGAAACACTATGAAACCTGAAAATTTATTTGAGGAATAGTCGAGAAAGATGATCTAGAGAGATTGTGTGTTGAATAGTAATTAAATGAGCATATTTAGTAAAATTATCACTAACAACAAAGATTTCATTGTTAATTCAAGATTTCATTGGTAGTCCCACCATGATTTCCATGGGTATATTTTCTCATATCCACTCTGGCACTAGAAATAGATGAATCATCCCCTTACGTAACTAAAACTCTACTTTATCCTATTAGAATGTCAAACATTTCATGTTAAAATCTGAAATATCTTTTTCAATTACATCCCACCAATAATACTCTTGAAGATCCCTTTATATCTTAGTCTATCTAGGATGAACTAAAAATGGAGATGTATATGCTTCATATTACAACACTTTATTAATCTATGAATCCAATGGAATATGTAATTTCTTCCCAAACCTAAAACACATTCTTCATCAATTTTTTTAATAAATCAACTATCCTCTCATAAATAGTTATAATTTTTTCTACAACTCACGATCTTCCTTCCGTGCATTGTAAATTATGTCACAAAGAGATGATCGCACTGACACAAAAAACAAAATAAGAGTACTTCCTACACCAATAAAATTAAATTCAAAATTTACCAAATCATTCATCAAGGGTCCTATTCTAAATGTATAATGTTTAATGTAATATTTTTTTTTTCTATCTAAAACAATCGAGCAATATTTTCTTATTAGAATGGAAATGGATAATTCCATCATATATTTTATTAGTTATATATATCTCATATATATCTTGTTAAACTGTTTCTATTTCAATATATACTTCAAAAATTAATAGTTGGTATATATTTCACACTATACTCCATAAAAATAATTTCTCTAAATTTTTAATTCAAAAATAAAGTTATCTAATTATAAATCATGTGTAGGGTTATTCGACTCATGATGTTTCAAATGAAATGAAGTATAAGAGATTACCTAATCATTCTGTATCATAACACAACCAAGTAATTTAAATAAAGAATCACTATAGATGAAAAATTCACCACTTCTATAAGGTTGTTTCAGAAATAGGTAATTCAAGAATAGTGGATTAAATTATCGAAAAAAATCATCACAATATTTTTTATAGATGAAATTACCTCCTTTACAGGTTTTCTTAGTCAATGGGATAGGTAACTATCAAAATATTTCCGTAATCCTCTAGTAATATTGTAACACTCTAGGTAAATAAAGAATATGACATTTTTATATTTGTCCCTATTTGTGAATAGAATGTCAATATTAATTTAAAGGGAACTCTATGCTCGATGGATTACAAAATACCCAACAACGAGTTCCTTTGAAATCATACGTTGCACTCTAATAATAAAGTAATATTATTTTAAATGGTAATTAACACATAGTTGTCGTATTGCCAGTAATGAATATAAATAACTAAAATATGATTATATATGTTTTCTAAATGATTTTACTTTTATCCAATAAATTTTAGAGGCTTAAAATACAAATGAATCCCATCTTAAGCATTGAATACCCTAGTATTTTTAAAAGATTGTTTTACTAACTTTTGATGGCAAACCATTTGTTTAAATAAATCTTTTGACAATTTTATATGCTCTATTTTTCAAAATAAATATACTATTTATGATTGTGACATTGAAATTTACCTTGGGTTAATTTTTGGAAATTTTCCGGCAATGTTCATTTTTCAATGAATAGTGAAAAAGACGGCATTTTACATCAAAACTAATTTTTCATATAATTTAATTATATGGTTATATTATCATTTTTATTTGTTTTAATGTTTAATTAGAATATATATTTACCATTTAATTCAATTATGGTCATTGGGATTAATTTCACTTTGAAATTATGCATAAACAAGTGCCAAACTATTCATAAATATTGTTTCCAAAAAACCAGCTATTTGTTTTGACAACGGGAAGATTTCTTATATTAATTATTGCAATTTATGTTTTTAAAATTTGGTAAAATGGATTAAATATTTTTAATCAGAAGGTCCAAATTATGTAATTAAGACTCTTTTGTTTTTGGACATTATGAATAGTAACGACGGTAATTATCTTTAATTATCTTGATTAATGAGTAATCAGGTAGTTATAGATAATAAAAAATATCATAATAATGAAAAATGACCACAACATGTGTCCTAAGGCTACCGGTTGTCTCATGTCCGACCATTAGATTCCTTGTGCCAAACTTTGGGGCCCCATGGAATCACTTTTGTGAGGAAGTGACTTTTTATCTTTTTAATTTTAAAGAATGTTAAATGCAACAAAGAAGGTATCACCTAAGTAAAATATTTTTAATTTTGTCTACATAAATGATATTTTGGACTATAAATATTCATTGTAAATCTTAAAATATTTCATACATCATAGTAGTTTTTTATAATTTTTAGACATTAAATAAATTAAATTATTTATGACATAATGATGATGAAGCGATGACCTCATTATTAAACGATTTAAATTAAATGGAATGATAATGTAAAATATAAGACCTACACATGTCCAAAACCTATTGGATGGGTATATTTCGAACCCTTATCGCCTTATCCTCTAAAAACATCAATGTGGACCACTAAAATATGAAACCCATTTGCAAATAAAGTTTCATTTTATACCATTCCAAGAGTGCCCCTCCTCTCTTCTTATAAGAGGCCCCCACCTCTACCTACTTACCCACACATCATAAGCCTTTGGCTTGGCCAAACCCTGCCCATTTTGTCTCTCCACATCCCTATCTAACTCATTGATGCCTAAATTTGGGCAGAAGTCTTCCCAAGGAAGCCTTTGAGATCAAATCTAAAAGAGTTACCCGATTTTAAGGTAATGTCTTCACTTGAGTCGTTTTGTTTTATTTTGTTTCTCCAACCCCCTAAACTCTTTTTATTCATTTCTTTTGTAAAAAATACAGTATATTCAATATAATAGGATGTTGTTATAAGAATGATTCTAGATACACTTACACACACCTACATCTAATGGTTAAAGAACATACTGTTTCCGTGGATGGATAATTTCTGCCTCCCGAAAGGATGATTGGTCAACATTATTTTAACACCTTCAAAGGTGGAAATTAATATTACACTATAATTATTTATTGTATATAATATTTTTATGTTTTACTTAAGATTCTGTCTATTTCATTTATGTCATACCTTTATGGTTTCCATTATGGGTAAACGCGATATCTTCATTTAAGGAAGTGCGGACTACCGCCCCCTCAAAGTGATGTGATTCGTCAATGCCATATGTGGGACGTATAAAGGATGGATTTAAAGTTCTTATATATGATGTTATACTGGAATTATAATATACCTTTATATCATTATTATTTTATTTCCATTAACGTATGAGATAGAAATGAAAGTAGTGTTCATGCGTACGTACGACTTACCGTCTCCCTGAACGGTGCATTTCATTTCTTATCCCCAAATGTAATGTATTATTATGAGTACATATATATAATGGATATATATGATGTATGTTACATATAAATGATTAATATAATTCTGGAATTAAAATATACATACCTCTCATACAGTTTTAATTCCATTAATATGACATAGAAATGAAAGTAGCGTTCATGCGTACGTATGGCTTACCGTCTCCATGAACGGTGCATTTCATTTCGTTCCTCTAAATGATTATGTGATATTATAAATACATATATATTCTGGATATATATGATATATATGATATCCAAATCAGGAATATCATTCTGGATATAAGGTACCTTGGACCCCATGAACAACATGCAATTGTAAGAAGTCTACTTTCGACTTAAGAACCAAATATCGACAAAACAAACATTATTACCTTAATGATTACATAATGTTTATAACATTGAAATAAGTTATATAAAATGAATAATAAGCTTGAAAAAGGTTCTTAATCAAGTATAAATTAACTCAAGTTTATTATTCAGGAGATTAAAGAACGATCAAGTCAAGTCGGACCCGAGGTAAGGGATCATACTCCTCTCTTTCTTTTTAAGTACACTCTTTTATGTCATTCCATTTAAAGCTCATATTTCTTGTTATTGGGATGTTATTTTATATTAATCTTACTTTAATTTTTATGTTCATGTGATGAGAGACCCTATTCTATCTCATCAATCCATTATGATGTTTTGAGTGGCGCTGTTAGGCTGCAGAATTTTCGTAAGAGATCTAACCTCTCTCTTTCTTTTTAAGTACATTAATTTATGTCATTTATTTTAAGCTCCTCTTTGTTATGATGGGGGATGTTATTTTATATTCCTATTTATATAAACTTTATGTTAATATGACGATATAACCTATTTGATCTCATCAATCCATTTTCGTATGTTTTATGTTGCGCCGTTAGGCTGCTGAGTTTTCGTAAGGTATTTTTCATTTCACTTTTATTCCTGTGAGATTTATGCTACATTTTCCACAATTTCCTTTGAGTGGTGTATGTACTGCCCATTATTCTACTCTTTGTATAATATAATTTCTTTTATGAGTATTTACATCAATGATGTATTTTCATTCTTTCATGGGTTGTATGTTTTGAAAGATACCCAAGTCGGTAAGAGAACCTTTCACCCTCCTCTTTTTAAAAGACCGCTTTTGTTGGGTCTTTTAATTTACATATTGTTATGTTGGTATATGTTATCATATATCCTTTTTGATGTAAATTTTATGTCCAAGTGATGAGATACACTTTTTATCTCTCATCAACTCATTTTGATGTGACGACGTTAGGCTGTCAAGGGAACTTCTTAATCCAATTTCGATTTTGTTGGGTTCAACATGTAGTTATTGAATATGTCATCCTTTGAATATGTGTTAATGACCTTTGATTACTTTACACTTAATAACCACTTATATTTGTTGTATTCTTCTTTCACACATAATTATGTAATTGATTTTTCCTTAAACAATGGATACCATCTATGGGACATCGTCGCAATCTCCATTCATTGAGGCATATTTTATTTTATACACAACCTTCTGTTATATGGTGTATAAACCCCTTTGACTTTTAAGTTTATCCAAAAAGAATATTTCTTTATACGAAGCATTTTACTAAACGACAAAAGGGAATGTTTTTTGTCATTTGTATGCGGCGACAACGACTTCTCCGCCGCCGAGACCATTATTTTAATTTCGGCTTCCTCTACAAGACATACTTTTTTCTAAAAGAAAAATAAAAACCATATTTTACTTTTCTTTTATTTTGGTATTGAAAATGGTTTTCATAATTTTTTTATATCAATGTGTTGAATTGATATCTTGTGATTGAATGTGGAAATGTTATGTTTACTTAATGCATGTTTTATGTGATACGATTATGTTGAGGTTCTTGGGAATTATTATGAAGATGGGTGGTTCTGTGATAAACTAAGGGTGGTGAGCCCGATATAGCTCTCCAATGCATTGGGTAATGCAAAGGAGTGAAACGTTAAGGTTTCTCCGAAGAGATTTAGTGAATATACTGTGATGGGTATTCCAAACATAACCAAGAGGGTTACTCCCTACGTAAGAATTTTATGAATGCCTCAAGTTACCTTTATGTCTTATGATTTCTATGATTTATTCATGATTTGATGTGGTACGTTAAAGTACTTATGTTTTATGAGTAATGTATGATTTCATTCTTATATATATATGAACTCATGATTCCTTTCCATATTTTTTATAACCCATACTGAGCTTTTTATGCTCATCCCAAGTTTTTGAAATGTTTTTCACAGGTCAAGGGAAAGGTACATGATGTGATGATAGTGTTAAGGATGGGTCAAGAAAGAATCTGTGTTTTAATTTAAATATGTTTCCGTTGATGGGAAGAATGAATACTGTCTTTTATGTAACCAATTTGTTTAAATGTGGAATGTAATGAAAGTTTCATGATCTAATTCTCTAAAACTCTAAACCAGAAAAGATCCTCAATGTGTAATCTTATAATAACTCAAGATTATGTAAGGTTTAAGTCTGGGGCCTTATAGTTGGTATAATAGGTCGGTTTAGATAACTTTAGAGGTTAGGGTATTCTTTAAGAATACGTTACATTACCATAATGGTTAGGAATTCAGAAAGAGTATTAGTTTTAGCTAAAGTGAATGAGTAAGTATATATTATTTTTTATCTTCCCCATCAGTAAATGATGGTTTTGTTGATATACTCACACTGACCATTTTGGTTTTAGTAAATGGCTGGATCTAGCAGGCACCAAAGTAACAGTGGATATGAAGGAATGTGTGACAGTTTTTTGAGAAAGCAACTGAATGATATGGGAGCTGCAATGATAAATCTTGTGATTATCCTCAACCAACTATCTGTAGTCATGATTGACCACCTAAACCTTGGTTATTTCTATAAGGCATCATATATGTGAGAAAAAAATCCCTACGGAAGTACAAGTAATAATCATAAAGTTAATTGTGTTCAAAAGCATATGTTTCAAAGATGTGGAAAGAAACACCTAGGAAAATGTTTCAAAGGGACAGAAATATGCTATAGATGTGGAAATGATGGTCCTAAAGCAAGAACCTACCATGGAAAAAGGAAGCATCCAGTTGACTCAAGGAAAGTAAAAGAAGTTCTTTCTGAGGGATCAATTGATTGTTTTAAATGTGGTGTGCATGGTCATTATGAAAACAAATGTCCTATGAAGAAGTTTCGTGAATGGAACACCAAGGTCGTACAAATGTTCGTTTACCAATACCTAATGCCATTCCGATTGATGATGAAGAAAATGACAATGGCCAATCAAAGGTATGGATTATTTCATAATTATTGTTTTCCTATTTTGGAATCTTAGGATATTATTCCTGATTTTTTTTAGGAAATAAGTATTTCAGAATAAGTTGGAAAGGAATTGTTAATGGATCATGAAGAATGTTTAATGAGTAAGAAGTCAACATATAAGGGCTTCAAGAGTTATGGTGAAATTCTTAAGAGTATTAAGTCTCTTTTGATAATGGGGTTACATTAGAAGACTTTTTATAGTATGTGTAACCCTGATGATTAATATATAAAAATTTTATTCAAGGAATAGTTATCTGTTCTTTTGTGGACATAGTTATAAAGAACCATTTTGGTTTATATGATCCTTACTTTTAAGGTAATTATGGGTTACTATATGTTATGATGGAAGTGAAAGTCATGAGATTAAATTTTGGTTAAATTATGTTATGGTTATTTTTGATGATATTATCTCTTTTTGGGAATGATTTAGGAATTATATAGTTTTGGAAAAAGGAAAACACGCAGACCGCGTAACAACCCATCGCGTCAGACAAAGCTGCGGGAATCAAACCGACAACCAAAGTGTGACTGGTATTTATCGCCTACCACTGGACTACGTGAAGTCCATAGTAAGTTTGACTGATTCTTTTTAGTTGGATGATTTTATGAATTAAGGGTAAGTTGATTTTGGGTTATCTATGGAAATTTATTAATCTATCATTGAGGATATGTGATTAGGTTAATTAATTTTCAATATGAGACATTAAGAGCAACTGATGTTGTTTGGAGATAAATGTTACGATTTAACTTGGAAGACTATGTGACTAAATCCTTCAAATATTTGGGTTTAAATCTTAGTTTGGTTTACTTTGATGAATTTTATGGACATATTGTTTATCGAATAGTCCTTTTTGAACTTTGGGTTTTGTTGGACAAATTTTGGAGATTAAGAATAGTTTTTCTTTTTATAAAGGGTTATCTTTTTCTGGATTATCTGATCCTGTACTAACCTTTTTGGTTTTGGATTTGGTTAGAGTCTAAAGACATGGGAATTATATAGTTCTCTATTGTGGATTATGTGATTCTCTAGAAATTGATTATAGTACTCTTAATGTGAACAAGTCTTCCTAAATACTCGTCTTTTAGAGAAAATATGAGTTTGTGTAAGGAATATAATAAAAGTTGAATGTCAACATTATAAGTGATTATGTTTCCTTATGAAAAAATTCCTCAATAAAAATTAACTTAAAATAAAAATGTTGTCTATTAACTTTTCCTACTGGGGAATCGAATACCGTTTAACGCATCACAAGTTTGTGATTTTCTTGTGGTTAACTTTCTCGTAAACATGTTTCCTATAACTCTCCATCAGAACATGACCATTTCTTTTTTCCTCCATGTCCATATTTTCATAATGGAATCCTAGTATGGGTTAACTCAGGTGACCTCTGTACTTATCTTCCATTATTTTAAAGTGATTGTTTTACCGACTCTTGTTCCGATGTGGGACTTTCGAGGATGTTTCTAAGGTCAATTTTAAAATTGTGAGGACACAATTCCCAAAAGGGGGGAAGGATGTAACACCCTAGGTAAATAAAGAATATGACATTTTTATATTTATCCCTATTTGTGAATAAAATATCAATAATAATTTAAAGGGAACACTATGCTCGATGGCTTACCCAATACCCAACAACAAGTTCCTTTGAAATCATATGTTGCACTCTAATAATAAAGTAATATTATTTTAAATGGTAGTTAACACATAGCCGTTGTATTGTCAGTAATGAATATAAATAACTAAAATATGATTATATATGTTGTCTAAATGTTTTTACTTTTATCCAATAAATTTTAGAGGTTTAAAATATAGATGAATCATATCTTAATCATTGAATACACTAGTATTTTTAAAAGATTGTTTTACTACCATTTGATGGGAAACCATTTTTTTAAATCAAACTTTTGACAATTTTATAAGATCTATTTTTCAAAATAAATATATTATTTATTATTGGTACATTGAAATTTACCTTGGGATAATTTTTGGTATTTTTCCGACAATGTTCATTTTTCAATGAAGAGTGAAAAATAATGCATTTTACATCAAAACGGATTTTTCATATTATTTATTTATATGGTTATATTATCTTTTTAATTTGTTTTAAAGTTTAATTAGAATATATATTTACCATTTAATTCAATTATGGTCATTGGGATTAATTTCACTTTGGAATTATGCATAAACAAGTGCCAAACTTTTCATAAATATTGTTTCTAAAAAACCCGCTATTTGTTTTGACAACGGGAAGTTTTTTTAAATTAATTATTGCAATTTATGTGTCTGGAATTTGGTAAAATGGATTAAATATTTGTAATCAGAAGGTACAAATTATGTAATTAAGACTCTTGTTTTTGGACATTATGACCACAACATGTGTCCTAAGGCTAATGGTTTTCTCATGGCCGACCATGGGATACCTTTTTCCAAACTTGGGGGCCCCATGGAATCACTTTTGTGAGGAAGTTACTTTTAATCTTTTTATTTTTAAAGAATGTTAAATGTAACAAAGAAGGTATCACCTCAGTAACATATTTTTAATTTGGTCTACCTAAATGATATTTTGGACTATAAATATTCATTGGAAAGATAAAAATATTTACTACATCATAGTAGTTTTTTATAATTTTTAGACATTAAATAAATTAAATTATTTATGACATCATGATGATGCAGCGATGACCTCATTATTTAACGATTTAAATAAAATGGAAAGATAATGTAAAATCAAAGACCTACACATGTCCAAAACCAATTGGATGGGTGTATTTAGAACCCTCGAAACACATCAATTTGGGACCACTAAAATCAGAAACTCATTTGAAAAAAAAGTTACATTTTATACCTTTCAAAGATTGCCCCTCCTCTTCTCTTATAAAAGGCCCCCACCTCTACCTCCTTACCCACAAATCATAATCCTTTGTCTCGGCCAACCCCTGCCCATTTTGTCTCTCCACATCCATTTATTACTTCTTTAAGCCTCACTTTGGGCAGAAGTCTTCCCAAGGAAGCCTTTGAGCTCAATTCTAAGAGAGATACCCGATTTTATGGTAATGTCTTCACTAGAGCCCTTTTGTTTTATTTTGCTTCTCCAACCCCCTAAAATCTTTTTATTAATTTCTTTTGTAACAAATAAAGTATCTTCAATATACTATGATGTTGTTATAACAAGGATTTGATATACACTTACACACACCAACATCTAATGGTTAAAGAACCTACTGTTTCCGTGGATGGCGAATTTCTGCCTCCCGAAACGATGATTGTTCAACATTATTTTAACACCTTCAAAGGTGGCCATTAAGATGACACTATACTTATATATGATATATAATACGTTTATGTTTTACTTAAGATTCTATATTTTTCATTTATGGCATACCTTTATGTTTTCCATTATGGGTAAACGCGATATCTTCATTTAAGGAAGTGCGGACTACCGCCCCCTCAAAGTAATGTGATTCATTAATGCCATATGTGGGAGGTATAACGGATGGATTTAAAGTTATTATATAGGATGTTATACTGGAATTATAATATACCGTTATATCATTATTATTTTCATTCCATTAATGTATGAGATAGAAATGAAAGTAGCATTCATGCGTACGTATGGCTTACCGTCTCCATGAACGATGCATTTCATTTCTTATCCCCAAATGTAATGTATTATTATGAGTACATATATATAATGGATATATATGATGTATGTTACATCTAAATTATTAATATAATTCTGGAATTCAAATATACATACCTCTCATATAGTTTTAATTCCATTAATATGACATAGAAATGAATGTAGCGTTCATGCGTACGTAAGGATTATCGTCTCCATGAACGGTGCATTTCATTTAATTCCTCTAAATGATTATGTGATATTAAAAATACATGTATATGCTGGATATATATGATATATATTATATCCAAATCAGGAATTTCATTCTGGATATAAAGAACTTTTGACCACAAGAACAACATGTAATTGTAAGATGTCCACTTTCGACTTAAGAACCAAATATCGACAAAACAAACATTATTAACTTAATGATTACATAATGTTTATAACATGGAAATAAGTTATATAAAATGAATTATAAGCTTGAAAAAGATTCTTAATCAAGTATAAATTAAATCAAATTTATTATTCAGGAGATTAAAGAACGATCGAGTCAAGTCCGTCCCGAGGTAAGGGATCCTACTCCTCTCTTTCTTTTTAATTACACTCTTTTATGTCATTCCTTTTAAAGATCATATTTCTCGCTATTGGGATGTTATTTTATATTAATATTACTGTAATTTTTATGTTCATGTGATGAGAGACCCTATTCTCTCTCATCAATCCATTTTGGAAGTTTTGAGTGGCACCGTTAGGCTGTCGAATTTTCCTAATAGATCTAACCTCTCTCTTTCATTTTAAGTACTGTCCTTTATGTCACTTCTTTTAATCTATTCTTTGTTATGATTTGGGATGTTATTTTATATTCCTCATTCTATAAACATTATGTTAATATGATGAGATACCCTATTTGATCTCATCAATCCATTTTTTTTACGTTTTATGTGGCACAGTTAGGCTGCTGTGTTTTCGTAAGGGATTTTTCATCTCACTTTTATTCTCATGAGATTTATGCTACATTTGCCACAATTTCCTTTGAGTGGTGTATGTACTTCCCATTATTCTACACTTTTTGTATATAATTTCGTTTATGAGTATTTACATAAATGATTTATTGTCCTTCTTTCATGGGGTGTATGTTTTGAAAGATACCCAAGTCGGTAAGGGAACCTTTCACCTTCCCCTTTTTAAAAGACATCTTTTGTTTGGTCTTTTAATTTACATATTGTTATGTTGTGATATGTTCTCATATATCCTTATTGATGTAAATTTTATGTCCAAGTGATGAGATACACTTTTTATCTCTCATCTACTCATTTTGATGTGACGTCGTTAGGCTCTGAAGGGAACTTCTTATCCCAATTTCGATTTCTTTGGGTTCAACATGTAGTTGTTGAATATGTCATCCTTTGAATATGTGTGAATGACCTTTTATTATTTTACACTTAATAACCACTTATATTTGGTGTATTCGTTTGTAACACATAATTATGTAATTGATTTTTCTTTAAACCAGCAATACCGTCTTTGTATGGGACTTCGTCTCAATCTCCATTCATTGAGGCATATTTTATTTTATACACAACCTACTTTTATTCGGTGTATAAACCCCTTTGACTTTTATGTTTATCCAAAAGGAATCTTTCTTTATATGAAGTGTTTTACAAAACGAAAAAAGGGAATGTTTTTTGTCATACGTATACGGTGACAATGACTTCTCTTCCGCCGTGACCATTATTTGAATTTCGGCTTCCACTACAAGCCATACTTTTTTTTAAAAGAAAAATAAAAACCATGTTTTACTTTTATTTTATTTTGGTATTGAAAATGGTTTTCATAATTTTTTTATATAAATGTGTGGTATTGATATCTTGTGATTGAAAGGTGGAAATTTTATGTTTCCTTTATACATGTTATATGTGATACGATTATGTTGAGGTTCTTGGGAATTATTATGAAGATGGGTGGTTCCATGATAAACTAAGGGCGGGTGAGCCCGATATAGCTCTCCAATGCATTGGGTAATGCGAAGGAGTGAAACGTTAATGATTCTCCGAAGAGATTTATGGAATATACTGTGATGGGTATTCCAAACGTAACCAAGAGGGTTACTCCCTACGTAAGAATGTTATGAATGCGTCAAGTTACCTTTATGTCTTATGGTTTCTTTGATTTATTCATGATTTGATGAGGTATGTTAACGTACTTATGTTTTATGGGTAAAGTATGATTTCATTATTATGTATATATGAACTCATTTTTCCTTTCCATATTTTTTATAACCCTTACTGAGCTTTTTATGCTCATCCCACGTTTTTGAAATGTTTTTCACAGGTCAAGGGAAAGGTACATGATGTGATGATAGTGTCAAGGATGGGTCAAGAAAGAATCTGTGTTTTATTTTAAATATGTTTTTGTTGATTGGAAGAATGAATACTATCTTTTATGTAACCACTTTGTTTAAATGTGTAATGTAATGCAAGTTTCATGATCTAATTATCTAAAACTCTAAACCTGAAAAAGATCCTCAATCTGTAATCTTGTAATAACTCAGGATTAAGTAAGGTTTAAGACAGGGGCCTTATAAATATCATGCCAAACAAAGAAAATTACTAATCATGGTTATATTAGTGGATCTTGGAAATTCTTCACAAATAATTTTTAGCAGGATTATCAATTCTTCCATATTGGGAAACAATTTGGACAAGGAAAAAAATTGCAACAAAAATTCACACATCATACATTTTCCCTAAATTACATTTTCTTTTACGGTTTTCAAAAAAACACTTATATTTCATTCACGATCCAATTTATATTTGAATATATTGGAATTTCATTAATAAATACAACCAAAAATATATCAATGAACACATGAAATATTATTTTCATATGATCCATGAATAATATATGTGAATAATTTAACGAAATATCATAAAAAATACAGAATTCCCATATCTCGAACATAGAACAGTAATTTTTATTTTCAATACATTTAGATTCATCTGATGTTATCCCAACCTCTTATGATCCATTAAAAAATAAATTGATCAGTCGAGATGATCCAATAAATCATTGATATGATGAAAGTGATATTAATTCATAAAGGTGACTTCATTAATGTCCCTATAATCTATTCGACGTCTCATTGAACAATATTTATGTTTAACTAATAGGATATGATCACCCTTGGGTGAAGTGCTACGTCAGATGAAGAACTTATATAATAATTCATGCAATTGATTTTTCAACTATAAATGTTCCATTTAATCCATTTGATAAATTTATTTAGAAATTAGCTTTGAATTAGGAATTCATTCAATAGTAAACTCAACCTCTCAATCAGGAATAAGAATAAGAAAATAATTAATAAATATATCAAGATTCACATTTACCAGTAGCATTACGTTAATCTAAATGGTTCACTTATTTTATAAAATATGTACATGATAAAATTCAGTTCCATATATTAACAATTTTTTTCATTCTGGATATGTTATCACTGGTTTTTGTTCATTATTTTACACAAGATGAAATTATTTCCAAAAAACTAATTTTTCACAATAATATATCTTAGCATGAAAAAACATGTCTATATCCAGAATAACATTAAACTATACTAGTGGAAATAAAATAATGTTTATAGGAAAATTATTTCCACAAAACAAGATAATAAGATTCTTATAAATTATGTTTTCCTCAATATTTCCACTATGTGTTTTATTATGAGTTATGTCTTTATTTAAAGAGGAATAATTTTGAATTCAATCAGAATATTTCTCAGAAATGAAGGAATGAGTGGGTCCTAAATCAAAATATAAATTTGAAAAATTTCTAAAAATAAGAAATGTACTATATAAGACTAAATTTGATGGCTCCATATCTGGTAAAGTGGTTTCAAATGATTTTTTGACACCCTTATTCTTTCATTATTTCAGATTTCCTGCCATAGAGACTAGAATCAGACTCACATTACCAAAATGATACATTTCCTAACAGTTAAATAATATCACCATCAGATTATCATTAATTTTCAGATAATTTTACCTCTACTCATGAGACATGTTCCCAAAAATTATATATCAGTAGAATTTCATAAAATTTAAAATAAACTCTCCCAAATTATTTTTACCACACTTTTCACAAGAAGGTAAATTGATTTTCTTACCTAAAAATTTATTTATTGAGTTATTCCAAAATAACAACCAACCATACTACTACTTATTATTTTTATCATGAGGAACATATGTTTCATCACACTCCATCATTACATTTTCATCACAATGAAAAATATTCTTATAGCTTTTAAACTCTCATGAATCCTATTCTCTTAAAAAATGGATTCAAACTAGAGTAAAAGCTATTAATTTTACTATCATTGTCCCTAATAAAATAAAAAGTATACCAGGTCAGTCTTGTAAAATTGGATTCATATGATACCATTGAATCATCATCTTTCTACTTGAGTTCCTAGAATTGTTTCTTCATTATGTGTCTAACATTATTAGGAATATATTTTTCTAGAAACAAACTTCTAAAATCTACCCATTCCAAACTATGAATATCTTATCTTTCTATAATATTCATAAATAGAGATCACCATTGATTTGATTCACCTTTAAAAAGGTAAATAGAAATAATTGATTTTTTTTCATTCTAAACATCCCAGGACCTCAAATACCTTTTCTATATCATTGATCGTTCCATCAGCTATCACTGGATATGCGGTTCTACTGAATGATAGTGACTGTTTCCTAATAACATGCTCCAAAAAAATATATGTTTCTTTTTGTTAGATAAGGTTCCTCTCTATCATGGACCACCACCATTTATCACCTGATTAAACTGATCCATTACTATCACATATTCCTCTGTTTTGATTCTGACCATTCTAGGATATATATTCTGAAGGATATTGTTCAATTGGTGTATTTCTATTTCAGCTTCTCTCTTTCATCTATGAAAATCCATTCTTAATAGAACTATAATAGATGAATCAACATGGTAATATTTATATTCTATACTATTTCAAATTTATGAGAGATTAAAAACCATTTATGGGTTTTTATTAACATCATCGCATCCAGCAATGTTATCTAAACCATCCTCTAATGAAAACTATATGGGCCCGTCTTTAAAACATTCCATAATATTGAAATTTTGATAAGAACATGCATTGTTTAAAATTAATGATCGTTTTAGAGTTGTATTTTTAGATTATTAAGACATAATACATACATAACTAACCATAGTCATATAAAGATGATATTATGAAAAGAATTTCAATTTTTTCGTAATATAAAAATATTTTAAAATAAAAAATATTTTCTTTGAAAAATCTTCAAAAAATTTAACATTACTTCCTTCTTTCTCTTACACACTTACATAACCTATGAAAAAACATTTAAAAATAGTGCCGGATCACAAAAATATCATTACCGGATATAAAGAAACAAAAATTATTAGTCTAATGAACTCATGAAAACCCATTATAATCGATTTTCAAGAAAACTCATAAACATGCATAGAAACATCATATGGATTCTTTAAGGAATATTAAACATATAACTATTAAATTCACCCATACACATGGAATAACTACTCTATCAACTTCCATATCTTGAGTACCCATTGTATTGGAGAGCTATAATGGGGCTCACCCATCATATCTTCATCTATAATGGGTTCATCCAAACCAATATTCAGCTTTAATGGGGATAAATCCATAATATCATGGGATATAATGGTATCAATACAAAATAAACTATTTATAATGGACATATCTGGAATTAATTAATTGATAACTCATTTAAACCCTTATAAAAAAATTTCAAATTTTCCAAATATCATTTTTCCGTAAAAAATGACTTTTAAAATTTCAAAATTGTGCACATAATAATGAAATAATATTATTCAATACTAATTATAGAAGCATATAATGGGAACATCATAGTAATATATAATCATGGAATTTGAATAAACCACTCCCACCATATAAAAAATAATATTTTTTAATTTTTTATAAGATATATTTAGAAAGATTTTAAATAGAAAGTCCCTTAACATGGGTTAGAATTTCTTAAAATATGTTCAAAACTCTATTATAATGGTTTTAATGGTGTTTTTAATATATCAGAGAACTAAACTCATTTTTATAATGCCTTAAATTTTCTCTTTATGACATTTTCTACCCTTTTATTAAAAACATTTTTTTATTTTTGTTGTTTTTGGTGTGTTCTTTTCATGGTTTCAAATGTCGGCTTATTTATGGTATTCCTTATCGAAATAAAATAATAATACATAATATATAACATATATATAGTTTATTTAAATTATTTAAATGTGAAATTATACATTCCAAGTTTTTTGTAAAAGGGAAACAGAAAATCATCATTCACAAAGGGGGTTAATATACACACCACAGACGACGATTTTGTTAGTTATGAAATAAATGGGAATATGATGAATTTAATGTGGAATATTCCATAAAAAACAACATTCTAGTATATATGTGATACTGAAATTTTCATGAAATATTTGTTAATAAGTGGGGATAAATTATATGTGAAAAATAATTTAAAATAGTAGAAAAAAGGAACCTTAGTTCTTGAAAAATTTTCCTTGAGAATCCCTTAATGGATCTTGGAAGTGGAAATTTTTTGAGACTATAAGCAAAAAATGTGTCAATGGATTAGGTGGAGTGAATTTGGAAGAGTTTAGCTGAATAATATGGCTTAAGGTGATGAAAAGTTGGGATGGTGGGAACCTCCTTTTATAGTTGAGGTGAAGGGTAACATTGGAATTACTCAAAATATTAAAATATAATAAATTTATTATACGGGTTAAGACATCTAAAAGGGCATAAAAAGAATATTATATAAAATTTTAGACCAAATAATTTCACTTTTTCATTGATGATTAATTTTTTTATTTTTAAATAAATTATTAAAATATTTTATTCATTGGGAATATAATTTCATAAAATTATAAACTATTCAATAATGACATTAGAAACATCATAAAACAGTTAAGAGTTCAAATTAAAATATTTATTATATCTTATAAATAATTTAATTACACATCGAGAACTTGAATTAACTTAGAAATATAGAATTATATTCATTTTTCTATTTTTTATGTCATTAATTTGATTTGTTCATTAATTAAATATTTACTACATTATAATTGTTCAATCAATTAAGATAATTATCTATCACATCAAACTTAAAACTAACTTTTTTCATAAATATAATATTATTAGGTTTCCAATGACTATTTGTTTTCTAAAAAAATTTGTAAAACCTCAAAGTAAAATATTATACTAATTGAATGTTATAATGTGAACAAGTCATATTTATTTTTAATAAAATTACATAAAGGCACTAATGTGTTTGGCGTGGGTCCAGAATCACCCCAATTATAATAAAAACATGATAATATAATTTATTTGATTATATAAAATGTTTTATCTAAAAAAATAATTTAATAATTATAATAATTTTAACAGAAACATTTTCGTTATTATTTTTATTCATGCTCAAGTATTGTATCAATATTATATACACATTAATGTTAATTAATTCATATAAGAAAATTGAAAATAAATTACAATCTAAAAAATTAGTTGATTATGTTAAATATAATCATTTATATTCATTCATTATATATATTCACTTACATCCATGATAAATAAAATTTTTAAATTTGTTAAATTTGTTTCTCTTTGAAAAAATATTATAAATATATTAAAAGAATCCATGTAGCTCAAATTTATCCTAAAATTGAACAATGTATTCCTTTGGGCGAAACATATTCATATAATTAAATTAGGATAGGTGTTAGGGTAATTATATAATACTCATAATATTATTTTATCCCTTAATTACTCAATTTACACTTAACTGAAAAAAAGAAACTAATGATACAATTCATTAAAAAATAATTTTTTCCTATTAGATCAAATATTTCTTATGAATATCAACATTATTTATTTTTTAATTTGATTAACAATATTAGTTAAAAGTAATTTAAAATTTAACTTTGTGATAGAATGATAAAATGGGTTTTTGATGTAAAAATTCTCCAAAGTTCATAATGTTTTAAAATCAAATTTCAATATGAAACTAATTAAAATTACCTACATTATATTAACTAAAAAAACATGATTTAATTATACCTTAAATCCATTTAAATGGAAAATCATACTATATAAATAGATTATTAAAAAATTAAATTTTAAATAAAATGTAGTGTTTTAACTATTCATTAAAAATAAAAAATTTTAGACCATTGTCAAGTATTCATAATAATATAACTTAAACATGTAGAATTCAATAATGAAAATGGTTTTGTCAAAATAAAACTATATATCTCAAAGATTAATTTTTAAAATATATAACTTTATAAAATATATAACTTTATAAAAAATATTATTTTTTAAAAAATAATATTTAATTCGAAAATACTAATCAATATAAAAATAAATGATTCTATAAATATGTGGGTTGTTACACTCTTACCCAATAAAAGGAAACTAATGTCTATATTATACCGGTTAATCACCTCCATGAATAATGTTTTGGTTTGTATTCCATTAATAACATAATGAATAGTTATGAAACTATTATTCTAATAAAATAAGATTTTAATATGTATATTATAACCTATTTCTTGTGTTGGAACTAATATATATAAATAATGATAAATAAAATATACCTAGATAGTTGTTGGAATAATAGACAAATTAAATTTATCATTTATCATTTTCATTTTATCAAAAGAATAATCCACATTTGTAAATGAAAAATTAAAAATGATACTATTTATAATTATATAGGTCCATTAATAACATTTTATTTAAATTTGATTGTTATATATCAATTCTAAATGAAAATCAATAATAAGAAAAAAAAACTGATCAGAAAAATCATGAAACAAAATGACACAAAACAATGCATATCATGAAATAATATTGATTAATGTGTGGTAGGATGTTATATAAATATAATATAATGTTTTATAAACATGAATATGGTTATTTCATGAATTAATAATTTTATTTAAACAATTATATTAGAGGTTATTGTATTGAAAACCAAAGGGATGTGTGACGTATGATTTTTTTATCTCACATTTTTCTTATGTCATATATATTTCTTACTTATTTCTTATTTGTGGTGAATATACCGCCAATTGATGTATAATATCATTACAACCATTTTATTAATGTAATTAAATGTATAATTTGATAATTATTTCATTTATGGGGGTATATGATTCAATACATTTCAATATAGTTGGGGAATTCTTATGGCAAATTGCATGCGTTAGGTTGATCATCTACTTTATTGATTATTTTATGATACGATTATGTGTGAGATGAAATTTTATTACCTTATGTCGAATTTACTCTTGTTTTATGTTGATTTATTTTTAATATACATCACATATTAGTTATATTAATGCTCACATCAATGATGTGATATTTAAAATGGAAATTAATTAAAAAAAATATTTTTAAAGATTCCCTTAAACTCTCTTTTTGTTACATGTTCATGTTTTATAATTTTTTAAATATATGTTTTTACTATTATTATATTATTTTAGATTTATTTTTACTCAAGATTTTATTTTTAAAAAGGTGGTTGAAAGGATTATTTTATAGTTTTTTGAATAAATTCATTGTGAATTATATAAAAACATGAATGTAATGTGTTTTAACTCATACAACATGACCAAATTTTACCATATTGATAAATAGTTTAAGAATTGAAGAATCCTCTAAAATATTAGAAGATTATTTTGAAAGAAATTTTTTTATTTTAAAATTTGGTGAAATTTTAAATAATGCTTTCAAAATAGAAATTATGCATTCCTTTAGAATTACTTCATGTGATTTTTAAAAATTACCATCCATTTGAGTTATATTTATTCAATATTATATATGAATTAATACTAATATTATTCTCGGAAATTATCCATGATGTTTTGATGGTTGTTTTATTTTTCTTATGGATTTATATTTATGAAACCAATTAGTTTTCCTTGGGTTATACTATGATGAAATATTAACGAAATATTTGTTTTCGTGGGTTCTGATATGATGAATGTTTTCTATTCTTATAGAACATGTGTGTATGGTTTTAACTATGTGATTATTGAGACCTATAAATAACTCTAACTATTTGGGTACTGATAAATGTTTTATGATATCAATGTGTTAATTGGAGGTCAACATATGCCCACAACAATAAGGAATATGGGAGGCCATCATAGGCCAACAACTAGAGGGTAAATTGGGTTTCATCATAAGAGCAAAACTATAACTTACATAGGAGTTCATCCCATTATGTAAGTATGTAAATGGGGGTTTATCCCAATCCTAACAAACTATGAGTACATTTTTAGGTATCAATATCATATGATATTTTATTCTTATGTGTTTTCCGAAATCCCATGTTTTAGGCTAATGTTATTATTTTATGATTCAAGTCTTATTATTATTTTTAAATATTCTATGATTCAATACTATGGTATATAATATATGGGTTATTATTTTCAAAACATATCTTCATATTCTTATATCTTTTTGATTAAATTATAATTAATGTTACCCATTTTTACCCTTTTTATGCATCTGAGCATCTGAGTTAACCTGATACATCAGTTCACTTTATAGAGGATACCAGGAAATGCATTTGGGTAGATATGAAAAAAAAGTTTTATAGTTGTGATTTGATAACCTAGAGATAAAGTATATGTTTTATGAACCAATTTTTTTCTTCATTTTTTTCAATTATAGTAAACCTTTACAATTCTAGTGTGGTATTTTGTAATATGAATATTATTCTATTTATATTCAATATCTATATATGAAAATAGTGGGATATTATAAAAACAATAATAGGTTATTAGTATTTAGAGTATTAATATCGTTCCAATCCTTAAGACCCTATAAGACATTAATAAAGGTAATTAAATCACTTATTCATATTTTATGAATGAATTTACAATGATAGAATCTATAGATTCTATATTTAGTAATTTTTTCAAATAGGTTGATATATTTCAATAAATTAATTTCATTGCACATAGAGTGTACAATTATATATTGGTTCATTATCATGATAACCCTATAACCCATCCCATGAAATCTATCTAGGGAAAACCCTATTTGGTTAACAATGATCAAGGAAGTGTTATATACTAACCTAAGGTAGGATTCATCTATCTTGGTGGATATTTGTAAAAAGAACTGAACATCTCCCAAATAAGTATTATGAATTAATAAAATAATAATTATTATATAATATAATGATACACATAATACCCTTTTATTTTTTTGTCTTTTCAATCCTTAGAACATTTATAATAGGTCCATAATTGAGTTAAACAATCTCCCACAAATTATATTATAACTTGAATCTCACCTAGTCATATCATACATAATACCTTCCATTATAAATTTTGTGAAGGAATCACAATAAATGGTGAGATCATATTATCTGTGTCAGTAAACAAATGATATATCATTATATCATTATAATAAGTGTATAAGAACATGAGAATAACATTGGTGACACATAACCTATGTATCAAATTTCATAAATGAGAGTTAGGGAAAAGTCATTATGTTTAAAAAACATGACAAATATTGTAAAAAAATTACATGAACGATGAGATTTTAACATTGGAAGGAAGAATGTATTTTATGCTTATACATATGCATAGAAACAAAATTCCATAGTATCTCATGTTTCATTTTCAAGACTCTCATTGTAGAAGGAGTTCAATCCTCAAACCATCAAATAAGTCATGGTTCACACCAAATACTATCATAATAGACATATAAACATATTAAACAATTTTTACCCATGTTACAATCCTATTTATCTCATGATATTAAATCATGACCTAATGAATTGGATTGAGATATAGGTCCCACCAACCGCATAAGGAAAACTATTGAAATATGTGACAAAAGATAATAAAAAATAATCATATGATAATAAAAAATAATCATATGATAATAAAAAATAGAAATGGGGGTCATATAAATTTAATAAGAATATAATAAATGTTATTTAAAAATGTTTTAATTTCATTGCATCATTTCATCATTGCATAAACCATAAAAGGGATTGTGTTTATTAAAAATATTATCATTCTATAATATATGGTAGTGACGAACATTTCACAAAAAAAATACATCATAAACATAATCAGTGTAGATAATAAACAATAATGAAATATTTGTGTCAATTTTCGAATAAACAATAAATAATAGTAGTGAACATTACCTTATTGGAATAATTAATTTAAATGATCACATGGGACTTTTAAAGACAAAAATAACTTTTCTTAAAATATATCCATTGAAAAATGAAATTAAATAAAATATTTTGGAAATATATTTCATTGAATATAATTATGAATAATTTTAAACTAATCTTAAAAACATTAGATTTTTATTATATATGTAAATTTCATGCATTCTGTAATCATAAAGAAATTGATCTTGAAGCATTTTCACTAAAATACAAATTATAATTATTCGTGAAATACATAAAGGGTACTTAAAGTTTTTTTAAAATTAATGATGGTAAAAATGTATTTGATAAATCATTTTTTGATCACTAAATTATTTTCTAAAACATTGTTACAAAACATGGGTTTGGTTGAAAAATGTTTTCATCAATAGGGAGTTATAAAGATGAATTTCTGTAAAAAAATTTCTTTAAATCATGGTTACATATAGAGGGAAAAATAAAGTGAATATATATATTATCATTATATAAAAAAATAATATAAAATAAATTATTTTCATGGTGGGTGTGTAGAAATATTTTATAATTGGAAACATAAAACTAAATAACTTTGAAAATGATGAAATTATATCATTAAACCCATATCAAATTGGTAAAATTGTAATGTAAACCCAAGTAAAAGAATAACATTTAATGAAAATTAAAATATCATTATAATAAATTATTTAATGATATTAATAGTAATATGGTTTTTATATACATCTCATGAAAGAAAAAATTTTCACAACATAACATATATCTCAAAATAGGAAAATTCTGTCAAAAAATCAATTATGTTGTTTTCCAATTAGCTACAAAGAAAATTAACCTCCTATATTATGTATATATGTTTATTATAAATATATTCAAAGACCAAAATTTTACATAAAATATCATACATAATGCAATTATACCCTTTTATTACCCATTATTAACAACTCATTATTAATTTTTGTTTCTCGTAATAAAAACACTGTTTATCATGTATATTTTGATTTTTTATTTTTAGTCATATTACTTTGATCTTGTATATATCATATATAAAATTTTTATCATGGAATAAATTATAATTAAATATATTTTTTATACATATTTATTTATCCATATATTTTATAGATATTAAATGAATTACATCGTTCATGGAGATGCTAGTGCGAATGTACCTATGAATGCTATACTTATTTTATAAAAATCTAATGAGAGATAAGGTTAAAAAATATATTATAAATATTGAGTAATTTATATGTAATATTTGATACATATAGTCATTAATTTTTTCCATTATTACATTCTATGTAAAATGTTACTGAAAAATGAATAACATTTTTTCACAGGTCGTCGTTAGTTGTAAACATGGTCAATGTTATCATGTCCACAGTATAATTGAATTTAATATATATATATGTATATATATATGATAATATATTAACATAAGTTTATTTATGTTCAAAATTTAATACATATACATTATTTTCATCATCATACCCAACTATGTGAAGTGTTAATGGAAAATGTGTCACTTCAATTTGTAAGGTGGTAGCTCTCGTTTTAAAAGATAGATGCTATAATTTCCCATTTGAGGTTAGAGGATATATATATATGTAATTAGCATAGTTTAATAACATATCCTTACATAGGATATAATAAGGATATTATATTATCATGTTTCAATAATATTTTAAGATGTTATTGGATGTTGTTAAATTAAAATTCAGTTCTTCTTCAGATGACCTCAATAAGATTACACCAAAAGAGTCCATAGGTCATATTTATGACCAATATAAGGAAAATAGTATATGATTATGGACATATTGAATGTATTTTAGTAGTTCAGGGATAAAACAAGGAGTTATTTGAGTGTGAATATAAGAGGGGAGTGGCTGAATTTTATAAGTGGGGTCAAGGACACAATTGGTATTTTTTAAATTAATAATTTTTACCCAAGTTTATCAATTGGGGAAAAAATAAATTGGACCTTTTATAAATTTATATGTTATAATGTATAAATATGGACATCAAATCGGTGTTGGATAAGTTTATTTTCATTTTTAACCCTTATCTTTTATTTTAATACATCGGTAAATGAATTTTTACCAAAATAGAAGTATATAATTTATATTGTTTTTAAATTATTTATGGTAAAAAAATTAATATTATTTTTTAGATAGTTGTCATTATACAAAATGTGGAATATATTTTTCTAAATTCAACTTAATTAAGTGTAATAATTTACTATGTTAGGCCTGATCATGGATTTAGAAACCCGAATATATGACCCGCAAAATTTTATTAAAAATTACTGACCAGAAAACATAAATACCATGGCATGTAGACCCACATTGTTATATGAACCAAAAGATAGCATCATAATGGTCTATATCCCAAAATAGGAAAGCCATAAGGTAGTAATTACATGGGTCCATTTCTGACAATGAATATCTTTCACACTCGACCTCAATGATGCAATTAACCGATAGAACTCCATCTAAGAGTATAAAAAGAATGAAGTGCCAATTGTTCAATGATTTTTCTATGCCATTAAACATTATATCTATCACGATCATGCTCATCCTTAGTTCTTTTAGTGGAAGATTTCAGTCAGAACATCATCAACGAGAGTTCTCACTGTTAGTGTCCTATGCCACTAATAGCTCGTGATGCCCATTAACATCACACCATTAACATCCCATACCACCGATAGTCATCTCAACAAACATAATAGGCACAAAGGTCAAAAAATACATCCTGAAATCATCCCAAACTCAATCTGAAAAAATCCACATAAACACTGGCCACCATCTTGTTACACACCACCATGTCTGGGTCCTGTTCCAGTTAGTCATCATGGTAATGCCCAAGTCATCCCCTGATTTTCCAACTCCATTATGTTTTCTCAATTCCTTGGTCATGAATGAATCCCACTTTGAACCTCAATAATGTCACTGAAGACCATCCCATAACCACCGAACATCTCAATAAAAATTGAGAGTCACAGACCAACATTTTCAACTAATGTCAGATCCAACATTTTTATTGATGCCATATTTGACCTCTCCTATTCATTTTGTTCTCACCGACACTCAACGAAACTACCCCACTATTGGAGGGACACTTTCTCCCAACTGAGAACCCATATCCTTCCATTTGTTTATTCTCTAAAGAGCCTCACAAGGGTATCGCCACTGGGATACCACTTAGCCCTTCTAGGTCCCAAACTCCTCTCAACTTCTCAGAGGTCTCCCTCAACCTACTCCCCATGACATCTACAGTGAACCTATGCCCAAAAAGGGACTGGCCTGCACTCCACCCTAAATGGAAGCTCTAGCTAGACAAAGATCTGATCTTTGGCTAACGTCCCATGATTTTCACCACCTTTAAACCACCTTTAGTAATCCTTACAAAAAATTATGATCAGAATCATCCCATGGAATGTATCCCTTATATACAGTCGCACCATCGGAGTGTGATGTTCTATCCTTCTCCTTATGCCCCAAGCTCATAGAGAAATGCCATTGCGAACTTAACCCACACTATTGTGGGAAAACACCAACCAAAGTTATCTGATTTCTCTCATTTGTAGTTGATTTTCATCCCTCACCACTGAGGGTTTCACAAAAAACCTGCATATCAAGTATCTCATTCCTCTTGCATGGACAGAAAATATCAAAGAGATCTTCATGCCCAACCAAAAAAGCTTCCACCAATTTGAAGTGATCATCATGATCACCATAAATTGAAAGATAGATAAACTCTCCTCTAGAGAGAGAATCTCTTATAATATCCTCCAAAAAATCACTCTTGAATAATTTAATTTAAAATTAAACCAGTGTATGCAATGAGAAAGTGTTTTTTAAAGAGGAATGTCTTAATATATTGATAATTTATTCAAATTAAAATTCAACATGAAATTGATTCTAATGAAAAAAATTAGATTAATAATTATAATATTTAATTGAATTTACTTTTAAATTAATCTAATTTTATTGTTGTATTTAATTTTTTTATTTTTAATGGAAATTATTAATAAAAACTAATATTTATCACTATTACCTAGAAAAAATATACTTATAAAAAATTATAAAAAATTCACCAAAACATTATTTTGACATATAGATATTAAAAATGATGTTTTTTCAAAATTAAATTTATGAAACTATTAAAAAAATTCACAAAATGAAAAAAACATATTTTTTTGGAAATTTTAGTTTTAAAAAATTCTTATTAATTTTCTAAAAATTAACTTCATTTAATTAATTTTTTTTAGTAAAAATTATTTATACATAATATTTTAAATTTAGTTATTAATATTCATATCAGTGTTTCAGATTTATAATTTATAAAAAATAATTTTTAATATTAACATTAATAGTATATCATGGTTTGTTAAAATTATGTGTTGAGTATAATGCAAGATAAAAATTGTATTTCATGTAAAGAAGTCTAAACTCAGTGTTTCATGTATTGATTCAAATCAATGATACTTAATTTAATCTAAAAACATAATACTATAGTAGTTACATTCACCCCCTGAAATGAATTTTCTCTCAAAATTATTCAATCTAATAAAAAATTATGATACTTCTTCCTCATCATTTCATTAGGATAATATGAAATTCTTAAATATAATAATTTTACAGAAAAACATCTATCGAGGTAGTGGTCTTATTTCAAAGAACCTTTCCCCATGATAAATAATCTACATTGGATGTTCCTTGTAAAAATTTCATATCTCTAATAGTATAACCATTGATTTAAGTAAAGTGAAGGATTAAATTTGTAATTCCTCAAAAAAGTTAATGGACTACATCATAAACTTGATAGAGATTTTGTGGATGTACAAAATGATGTGGTTCTATCCTCCTTTGATCAAGAATCCTATAAAGGACCGATGTATATTGAAAAAAATATTCCCTACTTTCAAATCATCATAATCTTCTTCAAATGATATATTCTTAGGTAAACTATGTTACAAATATCAATTTATAGATCACTCTATTGATGTTTATCAAAATCATTTATTTGACTCTAATCATCCATGATGTATTATGTAATAGATCAATCCTTGTCTTCTATTTTCTAATATTAGTCAGACCTCAATAGCTTTCATTCTGTAATGGTATTCAATAATGTTGGTTGTATACTGTATATACTATAGAGGGATTCAAAATGACCCATATTAATGCATGAGTGAAATAGATTGTTATATAAAAACTAAACTAGAGTAAGGTGTTCATACAAAAAACCTTTGAAGTCCATAGAATAAGATCACATCATATCTTTTTGGATTTGAATTATTTATTAAATATAACAACCTATATAAGGATAACCTACAATGATGAATGATAAATTATTATCCAATTAATATTAAAGACTTTGAGAAAAAAATTGGTAAACCTTTTATGCCAATTTGATAGTATATACAGTTATAAAACATGTAATATTACCACTTCATTATTGTACATCCTTGAATTATGATCCAGAGGGAAATTTTCCCCCATAGGGATGATGTCTGATGTCATTGTATGTAGATCAACTACAACAGATAGAGAATTATTATATATATATATTTGAGTGAGATTATAAAATCCATGGTATTGTTTTATCATATCCATATATTATTAATAATGGTTGGAGATTCCCATTAAACACTTGTCTCTCAGCCTTAACATTAGGACATACCAAACACCAAGATTCACAATCAAGAAAATATTATATTCATGTTTCCTCAATTGAAATACTCATTCATGCGGGCTAGTGTTTGGAATTGTACCCTAGTAAACATTCTAGTGTGGGCTCAAGAACTATTGGATTTTTGATGTGATGGATTGTCACTTGGTATGTGGGTTATCTTTTATAAAATATTTATTAATTTAATTACTATAACATTCCCAAATAGTATTAACTCCCAATTACCTGAGCATAAAATAAATGGTAAAGCCTAAATATTTAAAATATATATAATATTATGTAAATAAAATTTAAAATAATTCATCATCAGATAGAATTATTAATAAATTATAACCAAATTTGTTTTTCAGAAAACTTTTTCCTAAAAACCATTAATAATAATAAACTCTATTCACATAAAACTTAATCGGCAGTGAATTAGACTTTGAAGTTACTATAAATCATAATCTTATAATCCCATGTTTTCATCCATAACTCTTAATTTAATCTTGCATGGATTCTTAAAATTTTCTAAAAGATAAATCACCTTTCATTCCATAAATTAGATATTATCCTAGAAATAATATTCCATTAGAAGAATGGGATCATCTTTACTCCATTTGAATATAAAATGTTACTACATTATTCAAAAATACATGTAATGGGTAATAATAAATGCTCAAAATCACATAAAGTTCCATCATGGTATGAATAATAAGATTTTTAATTGTTACTTTATAAATAACCACACATGAAATTCCCAACTAAGGACTGGAGGATTTATGTTCCTTGATTATGATGATTTACTTAATATAATGTGGTTTCAAAATAGTTTTCCATAGTTATTTTAAATCAGAGGGTTTTCTGAATTATTATCCCCATTAGTCCTTTGATTTAAGAATTGATTTAACAATTGTTTAAATAAATGCAATTAATGCACTAGAGTGTTGGTTGTGAATTATGTGGATCTGTTTCTCAATTTTCATTCATAGTTAACTTAATCCCATCACATCAAAAAAATATTTCTTGATTACATTACTTCCCACACTTATAACGTTTTGTAGTAACCGTAATATAATTTCATCCATCTTCCCTTTGATATGATAAGAATAATTGAAATATAATTTTATTTTAACCTTGATTCATTAGAGTTCACCATGAATTACATCAATATTTTCTTATCAAAAAAATGAAATTTATGGGAAAATCAAATTTCTAATTCCAAGATGATTGCATAAGGAATTTTTTATTCATATTAATTAATGTCCTATATAGAAAATTCCCTTCATATAAATACATTTATGACCCTGAAGAATTGATCAACCATTTATTTAGGTTGGATGATAATACATGAAGAATATGTCACAAGTATTGTAAAATTATACTCATCAGTACCAATAGATTCATTATCCTTATATATAAAATAAATCAATTTATTCCCTTGTTTCATGAAAATATTATAATGAAATAAATTATTGTTAAATATTCTATTAAACACACCCACTCTATAGATTAAATTTCATTTTATTTCCATGAATTCTTGATAAGATTCAATCATTTGTCATCTTTACATTCCAAATGAATGATTTATAAACTGAATTCTTCATGCTCCAATCAATGAGAAACATAAAATATATTCATATAATCCCTAATCCATTGCTTAGAAAATAGATAATCAAAAGAACCATTAGTAGAATATTGAGGTTATCTCATGGAGGAATAAAAATATATCATCCCTGATTTTATTGTTTGTATGTTTAGTATCATTTACATCATTTGAAATTTGTGGGGGAACTGTAATTATATTTTTATTCTAGATCCAATTTCATTTTTTCTCATGAGTAAAATAATTTCATTTTATATCACACATAGTATAAACATAGTTCATTTGGGTTCTATCCTTTGATGAAAGTCAAGAATTAATGTGTACGAAATATCAATCTTATATGGGAACTAAATAATAATGATATATCACTTAAAAATTATTAAAATTATGACACCATTGTTTTAATATTTGACACTATAGGATTAACCTTGTTCATTCATGGTCATTATTTAAATGTTTCTTAGTGAATTGTAATTTTTTTGGGAATTTACAACGAATATCCCCTGGGATATTCAATCCTATTGCGCATTAAGACCCACCGTTGTGCACTAGGTAATGATTGATTCTAGATCAAAGTTCCATTCACATTGTTATTACCCCTTAATAATTTAATTTTAGAGAAGAATCCACCTCTAGTATCCATATATGGATGTAATTCCTTAGAAACTGATTAATTTAAAATTTTAAAAATTTCAATGATATTTTCCTATACATGAATCCATCATCATACGTAACCTATGAAATATACCAATAAATATCATTATAAATACCCATAGGGATCTCACAAAAGTGTTATTGTCATTATTTATAAAGGATAGATAAATATTTATATTAATCCAACTATAAGGACCCAGACTTATTATATATAAATATTAAGCAAAACTAAATAAATATGCATTGCATAAAATAATGATTCCTACCAAAATAATTTATGTCTATTTCTTTTGGAAACATAGACACATAAAAAACTAGAACATAAGTTAGATATTTCCACTATAAATATTTTATTCATAATAATAAACATTCATAGAAATATCTTATAAATTATATTTCAAATAATTTTGGAGAATTGAAACATAGGATTGGGTGATCATAGATTCTCAGTTAGGGTAAAAAGGGAGATATCAACATATCATGAACCTGGGGGTATGTGAACTTGATAATAAAATTTTAAAACCATACCCTACATATAATAGATCATAAAATTGAGTTATAGAATAAATATTGTACATTAATATAACTTTAATAATAATGCAATCATAGAATATTAACTAGGAGAATAATAATTTTCATAGGGAATATATTTTTTTAATACATATAATCATTGAAAATAAATTCACTTGTATTTCAAGGCTCATTTCCAGGAATATAATAGTGGAATGGCCTCACACCCCTAACCCATCATTGTAATAATGGTTGACTCCATAGTCAATCTTAGTGTACAAATTCCAATTTATAAATAGGTTCAGTTACAATTTTATTCATGTTTATATCATAGTATATGTTTATTCACCCAATTAATTCGAGATAGATATATGTCCCACCAATAATATAATGATAATTATACATCTTTCTAAAAAAATATCATAAAGCATTCAATATATCAGAACCAATTATAATTAATGGTTTTCAAAAAATATTAACCATAACTAAACATATGGACTGCTAATATGGTTTGTAATCATTCAATTGTTTCATCAAATCATGACCAGTGGATGAAAGACGTGTGTTACATAATCATTTTACCATCTTAAAACTCTGGAAATAGAAATAGTTTACATAAAAATATTTTTTATCATAAAATAACGTTATTCATAATTGATAATAGTTATATCTTTTTATCATTACCTAATTATATAATATTTAACATCATTATATGTCATCACAAATATTGAATGATTTTGAAATATTACTAAGAACATTTATTGGTGAAAATAACTTTTCTTTGAAAATTACTTTCAATTTTTTTTTTAAATTTTTTGAAATAATTTTTTATTAAAAATTACAAGAAAACATATAATGTATTCTTAAAACATTATTTTTTTATGACATCAAAAAAAATTTATTCATTCTATAAATGATATAATAAAGACTACAATCAAATTTTTAGTAAAATCGGAAGGACCCTTGTTTGGAAGAACACATAATGCTTCCAATAAAAACATTATTTAAATTGTACAGAAAAGAATAAATGTATTAAAATAATAAGTTGGCGAATTTCAATAACAATTTTTAATACATTTTTAAAAGAAATGGTTTCCAATCAAAATATTGTTTGATCCAAAGAGAGGAATAAAGATAATTTTTCATATATGTATTTTTATAAAGACTTATATACATAAAAATATGAATATGAATAGTAAAATATTTCTTCTAATGATATAAAAATAATGGTATAAAATTCATTAGTTACTTGATATATTGATCATAATATTCCATCATCGGAAACATACTCATGAATAATTTTGATAAATGATGAGATTGTATTAGAAAAGTCATACCACTTTGGAAACGTTAAATAATAAGAACCAATTAAAAGAATAAAAAAATGAAATAGAAAATATCCTGAGAATAAATAAAACCATTTTAATAAATGAAAATTTCACTGTATGAACTCATCATAAAATAATATATGTGAAAAATATATCATATGTCATAAATAATGAAAATTGAGAAAAAAATCCCTTAGCTTGAGTTACTATTTTATTGAATATTCTATAGAAATCGGTATAAGGAATAAAAATTTATTATAATTAATATTAGATAATATTAATAATAAATATCATGTCACTTATTATGTTCTTTTAACCATTTAATACCCTTATATTAACAATTCTTTGTTAAAATTAATTTTCAGGTAACAGCTGTATAATTTTTCACGTAAGATTTGATTTCTTAATTTCAATCATACCAATTTGATCAAGGTTGAATAAAATAAATAATTTTTACTAGGATATATATATCATATATAATCCGTATATTAATTTAGAGTAATCCTAAATGTTAGAGAGAAAAAATGAAATACACCCTTCATGGAGACAACATGTTATATGTATCCATGAAAACTATTTCCAATTTCTCAATGGATGAAGGAAAAAAATTCACATAATATATTTAAATTATTATTGACATAAATTTAATATATATTATATATATTATTTAATTTTATCCTTCATTTCCATTAATTTATTACATAACTGAAAAAAGAGTCAAATCATTTTGTGAGGTGTTAGTCCATCTTAGCAATGATAATCATTATCATATCCCACATGGAATGAAAGGTAAGAAGGTGTATGTGATAGTGTATTAATATAAGTATAATTATGTTACAAATTTAATAAATATTCATTTTATCCATAATCATACCCAACCATAGGAGGTGTTGATGGAAAACGTGTAACATTGGTTCGTAAGAAAATAGTCCACTATACAGAGTGGTGATATTATCATTTCCCATTTGATAGAAGATAATATTTATGTATTTAATTATAATTGAATATTAACATCACATTATATGTAATATATATAGGAAATTAAATTATTATGGTCTTATAATATTTTTATGAGGTAGAGGAAGAAATAAAATAAAAACTATTGATGATGAAAGTTAAAAATTTAATTTTACCCCTTCAGGTTTTCACAAAAACCCTTTATTTTATGGATTTTATAAAAATGAATTTATTCAAGGATTAGAGCATAAAATTAAGTAATTTATTTGGGTAGTTTTCGGATTAACCAATAGATTTTTTATTATTAATAAAGATATGATAGGGTTGACCTTTTATATGTTTGGGAGGGGCACATATGTTATTTTTTAAAAAAGATTAAATATTTTAAACATTTTTCCTATCACAAAATGCTCCAAAATTGGTCATTATATATACCTATATGTTTAATGGTCTAAATATTTCTAGGAAACTTTTATTGGTTTTGTTTTGGGTAATTTTTAACCAATAATGTTTTATTTTTACCACCATATAATCATATTATTACCTTAACTTTATTAAATAATTATACTTTTGTATTGTTCATTATGTTCAGAAAATTAGTTTTACATATTAGATGAAATGATTTATGATCATTCAAAATATAAAATACATTTTTTCAAATGAAAATCATTGTATTGGTAGAATTTAATTTAAAATTAAACCAACATATGTGATAAGAAAGTAGGTTTTGAAAGTGAAATTTTTTATAAGTAATGTTTGTATTAATATCATTATTCAAACTGAAAATGATTATGAGGACCTAAATTCGGTTAAATAATATATTATTTATGTAATATTACTTTTAAAACCAAATTAAAAGAACATGATTCATTTTAAATATTTTAAACAAAAAAAATCCAAATAAAAATTAGTATTTTATACTATTCATTATAACATTTATATTTTCAGAAAATAATCAAATATAAAAAGATAATTTAGACATATATATTGAATGTATTATTCTCAATTCGTAATATATATTTTCTATATGTACTAAAAACAGTTTTACTATTTTTTTTAAAAAATGTAATAAAAAACATCTTTGAGAATTTTTTTTTTCAAAAATTAAAAATACTTCATAAAAAATTATTACATTATAATCAATATATAATAATTATATGAAACCATTATAAATTTTATTTAACAATTATATATTATTATTAATTTCACTATGAATAATTTCTATAATATAATAGTTCTCTTTAAATTAAAATATTTACAATATTTCGTGGTTAGATAAAACTCAATGTCTTATATATATCAAGATGGACTTATTATTGCATGAAATGTTAGCAAAACATGGTCTTAAATATAACTAAATAATGAAAAAATAATAATTTATTTAAAAAATATAATAGATATTCTGATTTAATTACACCCATTATACTATTTGAATATAATTTTCCTCCCTTGGATAATGGTTTCTCCATCTCATGGATGATTTTCCCAAAAAGTGAATAGACGCATAAGAATGTATTTTAGAATTAGTAACTTATTTTAATTTTCAAACATATGGGTAACATGATAATGTAATTGGTTGTTTAATACCCATATAATAAACCCTACCTATAATGGGTGGACAACATCACCATGTTGAAGAAATTTTCTAATCCTATTTTTTCATCTTTTAAAAACAAAAGTGATTTGAAACATCATTTAAATCATGGTTCCACTCACTATGTATTGATTATGGTAACCCCATATCTTTATAATGATATTTAAAATTCTTAATTATTTATATGTGAGAAGTGCCTACCATTTTCTAGTACAAAAAACTATCACCTGGGAGCATTTTTTATCTAGGAGTGTATCCATCAATAGTTTCTCTACCTATTATATTATAAACTACATTTGATTAGTGTTAATGACCTCTCCTATTGAAAATAGTGGGAGATAATGTTTTCAACTAATTATATTTCTATGTGTAATGTTGTAACATAATACATTAACATTAAATTACTATAAGATAAGTATTTATGAATATTCCTAGAGACCATCTATGATGATTTCTTCCTGACTATGGTACCCTGATGTATCTAGTTGGATTATTAATGATCACCTTGATTGAAGAGTGTTTAATGTAGGATATGTATTAGACCAATAAAATGTCTATTCTACCAACTCATTCACCTATAAAAATATCTATAAGGGCGAAATGAGTTTTTTATGCAGACTTAATTCATTTAACAGAGCTGATGAAAGTTTTCCCTGCACAAACATACCCTTAATTTAGAAGATAATATTGAGAATCTTCATATGGCTACCATATAGGGTAAGGGAGTATAACCATTGAATTTTTAATTAACATGTATATTCCTTAATAAATTAAAATGTTCCAATCCAATTTATGTATTTCATAGAAAAGTTCTTTCTCAAGATTTCAACAATTATATTTTGACACGAAACTAAGATATATAACCATCGTAACTATTTCCCCTTCAAATGGTTACTTGGAAACACCCCAAACGTTGATTCATTTTGAATGATAATCTCCAGAAGATAATAAACCCCAAAATAGTGAAATTGTTTGATTATTTCAAACATGTAACATTATTTTCATGAATTGTTAAAAATGATTATAGTATCATGGATACATATCAATTTTCGATAAATGATGTAAAAAATATAATATTCCTATATAATGAGAAATTCTTGGACATGATCTGATGAGATAATTCATGTTTTTTTAAATCTTATAGCAACCTTTAAAAGGTGTTCCTCATTTCTAATTACATAATCAACATTACTTTCCTTTATAGCTCTAATGAGTATCTCCTAAAAATGCAAGTGAAATGAGGATCTTGTAATTCTACTAATGAAATTTACATTGATCGAATTTTTAATAGATCATCTCCAAGGAATATGATAACATTATCAATTACACCTTTTTCATTTCCATTAATTTCCCTTATATTATACAAACTCAAAATTTATTCAAACTATGTTGAATTAAATAAATTATTATCATAAGTATACTTAAATATTATTATGTTTATGTGTCAACTATTATCTATATTTCACCCAAACCATTTAGAAAACTAATATTCCACTTTTTTAATGTGTATAATACCACATTCAAATGGGACATGGACCATTTATCATAACCTAATTACATGTCCAATGAAAAGGCCTTATTTAATTAATAAATGTGATATTTTTAAGTTTATAATGTTTTTAAAGTATAAATGATTCCATGTATATATCCCATTCTATAGAAATGAATTCATCAATGGTGAGTGTTTGTGGTATACTAACTCTATAAAAGTGACATATTTCATTTTCATATACTCTCTTATTCTCTAAAAACGTGTTTAATTATAATACCACACAATAAAAGAATGTAAATAATGTTATTACTTTTCTATAATACCAATATAATGCAAAAATAATCAATGAAATAACTATACTCACAATTTTAGGTGTAACAACATATGTAAAGATAGAATAATTTGATCCAATTTATGATTATTATTTAATTTATGTTAAATTCATTATGTTCAATTAATCATAAAATAAATGGTTTTATTAATCTAATTTCATACATGTTTTTATTTTAATGATGAACATTAAAAATAAATAATTTTACTTTGAAAAAATATTTTAATTTTTTAAATAATCATGTCAAAAAAATTATTATTATTATTATTATGTTATAAAAATGTGAATTTTTTTGAATAGTAAAATATACCAATTATTATATAATATTGTATTTGTTGTCATATAATCAAGATATATATTCTGTTTAAAAATTATAAGAAATATGTAATATCTAGATGGATGATATTATAATAAAAATATAGTCTCAAAATAATTCATAACATTTAAATTATAATTTATTTCATGATAAATATATATATCATATTAAATGTACACATAGTGCCTCCGCATAATTAGAAAAGTCAAATTTGGGGTCTTATATGTAATAATTTATTGAAAAACGTATTTGCCTGAATTTATTATTAATAATTATCGATGAATTATTGTTTTGAATTATATTTTTTAGTGTTATATTATCATAATCTTATCCAAATTCATTTGTATTGTTTGCACATGGTAGGAAAAGTAAAATTAACAAATTAACAAGGTTTCCCTAACATGGATATGAGTAAATATGCATAATGAATGAATATAAAATATTATCTAGATGATAATTAATTTATTTAATGATAATAATTTTTTATTTATTCAATTTTTAAAAAAATACTATTTATTATTATGCAACACTGATGTAGAGATTTTTCAAGAACAAAAAAAAATAAATAAAATGGTTTTAATTAAAATAATAAGAACTATTAAACGACTACTTTTTATTATTAAATCTATTTGGATGATATTTTTTTGAAAGTAATTATTCTTGGTGTAAATTTGTGATATTTTGGATCCACATGGTTGACACTATGTCTATGACATACCACCCCTCCTCATTGGATTTATTCGAGATAGAATTTTTATCAGGTCTTAAGCAGATTTCCCATGACACCATAGGTATGGAATAAATAGAAAGGGGTTCATTAAAATTGGTATATTATTATTTCTTTGAGAATTAAAATAATCCAAACATGAAAATCATAACCAAATAACCACTAAATAATTCATGATAATAATGAATAAAATTCAAATTATAACAATTGAAAATCAACTCAACCATAACCTGATACTACATTAGAGAACCTAGAAGACTCAATAATAGAATCAGAATACAAAGGGGAAGACAAACCCAACAAAACTAAAATACTCCAAGTTCACCTTCTTTATTTCTCCCAACATGATCCATGATCCAACTCCATAATACAAACTAAATGTATTATGAATCATCACAATATAAATGAGGAACTGTTCATTTACATATTCCTTGAATAAACATATTTTAAAAAACAAAATTGTTAAGGAATTGGGTGAGTAATGAAATGTAGTGGTTCTTCCCTAAATTAAATCCATAGTCACCTAAATTAAATCCCTAATCACAGAAAAATTGTTCTCAACCAAAATAGTTTACATGGAAATAAAATATTCAATGCTCTAAACCATTTTTCAATCCATTTTGGAATACCCATTTCATGATTTCGATACAAACCCACAGAATCATTCTTCAGTGACAGTATTGTATAGATAAAAGGATTCTTTTACATCCAATAAGTCATCAAAAATTGTAAAATATACTTATTCCGTAATTCAGACCACCCATTATCTAGGGTAATATCACTTGTGCCCCAATGGAACATACCCCATATTTAGGGTCACATCCAAGCATTACCTAACACTAACATATGTATTACAAAACCATTTCAAACCAACCATTTAAAGACAATTCAATAAAAAACTATTTTATTCAATACATCACCATCAAACAAATTCCATTAATGAATTGAAATCATTATTTTAAAATCATACTTTTATATTCCATATGAATATAACATTTATTCATAGTGAATTTTCACTAATCCACAAACCATCACTAATGATGGTTTCTACCATTATTTTTACATCAATCCCAGAATTAGTTTCATGAAATTCAAAAAAATATGAAACTAATCCTTAATGTTTATATATGAGGAGTTTAAATGAATCCAACAACGTCAAAAACTATGGTGTAAATTAATAACAACACAAATTCTTCAATAAAATACGGTTGAATCTCTAAAAATGGCCTTAGATCTTACTCCATAACAAAAATACATCCATATATCAACATGATTAGTATAGAATGTAATAGAGCTGTCTATAGTGGAGTCGATAATTGAATTTAATATAGGGGATAAGAATATATTTGAGTTAAACCACTAATAATGGAGAGATATGATGATATATGGCCTCCAATACACCGATATTTTTCAATAGATCACTCCTAGATAAAAGGAAAAATTATTTAAAACTATAAGTATGATTGAAAACTGAGTTATTGTAATCAAAGAGAAAATGAGTTGTGTATAGGTAATACCGAATGACATCAACATTTAAAGGAAATAATTTTTAAATTGTGTATTGTTTTGGTTTACATTTTGGATAACTAGGAACAAATCTTGTGCCAACCACTACCTCCCAACACCTTTAGCTTTTTTGGATCTGAAGGATAAAAAATCTTTTCTCTCACTGAGTTTTTCCCTTTATTATAATTTTCACATTTAAACAAGGGTGGATACATTGTTTTAAAAAACCATGAACCAAATCATGCGCCAAAAAAATTTCATATGTCTTACCTTTCGCAATAATCTATAGATGTTTCCTGGTTTTTACTAACATTACTCAAATTTTGGACCTATAGAAAAGTCCCAATAACTTTTTACAATTCCTCTAAAACCACCCAAAAATAACCCAAATTCTTTACAATGTTATAATACATAATAATAGGGTTATTAACATGAAACTAGTGTTTCTAAAAAGCCTATTATAGTATATCACATTAAATAAAGTCTAATTGTTCACGCTGTGATTTTTATTTAGTATAAAAATTTTAATGTACATTTTTTCATAAAATATGTTAATACATAATGAGTATTTTTATATCTAAAAGAATTATTTTAATGATTTCAGTTTATTGTTAATTTTTATAAATGTAATAAATAAAAAAATTCATTCACAGTGATAATTGAATAATTATTAAAGTAATGTATGAAATCAAATAAATGATGTTAAACATGTAAAAATTAATACAATTCATGATTTAAAGGGGAATCCATGAATTATATAGGTTTTTATGTCTTGTATATAATATTATGAAATAGATGAGTTGAATAATAATATTTTATTAATTTCATATAAATAAATATTATTAAATTTCAATGTAATGATAATCCATGAATATAATATGTTATCATAATTTTTAATAAACTTAAAAAAATTTATATAAAAGAAATTGGATAATATTTGATAAAAAAATTAATACCTTGTGAATTTTAGGATATCCGGAATCATTTGGCTCTGTAATATCTATATTATATTTTTATAAATTGTGAAATTCTTAATGTGTCACTCAACACTATATGAAAACGGAACTCTTTACATTACTTAATTTCATCATCATGATCCATCTAGATCAACAATCCCCTTCCAAATTCTATTCACCATATCTCTAAATAAATTGTACAGGTTACAGTCTCATTAAATGTCTAATTCTAATGTCCTTAATGGGTTATTCAAATTGATGATATTCAAGATGTAATTTTCTAAAACTAGATCAATAAATTTATTTTCCTTCTTTTATTTTAATCCTCACCACATTCATACTTAATGTGAAAAAAATTTAGTATCATTTATATATTTAAAATCTATATTACTAATTTAATAAATTATATGAATAATTTTTCTCATCATCTCTTATTTAGTGGAAATAATACAAATGTCCAAATTATGGAGGTTAACCGTCTACATGGATAATGAGATTTTGTTTTTATACTATGGCCTTCAAGGATGATCCGAAATCAATTATTAAAGTTAAATAAGAGTTTAATTTATCTATAATAACTTATTATATGTTTTGTAATTAAATGATATACATTATATTAAATAAAATTTTATCATTTGGGATGGTTTCAATAAACACCATAATAAACTAAACAATTACTATTAATGTTTTATCATATAAATCATCCTAAAATCAGAAAAAAATGATATATGGTATCATTTCATAATTTAGAGGTTCATTAATACCATAAAATTTCATCTCTTGAGTAGTATTCCTATTTGAAATGAACATTCATAAATATACACATGTTAACTAGCCATGGAACCATGAAATTAATGCTCATGGAATTTATAAATTGATCTAGATAACTCATTATAATTTCTATAAAATAACATTATAAAGTTATAATAAATAAAATATATATGGAAGAGGTTTTTAATTAAGTAATTAATAAATATATTCTGATTATTCAGGATGGTATATACAAGTGAAAAGTAGATACAAACATAAGTTAAGGGGATTTCCTTTCAAAATCCTCCTTAATATCTATTTTCACAATATTCAAAATTAATAATTTTTAAATAATGATTGTAATTTTTCTATTTCCTTATAACGTTTTTTTAATCCTTCAATACAATATTATATTTTTATTTTTATAGAAAATGTTTTCCTTTTCATGCGTGCAATATTATTTCAAAATAATTGATTTTATTTAAGGAATTTTTTTTATAATTATACTATTACTATTTTTTTATTTAGTTTGAGTTCAAGGCGATTGATTATGATGAATCCTGGTTCTGTGTTTTCCAAATAATGTTCTGTTAATGATATCCCTCCTACGCATTGTGTATTTTTGAAGATGACCACAATGGTTATTCCATCTATTGATGTGATGGTTACATCAAAGTTTAATACTATGGGTTATTTTGTTGTAGTTTTGGTTGTTACAAATCATATGGTACTCAGGAGGGTTACAATCATAACAATGTATGGTCTATAATTTTTTCCCCGAAATACCTTAATTTTTTATTTTTTATACTTTTTTGGAACCCTGATGTTTTCACAATTTATTTTTTACTTTTATGTGTGGTATATATATCAGTGTGAAAATGAATTCACTTGATTGTAAGTATCTAGAGAATAATTGTCACTCTCCTTATGTTTATATACCATACTTAGTATTTTATTTTCATCCCAAATATTTAATTTTTTAATGGATTAAGTGTGAGTAATAAAAAATAATAATTCAACCTGAGTATTATGATGATATTTATGAAAATAAATCATGTTTTTTAAGGAATTTTTTTATGGGAAAATGGATTCTGGTTGTACCACGATTCACTATTTTATTCCACCCTTACACCACTATTTTGAACTTGTTTTGTAATGAACATTCCAAATATAATTAAAATTTCACTTAAAGTTTGATTCAATTAATTATTGTTAATAAATATTATAATGGGAAATCTTAATTTTATTTATTATTTCAATGTAAGAGGAGATTATTTGGAGGGCCCTTGATGAAGTGGAAGAAAAATGGGCTAAAATTGCATGGGTCCAGGAAGACATGTCCAGTGTTTTGCTTGTATATAAAATTGCGTGCATCTAATTGGGCTCATATTTTTTTTACTGGTACAATCTATAATGGTATACAAGTCTTTTGAAGGAATCCAAGCCCAATTCGGCCGTCAAGGGGCCCAACCGTACTGATCTGTCCAAGGAATCAAATCTGCACAAAGTCAAATGTGATGTTCTGTAATTTGTCCATATCTCCGGATCCACTTCTCCAATTGATGCCAAACATTTGTGGAAGATATTCTGGGTGTGGGGATACAACATTCCAGTTTTTTCAAAAGGGATATTCGAGTGTCCACTGTATGAAATGCATGGTACAAGTGGATTGAATAAATCTGTGTGCCAAAACCACCTTCCAATTTACCTATAAAATGGATGGTTGGGAAACCCATTTAGGATTTCGGCCAAGAGGCAAGGTTCTACCATTTTGGAGTCCCCGAGGTGTCTTCTCAACATGACTTGATGTTATGGAGGCTATGGGAAGTTCTACCCCCAACATCTTTCTCTTCCTCCACTCCCATGGGTTTCTAAACCCCTTGTGATCACCCGGGGAGGAATGTAATGTAATCCCAAGCTTAATTTTTGTATTATATTTAATGATCTTTTTAATTACAGGTTTTATGTTTTTTTTTTCATCATTTATTTTAATTTTATTGAGTTGTGTACTGGTATTTCATGCTCAACTTATATGATCTTGTTTGGGGGTACCCATTCATGTGTTGTTTCGCACACTGTTCACCACTTCCTTTTCCCCCTTTCAATTGCATTGTTTTTGTAGTTCATATTGGTCAATTGAACTCACATAAGAACTATCAAGGACATGTACATTTATTTCATCGTATCACAAATAAATAACATACAAACCTGGACTGCGTATCAAGTTCTTCGTTTGTTTCCTTGGTGAGTTCAGGTTATAAAATCAAACACAAATAACCCAATCATCGGTGGTGTCCGGTGAATCAGTGTGTCTTTTTGAATGAACCCAAAGAGGTATCCTAGTATAAAATTATTAACATTCTGGTTATAGTTGTTACAAATTAGGGATTAAAATATCATAACCCTATATCATGAAGCGACGAATGATAAACATCATGAGAGTACCCCGGCTTGATCACGCTTAATTAATTCTATTAATCGCTACATTGTTTTATCACTTCCATTTTATCTTTTCATCTTTAATCATCAAACCCCCAAGTTTTTCAAAACCTCATTTACCAAATAATTTCATAATCAACCCATTTTTTTTAAATTAATTATCTAATTCTCCGTCGAGAGATGACCTAGAGTTGCTGTTATACTGAAGAAATTCTAGTCAAAATCAAACAACTAATTTGTTGCGCTCGACAATGTGATCAAATTTTTCCGCCGTTTCCAGGGATACAAGATGTTTTTTATTTAATTTTATTTATTTATTTTACTTCTTAATTAGTACTCCTTTCAATAACCCATAACCATTTTATTGTTTTTGTTTTGGATTTTTATCTTCATTTTTGGTTGGTTTTTTGTGTGTTCTTTCTTTATCTCTCTCTATTATTCTCCATCTCTTTCTATAATTTTTTATTATGACATAATATTCTCTTTTCAACCTTATTAAGTGATTTTATCCTTATTAAAAAAACAAAATTCACAACTTATTTTCATGACCCAATCTGGTAAATAAACACTACTTGAATTTGACCCTGAAATTGAAAAGTCACTTCACACATAAATCATGGCATATGGAGAAGGTCAATCAAGTAACATTGTGGAACCCCTTATGGAAGCTCAAGAGGTCCTATGTCAATCCAAAATTGAACCCAATCAAGCTCATGAAAATATGGTTTCATATAATCAAACTTTAAAAAAACTGACCACCCCTCATGTGGAGTACAAACCTGCGTACATCCAATATCCCGAGGAAGAAGCCAACTTTGAGCTGAGATCAGGTCTCATCCATCTAGTTCCTTACTTCCATGGTCTTCCTGGTGAAGACCCTCACAAACATCTCAATGATATTTAGATATTCTACTCTGCCATGAGACCCCAAAATGTGTCTGAGGACCTAATTATGTTTAGGTCCATCCCTTTCTCCCTTGATGGTGTAGCAACAGATTGGCTATACTATTTGACTACGAAAATTCGGGGATGGAATGACCTTAAATGACTCTTTCTAGAGATGTTATTCCTTTATTTTTTAACTACATAAATTAGGAATGAAATCTGTCGAATTAGGCAATCACAAAGAGATACCCTTCATGAATACATTGAGAGAATCAAAAGACTTTGCTCAAGATGCCCCCACCACCAGATTAGTGAACAACTATTAATCCAATACTTCTATGAGAGACTTATTCCCATGGATCGTGGAATGATTGATGTTGTAGCTGTTGGTTCCCTAGTTTATAAAACTCATTCCTCTTCTCGTGACATAATAGCTAACATGGCTCAAAATGCACAACAATTTCGTACATGAGAAATTTCACCAACCCAAGGAATTCATGAGGTAAGTCATTCAACCCTAGAAAAAAAGGTAGATACTAAACTTTATGGGATTCATACCCTTCTAAGGAAATTATGTCAAGCATAAGGTAACTCGCACTCTACTTCTATTCCATTACATTGTGGTATTTGTTCTGATAACACTCATTTTTATGACCAGTGAACACAACATCAAGATTCATCTGAGTCTTGTGCAGCTGTGTTCTCAGGGCGTCTATTCCAACAAGCACCTCCCTTCAATCTAGAACAATTCTGGCCAAATCTAAATATAGGGTGGCAAGGACAACCCTAGTACCGACAAGGATGAAACTCATGCTACCCAAAGCAAAATTGGTATCAACAAGGCCAAGGTACGAAACCTTCTTATCCTTCAACTTCTCAAAATAATCCTCCTCCTCCCAAATCTGAACCAATCCTCTAGGATATGGTGAAGCAAATGGAAACCCAGAACCTCCAGTTCTTACAGACCACACAATCAGCAATTCAATATTTATGAACTCAAGTGGGACAATTTTCAAACAACATCTGTGAACATAAGAGGCAATGTTCTGGACAACTACCATCACAAACCATTTCCAATCCAAAGGAAAAAGGTAATATATGTGAAATTACACTTCCTAGTGGTAAATAAGCTTCTCCTTCTACTGATTCTATGCAACATGTATGTCCCTATCTTGAAAAAACTCCTTCCCATCCCTCAAAAATTTCATGTAATGAAAAAAAATAAACAGGAAAATCAAATTATCCTTGATGATCCAAATGAACAATCCATTCCACTTACATTCCCACAAAGACTCTCTAAATCTAAGAAAAATTCTGATAATTATATTGATAATGAGATAATGGACACATTTAAAAAAGTTCATGTTAATATTCCATTATTGTATGCAGTCAAGAAAATTTCCTTTTATGCTAAATTTGTTAAAGAACATTGCACCCACAGACGAACGCTGAATGGGAATGAGAGAGTCAACTTGGAGAGGAATGTCTCAGCCTTGAATCAACCAGCAATTCCAACCAAATGCAAGGATCCTGGCATATTCACAATACAATGTACTATAGGAGATACTTTATTTTCCAATGCTAAGCTAGATTTAGGTGCTTCTATTAATGTAATGCCTCATGCCATGTATACTTATCTACAGGTTGGAGAGCTTCAACCAACCAGAATTGTCGTGCAACTTGAAAACCGGAGTACAATGCATCCAACCGGAGTGATTGAAGATGTCCATGTAAGAGTGAAGAATATCATCTTTCCTACATATTTCTAGATTCTTGAGATGGAAGATACCCAAACCCGAGGACATGCTCCTCTCATACTTGGGAGTACATTCCTTAAAATAGAAAAAGTGATCATCAAAGATCACAAAGGTACATTATCCATGGAATTCAGATGAGAAAGGGTAATTTTTAACATCCTTGAGGATATGAAATACCTCGTTGAAGAGCACTCCACTCTTCCTGTCTATTCGATGGATGTTCTCTCAAATGATTCACACACACACAATTCTCTCATAAACCCAAACTCTGATTCATTTTTGTTTTCTTCACCCTTTGATGATGTGAGTTTTGATTCATGTTTTGATTGTTGTGTAGGTTCTGAAAACTATAAATTTTGTTCATTAATTGATTAGTGTGTTCATTCTAAGGTACCCATGACCATCGATGATTCTGCAAATATCATTTCTATAGATTCTCTATCATTAGAGAATAAACCTGAGCAGATAGATAGTTTAATAGACCTCACTCCCACTTAATCCCCTCCCTCAATCCTAAAAACACTGGTGTTGGAACTTAAACAACTTTCTTCTAATTTTATATATGCATATCTTGAGGGTATTGAACAATTGCTCGTCATTATTGCCAATAACCTCTCTCCGCAAAAGGAATCGAAACTGCTCAAACTTTTGAGAGTGTAAAAAGGAAATAGGATGGACATTGGAACATATTCTTGGGATTAGCCCATATATTTTTATGCACAATATACATCTAGATGATGTGGTTATGCCTATAAGACAACCTCAATGCCGGTTGAATCTCACTCTCTATGAAGTGGTAAAATTGGAAGTCAGTAAATAACTTGCTACGGGGAACATTTTTCCTATTTCTGATAGTAAATGGGGTAGCCTAGTAAATATTGAGCCTAAAAAACGAGGAATTACAGTTGTGTCAAATGAAAGGAATTAATTGGTTCCAACATGTTTGCAAAACAGTTGGTGAGTCTGTATTGACTACCGTCCACTGAATCAAGCCATGCGAAAGGAACACATTCCATTACCTTTCATTGAACAAATGTTAGAACGATTGGTGGGTAATTCCCATTATTGTTTCCTTGATGGCTATTCATGTTATTTACAAATCCATATAGTCTATGAGGACCAATAAAAAACAACATTTACCTATCCATTCGACACATTTTCATACAGAAGGATGTCTTTCAGTCTATGTAATGCTCATGGTACTTTTCAAAGATGTATGTTGACTATTCTTTCTGAGTACCTTGAGAGTTGTATAGAAGTCATTATGGACAATTTCATGGTATATGGATCTTCATTTGATGATTTTTTTTAACAAATAGGTTCTGTCCTATGACACTACATTGAAGATGATATTGTTTTAAATTATGAGAAATGAAATTTTATGGTTGAGAGGGGGATAGTTCTTGGGAATGCCATTTCAAATAAGGGAATTCAAGTTTATAAATCTAATATTAAATAATTTCAACCCATCCATATCCAAAATGTGTTCATGAGGTTTGATAGTTCATGGGTCATGCAGGTTTTTTTCGTTGAATCTTTAAAGACATTAGTAAGATTGCACTTCTATTCTCCTAGTTATTGCAAAAATATTATGAGTTTTTGTTTGATAAAAATTGTGGGGATGCATTCAATTCACGGAAAAAGAGTCTCACATCACCTCCAATAATCTAACCACTAAGGTGGGATCTCCCCATCGAGCTTATGTGTGATGCCTCTAACTTTGTACTTAAGAAAATTTAATCATAAAGGGTTTAGAAGGCTCCTCATGTCATTGCATATGCCTCACGTACCCTTGACCATGCCCAAGAAAACTACACAACCAGTGAAAAGTAAATTCTTTCTATTGTGTTTTCCTTGGAAAAATTCCGTTAATATCTTATCGGGTTAAAAACATCGTATTATATGATCATGTTTCCCTTCGTTTCCTCCTAAATAAACCTGAAGCCAAGCCCCGCCTCATTTGTTGGATGATCCTCCTCCAAGAGTATGACATTGAGATTAGAGATAAGAGAGGAGTGTAGAATGTGGTCACTGACCACATTAGTAGAATTTCCCCACCATTAGACAATCACGTTGACTCACCACTACCCATTGGAGAATGCTTCCCTCATGAGAACCTTTGTGATGTTGTGGACCATACCACTAGTATGTGGACATTGTGAATTTTCTAGCAACATCTACGGTCCCCACTGATTTCTGCATTTCAAAAACCCAACGACATAAGCAAGATTCTCGTTGGTAAATTTGGGATGACCCATACTTGTAGAGAATTTGTAGTGACCATGTAGTTCTTCAGTGTGGCCCTGACCATGAGTTCACCTCTATTTTGACCTTCTTCCACACTTTAGCCTGTGGGGTCCACTTTGGCTCTCAACGTACAACTCGAAAGGTCCTTGACTCTGGACATTATTGGACACCATTTTATAGGTATTCCCATAGATTTTTCTAGTCATGTAGTTATTTCCAATTCACAGGGAATATCTCTAAGAGGAATGAAATTCCCCAACAACCCATGTTATTTTGTGAGATCTTTGATGCATGGGGAATTGACCTCATGGGGCCTTTTCCAAATTCATTTTTCTTTGTGTACATATTATTGGCTATTGAATATATATATAAATGGGTGGACTCAAAGGCCACCAGGACAGATGACTCTCAAGTGGTTGTTGATTTTGTGAGGTCCCAAATTTTTAGTAGGTTTGGTTTCCCTAGATTCATCATTAGTGATCAGGGTTCACATTTTTTCAATCACAACATGAAAATTTTGCTTCGTAAGTATGTGGTTGTTCATACATTCTCTACATCATAACACCCCCAAACTAACGAAAAAGTAGAAATCTCAAATCGAGAAGTTAAGAGAATCATGGAAAAAACGGTACAACCCAATAAGAATGATTGGAGTTTACACTTGGATGATGCACTTTGGGAGTACCGTACAACTTTTAAAACCCCAATCAGAATTTCACCATAAATAATTGTGTTTATAAATTCTTTTCACCTCCCAGTGGAGGTAGAACACCATGAATATGGGGCTGTTAAATAATGTAATATGAGCCTTTCAAATGTAGGTGAGAAAAGAAATATGCATATTCAAGAGTTGGAAGAAATTTGACTTGATGCATATGAGAACTCCCAGATCTATAAAGAGAAAACAAAGACTATTATTGAGAGCATGATTCACATGTGTAAGTTTCATATTGGAGAGATGGTCCTCATATACAATTCCATGATTTAGCTCCACCCAAGTAAGCTTTGTTCCCGATTGATAGGTCCTTATACTGTTACTAATGTTTACCATTTTTGGGTAATAGAGATTTTTCATGTGAATAGTGGATGATGTCTTACCACAAATGGGCATAGACTTAAACACTTCTACGAGGATTTTTCGAAGAATCAAGTGGAGGAAATCCACCTTCTTGACGCATCATACCATTAAAACACACCAGGTATTATCCTACCTTCTCACATTCTCAATTATTTATGTGAGGAAACATCACATTCAAGGTGTGGGGGTGGATACTTTCATATGTTAGTTAGTAATTTTCATCATTTTCTCCTTTTTTCTTTTTTTCCCTTCTTTATGGTTTTATCATTTTTACCCATCAATAATTTCGAAGATCCATGATTTGGTTACCATGAAGGGTGGAAAGATAAAATACTATAACGAAGGATAAAAAGAATATTTGTATGACTTTAACATTAGGGAGTGATTTTATTTTTAGTGAATTGGTTTTCTGTCAATGATATAAATGGTTGTCTCTATGTGAAACCTTTGAGATGATTGATGCCCCTTGTGTGAGTAGTTTTTAGGAAAACATTGTCACTAGTATCTCAAATAATTTTTTAACCAAACCACAAAGTGTGAATATTTCATACTTAATATAAAGTAAATATATGTTATGTTAATATTTTTCATCATTAAATGTTATTTCCATACATTCGTTCCTTATCTGATTTGTTTCATCATTGTACTAGATTGACCTATGCTTGTGTACCTAATGTTCGACTATTGTACGCCCTAAAAAACAATGTTTGTGTTTTTGTCAGGTAAAAAACCACTCCTCCTCAACCTTTGTCTTATTATAACTATTACAATTAGTTGTCATGAGGAGATCAAACAAGGGTTGAGAGATGAGTGTGATATTTGTTCCAAATGAATCTTTTTATAAAAAAAGAGGGGTGTGATGAAATGTGCAACATATGGGGATATATGGTAAGGAGCTTATGGTTTGACTTTTTTGAATGCTAATGTGAGTGGGTCTTGAAATATGATTGCGAAGAATGTAGGGTTGGTTCGGTGGACAAATCATTTAAGCTGAAAAATGTTAAAATACCCTATATTAATTGGATAGAAAGTGGAATGAATATCATGGAAGGGTTTTCACACACACACATGGAGAGTTAGTGTCATGGTTAAATTCTGAATTCCTTGCTCAATTTGGTATCATGAATCTTTTTTAATTTCACTATGATATGATTTATTTGACATCTTTTTCTATTTTAAATAAGAAGAACTCCTTTGTGTGGTTCATGCATTGATCACATTACGTTAATTAAAATTTCCTCAAATGTTAAATATTCATCATTTTTGGAATATATATATGAATCATTTTATTTGGATATGTGACTTTTCCTAGGAGTGAAAATGTCTCGGTGTGGGGGTGTAATCATACCACGATTCACTGTTTTATTCCGCCCTTCCACTTTTGTTTTGAACTTGTTTTTTAATGACCATTCCAAATATAATAATAAATCTCACTTTATGTTTGAATCAATTAATTAGTCTTAATAAATATTATAGTGGGCAATGTTAATTTTTTTTATTATTTCAATGTAGGAGGAGATGATATGGAGGGCCCTTGATGAAGTGGAAGAAAAATGGGCCAAAATTGCATGGATCCATGAAGACATGTCCACTGTTGTGATTATATAAATACTTTCATGCATAAAATTGGGCTAATATTTTGTTAAATTGTACAAAATATAATTGGATACAACACTTATGATGTAATCCAAGTCTAATGCATCCGTCAAGGGGCCAAACCGAATTGATCTGTCCAAGGAATCAAATCTGCACCAAGTCAAATGTGTTGTTCTTTAATCTGTGCATATATCCAGATCCTCATGTCCAATTAATGGCACACGTTTAGTAAAGATATTCAGGAAGTGGGTAAAAAACTTTCATGTTTTTTCAAAATGGATATTCGGGTGTTTATTGGTCGAAACATGTGGTACAAGTGGGTTGATGAAATTTGTGTGCCAAAACCACCTTCCAATTTTCCTATAAAATGGATCCTTGGGATCCCCATTTAGAAGTTAGTCCAAGAGGCAAGTTTCTGCCATTTTGGAGTCCCCATAGAGTCTTCTAAACATCCCTTGATGTTCTGGGTGCTATAGGATGTTCTCCCCCAACATCTTTCTCTTCCTCCTCTCCCATGGGTTTCAAAACCCCTTGTGATCACCCAGGGAGGAATGTGATGTAATCTCAAGCTTAATTTTTGTATTCTATTGAATGATATTTTTAATTCCAGGTTGTATGTTGTTTTTATTCATCATATATTTTAATTTTATTGAGCTATGTACTGGTATGTCATGATCAACTAATATGATCATGTTTGGGGGTACCCATTCATGTGATGTTTCACACACCGTTCACCACTTTCTTTTTCCCCCATTCAATTGTGGTTTTTGTGTGGGTCATATTGGTCAATTGAACACACATAAGCACTATCAAATACATATACATTTATGTCATGGTATCACATGGAAATAACATACAAACTTGGATAGTGCATCAAGTTCTTCATGTGTTGCCTTGGTGATTTTCAGTTATGAAGTCAAACACAAATCACCCAATCATCGGCGGTGCCCAGTGAATCATTGTATGTTTTCAATTGAAACCGAGGATGTATCCTAGTATAAAATTAGTAACATTATGGTTCTAGGTGATAAAAACCAGGTATTAAAATATCATAATCCTATATCATGAAGCAATAAAGGATAAACATCATGAGAGTACCCCGGGTTGATCACGATTAATTAATTATGTTAATCTCTACATTGTTTTATCAAATTCGTTTTCTATTTTCAACTTTAATCATCAAACCCCCATGTTTTACAAAACCTCATTCACCTTCTAATATAATAATCAAAACCCTATTTTAAAATTAATTTTCTAAGGCTCCGTCGAGAGATGTCCTAGGGTTGCTGCTATACTGCAACAATTCTAGTCAAAATTAAACATCTAATTTGTTGAACTCGACAATGCAATTAGATACTATGTAAATGTATGTACATATAATATGTGTTTTTACTCTATATATTATTTCTCATTTCTCTAAAAAAAGTTCTAAAATTGCTTTAAAAATCAAATAAAATAAATTCTTGTCTAAATTTAGTAGAAAAGGCATAATTTATAATGACATGTCCTTATAGTTGTTATCTGAGCATAGTTAACATAAAATTTGGGGTTATGATAATTTTTATAGAATACAATAAATTATTTTTACAGTATTTTTATGTTTAATTGATATATAATTTTATTATCACAATGGTTATTTGTTTAAATTATGTCTATTTATAATGGTTTTAATTGAAGAAATAGTGAAGCTAAATTTTGAAGGCACTGAGAGAATGATATCCTCCCAGATCGAAAACCAAAATTGTTGTGAATTATAAAAAGAATATTTTATTGTAATATCTTAGTTAAAAAATGCTATAAATGGAGTTTTCATCCATACATGGGAAAATATAGATATATAAAAATGAAACATGATGATAATGTAATAGTTTATGAGGCAACACCCTACTGAATTTAGTATTACTTATGACCCAGTTGTAGATGAAGGGTCTATAAAATTCCATGAAAAAATATTTGATGTCACTGGGTGTTCTGATAATTGACCTGTTATTCTTGATATTTATTATTTTGAATATGAAGTTGACCAATGATTTGTAATGGTAAAAAATATCATGGAAAGAGAATATAATTATTCCCTATATTGGAATTAATTTAAAAAACTCATTGATTTTTTTATAAGGTTGTTCGACATAGGATGGAAAAGAAATTCCATCAATTGAAATAATAAGAGTATGATTTTGTGTTCATGTAAAAATGAAACATCACAATATTAAAAAAGGAATAGTCTAAATTTTATTCAGAATTATTATAGTAAGATGAATAAATTATTTACTCAGTCATGAAGCCAATATGTCAAAGGTAAATGTCTTCCAGTCTGTTAAAATGTCATGAAGAAATTGTTTAATGTGGTGATATGTTATAAATGGTGTTTCATTAAGATCATGTTTACTTTGAAAAAAAATTCTGAGAAAAGGTTCATATGACATACAACATGTAAGAATCAATCAATTAAATATGGAGGTAAGGAAATATAGAATCTAGTTTTTGGAAATTGTTGAGGAACGAACTGTAGGGAATTCTTTAACAAGTCAGGAAAACACATTCGGTGTGGTATGTTTGGACTTATGAACAATGATTTAAATGAGAAATAATATAGTTCTTGAAATTTCATTTTGGATAAGAAAACTATAAATTGATTGAAATGTGGTGAGATAGGCAATTATGCACATACCAACCTAAAGAAGGATATTCATGAAAAAATTATCTTGATAATAAGAATAATTGTGTGGTTATATCGTTTTTGAATAAATAAGATGATTTATTTTCATCCAATGAATTGGTATCAGTTACATTTTTTATTGATTCAGATTATGATAATGTCTTGATAGATACATGGTATACACATTCCTTTATTTCTAAGAAATTTTACAGTAAATTGGATATTTCACATCTAGTGATAGAACCAGAATTTATAGTAAAAACACGTGATGGAAAAGTATTAAGGTAAAAAAAAATTATAAATTTTTTTTTATAGTGTGTGAAAGGATGTTACATGAAAATATTATTGTCTTTCACTAGGTAGAGCATGATTTTATTTTGGTTATATATTGGCTTTTTGTTTTAGAAGATATGATTGATTATTGTGCTAAAGATTTTTATTAGAATGAATGTCATTTCGTATAAAATAATTGACCCATATAATTGATATCATACCTGGAAGCTATGAAAATGATAATTTATGGAAATGGATGTTATCTTCCACATATTGTTGAAAATAAGGGATATAATTAGATTAATGATGTTCCAATGTTAGATGAATACCTAAATTATTTTATTGATGTGTTTCCCAGTGATATACATAATCCTTATGTTGAATTTACAATTGAATTAGTTCATGTACAAATCCAATTTCAAATCCATTTTTATGAATAGATCATGTGTAACTTCTATGACTGAAAAATAAGTTTCAATAATTTCCTAATAAAGTTTTCATTCATACTAATACCTCACCAATGCGAGCTACTGTTTTATTTTTTAAAAACAAATATAGTTCCATGAGGATTTGAATTGACTCTATAAATTTATATAATATTACTATAATAAATAATTAGATGATTCATCATATAAATTACTAGTTTGATCAACTCTAGGGGGATCTATCTTTTTCCCAGATTATCTTGAGATCTGGGTACCATTAGCTAAAGGTGAAGACGGTGAAATTTTTAAAAAAACATTCCATAATATATATGGGTCTTATGAGTTTTTTTATTTCCTTTGGTAGGAAAAATACCCTGTTATATTTGTGGATCCTATGAATAGTATATTCCATTAATATTTGTGTAATATTTTGGTTGTTTTTAGTAGTGTTATTTTTTTAATAACATGTGATGATCATGAAGAATATCTAAGTATTATTCAGAAATCCCCCAAATCAAATAATTTATATGGGAAATTTTGAAAATTTTCTTTATCATGAAAATAGATTTGTTTCCTTGGAAACATTATTAATAAATATGGCATAACAACTGATCCCTCCAAAAAATAAAAGTCCTTGATGAAATTACAAGACATAAAAATGTTACTCATATTTGAATTTCTGTTGGATTATAGGGGTACTGCCTTTGGATTAATAGAAACACATTATGATTATCTACACCACTAGCTAAGTCAACATAAAAATGAGTTAAATTCATATAAAAAAATATTTGTGTGATTATTTTAAGGAATTAAAAATAATATTAGTGGATTCTCTAGCTTTCTTCATTATCCCAAGGAATGATGATTTTTTCATTTAGAGTGATGACTCATTGAAGGGACAAGGTAACATATGATGAAAAATTATTTGTTTATTATATATGTATCAATAGACATTAAAATTCGTAATAGAAATTGTCATAATCATGATATAGAATTAGATACCATAGTTTTTCTACTATAATTTCGGAGACACAATTTATTTTGATCAATGTGTAAAATATATACTAAGAAGTCATGTTTAGTGTTTATATTTTCTAAAAAATAATTGAACCTATGACATAGAAGGATGTTGGATCTAATAAATAAATCTGATAGAATGATCAATTAAAATAATAGAAAAGTAAACCTTATTTCGGATTTATTGAGTTAAAAAATCATGCATCCTTGTCCATGATACATGTTGAACATGTCCCTTTAATTAATGATTTTACGAATTTTCTCTTAGATGATGCGGGTCCAGGAAATTCCTTGTTTCTATTTCAGCTTTTTGGGAAGTAATCATTGTAATAAATATTATGCAAACATAGAAGGAATACGTTGTGTTTTCAAAAAGGCTATAATTGTTTATTATGAGAAAGTTACCTAAATTTAATTTTAATGGATATCATGTCTTGAGATATGTAAATACATTATGTGTGCCTTATGAAACCGATATGAAGCAATAATTGTTATGTGAAGATTATAGATCTCTAATTTCTATTCATCATAGTAGTATGAAGATGTACATATATCTTGGAGATTATTAATGGTATGATGGAATGAAAATATATAGTGTTGACTTTACCATTATTTTATTACATATCAATATGTTAATGTTTAATGAAAATTAATATAGGGGATGCTTCATCCATTTCTATTACTATAGTGGTAATAAAAAAATATATCCATTGATTTCAAGATGATACTACCTGATACTTTTTGAAGAAATAATGCAATATATGATATTGTTGATAAACATGAAAAAAATATTTTTTTACCAAATTCAAGATAGTTTGTGTTTATATAAAATTTAATGATTTTTTAATAAAGTGGTTGTCATGTTACCTGGACTTCCTATATCCATTTCTTCTAAACATGATCCTAGCTTCACATATATCATTTTGATGACTCTTTAGAAGTTATTAGGAACTAAATTAAGTCCCAACACTTATTTTAATCCTCAATCTGATGGAAAATCAAGAGGGAAATTCATAAATTGGAGGATACTCCAGGTGCTTGTTCATTGGATTACCAAGGATTTTTTATCTTCATATTTCATTATTCGATTTTTTTTATATTAAATGTTTTTATTCAATATATTGATGGATCCTTCTGAAGTATTATTTTGAAATCATTGTTGAACTTCATCATCATGGGATGAAGTGCATGAATGGAAGTTAATGGGACCATAATCGGTAATGTAAGTTGATGAGATGTGAAAATTATTTACAAATAGGAGAGGTAAAATTATAGAATGTAGGAATGTTATGGAGATGACCTGATGGAAGACCATTCATTTGAGGTAGGTGATCATGTTTTCCATAAAATATCACAATGAAAAATAATGATGCTTTGTTTTGTAAGAAGGGAAATTTAAGACCATGATTTGACGGAACTTTTGAAATACTGAATAATGTTGGAATAATTTCCTTTCGAGTATCCTATCCTATGAATTTATTCAAGTTACACAATGTTTTTCATGTTACAATTTTAAGACATTATGATCCAGATTCATAACCTGTTTTCATCTTGATGGTAGTTCAGTTCATCGAAAAAATATCATATGATGAAAATCCCATACCTATTCCTACTAATTGAGATAAATAATTGAGGAACAATGTAAATTAATGGGTTATGGTTTTATTGAGTTAAATGGTTTAAGAAGAAGCCTGAGAATCTAAAAACAATATGAGTGAAAGGTATCACTATTGGTTTAATAAGTGAATAAAATATGAGGATGGAATTTCCCATAGTGGGGAATAATGAAAAAAAGTTTTTACTGATAGAATATTTTTTTCCCATGTATGTAATTATTGTTGAATTAAATTGTTAAATTCAGTAATAGATGTATTTTTTAAAATAAATATTTTTGTTAAAATAATTTCTTTTCTAGTATAAATTAAAATATTAAATTTAAATTTATATAATTTTAATTTGAAAGAATTGATTTTAAATTTGAATTAATCATCCAAGAATTAAATTAATTTGGAATTTTTAAAATTATTCAAAAGAAAAATTTTGTGAGAATAGTAAAAAAATATTGTTTTTTATGAAATACAGTATATTGTGTGGTATCATGAAAGAATAAATATGATATATAATTTATTAAAATTATATAGTCACTAAAATTTTAATATTATAATATAAATATTATTCAAAAATCATTAAGAAATGACAAATTATAATTTATTTTTTATAAATATAAAAAATTATTTTTACCGATGTAGTACGTGCTCGGTTTTTGAAAATTCAGATTTGGTTTCATATTGATTATAATTGTGTTCAAAAAAATATTTTTTTAAAAAAAACTATTAATTATTATGCATAAATGTTTTTTAAAATTATATTTTATAATTTTCAGTGTTTTATAACATTAATCTTATACAAATTCTTATGCAATGACTTCACGATGAAAGAAAAGTAAAATTAATGAAATATAGAAGTTTTCTTAAAAAGGATGTGAGTAAATATACAAATTGAATTAATATAAAATATTCTATTGAACTAAATATATTTATATTTATTATATTAATTTATTTCAGTTTTTATATATGATATATTTACCTTTAATGGTTGTGTAACACTGACTTGGTGCATATGTTAGGAGAAGAAAAACCTATAAAATGATTTTAATTAAAATTATAGGAACCATTAATTGACCATTTAATTTTCCTAAATGTATTTGTATGACTGTTTTTACTATAATCATCATTTTTTTAATTTAGGACCATTTGGATCCACATAGCATTCACAATTTCCCTTATTGTTTTTTATTTAAAAGACAGTCAAGCAGTTAACTCTATGGTTGTTAATTAGTATAATGTTTTCATTATATGGTTTCAGAGATGAGATAATAAAAAATAGTATTTCTATATATAATATAATAATTTAAATTATGACTATTTATATTTCATTTTTTAGGAAAATTAAATACATTAAATACAAGAACAACATTGATCATGTAATTATTAATTTATTAGAAAAATAAAATAAATGATATTATAAATATAAAAATAAATATATTTTTATATTTATAAGGAGATATGAAAACTGTATAGATAAATATGACATGTATATGATATGATGAAATATTTTTATTGAAATTTAATTTTTTTTGGGTGTATTTAATGTCATTGTAATGAATAGTATTAAATTTCACAATAATGATATTTTAGGAATAATTTTTATTTAAATTCATAAAAAAATTATATTTTAAATAATGAAAAATGGGATAATATTTAAAAAATGGAAATACCATGGGGATTTAATTGATATTTGGATTTCGTTGGATTTATAATATACTGCGTATATTCATATATTTTATGAAATTCAAAAAGTGCCCCTCACATCAATTATATAAGGGTACTCCTTCATTCATTTATTTTCAACACCTTGATCCTACATTAGTATCTATAATCTACCAAATTATATTATCCAATTACCTATACATATTATAAATGTTATGTTCTCTCCAAAAAACAATTTCCAAGTTTCATATGGTATTCTCTAAGGATGTGATATTTTGGAAGAAATTTTCTCAAACCAGATCCTTTAATTTATTTATTTTCTTCGATTATTTTTCTCACCACCTTCATCCATAAAAGAATAATACTTCAATTATCATTTACATACTATAATTTTAAATTTATAAAATGATATAATTATTCTACCACTTTTCTTATCACCTCTTTTTAGAGAAAATAAAAACAATTCCCAATTTATAGCATTTAAACATCTCCATGGATAATGAGTTTTTGTTTTTACACTACCAGATAAAATATTGGTCATAAAACTATTATTATGGATAAATAATATTTAAATAATTAAATTATATCTTCAACTATGAAATGGAACTAAAATATATTCAGGATATTTAATAGAATGAATCTAATTTGGGATGTTTGAAAAAATCTCTATAAAAACTAAACAATTACAAACAATTTTTTATCAGAAATAGCATCCTCATGTAAGAAATAAAAATGATATATGGGGATATTTAAAAAAATTATTATAATATATACTATATTATAACACCAATAGAGTACTAATAGCTTTTCAATGGAAAATTAATAAATATACACAAGTTAACAATGCAAGGATCCATAAAATGAATGCTCATCGAATGCTGAAATTGATGTTTTTAACTCATCAATATAGAACTAAATGAACATAATTAAATTATATTTTATAAAATATATGATTAAGAAGTTATAAATTATGTAATTTGGTAATATAATCTAATTATACACGATGTTATGTAAAAGTGTAGAACACATTCAGACATATGTAAGGGACTTCCCATTTAAATTCCTCTTTAATGTATCTATTTACAATATTACAAAGGAATGTTTTTTACGGTCTGAGAATAAATTCATGATTTCATGAATAATTAATGTTTCAATGACTCTATCACAATATTACATAGTTAATTTCAATGAAAAAGTTTTCATTTTTATTTTCCACTATTCTTTTAAAAGAATTTATTTTACTCATGGAATAGTTTTTATGATGCTAGTATTCATTTTTCTGACTATGTTTTGGTTCATAAGAATTATTTATGATGATTATTGCTTCTATTATAAACCAAATATATGTGGGTATGTAATATCCCTCCAATGGATTTGGTATTTTTTCATTTTATTATAATTGTTATTCCATGTGTAGTTGTGATGGTTACATCCAAGTATAACTTCAAGGGTTATTTTTTGACAGCCATAAGGGTAAAAAATTATAGGTTTGAAGTTAGGGTTAAAATATTAATTATGTTTTTTATTAAAATTATTCTACAAGTTAAATAAATGTGTTTTTATGATTTCAATGTTTCATGTATACGTCATGGTTTCAAAAAGTATATGATTCTTTTAATGGTGATAAGGATATCTTTGAGAAAATGAATTAATATTCTTATAAGTATTCATTTAGTAATGGTTTATTTCCTTATTATTACTATCTATACTAAAATATTTGTTCTCAACACAATTTTTAAATTTTTTTAATGGGGTTTAATTATGGGAATGCTTAAATAAGAATCCATGATTAATGTTGTAAATATTTTTATGAAAATAAATCTTGTTTTATATTAAATACTTCTATTTCCTGGGAAAAATGGATACTATGTCTATGTTCCAACTTATTGTGTATAAAATTACAATGAAAAGCTATTTCCTTATTCTATTAAACACTAAACCTAAATTATATATTGGTATCAAATAATATTACTTCAAGTATAAATTCACCATAATACATGACATATATGGTTGGGTTTTTATATTATGTTTCTGATACAACATAATTGTATGATGGGGCACTCCCAACTCTTCATTTTCGTCATGATCAATGATTAATACATGGTTTACATATAATTAAATGAGGAGATCAAAATATTATAATATATTAATATTTAAAATATAAAATCTTTATAACAAAATATAAATATCAACGCATATTTTTTATAATTAATTTACACAATTAAAAATTAACTTGAAAGGAATTATTTCTTCATTTATGGACCTGACAAAGTCTCTATATCATACCATAATTTAATTATAGTAATAAAGAATATATTTTTTATAGTGGTGATACAAATATTTCATTTTATCTTTCAATCATTTTTATATAAATATATAGGTCATATGAGGAAAAATCTTAATGCTCGCATTATTTTCCTTTGATTGTCTTGAGAATCACTTCACGGAAGAGTTCTCTACGATCTCCCAATATTTGATAGTGGTGGTGGAGTAGGAATTATACCCACTCATGGGAAAATTATTTTAGAGTGAGATCATTTGGGGTTTTTGGGGAATTTCACTAGATATTACAGAGCATATAAGATGAATTATATCTCTTAAGAGAATAATACAATAGGGTTTCTATTCTGATGGGGTTAGACAAAAAATTTCCACACTCACCCTTATAATTTTAACGATATATTTGAAACACCTGATCTATTATAATAATAATTATATTATTATTTCTTGAGATTCACCAAGAAATGAAATAAATTAAAAAAATATTGAAATAACATTCAAAATATAATAATGATCCCCAAACTATTAAACTCTGTCAACTATTCCTGATTAATATTTATTATTATTTGAATAATAAATATTTATTAAATATATACATGTCACTATATTATTATTCAATGAATAAATAAATATTATATTCCAAAAATATCCAATAATTATTTAAGAAATATTAGGTTCACAAAACATTCTCTTTAATAACTCGTGACAAAATATATTTTATCGAGAACAGATGAATAATTATTAATTGATATGAAGAAATAATACTTATTACACTATTTAAATAAAAAAAATAAAATATTATTTATATATTATTCTCAATACACATAATATGTTACCCTCTAGGCCTCTATCTTAGTGGTATTTAGAAAAAAAACCGAAACTCCAAGGGTAGAATCTAGAAACATGATGAGGAAATCATAGATAAAGATGATAATTCCACAATGAAATTATAACTCTTACATATTCTTACTGTGTGATATAATCCATTTTTCTTAATATATCTAATAAAGTATGTTTCATGCTAGTGACATCAACACATGTGCTTAAATTAATTTTTTTTTAATTTTTATAAATTGAACATTCTTATATAAAACAATGTAATTTATTTTATTTAGGTTATTTCACTTCTATAATTTTTTCTAACATATCAACTTCTGTTAAGGAAAATTTTGGAAAAATAATTCTTTAATTATTCATTAATGAAATATTACTCATGATTCAAACAATATATCCCCCCACACCTTAAAAATATGCCAAAATAATTTTCATTAATACATTAATGTACATGAATTATAATGCCCATTAATCATCGTAATAAATTTTATGGATCAATACACACAACCAAAGCTATGAAAATATAATGACACATATAAAATGGATTTTATACTGGTGGGTATCATTATTATTATATCATACACTGGATATTACCAAGGGAATAAACAATTTGAAGGTTCTATGATGTCCTATGAATCTCTACCCATGATAGCCTATAACATAATTTTCCATAAAAAATAATTCCATCTAGTTATGAATATTTTATTTAATAATTCAATCTTGAATCATCTCGGTTCTCATAATAATGGGTAACTGTTGTAAAATTTTAGTGTTCCAACCACTCTTAGAACAATATCACATAGTATGTTACAGAAAATAATAACCATGATTTTATTTTTTTTAATAGTATTAAAAAGAAATAAACTATGTTATTATAGAGTATAAATTAGTTGGTTCTGGGGAACCAAATCTAATAGAAACCCTATCGGAAAAGTTCCATTATGCAATAACCATAATCCTTATATCTCACACACTATACATATTCTGCTTCTATAATATGCCTTTAGTCAAGGGGTATACAAAATTTTATTTACTGGAAACTCTATTTTCTATGACATCCACCTAGAAGATAAATCACCCTTGATTTGATACTTCTGAATGATATTCATTGTTTGTTGGTGTGACCTTGTCTCTTTATAGGGAACCACTGTTATAGTATTATCATTACATTATGATATATTTTTACCCCTAGTTTCCACATCAAGATTTATAAAATGATTCATGTCCATTTGGATTCCCTAGCTACATCAAAAAATGTGACGTACTCGAAATCAATTATAACTACGTACTTTGAACTCTTCCAACTGAAAGATACTTATTTTAGATATAAAACATGTCATTACTTCTACATAGGAAAAATATGATCTAGTTTACAACTAGTATCAATATAAATCATTATGACTATATCATTTTCTCCTCTATAATTAAAAAACATATCCAATGTTATTCTCTAAATTATGAGGATAACCATAACACAACACCAATTCAATTATTCTAGATCATTTTTACAAATTCTTTTCATGTTCAATTGATTAGAATTATCCTGACCAATACATAACATGGAATACATGATTGATCATATTTATGAAGTGTATGTGATCATACTCATTCGACCATTATCTTATTGTGTCTAATGAACTATTTTAAAATAATGATTTTTACCATGTGACCCTAGAATGAATCCACACATGGAATGTTCCACAAAAAAATTATTTTGTATTTGGTAAAATTATGTACATTGAATTATCCCAACTAGCCTCTATAATTTATCATGAATGAAGATGATCCCTATAATATTAATTTCTTAAACAGCATCATTCATGGATAAGAACATGTCTATAGTCTTTGTAACAAACATTAATATTGAAAATTTATATACAATAAGTAATATGTCATGTACATATGCTTCAAGGATAGTGATCAAATTCACACTACATTATATGTAATCCTAAGGAACAAATCCATTATAAATTAAAAATAATTATTATATTGCTTCATGGAATCAAATGTTTGATGACCTAGATTTCATCCTTAATCGTTAAATTGATCATTACAACATTCATATCTTTTTTAGAATCACATAGATTCAAAAACCATTTTAGTTGCATTATTGATACATCTTCATCATGGTTCCCATTATAGAATGTAGTTTTGACATCCATATTCCAAATTTCATTGTCACGGTATGTTTCAATAACAAGAATAATTTAGATCGATATAAACATGAATATTGATGAATATGTTTCATATTACTCAGTTCCATGTTAATGATTAAACCCTTTAGAAACTATACTTTCATTATAGATATTTAATTGAACATCCATGTATTTTTTATCCTAAATATTATTTTTTACCCTACATGAATTACAACAAATTGTGCACATACTATAACACAAACATGATTCTAATACATTGAATCGATTTTAGAATTCATGGAATCATGGTATCAAGACACTTCTAAGCTCCCTATTACATCATTAAAGGAGATTTCATCATAATTTAATCAAATATGAGTTATCACATTAGTAAATAGAAACCAATATCTCTCTGGTTATCTTACATATCAACTAAACCTATACATTAATTGTATTTCAGGAACTACATATTCCATAAGGACATATGAAATATATTTATATAATAACTCTTGTGTTTCTTGAGCATCAGCATCGACATAGTTAATCCTTATCGCAATATCCTTCTTGAAGACGTGATCCCTCCCAAGAAAGATTGATACTCTTTCCAAAATCACATTATTTTCTGAGGAGTTATATATATAGTATCTGTTTTTTCCTTAGAATACCTGATAAAGATACACTTTGATAGAGGGGGTGAAATTTTGTTTCCTAAGATGGCCATTTCATATGCGTCACATCCCAATATATGTATATGAAACACTGTGTAAATCATTACAGTTCATTACTATATAGGAATACAATTTTCATCTTTTTATGGTACTTAGGTTAATGTACAATCAACATTTTTTAATATATATCCCCAAAAATTACAATGGATTATCTTCATGACTCATCATCAACCTTCCATTGTGTAAATGTGCATTGTTAATTCATTAACTAAATCTATTCCAGTATGGTATTTATGGTGGAGTGAGTTGAGATATAATCTAAGACATTTGTGGGGATTTGATCTACTCTTTGTTAAGATACTCACCACCTCAATCCAAAAAAATTAATTTATCTTACAACCATGTTAATTCTCTACGTTATTCATGAATTCTTTTTTCTTCTCAAATGACTCAAACAAAAACTTCATCAATTATACATATCCTTATCTAGTAATTTCATCATTTAATGTTATGAATAGTGAATACCCACCTCTATGTTCAACTAGAAATTGTTCACACACATTATTGTGTAGCGATTCTAAAATCCTGTGGCCCATTCACAATAACCACTGAATGCTGGGTTTTTTTAATTTTTTCATGTAAACATGCATGAGATATTTCATGTTATATGACTAAAAATAGTCTAAATAGACCTATTAATAGATCTATTTTTAAATACATTATGTTTATATGTTGAGTATGGTGATTCCATAGTTAGGTGTTAAATGAGTCATGTGAACATTGCAACACTGATATGTTTTTATGAAATATTTTCCTTAAATAAATTTATCCCTTTAATAGAATGTATTACATGAAATCGTGAGGTTTAAATGAACCACAAGATGATATTGGTATAAAATTACTATTATAAACTAGATGTTATGATAGAATGACTAAATAAAACTAAATTATGAAAATCTAAGTTTAATTCCTTGGCTACCAATTATATGTATAAAATATCAACCAATTATATGTAACTAAAAACTTTTTATTTTTATATTAATAAATTAAGTTACATAAAATTATAAAATAAAATCAATGAAAAATAAATATTATATATTTGATAAAATATATTTTTTTGTATTCATTCAGTATATATTTTAGTCATAGGGTATGTATAAACCCTAATTTATGTATTAACCCCTATCTTTTTTAAAAGACTAATTTATTTCAAAATCCTTATAAATAAATATTTCTACACATTAATAATTTTCATATGATATCATAAACATATTCTTTTTAATTAATATATAAAAATTTTCTCTTGATGATGTTTTTTATATTTTTTCTAATAACTTTCTTGTTTTTTTGAATTGTAGCAATATACTAAATTTTAATTGAAAAAAAATTTTATCATCAAAATAATTTATATCGATAAAGTATATTATTGAATGGTTTGAATGTATAAATAGTTTATATTTTTATTACATAATATAATGTAGGTGTTTGAAATTAATTTTATGTTGAATTTCGATGTTAGATTTTTCAATGTTTTAACTTTTAAAACATTTTATCTCATTATGACAATGAGATTAAATTTAAATTAATTACATCAACATATATGTTTTGAATTTTGAAAAATGGATTCCATATTTGGAATCAGTAGGTACAAATATTTTGAATATATTTTTTTAATTTTTGGGAATTATAAATAGTATATTTGTTAATCATTTATTAATATGATCAATTGGAAAATAAAGCAATTGTGGTTAAAAATAATACTATAAAATTACTATAACACTTTTACTAATATGATTAGATGATTTTAGTTCGGCCTAAATCATCCTTGGTTCAAAATGGTATCCTTTTTACACCAGATGGATGAGATTAAGACATCTAATTTATTTTATTTTAAGAATAGAAAAATATGTCTTACTCAAATTTAAATAACTATATAATTTTTAATACATGTTTATAAAAAAGATAAATTTGATAATAAATAATATATTGAAGTATTTTTTTTAATCATGGTAATTTATTTTTAATTTTTAGGAAATAAATAATTATATTAAATGATTCTACCTTAAGGATGGATAAATTACCTAATTGATGAGAAATAAATACAATTATTTTTATAAAAATGTTAATAACCCACAAAATACCCAAAGATTGACCAACTTTTATTAGTTGGGTGTATCTTTACCATATTCATAGAAGGGTAGAGTTATTGACTATTTGGATCCATATAAAAAAATTTAATGGCACTTGTAATATTTTATTTAATGTGATGTTAAATAAGTCACATTGAAATTTTAATAAATATATAATTTTTAATTCAATATTTTCTTGAAGATTTATTTTAGTAAAAATATTCCTCTATAAGCTAGAATAATTATATTTATTATGGTATTTTATTTTTAATTTTTAACCAAGAAATATGTATATTAATTAATTATAGAAAACTAGTGTTGTGATTATATTAATAATATATATATCAAATTATTATTTGTTAATTATTAAAATATTTATATTTTGGGATAATAAATCTATCCAATGAATTTTATTTGTGACCATAACTTCTTATAAATATAATAAAATGTTTTTTTGTAAGTTAACTTGTTATATTTATATTTTTAATAATCATTTATTTGTATACTATGAAAATTGACCATATTGATTATTTATCAAAAAAAATGTATTATTAAATAATTTAAAAAGTATACTTTTTTAAAATATATATATCATATATATTATGAAATCGATAAAAATGATATAACATATTCATTTATGTTCTAATTAAAATCATAGAAGTAAATAATTCACCCTTTTAATATTGAAATATTTGTTATCATAGTTAATAATTAATTTGAATGTCTAACTATCTAGGGAAACTGAAGAAGACTCTTGAATTCAGGTTCATTAGATGGATTCCCCAAATCCCTCTTAGCATTAATGTTAATATTGATGGTGGTTCTTCTAGATCGCCTCGACCTTCAGAATTTGGAGGTTATTTCTGCACTTATCATGGTATTATAAACTGTTGCTTCCACCACTTTATTGGACAAGGTACTACGTATGAAGTCGAAAATTGGGTTATTATCTATGCAATCAAATATGCTCCTTATCAAAAATGGTCACCCTTATGGATTGAATCAGACTCAACACTTTTTGTGAAGGTTTTTGGAACAAATACTAGATATGTGACTTACGGACTCCTTCCTCATTGGATCATCTGTCTTACTCAGGCCAATCACCATCAGAGCTTTGTATCTCATGTTTACAGGGAGGAAAACCCGATAGTGGATGCCCTCTCGATGAGGGCAATTAAGGAGTTGTGAACGATGCGGTCGTTCAGGATCCCTGACTTATGTGTTAGCACAGTTGATGATGATATGTGGGGAATTACATATTCTTGCTCTTGTAATACCCCATGTAAGTCCTAAAATTCTTGTACTTTACATTTTATTTAATAAATTTTGGTTCAACTTTCCCACACCCTGGATCTTCGTGGTATATAGAATGACTAACTGTTAATTAAAATGATAAGTACTAAATTGAAAAAAAAACTAGTATAAAATTTATTGGATCATTATAATACTATATTATCTCATATCAACTTCAATTATAAGTCATATTGAAGGTTTCTGGATGTGGTTTTAATTTATTAAAAATTAATATATTTTGGAAATCCATTGGTGCCCCCAACCTCATCTATAAAAAGGGGACTTCCTACCTCATTTCATAATAACTCATTGTGACTTAAATATCATACATTCCCTAACAATTTACCTTCTCAAATTCCTTAGTAACTATATATAGGTTCAGGTATGCTGAAAAAACAAACATTATATCTTTTAACGGGAGATCTAGATGGAGATTGATGAAGAAGAGATAATCTAATTTACCAACTCTCTCAAGATAATTTCCTCCTCTAATTACTCTTCCTATGGTTTTTCAATTATTATGTAATAAATATATTATGAAATATATTCTGATATTTTATTATCATTATTTAACAACCATATTCTACATTTTATCAATCCTATGGAAAACTATATCACCATCTGTGCATATTTACAACTTACCATCTCCACACCATGGTGTAATCTATTTTTCACCACCACTATACTTGGATGGGTATAATTATGAAAAAAATTACTTTATATGATTATTATAACAATATATTTATTCTAAAATAAAATATACCATTCACTTCAATTCTATTTCCTAATTATATGAATAATATCCTCGCTCGTGCTTACGTACGGCCTACCGTCTCCATGATATGATGTGATTTATTTAAAGGATATCCATTAAAGAATGATTACATAAATTTATATAATGAATAAATATAATATATAATGTATTAATATAATTATGGAATTTATAAAAAAATATACTATAAATAATAATCAGAACAAATTCAATATAACATGCAAAACAAAATGAAGCTGTTTGTACCTGAATAACGAGTAATAATGAAATGATATTGTAAAATGGTTAAAATACGATCCAATATGTTATCATAAAAATGACTATGATTCTTGAATAAGACTATGTAATTGTTTAAATCACTCTATACGATGTTTAGATATAGACAATGGATATCATACCTAAGGTAAGGGATAATTTCATAATCGCATTGTTATCTAATGTTTTGTATATGTAAGTATTTATAGGGGAATATTTATCAACCACGTCCATGTTTCATAAATATATAATATTATATCAATTATTATAAAAAAATAAATATTATTTTACCCATAGGTAAAATTTCCTTAAATATTTTGAAAGGAATCCTTTTTCATTTTTCGATACAAGGTACTTTTTGACTTATCACATAGACATATGAGAAGAATGTTTTCTTTTAACTTATACTTCATGAAAGGCTTGTACAATTTCATACCACTATATTTATATTATTATTCCTTTATAATATTTTATTTTTATTTTTAAATAAATCATTTTCTTGCAAAATTGTTTAGCATTTTGAGAAAAGAAATTTTTTTGAATAAGAAAAGCGTATTATCCTCAAGAATTAGTTTCAATTGTTCATTCAAAATTACATTCCATATAAGATGGAATTATATGGCCATGATTCAAGAATAAAATACCTATTATTCCTATTGATTTTCTATTTTTATGAAGGAATTATATTTATGAAATACATTTTTTTATATGTATTATGTTATGAATGATGTTTAAGAAACCCATTTTATTTCATGTGTTGTGATATGATGAATGATTTATGTTTTTGTGGAACACATAAGAATGATATAATTATGAGATGTGTGGGACATATATCTCCCTCAAATGTATTGGATAATGGTTTATATCTTATGATATAGATAGAATAGAATGGGAAATGATCTTAGTTCAGTAACATAGGACCGGAATGGGATGTAAACCATGTTCAGTAATGGACATTGTCTGCTATGATAGAATTTCAAATGATACATGATTAATATGAAAGAACCTTATATTCTAATTTTAAGTAATAAAATTCCATTTATTATATTATGAATTTCAGGAATATTTGAATTGATTATTTATGAAATTTCATTATTTCTCTCATGACATGATATCCTCATCATTCATATTCATAATAATATTTTCAAATTTTATGTTCTTAGGTATTATAATTATGATATGACTGATATAATCCATATTTACCCTTACTGATAATCTGAGATGACCCATTAGAATGTTTCTTTTTACCATGTTCTGAAGTAGAGTATTAGTAAGATATGTAAAAAATGGTTCCAGATTAGAATAAATAGGTGGGATATAATGTATATATCTTACAAACATTTTCTTGATGTTTTTTGATTTCTAAAGACTCTAAACCTATACATTTAGGGAATGTTTTTATTATTTATTGTAATTAAAATTTATCAATTTTGACGTAAAATTTATATATGTAAAGGATGGATTGTTATTGTTAGTATCATGGGAATGTTTTATCTAATTATTGGAAACCAGGATGATAAAACCTTAGTAAGAACACTAGGGAAATGTTGAAGTATAGATTACAATAGGAGTTTTTTTGAAATGATCATGAATAACCTATGATAAAACATATTGTTTCCTAATTTAAATACTATTGTTTATGTTGTTTTTCCATTATGATTAGTTTTTCTCATACAATGATTCTTGGTTTCATTTAATGGTGAGAACCTGAGGGAACTTTTTTAATACTAAATGAGAGGAGAAATGCAGTGATTGTCCACATTAGCAACCAAATTTTATGAGATATGGAAGGAAAAATATTGTAGCTATTGTCCCACAACATTCTCATTATATTAATCATGTAGGACTTAAAAAAAAGAAAATAAGGGAACATTCTATTGAGTACCTAATAAGGTATTGTCCCCATTCATTCAACGACACTTCTAATCTATTAGTGGTTGAATAATGGATCTGTAAAACTAAAAAGATATTTTCAGTTCTCCCAAGTTCTGAATGTCATAGATTCATCTTAGTAATCTATCATTTGGAAGGTGAATCTAATAAATGGTGGATCCTTATAAGGATTATGTGGGAATGTGATCAAATTGAATCAATGTAATGGGACAAGTTCAAGAACTAATATTTCAATCATTACTTCCTTTGAATTATTTAAGAAAATATGGATAAGTAGTTCCTTAAACATAAGGAAATGAATGATAAATATGTTGGAACCTACAAAGAAAACTTTGCAACACATCGATAGTTTGGTTATAGAATTATTATCAACCCTAAGGGTAAAACTGATCACTTCTTTACTGATATAAAATTAAGTCTCTGAATTTCATTAACCAAAAGAGATATCAATAACTATGAGGAAACAGTTTTATGTTCTCTCAAGGATGTGATGGAGATTAAAGTAACCCACCAGTCCTTCTTGTTCGATAATAAGAGAAAATGGTATTCAATGGTTAATATTGCACTGGACAGAAGATAAGTTTTCCCCTATAATCAATGTTTTCAAAGAAACATGGATGAAATTGACTCAAAGGGAATAGAAAATATTTTATGTGTGGAGGAGAAGTTCATCATGTAGTTGAATGATGAAGTGATTTAAAAAGTATTTCTAATGATGTGAATAAAGAAAAGGCTATATAGAATAAACCTCTTAAACTTCAATGCTACATGTTCATGTAACTGGTGAATTATTCCAACCATTTACCTAATACAAGAGTTATTTATAATGATCTACATAATAAAATGGTTAAGTACAGGGACAAATTCATGTCACATTACATCACTATTGGTGATATGGAGTATGATAATGAAGTTGTGAAAGGTAGACATAAGATCCAGTCTAAACTAGAAAATGTTTTAATTGATTCTGGATCCATCCACTTATTTAATTGTGAATAATATTATAAGGGTATAATTGTTTTACCTCAACAATTAGATGTTGATTTAGCGGTGAAAATACCTAATTTTACAACGATCGCATCAAAAGATTATAATTCTACTCGAGTTAATTATTTTGGGAAATTGATTCCTTATAATCCTGTCAACATTCCTTTATTAAAAAATGATGTAATTCATGTAATGGATATTCATTATATATAAGGATATCATATCAATTTAAAATTAACAGAATTCACATTTCATTATTTAGATTAATCTATGCTCATCTATCAATGCAAGGATGAGTATGAACTTCCAGTGGAAATTTCATCCATAATAAGGGTATTCATTTCTATAAATGAATTATATCAATCTCAAATGGTTGAGTATAAACTCAACAATTATAATATAAATGTTTTATGGGAGTTTGTTGATATCGTTTCAGAAGAATTCTCGATTTCTCCACTGAATCGTGATTTTGAGTTTTCCATTAAAATCATATCTAGATTTATCCCTGATTCAATGAAAAATTACAGAATGACCCCAATTTACTTGCATTAATTGAAGAAGAAACTAAAATTGAATCTTGAAAATGGATTCAATTTCTATATTGTGTCACCTTGGGGTTCAACTTTTCTCTTTGTTAAGAATAAAAATGGATTAATGAGATTTTGCGTTGATTATCAATAACATAACCAGATCACTATCATGAAAAAATATCCCCATCTCCGAATTAATAACATATTAGACAAACTATGTGGAGCTTAATACTTTTTTGATATTGATCTTCATTTTGTATATAATCAACTAAGGGTCAAGAAATCTGATATACCTAATTCATCATTCCATATATAGTATGAACAATATAAATTTATAACGATGAAATTTTGTCTTACTAATACCCCCCCAATATTCATTTATTTATAGAATAGAGTCTTTATAGATTATCTTGATTAGTATGTGGAAGTATTTATAGATAATATTCTTGTATATTAAATGGTCAAGGAAGAAAACACAGATAATTTTATAATTGTACTAAATAACCCATGAAAGGAGAAGCAATATGAAACATTTTACAACTGTTAATTTTGGCTTAACAAATATTTATTTTTATTTCACATAATATGAATAGAGGGGATATCAATGGATCTAAAAAAATAGACATTATTGAATTTTTTCCTTGACAAAAAATTCTAAGTGAGATTCCATGTTTTCTTAGTTTGGCTTGATATTGTTGACGTTTCGTGAATAATTTTTCACGACTATAGAATCCACTCTCCAAGTTCACTCAGAATAGATTTAATTTCATGTAGATAGAGTAATATAAATATAAGTTTAAATAGATAAAAATAAGGATAGCTAGTGCACCGATTATCACAATATCTTATACAAGAGAATGGTTTTTGATCTACAGTGATGCATCCATGAAGGGGTTTTGATATATTGTCATGAAAAATTATATGGTGAAATCTAATGCCATTTGATAATTAAAAATAAATTTAAATAAATACCAAACTCTTTATTTGGAGTTAGATGTGGTAATATTTTCATTAAATATATGGAGGAATTATCATAATGGTAAAATTTTTGGTATTTATACCGATTATAATATTTCAGGGTTTATTTTTACACAAAATAAGTAGAATATTCACCAAATAAGATTATAGATGTTTTTTAACGAGTATGATTGTATAATACATTACATCAATAAGAAAGTGAAAAAGGTGGTAGATTCGTTGATTTGAAAAGACCATGCTAGAACATCCATGTTGAGGATAAAAAAGACCCTATTTTTATGGATTTTTTATGGATGGATCTCGAAATTTTAAAAAAGAGGTGAAATTATATAATTTTAAAATGAATGTTCAACCATATGTACACATAAAGATTAATGATGCATGAACTGAAAATGAAGAGATACAAAATAAGGCGATACATGTTCCTGAACTCAACCTTGGTTATGATGGAATACTTAGGTGTAGGTGTCATGTTTGTATTTATCCCATACCATAATTAATAAATGAGTTATTTCATTAGGCTCATAGAACATTATTCTCTACTAACACTAGAATCCAAAAGATGTTTAGGGACCTAAAAGTGTATTTTTGGTCAGATGTCATGAAAAGAGATGTTGCATAATATGTCCCTTGGTGCTTGGTTTTTCATCAATTTAAGGATAATAGGTAGAAGACTAATGAGATGTTACAACCATTACCCATACAATAATGGAAATGGGAAAACATCATTGTGGACTTTTTCTTCAGACTTACCAAAAAAGTTAGGTCCAAAAAGCTATATGGGTTATTGTTTATCTTTTTACAATGTGGGAAAACATTATTTCTATTAGAGATGATTTCTCTCTTTATAAGCCTTTTATGATTTATGTAAAAGAGGTGGTATGATTTCATGTACTATAAAAATCAATTATATATGGTCAGTGTCTATGGTTTACCTCAATGTTCTAGAGAAGTCTCCAGAAGGATCTAGATATAGAGTTTTGATTCATCAATACATATCATCTGGAGACGCATGGTTAGTGTGAGATGAAAAATAAAACACTAGAAGACATGTTGAGAGATTTCTCTATGTATTTCAATGGTGGTTTGGATCAACACATAACATTGTTGTAATTATCATACAAAAAAAATATTCACTTTAGTATTTAGATGGCTTCTAATGAATATCAATATAGAAAAAGGTGCAAAACTCCATCTTGTTGGGATGATGTTGGGGAAAGAAATCTATTAGGACCAAATCTTGTAGATCATATGCAATAGCAGGTTAGATATATTAGAAAACATAGAATAGAAACTAAAGGTAAAAAATATGCTAATAACCATAGAAAATACATAGACTATGAAGTGGGTGGTAAGGTGTTTCTAAGAATATCTCCTGGGAAGAGAGTAATGGTTTTTGAAAATAATGTCCAACTGAGCCCTAGGTATATCGACCCTTCTTGAAATTCTAGGTCATATTGGGAAGGTAGATTATAGATTGTCACTTCCAATGAATAGATCTCAAATTCAGGATGTTATTCACATTTATTTCCAAATAAAGTACATACATGATACTTAAAGCTATTAAACACAGAATCCATATTGTTGGACTAGTTTCTTTTTTGTGATGAACAATAGATATATATTTTTTATCGTAGTGAAAAATTTCTACGAAATTAGACCACTCACTTGGGAATGTTTTGTGGTTGAACCAATATTTTGAGAAAGATACATGGGAAATTAAGGTTGTGATGAGGTATGGGTATCTTCATATTTTGGTATTCAAGTGATGAATTACTCTAGTGAAATTCACGTTAAGGGGTGTAGTACCTCCTAGATGTTTTAATGAAATTGTTTCATTAAATAATATTAATCCTTAAATTGCACGAGTTTCATGAAATCGTGAATTTTAAACAAACCAAGAGGTTCTATTGGCATTAACTGGCCATTATAACCTAACTGTTAAGTTATGAAGAATAAATATAATTTTCTTTTGATAATATAGGGTGAATTCTTTGGCTACCAAATATTTATAAAAAATATAAACAAATTAAATTTAATGATAATATTTTTTTTATTAATAAATTATGTTAATTAAAATTATTAAATTAAATTAAGGACATATATGCGTATTATATTTGATGATTTTTTATATTCATCTAATAGATATTTTAGAAATAGGGTAGGAAGAAACCCTATTTTATGTTAAAAAACCTATATTTTTCAAAATGGAAATTTTAATGGATAATCCCATTAAAATTAAACATTTTACACATAAACAGTTTTTATATAATAATATAAACTTCTTATTTTGAATCAATATATAAAAATTACTTTGGTTCAATTTTTTAAATTTTTTTGAGAACATTCTTGATTTGATGAATAATAAAAATATACTAAATATTAATTGACAACAAATTTTTTCATCAAAATAATTTATATGGTAAAAATATATTTTTAATGGTTCTAAAATATAATTAAAATATTTTTTCAGTTCATCTATTATATGTAATTGGAATTAGTTTTACATTGAATTCAGATGAAATAACATTTCAATCTTGTGTAATGATTTATCTTTTAAAACATGTTTCCTCATTCCAGAAATGAGATAAATTTTAAATTAAATATTTCAAAATCATTGTTTTTAATTTTTTAAAATTTATACTATATTTTGAATAAGTATGTCCAAATTATTTAAATATATTTTTGTAATTTTTGAGCATTATGATCATTGACATCAGATTGTTTTTTAATATGGTAAATGGGTAAATATTTTAATTAAGAGTAAATATAATACTATAAAAAGATGCTAAAAATTTTCCTATTATCATTATTTTATTGTTTTTTGCCTAAAAAATCCTTGGGTAGAAATGGTATCCTTTCGAATCCACTTGGATGTGATTAGGAAATTTAATTTATTTTATTTCAAAAAAGAGTTAAATATGTCTTAATCAAATATTAATAACAATATCAATTTTAATACAAGATTATATATAAGATAAATTATACTATAAATAATATTATTTTGTTGATTTAACATTGATTAAATAATTTCTCCATCATCAATGTATATGAATTTAAGGTAATTATATATTTCCAAAAAATTAAAAATAAATTACCATGATAATAGAATTGTGGCAGTGTTGTGATGATCACAGTACCCATGGGGAATCATTTTCAAGAGTTAGGCATGGAAACTGGGGATGAGATGCCTCTTTTATGTGGCAGTGGAAGCATGCAGAATGACTCAAAGGAGGATGAAGTAATGTGTAAAGGTGGGATAGATTCTGAACATGTAATGGTGGAACAACATCACTGTTTGGCTATGATTGATACGAATAAACAGTTTCAGCTCAACCAGTTAGTGAAGTATCAAGAGATGCAGTACCATGGGAAATGGGGGGGTCTTGCTGACAGTGATGAGGAAAGTCATGGGGACCCTATTAGGCCATCATAATGTGAGATTGTCCAAGTGGGTAACAAGGTGCTTCTGGTGATCCAGGATAAGGTGATTTCCTCTCCTCGAGGAAGGATGAGGAAAGACTACTCCCATTTGACAAAGACGATGCCTATCATATCTAATGTCAGAGGTATGCTATCTCCAAATGAGTTTCTTGAGCTGGAGCGGTTGAATATGTGGAGAAACTATGCTAATGTTCTGGAGCACTATGAGAGTTCAGTGTGGGAAACAGCGACTGTGGAAGATTCTTTTTAGCATGGAGGTGGTGAGGGGTGTGATTTTGAGGATTTTCAGTGACTCTGTTGGGTCTGTAATGCTTGTTTCATGTTCTTTTCTTTTATTTTAATAAATGGTCAGGGGTTCTGCCTCTGGCTAGGCTTTCCTCATAATATTATTTAAATGATAATTACCTTCAAAAGAACCAAAAATGATAAAATCTTATTTTTTAAGTATATCATAACCATAATCATCCAATGGTCGAGTTATTGACCACTTTCCGCTATACGGAAAAGAATACAACACTTATAATATTTTACTTAAATTGACGTTAAAGATGTCAGATTCACATTTTAATAAATATAAATTTATTATTTTAGGATATTAAATATGTTATATTATAATATAAATATTCATATAAAATTTAGAATAATTATCTTCATTGTGATATTTTATTTTTAATTTTTAACTAACAAAAATATACAATAAATAATTACACAAAACTAATGATTTAATGATTTTATTAATGAAAATAAAAAATAAATTTTATTAAAAATATTTAAATAGCTACATAATGAGAAAATTAAAAAATCAAACAAACTTTATATATTTACTTGACCTCTTATTAATATGATACACCATTTGGTTAGAATTTAACTTGTTATATTTATATTTTTAATAATTATTTAATTGTATATTATCAAAATTGACACTATGGATTATTTAAAAAAATAATGCATTATTAAATTATTTAAAAATTAGAATTTTTTTTATAAATATATAATAGTAAATAAATAGATAAAAAGGTTCCAAATTATTCATTTATATTAAAATTTACAACATATAAGTAAATATTTCACCATTTTAATATTGAAATATTTTTTAACATAGTAGAAAAATAAATATAATAACTAAGTGTTAATTAGAATAATAAGTTATAAACTGATAGAAAACCATTTCTTTAATTTATTGTTTGATAAAATTACAAACTTATCTCATATCATATTATAAACTAATAAAATTTAGAGGTTTTTGGATTTGGCCTGATTTTTTTATAAATTAATGTTTTTTGAAATTCCAAAGGTTCCCCCAACATCAACTATAAAAAGAAACCTCCTGCCTTATTTCTTTATAACTCATTGATCCATAAAGATTATCCATCTACTTACCATTTCCCTTATAAACATCATAGTCACATTATATTGGTTTTTTTTCTTCTCAAAAATTCCCATTTTAGTGCCTTTAATTGAAGATCTAGTGGGAGCTCGCCGAAGAAGAGGAAATCCCCTTTATCGACTCTCTCAAGATCATTTATTCATATACATTATCTTAGATTTTTTTCCATTATTTTTTACAAATATTGTATCACCTATATACTGAGATTTTATTTTGATTAGGGAATTACCATATTCCACCTATTATCTTCCTTAAGAGAAATGAAATCACCACGTGGGCATACGTACAACTTACCGGCTCTACACTGTGGTGTAATCTGTTTTTCAACACCACCATACTTGGGTATAATTATGGAAAGAATCAATATAAATTACTTTTATAACAATATATTTATTCTATAATAATATATATACCATTATTTTCTATACAATTTCATAATTAAAGGAATGATATAATCATTCGTGCATACATATGGGGTACCATATCCATGATGTGATGTGATTAATTATACAGAATATCCATTAAGGAATGGTTATATAAATTTAGAGAATGAATAAATAATATATATATAAAATTTATATCATTGTGGAAATGATATAACTATATCCTATGAATAATAAACTGAAATTATTTGACAAAACATGCCTAAGAAAATGATACAGTTTATACTCGAATAACGAGTAATAATGAAATGTTATTGACAAAAGAAAGATAATATTATCATATAAAATATCATAAATATTTATATGATTCTTTAATAATTAAATTATATTATTTAAATCATTATACACAATGTTCATATATATATAACAGATATCAAACCTATGGTAAGTGGTAATTTCAAAATCAAATTATTATTTGATATTTTTTATATGTAAGTATTTACTAGGGTTATTTATCATCAAAATTAAAGTTTACTAAATTTATAATATTATTTCTATTCTTATATAAAAATTTAAACTCAATATTACCCTTTTTAAAAAAATTATAAACTGTATGTAATGGGTCTTTTTCATTTATTGATATGAGATACTTTTTGACATATCCAACAAAAGTATGAGAAAAATATTTTAATATAACTTTTATAGAATTATTGGTTTTTATGTTTTTGTAACACTTTATTTCCATTAATCATACTATATAATATTTCATAGTTATTTTCAAATAAATTATTTTCCTTCATAATTTTTTGGCATTTTGAGAAAATTAAATTTTTATTAAGAAGAAAGAATATTTTCCTCAAAATTAATTTTATATGTTCTATAAAAATTATTTTATATCTATGATGGAATTATACGTCCCTGTTTCAAATATAAAATCCATATTTTTCATATGGTATTATTTTTTTACTATGGGATTTTATCTATGAAATCTAATTTTTTACATGGATTATGTTTTGAATGATTTTTAAGAAACTCATTTTATTCGATAGGTTATGCTATAATGAATGATTTATGTTTTTGTGGAACAAGTTAGAATGACTTCATTATTAGATGGGTGGTAATTATATATCATTCCAATTTATTTGGTAAATATTTATATCCCATGAGATAGACAAGTCTTGAATGGGAAATAATCTTAGTTTAGTAATATAGTATTGTAACGGGATGTAATCCCGGTTCGGTAATGGACTTTGTATTCTATGATGGTCTTAGAAAATGATATTTGACTTATATGAAATATTTTATATGATTATTTGTATTCCAAAAAATAAGTTTCTTCTATTATGAATTTTGGGAACATATTCATGGATTCATTAGGAAATTTAATGATTTATCCCATGAAATGATATCCCGATCTCTCATATGCAGGATATAATTTTCAAATTTTATTTTCTAATGCCTTATGCTTATGATATGATTTATATCTTCCTTGTTTACCATTACTGATCATTTTAGATCATCATTTCTTATGTTACATTTCCCAATGTTATGAAAACTACAATTTGTAATATATGTCAAAAAGGGTTCTAAATATAAAGAAATAAGCAGGATAAGATGTAGATTTTATATGAACCATTTATTTATGTTTCCCAATTTCTAAAGACATTAGACCTCTATGGTATTAGTATTTTTTTTATTTATTTTAATGAATATTCAATAATTTTGAAGTAATATCTATGCATGTAAATTATGGGTCATAATAAAAATGATTCATTATTTATTTTCAATACGTGGTTTTCATAATTTAATACATAATTATCATTATTTAAATATTCCTACTGTGACATATGTTATATTTATAATAGAAAAAATATTATATACAAATTTGAAAATATAACCCTCTACATCTAGACATGATCTATACATTTGGTCCTTGTCAGTAGTTGGCACATAAAAAATATTGTAAAAACAATACCTATCATGGTGGAAATGAATGGTTATAGTTTCCAAGGGCTCGATCATCATGAACACACATTTAGAATCCCAAAAATCACTTCTCCTATTATAATATTTTATAATATATATGTTTCCAAAACTTGTAATTATATATGACCAACAATTTATTTATAAAATTACAATTTTATAGATAATAGAATATTACACTCAAGGAAGAATTCACATTTAGGTTCCCCTTATATATGAGGGGAATTAATCTTCCATTATCCATTAATTCTCAATAAAAAACACATTTATTCATTTTCCTAATCCTACCACTAGGCCAACTTCTTATTCGAATGATGGTTCTGAGGTCGTTTAGGCATTCTAGGAGTCTTCATCTTCCATTCCTTATTCGTTTTTTAATTATTCACTATATGTACTATGGTTTTGTTTTACCCCATGTCCTTGTATATATAGAGAATTAGAGTGGTAGGTTATGAAGGAATATTTTAGTATTTTATCAGGTTATTATTAAAAATAAAACTATAGAAGTACTTGGTGTTGTTGAATTTATGATATATGTCTTCAACAAAATATGTAATTTATTTCATATAATATCTATATGATAAATGAATCTAAAAATCATGATTTTAAGATCATAGATGGCACTTAATCTCCAAGAATTATTATAAATAGTTCATTGTATATATCATATCTCTCATGTCTCTACATATCTTGTTAGATATCATGAATGTGAGATATCATGAATTACACATCCATGTCCTCATGTTTTTATAGAACACCGGTTTTCATTTATGATATCATGAATTTCAAAACATATGTCGATTGTTTCATTATTTTAACCTATAGGGATAAATATTTATCCTTATTGTCTTTACCATATGATTCGTGAATTGGTTCTTAAACCACTTAAAATTCCTTTTCTTGGGGTATGATAACATGAAAGTTCTATTGAATTTATAATAAATGTTTTCATGTGAGAAGGTTTTCAATATCATGTATGAATTTAAGATATATTTGTTACGAAATGTTTATTTTCATTTCTTCTAATAATACGAGTATAGTTTCAATACATTATATGATAAATTTTCTAGTTATAAATATTGATTATGTTTAATTATCTCAAAATATTCTATATAAATCCAACAAGCCTCACCACATCCTTTAGAATATCGCATTTTTTGGGCATTCTAGTGTAATGGATCTATATTACCATTCACATCACAATAACAAAGAAATTTGAAGGGTTATAGGTAATAATTCCAAACTCCAACTTCATTAAATCCCAATAATTTCACCTACAATGAGGAATCCCTAATCCTGAAATCATTAAATTGGATTTCCTCATCCTCTTACTCTCAGTTACAACATGTCTTTCTATGGAAGTCGTGATTTTACGTGAACTATGTTATGTCTACCCAAAACATAAAGTTATAACATGGTTTCTTCATGTTTAATCATCATAACTATTAGTTGATCCTATCATTGACTCTATTACCCTGTTAATCCTATTAAAAAATTTAAAAAATTGAGATGAAAAAAACCACAGTAAGGGAAAAAAAACCCATTAGCTTAGTTAAAACCTGATAACCAATTCAATGTTTTTTGAGTGGAGGAAACAAAAAAATTTCCATGGAATAAAATTCATAATTTTTTCTAAAAAAAAATTAAAACCAATAGCAGGAATTTTATACTCACTTAGGTGACTTAGAGAATCATATACAAAAAACCCTTTCAAACATCTTCCTATTGGAATAACCATATGTATAATTCCAAATTAAAGATCTATAAGAGGGGTCACCCTTTGTATAAGTTATATAGGTCACAAATATGAGAGATAATGGGATTAAACACTTCATGTAAGTTGTTTCAGGCTCACCCATGATCTATAATGGGGCTCAACCCATCGTATAAGCTATATCAAGCACACCCATTTCATATAATTCTCATATACCATTTCATGAATAAAACAATTTATCAATGGACCCCTTTTTGAAATCTTCTTCTAATCCAACATGAAAATAATTTCCATATAAAAATACTAATATCACTTAAGAAGCCATTTTCAATACAAAGATACCAAAATAAAGAAATAAGGGATTTATTTTCATTTTAGAGGACATTAAGGCTTATAAGGGAATTGAAATACCACATAACGGATATGGTGGAAGAGAAATCATTGTTGCCATATACATTAAAAAAATCTCCATTTGTCATTTTGTAAATAATGTAGAATGATTTTTATAAAAACATTTTTTTTAAAACATTTAATTAAATTCATGAGTGACATAAAATTTTCTATATATTCCTTTTATACCCATATAAACAAATATGTAATTTTATATTAGGAAGAAAAATATTTGACAATTAAAACATTAAATGTTCAAGGTTCCCATACCACTTTAAATATATATTTGTTAATGTCCATGATTTAGTAGATAACATTAGTATAGATAAATCAAGGTTAAAATTGTCATACTATCATTATATATTCATTATAAAAGAATAAAGGATCATATTATCAAGGAATTCCTCATTTGAAGGAGATTGAGATGAAGTCCATTACCTAGAGTTAGAATTATCTCATTCGTTATTTAATTTCCTATATAATAAAATTAGGTCGGTTTATAATTTAATTATAACCTTTTTAATTTTTATAATTTATGTTATATAACTTATTATCATGTTATATAAATTAGTTAATTATTTGAGTTTATAGCAGACCGTTGACGATGTTTGGTATTTGAGTTAAAAATAAACATATTTTGATTGAAATTATTCATGTGGTCATAAGTCCATTATCTCCATAATAGTATTAGTGATTTTAATATCATATATATCGTTTATATATGTATTTATATTAGTCCTTATCTTTTGGAGATAAGATATTAAATGCACTATTCATGGAGATGGTAGGTTGTACGTACAAATGGATGCAACATCAATTTATTTTTCATAATAAAAGAATAAAAAATAAGAGATAAAAAGTTATATTATAATTTCATAATAATATCTATGTTATATATTTTACATAAGTTAATTGACCCAATCCTTTATTCATTCTATGTATGGCATGAATGAGTCATATCATTTTGAGGGGTTGGTAGTCCACACTTCCTCAAATAAATTATCGTATTTACATACTATGGAAAAAAGAAAACTAGGTTGTAAATAAAAATTAAAAAATATATATATGATTGAAATATAATATATATCATATATAAATATAGTTACATCATTATGTCCACCCTCAGAGGAGGTAGAAGAAAATTGAACAATCATCATTTCATGAGGCATTAGTTCGATGTAAACAGAAACAGTGTGTTCTATACCAATTAGATGGAGGTGTTTTAAGTGTAGGTCGAACCCTTACCATAAAAACATAATTTTATATTTATTATACTTTTTTTATAATATAATTTAATAATGACAGGTTTGGGGATGGATGATGAAAGTAAATGAAATGAGCCTGCGAAAAGAGGTTACTCTAAATCAGGCAACTCGTTTTGATTTTAGCCAAATGGTATTCTGGAATTTCCTTATGCCAAATGTAAGTCTTATAATATTAAGGGATGGATGACGAGAGATTATTTGAGCATATTTTTTATGATACAATGGGTTATAGGGGTGTGAGTAAGTGGGTATAGGTGGTGGCCTTTTATAAGAGGGAGGAGGGGAACATTAGGAAAGCCGTGAAATATAATTTTATTATAATATTATTTTAGAAATATAATTGTTCAAAAGTGATAAATTTAAATTATATTATTATTATGGGTCTAAATCATCTCGTACAATAGGTTTTAAAAACTTTTATGTCTCAAAATTAACTTTATCATTTAGCTTTAACCCTTTGTTAGAAACATTAACTCTTACAATGTCTTCATGATTTTCAAAATATATGTTAACTATGGATACAATAAAATTCCAAGAGAACAAAAAGTGGATAATTAATGACATTTTAAAAATTATATAAGTCATTTGGAATAATATTATATTATCAGGACTATTATTTCATTTAATAAAATACTAATTGTTTAAAAACTCAATTATGTCAATTTTGATACTCAAAATGATTTTTTTAAGTTATAAAACATGATTCCTTTGACCCAAAGGCATTGAATCATCTCTCACAAGCAATTTTCAACCAATAAAATCATTTATGGAATTAAAATGTTCAAATTAAATTTATTTAACTATTTAAAATATCATTTATTTGAATATATCATTTATAAGGTAATCGATGCATCATCGTTATGTCATAAATATATTTATTTATTTAATGTCTAAAAATTATAAATAAAATACCATGATGTAGTAAATCAATCTATCTTTAGAATTATTATTTATAGTTGAATGGATAATTTATATAAACCAAACTAACATTTTTTTAGTTAGTAGAAACATGTTTATGTTATATTTCCCTTTTCATTAAATTAAATATTATAAAAGGCCATTATCACACCCAAGTGGATCTATGGGCTAATAAATTAGATCCAAGGATGGTAATTGTTGGAGTTTTATAATTTAATAGTATGAAGACATTTTTAGGGTAGTTTTATATTATTATAATATTATTTATTACCCTTATTTAGTATATTTACCCTTTAACCATGGTAAATAAAAACAGTTACTGAAGTTCTATTTGTAATGTCAAAAAAAAGGTTCATATTCCCATAATTTGGACATTATTATTTCAAATATTGAATCCAATTTTCTAAATTAGATTAAAAAATTTGGAAGAAACTAATTTTAAATTAAATCACATTTTCAAAACCAGAAAACATGTTTTTAAGAAATATAACTATCAAAAGATTTACATTTTTTATTTTCAATTTAAATATGAAATTACATCCATTGACCATAATTGTATTAAATTATAAACAAAAAATATAATTAAACTATAAAACCAATTAAAAGGACAATTTAACCATATAAATAAATTATATGAAAAATTCCATTTTGAATTAAAATGTAGTATTTTTCATTATTCATATAAATATGGATTTTATTTAAAAAACACAAAAATTTCAACTGAAGTAAATTTTTATGTCACTATTATAAAAAGAAATATTATTTTATCAAATAAAACATATAAATGTGAGAAAAAATATTTTTAAAAAGGGTTTTCCATCTAAAGGATCTAAAACGACCTTTTATAAATATTAGAGTATTTTATGATTAAAATTGGATCCATTCTCATCTTAAGCCTCTAAAATTCTGTGGATGGATGTTATAAAATTTAGAAAATATGTAAAATAATAATATAGTTAATTATATTCATTCCAACCAATACAACAGTTATGCATTAACTACCATTTATAATAATATTATTGTTGTTGTATTATTTTTTCATATAACTCTATGTTGTGAGAAACATAAGATTTCAGGGAAACCCATTGTTGTGTGTCAAGAATGCTATCATACATAGCGTCCCCTTTAAAATAAAATTAATATTAAATTATAAAAATTAATATATATTAAAATGTATTATTCTATAAACACGTGGGATGTTACATGTCCACATATGTATCACATTTGGATTGGTTTTGACTTGGCTCGATGCTTCATCTACCTCCACTATCTTGGGAGATCTAACCATTAAATATTCTGTACTCATATCTGAGTGAGGGGAACCAATGCATTGGTTAAGTGGTTTAAATTAATGAAATCATGGGCATTCATGCCCTTACATAATGAGATGAGTTTTTACATATATTCTAACAATGTATTTTAATAATCATTCTTATTAAATATATATCATTTTCGAATAAAATAATTATCATATTTAATTAATAATTTATTTAATATAATTTCTCATCTATATTTTATTAATATTATCATAATTTATAATTTTAATCAATTTAAATTAATTCATTAAATGATAACTATTTTCAATAAAATGTATTGCGATGAAACATAGTGAGTACCCATCCAAATAACCCAACGTTTATTATACTCATTTGATATTTAATTTTCAGAAATGTTGCAAACAACACATATCACATAATTTTAATGGAATTTATTCTCAACTTAATGAATAGATGATACACATATATTTTATTTATATTATTAGGCTTCAATGATTATAGTTTAATAGTTGTAATAGAACTTATACATGATATGTATGTTCAATTATTATTATGAAATAAATATGAAATTTATATATATATATATATATATAAATTATCACATGATGTGACCCATGAATTGAATGACCACATGGAACACATGTTTATATGGTTTTAATAATATAAAAGGTATATTAAATTATATATAAATTGGTAAAAGTATACAGTGTGTACACTTATGCAACACATCTGGTATTATTCTCAACATTTATACACGGAACATGCCATGTGACTTGACATAAAACTATTCCATCATAAAAATTTGAGTAAAAATATGTACATGGTCTATATGGTTACACATTGTGTACCTCTAGATAACATGATTAGTACTATTGTGTTTTTCTTCTGTGCACCTTGACCCTTCTATAAGAGATCTTCAATGTTATTTCATACATAAAATTAATCAATTTGATTATATTTGAGATAAATGAATAGTGATAAAGTACATTTTTAAATTCAAAATAATTAACAATTAGTTTAGAATCCAAAAGTAATTAAATAATAATAAATCAATCAATCAATATTAAATAAATATAAATAAATATTTGATATCTATGATAAAACATGTAGGATTAACGCACAATGTATATAGAAAATGGGGTACGCTCAACTCCTCTTTTTTATCATCATAGATGATTATTCCAATAATTACAAGATGATAAAAACATTGATAAGAATATTTTAATAAAGTCATATAGAAAAATAGAGAAACATACAAACAAATGAATATTGTCATCACCTATTATTTATAATTAATTTAATCTATTAAATTAATAAATTTTAAGGAGATCTTTTTTCTTTTCTTTATTAGACTAAGTATCTACATTGTATTGTCATTATTTGGTACTAATAAAGAATATATTCCCTCCAGAATATATACACCAAAATTCCTTGGGATGTTGAATATATATTTAGGGAACTCTGTCTTGATTCATGATAGATCCTAATACTTGTATCATTTTCTTTTGATCTACATAAGAATCGATTTAGTGAATTATGTTGTTTGATCTCTCTAGACTTCATATAGGTGGTAGTGAAGGGTCACTATTTGTTATTGGAAATAATATTAGAGAGGTGTTATCTATGGGTTTTAATATATTCTATCTGATTCACATTTTGAACAACTATTGATTTGGATGTCTTAATAAAATAAAATAGTTTAGTTTGTATACCACCGAGGTTAGAAAATAATAATTTAACATGTTACCTCATTATTTCAAAATATCTATGAAATCTCTTTTCTATAATAATAATAAGATTATTTCTTAATATCATTTTATAAACTAGTGAATTAAGTTAAATATTATTTATTAAAATAATATTAAATATGTTTTTTCTCCAAAGCCCATTAATCATGGAATGCCATTCATCAAAAATATTATTATCCTTGAATAATTACTATTTTTTAAAAAAAATAATTCAATTATTATCCAATAAATTAATAAATAATATGTTTAATATATAGAAAACAAATAGTCATTAAATATTATGTTCATATAATATTATTTTCAATACTTGATGAAAAAATATATGAAATAAAAGAAATAAGAATAATTATTAAAGTATCTGTGGGAATAATATTTATTCAACATGTTAGATAATAAATAATAATATATTATTTAATTGGGATTATGGAAACACATAATGTGTGACCCTCGATTCCACTTTCTCATTGGAATTCGGAGAATACGCCCAATTTCCAACGTTACAGTCTTAAAACATGATAATGAACCTATAGAGAATGATGTTAATTTTACAATGACATAATACCTCGTACATAATCTTACTGTTTATTTAATTCATTTACTACAATATCTCCAATCATGATAGTTCAATGCTGGTGGCATTAACCAATTGGGTTAGTGCCTCTTTCAATGAGTTTTTGGAAATAAAACATACCTATATAATCCCATGCACATGGATTTATTTAGTCTATATAATTTCCATCTATGTGCCTAATATATCAATATATATTAAATAATGGAATTAAAAAAATCATTATATCTCTATTCATTAATGAAATATTACCATCCAAAACCAATGTATCATATCTAGCTAGGATCGAATATCATAATGGTTTTCTTCAATAAATCAATGTTCATGATCTATAAAAATTATTAATAATAATCATGAAGTCTATTGATCAATACAAACATCCACATATAGGAAAATCCAATGAAACATATAAATATGGATTTCCAACTGGCAGGTCTCTTTCTCTCAATATTTTATATATGATTTTTTAAATGTATTACACCATTAAAAGGTTCCTCAATGACTAATGAGTATCCACCATTGTTAGAAAATTTATTTTGTATCCCAAAAATGAATTAATTAGGATATAGAACATATATTAATGAATATTATCTTGACTCTTCTATGTTCACATCATAAGGGTCACTTTTATGGCCTTTTTGTGAAAAAACAACTCTTAAGACGTCAGCATATAATATGTTATGTATAAACAAATTGTGGTGTCAGAATGATTTTATTAAAGTTGAAAACAAAAAATATAGTTTACCATAAATTACATTGAATTCTTTTTATTGGGAATAGACTAAAACAAGTAATATATTATAGTTTCTTCTTGTTTAGGTTGAATTATAACCTTACATGAACCAGGATCTAAATATATAGCACATATGATAACAAAAACAAAAATATTGTTGTTATCAGAAATAAATGAATTTTTTTATTATTTTGAAAATGTAATATTAATAGATGAATTATTATAACCGTACATCCATTTTTTATTTTAAAAATTAAGAAAAATTTCTTCACCAACTTCATCATTATAAATAATAACAAATATATTTAAGAAATAATATTATATTGTTAAAAATATTTTTCAAAACACTATTATATTTCTTATAATGATATATAAATTATAAGAACATAATCTACAAACAAGAGTACACATCATCATTATGATACTCGTAAAATTTGAATTATATAATCAAATTAAATATTATAATGAAATTAAATTATAACTAACTAAAATATTAATTATATATGATTATAAAAGATATTTATAAAAGAATATATTCAAGTATACGTTTCTCAAATATGTATGTAATATAGTTTTTATTCATAAAGATAAAAAACATTTGATAAACATTATTAAATGTAAGGGGGTATTCTTTAGCCAACATATTTTTCAAAGTCATAATTATTCAACATTGAATATGATTTTATTATTAGTTTTCTCATATTCTATGATAGTGTTATATTTTATCAAATCTAACTTATTTTGTAAATTTTTTTGAAGGATTTAATTCCTCATAAAATGTATAATGTTAAGATTATTTCACATACACTCAAAATAAAATTGTTTTCATCCATGTAATAATTTTATCTTCCATCCAATGTTCTCCCATTAAATTTTGATACCAAATTTTTTGTTATCTCATGTGATCTCTATATTTATATTTCCATTTTAGAAAATTATATTTTTAATACACTTTACAATGTGGGGATTCAATAAAGATGCTTAAAAATATTAATATGGACATCCTTCAATGATCATTTCTTATCTTTCACTCAACATTTCATTGAGATAGAATTTATATAATTATCAATCCCTCATTATTTAACTTTAGATATTAAAAAAAAAATCTAAATTCACCATTTTTGAAATCACTTCTCATAGTAACTCACAAATTCCCCCTTATGAAATAATGTTCAGAATGTTTTCTATAAAATATTTTCCATGTGAAAATATTATTTTCTTGTTGTGATTATTTTTATAAAAATCTATACCGTTATATGTTTTATAATTAGTTTCAAAATATTTTTATTACTAATGATTTTTAAAAATAAGGGAAGTATTTTCACATTTTCTCACTAAAAAACTTTTGATTCTAAAAAGTTAATTCTTATTTCTAAAAATTTATTTTAAAGGATTATGTTTTTATCAATGAATTCATCCATGTTTTTATTCACATTCAAATATATTTTTTGAAACTATCAGAAATTAATTTTTTTCAAATCCCTTTTAAATTTTGATGGGTACCTTTATAATTATTTTATCAGTATAAATATATAATATTTTAATCAAATATCATTTATGGGACACTTAAAGAAATTATAAAATTTAAATTTATAAATATTTTTTATGTGATTTATCAAATTATGTTTAAATTTTTTTTTTCATCAAAACATCACCTGATGATCCATATATTACCCGAGTGATTTTTTATTATTCCACTTTCCATCTTCATTCTACACATGGATTAAGAAATGTAATATGAATGATCTCCTTAATAATATCTATTTTCCATTGTTTAATTGAGTAACAAATTAAAAATAAGTTTCTTTTCATATTCTATTAAAATAAATATTAATGTACAATTATTATTTATGGGTGGGTTTTTATATGCATCTAATTTAATGGTTAATGAATTATATTTCAAGAGATCAATGTGGGTACACATTTACTAATCCAAGCCCAATAGGGTACATGGGTTGTTAACCTAATCACAAAATGAAAAACAAATTCTACATCCCATTATGCCACATGAGTTATTAACCCAATCCCACTATATTATTATAATCGTGTGGAAAAAAACATTCATATGTTTTGATTTTCAGTAATATTACTACTGAAACATTTAATTTCCATATGCTCATGTTATGTTACCTTGTATCTTTTTTTTTCACTAATTATTATACACAAATGAAATTATATATATTTTTTTATTTGGTTCCATATGTAATTACATGAAAAAATTTGGACAACTATTGTTCTACCATATTGTATATAATAACATTTTTTCCATGTATAACAATACTTATTTTCGTATCATCCAACCCTTGATGAAATGTTATTCATATGTTCAATTATTGATGAATTGTTTTCACCAATTTCTTATGATTTCATTCCATTGGTTATAAAGATGATTATAACATATTATATCTCTTAATGGTTGTCAAGTTTTATTTCTTAAGAAGAAATCATGATGATTATTATAAAATTAGTCTCTTTTTAAAATAATCCTCAACATCCTTAAACCATTAATTATTTTCATTGTTTGATTCTTTTTTATATATAATGTTGAACATATGGACATGGCAAAAAATTATGATTGAAACATCTCATATTGTATCAATGTTAGGGTTTAAAAAAATTATTCATTGTACCATATTTTGTATTTTGGGTTTGGAAAAAATCAGTTAATATAATATCAAGGACATATATTTTATAAATATTATTTTAGTTGTTTTTATTTATTAGGGTGAGATAAAATTATTGAAAAATAATAGATTTTTTTATGTAATGGATAACTTCTTGGTGTTTTTTTAATAATATTGCTGTCTGGTTTCTAATAAATGAGCTCCCTATATGCATTCTACAAATGGTTATAGGGACTAGAATATATGTACATTGGTGTTATAACCCTAAAAATCATGATTGGGTATTAAGTATATTGTAACCCAGTGTATCAACAAGATTCCTCATTATATACCAAGCTTCAAACTCCTGAGGGATATTCTTGGGTAACTAAAATGATCCTTATATATAATTATGATTAATTTGAGAACATATATGGAGTTTTTTAGATATCCTTACGGTGATGTGGAACATACATCCTAGGTCAAAATAAATGAGTTATAGGTTGATCCAAATATGTTATATTTGATCTAAACGTATCATAAGATGAAATGAAGGTGTCATAAGATAATACATCTTATGTTGGATTCTTTATATTCATATGCTTACTTACTATGATTTTATTGGATATTATCATAACCATTTTGTTATTTGTTTTGTTCATAAATATAATGATTAAAATAAATATATGAAATATATTTTGAAAACTTGTGTAATTAAGAGATTTAATTTTCAGAGTGAAATTGAGTTTTTTTCAATAGTGGATAGATTGTTTGGAAAACCAAGTATCGAACTGAGCTACTTTTTCTTTTAAAGTAATTTTTTTTTGTTTTCAAACATCGTTTATGCATTAAGATCCAATTTAAAAATTGTTTTATTAGTGGTGAATTATAATATTTCATGGATATTATATTAAGACCGAATAGTTTGGTAGATGAGATGTAGCCTTGTTTCCTAGTAGATGTCACTAGCCTGTCAGTGAACTTATAATAGGTAGATGATGGGACATCTATTTGTAAATGGACTTGGACCATAAAATCAGTGTGGAACACTAGGTACGTGTTAGTGATGGGTGTTTTCAGATTTTCTCCACCATATCGATTCAATATTTAACATCTTCACTCAACTTTCTAGGAAAAAATTCACCGTTTAACTCTATTCTCCTTGCTCTAAGTTTATACATTTATTCATGTGGATATAGATATAAATTAATGATGAATCTATGCTGACAAATTATTTCATCCTTATTCCTCACACAATTGTGGATATCTATTATTTTCTTCCTGATTGAACCTCATTGGATGTCATAACCATTATAATACATTAACTATTTCTCCCTCTTCTAATCCCCCATATATATAATTATATTTGTCATTTAAATATATTTTGAAATATTATATATAGATAATTATATGAAAATTCCATGGGATCTTGATGTAATTGTCTAAGAATTTTGGCATATGGATCGTTTTGAATGAAGGATACACTATGATGAGGAATGCATGTGGTTAATATGATTTTCAATAATGTAATATACATATATGGTTTAATCTAATTATTTATTTAAATTAAAGAAAATTTTGACATTATAACATGGAATTGATTCTTGGATTTTACTCTTCTTAGTAATGAGAGTGTTCAGAAATAAGGTCAAACTCCATTAGATCATGTTGAATTTAAGGTACCTCTTTTAGTTAGATTCATTTAAAAGTTCTAATTTAGTTATAATAAATTTCCCTTTATTTATTGCAATATGAATATGATATTTCGTTGAATGAAGTTGGAAATGTTTTGTATAACTTTAATGGATGGTGGGATAGGGTTCCGGCCAATTAGTTTTTTCATGTATGTCTTTCCACGAGTACTCTTTCACCCATGAATCTGAGTATTTTTATTCGGTTAATTAATTTTAATTTCATTATAATTAAATAATTTGAATATATTGGAATGTGGAAAACCACATGGAATAAAATGGAGGTATAATATACACGCATCAACAAAGACGTGGCTATCTAGATTTTCATGGCATGAAATTGGATCCAGTCTAGTAAGCTCATTCAATGTGCTATAACATGTGTTATTTTGAACCATTTATTATCATGTCTTATGGGGTTTTACTCATTGTTAAATCAATCCATAATTCTTATTTTATAGTTATAAAAATGTAATACAAATTAATTTATTGACAAACTAAATAATGTGCGTGACTTAGTTATATTCATAATTATTTAATGAATTTATTTTTACAAGTAGTTGAATGAAATATGCATACAAATTCACAATTTTATCATGTTTATATTGGTCCTTATGTGATGGATTGTTTCTTATTCTCCATTAGATGAGGCTTTAATGGTCATGTATTTCCTATATTCTTTCATTGAAGATTTTATTTTGATTCATTGATAACATATGAATATTTTCGTAATCTCTGAGAACAATGTTAATTCCATGATCACAAGAGGTTTTCATGTATAGCCCAATGAAGACCATTTTTTGTTTTTTCAAGAATAATATTTTTCATGACATTGACCCTACATTGTTATTATGTGGTGTTTGATTTTTCATATGGTATACTTGTTTTACATGTGATGTTATATATATTTTTTTATTATAAGGTCCTAGCCTTAAACAATACTTAATCTTGAGTTATTATAAGAATACACATTGAGGTTCCTTTCAGGTTTAGAGTTTTAGAGAACTAGATCATAAATCATGCATTACATTCCATATTTAAACATGTGGTTACATAAAAGACTATATTCATTTTTCCCATCAAATGAGACATATTTAAAATAAAACATGGATTCTTTCTTGAAACATCCTCAACACTATCATCACATCATGTACTTTTCCCTTGACCTCTGAAAACAAATTCAAGAACTAGGGATGAGGATAAAAATATCAGTAAGTTATATAAAAATACAGAATGAAAACATTAGTCCATGTATACATAAGAATCGATGAAATCATAATTTACTCATAAAACATAAGTACTTTAACATACCTCATTAAATCATATGATTTATGAATAACACATAGAAATCATAAGACATAAAGGTAACTTGAGTCATTCATAACATTCTTATGTAGGTAGTAACCCTCATGGTTACGTTTGGAATACCCATCACAGTATATTCCCTAAATATCTTCGGAGAATCCTTAGTGTTTAACTCCTTTGCATTACCCAATGCATTGGAGAGCTATATCAGGCTCACCCACCCTTAGTTTATCACGGAACCACTAGTCTTCATAAACAATTCCCAAGAACCATAACATAATCATATCATATAAAACATGTATAAAGGAAACATAAGATTTCTAAATTTCAATCACGAGATATTAATACAACACATTGATATAATAAAACCATTATCAAAAACATTTTCAATACCAAAATAAAAGAAAATTAAAACATGGTATTTATTTTTCATTTAAAAAAAGTTATTACTTGTAGAGGACGCCTAAACTCAAATAATGGTCACTCTGGTGGAAAAGACGTTGTCACCGTATATGTAAGAAAAAAACATTCCCTTTTTTTGTTTAGTAAAATGCTTCATATAAAAATATTCATTTTTAATAAAAGTAAAAGTCAAAGGGTTTTATACACCGAATAAAAGAAAGTTGTGTATAAAACAAAATATGCCTCAACGAAAGGTGATTGAGATGAAGTCCATTACCTCGTGTCCGACTTGACTCGATCATTATTTAATCTCCGGAATAATAAACTAGAGTTAATTTATACTTTCCTAAGAACCTTTTTAAATTTCATTATTCCTTTTATATCACTTACTAATATGTAATGAACTTTATGTAATCATTTAAGTTAATCACGGTCGTTTTGATGATCTTTGGTACATGAGTCAAAAATAAACTTCTTATAATTACAAGTTTCTCATGTTGTAAAATATCGATTATATCCAGAATTATATTCATGATTTAGATATCATATATATCATATATATCCAGTATATACATGCATTTATAAGATTACATAACATTTATAGGTAAGAAATGAAATTCACCATTCCGGGAGACGGTAAGGCGTACATATGCATGAACACTGCATTCATTTCTATTTCATATTTAATGGAATGAAATCATAATGATATAAAGGTATATTATAATTCCCACATTATATCATATATAATATCATTAAATCCATCCTTTATACGTCCCACATATGGCATTAACTAATCCAATCACTTTGAGGGGCGGTAGTCCGCACTTCCTACAATGAAATTATCTATTTTACCCATAATGGAAACCAAAAGGTATGACATAAATATAAAATACAGAATCATATGGAAAGAATAAATATAATATATATCATATATAAATAGAGTTAAATCTTACAGGCCACCATGAATGTTTTTAAAAGAATATTGAACAATCATCATTTTGGGAGGCAGAAATTCGCCATCAACATAAACAGTATGCTCATTCACCATTAGATGGTGGTGTGTGTAACTGTAGCTCGAATCCTTCTCATAAAAACATCCTAATATATTGAATATACCGGTCTTGTTACAAAATAATGTAATAAAAAGTGTTTAGGGTGTTGGAGAAGAAAAATAAAACAAAAGAATTAGATAAGACTTTACCTTTAAATTAGGTAACTCCCCCTGGTTTGAACCCAACGGGTTTCTTGAAGAGCAGTATGCCTAAGGTAAGTCTTATATGATGAAGAGTGGGATGTGGAGAGGTAAAATGAGCAGATTTTGTCCGATCCAATGGCTTGAGAGGTGTGGGTAAGTAGGGTAGAGGTGGGAGCCTTTTATAAGAGAGAGGAGGGGCACTCTTGGAACATCATAAAATGTTACGTGATTTTAAAATGAGTTTTGGATTATAAAGGTCCCACAAACATATATTTCGAGGATAAGGTGATAAGGGTTCGAAATCCACCCATACAATTGGTTTTTTAAGAGTGTGAGTCGTATATTTTATATTATCTTTTCATTTTATTTAAATCGTTCATCAATGAGGTAATCGCTGCATCATCATGGTGTCATAAATAAATTAATTTATTTAATGTATAAAAATTATAAAAAAATATTATGATATAGGAAATGTTTTAGATTACAAGAGAATATTTATAGTCTAGGAGATTATTTACACATACAATACTAAAATTGGTTTACTTAGGTGTTATTTACTTTTGTGATATTCTCCTTTCTTTAAAAATAAAATGATAAAGTTTCATTATCACCCAAAAGTAAATCCATGGGGTCCCTAAGTTGGCACAAGGAATTAGATGGTCAAAAATGACACAACTAGTAGAATTAGGACACATTTTGGAGTCATTTGTTATTATTATGTTATTATCTTATTATTATTAACTACCCGATTACTAATTAATCACAAAAATTAAATATAATTATCGTTGTTACTATTCATAATGTCAAAAAACAAGAGTATTAATTACATAATTTGGACCTTCTGATTCCAAATATGGAATCCATTTTACCAAATTCCAAAGACAGAAAGATTAGTAATTTATTTAAAAATAATTCCCATTGTCTAAACAAATAGCAGGTGTTTTTTTGAAACAATGTCTATGAAAAGTTGGGCACTTATTTATGCCAAATTACAAAGTGAAATCAATTAAAATGACCAAAATTGGATTAAATGGTAAAAATATATTCTAATTAAACTTTAAAACTAATTAAAAATATTATCTAACAATGTAATTAAATTAGATGAAAAATAAGTTTTGAATTAAACTGTAGTATTTTCAATTATTCATTAAAAAATGAACATTGTCAGAAAAATAACAAAAAATTTGACCAAATTAAATTTCAATGTCACAATTATAAATAATAAGTTAATTTTTGAAAAATAGAACTTATAACATTTTAAATAGTTATATTTAAAAATGGTTTTCCATCAAAAGGTTGAAAATGAATATTTTAAAAAATATTAGAGTATTCCATCCTTAAGATTAGATTTATTTTCATTTTAAGCCTCTAAAGCACAATCCAATTCATAAATAGACATAGATAAGAAAATATATTATTCATTACTCACTTGGGATGTTACATACTTACCCCCTTTAGAATATATTTTCCCTGTAATTTATTTAATTATCAAATAAGTGGGGGTATTTATCCCTCATTGCATTTTTAGATTCTCATGTTGCCTCTTCAATCATGTAGTTTTTCAACAAAACCGTTACTTAATGAATCACCTAATTCTGCCACACTTTCTCCCTATAGAAAATAATATGGACTATTTGTTCCTCATAAGACAGATTCTCTTCTAGCTGAACTACCTCTAGATTCAAAACATGAGATGGATCTGGCATGTACTTCCTTAACATTGGAACATGAAAAACATTGTGTATATGAGATAAACTCGGAGGTAAAGCCACTCGGTATAAAAATGATCCAACTCCTTCCAGAATTTCATATTGTCCAATGAAACTTGGACTCAGCTTTCCTTCTTACGAAGTCACATCAATCTTTTCCATGGAGATACTTTGAGAAAAACATGATCACCTACCTCAAAATAAAGTTCCTTCCTCCGGTTATCTGCATAAATTTTCTTCCGACTCTGAGCTGTTATCATGTGATTCTGAATCAGCTGAACATTTTTTGCCAGCTCTTCTACCAATTCTGGTTCCATCAACTTCCTTTCACCCACTTCATCCCAAAAAGTTGGAGTTTTACATCGCTTACCATATATGCCTCAAATGGTGCCATCTTTATTCTGGAATGAAAACTATTATTATAAAAAAAATCAACCAAAGAATGATGTTGCTCCCAACTTCCCTAATAATCTATCGAACAACCATGTAGCATATCCTCCAATGTCTGAATTGATCATTCTAACTGCCCATCTGATTAAACATGGAAAGTTGTACTGAAATTTAATTCATTACCCAATGACTTCTGAAGGACTTTCCAAAAATTATAAGTGAACCTGGATCACGGTCACATACAATGGAGAGGGGAACTCCATTTAACCTGACTATCTCTTTAAGATACAAATGATAAAGTTGATCTAGTTAAAAAGTATCTTGTATAGCAAGGAAATGTGCATATTTAGTCATGCGATCAATAATAACCCAGATTTCATTATTACCTTGAGGTGTCTTCGGCAATCCCACAACGAAGTCCATGGATATATTTTCCCATTTCCAATATGGAACTGGTAAAGTCTGAAGCATCCCTTTTAGTAACTACCGATCTACTTTAACCTACTGACAAGTCAAATGTTTCATAGTAAAATCAGAAATGTCTCTTTTCATTCCGTCCCACCAGTAATACTCCCGAATATCACTATACATCTTAGTACTGCCTGGATGAACTGAAAATAGAGAACTATGAGCTTCACATAACAACTCTTTCTTCAACTGTGAATCACAAGGCACACACAATCTCTTCACAAATCTCAAAACACAATCATTATCAATATTAAATTTAGGAAACTTACCCTTCTGAACCATCTCTAACATTTTCTACAACTCACTGTCTTGCTTTTGTGCTTTCTTAATTTTGTCTGATAGAGAATATTTCACTGATACCTAAAAAAAATAGAATAATATCCTGCACCAACAACTTCTATGCCAAAATTCATCAAATCCTTAACCAATGGATCATGTTACAAATGTAACATGGTTAATAAATAATTACTTTTTCTTCTCAAAGCATCGACCACTTTATTTTCTTTTCCTGGATGGTAATGAATTGTACAATCATAATCCTTGATTAATTCTAGACATCTCCTATGTCTCATGTTCAATTATTTCTGAGTAATTATACACTTTAAACTTTTGTGATAGGTATATATTTCACACATTACACCATAAAAATGATTCCTCTAAATTTTTAAAGCGAAAACAACAGCAGCTAATTCCAAATCATGTGTAGGGTAATTTTCCTCATGAGTATTCAACTAACGTTAAGCATAATCAATTACATGATCATTATTCATTGGGATGCAACCATGTCTTTTTAATGAAGCAGCACTGTAGATAACAAACTCGACATTCCTAGAAGGTAGTGCCAAAACTGAATCATTCACCAATCTTTTTTTCAATTCTTAAAAAAATCATCACATTATTTTGTCCAGATAAACTTAACACCATTCCGAGTTAGCTTAGTCATTGGACTAGATAACCGTGAATCAATTTTAAAAACCCTTTAGAAATAGCCTTCAAAACCATGAAAACTACGACTATCGGTTACATTTGTGGGTCATGGGCATTCTTTAACAACCATTTTTTTGCATGATCAACATTTATTACATCTTTAGAAACAATGTGACCATGGAAATAAATTTTTTGCAACCAAAACACAAACTTGGTGAATTTCCCATAAAATTTATTTTCATTAATGGTTTTTAAAATAACCATTAAATGTCGTTCACTTTCATCTTTACTTTTAGGAAACACAAAAATATCATCAATGAAAACAACCACAAACATATCCAAGAACTCATGAAAAATTTTATTCCTAAGGTGCATGAATACAACAGGTGCATTGGTTAGACAAAAAGGCATTACTAAAAATTTATAAGGGCCATATCTTGTATGATAGGTGGTCTTCGGAATATCTGCTTCCATTACCTTCAACTAATGGTACCCCAATATCAGGTCATTCTTTAAAAAATACTGAGCTCCCTGGAGCTGATTAAACAAATCATCGATATGAGGCAAAGGATATTTTTTCTTATCAGTGATGTTATTCAAGGCACTATAATCAATGCAAAGCCTCATTGAACCATATTTCTTTTTATAAAATAAGACGTGATCACCCCATGGTGATGTGCTAGGTTGAATGAAAACATTCGCTAATAAATCGTGAAATTGATCCTTCAACTCTAAAAGATCAATTTCCTCCATTCTATAAGGGGGTTTTGAATTTGGATTAGCATCATGAACTATGTCAACAGTAAATTCAACATCCCAATCTGGTATTATTCCAGGAAATTAATCAGGAAAAACATCAGGATACTTATTTACCACTGGCACATTATTAATCTGAATGGTTCCTTTGTTTTCAACAATATCTGCAAGGTAACATTCATTTCCATCTTTTACATGTTTCTCAGCCTCTTTATATGTTATCAACAGTAAGGGTTAATTCTTGTACACAAACTGAAATTATTTCTAAAAATAAACTTCTTTAGCTCTACATTCAATCTTATAATGGTAAACAGAGAGCCAATCCATACCCAGGATAAAATAAAACTCTACTATAGATAAAGAAATATGGTTTTCTAGTAGGTTCTTTCCACAGATAAGGATAGGAAGATTCTTATATATTATTTTTACCTCAGAATTTCCCCCATGTGTTTTTAAAAAAATTTCTGGAGTCATTACTTGAGATGGTATTCCCAATTTACTTGAAATTTTTTCAGAGATGAATGAATGTGTAGTCCCTGAATCAAAAAACACATTGGAATAATCTGAAATAACAAACAATGTACATGGTACCACATCATTTGATAGCCCAACATCTTCTGATGTAGTTTCAAAGGATTTCACCACACCCTTCTTCTTATTGTTTGATTACTTCCCATCATTTGAGAACATTGTCGAAAACTCATTTTCATAATGACCCATCTCATTGCCCTTGAAGCATTTCACTAACTGTATATCAAATTTGGTCTTACCATCACCCTGATCCTTTTCAGTGCAATCACGATCCTTATGTCCCATATTATCACATCGCTAGCACTTTACAGAATTCAAAATACATTTCACATCATGCTTTTTAGCACATTTATCACAAACTGAAAATTTAGTTTTCTTTCCATCAGTCGTTTTTGAAGAATTCTTCCCTCTCTCCTGCCACCTCGGTCTCTTCTTCTGTTGGTTGTCATAGAACACTTGATCATTGGAAAACTCCATTTCCACCTACTCATCACATCAAACAAGCTTATTTTAATTTTTGAACTCACAAGAATCCAATGCCCTTCGATATTTTGGCTTTAATACTAAGTAAAAACGATTGATTTTACTATCAAGGTCTCGTATAAAATTTGGAGCATACCTTGCCAATCGAGTCAACCTTTCTTCATAAGAAGCCATTGAGTCGGCCTCATCCCTCAATTCAAGAATTATTGTTCCATCCTAAGTTGAACAGCCTTAGGAAAACATTTCTCCGGAAATATACCTTTGAATTCATCACAGTCAAGAGGATCAATCTCATTAGTGTCCCTGATATTTTTAACCATCGGCCACCATTGATCTGCTTCACCCTCCAAATGGTAAATAGCAAGACTAATATTTTGATTTTCTGAACACCCCATGACATTGAAAATCTTCTCCAGTGCTTTAATCCAACCTTTACCTACCATAGGGTTAGATGATCCTCTGAATGATGGGGGATGTTGCTTCATGAAATGTTTCACCACTGACATGTTCCTATGCATTTGATTAGGCTGATCTCGTTCTTGGATACCACCACCATTTATCGCTTGATTCAACTGTGCCATTGCTACAACAAACTTTTTAGTTACAATTCCGACTATCTCAAGATGCTAATTCGGAAGGTCATTTCCTTTGGAATGCCTTCCTAGAATTGCTTCCATGTTTCCTCTAAGGAAAACTATTCTGAACAAACATGTCTTAGATGAAGCAACATGGTAATCTTCAAATGCTATATAACTTTTCAATTTGACCATAAATAAAATATTTTTGGATAATCATTTAATAGAATTCCAACTCTTAAAGTTATATAAACCGATCTTTGATACCATCTATAAGGCCCTAGCCTTAAACATTACTTAATCTTGATTTATTACAAGAATACACATTGAGTATCTTTTCAAGTTTAGAGTTTTATATAATTAGATCATAAATCATGCATTACATTCCACATTTAAACAATTTGGTTACATTAATGATAATATTCATTTTTCATATCAAATGCGACATATTCTAAATAAAACAGGGATTCTTTCTTGACACTTCCTCAACACTATCATCACATCATGTACTTTTCCCTTGACATGTGAAAAACATTTCAAAATCATGGGATGAGCATAAGAAGCTCAGTAAGGGATATAAAAACATGGAATGAAAACATTAGTCCATGTATACATAAGAATAAATAAAATCATACTTTACTCATAAAACTTAAGCACTTTAACATACCTCATGAAATCCTAAGATTTCTGAATAACTGATAGAAATCATAAGACATAAATGTAACCTGAGGCATTCAGAATATTTTTATGTAAGGAGTAACCCTCATGGTTACGTTTGGAATACCCATCACAATGTATTCCCTAAATCTATTCGTAGAAACCATAGAGTTTAACTCCATCTCATTACACAATGCATTGGAGAACTATATTGGGCTCAATGCCCATAGTTTATCACGGAACCACCTGTCATCATAAACAATGCCCAAGAACCATAACATAATCATATCACATAAACATGCATAAAAGAAACACAACATTTCAACATTTGAATCACAATATATTAATACAACACATTTATATAATAAAAACATTATCAAAAACATTTTCAATACAAAAATAAAAGAAAATTAAAACATGGTAATTATTTTTCATTTAAAAAAAATTTATGTCTTGTAGATGAAGTTGAAACTCATATAATGGTCACAACGGCAGAAAAGTCATTATCGCCACATACGGAAGACAAAAACATTCCCTTCTGTCATTTAGTAAATCACGTCATATAAAAATATTCCTTTTGAATAAAAGTAAAATTCAAAGGGTTTTATACATCGTATAAAAGAAAGTGGTTAGTAAAACAAAATATGCCTCAACAAAAGGAGATTGAGACGAAGTCCCTTACCTCGTGTCTAACATGACTTTATCTTTCTTTAATCTCCATAATAATAAACTAGAGTTAATTTATACATTATTAATAACCTTTTTCAAGTTCAATATTCCTTTTTTATCACTTATTACCATGTTATAAACATTATGTAATCAATTAAGTTAATAACGGTCATTTTGTTGATCTTTGGTACTTGAGTCAAAAATAAACTTCTTCTAATTACAAGTTGATCATTTGGTAAAATATCCATTTTATCCAAAATAATATTAATTATTTAGATATCATCTATGTCATATATATTTTTTATATACATGCATTTATAATATTACATAACATTTAGAGGTAAGAAATGAAATGCACCGTTCATGGAGACGGTAAGCCGTACGTACGCATGAATGCTACTTTTATTTCTATTTCATATTTAATAGAATTAAATCATAATGATATAAAGGTATATTATAATTCCAGTTTAATATCATATATAATATCATTAACTCAATCCTTTATACGTCCCACATATGGCATCAATGAATCAAATCAGTTTGAGGGGCGGTAGTCCGCACATCCTAAAATGAAATTATCGTGTTTCCCCATAATGAAATCCATAAAGGTATGCCATAAATGAAAAATAAAAAATCATAAGGAAAACATAAACATAATATATATCATATATAAATACAGTTTCATCTTAATGGCCACCATGAAAGGTGTTAAAAGAAGATTGAACAATCATCGTTTCGTGAGGCAGAAATTTGTCATCCACAGAAACAATATGATCATTAACCATTAGACAGAGGTGTGTGTAAGTATAGATAGAATCCTTATGATAACAACATCATAGTACATTTTAGATACTGGTTCTGTTACAAAATAAAGTAATAAAAAGAGATTAGGGGGTTGGAGAAGTAAAATAAAACAAAATAACATTAGAGAAGATTTTACCTTTAAATCGGGTAACTCCCCATGGTTTGAATCAAAAGGGTCTCTATAAGAGCTTTCGGGCTAATGTAAGGATTCTATGATGAAGAGAGGGATGTTTAGAGGTAAAATTACTAGAGTTTGGATGATCCAATGGCTTGAGAGGTGTGGGTAAGTGGGTAGAGGTGGGGTCCTTTTATAAGAGGGAGGGGGCACTCTTGGAAAGTCATGAAATGATACTTTACATTAAAATGTGTTTCATATTTTAAAGGTTCCACAAATATATATTTCTAGGATATGGTGATAAGTGTTATAAATAATCCTATAAAATTGGTTTTTGACAAGTGTAAGTCTTAAATTTTACATTATCGTTTCATTTTATTTAAATCATTCATTAATGAGGTAATCATTGCATCATCATGGTGTCATTAACAAATAAATTTATCTAATGTATAAAAATTATAAAAAAAATGCCATAATGTTGGAAATATTTTTATCTTTAAAATGAATATTTATAGTATTAGGGATCATTTACACAAAAAAACTAAAATTGTTTTACTTAGGTGTTACATACTTTTATGATATTCACCTTTCTGTAAAAATAAAATGATAAAGTGTCACTATCACCCAAAAGTGATTCCATGGGGTCACTAAGTTGGAAGAAGGATTACCAAGGTCGTCCAAGAGACAACCAGTAGCATTAGGACACATTATGGGGTAAAATTGTATTATTATCATATTATTTTATTATCCTTAACTACCCGTTTACTAATTAATCACGATAATTAAAGATAATTATCGTCGTTACAATTCATAATGTCCAAAAACAAAAGAGTCTTAATTAAATTTTTTTGGAGAAACATATTCCAAATATGGTATCCATTTTAACAAATTTCAAACATAGAAATTTCAGTAATTAATTTAAAAATAATTCATGTTGTCAAAACAAATAGCGTGTTTTTTTAAACAATATCTAGGAATAGTTTGGAACTTGTTTATTCCCAATTATAAAGTGAAATTAATTACAATGAAAAAAATTGGATTAAATAGTAAAAATATATTCTAATTAAACTTTAAAACCAATTAAAAAGATAATATAAACATATAATTAAATTAGATGAAAAAGACATTTTGAAGGAAACTTTAGTATTTTCCACTATTCATTAAAAAATGAACATTGTCAGAAAAATACCAATCATTTATCCAAAGTAAATTTCAATGTCACAATTCTAATGAATATGTCTATTTTGAAAAATAGAGAATATAAAATTTTAAATAGTTATATTTAAAAATGGTTTTCCATCAAAAGGGAGTAAAATAATCTTTTAAAAAATATTAGAGTATTCCATGCTTATGATTGGATTTATTCTCATTTTAAGCCTATAGAACACTATCCAATTCATAAATAGATATAGATAATAAAATAAATTATTCATTACTTAATTGAGATGTTTCATTTATAGTTGATATAGGTTGTTTCATAAGGGTTATCCCCACTGAGAGGGATGTGTGGGATATTGATTAGAACATACATAGGTATTTCAATCTAGAGGGATTTGTTTAATTTGTTTTTTGAACGACCAATTAATGGTAGGGGATATATCTGTAAATGTTGGGGAATTATTTTTCTATAAAGTTATTAAGTTCAAGTTTCATTTTGTGACAATGATTGCATTAATTATCTATTAGTGGGTGTAAATTTTTTAATTTGGAAATTTTCTTCACGTTCTATATTTATGTCATCTGTGTATAACATATTTAACTTTTTACTAGGTTTATCATAAGAATGTGCACTAAATAAATTGGTTTGTTATAAGACTTTTTCATATTACCCTAGTGATTTTTATTCTCACCCAGCTTAGATGTCCATGAGACATGGGTACCAGGGCATCCCCCACTTCTTGTATGTGCCCGATTAGTTGAGGATCTAATTTGAACCTATTTTGGGATATATAGATATGATTTTGGAGGTTATGAGGAGAAGTGTCTTTGAGTTGGTGTTGATATTTTTTGTTCTATCATGTATATGATCAGCCTAGTGGGTTATCAATAGCTTATTTCTAGTAGTGGCTACTGGGACTTTTTTTTCTAATATAAAAAATTTATAATTGAAAGAAAAGGGTTTTCCAGTTGATATAATTATATAATGGTTCATTTTTTTTATTATTTTGATATGGTTTTCTATAACAGAATATATAGACTCACCATTGTTCCACCATAACCCATTCTACTAGTCAGCAGCCTCTAGCCTATGCGGAAGAATGCCTGAGGCATGTGGAATTTCGATTGAGCAGTAGTGATTTAGGTATGGGTGTTACAAAATGGTATCTGAGAACCTGCTATATTATTTTTTTTATTTTTTTGGGAGTTTATGGATGTGAGACATAGGAATTTATCATTTCTTGTTATTAAACTCTATACAGTGTTCCATGAACACAATTTCAAAGGTATTTCATGGTTTTTATGGAATGAAATTGATGTTTTTTTTCCACTACTATCATAATTGTTCAGCTCATATGATGAACATGTGTTTTTAGGTTTTGATTTCATATATACATGAATCATTTATATGTTGTAAATATGAAAAAAATATCATATTTTGAAAGTAGGTTTAGAATTACCCATATTTTGTATGAATGTGACTATACTAATGACATAGGGCTTTGTTTATTTGGTTTTAGTAACTCGTAGATTGTTTAAAAATATGAGTTCACTATGAAATTATATTTGGAATAACCCCCATGTCTCTCTATTATTGATAGGGTAAATAGGATAGAATATAATGATGTACGAGAGTGATGAAGATGATGAAAATGATGGATTTGATGACTGTATGGAGGATGTAGATGCTCTATGTAAAGATGATGTAGTTCACTAATTAGGTAATTTATATGTGTAAATAGCCATTGAAAAGAAAATTTTGTAAGTATACTATGGATAAATATATGTAATTAATGTCCATACAATATATTATGATGAATTATCCATATATCGATTAGTGGTATCCTATATTACTAAAAAAATCATTGACTCTCATAATAGTCCTTCTAAGTTTTATATCGTCTTAACATGTATGAAGATATAAATCTAAAATATCTTTAGTGAGTTTTAACCATTATATAAAACATGTTCTGGTTTTGTGCAAGACCTTGTATCCATAGAAATGTGACACTCGATACTAGTGACCCGGTGTCTCCCCACCATACCACTATACACCACAGGTACTATTCAAGGTTCTACAGAATATATGGAGGTGTTTTTTATTCAATTTGAAACAGAGTTTAGGTTACTTGTGGGTGAAACATGCACAATATATAAAAAATAGTGAAATGTTGGCTCCACTTCCTCTATTCAACCATATGTATGTGTAAAAGAGCATGATGGTATCTTGTTATTAGAATTACCTAGGAAAGGTGAGGTGGAATTTAAGTAATAATATTGATAAAGCATTGTGATATGAAATAAAGTATGACTATGAGACTTGTTTTATGTGATACCATGACTTTTTCTGGATGATGAGTTAGATGATGTGAAGAATATGACAACTGGGGTCATGAATATATTTGAATTACATAGTAGGTTTTTGTTTGAAATCTGGTGGATGTCTCTTTTAGTGAATTGGGTTTCAAACCAAGGAGATTCTTGTTTAAACACCCATAGGGGGTTCCTTAAGACATGATGAAAGGCATAGGAGATGAATAATACCATTAAAATAGTTATAGAATGCTATACTATATTCCCTATAGTTATTCCAAGGATAGCCTATGATCTTATACTAGATAAATGTTGTGACACTAGCTTTCAAGTGGTCTATTAATGTAAATCTTGTGATTTATACTAAACGTGGAGAGGGATAGGGGTGTTAAATGAATTTTTTAGTCTATTTTAAACTATTCCCACTTCATATTTAGAAACATCTCTTAATTTCTATTGGAAAAATTATTTTTCACCTCTCTTCAACTACCTTAAAGAGCCACCTTTTCTCAATAGTGGATGTAGATGATCGTCGAAAATGAATCCATGTGGAATCATTCATTCTACATCGGTTATGAACATCATCGTCCTCATAAACTGGTGGAATTATGGGTTATTATTCATAGATAGTCCTTATTTTATTTTAAATCACTGTCAATCCTTTAACATCTAGTTCCTATTAAAATCCCCCATATACGTGATGATCATGGAAATTGATTTGTCTTTTTCTGCATTATAGATCGATAATTTGATGTAAATTTAATCCTATATTAATGGAATTGTTTGTGAATGATGGAACATTGATTATCATGTAAAGAGGATTTCATGTGATGATGAACATATTTCTTTGATGGTTGTTTCGATGAAGGTATTTCCCTTGATGATTTATTTTTATTTTATGTCAAATATACATATATTGTTTATCATAGCATGGTATTGATTTGGGGATTTTTCTCATGAAATATTCAAGAGTGTGAAGAGAGTTGCTTATATTATATTATATGATGTTTCAAATAAGGTTTATTATTTTTTTGGTTTCATCTAAAAGTTCTAATTAAATTACGTTAAATTATACAATTACATGATGTCATGTGATAGGCCCCTATCTTGAAATGAATTTTGATATGTTTCACATACATTTCTAGAATGGTTTTTCATGGTTCTCGTTAGGTGGTGGTCTCTATAATGTCTCTATATGAGTGTTATTGTTTTCTTAATTTTGATTTCTTGTAATCTACAAATTTATTTTAATTTTGTTATAATTAATTAATTAGAATTGCATGGTACTACAAAAAGAAAATGGAAAATATTAGATGATTAATATACTTGGATGAAAATGGATATAACTATTGGTTATTGATTGGACCTAACATGAATTTCATTGAATTTGGTGGTTCAATATACTCAACCATGTGTAATTGTGATCAATTTATTGTCTATGGTATGAGGTTCGACACCTTGGGAGAGAAATCTCTAATTAATAATTTTGAGATGAATTAAAAGAAATACCCATGAGTTGGTTGACCAAACCAATTAAAAAATTGACCTCGAAGCATTCCTAACTTGTAAATGAATTACTTGTATTATTTAATTTATTGAGAATATTTAAAATAAATTTGAAATATTCCATGTTCCACATTGGACCATATGTGGTGGCTTATTTCTGGGACACTGATTTTCATGGATTTACTTGACATTTATGGCCTATCTGATTTTATTAATAACCCTATTCTTATTCATACATCATAACTAATTGTGTGGGTGTCTCATGAGGCTTAGGTTTATTCCTTTATCACATGAGGTATACACGTGTATCCCTTTGGAAATCTATTATTTACTTCTTGAGGACATTTTTTATGGATATGTAAAATTATTTTTATGAGGTGATACTTAACCTATCAACATTTATAAACCTGTTTCATGTTATTTTATCTTTTTTCTCTATTTTTGACCCAGGTTATTTAAATGTAAAATGCCCAAGGAGATTGATGTGACTGATAGTGACGAATAAGTATAGGGGAATCCCTTCCAGCGAAATGTGTGAAACATTTTTTGTCAATTATACCATTAGGGTGGGGGGATGTGTCAGACATGGAAAGGGAACACTTTTTCTAGCAAGGATAAGAGGTAAGTATATATGGGGTTCATAGAATCCCAATGATAGCATGATTATTTGGTATATAGTTGTTTATTAATTACATTTTCATTGGTGATTTTTTATACTTTTTTAGTTTATATACTTCATGGATATTTATATATTATAACATGAATAATTATTTTCTATGATTTTTTGGAACATTATTATGTTGGTGGAACACTACTGATTTATACACACACCCTGCTCACATGGTCATGTAACATGGGTATCCAAAACAACACTCACTAATTTTTAAAAGATTTTGGGTTGAGTCCCATGTAGGATTATCTAGAGGGTTTTAGGTACATGAGATCATAGACTAGGATGAGACATGGCTTGGAGTGGGAAAATATTATCATGTGCTTTATTTATTCTATTCCATTTTTTTGTTGGCCTAATGTGAGATAATATAGTTTTTCAATTGCAGACTATTTATTCTGTTCTTTCCACATTCATACTTTATTGATGATAGATGGTTTGTTTTCATATTACTCCAATTGTATATTTGTTACTTTTTTTTGGTTTATTATTTATTTTCTACTTTGATTGATCGTATAGTCTCCCCATGGCTCCACCATAGACTCTAAATATAGTTGGAAGCCTCTAGAATTTAGATAGTTGCAACTAAGCTATGTGTAATTATATTGTACACTCCATTATTATGTTTGGGGTGTCAAATGTTTGTTTTTGTAAATTCATAATACATTTAGATAGATTAGAATCCATATTTGTATAAAATTTATTATAATATGAATCTATGTATGTTATAAAGTAATTTATTAGTTATATATCCATGATGATGATACTGAGTTATAAATTATATTTTGAATTGTACCCAAAACATTTTTTAGTGAGTTATATTTATAATTGTGATGAAGCAATATATTTCATAGGGGAATGTAATTTTCCATGATTTTAATATAAATCATTAATTTATATAAATAAAACATGTTCCTTATGTTTCTCCACCCAAAATGCTAAACTAAAATTATCAAAGATGAATAATATTAATATAATTAATAAAATTATAAGACTAATATAACCACTAGTAATTTAAATGACATTTCTCAACTAAATTTTTCTTACATTTATATAATAAAAAATTACTATGATTGAATGTCAAATAACTATTTATTAATTGATTCTTTCTTAAAATATGAATATTTTTTAAATATTTATACGTATTAACTAATTATTAATATCCATTAAATTTTAAATTTATTAGAAATAATTTTAAAAACACTTATAAATTACTTTTAATTAAAAATGATTTTCTTTATATTTGGTAATTTTTTTAAAATTATATGTCAAAAGATTATTAATATTTATATTATGATATAAAAAAATTATTCCTTATTTATGTTGACAATATCTTAGGATTAATATTTTCGATTTTGGTGAAATTGTTGAAATGTTTAAGAATGGTGAATGATACTGATATTGACAATAATACAAATTTTATGAAATTATTATATTGGAAAAATGTCTCGAATAATTATGTATTTTTTTTAACAAAAAAATATATATTTTAATTTTAAATAAAAACATTTGAAACCCAATTTTCTATATATGGAACCTATTTTTATCATTTTATAAACATAAGTAAAAGTTCACTCTAATATTTTGTTTGGTTTTTTTTATTTTAACTATGAATACACAAGGTGTAATTCAGTTTTGTATTGTGTTGAAATTAACATAAATATTGTTTTCATAGTAATAAAAAATTCATAGATATCAACACAGTTGATTAATTTTTCTTAATCATTATTTTTAAGCATTAAAATAGTCTTTTTCAAAAATTGGTTGTTACATGTTATATTATAGTAAATTACAATTAATTTTTTATCAATGTTATACCATTTATTTGAAAATTTTAATTCATATTTTGAATAATTGTTCCATATTTTTTGATAATTATAATTATATTCTAAGGAATTTAATTTTTATTACATAGGTAAAAATATATTTCCACGGAAAGAAAAAAATTGTATGAATAAAAAATATATGAGTAATCGAATTTAAAATTATTTAATTTTTTGAACAATATGATAGATGTTTTTTTTATATTATCACATCAACTAGTCCATTATTTCCCATTATTGGATCCACATTACAATGGAATTGTGACTGTACCTTTTATAATTTTACAACATTGCCACTCTATTTACAAATAAAACAATTTTTCACCAATCCAATTATTTGTACATCATATTTCTCATAGTTCTCAAGGAAATCCTCCAAAATAATTACGAAAATATCATATATATATTCAATAGTATTTGGCCTACTCAAATGGCCACATATTGAATCCATGATCTATTTTTCAAATATTTTATCTGAAGGAATAATTTAAAATTTATAATTACTTTGTTTTCATTTCATTTCATTTACCTCTCCTTGTACCTCCTCTAAAACTAATATATCCATTTTAAAATAATCACATTTGAATTTTAATTATATATAAATCTAATTTATTATATAGGATAATATTATTAAATCTTCCTGCAAACCATTCTAAAAATCAAAACATCCCATTTTTTAAATATAAACTACCACATCCATAGAAGACAAAATCTATTTTTTGTATCCAATGTAAATGTTTTGTAAAAAACGGTATTTAAGGAATATGTACGATATATATAATATTATTTGGAAACTAAAAGTAAAAATAATTCCCTATATTTTATCCATTTAACAGAAACAAATGGGTTGATCATGTGTATGTGAATACTATTACCTATTCAAATGTGACATAATTATTTTTTCATCTATTATTTTGATAATTATTAAACTATCTTAAAATTAAAATTACAAAATTAAATAATATAATTAATATAATTATGATTATTTATTAATTTTATTTTTTGAAATATATCTCTCTCTAAATAATAGTCAACCATAGCCTGTCTTTTATTCTGTTTTGGGTCAGTTTGAACACATACATAAACAATGTCATAAATTTCTCACATAGATAACTATGTAATAATTAATACAGATTTTAATAGATCAATATTTTTTATGGATCTGGGATGGTTATATTAATATTTAACTAACTATTATAGACATAACTTTTTTCCCTTAAAAATTTCTAAAACAAACTCATCCCCAACATCATCATCATGAATATTATATAAAATAATTATGAAATTAAATTATTGAATTATAAATCATTATTGAAAAACTGTTCATTTATGTATTATTATGTATAAATTATGATATTTGTCTCTAATAATATGAGTCAACATTTTCTTCATGAAACTAATACTAAATAAATAATTGAAAAAATAACATTTGATAATGAAAATATAATTTTACTAACTAATTAATATTTAGTAAATTATTAAAAAATATGTTTTAAAAAGTTTATGGTTATGATTATGTTTCTAAAATAATTTTTTAAAATAGTAATTTTTGTTATGTCAAAGGTCAATCATGTACTGTTAAGCGATATTAAACGTAACCGTTTTTTCTTAAATCAACATCATTTCATTAATCTTAATTGTTCCATGGGGACTATAGAGTGATGACATGTTTCTATATATTCTATAGTGATCCTATAAATCATATTCCCCCTTTTTTATATGGAAGGAATTTTCTAAATTTTTTCCCTCATAAAAGCAAATGATGATAATAATAACTACCAACATCTCCAAATATTCTCTTTTTCTTCAATTCCCATATTCCCTTTTCCAAAAAATGTTGTCTATTATATATAGAAATATAATGCCGTTTAATCTCATGTTAACATATTATTACACTTTTCATATATTTAAAAGTATATATATATATTACCATTTACAATGTGTGATTTCAATAGAGGCATTATAAATTAAAAAATTTGATTCCGTATTTTAATTTTTTTATAATCCATTCCTAATTTTATTGAGTTCTATATTGTAACCTTTTAAAATATTATTCATGGATTTAAAATAATAAATGTAAAATTATAAAATGTTTTCAAATCACTCAATTAAAAATAACTAATGATAGTTACCCTTATCTTCCCCTTATTATGATACATTAAAATTGTTTTCTAAAATATCTTTTCTAAGTGAACACATACATTCAAATTTAAAATAATTCTTTTCAATGAATCCATCTTCCATGTGTTGTAATGGTTTTCCAAAAGATTTTTAATATTATTAATTTTTATATAACATAAAATATTGTGATATTTTTAAAATTAAATTTTTTATATCAAAATGTTATTCATAATTTTTTAAAATGGATTTTAAAAACATATTTTTTTTAATAAATCTGTTATGTTTATTATGGATTTACATTGATTGATTTTTAAAGAATTTTTCATTATTAAATTATTTTCCTAAATCCCATTATTATTATTTATTGATAATTATTTAAATTATTTTTAAAAAAATATGTATTTTGGTATAATGAAATAACTTTAATATAGTATTTCAAAAAAATTAAAATGTGATATTTCATATTCTTTGTTGAATTTTATTTTCCAATGATCTTGAAAGGCTATATTTCATCATTGAAAACATAAACAATGATCTAAATATGTGTAGTGTAGTATCCCTGCAACTCAGATTCAATAGAATATCATATAACATTAGCAGTACTAGTATACCTAGATTAATCTGTTGTGTCTGGACCATATTTTCTAGCATCATAAAAATATATGTTTTAAAACCATTTAGGATTATCTTAGTGATATTATTGAAACCTGGATTTTTCATTACATAACTATTATATAATTTTTGATATAAAATCATAAGAGGGATAAAATATGTATCCAAAGTGTTGTATTTTGGGTAAATTAGGCCCATACATAACATTTACAAAATAAAACTAAAACAGTATTCAATTTCTTCATCTCTCTCCTCTTTGAGGCCCTCACATTCTCATTAGTACATGTAATCAACAAAGGGAGTACATTAATGAATGGGGTGAGTCCAAAAGGCCATTAATGGGAGGTATAACATCATGTGAATATTTTATATTAATAAAAATTACATGGGATAACATAATAATATCAAAATTACTGGATCACCATTATAAACATGGGTAAAATTTTAAAAAGTCATATAATGTGGAAATTTATAAAATGCAATGCAATGCCTTAGTGGTCAAATAAAAAAAAATTGTTATCAAAGATAATATAATGTTCATTATAAACATTTCTTTATAAATAATATCATTATTATAGGGGAAAAAATAATGAATCATGTGCAAGAATATTTTACATAATCACAGAAGATACATCACATTACCATATGCATTAGAGGGCTATATAATTTTTGTCCCACCTTTCACATCATAAATACCCATAATCATGTATAACACATCGAACATATAACAATAAAAGTTATGAAGTCATCCAAAATGAATATAATATGTTCCATAAGGATTTCATGAATAATAAATTCATTATTAAACCATTTGGTTACAAAATTACTAAGGGTAATCATACGTGTACATAAAATATTGCTAGTTTTGAGTGGACAAGAAGCATTTTAAGGGGAGTAAAATAAATTTTATAAAATTGAAGTCACTTTGAAAAATGATTTAAATTGAAATAATTATTAAATTGAAGTAACATATATATAAATTAATTGTAAGAGGATGGATCTTTGAAAAAAATTATTTGAATATTCATAATGTGTAAGAGAAGATAACCCAATGAAAATAATTATGTTTGAGAATCCCCTTACATTAAATATAGATTTATTTTGATGATTTTATGCCTCTTGAATAATAAGAATAAGATTATTAAAACATATTTCCAGAAATGAATTATTTTTATATGTTCTTAAATTTCTGAATTATAATTATTGGATTCTATTTTATAACAATTTCTGATAAATTTGAATTATTTTGATGTCTTGTTTTCATTTTATTTCACAATTTTTTTCGTTTTATATATTTTCATTCAAAGTAAATCATACATAAGTATATTTATCTCTAGAATAATGGAATACATGTAATTAAATATTTATATATTATATATAATTCATACTGTATATCCATGATTTTTTTATAATAATTGATTGATCAATATCACTATATGTGGTTAACTTCACTTGATGGTACATTGTCCAAAGAGCGGGGAAGTGATTTTTCAAATTTAATCATATATTAAATATGAATATTATAGTAAGATATAATCATTAATATAACATAAAATTACTGAACAATTAGTCCAATAGATTTTTTATAGGGGTAGTGAAAAAATAAATATAAGAATAAATAAGAGAAATTTTAATCGAAACTGAATAAATCCTTGGTGTACCTTCATATGAATGAAACTAACTCCTTTGATTTTTAGAGTTGGATTTTTTTAGAAAATCCCTAATTATTATAAGGTGATTTATATGAATTATTTTGTTGGAGTTCATGCCTTTTAATGGGGGTGATGAGTGGTTTTCAAGTGGGATGGATTGAGGTTATTTACACTTAAAGAGAGTGGTATTTTTAGAATACAATATTAAATAAAATAAAATATCAAAGATAAAAAAACATAATTGTTACTTTTTTAAAAGAAAAATATATATAAATAAAATATAATGATATTTAGGACTTTGATCTTTTTTATGATTCAATTTTAGTCGTTTATTAAAAGATAAATTTGAAGGAAATGAAAATTTTTATTTTAAGGGATCACTATTGACATTAGGTTTTTAGAAATGTTTTTTTTATTGGAATTTATTAAAATTTTATTTTAATGAATTATCTTAATAATTAAATATATCATGGTTGAACATCATGTAATTGATATTATTGTTTCAATATTACAATGTGAATTATTTAATATATGTTGTGATCGTTAACTGTATAACTATATTTTCTCTATTTAACTAAAAATTAATGTATTTTCGAATGATACTAAAAATCACCCATGGACAATTTTCACAAGTTCATTTTAAATATGAAATATATTTTATAAAAATAAATTTCTATCAGTGGTCATTTTAAATTCAATTATAATATGTATGGAATTTATGAAAAACAATGAGATGTCATTTTTTTAAAATGTGCATATATTTTTGTGGATTTTTTAATCATGATAATTATTTTTTAGAATTATAGTTTATATATATAAACTTAACTTAATTATGAAAAATACTATTTCTATCATAATTTCTCATTTTTTGGTCAAATTACTATTCAAATTTTCAGGTTATAATTTCAATGCACATATTTCTATTCCAAGGGTCACATTACCTCCTATATACATTACTTCATTCTTTCAAAAAAAAATCACTACAATTCCTATAAAGGGTATATATTTCCGTTTTTTTATTATATTTATTGGTTTACTAATATTATTCTTCATTTATATATTATATGATGTGGGGAAGATGATCCAGAAAATTTAGGGTGATCCATATATTCCTCTTTTAGATTTTCTATTTTATAATTTTTGTTGTATTATAATATTTAGAATTGTCATTGGTTTTGTAGCTATGTATTTTAATGAAAAATATTAATGGGATAATGATTTTTTGAATAATTATATATAATATTATATAATATAATATGCCATATGTTTATTTAGGGAAAAAATATTTTTAATGAAAAAATGGTCGTTACATTAATCCCCTCATTATAATATACGTTTCTAAAACTTCATCTCATATTATCAATTGATAATTTTTGGAAAAAATATCTCAATTTTTACTTTCGGTATGGTTTGGGTTTGATTTTTTTGTTGAAAAACTAGATGATCACCATTGAGTACGGTTGGTTTTGCCGAAGCAGGTGTTTAAGGTGGTGTAGTTTCCTTGTGACTGACAAATTTTTTTGCATCAAAATCATAAGGTTTTTTTTAAACTGTTTTTTTAAATGTATTATTGGTTCACATATTTTGAATTATATTTAGTGGACCAAAAAAGTTGGTACACATAAAGGTGAAGGATTTTTTGTGAAATGATGTTTTTTTCATAGTACCACTATGCGGACCAAAAAACTGTTGAAACTATGAACATTTTATGCAATAAATGGAGTATCGTTTGTGTTTATTTTCAATCCTCATTGGAATATAAAGATGTTTTCTAGAAAAGGTATCATACATTTAAATTGGGACACAGTGTTAAAGGTCGTGTCGTTTTGCAGTGATTTCCAAAATTTTTGTCCCAAAAATTAAAATATGGACAAATGTGTTTTCAGAAAAGGGAGTTGTGTGAAATATTGAAGGGTGTGTAGAATATCACATTCAAGGAAGAATTTGGGATTACTGCATCAAAATATAGAAAATGAAAAAAGTCTATGCAAGTATTAAATGCATGGGAATGATGAGGTTTTGCGGAAGAATATTCCATGCCCAATGTGACGTCAAAAGAGGTTTTTCATTCTCGAAAAGGATCTTACATTCACCAAAAAAGACGCATAGGAAACCTGCATACTGGGTCATCAAGGCCGATAAATAGGTGTCTACCCCCATTTAAGATAGAATAATCTTCCAACCAAAATTTGGTCACACTTCCGTTTGAAAGATTTCCACATGAAAGAATTGAGGATAGTTAATCTTGAACGTGTAAGGTGTTAATTTAGTCTGAAAAGACAAAGTGAACCATTTAGTTTAGTTGTGAGAAAGATAACTTTTTTGAGGAAATTAGGGTTTGCATGAAAGTTATATTTCCTAATAGTAACAAAATATTGCATGAATGTTGAGGTATTTTGTGCAAGTATGGTGTTTTGCTTCTGATAGGATTTTGAATATCTGGTTTGTGTGATCATTTCATTCAAGTGCATCTTTTTAGGACATTTAGGTATTCAATGTCTTGTTTTGTACTGAGCCAAAGACTGCAATGTAAATATATTGAATAGACCCTCGTGTCAATAAACATAGAATGATTTCTCCCTAGGCAGTGATTAATGGAGAGTTATCACAAGTGTTCTAAGGGACACAGTGGGTTATCCCTAAATTATTGTAAAGGCATAGTGACTGGCACAGAGTGAATGTGATCAAACTCTTGTACTCCAAAACTAGTGAATATTTTTGTAATTTAGTATGATCGAAACATTTTTCGAATATGCTCATTGGATGTAGCCCTTTGTGGTGAACCACATAAATGTTTTGGGTGGTCTCTTTGAATGTGATTGTAAATTTACTGTTCTTATCCATCATACAGGTTTAACGTGTTCCTACCAATGTGGGAATAAGATCCTTCACATTAAAAAAATGACACCCTGATTCACCCCTCCCCTCTCAGGGCATCCAAGGGTTATAAAGTAGGATGGTACATGGATCTTGAATGGAAATAATTTTGTGGGGAGGATTGTAGTTATTGGGAGGGAAATGGTACAAGAAAGGATTGCGACACCTAGGATGTATTTTCATTGGAGAAAATTATAAGATGATTTTGGTCATCGCAATGGAAGAAAGGAAATGTGCGGACCAAATAGAGAAATGGTCCATGAAAAGAGCATTATACAATGAAGGTTGTACCTAATTTATGATTTGGGTAAATATCAAATTATATGATTTTCCAAATCTATTTTACTATATTGGGAGTTCTTACCCCATAATTAATTTGACCAATTTTCATAAAAAAAATATTCACTTTGGGAATTCATTGAATTCTGAAGGAGTATCATGATAGAAAATTTTGAGAATTGTGATGTTGCTGACAATAGGATTCAGAGAAAGGTGAAGAAGTGGTCTATAGATGTAGCAGTATATGGAAGAAGTAATTCCATAAAAGAGAAATTGGTGGGTGGAGGTTGTTTATGAAGGTGCTACACTGAGAAAATACATGAATGTGGAGGCCGAGATAGTCTGCAGAGGGGTGGTAGATCATGGAATAGGTGGTCTGAAAATCATATGCTCTACACAGTGGAGTTCATTTCACAGAGGAAGCAAGTTATTCATTAAGGTAAATGAGTAGTTTGGAAAACTAATTTCCACAAACTAAAATTATGTGGAAATGTGGATTTCATATAAGGGAAAAAAGGGGAATTGAACAGAGAATCTACCTATTGTTGAGGATGTGTTCATTCATGAAATTTAAGGGACCTACTAGTTCATAAACTATGATTGGTTACTTTCCAAGAGCAGTGAGAAAATGAAATGGAAGATGATGATTTTTTCCACTAGTAGTGAGCCAGAGAAAAATATATATGGACTAAACCATGGGAATATAGATATGGGACCCTAAAATTTGTAAAGGTAGTGATCACGGTCATAGAAGTGATCTTTCCTGAACATTGTAATTGGTAGGGAGTTTTAGTGGTTTTTTTACAATGGAACATCGCTATTGTATGATCCTTGAACTATGCCCAGTGAGGGTGATCCAGGTAATATTATCATTGCATGTGCAGGACTGTATTTATGTTTATATATTGCAACATGAGAATGAAAAAAGTATATTTTCGTTAACAATGTAACATGATCCAAAGGGGTAGTGGTTTTAATATATCATACCCTAGATCTCCCCCACTATTATTGTATTTGACCTTGTGGACCTATCATTTGGTATGACAGTGAATGGTTTAAAGTAAGTAGTTATCTCTTAGTATGAGAAATGGTGGTTTTCAATATCAACAGGATTCTGATCATTAATGGAAACAATTTCCAGCTATTGAAGAATTGGATGTAGCACTATTAGAATCATTATTAGTTGATGTATTTACAATAGCTATGTCTAGAATATCATCCAATATTGATAGTGGCGATTTATCAAAATGTGATTGAAGGGAATTTTATAATGGTTCTAAAGAGATCAATGTTGTATTGGGTGTCATATCAAATGTATTTTTTACGAAGGATATGTCTTGTAAGTCATCACATGCTACGTGGGAAACATTTCATAATATTTATGAGGGAGACTCGAAATTTAGAGAAGAAAAACGAATAGATCTATTGAACAAATATAAGGATCTCATAATGTACCTGGAGAAGTATGTGGATAAATTCTTTGATTAGAGTGAATGTAGTTATAGAAGAAATATGTGGTCTTGGAGAAATAATTTAAGATATAATGATTGTCATGCGTATCTTGAAAAACAACCTCCTTGATTTAATATGAAGTTTTCTCTGATGGAATACAAGTATTTGAAGGTGCTGACATTGGATAACTTTCACAATAATCTTGTCACATATGAAATGAGAAATGATTATAATGATGATTTCGAAAAGGAAACGTCCAAGTAAGTTGAATTCAAGGCTATAAAGAAGCTCTCTATTGAGTATAGATTATAAGAAGACAATTTGGAAAATTTCATGTCATATTTATCCTCAAATATACAAACTGGAAGAGGGAATTCAAAGGTAATCATCCACTTGACTGCTTTTAATTTGGAAATATTGGAAATTTTGCAGTAAAGTTTCCTAAGAAGTTTGATTATGATGATGAATAAAATGATGAAATGGTCCAGAAGAAGTATTCAACCAGTTTGAAAGGTATGAGAAGTGTGAAGAGTAATTTTTTCAAAAAGAATAGACATTTTTCAAAATAAGATGAATGTTTATAAGAATATGAGGAAGATGAGTTGGAGGTCTACAAAGATCATAAAGAAGAATCTATGGTAGTAATTGTGGGAAATTACCAAACAAAGAAAGTGATAGTGATTAGGGAGAAGTAGAAGGAAGAGTTGATCTTCATGCTGAATTGGAATTCTCACAGGAAGAGATAGATTCATTAGAAAAAAAATAGAGAAATATAGGAATGTATTTTATGATTCAAAACTCTATATATTGTATAATGAAGATGATAAGATGGAGATGAATATTGAAATTTAAAAACTATGGTCCTCAATTCTAGGGAACATGGAAATGGTAGTTGAGAAAAACTCAAATTTGAGGAATAGAAAAGAGAGATAGATTGTCTGACTGAAACTAGATATGATAAAATCAAAGGTATTTAAGGAATTGAAGAGGAATTCTTCTATCTGTGATGAAGATTTAAAGACAAATAAAAAAATTTACTTAAGGAAAAACGCTTGGAAAATAGATAACTCATGAAATAGAAAGAATGAAAGTGGAGAATATTTTTCTTGTAGAATAGAAGCAATTGTCAAATCTAAATGATAAGGCTGATGTGGGGATTGATCGAAAATAGAATGTAGAAATAGATAATGTTAGACCATAAGAACCCACTCAATTATTAAATATTTATTTGGGTTTGAAGGTAAATCAGAAGATTTAGATAACCATAGTAATAACTAGTGATGTAGTATTGCCACCCAGAAATTTTCCACACATAAGATTTTTTGTGGAGAGATGGGACACTAAAAATATATTATTTCTATAGTAAAGATGTGTTGAAGGGAACAATACCAATATAGGAAGTCATACAAAACACAATTTTATAGTTCATAATTTGATGGTTACTATTTTTGTTTTATAGGATTCGGACACATGTTAATATATTTCTCATCATCAATATAGAGGAATGTGTCGACAATGACTATGGTTAGTTATAAGCTGCAAAAAAATGTGTCATTAAATCAGAAGAAAATGAAAAATCAAATTTCATCTCTATATGATGAAGTTAGTCAATCATATTCTGAGGAATGTTTAGAGTATATATAGAGACCCTATCCTTTTACATATATCATTACATGATTTTATTCCTGATTAAACATCTAAATAAAAACCAATAATTGCAATTACTAGTGTCTTATAAGTCTAGGTACATAAAAAAACATTATAAAGTCTAATATTTATTTAATCTTCTTAATAATCTCTTATCATTCATTGTGCTCATACATCTGCATAGGATAACATTGGGAATAACATGAAAAAAGGGATGAGCTGAAATCCAAATAAGGGAAAAGGCATAGTAATAACTCTTTAGAACATGGGTTAGAAAGAATGGATTAAAGATATAAAAAGGATTGAAACATGTGTAATCATAACATATAAATATCTGATCATATAATCATGGATTCATAATAATTTGGAATCAAAATAAAAAATGACTTTATCACGAATCGATGTTCATTGCACGTATAGGAGCATATGTTGAGGTTAACCACCAAGAATGTTACATATGGTAGCATGAGTCAAGGCTAACCGCCAAGACCGTTGCACATAACATCTCATGAGATGCAAATTTACCCACTGAATCAGAGAGATATCAGAGCTCAAATATATTAAAATCTCCAGGAATATGCTTTCCAAACAAAAATTATAAAATTCGATCATACAGAAACAAAAGGGTAAACATGGAATGAAATGTGTATTGTAATCAAGTCGGAAAGCATAAGTTAATGGGTGTATCATACAAGTGTCCATAAAAAACGAATTATATAAAACATGTAAAGCTTTAATTTATTATATGAAATTTCATAATTAGTTATTCAAAATTTATTTTTCAACATGTTAAATAATTTTTAAAAAACATTATTATTAATGAATTTCGAAGTGGTCTAATGAAAATATTAAAGATAATTTAAAATATAAAATGGCCTAATGTTTTTTATAAAACAAAAATTGAAACAATAAGGTTTTCATGATAAAAATAGTTGTTTTATATATAAAATAGTTTCTTAAAAATAGATCGTATAGTGTACTTGAAATTGGGTAAGAATTTGGGAATTTCATTTAAAATGGGGATGCCTATCGGGAAGTTTTGAATAGGGACTCACATAAAGAATGTATATCCCAAGAATATAATGATTAATTGATATTCAAAAAGGAGTTTATAAATATTTAAATAAATTATAATATATACAAAAATAGAATATGGGATTAATTTGGGTAATAAGAGAGTAAGAATAACTTGAAGGAATATTGGAGGTTTAGGTAGAATCACTTACAGAATATCGGCATGGTACTAGGTGTACTTAAGAGGGATTAATGAGGGATAAATGGGTTTCTATTATTTTATAAATTATTAGGGAAGTATGGAGAAGGAATTAAATCATAGTCCTTAATTAGGAACTACACATAAAAGGACATAACTTAGAGGAGATTCTTGAATAAATATGAGAAAGAGATAATCCCTTACATTAAGTCTAATGGTGTTATTTACTTGTTCTTAATAAAATAAATAATGAAAATATGGTAATTAATTAATAATTCCCTATACTTTGATACATTTTAATTATTTATTACACCCTTATCATGTTCAAACAACTGCATTATAATGATTTAATATGTTCAACTTCATTGTTCGGGAGCGTTTTCTCCCTTAGTTTGAATGATCGATTCACTTATATTCATGTTCGTATGAACATGTATTATGAGAATGGTTGTCTAAAATTGATTTTATATGCAATTAGTAAACAAATAAAATATTACATGTTTATAAAATTCATTTTTTTATTTTAACTGACTGTGAATAATTATATAAACCATAATTGATAAACATGTGGATTAATTTGGTCATTTTTCTCATAATTAACTTGTTTAAGGTATTATTTTACATCATGTGTGAAAAATGTATTTCAAAAATTACATAAGATAAAATATATATTTAATAGTTTGGTTCAACCATAAAAATAGTTTTATGACTTTAATTGAATATGGTAATTGAAATTGATAACTCATCGTCCCAGAATGTGATAAATTAACACATCTCGGACGGTGTTTTCATTTTTCTCATATAAAAGAAGGGGAAATTGAGATGATAGTATATTATCCCAACTGCATGAAAATATTCCAATATATTTATGGTACTGTATTTTTCATACAATTTGTATGAGGAGTAGTTAGGAAAGAAAAAATCTGAATAAAGGAACTTGAAAACAAAATAAAAGAAAAAAAGAGAAATATACCACTTGAATTAATCTTCCATTAAAGCCACTTAAGGGGACATGATTTTGTCTTTTTAAGAGAACATGTTGTACTATACTTGGGGGGATATTGGAGAGATATTTGGGATGAATTTAGGGAAGGAACATGGCTTTAGATAAATGAAGAGATGAGGGAAGTGTGGGAGGGTTTTATAGTGGCGGGGTGGAGGATTTGCTTAATATTTTAATCATTAGTTTATTATTTCCAAAAAAATCAATTAATAGTGATGATTAAATGACAAAAAATAGTAAATTTTTTATTTGACTTTGAACTATAGGTTATTACAACAATAGAACATCACCACTGACTTAGTAATTAATGTACATAGCTTATTGTTAAAATTATCATATTCTACTATTAAAAAAAATTAATGCATTTCTGAAAATTCCTAAAAATTCCCCCTAACCATATTTTTCAGGGTAGAATCCAAAAAATAAACTCTATAATTCAAATATATTTTTCTAAATATTATTAATTTAATTGTTAATCATAATCATAATTTACATGAAAAAAACCAATTTAAAAACTATAACTGATTTTCAAATGATTTCATGAATTAAATAAGGTCTTATAAAATTACCTTAAAACTAGAATACACAATATTTATAATTATGAACACCTTTTAAGAAAAATAAATTTTTTATTTAATTTTAATTAGTTTTCTATGACTTACAAAAATACCAATACTTTTACTATGGTCATGTTACAACTTATAAGATGCCTAAAATTTATTTATACATTCAGGGATGAGGTTACTATTCTTTAAGATGGTTTATTATTAATATGGGTCATATTTCTATTCATAAAGGTATGTTACTATTCATAAGGGTAGGTCACTATTCATACAAAATTATTCTTGTTCCATCAAACTCCAAACAACTTACGGATTGTGACAATGTTTGTGAGATTTTCAAACAAAAATCATAGAAGTGACAATATTATAATTAACAGTCACATAGTACTTAGTAGTTAATTTTGTTATGATTTCATATGATTATATGACATAATTATAAGAAGCTAATTTCCATTAACAAAACATTGGTTCATTAAATTATTCCCCCTTATGAAATTTATCCCTAGAAATTTCATTTTACATTCTATGCCATAAAAAGGTGCCGGTACTTTTTCTTCATTCTCTCCTCCAGTTCCCATGTAGCCTCTTAGTACTTGTGGTTCTACCATAGTACATTGACCAGGTGATTAGTCTTGTTTTGTAAAAGTGTATATCTATGATCCAAGATCTTCCCTGGATTCTCCTCATAATATAAATCATCCTCTAACAGTACCACCTCTGAAGAGAGTACATGTGATGGATCTAGGATGTACTTCTTTAAGAGGTATACAAGGAAGACATCAAGTACGTTAGACGTGGTAGGTAGAAGTGTCAGTCGATATTCCACAACCCTGATATAATCAAGACACTCGATGGGGCCTATGTACCATGGACATAACATTCATTTATTCCCAAACCTAATGACCTTCTTCTATGGAGATGTGTGTAGAAATACCTTGTCCTCAACTTTGAACTCTAGGTCTCGTCGATAATTCAATATAAACCCTTTTGTCAACAGTGGTGTTCCCTGATCTGATGATTAATGGTTGTCACCTTCTCCACCATTTCAATTCCTAGGGGCTTAGGGTCACCGACTTCATCCCAACATGCTTATGTTCTGCACCTTTTCCCATAATGGGCTTCATATAGTGTCATTCAAATTCCTGAGTAGAAACTGTTATTGTAGGAGAATTCAAGCTGTGGAATATTTTTCTCTATTCATAATTTCATGTCCATAGAACATTCCCTCAACATTTCTTCCAGTGTTTGAATAGTTCACTCAGATTGGCCATCAGTTTGAGGATGACAAGTCACCCTAAAGTTCAGTTTAGTGCATAGAGCATTTTGGAAACTTTTCCAGAACATCAAGGCGAATCTTGGATGTCAGTCAGATACAATAGATAGTATAACTCCATAAAACCTTACCACATATTTGATATATATCTATTCATTTTGATCCAATGATAAGTCCACTAGAATCATGATTAAGTGAGCTGCCTTTGTAAAATTGTGCACAATAACCCATAGAGAATTTTTTCTTCTATATGTCCATGGAAGTCCATTGAATAATTCCATGGTGATTATCTCCCACTTCCATGTTATTGTGGGTAGTTATTTCATCACCCCCTTAGACTTCTATCTTTCGGGCATCACTTTTTAACATACCATTATCATTGATGTGTACTTAGAAATAACCTTCTTCATATTGTCCCACCAAAACTTCTCTCAGATATCTAGATACATCTTTGTGATCCCTAGGTGAATAGAGATGGTTGAGATATTTGAATCATTAAAATTATCATTCTTTATCATTGGATTAGATTGTAAACATAATCGTGACCCAAATCTCACAACTCCTTCCTCATCAATCATATACTCAATGGATTTTCGTTTTCTAATGGCTTCCACCCTTTTCTAAATTTCCACATATTTTCATTGAGCATCCTTTATTTTATCCATGAGGGATGATTGATCAATCATTTAATAAAGGGTTGATGATGTCCCTCCCAAAATAATTCCAATGTTCATACAATGAAAATATAAGAAGGATGGATCCTTTACAATTATAATCATTGATTAAGATGTAGGATCTTTTCAACATATAAAATTTGTCACCTTGTTTTCCTTACCAGGGTGGTAGTGGATTGAGTAGTCATAATTATAAGTCCCCATCCTTAAAAAGTGCACATTCGTAAATTAAAGGGATAATTCACATTGAGGATATTTTCAGGTTTAGAGTTTTAGGGAATTAGGTTATTTACATAACAACAAAAATATTACATGTATACAATTCTACTCAGTATCTATTTTTTATAAAATAAAAACTCGTGGAAAAAAGAATCATGTCTAGTTACATGTTTTGGACAGCAAGACTTTTCCGTGATCCCATCATTGAACCTATTCACCTTTAAGCCATGTGAAAAACATTTCAAAACTTCGGATGAGCGTAAAAACGCTACGTAAGGGTTATAAAATAAGAAAGATATCATTAGTCCATAAATACATACAAAACATAAAATCATTTACTTACCTCATGAAAACATAAGATTTATGAATGACCCATAGTAATAACAAATCATAAAGGTACTTATGGAATTCATATCATTCTTACATTTTAGCTATCACAGATACAGAGGGAGTTATGTTAGAATACCCATCACATTATATTCCTTAAATCTCTTAGGAGAAACATTCGTGTTTACATTTGTCATGTTACCCAATACATTGGAGGTTTATCTTAGGCTCACCCACCATAGGTTTTTCACAGAACCACCCGTATATGTAAACAATGCCCAAGAACCATATCATATTCATAACATATAAATGAAATATAAAAGAAAGCTAACATTTCCACATTTCAGTCAAAATATATCATTTAAATATATTGACAGAACAAATCCATTATTAAAATCATTTTCAATATGGAAATATGTAAACAAAGTATAGCATTTATTTTCCTATTAAAAAAACACTACGACTTGTTATGGAAGCTAAAGATCAAATAATACTCATAGTGGTGGAAAGGTTGTTGTCACCAATTACATTAAAAAATTTCCTTTTTTCATTTATTAAAAAACATTGTATAAAAAGATTTCATTTGAATTAAAAGAAAATTCAAAGTTGTTTATACACCGTATGAATGAATGTCCAGTAGTAAAACAATATTCTTCAATGGATGGAGATTGAGTCAAAGTCCCTTACCTCATGTCTGACGTGACCTGTTAGTTCATTTATCCCTCTGAATAATAAACTAAAGTTAATTTATACTTGTTTAAGAAAGACTTTCATGTTCATTATTCATTTTATATCACTTATTAATATGTTATAAACATTATATAATCATTTAAGTTAATAATGGTTGTTTTGTCGATATTTGGTACTTTAGTAAAAAATGAACACCTTATAATTACAATTTATCCATGTGGTCAATATTCCATTATCTCTAGAGTGATATTCAGGATTTAGATATTTTATACATCATATATATCCATTATATATATGTATTTATAATAGTACATAACACTTTGGAGATAATAAATGAAATGCACAGTTCATAGAGATGGTAAGTCATATGTAAGCATGAACGCTACATTCATTTCTATTTCATACATTAATGGAATTAAAACATAATGATACAAAATTATATTATAATTACATAATAATATAATATATAATATCATTAACTCTATCCTTTATACGTTCCACATATGGAATTTACAAGTCATATCACTTTGTGGGCGTGGTAGTCCGCACTTCCTCAAATAAAATTATCAAGTTTACCCATTATGGAAACCATAAAGGTAGTATATAAATGTAAAATACAGAAATATAAAGAATAAATAAACATAATATATATCATATATAAATATGGTTCCATCTTAATGGCCACCATGTGAGGCGGTAGGAGATAATCGAACAATCATCATTTCGTGAGGTGTTAGTTTTCCATCTACATAAATAGTATGTTCTTCACCCATTATATGGATGTTTGTGTAAGTTTTGTTCCTATACTTCTCATTAAAACATTATACTATATTTAGGATACCAGTGTTGTTATAAAAGATTGTAATAAAAAGGTTTTAGGGCTTGGAGAAGTAAAATAAATAAAATAAGTTCAGAGGAATTCTTCTAAATCAACTAAACCTTTTCTGTCATCTCTTCTACCAATTCTGCTCTCATCATCTTCCTTTCACCTACTTCATCCCAAAATGCTGGAGTTTGAAAACACATTCCATATAATGCCTCAAATTTATCCATCTGTATACTAGAATGAAAATTTTTATTTTAAGAAAATTCATCCAAAGGAAGATGTTTGTCCCAACTTCCATGGTAATCAAGTGAACAAGATTGTAGCATATCCTCCAAGGTATGAAATGTTCGTTCTAACTGACCATCTGATTGCAGATGAAAAGAATTACTAAAATTTAATTCATCACCGAATGACTTCTGATGTCCTTTCCAAAAGTTAGATGTAAACCTAGGATCACGATCAGATACAATTGATATGGGATCTCCATGCAACCTAACTATCTCTTTAATATACAACCGAGAAATATGATATAGAGACAAATTATCTTGAATAGGAAGGAAATGAGGAAATTTAGTCAACCAATCCAAAATAACACAGATTGAATTATTACCTCGAGATGTATTTGGTAATCCCATAACTAATTCCATGGATATATTTTCCCATTTCCACTTTGGCACTAGTAAAGACTGAAGCATCCCATTCGGTAATTGTTGCTCTGCTTTAAACTGCTGTCAAGTCAAACACTTCACAATAAAATCAGCAATATCTCTTTTTATTCCATCCCACTAGTAATACTCACAAAGATCTTTGTATATCTTAGTACAACCAGAATGAACTGAAAACATATAACAATGAGCTTCACATAACAACTCATTCTTAAAATATGAATCACAAGGCACACATAATCTCTTCCCAAACTTCGAAACACAATCATTATCAACGTTAAATTCAGGAAACATACCATTCTGAACCAACTCTACCTTTTTCTACAACTCGTTGTTTTCTTTATGTGCTTCCTTTACTTTGTCTGATAGAGATGATTTCACTGACACCTGAAATAAAATAAAAGAATTTCATGCACCAAAAACTTCTATTCCAAATTTCATCAAATCAAAAACCAAAGTACATCGTGTCATGAACCGTCCTCAGGGCCCATTCCGTGACTACCCCAAGCCCGCCTTCCATAGGCCAGGGGCTGGCGACTAGCACCAAGGCGTACGTTCAGATAAAAAGGGAAGGAATTGCCTTTATAATGTATACAATCACACAGAGTAAGAATGTATAAGTAAACACTAAGTAAAACTGGGTCCAATAGTAAGTGAGAAGAAGTAAGTGGGCCAGAATACAAACCCAAACTGAAAGTAAAGTATAACTGGAAAAGGAAGTATATAAACTGAAAAGTAAAGCTGAAACGTCGAGCCTTCCACTGGAAGTCCCACCTGAATGGTGGGTATAGATAGTCTCAACAGCTCCACAGGTCCAGCCATCCACTCCGTGTACGTCCCACCCTGTGGTCCACCTACAGGTTCTGTCTCGCTCCACGAGCCTCATCTGTGATCAGTGGTGTCCATCATCTACATAAAACATAACTTAGTGCGGGCATTGCTCATGCAGGGGTGAGTATATTCTACTCAGTAGGGACCCAGAGACCCCCGAAGGTCTCCCAGAATCCACAAAGGATAATATACAAAGGAATGATACAATCACGAAGTAACATCCGACACTACTTAGGTATATGACCATACATATACCTAAGTCATCAATTCCAGTTCGGCTCCAACATCCTTGTCCAAGTACAACCCAGTCCACACAGGAGAATATAACCCATTCCACACAGGAATTAGCAACCCAATCCACATAGGAATGCACAACGTAATCCACACAGGATATCAAGTCAATCTTATCAAAGATAAGATTGGAAGTCAAGACTCGGGTCACACAGATATACTTCTACGTAAGACGATCGAGATGATCAGATGTAGCCACTGATTCATCTAAGCCGTCGGACCCACATAGGATCGATAGGTACTAACCCCCGCAATGACCCACATAGGATCGATAAGTACTACCCCCCACAATGACCCAAACATGATCTGACCCACACAGGATCGGTATGCGCTCGCCCACACAGGACCGCTGAGCGCTGACCCACATAGGATCGGTAGGAACTGATCTACACAGGATCGCTGAGTGTTGTAGTCGTCAATGTCGAACCCACTGAGGATTCCCATGCAGTCTTTATCGTCGCCGCAGTCGCAGCCAGCTCTATGGTTCCCACACACAGCAATCTCGTTTCGGGAGGGTCCGCTCCACAAGCCGAGGGGATGATTCATCAACTAACACGAAGTCCGGAGCTGATGTATCCCAATGTTCCGTATCGTCAAAAGGAACTCAACATGATAGACGGCTCATCAATCAGACGCCCGGTCTGAGAGTTATTATCTTTTTCGTTCTGCGGGCCATGTTGTTTTTTAAGTCAAAACCAACCCGACCACACTCCAAATGCATACAAACCTTGATCGGAGTAAACCAAAAGGTCCGTCTAACTAAGAGAAATCCAAAAAAGTCAACAGTATGTCAATCGGACCTCTGGAGCTCAAGTTATAAGGGTTTCCGCTCCAAGGGCCCGGTTGGTTTCCTGTTCGAACCAACCCGGTCATACCCAAAGTTCTCCGAAACCTTGAGTGTAATATACCGAAACGACCATCTCAATCCAAGGATCACATCTCAGCTGTCAGTATGTCGATCGGAGGACTTAATCCCATGTTATTGGCATTTTAATGGATCTGTATGAAAATAGGGGGTTCGGGCCCAGTCCGACCCGGTCCACTACCCCCTGGGACGACCAGAACCGGGTCTGGGTCCGGCCCATTAGGGCGCGGCCCGACACGGTAGGTGCTGCCCAGCGGCCCGGTGTGCTCTGGCATCCCGCGTGACCAGCTCAACTGGCCGAGCTGATCAGGACAGGGGGGGCATGCTGCCCCCTAATTGAAGATCCGCGGCCCCCATGAGGGGGCTGCTCTTTGTTCCAGCGGGGGTTACGACCCCCCGGTCTCCCCCTGAAACGGTCAGCCCGGTCCGGCCGGCCGGTTTCTTCCGCCGCGAGACCGCCATGGTCCCTCCCTCCTGCTTCAGCGGCCGGCGGTTCCGGCCACCCCTCCTGGCACCACTGCGGCCAAAGGCCGCGACCTTGTCCGATCTGCGCGGTGCGATGGCGTCGTGCCCCTCCGACGTGGCCCCACTGCTGCCGCGACCTCATCGAGGTTCTTCGGCGTGGCGCGACGGCCCCGCGGCTTGTTCGGAATCAACGGCGCGGCGCGGAGGTGCCGTGCTTTCTCGCCCATTCTTAAATGTTTCCACGCGGTACAATTCCATTGCACTGCCTTTTCCCATGTCGTAACAAGTACAATCAACAAAAAAAGGGGAGGAGGGTCGACCGTGTTCATGCGGTCCGACCTCCTCCCGTTATTGCGATATCAGGTGGACCAATTAGAAAACGATGAACGGCGATGAATGTATTCACGAAGAAGAAAATTAACCCCTACCTCAAGGTTCCGTTGAACGATGGTTCGTCGCGAAAAATAACGATGCGGAAGAAGACTCCGTAGGAGTCGACGGCGTCCCGGAGAAGAGAATCGTCGGCGTTGCGGTACACGGCGTCGCGTCGTCGATCTCCGAGGATGGCATCTCTCACCGGCTGTGGAGAGGGATGAAGATGGTAGGACGAACTCCCCTTTGCGGTGACGAAGTTCTTCGTCGAAGGCTCGATGTTCTTCGCGTTCTTCGACGGGGAAGAAGAACATCAAGACATAGAGCTTTATTTCCGCAATCCTCTCACAAAAATCTATCCAAATTAAAATAAAGTCACCCCTTATTTTAATTTTTTATGCCATGATTTTCAAAATTACAAAATTCAAAAACGTAACCAATTAAATAATTAAACTTATGTTGACAAATTAAATGGAGAGTTAAGGGAGTTAGGGAATATGAAGGGGTGGGGTTCGTGAGGGCCCCACCTCACAAATATCCTACCTAAGAGTTAGGTTATCACTGGGTCCCACTCTAACTCCCTTTCATAGGATATAACCACTTAGTAAAAAGAAATAAAATTATAGCTCAATTTTATTTTACTTTTCATTTAATCCACAATTTTTAACAACTCCTCTCGAGAAAACGCAACCCTAGTAAAGGTCTTCTTAAGAAATTACTGGCGCTGAAATTTCATCGGTGCCCTCGGATATCGATTTCGAGCACCGGTTCAAAGGTTAGGAAAACCCGCTCGTTCGTTCACTGAACGTACCCGAGATAAACTTCGGAAAATTATTACGGTCTCACCGGGCTTTGGAATCAGGTGTCGTCCGAAACTGCGTTCTTGTAAAATCCCAAAGAAAATTAATACAAAATTTCCCTTGAATTTTACGGGTCTTTACATTACTCCCACCTTAGGGCTTTACGTCCCCGTAAATATACATTATAAACTAGGGAAACAAATGTGGGTACTTTTCACGACCCGTCCTCGGGGCTCGTGCCGTGACAACCCCAAGCCCGCCTTCCATAGGCTAGGGGATGGCGACTAGCACCAAGGCATAATTCCTGATAAAAAGGGAAGGCATTTCCTTTATAAAGTATAAAAGCACACATAGTATGCAAGAAGAAGTAAACACTAAGTAAAACTAGGTACAATAGTAAGTGCGGAAAAGTAAGTGGGACAAAATACAAACCCAAAATGAATGTAAAGTACAACTGGAAAAGGATGTACAACAACTAAAAAGTAAAGCCACAATGTTGAGCCATCCACTGGAAGTCCCACCTGAAGGGTGGGAAAAGATAGTCTCCATAGCTCCACGGGTCCATCCACCCGCTTCATTTACGTCCCGCCCTGTGGTCAAACTCCAGGTTCTGTCTCGCTCCATGGGAATCATCCGCGATCAGTGTTGTTCGTCGTCTGTATCCAACCCAACATAGTGCGGGCATTTCCCGTGCAGCGGTTAGTATACGCTACTCAGTAGGGACCCCGAGACCCCCGAAGGTCTCCCAGAATCCACAAAGGATAATCCACAAATGAAATATACAATCACGAAGTATCATCCGACACTACTTAGGTATATACCCATACATATACCTAAGTCATCAATTCCTATTCGGCTCCAACATCTGAGCCCAAGTACAACCCAATACAAACAAGAAAACATAACCCATTCCACATAGGAATTCACAACCCATCCACACAGGAATGCACAACGTAATCCACACAGGATATCAAGTCAATCTTATCGAAGATAAGATTGAATGTCAAGACACAGATCACTCATGTATACTTCTTCGTAAGATGATAAAGATGATCAGATGTAGCCACTGATTCATCTGAGCCATCAGACCCACACAATATCAATAGGTACTAACCCCCGCAATGACCCACATAGTATCGATAGGTACTAACCCCCGCAATGACCCACACAGGACCTGACCCACACAGGATCTGTATGCGATGGACCACATAGTACCGATGAGAACTGACCCACATAGGATCTGATCCAGACAGGATCAGTAGGAACTGATCCACATAGGAACGCTGAGTGTTGTAGTCATCTCTGTAGAACCCACGGAGGATTCCCATGCACTCTTCATCGTCATCGCAGTCGCAGCCAACTCTTGGGTTCCCGCACACAGCAAGCTCATTTCGGGAGGGTCCACTCCAAGAGCCGTGGGGCTGATATATCAAATGATATGTATTCTGGAGTTGATGTATCCCAAAGTTCCATATCGTCAAAAGAAACTCAACATGACAGACGGTGCGTCAATCAGACGCCCGGTCTGAGAGTTATTAGCTTTTTCAACCCGGGGGCCCAGTTGTTTTTTTAAGTCAAAACCAACCCGAACTCACTCCAACTACGTCCAAACCTCGAGAGGAGTAATCCAAAATGTCCTTGTCACTAATAGGAATCCAAAAAAAGTCGACGGTACGTCAATCGGGCGTCAAGAGCTCAAGATATAAGTGTTTCTGCTCCGTGGGTGCAGTTGGTTTCTTGTTTGAACCAACCCGGCCGTACCCAACGTTCTCCGAAACCTTTAGTGTAATATACCGAAACGACCATCTCGATCCAAGGATCGCATCGCAGCTGATGGTTTGTCAATTGGAGGTATGTATCCCATATTATGGGTGTTTGAAAGGATCTTTCCGAAAATAGGGGTTCGAGCCTGGTCCGACCCGGCCCGATACCCCCGGCCCGGGTTGACCCTAACCGGGTCCGGGTCCAGCCCCTTAGGGCGCGTCCCGGCATCGCCGGGCCGGCCGGGTCGCGGCCCGGCCCGGCCTGGGTGTCCCGTCGGCCTGGCATGCTCGGGCGGCCCGCGTGGCCAGCTCGGCTGGCCGAGCTGAGCGGGATAGGGGGGGCACGCTATGCCCCTAATTGAAGAGCTGCGGGCCCCATATGGGGGCCACTCTTTTTTCCAGCTGGGGGTTATGAACCCCCGGTCTCCCGCTGAAACAGCCGGCCTGGTCCGGACGTCCGGTTGCTGCCGCCGCGGGACTGCTGCAGTCCCGTCGTCCTACTCCGGCGACGCGCAGTTCCGGCCGCCGCTCCCTGCACCACAGCAGACATAGGTCGCGGTGTTTTCTGATCGGCGCGATGTGACGGCACCGTGCCCCTCTGCCGTGGCCCCGCTCCGGCCACGGACTCTTCGAGGTTCTCCAGAGCGGTGCGACGACGTCGCGTCTTGTTCAGCCTCAACGGCACGACGCGACGATGTTGTGCTTCTTCACCCGTTCTTAATTGTTTCTACACGGTGCAACGACACCGTGCTGCCTTTGCTCGTGCCGTAACAAGTTCAATCAACAAAAAAAGGGGGAGGACGGTCGGTCGTGTTCGTGTGGTCTGACCTCCTCCCATTATTTTGATATTAGGTGGCCCAATTAGAATACAATGAATGAAGATGAATGTATTCACGAAGAAGAAAATTAACTGTTACCTCACGGTGTCGTTGAACGAATGTTCATCGCGGAATGGAACATCATGGAAGAAGAATTCGTAAGCGTCGACAACATCCCGGAGAAGAGGATAATCGGCGTTGCAGTACATGGCTTTGCGTCGTCAATCTTTGAGGATGGAGTCTCTCACCGACTACGAAGAGGTAATAAGATGGTACGATGAACTCCCCTTTGCGGTGACAAAGTTCTTCATAGAAGTCTCGGCATTCTTTGCGTTCTCCAACGAGGAAGAAGAACTACAAGACTTAATCCTTTCTTTCGCCAGTCCTCTCACAACAAGCTAACCAAATTAAAATAATGCCACCCCTTATTTTAATTGTTTAGGCCATGCTTTTCAAAATTAAAAAATTCAAAAACGAAACCACTTAATTAATTAAACTTCTGTTGACAAATTAAATGGAGAGTTAAGGGAGTTAGGGAATATGAAGGGGTGGGGTTCGTGTGGCCCCCACCTCACTAATAACCTACCTAGGAGTTAGGTTATCACTGGGTCCCACTCCCAATACCTTTCATAGGATATAACCACATAGTATAATGAAATAAAATTGTAGCTCAATTTTATTTTAATTTTTCATCTAATCCACAATTTTTAACATATCCTCCCGAGAAAACACAACCCCAGTTAAGGTCTTATTAAGAGATTACTAGCGTTGCGGTTCCATCAGTGTCCTCGGATTTCAATTCCAAGCACCGGTTCAAAATTTAGGAAAACCCGCTCATTCATTCACTGAACGTACCCGAGATAAACTTCGGAAAATTATTCCGGGCTCACCGGGCCTCGGAATCTGGTGTCATCAGAAACTGCATTCTTGTAGAATCTCAAAGAAAGTTAAGAAAAAATATCCCTGGAATTTTTCAGGTCTTTACATTACTCCCACCTCAGGGCTTTACGTCTCCGTAAAGATACATCATAAAATAGGGAAACAAATGTGCGTACTGAGCACGCATCTGAGCCTCCCGCTCCTAAGTGCTCTCCTGGAGGTTTCCGTGCTGCCATATGATGTGCACTAGAGGAATCGAACGTCCACGAAGGACCCGCTCCTGTTGATCCTTGATCTCCACTAAGACCTCTTCAAAAGTCACCCCATCATCAATGTAAAGCTCCACATGGTCAATGATATGTGTTAGATCGTGCACGTGTATCCTTAGCTGAGATATGTGAAAGACGTCGTACACTTGGTGTAACTGAGGTGCTAGAGCCAGGAGATAAGCCACCTCTCCAATTCTGTTGAGGACCTGGAATGGTCCAATGATGTGCAGTGACAACTTTCCGCCTCGGTCAAATCTCTGTAATACACGTCGATATGAGACTCGTAAGAAGACGTGGTCGCCATCCTCGAACTCTAGTGGTCTTCACCTCCGTTTAGCATATGACTTCTGCCGGCTCTGATCTATCCTCATCTTCTCTTGGATAACCTGGACCTTCTCCGTCGTGGCCTGGACCATCTCTGGTCCCACATGTGCTGACTCCCGAGGGTTTCTCCAGCACAGTGGTGATCTGCAAGGTCGGTCGTACAACTCCTCGTATGGTGCCATCCCGATGGTGGAGTTGTAGCTGTTGTTGTACGCGAACTCCATCAAGGGTAGGTGATCCTCCCACCTGGGACCAAATTCAAGGACACATGCATGGAGCATGTCCTTGAGAGTATAAATGGTTCTCTCTATTTGACCATCTGTTTGATGGTGAAAGGCGGTGCTTATACATAGCTGCGTCCCAAATCCCTCCTGCAACGCCTTCCAAAGCCAGGAAGTAAAGCTTGCATCTCGATCGGAGAGGATAGATGATGGAACACCATGAAGCAGTACGATCTCCTGAATGTAGAGGCATCCCAATCTCTCCAATGAGCCCTGATCTCCGATGGGTAAGAAGTGGGCCGACTTGGTGAGTCGGTCGACAATCACCCAAATGGGGTCGTGACCTCTGGAAGTGTGTGGTAGTCGAGTCATGAAGTCCATAGATATCCTATCCCACTTCCAATCTAGGACCTCCAAGGGCTATAACAAGCCTGTCGTCACCTCATGATGTGCCTTCACCTGGTGGAAGGTGGGGCATCGATAAACGAACTCAGCCACAACCTTCTTCATACCCGGCCACCAGTGCTGTCGTCTGAGATCCAAGTATATCTTCGCCACTCCTGGGTGTACCGCTAAAGGGGAATTGTGAAACTTCCTCAGCACCTCCTCCTATAAAGAAGCTGGTACCAAGGTACATCCTCTAAAAAGGATGATGTTATCTCCTCCCAAAGAGAATCCATCAGGTGCCTGTCCTGAGAGAATCTGCACACGCCATGTCTCAAAGTCAACATCCCCACGTTGTGCCTCTCTGAGCCGCTGTAGTAGTGGAGGAGTGATTGTGAGTGACTGAAGAAAGGCTGGTCCATCACTATCCACGAAGGATATCTGCAAAATGGATAGATGCTCTGTCGCCTACCCGGGTAGCTGAATGCCCGTCCTCCTTCTGAGGGTATCGGCTACCACATTCCCCTTTCAAGGAGTATAGACTATGTAAATGTCATAGTCCTGATGGAACTCGAGCCATCGCCGCTGTCTCCGGTTCAGGTCCTTCTACGAGAAGATATACCAGAGACTCTTGTGGTCAGAATAGACTGTAATGCGCCTTCCCATCAGATAGTGTCGAAAAATCTTCATAGAAAAGACCACAACTACTAACTCCAGTTCATGGGTAATGTAGGTCTGCTCGTGTTGCCTCAACTGACGTGATCCATAGGCGATCACTGCATGCTCCTTCATTAGGACACATCTGATTCTGGTTACAGATGCATCGCAGTAAACTACGTACCCTACTCCCTCCTCTAGTAGCCTCATGATAGGTGCGCTAGTCGATCTCTATCTCAGCTCCTGGAAGCTCTGCTAACATTTGTCTGAACTCATGAAGGGTTTCCCCTTCTTCGTTAATGTTCTTCAAAGATGCAAATATTTCTCCTTCGCCGAAAAGTGAAATATGGTCTCATCCCCTGGATGAACCACGTTCCTTGCCTAATACAGTCAATCCTATCATGATCAGTTAGTTCATGCCATGGATGACGTCGTAAGGCCTCAACGCTTCTACCAAGAGATCCAACTGTTACTCTCTCCTGAAAGGGTTGAGTCACACTTTCGGCATCAGTGTGTGGTCACTAGGTCTCCTCCAGTAGGAATCTCGTACGTGAGGGTCATGTCAACATTTTTTAACCGGAACCTCTTAGTATTAACATACGAAAGACAAGAAAGAAAACCTCACTATTGCAATAGTATTGTATTACTGCAACTCAAAGAAAAATGACACAAAGAAACATAAACAATGAAGCTAGAGGCATTATGGGAAATGGCCTCCATTCCTGTAGCTAGTCCCGTAATTGTCCACCCACTTCTGGAGCTCCATGATCGTAATCTTTTAGCAGCCCGAATTTGTGCTCTCCACTATGGTCGAGGTGGACCTCCCGCTTGTGGTGGTGGTAGAGCCTTAAAACGTCGTCCACCACCTGCTGCTCGACCAGCTCCTCGGCCTCGTTCACCTGCACCATACAGACCACCACGGTCGAACCTCTGCCTCTTCCAGGGTGGTTCCTCAACCGTCTGCTGCCCCTCTGCATGGCGGGTCAGGCAGTCACAAGCCAAGTGGCCATGCCCGCCACATGCATAGCACTGTCTTCCACTCGTAAGAATAGTTCTAATGTGTGTTCCCCGCACCTCCGAGCCAGTATCTTGTAGTTGTCCGCCTGAGGGTCTGGTCCACCTGGACCCATGTGTCATCTGTTGACTGCCAACTGCATAAGAATCTGCTACGTGTCGACCTGCGGTAGGTATCGCTGCTGATGTAGGCTCAGCAAGAATGCTCTCAATGATAAGGGCTTGCTCCAGTACCCCTGCCTGTGTTGGAATGCTGAGGGAGATCAGCAATGCTCTGATCTCATGCCTCAATCCCTGCTTCAAGGTCTAGGCCTGGAAGAATGGATCTCGTACCATGTCCATCAAATAGCACAACAGATCGGTAAATCTTGCCGAGTACTGGGCAACCGTCAAGCTTCCCTACCGCAGCTGTAGTAGCTCCTGGATGCACACCGCACGGATGGTGGCTGGGATGAACTTCGAGTGGAAGAGGCTCTGAGAGTCCGTCTAGAGGAGTGATTTCTCATCGTGCACCTGGAGCATCAAGCTCCACCATCTTCCTACTACAGTGTGCAGGAGGCTCGCTGTGAGGATCACCATGAGGTCAGCCGGTGTCCCTTCTAACCTAAAAACTCGCACAACTGCTTCCAACCAATCCTCGACTGCCTGAGGGTACGTCTCCTCATGGAACCTGGGCGGTCTCTAATGCTGAAACTCGTGTAGTGGACAAAAGATACTTGCACTCTCAGCGGCCGGGGCTAGTAGCATTGGTGGCTCGGTGGGTAGTGGTACCGCCGGTGCCTCCACATTAATAGGGCCCTGCACCAAGGCCTCGTCGCTCAGTGGGCTGTCGTCATGTACAAAACTTGAATCCCTAGCTGGCTGCCGTCATGGGGCCATCCTGAAAAGAAATAGGTGCACCACGGTTAATATAGTATACCTGGTGAGCTGACATAAAGTAATCACAATGAAAACATGAAACACTCATGCAATCAATGTTTTTGTGCACTAAGTAGGAAATCAGAAGTCAGGGACGTGGTTTATGGAAACGTCGGCCGCCGCACCAACACTGGACTCCCTAGACTGATAACCACACTCAATACTCTTAACACTATTTCTTCATATAGAAAAATATTAGAGTCCTAAGTTCTGCGGTAGAACCGAACTCTTTTGATTCCAATTTGTCACGACCCATCCTCGGGGCCCGTGGCGTGACTACTCCAAGCCCAGCTTCCATAGGCTAGGGGCTGGCGACTAGCACCAAGATGTAATTCCTGATAAAAAGGGAAGTCATTGCCTCTATAAATTGTACAAACACATAGAGTAAGCAAGAAGAAGTAAACACTAAGTAAAACTGGGTACAATAGTAAGTGCTAAAAAGTAAGTGCGCCAGAATACAAACCCAAACTGAAAGTAATGTACAACTGTAAAAGGAAGTACAACAACTGAAAAGTCAAGCTGCAACGTCAAGCCATCCACTAGAAGTCCCACCTGAAGGGTGGGTACAGATAGTATCCACAGCTCCACGGGTCCAGCCATCCGCCCCGTGTACGTCCCGCCCTGTGGTCCACCTCCAGGTTCTGTCTCGTTCCACGAGCCTCATCCACAATCAACGATGTCTATTGTTTACATCCAACACAACGTAGTGCAGGCATTTCTCGTTTAGGGGTGAGTATACGCTACTCATTAGAGACCCCGAGACCCCCGAAGGTCTCCCAGAATCCACAATGGATAATCCACAAAGGAAAGATACAATGACGAAGTCACAACCGACACTACTTAGGTATATGCCCATACATATACCAAAGTCATCAATTCTAGTTCGGTTCCAACATCCTGGCCCAAGTACAACCCATTTCACACAGGAAAACATAAGCCATTCCACATTAGAATTCGCAACCCAGTCCAAACAGGAATGCACAACGTAATCCACACAGGATATCAAGTCAATCATATCGCAGATAATATTGAAAGTCAAGACTCAGCTCACACAAGTATAGTTATTTGTAATATGATAGAGATGATCAGATTTAGCCACTGATTCATTTAAGCCGTCATACCCACACAGGATTGATAGGTACTAACCCCCGCAATGACCCACATAGGATCGATAGGTACTAACCCCCCACAATGACCCACACAGGATCTAACCCACACATGATCGGTATGTGATGGCCCACACAGGACCGCTGAGTGCTGACCCACACTGGATTTGATCCACACATGATCGGTAGGTACTAATCCACACAGGATCTCTGAGTGTTGTAGTCGTTGCTGTCGAACCCATGGAGGATTCCCAGGGAGTCTTCATCATCATCGCAGTCGCAGCCAGCTCTAGGGTTCCCGCACACAGCAAACTCATTTCAGGAGGGTCCGCTCCACAAGCTGAGGGGCTGATACATCAACTGACACGAAGTCCGGAGTTGATGTATCCCAAATTTCCGTATCGTCAAAAGGAACTCAACGTGACAGACGGCGTGTCAATCGGACGCCCGGTCTGAGAGTTATTGGCTTTTTCGTTCCGGGGGCCCGTTTGTTTTTTTTAAGTCGAAACCAACCCGACCGCACTCCAATTGCATCCAAACCTCAAGAGTAGTAAGAAAAAAGGTCCATCTCACTATGAGGAATCCAACAAAGATGACGGTACGTCAATTGGACGTCCGGAGCTCAAGTTATAAGAATTTCCGCTTCAAGGGCCTGGTTGGTTTCATGTTCGAACCAACCCGGCCGTACCCCAAAGTTCTACGAAACGTTTTGTGTAATATACTGAAACGAGTGCCTAGATCCAGGGATCTTATAGAAGCTGATGGTGCGTCGATCAGAGGTCAGTAGCCCATGTTTTGGGCGTTTGAATAGATCTTTCCGAAAATAGGGGGTTTGGGCCCGGTCAGACCCGAACCGATACACCCAGGGGCCACCCGAAACGGGTTCGGGTTCGGCCCATTAGGCACGGACCGGCCCGGCCCGGCCTGGGAGGCCCGGCTTGGCTTGGTCTTCCCGCCGGCCTTGCGCGCTTGGGTGGCCCACGTGGCCAGCTCAGATGGCCGAGCTGAGCGGGATGGGGGGGGGGGGGGGGGGCGCTGCCCCATGATTGAAGAGCCACATCCCCCACGTGGGGCCTGCTCATTGTTCCATGTGGGGGTTATGAACCCCCGGTCTCCCCCTGAAACGGCTGGCCCGGTGCGTCCGGCCGGTTACTGCCATCGTGGGACTGTCGCGGTCCCGCCCTCCTGCTCCGGCGACTAGCGGTTCCAGCCACCGTTCCCCGCACCACTGCGGCCATAGGCCGTAGCCTTGTCTGATCGTCGTGTCATGATAGCATTGTGCCCCTCCGCCGCGGCACCGCTCCGGTCGCGGCCTCTTTGAGGTTATCCGGCGCTGCGCGACGGTGCCTCGGCTTGTGCGGCCTCAATGGCGCGGCACGACGGCACTGCACTTTTTCGCCCGTTCTTAATTGTTTTTGCGTGTTGAAACGACACCGCGCTGCCTTTTCTCATGCCATAACAAGTTCATTCATCAAAAACAATTGGAGGAGGGTCGACCATGTTCGTTCGGTCTGAACTCCTCCCGTTATTGCGATATCAGGCGGCCCAATTAGAAAATGACGAACGGCGACGAAATTATTCACAAAGAAGAAAATTAACCCCTACCTCAAGGTGCCATTGAATGAAGGTTCGTTGCGGAAAATAATGTCACCATAGAAGACTCCGTAAGCGTCAAAAACGTCCTGGAGAAGATAATCATTGACGTCATGGTACACAATGTCATGTCGTCAATCTCTGAGGATGGCATCTCTCACCGGTTGTGGGGAGGGAAGAAGACGGTATGACTATCTCCCCAATGCGGTGATGGAGTTCTTCGTCGAAGGCTCAACGTTCTTCGCGTTCTTCGACAAGGAAGTAGAACTTCAAGACATAGAGCTTTCTTTACCCAGTCCTTTGACAAAAATCTAACCAAATTAAAATAAGGTCACCCCTTATTTTAATTGTTTATTCCATGCTTTTTAAAATTACAAAATTCAAAAACGAAGCCTCTTAATTAATTAAACTTATGTTGAAAAATAAAATAGAGAGTTAAGGGAGTTAGGGAATATTAAGGGGTGGGGTTCGTGTGGGAACCACCTCACTAATATCCTACCTATGAGTTAGGTTATCAGTGGGTCCCACTCCAAATCCCTTTCATAGGATATAACCACTTAGTAAAAAGAAATAAAATTTTAGCTCAATTTTATTTTACTTTTCATCTAATCCACAATTTTTAACAACTCCTCCAGGGAAAACACAACCCCAGTAAAGGTCTTATTAAGAAATTACCAGTGATGTGGTTCCTTCGGTGTCCTCAGATTTTGATTCCGAGCACTGGTTCAAAATTTAGGAAAACCCGCTCGTTCGTTCACTAAACGTACCCAAGCTAATATTTGGAAAAGTATTTCGGGCTCACCGGGCCTCGGAATCAGGTGCCATCAGAAACTGTGTTCTTTTAAAATCCCAATGAAAATTAAGAAAAAATATCCCTTGAATTTTATGGGCCTTTACAGTGTTGTGCATGAATATGAGCCTTCCGCTCCCAAGTTCTCTCATGGAGGTTCCCGTGCTACCATCTGATGTGCACTAGAGGAATTGACCATCCTTGTAGGACCCACTACTTCCGTTCCTCGATCTCCATTGGTAACTCTGCAAAAGTCACCCCATCATCAATGTCAAGCTCCCCATGATCAATGATATGCGTTGGGCCATGCACGTATCTCCCCAGTTAAGATATGTGAAAGACGTTGTGCACTCAGTGCAACTGAGGTGGTAGAGCAAGGAGATAAGCCACCTATCCAATCCTGCTGAGGACCTAAAATGGTCCAATGGAGCACTGAGACAACTTTCCGCCTCAGCCAAATCTCCGGAATCCATGTCGAGGTGAGACCCGTAAGAAGACATGGTCGCCATCCTCAAACTCTAGTGGTCTCCGCATCCTGTCAGCATAAGAATTCTTCCAGCTCTGAGATGTCCTCATCCTCTCCTGGATGACCTAGACCTTCTCCCTCATGGCCTGGACCATCTCCGGTCCCACAAGTGCTGACTCCCCAGGGTCTGTCCAGCACAGCGGTGATCTGCAATGTCGGTCGTAAAATGCCTCGTATAGTTCCATTCCGATGGTGGATTGGTAGGTGTTGTTGTACGTGAACTCCACCAAGGGTAGGTGATCCTCCCAGATGCGACCAAAGTCAAGGACACATGCACAGAGCATGTCCTCGAGAGTCTGAATGGTCTTCTCCATCTGACCATCTGTATGAGGGTGAAAGGCGGTGCTTATACGTAGATGCTTCCAGAATGCTTCCTGCAACCGCTTCCAAAGCTGGGATGTAATGTTTGCATCTCGATCAGAGACAATAGATGATGACACAACATGAATCCGTACGATCTCCTAAATGCAGTGGCGTCCCAAGCTCTCCAATGAGCCCTGCTCTCTGATGGGTAAAAATTGGGCCGACTTGGTGAGTTGGTCGACAATCACCCAAATGGAGTCATGACCTCTGGAAGTGCCTGGTAGTCCAGTCACGAAGACCATAGATATCCCGTCCCACTTCCAATTCGGGACCTCCAATTGTTGTACCAAGCCTGCTGGTACCTGGTGCTCCGCCTTCACCTGCTGGCAGGTGAGGCTTCAAGAAACGAACTCAGCCACAACCATCTTCATACCCAGCCACCAGTGCTATCGTCTGAGATCCTGGTACATCTTCTCCACTCCTAAATGTACCGCTAAAGGGGAAGTGTGAAACTCCCTCAATAACTCCTCCTGTAAAGAAGCTGTTATCAAGGTACGTCCTCTGAAAAGGATGACGTGCTCTTCTCCCATAGAGAATCCATCAGGCGCCTGCCCTAACGATATCTGCGCACGCCTTGTCTCACAGTCAACATCCCCACGTTGTGCCTCTCTGACCCGCTATAGTAGTGGAGGAGTGACTGTGAGTGACTCCAGAAATGCTGCTCCATCACTATCCATGAAGGATGTCTACAAAGCGGCAAGCTGCTCTTTCACCTCCCCAAGTAGCTAAATGCCCATCCTCATGCTGAGAGCATCATCTACCATGTTCCCCTTTCTAGGAGTATAGAATATCTCAAAGTCATAGTCCTGGAGGAACTGAATCCATCGTCGTTGTCTCTAGTTTTGGTCCTTCTGCGAGAAGATGTACCTGAGACTCTAGTGGTCAGAATAGACTGTAAAGCGCTCGCCCATCAGATAGTGTCTCCACATCCTCAGAGCGAAGACCACTGCTGCTAAATCCAGGTAATGGGTAGCGTAGTTCTGCTCATACTGCCTCAACTGATGTGATCCATAGGAGATTACTACCTGATCCTGCATCAGGACACATCTGAGTCCGGTCCCTGATGCATCGCAGTAAACTACGTACCCTACTCCCACCTACGGTAGCCTCAAGATAGGTGCGCCAGTAGATCTCTGTATCAGATCCTGGAAGCTCTGCTGACATCTGTCTGAACACACGAAGGGTTTCCCCTTCTTCGTTAACATTCTGAAAAGCTGCAAAAATTTCTCCTTTGCCGATAAGAGAAATCCGGTCTCATCCACTAGATGAACCACGTTTCTTTCCTAATACAGTCAATCCTATCATGATTAGTTAATTCATGCCATGGCTGACATCGTAAGGCCTCAACACTGATACCAAGAGATCCGACCGTTACTCTCGCCTCCAAGGGTTGAGTCACACAATCGTCATCAATGTGTGGTCACTAGGTATCCTCTAGTAGGAATCTCGAATGTGAGGGTCCAGTCAATAGTTTTTTACCAGAACCTCTTAGTATTAACATAAAAAAGACAAGAAAGAAAACGTCACTATTGAAAGAGTCTTTTATTACTGCAACTCAGTGAACAAGGACACAAATCAACACAAACAACTAAGATAGAAGAATTATGGGGAATGGCCTACATGCATGGAGCTAGTCCCGTACTTGTCCACCCGCTTCCGGAGCTCCATGATAGTAAGCTTTAGCTACCTGAAGTTATGCTCTCCCCTGTGGCCGGGGTGGACCTCCTGGTGGTGGTGGTGGTAGAGCCTCAAAACATTGTCCACCACCTGCCACTCGACCAGCTCCTCGGCCTCGTCCACCTTCCCTCTGCGGACCTCCACGGTCGAACCTCTGCCCTTGCCTGGGTGGTTCCTCAACCATATGTTTCCCCTCTACATGGTGGGTCGGGCAGTCACCAGCCAAGTGGCCCTGCCCGCCACATGCATAGCATTGTCTTCCACTCGTAATCTGCTACGTGTGCCCCGCACCTCCGAGCCAGTATCTTGTGGTCGTCCGCCTGAGGGTCTGGTCCTCCTAAACCCATGTGTCATCCATTGACTTCCAGCTACAGAAGACTATGCTACGTGCCGCCCGGCGGTAGGTCTTGCTGCTGATGTAGGCTCAGAAAAAGAGCTCTCAATGAGAAGGGATCGCTCCAATACGCCTGCCTATGTCAGAATGCTGAGGGAGATTAGCGATGCTCTGATCTCATGCCTCAGTCCCTGCTCGATGGTCCGGTCTTGGAAGAATGGATTCCGTACCATGTTCATCGAATAGTACGATAGATCGGTAAATCTTGTCGAGTACTGGGCGACCGTCAAGCTGCCCTGCCACAGCTTTAGTAGCTCCTGGTTGCGCACCGCACGGAGGGTGGCTGGGACGAACTCTGAGTAGAAGAGGCTCTCAAAGTCCGTGCAGAGGAGTGATGCCTCGTCGGGCACCTGGAGCATCAAGCTCCACCATCTGCATGCTGCCGCGTGCAGGAGGCTCGCTGCGAGGATCACCATGATGTCAGCTAGTGTCCCCATGAACCTGAAAACATGCACAACTACCTCCAGCCAATCCTCAGCTGCCTGAGGGTCCGTCTCCCCACGGAACTTGGGCGGTCTCTAATACTGAAACGCGTGTAGTCCACCAAGGCGATGTGCACTATCAGCGGTTGGGGCTGGTAGCATCGGTGGCTCGGCGGGTAGTGGTACCATATGTGCCTCCGCAGTAATAGGTCCCTGCACTGAGGCCTCGTTGCTCGGTGGGCTGTCGTCACGTACAAAACTCAGAACCCTAGCTAGATGCCGCCGTGGGGCCATCCTAAAAAGAAACAAGTGCGCCATGGTTAATACAGTATACCTGGTGAGATGACACAAATTAATCACAAAGAAAACCTGAATCACTCATTCAATCAATGTTTTCGTGCACTATGTCGGAAATCAGAAGTCAGGTTCCTGGTGTACAAATACGTCGGCCGCCGCACAAACACTGGACTCCCTAGACTGATAACCACACTCAATACTCTTAACACTATTGCTTCACATAGAAAAATATTAGAGTCCTTAGTTCTGTGGTAGAACCGAACTCCTTTGATACCAATATGTCACGACCCGTCCTCGAGGCCCGTGTCGTGACTACCCCAAGCCTTTCATCCATAGGCCAGCGGTTGGCGACTAGCACCAAGGAATAATTCCTGATAAAAAGGGAATACATTGCCTTTATAAAGTATACAAAAACACAGAGTACGAAAGCATAAGTAAACACTAAGTAAAACTGGGTACAATTGTAAGTGCGGAAAAGTAAGTGGGCCAGAATACAAACCCAAACTGAAAGTAAAGTACAACTGGAAAAGGAAGTACATCAACTGAAAAGTAAACCCGCAACCTCGAGCCGTCCAAGGGATGTCCCACCTGAAGGGTGGGTACAGATCATCTCCACAACTCCACGGGTCCAGCCGTCCGCTCCGTGTACGTCCCGCCCTGTGGTCCACCTCCAGGTTCTGTCTCGCTCCACGAGCCTCATCGGCGATCAGCGCTGTCTGTCGTTGGCATCCAACATAACGTAGTGCAGGTATTTCCCGTGTAGGGGTGAGTATACACTACTCAGTAGGGACCCCAAGACCCCCGAAGGTCTCACAGAATCCACAAAGGATAATCCACAAAGGAAAGATATAATCATGAAGTAACATCCGACACTACTTAGGTATATGCCCATACCTATACCTAAGTCATCAATTCCAGTTCAGCTCCAACATCCGAGACCAAGTACAACCCACATAAGAAAACAGAACCCATTCCTCATAGGAATTTGCAACCCAATCCACATAGGAGTGCACAACGTAATCCACACAGGATATCATGTCAATCTTATCGAAGATAAGATTGAAAGTATGGACTCAGGTCACACAGGTATACTTCTTCGTAAGATGATAGAGATGATCAGATGTAGCCACTGATAAATCTAATCCGTCAGAACCACACATGATCGATAGGTACTAACCCTTGCAATCACCCACATAGGATCGATAGGTACTAACCCCCGCAATGACCCACACAGGATCTGACCCACACAGGATCAGTATGCACTGGCCCACACAGGACCGTTGAGCGATGACCCACATAGGATCTGATACACAGAGGATCGGTAGGCACTGATCCACACAGGATCGTTGAGTGCTGTAGTCATCGCTGTCGAACCCAAGGAGGATTCCCATGCAGTCTTCGCCGTCGTCGCAGTCGCAGCCAGCTATAGGGCTCCCGGACACAACAAGCTCATTTCAGGAGGGTCCGCTCCACAAGCTGAGGGGCTGATACATCAACTGATACAATGTCCGGAGATGATGTATCCCAAAGTTCTTTATCATCTAAAGGAACTCAACGTGACAGACGGTGCGTCAATCAGACGTCCGGTCGGATAGTTATTGGCTTTTTTATTCCGGGGGCCCGGTTGTTTTTAAGTCAAAACCAACCTGACCTCACTCCAACTGCATCCAAACCTCAAGAAGAGTAATCCAAAAGGTCCGTCTCACTAAGAGGAATCCAAAAAAGTTGACGGTACATCCATCGGACGTCCGGAGCTCATGTTATAAGCGTTTCCGCTCCGAGGGCCCGATTGGTTTCGTGTTCGAACCAACCCCGATGTACCCAAAGTTCTCTGAAACCTTGAGTTTAATATACTGAAACGACCATCTCGATACAAGGATCGTAACGCCATTGACGGTATGTCGGTCGAAGGTCTGTATCCCATGCTATGTGCGTTTGAACAGATCTATCCGAAAATAGGGGGTTCGGGCCCGGTCCGACCTGGCCCGATACCCCCCCCCCCCCCCCCCCCGGGGTCGACTCGAACCGGGTCCGGACCAGCCCGGTGGGTGCAGCCTGGCCTCGCCGGCGCGGCCCAGCCTGGCCTGGGCACGACCCGGCTTGGCCTGGGCGGCCCGCGTGGCCCGCTCGGCTGGCCGAGATGACCAGGACATGGGGGTGGGGTGCTGCCCCCTGATTGAAGAGCCGCGACCCCCACGTGGGGGCCGCTCATTGTTCCATCCGTGGGATACGAACCCCCGGTCTCCCTCTGAAACGACCAGCCCCGTCCGGCCGGCCAGTTTCTGCCACCGTGGGATCACCACGGTCCCACCCTCCTACTCTGGCGGCAGGCGGTTCCGCCCGCCGCTCCCCGTACCACCGCGGCCATAGGTCGTGGCCTTGTTCGATCAGCACTGTACGACGGCGTCGTGCCCCTCCGCTGCTATAACATCCCGTCTTTTTATAAAATAACTTTTCATTCCATTACACGGAACTGAGGATCTTTAAGGTTTAGTGTCTTGGAAACAAGGAACATAAAACATGAAACAAAAAAAACATTCTTCTTAAACACTTGAAAGGCTTCTCCTCATGTTCACCCTAGGCTCATTACTGCATCCCATAACCTGGGGACATACATCAAAAGGAAGGGTGAGCAGAAGGCCCAGCAAGGGAAACAAGTGAAACATTTTACATATGAACTTGAGATACATCAATAAAGTCATGAAAAGAACTTTAAGGCATGAAAATGAAATCATGAGGCATATCATAATAAAAATAAAAGTTTTTCATAACTTGAAGATGTGGATACATCATTTAACATAGACAATCATGAACATATCACCAAGGTCCATCCCCAAGGTGTCATTTTAAAATTACCAAGGTTATTCACCAAGGTATCGTGAAAATTGTAATCTCTAGTGGTTACATCATTACCCAATGAATTGGAGCACTATCAAGGTGAACCCTTAAATTTTCCTTTATTATCATGTGAGCCACATATATCATCATCAAAAATTTCATAAATAACCCACATAGCATAAAATAAATGGGTTTCATTTCATAATCATAACGTTTTAAAAACTGCTTTAAAGACATGATCTTTACGTCACTTTAAACCCACGGAAAGGGAAAGCGGGTCTCATGTATGTAAATCCCAGAATTTAAAATGGAACATTTTGATATATATGTAAATACCCTTGTAGAAATAAGAGCTTTGAGTATTCACTTTATAACATAAAATAATTTTTGAGAAAAGAGAGAGGCATTTTGAGGGGAAAATTCTGCAGCATAACGGCTATGTTTCGGGGTTTTAGAAAACATTGAAATGAGAGGGGACATGGGTCACCCTCTCATAAATGATCCATAAAACAGTAGGGTGAAAGAATAATAAGGACATATGGACATGGTAATGAAATTTTAGGGACATACCATTTGAAATGAAAAACATTAAAGGAAAAAAAAATTAGATTTCTCTTATGAAAATTCGGCAGCCTTACGGCGTCACTTAACTTCAAAAGAAAATGATTTGACAAGATCAAATAGGGTACCACATCATATGATAATAAGAGATCAGTATGATAGATATAGAGATAATTCCCCAAAATAAAAAAAAGGAACTTGAAAGAATTGACATGAAAGTAGAACTTCAAAACGAGAAGGGTGAAGAACCACTTAAAAATTCAGCACCCTAACGGCGCCACTTAAAACATCAAAATACTGAATTGAAGAGATCAAATGGGTTCTCTCATCATATTAACATAAGAGTCCAGTATGATATATATAGAGATCATACCCCAATATAACAAAAAGGAACTTGAAATAATTGACATGAAAGTAGAACTTCAAAACGAGAAGGGTGAAGAACCACTTAAAAATTCGGCAGCCTAACGGCGCCACTTAAAACTTCTAAATACTGAATTGAAGCAATCAAATGGGGTCTCTCATCATATGATCATAAAAGATCAGTATGATAATTTAGAGATCATACCCCAACATAATAAAAAGGAACATGAAAGACTTGAATGAAAATAGAACTTGAAAACGAGGAAGGTGAAAGAATCCCTTAAAAGTTCTGCAGCCTAACGGCGCCACTTAAATATTCTTTAAACGAATTGATGAGAGAAAGGGGGGGTCTCTCATCATATGAACATGAAATAGGAAGTAGGATGAATATAAAAGAACATCCTCCAACATAAGAACATGGAGTATAAAAGAAATGACATAAAAGAGATTACTTGAAAAGAAAGAGAGGGGTCGGATCCCTTACCTTAAAATGTAACTCTTAAACCTCAAAGGTTGGGACCTTGAGGGCTTGGGGGAACCTTGGGAGGACTCCTTGGGAGGTAATGAGACCATAAATTCGTTGGTAATGAGTGGGGAGTCGAATTGATGAGAGGAGGGCTTGGTATTTATAGGGAAAGTGAGGGGACAAGGCATTAATGGCCAAGGGACACCTCACATGTGCTTTTCTCAAACCCATGTGCTCTCCCTTGTCATTTATCATGGAGTTAGGCCACATGGGGCCCCCAAAACAATAATTCATCACCCTTGGCCGGCCAACCCTCAAAAGATCTCATGACATCATCATGACACCGTTATGATGTCATTAAACATACCGAAACCCTAAAACTGTATTTTTACTATTCACTGAAAATTCAACTTTCTCAGAAAAATCCCAAAATTTCACATTAACCAAATATCAATGCTCTGATTTCAAAAATGAAATCCATTTTATAAAAATAATTTTCTAAATATTTTTAATTTAATTTTTAAATAAAAACACTATTCATCGAAAATTCATTTTTTCAGAAAAAAACCCAAAAATTACCATAACATAATATCGATGCTTTGAGTTCAAAAATAAAGTCATTTTTATAAAAATAATTTTCTAATTATTTTTAATTAAATTTTTAATTAAAAAACACTATTCACCCGAAAAAACTAATACTTGAATAATAATTAATGAAAACGTTATTTAACTATTTTATTGAATCACATTACTTAATCAAGGGGTCTAGATTATTTTAAAACTTTATTTAAGTGAGATTACTAATCCATTTGGTCATATTACTAATCCTAATCATAAAATCACTATTCATAATTTACTATTCATCAAAAATCAAGTTGGTCTTATTAGACTCTAAATTTAGTACTGAACATAATTGCAGAAGACCATTTTTTGAAAATCATTACACATTTTTAATTATTTAGGGTTTACATAAACATATTTAAAATATCCTTTTTCTAAAATTCATCAAAAATATGCATACTATATTTATCCGGTCATTTAAAAATTCATAAACTTCATCATAAGAAGAAATCCCAATTTTTATTTAAAACAAGGATTATACAAGGTAGTTACGGTCTCGTTACATAACCCCTTATAATACCAGCATAGGACCTAAGAGTAAGGTGTGCTAGGGTGATAGAAGCTTGGGGCGGCTCAGTCAACATTGCCCGAGTAGTAATTTCTATCAGTTTGAACTTCTCACGAAGGGGATTCCGTTCCAGCTTCACATGATGAAGTTCGGCTTGGATTTGATCCAGAGCAAAGCCCAGTGGTGCTACCTCCTTCCCAAGCTCTGTTAGATGGGCTTCGATCGGTACAAGACTACTAGGTGAGGCCATCGAATCTTCTTTCTATAATAATTAACCAGGATTACTTATATCAAAACATTTTGTTCACAGCGGTCATATTGACCGATGGTTATATAATAGTCAAAACCCACTGATATCATTTTAATTATAATCATGTTTATCAAATAAAACGTTTTTGTTGAGTATAACAATAACACATAAAATTGGGAAACAAAATTTATTTAAAAAATTTCGGGTCGTTACAATCTTCCCCCCTTAAGAAATTGCGTCCTCGCAATTTTAAAATTGGGTTTTGAAATTTCATTGAAAGTCCCACATCGGAAAAGGAGTCAGTAAAACTATTACTTTAAAATAAAGAAAGGGAAGTACAAAGGTCACCCGAGTTAACCAACACTAGGGTTCCATGTAGGAAAACATGTACATGGAGGAAAAAACAAAGGGTCAAGTTCTGAGGGAGAGTGATAGAGAACATGATTAGGAGAAAGTTAACCATGAGAAAATCCCAAACTTATGATGTGTGTAAACGGTCTTTGATTACCTAATAGGAAACGTAAACCAACAACATTTTTGTTTGACGTTTCTTTTCATAATTTTGAGGATTTCATTTACTACATAGAACAAAAACATAAGAAAATATACCTACCTTCAAGTAGAGTTTCATCCTTTAACAAGTCCCTACCAACACTAATCTTTTCTCCAAATGATGAGAATTAAAAAACATTTGGTCTCATAAAAGCACAAGAATCATCTTCTATAGAATCACATAATCTACAGAAGATTAACTATCTATTTATTCTATCTTTAAACATTATCCCAAAAACTGAATGGTTAAGGTAAAACAACTCTTCAAAAAGAAAGAATCCCATAGGAATGGAAACTACTTTTAAATCATCAATGTTACATGGTACTACCCAAATTTCATCATAGACCATTCCCTAAATAACGGTCCTTAAAATTCCTCAAAACAAACCAAACTAAGATTGAAACCCAAATACAATAAGGATTTGATAACATAGTCTTCCAAAACAACTTCATTGTTCGTCTCCAGACAACATCAACCACTCCTAACATCTTATAAAAAAAGTAGCTAACCTAAACATATTTTACCCAAGATAGGTTAGTCATTCCCGTAAGTAACCTAAATTACTATAAGTTCACCTTAAATTCATCGATTCATCAAAATATAAGTCAACCTTACTCCTCAATGAAAATACCGTAGTAATCTATTTACCTCGATCAAATATGGTTCCCAAAATAATGAATGTCTTCCAAAATAATAATCATATTTTAATCCCTTAATCATCCCTATCATATTAATTCTAAAATCGTCGCATTTCCTATCACATTGGTTGTCGGGACATGTTCTTCCATTTCCCACCATTAACTAAGAAGAGAAAGCATAATTAGGGGTTTAAGTACTTAGCTAATAATCATGAAAGGAACTGAAAGCATATAAGGATAACTTGTATATGAAAGTTATACCCTAACTTGTGATCTCCTAGGTTCCCATCAAGGTTATGAATGATCATATATTCTTATGTGAACCTTTATTTTATTTTATCTTTGTTCCTTTAACAATTGATCATACCAAGCTTATGAATTAACCAAAGCATATCCCCCGGGAGTGTCGTAACCAAGAGTGCAGCAAGGCCCGTTGTCGTGTACTAGTTCCCGTTCGAGTCTAGCTCAAAGCGGTGTTTTCGGGTTTTACCCCTATGAACATCTGTGCCAGAGCCACCTCTACCTGATCGTATCCAGACAGGGATGTATTTGCTTGGCAACCCCTTACTCAATACTCACCAAAATACCAGGAAGATTTCCTATATTAAACTTTTCTATAGGGTTCCTCCTAGAGTTTTCATATCCTAATTTCCACAAATAACTAAACCATCCTTTGATACCAACTATAACATCCCGTCTTTTTATAACATAACTTTTCATTCCATTACACGGAACTGAGGATCTTTAAGGTTTAGTGTCTTGGAAATAAGGAACAGAAAACATGAAACAAAAAAAACATTCTTCTTAAACACTTGAAAGGATTCTCCTCATGTTCACCCTAGGCTCATTACTACATCCCATAACCTGGGGACATACATCAAAAGGAAGGGTGAGCAGAAGGCCCAGCAAGGGAAACAAGTGAAACATTTTACATATGAACTTGAGATACATCAATAAAGTCATGAAAAGAACATTAAGGCATGAAAATGAAATCATGAGGCATATCATAATAAAAATAAAACTTTTTCATAACTTGAAGATGTGGATACATCATTTAACATAGACAATCATGAACATATCACCAAGGTCCATCCCCAAGGTGTCATTTTAAAATTACCAAGGTTATTCACCAAGGTATCGTGAAAATTGTAATCTCTAGTGGTTACATCATTACCCAATGCATTGGAGCGCTATCAGGGCGCACCCTTAAAATTTCCTTTATTATCATGTGAGACACATATATAATCATCAAACATTTCATAAATAACCCACATAGCATAAAATAAATGGGTTTCATTTCATAATCATAATGTTTTAAAAACTGCTTTAAAGACATGATCTTTACGTCACTTTAAACCCACAGAAAGGGAAAGCGGGTCTCATCTATGTAAATCACAGAATTTAAAATGGAACATTTTGATATATATGTGAATACCCTTGTAGAAATAAGAGCTTTGAGTATTCACTTTATAACAATAAATAATTTTTGAGAAAAGAGAGAGGCATTTTGAGGGGAAAATTCTGCAGCATAACGGCTAAGTTTCGGGGTTTTAGAAAACATTGAAATGAGAGGGGACATGGGTCACCCTCTCATAAATGATCCATAAAACAGTAGGGTGAAATAATAATAAGGATATATGGACATGGTAATGAAATTTTAGGGACATACCATTTGAAATGAAAACTATGGAAGGAAAAAAAAATTAGATTTCTCTTATGAAAATTCGGCAGCCTTACGGCGTCACTTAACTTCAAAAGAAAATGATTTGACAAGATCAAATAGGGTCCCTCATCATATGATCATAAGAGATCAGTATGATATATATAGAGATAATTCCCCAACATAACAAAAAGGAACTTGAAAGAATTGACATGAAAGTAGAACTTCAAAACGAGAAGGGTGAAGAACCACTTAAAAATTCAGCACCCTAACGTCGCCACTTAAAACATCAAAATACTGAATTGAAGAGATCAAATGGGGTCTCTCATCATATGAACATAAGAGTCCAGTATGATATATATAGAGATCATACCCCAATATAACAAAAAGGAACTTGAAATAATTGACATGAAAGTAGAACTTCAAAACGAGAAGGGTGAAGAACCTCTTAAAAATTCGGCAGCCTAACGGCGCCACTTAAAACATCAAAATACTGAATTGAAGCAATCAAATGGGGTCTCTCATCATATTATCATAAAATATCATTATGATAATTTAGAGATCATACCCCAACATAATAAAAAGGAACACGAAAGACTTGAATGAAAATAGAACTTGAAAATGAGGAAGGTGAAAGAATCCCTTAAAAGTTCGGCAGCCTAACGGCGCCACTTAAATATTCTTAAAACGAATTGATGAGAGCAAGGGGGGTCTCTCATCTTATGAACATGAAATAGGCAGTAGGATGAATATAAAAGAACATCCTCCAACATAATAACATGGAGTATAAAAGAAATGACATAAAAGAGATTACTTGAAAAGAAAGAGAGGGGTCGGATCCCTTACCATAAAATGTAACTCTTAAACCTCAAAGGTTGGGACCTTGAGGGCTTGGGGGCACCTTGGGAGGACTCCTTGGGAGGTAATGAGACCATAAATTCGTTGGGAATGAGTGGGGAGTCGAATGGATGAGAGGAGGGCTTGGTATTTATAGGGAAAGTGAGGGGACAAGGCATTAATGGCCCAGGGACACCTCACTTGTGCTTTTCTCAAACCCATGTGCTCTCCCTTGTCATTTATCATGGAGTTAGGCCACATGGGGCCCCCAAAACAATAATTCATCACCCTTGGCCGGCCAACCCTCAAAAGATCTCATGACATCATCATGACACCGTTATGATGTCATTATACATACCGAAACCCTAAAACTGTATTTTTACTATTCACTGAAAATTCAACTTTCTCAGAAAAATCCCAAAATTTCACATTAACCAAATATCAATGCTCTGATTTCAAAAATAAAATCCATTTTATAAAAATAATTTTCTAAATATTTTTAATTTAATTTTTAAATAAAAACACTAATCATCAAAAATTCATTTTTTCAGAAAAAACCCCAAAAATTACCATAACATAATATCGATGCTTTGAGTTCAAAAATAAAGTCATTTTTATAAAAATAATTTTCTAATTATTTTTAATTAAATTTTTAATTAAAAAACACTATTCACCCGAAAAAACTAATACTTGAATAATAATTAATGAAACCGTTATTTAACTATTTTATTGAATCACATTACTTAATCAAGGTGTCTAGATTATTTTAAAACATTCTTTAAGTGAGATTACTAATCCACTTGGTCATATTACTAATCCTAATCATAAAATAACTATTCATAATTTACTATTCATCAAAAATCAAGTTGGTCTTATTAGACTCTAAATTTAGTACTGAACATAATTGCAGAAGAACATTTTTTGAAAATCATTACACATTTTTAATTATTTAGGGTTTACATAAACATATTTAAAATATCCTTTTTCTAAAATTCATCAAAAATATGCATACTATATTTATCCGGTCATTTCAAAATTCATAAACTTCATCATAAGAAGAAATCCCAATTTTTATTTAAAACAAGGATTACACAAGGTAGTTACGGTCTCGTTACATAACCCCTTATAATACCAGCATAGGACCTAAGAGTAAGGTGTGCTAGGGTGATAGAAGCTTGGGGCGGCTCAGTCAACATTGCCCGAGTAGTAATTTCTAGCAGTTTGAACTTCTCACGAAGGCGATTCCGTTCCAGCTTCACATGATGAAGTTCGGCTTGGATTTGATCCAGAGCAAAGCCCAGTGGTGCTACCTCCTTCCCAAGCTCTGTTTGATGGGCTTCGATCGGTCCAAGACTACTAGGTGAGGCCATCGAATCTTCTTTCTATAATAATTAACCAGGATTACTTATATCAAAACATTTTGTTCACAGCGGTCATATTGACTGATGGTTATATAATAGTCAAAACCCACTGATCTCATTTTAATTATAATCATGTTTATCAAATAAAACGTTTTTGTTGAGTATAACAATAACACATAAAATTGGGAAACAAAATTTATTTAAAAAATTTCGGGTCGTTACAGCTGCGGCCCCACTCTGGCCACAGCCTCTTCGATATTCTCCAGTTCGGCGCAATGGTGTCGCGGCTTGTTCGACCTCAACGGCGCGGCGCGACGACGCCCTGCTTATTCGCCCATTCTTAATTGTTTCCGCGCGGTGCAATGACACCGCACAACCTTTTCTCGTGCTGTAACAACTTCAATTAACAAAAAATGGGAGGAGGGTCAGCCATGTTTGTGCGGTCCGACCTCCTCCCGTTATTGCGATATCAGGCGGCCCAATAAGAAAATGATGAATGACGATGAAAGTATTCATGAAGAAGAAAATTCACCCATACCTCAAGGTGTCATTGAACGAAGGTTCGTCGCGGAAAAGAACGTCGTGGAAGAAGACTTCGTAAGCGTCGACGGCTTCCAGGAGAAGGGAATCATTAGCATTGCGGTACATGGAATCGCGTCGTCGATCTCTGAGGATGGCGTCTCTCACTGGCTGCGGAGAGGGTAGAAGACGGTATGACTAACTCCCGTTTGCGGTGACGGAGTTCTTCGTCGAAGGCTCGACATTCTTCGAATTCTTAGACGATGAAGAAGAACTTCAAGACATAGAGATTTCTTTCCCCAATCCTCTCATGACAAACTAACCAAATTAAAATAAGGTCACCACTTATTTTAATTGTTTAGGCCATGCTTTTCAAAATTACAAAATTCAAAAACGAAACCACTTAAATAATTAAACTAATGTTGACAAATTAAATGGAGAGTTAAGGGAGTTTGGGAATATGAAGTGGTGGGGTTCGTGTGGGAACCACCTCACTAATATCCTACCTAGGAGATAAGTTATCTGTGGGTCCCACTCCAACCCCCTTTCATAGGATATAACCACTTAGTAAAAAGAAATAAAATTGTAGAACAATTTTATTTTAATTTTCATCTAATCCAAAATTTTAAACAACTCCTCCCGAGAAAACGTAACCCCAGTAAAAGACTTCATAAGAAATTACTGGAGCTACGGTTCCATCGATGTCCTCGGATTTTGATTCCAAGCACCGGTTCAAAATTAAGGAAAACCTGCTCATTCGTTCACTGAACATACCCGAGCTAAACTTAGGAAAATTATTCCGGGCTCACCGGGCCTCGGAATCAGGTGCTGTTAGAATCTACATTCTAGTAAAATCCCAAAGAAAATTAAGAAAATATTTCCCTTGAATTTTATGGGTGTTTAATCTCGTTACAAACGTATCATGGGTAATGAGGTATTAATTTTTCGACTCAAAGCATCAGCCAATTTAATTTCCTTTCCTGGATGGTAATGAATCGTGCAATCATAATCCTTGATTAATTACAACCATCTCTTCTATCCCATGTTCAATTATTTTTGAGTTAATATATACGTCAAACATTTTTGTTCAGTATATATTTCACATTTTACTCCATACAAATGATGACTCCAATTTTTTTAAGCAAAAACAACAGCAGCTAATTCCAAATCATGCATAGGGTAATTTACCTCATGAGGTATTAACTGACGTGAAGTGTAAGCAATTACCTGATCATTCTATAAAAGGAAACATCCCAAGTCATTTCAACGAAGCATCACTGTAAATTACATACACACCATTTCTAGAAGGGAGTGAAAAAACTAGAGCATTCACCAATCTTATTTTCAATTATTGAAAACAATCATCACATTATTTTTTCCAAACGAACATAACACCTTTTCGAGTTAACTTAGTAATTGGGATAGATAACCATAAAAATCCTCAACAAACCTATGGTGATAACCTACTAAACCAAGAAAACTACGGATCTCAGTTATATTTGTGGGTCATGGCCATTCTTCAACAACCTTTGTTTTAATAAGATCTATATTTATTCCATTTTTTTAAACAATGTGACGAAGGAAAGATATTTTCTATAACCAAAACTCAAACATTATGAATTTCCCAAATATTTTCTTTTATTTTATGTTTTTCTAGAAAACCCTTAAATGGAATTCACATTCCTCATTTATTTTTTAATAAAACAAAATATCATCAATGAACCCAACAGAAAACTTATCCAAGAACTCATGAAAAATTTTATTCATAAGATCCATGAATACAGCAGGTTAATTGGTTAAACCAAAATTCATAACTACGTATTCATAATGGCTATATCTAGTACGAAAAAAGTTCATTGGAGTGATTTCTTCCTTTAAATTCAACTGATGGTACCCCAACCTCAAATTAATCTTAGAAATATTTTGAGCTCCCTGGAACTCATCAAACAAATCATCGATATGACACAAAGGATACTTGTTATTAACTATTATGTTATTCAATGCTCTCTAATCAATGCAAAGTCTTATTGAACCATATTCATATTTTAAAAACAAGACAGGAGCACCCGATGGTGATGTACTAGGTTGAATGAAATCTTTATCTAATAACTCCTACAATTGCTTCTTTAACTCTAAAAGTTCAATTTGAGCCATTCGATAAGGGGGTTTTGAAATTGTCTTATCATTAAGAACTATGTAAACAGTAAATTCAACTTCCCAGTTAGGTATAATACCAGGAAAGTCATCAGGAAAAACATCAAGATAATCATTTACCACATGCACATCATTAATCTCCACACTTCCTTTATTTTCAACAATATGTGCCAGGTAAACTTCATTTCTATCTTTTATTAGTTTCTCAACATCCTAATAAGTTATCAAAATCAAGGTTTCATTCTTGTACACAGACTAAAAATCTTTCGGAAAAGAAACCTATTTATCTCTACAGTCAATCTCGTTATGATTAATAGGAATATAATCCATACCCAAAATAACATCAAACTCTACTAGAGGAAAAACAATAAGGTTTTTAGGTAGATTCTTTCCGCACACAAGGATAGTAAGTTTCTTATATTTTTTTTGTTTCAATATTTTTCCCTAGTGATTTTACCATAAGTTCATGACTCATATCATGAGATAAAATTCCCTATATACTAGAAAACTTCTAAAAAATGAACGAATGTGTAGACCCTGAATCAAACAACACATTGGAATAATCTGAAAAAACAAACAGTGTACCCTATAATACATCATTTCATGGCCCAACATCTGCTAAAGTAGTTTCAAAGGATTTCACCCCCCCATTATATATTTATTCTGGATGCTTTACCTCAGTTGAGATCTTGGTTGGACACTCATTTTGATAATGAACCATTTAATTTCACTTAAAACATTTTAATGACTGTAAATCGGATTTTTTCTTACCATTTACCAGATCTTTTTCAGTGAAATTTCAAGCCTTATGCCCCATTTTACCACATCGGTAACACTTTCCATAATTCAAAATACATTCTCTATCAAGCCATTTACCACAATTTTCACAAAATGTAATCTTAAGTTTCTTACCATCATATTTTTTTGAAGTGTTCTTCCCTTTTTCCTACCACATCGAACTCTTATTCTGTTGTTTTTCAAAGAAAACCTCATCATGGGAAAACTCAATTTCCACCTACTCCGCAAAAAAAAGTTTTCCATAACTTTTGAACTCACGATAGGATAAAGACCTTTGATACTTTGGCTTTAATCCTGAGTAAAAATGGTTGATTTTACTATTAAGATCTCATAGGAAATTTGGAGCATACCTTGCGAGTCGAGTTATTTTTTCTTCATAAGCAGCCACTGATTCATCCTTCTACCTCAATTCCAGGAATTTTTTTTCCATTCTAAGATGAACCACCTTAGGAAAACATTTCTCAAAAAAAAATATACCTTTTAATTCATTTCAATCAAGATAATTATTCTCCTCACTATCCATGATATTTTTCACCATCGAGCAGCACTGATCAACTTTACCTTCAAAATGGTAAATAGAGTGGATAACCTTTTAATGTTCTGAACAACCTATGACATCATAGATATTTTCTAGTGAATTAATCCACCCTTAACCTAGAATAGGGTCAGATGATCCTCTAAATGATGGGGGATGTTGCCACATTAAATGATCCACTTCTGACATGTTCCTCTATGGTTGATCTGGCTGATCTTGTGCATGGATACTGCCACCATTTATAGCCCGATTCAACTATTCGAACACTGCAACAAACTATTTAGATCCAATTACGGCCATCTTAGGTTACTGATTTGAATGTTTTTGTTCCTCCTAAGGTCGTCCAAACATATCTTCCTTGTTTCCTCTTTGGAAAACCATTCTGAACACAGAAATATCATAGTTGAAGCAGCATGGTAATCTTTAAATTCTATATCATATCTATCATATCTTAATCTAAAAATACTTTATGGATATTAATTTAACTATATTATTACTCCTAAATTTGTCTAAACCGACCTTTGATAGCATCTATAAGGCCACATCCTTAAAAATTACATTTTCTCGAATTAAATGGATAATTCATATTGAGGATCATTTCAAGTTTAAAGTTTTAGATAGTTGGGTCATTTACATAACAACACGAATATTACATGTATAAAATTCTACTCGATATCCATTTTTTCTTAAAATAAAAACTCTTGAAAAAATGAGTCATGTTTAGTTCCATGTTTTAGATAACAAGAAATTTAATTGGTCCTATAATTGCCCATATTCACCATTATGTCCTGTGAAAAACATTTCAAAACATGGGATGAGCATAAAAAAGCTCATTAAGGGTTATAAAATAAGAATGAAATCATTAGTCCATCAATACATACAAAACATAAAAACTTTTACTTACCTCATGAAAACATACGATTTATGAATGACACATATTAATCACAAATTATAAAGGTACTTATGGCATTCATATCACACATAAATTTTAGCTATCACATCTACATAGGGAGTTACATTGGAATACCCATCACAGTATATTTCCTAAATCACTTAGGAGAAACATTCATGTTTACCTCCGTCATGTTACCAAATGAATTGGAGATCTATATTAGGATCACCTAACCTAGTTTTATCAGGGAAGCACTAGTATATGTAAAAAATACCCAAGAACCATAACATACTCATAACACATAAAACAAACATGAAGAAAAAATAACATTTCCACATTTCAATCACAATATATCACATTAATATATTGACATAATCAATCCATTATCAAAATCATTTTCAATATGAAAATATATAAAAATAATATAGTACTTATTTTCTTTTTAAAAAATCACTATGGATTGTTAAGGAATAAAAAGATCAAATAATACTCGTAGTGGTGGAATGGTCGTTCTGACTGCTTACATTAAAAAACATTACTTTTTATCATTTAGTAAAAAGATTCGTACAAAAAGATTCCCTTTGAATGAAACGAAAAGTCAAAGGTGTTTATACACTGTATAAAATAAAGTCATCTAGTAAAAAAAATATGCCTCAATTAAAGGAGATTGAGATAAAGTCCCTTACCTCATGTCCGACGTGACCCATTCGTACTTTAACCTCCAGAATAATAATCTAAAGATAATTTATAATTTCATAAGAACCTTTTTCAAGTTTATAATTCCTTTTATATCACTTATTTCCATGCTATAAACATTATGTAATCATTTATGTTAATAATGGTTTTCTGTCGATATTTGGTACTAGTCAAAAATGAACACCTTATAACTACAAGTTGTCCATGTGGTCAATATTCCATTATCTCCAAAGTTATAATCATGATTTAGATATTATATAAATCATATATATCCATTATATATATATGTATTTATAACACTTCATAACATTTTTGAGATATGAAATGAAATGCACTATTCATGGGGACGGTATGTCGTATGTATGCATAAACACTACTTTCATTTCAATTTCATACTTTAATGGAATTTAAACATAATTATAAATATGTATATTATAATTCTAGTATAATATAATATGTAATATCATTAAATATATCCTTCATACATCCAACGTATGACATTAACGAGTCATATCACTTTGAGGGGCGGTAGTCCGCACTTCCTCAAATGAAATTATCGTGTTTACCCATTATGGAAACCATAAAGGTAGGATATAAATGTAAAATATTAAAGAATAAAGAAAAAATAATCATAATATATATCATATATATATACAGCTTCGTCTTAATGGAAACCATGAGAGGCGGTAGGAGATAATCAAATAATCATCGTTTCGTGAGGCGTTAGTTTGCCATCCACAAAAACAGTATATTCTTCACCCATTAGATAGAGGTGTGTGTAAGTGTAGTGTGAATACATATCATAACAACATACTATTATATCGAGGATACTGGAGTAGTTATAAAATAAAGGAATACAATTATTTTAGGGGTTGGAGAACTAAAATAAAAGAAAAGATGTTAAGAAGAACTGTTACCTTTAAGTTGGGTAACTCCCTTTGGTTTGAACCAAAAGGACTTATTATAGTTCATTCTTCCTAAGGTAAGGCTTCTAAGAAGCGTATATGGATATTTAGAGTTCATTATGTCTGGTTTTGGATGATCCAAGAGGCTTGAGACGTGTGAAGAATGAGTTAGGAGTGAGGGATTTTTATATGGGGGAGGAGGGGCTCTTTAGGAAAGTGTAAAAATATTATTCTATTATATAATCATATTCGGTTTCTAAAGGTCAAAAAATAATTAAATTTGAAGATAAGATAACTCATGGTAGAAATAAAATCATCCAATAAGTATTTTACAGGTTTTGGATATTGTCATAATATATATAATCTTATTTATTTAAATCATTTATTAATGATGTATATATTGCATCATTATTGTGTCATAAATAATTATATTTATTTAATGTCTAAAAATTATAAAATAAATAACATAATGTATGAAATATTTTTATATTTAAAATTAATATTTATAGTCTAAATAATAACTTATGTAACCCCATATAAAAATTAATTTACTTAAATATATTTGTTTATGTCATTTTTGCCATTACTTTACGTTAATTAATATAAAGTGTCATTATCACTAACAAGTGGCTCCATGGGGCCTAAATATCTATCCAAAGATGCCTATGGTCGTAAAAGTCTCAACCAAAAAGTTTAGGAAAAGTGTTAAGGTAATTTTGTATTATTAGAATATTCTTTTTACCTTGAATTACCCTATTTGCCTTTTACCACGGTAAATAAATGTCAACAGTTACTATTCACCAAAAATTATTTTCATCTTATTGAACCACATTTTACATTCTAATAAAAAACATGTATGTCGGATTTTCTAAATTCAATTCACATAAGTGGTAAAATTTCATATAAATGAAAAAGTTGGTTTTTTAACTACTACTAAGTGGTCTCACTATTCACCAAAAATTGAAGTTTTATAGAAAAATACCAAAAATTCATCCTAATATATATTTGGTATTCCAAATTCAAAAATGATGTATATTTTACCAAATAAAGAACATAGAATTTGTATTAATTAATTTAAAATTAATTCCTGCTGTCAAAACAAAAAAGCTTGTTTTTATGAAACAATAACTACCAAAAGATTGATACTTGTTTATGCACAATTTCAATGTTAAATTAATTAAAATGACAAAAATTGGATTCAATTGTAAAAATAAGTTCTAATTACACTTTAAAACCAATTAAAAAAATAATATAACCATGTAAATAAATTATATTAAAATGCAATTTTGAATTAAAATACAGTATTTTCACTATTCATTAAAAAATGAACTTTATTAGAAAAATACCAAAAAACTACCCAAAGTAAATTTTGGTGTCCCAATTCTAAAGAATAATTTTATTTTGTTAAATAGAACATATAAAAATTACAAAAACTATATTTAAAGAGTTCTCACCATCAAAAGGCAGTAAATTGACCTTTTAGTAAATATTAGACTATTTATGCTTAAAATTAGATTCATTAATATTTTAAGCCCCTATATTTTATTGAATAAATGTAAAAACATTTAACAAACATGTATAATCATATTTTAGTTAGTTCTAGTCATTCCCGCCAATAAATGGCTAGGCGTTATCTACCATTTAAAATATTATTATTATATTATTAGTGTGCAACATAAGATTTCAAAGAAACTCGTTGTTGCATATTAGGTAAGCCATCAAACATAGTGTCCCTTTTAAATTAAAATTAATATTTAATTAAAAAACATTAATAAATATGAAAATGTAAAATTATTTATTTTTTTGTGATGTTACAATAATCCTTGATTATTTCTATCCAAATTCACTGGGACATATTATGCTCTCTTTGTATGAATATGTATTTTGAGACTCTTGTGATCAATATATATCTCACAAATCTCCCCATAGAGATAATGCTGCCAGATTTTTTATGCAATGATCACAGCCACCAACACCAAATCCCGTGTAGGATAGTTTTTCTCATGGATTTTCAGCTTCCATGAGCTATAGGCTATCAATTTATCATTTTTCATCATCATAGAGGCTAATAACTTCTTTTAAAATCATTGTACACCACAAAGAGTTATCCACTTATTGGGAGTGTGATTATTGACGAAGTGATAAGCCTCTTTTTCAACTCCATAAAGCAGTCTTCACATTCTTGAATCCAAAAAAACATCAGTCCCTTTCATATTTTCTTGGATATTGGGTTTGAAAATCATGGGATGTTCTTCAAAAATCATCGATAATACCAAGACAGACCTTGAAGTCTATGAATCTTCGTTACAAATGTTTAACTAGGCCACTCTTCAATTGCATTTTTCTTGGAAGGGTCCACAGATATGCCTTTCTTAGGGATAACATGACCCTATAATGATACATCCTCCATATATAACTCACACTTACTTTAATTTTAATACATATTATACCTTATAAAAGTCTTTATCACAATATTATAATTCCCACCCATGTTCCTCATTGCTCTTGGATTATATTTTAATATCATCAATAAAAACTACCAAAAATTTGTTGAGGTAATATCTAAAGTCTCTATTCATTAAAACCATTAAAATTACTGGACAATTAGTGAGTCTTGATGGAATCACTATGAAATCATAGTTTCTATTCCTTATTCGAAAGGTAGTTTTGGGAATATCTTCCTTCGTCGTTTTTAATTAGTGATATCCCAACCCAAAGTCAACCTTAGAGAAATAACTAGTCCAAAGAAGATTATCAAAAATTTCATTTATTCATGGTAGGGGATACGGGTTCTCTATCATGATTTTATTTAGATCACAATAATAAATTCAAAGCTGCGTTTATCCATCATTTTTTTTGATGAAGAGGACTAGCGCACCCCATGGTGAAGCACTCGTGTCAATAAAACCCTTCTCCAGATTCTATTATAATTTCTTTTTTAGCACTTCTAGCTCTACAATGGCCATTATATAAGATATCTTTGATATAAATAGTGATCCATGAATATTATCAGTTGTTAAGTCAACCTCTTGATAATGAGGAAGACCAGAAAACTCTTTAGGAAGTACGTCGATGTAATACTTGAAGATTGGAATGTATTCAAGCATGATTCACTACACTGTGTCGATCATTTTAGATAGCATGATTTCTAATAAAGAATTTATATACACAATGGAGACAATGATTCTAAAGTAGATTCATCTTCCTCCTTACACTTGTAAATAATTGGAGGATGCTTCAGGTTTTGAAGAGTGATCTCCCTTTCTTGATAGTTGATGTTGGATTTGTATAAAGATAGGCAATACAAGACCAAGATAACATCAAACTCCACTTAAAGAAGTATGAAAAAATTTTCTCAGAGGGTCAAGCCTTAAAAATTACTAGGGTGGAGTTATAAAATTTGGATGAAATAATTTACCCATTCTATGTTCTCACAGATAACATATCATCCATATTGTGTGGTGGTGTTTAAATAATTATACTAAACATGAATGATATTAAAGAATTCCTAAAACCAGAATCAAATAGTAATTTCAATATTATTGAATGAATTACTGGCTTATATGTCACTACATTATTTTATGGCTCCACCAAAGTAGTACTGATAGCATTAAACTGTCCATGTTTCCTTTCTTGTTATTGTTTATTTCCTACATCAACCCATAGATTAGGGAAGTAGATCTCATAAATCCCATGTTCCATGTAGTTTTAACACTACACTAATGTCTGATCATTTATCTAACCCTTCCTTTATTCTTCCACATTAGCGGGATTCTTTATAAACTATCAGTAGTTATTAGCTAGATGTCACATCAATCCACATTTGAATTAATTATTGGTTCCCTCTATATAGTTCCCAGCATGCTTCTTCCAACAATTTTTATACGTGGGATGGTTGATCTACATTTAATCATGGAATTTATTTTTGGAACCACCCACATTATATTACATTTTCATTATTTTTTCATTAGGCCCACTATACAACCAAGCATCTCCAATACCTATTTCAACCATAAGGGCACAATGGAAAATATATTCATAACTTTCAAAGTCTCGAATTCTCAATTCATTTCATAGACTCATCTTTAGTCTTATAATTAAGTTATCCAAATTAATTTCATTGTTCATGAAAATGACCGAGGAATACCTTGTAAGACATGTAATGTTTTCTTCAAACACCTTGATTGACTCATATTCACTCTACCTGAGACTAATGAACTCTTTTTAAATCATGAACAGAGAGTTCAAGAAAGTATTTCCTTAAAATCATTCTATTTAATTCCTACCAATCCATAGACTCAATTTCCTACTGGGGCTTCATATTCATGATCAGTGTCCACAACAGATTAACTTCCCCATCAAACTGATAGACCTCCAACACAATATTCTCTTCTTCTAAGTACAGCTGGATAGAAAATATTGTTTCAATGGAGTTAATCCACAACTCCATGAGGAGGGGATTAGAAGATCCACTAAATAAGGGTGGCATTTGTTGTATGAAGTATTATACTATGAATTACACATTCCATTATGGTGGACGGTGTTACATATGATTCTTTTTATTATTCATAACTTGAACCAACTGAGAAAATATTGTCATGATGTTTTGAGGACCCTTTCCAATCATATTTGGATTATCATTAGAGAAATATTCACATTCCCTATCACATTAATTTTTGGCCCATATTAATCTAATTCCATTCATTAACTATTAAAAAAACATTCAATTAGGAACTTGAATACTTAACTATCAAGCATAAAATGGAATATTCAAACATAAAATGATAAAATAGTAAAGGAAAAGTATATCCTGACTTTTAATTCCCTAGGTTTCATCCATGGGTATCCATGACCTATTTTCATAACATATATTATTATAGGATCTTTTTTACCTTAATAATGTTTTGTACTAATCTCATGAATTCACCAAAGCCTATACACTGGGAGTGTTAAACCAAGAGTGGAAAAAACCTATTGTCGGGCACGAATTCCCATTTGAGTCTAGCTCAAAGTGGTGTTTTCATGTTTTACCAATAGAAACATCAGTTCCAGTTCCACCTCTACCTGTTTTTATCTAGACAATTATGTATTTTATTTATAAACCACTTACTCTATACTTATCAAAATTTATGTGAGTTTTCTTATACATAGTATCATCTTTTTGGATCTTACTAAAGAGATATATTCCTAATATCCAAAAATAACTAGACCATGATTTGATACCAGAAATAGTGAACCTATCCTTTTAAATGTATAATTAAATTATTTTAATAATAATTATACATCAAAATAAAATCCAATCATCATAAAGTATAATCTCTTCGAAGACTAGGTGCATAATTAAAAAATATAAAAACATCATTTTATTTAATCTCCATAATGATCTTCAATATTCCATTGTGATGATACATCTGCATCGGATAACCTGGGAATAATGTGAATAAAGGGATGATTTAAAATCATACTAAGGTAAAATAATAGTAATAATGAATTATAATATAGGTTAGAAGGCGTGGAATAATGATATAAAATGGAATGGATCATGTGAAATCATAATATATAAACATGGGATCAAATAAACATGGAGTAATAATAATGTGGTAGAAACATAAAACATTAATGTATCATGAGTAAAGAATCGTTTCACATAGAGGATCACAAGTCATGATTAACCACTAAGACCGTTGTACATGGTAGCACAAGTCAAGGCTTACCACTATGATTGTTGCACATAATGTCTCATGAGACTCAACATTATCCAATGCATTTGAGAACTATTTGGGTGCACCCATCTTAACATGATAATGAATATTATTCAAACATAAAGAATCAAATATAATCAATCAAACATAAACATAATGGTACACATGGAATGAAATTTTTATCATAATCAATCCATAACACATAATTTATTGGTCATATCATACAAGTGTCCATGAAAACAATGAATTAGATCTAACATGGATATTCATATGGTATAATAGTCATATATCATAATAAGTTATTCCATGTTTATTTTATAACAATTAAAATAGTTTTTAAGAAACATTAAAATTAAAACATTTTAGTGCAGACTGATAAAAATATCAAAGATCATTTAAAACTGAAAAGGGAATAGTATTTTATGTAAAAAAATTTCAAAAAAGAATGTTTTCATGATAAAAATATTTTTTTATAAATATAATGGTTTCATAAAAAAATATCCTATATTGTAATTGAAATTGGTTAAGAATTTGGTAATTTCCCTTTAAAAGAGTTTGATTATCAGGACGTTTTGATGAGGGAATCACTTAAAGCATATATATCATCAGAAGATAATGATTAATGGATGTGGACACATGAGTTTGTAAATTAAAACATCAATAATATGATATAAATAAATAGTATATAAAATTTCATTTGGGTAAAAATAGAGTAAGAATAACCCAAAATAATGTTGGAGGTTCAAGTAGAATCCCTTACAGAATATCGTCATGGTAATAAATGTACCTAAAATTACTTAATGATAGAGAAAGGGTTTCATATTATTTAATATATAAATAAGGAAGAATTGGGTAGGTGAAAATTCATACCCCATCATTAGAAACTACAAATAAAATTACATAGCATAGAGGATATTCTTGAATAAATGTGACAAAGAGAGGGTCCCTTACCTTGAGTATAATGGTGTTCCTCGCATGATCTTAATGACCTAAATAATACAATTAGGTTCATTAATTAATAATTAATTAACCTAAAAATTTTTTTAATGATTTATTATAACCTTATATTGTTCATCCATGTCCTTTCTGATGAGTTTAGATTTTCAATTTCATTGTTTGAGAGAGTTTGGTTCCTTGGTTTTAATTATCGGTTAACTTATATTTTTTTCCAGAAAAAACATGTATGATGATAATGGTTGAATATAATTGAAGTTATATTAATGTAGTTATCATATATAATACTAAATGGTTAAAAATTCCATTTGGTTATTCATAGTTAGGGTGAATCATTATATAAAACATTAATGATAAATTCTTGGATTAGTTTTGTGATTTTTCTCATAATTAACTTGTTTTGTATTATTATTTTACATCATATATGAAAAAGGATTCCAGAACATCACATAAGATAACATCAATATTCCATAATCATGATCAATCAAAAAATGGATTAATGATCATAATTGAATATGGTAATATAAATTGATAACCCATGATCCTAGAATGTGAAAAAATAACACATCTCGGACAGGGCTTTCATTTATTTCATAAAAGGGAGGGAAAATGAGAGATGATAATTAATTATACCATTAGCATAATAAAATTATATTACATGTATTTTAATAGATTTATTATAAAATTTTGATGATTAGAGTTTTGGAAAAAAAGAGAAAAAAGGAACATGAAAAGAAAATGAAAGAAAAGAAAAGAGGAAATTACCTCTTGATTAAATCTTTCTTGAAAGCCTATTAAGGGGAGAAGATTTTCTCTTTTGAAGAGAATAAGGGAATGTGGTAGTGGGGGAGGATCTTGGGGAAATATTTGGGAATAATTTAGGGAATACACATGTCTTGAGATGAGTGAAGAGAAGAGGGATGTGTGTGTGGTTTCTAAAGTGAAGGGGAGGAGGGTTTTCTTAATATTTTAATCATTAGTATATTATTTCACTATAAGACAAGAAATGGTGATTATTACATGCCAAAAAATAGTAATAGTTTCATGTGAGTTTTATCTAAATGTTCTTACATCAGCATAACATCACCCATGACTCAAAAATTTATGTATTAAGCATATTTTGTAAATTATCGTATTTCACTATTCATAAAAAATTCATGTATTTCAAAATATTCCTCAAAATTCACCCATAAAATTTTCTATGTGTTGAATCCATAAATGAACTCGATTTTTCAAAAATAATATTATAAATATGATTAATTTTATTTGTAATTAAAATCATAATTTCTGTGAAAAATAAATATTTTTAAATTATAACTGTTTTTATAATGCTTTCAAAAATTATGTACGTTCTTATAAAATTATGTTAAAACATGAAGGAATAAAATTCTTAATATATTAGAAACATTTATGGAAAATTCATTAATTAATTGTTTGTAATTAGTTATTTATTACTATTAAAAATACCAGTACTTTTACTATGGTCATATTATCACTTATAAGATGCCTGATTTTTATTTATACATTCAAGGGTGAGGTTTATCTTCTTTGGGAAAATTTAATATTAATATGGGTCATATTTATATTCATAAGGTTGTGATACTGTTTATAATGGTAGGTTAATATTCACCAAAAATTATGTTTGTTCCATCAGGCTCCAAACATCTCACTGATCGCAAACCATGTATGTCAATTTTTTGATATTAAAATCATAGAAGTGATAATATTATTTTCAAAGGTCACATAGTAATTAGTAGTTCATTGTGTTGTTAATTCATGTGATTGTATGATATAATTATTAGATGGTAACTTCCATTGCTAAATCATTCGGTCGTTATAGTATCAATCCATACATGGTAGGAATTCAAAAAAATGTATCAAAAATAAAAAAAATATGTGCAGGTTGTGGTTGTAGAAATTGCATTCAAGGCATCAGATTGCATGGGGATATGGATCATTGATAGTGGCATAACCTCCCATATGATATGAAAAAGAGGATTTTGTGATGGGAATCTATTACAATAAAGAAGGTACATATGATTTGGTAATGATAAAGGATTTAAAATTATTGGATATGGGAATGCAAATTTTGGGGGGAAAGACAAGAGACATGAAGACCTCATGGTTGTTCAAGTCTTAGTCAAAAATTATTAAGTGTATGTTGATTGTGTGACTCAGTACATGCTATAAAATTTTCCAAAAAAAATATCTGTTATCGATGCAAAAAATGGTTTTATTATTTTTATAGAAAACATATAAAAGGGAATCCCTCCCTCATGAGTAGAGAAGAAGATATGTGCTTTCTATCCAAGGAAGAAGAAAATATGTTATTCATAAACATTTTAGAAAGTTAAGCCAAATGTTATTAGATGATCTAGTGAAATATGATACTTCTGGAGATCTCTCTATATTATCACGTGATTGTACGTATACGTGTGATGTCTCCCAATAAGGGAATATCAATATAAAGACATATAAGGAAAAAGAGAAAATGAAATCAAGATTTCTTGGGTTGGTTCATATTGATGTGTGAAGACCAATTTCACAATGAGATCTTGATGGAAATATATATTATGTTGTCCTATTTGGTGATTATATAAGAATGGAATGGGTATCAACCATTACCTAAAATTTTGAAGTGTTCTAATGCATTACAACATATTGTCAAGAATTTGGAAATATGCTAGGTCATAAAATCTAGAAGATAAGAACATATATTGGATCATAGTTCACAAATTTCCATGTGGTTGATTATATAAGGACCCAGACATAAAACATTAAATAATAATTAATTAAATGGATAATTAACTTTGTAGATCTATTCAATTTTAGAGTTTTAGAGAATTAGGCCATAACTATTACATTACATCTCATAAAATAAAGAGTAGAGACTTCTACTCAGTTTCCATTCTATCATAAAATAACAACTCTTTAAAAAAAAGATTCATGTCTTGTTCCATGTTTTAGATAGCATGACTTTTCATTGATCCCATCCTTGATCGTATTCATCATTAAGTCCTGTAAAAAACATTTCAAAACATGGGATGAGTATAAAAATATCATTAAGGGTTATAAAACAGAGAAAGAAGACATTAGTTAATCAAAATATATAACACATAATCTCTTTATCATTACTCATGAAATCATAAGATTTATGAATAACACATAGTAATCACAAATCAAAAAGGAAACTTGTGGCATCTATAACATATTTATTTTTTAGCTTTCATAGCTACGTAGGGAGTTTCATTTGGAATACACATCACAGTATATTTCCTAAATCACTTAAAAGAAACATTCATGTTTACCTCCATCACATTACCCAATGCATGGGAGAGATATCTCGGGGTCACCCGGCATAGGATTATCATGAAAGCACTCGTATATGTAATCAATGACCAAGAACCATAACATATTCATAAAAAATTAAAAAATAAAGGAAATTTAACATTTCCATATTCCAATCACAATATATCATTTAAATATATTGACATAAAAAATCCATTATAAAAACCATTTTCAATACCCAAATACACAAAAGAGTATATAGTATTTATTTTCCATTTTAAAAACATTACATCTTCTTAAGGAAGCCATATAATAAATAATACATGTGGCGACAGAAAAGGACATTGTCACCAATACCGTTAAAAAGAAACAATATTTTATGTCATTTTGAAAAACACTTCATAGAGAAAAGATTCTTTTTGAATAAAATTAAAATTAAAAGGGTTTTATACATCGTATAAAATAATGTTTTGTATAAATCAAAATATGCTTCAATGAAAGGAGATTTAGATGAAGTCCCTTACCTCATGTATAACATGACCTGTTTGCTCTTTAAACTCCAAAATGATAAACTAAATTTAATTCCTACTTGCTTATAAAACTTTTTAATATTTACTAATACTTTTATATTACTTATTACCACATTATAAACAATATGTAATCATTTAAGTTAATAATGGTCATTTTGTCGATATTTGGTACTTGAGTCAAAAATGAACTTCTTATAATTAAAAGTTGTTGATATGGTCAAAATCAAATTATCTCCAGAATGATATTCATGATTTAAATATCATATATATCATACATATATATATTAAATATATGTATTTGTAATTTTACATAACATTTGGATTTATTAATGAAATGCGTTGTTCAAGGAGTTAGTAAGTCGTACGTACGCATGAACGCTGCTTTCATTTCTATTTCATATTTATTAGAATGATAAATATATGATACATAGGTATATTATAATTATAGTATAATATCATATATATGTTTTCATTTACTTAATCATTTATACATTCAAATTATGGAATGAATGAGTCATATCACTTTGAGGGGGTGATAGTCTGCACATCCTCTAAGGAAATTATCGTATTTACCCACTATGGAAACCATGTAGGTATTATATAATTGAAAAATAATGAAATATAGAGATAATATAAAAATAATATAACTCACATATAAATACAGTTCCATATTAATGGCCACCATAAGAGGTGGTAGGAGAATATTGAACAATCATCATTTCGTGAGGCAGTAGTTCTCCGTCCACAAAAACAGTATGTTCTTTACCCATTAAATAGAGGTGTGTGTAAGTTTAGTTTGAATTATTATCATAAAAACATAATATTATATTTATTATACTTGGGTTTTTATAAAATAAAGTAATAAAGTGAGTTTGGAGGGTTGGATAAGGGAAATAAAACAAAATAATTTAAGAAAAGATGTTACCTTTAAATCTGGTAACTCTCTTGGGTTTGAACCAAAAAAGATTTATTAAAGGGCCTTCTGCCTAAGGTAAGGATTATAAGAGGAAAATAGGGATGTATGGAGCTCAATTGGTATATTTTTGATGGGCCACAGGGCTTTAGAGTTGTGAGTAATGGGTTAGAGGTTAGGGAATTTTAGGAGGGGGAGGAGGGGCACTTTAAAAAAGCTTAAAAATATTATTTTATTAAATAAATATTCTTAGTATATAAAGGTCCAAAACTTTTTAAATTTAAATATAAGTTGAATCATGTTTGAAATAAAATCAAACAATAATAATTGAACAAGTTTTGGATATTTTTTTATTTTTTATAATCTTATTTATTTAAATCATTCATTAATGAGGTAAACACTGCATCATTATTGTGTCATAAATAGTTTTATTTATATGATGCATAAAAATTAAAAAAAATACATTATATAGGAAATATTTTGTGATTTAAAATGAATATTTATATTCCAAGAGATAACTCATATAATCCCATGTAATAATTGATTTACTAAAAGATATTTGTTTATGTCATCTTTGTCTTTACATGAAATTAATTAATATAAAGTATCATTATCACTCCCATGTGTCTCCATGGGGTCCCAAAATCGACCCAAGGATACCCATGGTCGGAAATGTATCATAAAATAGTATTATGACACATTTTAGGTTAATTTAATATTATTATAATATTATCATTTACCCTTATTTACTAGATTTACCCTTTAACCATGGTCAATAAAATATTTACCAAAGTAAATATTCCTAATGTCTAAAAATAAAAGATACTTATTTAAAAAATTTGGACCTCCTGATTCCAAATATGGAATCCATTTTTTCATATTCCAAACACCAATGTTGAATGAATTAATTTAAAATTAATTCCTGTTGTCGAAACAAAACGCATGTTTTTATAAAGTAATAACTATAAAAATATTGACACTTGTTTATGTACAATTTCAATGTGAAATTAATTACGATGAAAAAAAGTGGAATAATTGGTAAAAATATAATCTAATTAAACTTCAAAAAACAATTAAACGAATAATATAACCATTTAAATAAATTCTATTATATGGTAATTTAGAATTAAAATATAGTATTTGTCACTATTCATTAAAAAATAAATTTTAGTAGAAAAATACCAAAAATATACCCAAAGTAAATCGTGATGTCCTGATTCTAATGAAGAATTTTATTTGTTAAACTAGAACATATAAAATTTACCAAAAGTAGATTTTAAGAGGGCTCTCTATCAAAAGGCGGTAAATTGACTTTTTAATGAATATTAGATTATTTATGATTAAAATTAGATTCGTTAACATTTTAAGATTCTAAAATTTATTGGATAAATGTAAAAACATTTGACAAACATCTATAATCATATTTTAGTTTTTTCTATTAATTCTAGTAATTACATATTCTAGGAGTTAACTACCATTTAAAATAATATTATATTATTATTTTTCAATATAATCTAACATTGTGTGCAACGTAAGATTTCAAAGAAACCCATTGCTGCGTATCAGATACGCCATCAAACATAGAATCCAATTTAATGTAAAATTAATATTTAATTCAACAATATTAATAAATATAAAAATTTATTTTTATTTATTTACATGGGATGTTACAGATTATCTTGAGAAACATGGGATAAAGAATCATGTTTAAACAGTTACAACTCTACAATATAATGGAGTAGTTGAGAGAAGAAATTTGATTTTCAACATCATTTCTAGAACATTGTCATTAAGAAAGACCGTTAAGATTAATTTTGTAATGAATTAGTGATGATCGTTGTATACACTTCAAATATAGTGTTTCTACATCTAAAACATGAGAGGAATATATATAATCTATGGCATGGGAAGAATCCAACATTGAAGTTCATTTGAGTCTCCAAAATTTAGTGTCTCATTATAAATAAGGAGAAACATGTGATGTTTTAATCTCATGGCGATGAAGTTATATTTCATGGATATTCAATGAAAATAAAATCATACAAATTTATAAAAAATTAGTTGGGAAAGGTAGTTTAAAGTCATGATGTAATAATAGTAGAAAATGAGTAAAAATATTTTAGAAAAAACTTGATCAGTATCAGGAAGATTTTAATTATGTGACAAGAAGATCAAGGGATGATCCATTTCCAGAGGTCGATTCATAAGAATATTAAAATAATGAAATGGTTGACCATAATTCATTATCTTCAAAAATATATAAGAGAAGATCTGAACATGATAGACAAAATATAATTAGTGATCAGATAGTTCTAGTGTAGAAAAGATGGTTGAATTCTCTATAGGATGCATTATACATATCAGAGGTAGAGCCTAAATGTTTTGATGAAGAGTCTAGTGATGATAATTGGATTCAGTATATGAATGAGAAGCTTGACCAAATTATTAATAATTATACATTAGAGATTGTATCGAGACCAAAAAATAAGAATGTTATCGGTTAAAATGGGTCTTTCATATCAAGTTGAATGAATATGGTGTTGTGATTCAATATCAGCAGAACTAGTTTACACATGGTACTCCCAAATAGAGGGTATCAATGTTTATTAAACATTTGTACCTATTTAAATTCTAGATGCAGGAAGACTATTCTATACTATAAGAGTGAAAATAATGTATTATGTTTTATAGTTGGATTTCAAGTCCTCACTTCTGAACGTGTTTCTAGAAGCAAAAGTTTAAATTGGTCATCCAGATGGATTATCATTAATAAAGGTGAGAATAGAGTTTTTTGGATGAAAAGTCTATAATATTTGAAGAAAGCACCCAGAGCATGATATTCAAGGATAGATCAATTTTTGAACAAGCATGTCATCCAGTGTGGTGGATTTGATTATAATATATGTGCATACAATGATAGTAATCAAAGGATGGTGGTGTTGGAATATGTTTATGTTATAATGTAAAGTGGCTCAGATGAAGTGCATTATATACAGTTCTCTTAATTCATTTAAAGTGATTTTGAAATCTCAATGATCAGTGAACTAACCTTTTTCCTCCGTTTATAGGTGACACAAAGAAATAATAAAATATTTATTTCTCAAAAAAATATATGACATGAAGGATTTCAGAATATTTTAAATGGAAAATTCGAATGATATAATGACTCTGGTATCTACTTGGATTAAGCTATCTTGGGATGAGGAAGGAAAAACGGTTAATATAAAGAAATACATGCATATATTTGGAAGCATGTTGTACATAATAGCGACATGGCCATATATTTTTATTTCTACATGTAATGTAGTGTATTTTAAAAAAATCCTAGGATAATACACTTTATTTCATGAAAGATAATATATTGATATTTCAATGTATCAGTGGACTTTGGATTTAAGTACAATGATAGATCTCAATAAGAGTTATTGGGATATATAGATATAGATTGGGACTGATCATAATATGACTAGAAATCAACATCAGGGGGTGATTTTTACCATAGAGGATTAGGTATTTCATACCTAATCAGGAAACAAGATTTCTATTCAATGAACACTGTAGAAGCTGATTATATTTCGGCAACTCATGTGCGAACACAACTATTGTGGATGAAGTAACAACTTGATGTTATGGGAGTTCAGCTGAAGTCTCCGATAAGAATTTTTTGTGATAATTAATGTTCTTTAATGTTAGAAAAAACATTCCATAACTCAATAACAAATAAAATTGAAATAAATCATCTTTTAATAAAGGGAAAGGTAGTACAAGGGCATGTGATGTTGGAGTATGTGCCTATAGAACAATGAGTTACAGACTTTCTGAAAACATCCTTACACAAAGAATCATTTGAAAAGAATCAACTGAATATGGGAGTTCAGTCGACTCCTCGAACATGTTAAAGTATGGATGTTGGACTCCCCCCCCCCCCCGCGCCTCTCCCCAAGGTATGGGGTTTTATTCCCAAATTTGATAATCTGTGTTTTTTACCTTGTTGTAGACCTCAAATAAATGGGCTTTGGGTTCATTAGAAAAGTTGGTGATATTGGGGCTATAGAAGATAGAATGACTTAATCGAGACATTGGGAGATGTTTCTGGATTGAGCAGTGAGATAGGGGGGTCAAATCTACTAGAGGAAGTAGAAAGATAGGTGGAGTTTTAAATCTGATGATACATGAAATTATCTTTAAAATGATACATATCACGATATTTGAGGTTCATAATGAAAGTCTAAGAGTTTTTTGGAATGGAATAAAGTGTTTCATTGATTAAAATTGAATTATAATCATTTTTCTCACATAGAGCATGGCTTATGTGGTCTTAGAGTATGTGTTGATTAAATCCTTGATCTCTATCTTACTAGAATGGATCACTTACTGGAAGATGTTGGAAGAAGATTTAATGAGACATTTATGTTTGAAAGTGTTGTCAACAATCCCGCAGGGGAGATTTTTGGGCATAAATCCATCATGGCGTCCTCTCAATATTTTTTTGGGTGTGATTATGTTTGTTAAAAAATCTAGATGACCGTGAATGAATATGGTTGTTGTTTTCCGAAGCAAGTGTTTAAGGTGGTGTAGTTACCTAGTGACTACACAATTTTTTATCCTCAAAATGGAGATTTTGTTTTTGAAAAGGAATTTTTATTAGAAAATAGGTTCACAATTCATAGATCACAAAGTACTATTCACAGAACACAAATAAAGGTACACTTAATGGTAAAGGAATTACAGCAAAGGATGTTTTCTACATAATAACTTTATGCAAACCAAATAAGATGGTATGCAAATTATAAATGAAAAATAGTTCATGGGGAGGATTGCAGTTCTTAGAAGGACAATGGTATATGGAAGTCTTACAGTACATGAGTTGGCATGTCATTAGAGAAAACTAGATGATTATTTGGCCTACTGGGAAGGAAGAAATGTATTATGTGGACCACGAAGGGAAATAGTTCATTGATGAAGTAGTACACAGTTATGTTAATACAACAATGAATATTTAGTTAAATCTTGAATTAGCATAATTTAAGAATCTATTAGGGTATTAAATGATAATTAATCCCATCATTAATTAGAGATATTTTCTTATGAAAATATATTTTCTCTGGAAATTTAGTGACGATCAAAAGGGGTTTGCGAAGGAGAATTTCCTGAAGGGTGAAGTAGTTCACAAGGAGGATTCTACGAAAGAAGAAGGGGCATTATTTGGATGGAGAAGTCCATAGAATAAGTAATCCCAATGAAGCAAAATTGGTACACGGAGGCAGTCTATGGTGGTTTTATGTAGTAAAGGCACATGAAAGTAGACGCAGATACAGTCCATGAAGCAGAGGCAGTTTACGGAAGAGTTGGTCTACAATGCATTTGTGTTATGCGATAGTGCATAGTTCATAGAGGGAGTAGTTGGTTCAAAAAGGGACATTAATAGTTCACAAAATTAATTTCCACAAACTAACATTACACATAAAATTGGATTTCATCTAAGGGAGAAAGAAGGACTTCAACTAAAAATCTACATGAAATTGAGAATGTGTTATTTCATTAAAATGAAGGGACATACATGTCCATAAACTCTGAGTGGATCCTTTCAAGAGAATAGAGAAATGGGAGAGGTAGATGGTAATTCCTTCCACCAACAGTAATATTGAGAAAGAGACATAGAGGGTGTAACTTGGGAAGGCAGTGAGAGGGACCTAAATCTTCTAATGTTAGTGAGTCTGGTCCTAAAAGTGATCTGTCCCAAACCTTATAATTTGTAGTGAGATTTAGTGGTTTTCTTACATCATCACATTACCTTTGTATGATCCTTGGACGTATCCCAATGAGGGTGAACCAAGTAATAACATTGTTTCATGTGGATGCTTTTATTTCTGTTCATATATTTCTATGGGATAAAGAGAGAGGTGTTTTTTAATGATGAAACAAGATCATAAGGGGATTTAGTTTTAATCTATCATACCATGATTCACCCCTCCCCCCTCTAGTTCTCACATTTTCACATCATGTTTATTGTTCCCCTATAACACATTGAAAAGTAGGGTTATCTTATTTCTTTAAACATTGTCTATATGATCCAAGATCATCCCCATATTCTCATCACAAGAGATGAAAGTTTCCTACTATAGCACCTACATATTTAGTACATGTGAGGGATTTGATATGTACTTCCATAGAAGAGATAAGTGGAACAAATCAGGAAAATGGCCCATATCATGTGTAAGTGAATACCAATAGGCCATTTATCTTATTTGTTGAAGGATTTCAAATTGCACATTATACCTTAGGATGAGTGTTTTCTTCTTTACAAACAACATGAATATCTTCCATGGTGAAAATAAATGGAATTTGTTTCCCTATTATCATACACCATATACGTAAGATGATTTTTAGAATAGATATTTTGTATAATATGATTAGATTTTATATGTTTTTTAAGGATTGAACCTGCTTTCTCAACTCTTTCACTAGATCAGGTTGAAGCGGCATTCATTCCCAAACATCATGAATATATATTGGTGTAATACATCATTTTCCACACATTGATTCATATGTATCCATTTGATTAAATGATTGGATGGTATTATTTTATGATAACTCATTTAATGGTAGATGTTGATCCCACCCTCCATTAATTACCATTTAGAATGATAATATAATTTCATAGAGAATATGTATATTCCTATCAAATTTTCCAACTATTTGGGTTTGATAGGTCACACTGAAATTCAATATACTCCTCACAGAATTTGGAATACTTCTATAGATTATTTATGTGCACCTTATATCACAAACATAGATGATTGATAGTGGGAACCCATGTAGCATCAATAATTAATTCATTATGTTTATAAACATTTTTAGAGATCTATGGAGATTTGTTTGGGTACTCATTATCCTTGTATTGGGTATAAATTGTTTGTGTGTTATAAGGAATGTTTTTAGTTGGAATTTGGATGTTTTTGGATGGTTTTTTAGGTTGTGAATGATTGGCGCATAGTTTTCCAAACAACCATTCTCACATCCCCATAAAACCATGTAATCCCTAGAATAGAGGGACTACATGGGGGGTTCATGGTTTATTGGACCATTCACCCTCTTCGTAGTAATTGTACACCACCTATAATAGGTCCTCTATTTGGAAAATCAACATCCCCTGACTAGGAAACACTTCATATGATTTTTAATATTCAAAAAAGTGTTTTTTATATACTAGACCACCTAGACTTCTCTATAGTTTAATCCAACTTGAACCTAAACTTTTCCTCTCATTTTGGAGCCTCCTAAATGGATTCCAAGAATTTTGGACTTCCATTCATAGAAAATAAAATCCTAGATTAAAGATATTCCCCTATCCCAAGAATAGGTTACCGTCTATTAAGGTTTCCCCCCACTTTCCTTAAATTCTATCATCCATTAAATATATGTATTCCTCTATTGGTTGTGGATATAGATCTAGATTTTATTATATCTAATCAATATGATTTTGGAGGAAGGTTTAAAATACATAAATTGTTCATTTTTTGTGTTCATGTCCATTCTGGTTCAATTGGGGATTTCTGTTGGTTATCATTCATCATCAACCTTGATGTAGGTGGTCCTGATTTAGTTAACATAGATGTGAATTCCAATTTCATGAATTTGTTGTGAAAATTTAATTGAAATGTATGACCATTTAATCATTAATTGAATAAATTAATTGATTAATTAATATGGGGAATCAATGAATTAATTAATTGATTATTCATGTGGTTAAAAATGAGTTTAACATGTTAAAATTTAATATTGGTAATTGGGATTGCAAAATTTGGGGAATTTGATTGATTAATTAGTAAAATAATTAATGTAATATTGTGATTATGTAATTTATTGATTTTGTACTGTTGATTTGGTTACATAATGGGTTTGTGTAATTGTTAAAATAATGTGTTTATGAATTATTTGGAAATGGTAATTAAAGATTTTTTGGATTAACCTTAATGGGTTAATTAGATATATGAAAAAATGTTGTTAAATGGGTTAATAGTGAAATTTCATATTATTCCATGTTATTAAATTATCGAATCCTTTTTTTATGATAAACGAAATGGTATATCATGATCTAAAATGTTTATTTAAGGGTTAATTATGATTAATGTTGTGAAATTTTATATTTATGATATATTACTATTGATTTATAAATGGGTTTTGAGATGTGTATTCGTTTTCCAAATACCCACGAGGTGTTATAAATGGAGTTTAAGGACCAAATTCAAGTACATTATAATGGCTTTGGTACATGGACAACTACTTCAAAAGAAAACTTGTTTGATTCATGTGATAATGAGTGTGGGACATATATTGATGCTTCAAAATCTAGATTGTGCAATTGTTTGATAAACCGGTTGTGGGACAATTAAAAATTCATCAAATAACCTTGGGGTCCTATCCATGGCATTCTATGCTATAACTGTTGGCATTGGACTATGGTTCCAATTATCTATAGTATGAATACAAATCAAATGATAAGAGGTAATACAAGTATTTTTACGTGGTTTGGACTCAAGCATGGGCCGATGTAGGTATTTGTGTGTTGGGTGTCTTCATGAACCTATTGCAGTCAATTAATGAATAATGAAATGTGTCAAATTTTTTACTTTATGAATTTTAATTTATTCATTTTAAAACCACATACTCTTTTATTAAATGGATATATTTTTAGGAATCGTTTTTTTTGGCCTACTGACTTTTTCTCACTCCCTAGTCATGTTTCCTGATCGGTACATAAATAGACATCATGGTCGAGGGATACGATAAGGGAAAGGGACCTACGATAGATAGATAATTTTGGATGGAGAATGGATGAGGGAAACAGAAATGACTCAAGGTCCACTTGTTATATGTTGATATATTTTGGGATTTTGGGATTTTTCCATATTGACACATTACATGTATTTGGCATGACATGTCTTTTTTTAGTTTAAGACATTTTATTTTCTAAATTAGTCCACACTTGATACTAGTTTGGTTTAGTTATCAGATATATAATTAGTTTTTTTTATGAAAAGTTTTTTTATCTTTTATAAATGGGGTTTAGACTAACCATTTTTTATATTATCCCCTTTCTACTAGTCAGAAACCTATAGTATACAGAGATGTTCACATGAGGTCATGTGACTGATTGTATTAGGGCACCATTGTGTGGAACCCTGTTTTTGATATTACAAATTTTTTTCATGGGAGTTCTCTTTTCATTTATTTTGACATACAATTTTGGAATGGTATAAAAATATTAAAGTTATTCAATAAATGGTTAAGAGCTTCTTCATGGGATTATCTAACCCATTTGTGAGGGTAAAACCCATGTACCCCTTGGGGGATTGTTTTTATTTATATGTTTTGTTACAGTTGGATGTTATTTTACCCCGACTGATGGTCTTGTTGTGTGATGTCATTAACTATGATATTTTTTGAGACTATAATCATGGACATATTTTGAATGAGAGATGGGTATGCATGAATCATTCTACTTTGTCGATACTATTTTTTATTATACATCATTTTAGGCATGTAAATAAAAATAGTTTTTGGGTAAGTTGTTGAAACTGAGATGTTTTTCAATTCTAGTGTAATTCTGGTGAACATATGCCTGATATGAATTGAAATTTGTAAAATGATGAAAAATATGAATAGTTTGTGTGTCAATTAGGAAAACTGAATTTTAGAATATTTTTACCCTTTATTAACCATCACTTATATGAGGGATGGTTGCGGGTAGTGTTAGAATCTTGGTTTTAACCATGTTTATGGGTTCAGGAGAATGACATGTTATGAGTTTTTTTGAATCCATCATACATAGATGTGTTAAATATTTTATGGGTCATAAGAGGTGTGTTTGGAATTGTTGTGATATGCCTCTTTGATGATGTTGGTTTATTGCAAATAAGAAGGTTATGGTTGGAAATGATCATCCAGTAGTGTAAACATGCGAAGTAATAGTGTTGGGTGAGGATTCCAGAGATAAGTTCTGAGAGAGCATTGGTTTATTCATGAAAATCAGGTAAATATACCGAGGGAGTGTTTGGAAGAGTATGTATATCCTGAAAATGGAGTTTCAATTGTATAACCCTCTAAATTTCACCAAATGGCGATGAACCAAGGTAGATGAGTTTTCGATTGAGTCGATCTAGGGGATACTTGACCACGTGAAGAATCCTATTAAAAAGACGGTAAAATATGATTCTTAAATGTTACATGGTTGAGAGAACCATTGGTGGGAAATCTAGACTCTGGATTTTCAGCTAGACCAAATGGAGTGGAATGAAATTATGGGGAAGTTCTGGGAGAACATCTTTACATTATTGACATGTCATGATTCAACCTATTTATATGTATGGACTGGTTAGTATAAAACTGAGCCCAAATAGATTGATAATAAACCAGGGGACATTCACATCTCCTTAGTGTGACAATTATATTCACCATGGAGAGTGGTATATCATAGAGGGCTATGTATGGATATTTTAGCATCAGCTAGAGTTTCTCTCCAACCAGGTTTCCAGTCTATTGATAGATGACATAGGTGAAAATTATGATGTATCTACATATGTATTGGATAGGTTTTAGGATGTTCTTTAAAAATAACTATAAGGTTTTTCATGAGAGACACATATGGATTTTGTAATTGAGATCTTGTATAGGGCTTAGTTAGATTCTATTTCACCATTATGAATGACATTAACAGAGATTAAAATTCTTAAGCCTCAGCTGAAAGAGTTGATTGTCAAAGCGTTTATCCATTGATTTCTATCGACTTGGCATTCTCTACTATAATTCACAAAAAAGGTTGATGGAAGTATTCCATTATGGGTCGAATACCATATGTTTAACATAATGAGAGTGAATAATTGATATACTTTTGCATGTATCAATGATATATCATCTAGTTGAGGGTATCATGGGGTTTCACAATGATCAACTTGAGATCAGGTTATCATGAGTTGAGAGTACGACCTTATTATGTATTGATGACCTATTTCAAAATAATTTATAATGTTTATGAGTTATTTGTGATGTCATCAGTTATAAATAATATATAATTAATGTTTGTCGACATGATGAACAGAAACCTCCACCCATACCTAGATCAGGTTTTGGTAGTGTCATTGGAGGGCATCATTTGTACGCCAAGACTCGTGACAATCATTCCCAACATCAGGTCATTTTTCAAGTAAACAGAGATTGCATCAACTATAAACCATGCATTCTATGTGTCACTTTATGATTTATAACTTACACTTATTGGTTCACATAATCACAGATGAAGGTGTGTTATTACCCCAAGTAATGTTTTTGGATGTTGTATCATGGGAGTAGCCTAAGAACATTTTTGATAAATGTATCTCTTTTGGGTTAGTAGGATATTACCATATGTTTATCATGGAATGTTCTTATTTAGAATAACCTCATTCATGCTTTACCCAGAAGGGGGTAAGGATTTAATGTTTGGTAACGTGTCAAAATTCTTTTCAATAGTTTAATAAGTGTTTTATAATGGAACTAATCTTGATCCAACATGAGAATGGTGAGGAGTATATTGTGTTTTTTAGGATTATAGGATCGAGATTTGAGTTCTGTATATTCAAATAGATTTTTTTTTCGAATACCAGTTTCAGAATTTGGGGCCACATGATTAGAATTAACCTACTCATGACCTTGAGTAATCAACATTGATATATTAATTGACATATTGGTGAAATTATCTATTGGGAAAACAATTTATTATTTAAATTGAACACATCATATTATGGTATATATTTTCATAAGGACATAAGAATATATATTAGAGGATGTTGTTTAGTATGTCAAGTCTTTTGATTTTGAGATAGTATATACTCTCGATAATGGAAATAATATTGATGATGCTATATGAGGGAAAACTCAGACTCAAGTAGGAAAGGATTCTAGTTCTAACTGTAATATAATGAATTAGATGGATGACATGAATATTTTGGTTGAGTTGGCCAAGAAATATATGACTATCATATCATTTTTAGTGGATTACACAATTTTACGTGTAATTGAATTGATGAATTATGATGACCCTAAATTTTTTTCATTGAAGTAAAGCCTTTAAGGTGGGGAGTAACCTTCTGATTGGACTATAGATGAGGAAGATATCATCTATATGAATAATCATGTAGTTGAGCCTAAAAGTATACTAGATGAAATTATGTGTGAATTTCATGCCTCAAAGTGGGAGTTACTTATAGGTGTAACTAAAATGATCCTTGATATGCATTAATAGTTTTGTGGGAAGGAATGAAGAAGAAAATTGTTGTTTTTGTGACAAGATTACAAAAATTTCAATTGGTTATGTCTGAGTGCCAACACCATGGGTTTTATTATAGTTATTTCCCATTACAGAATAGATGTGGGGATATAATATGACTTATTCATGGTGTGTATCTGGAGGATGCCTCAAAATAATTGCATAATTTTTGTGGTTGTGTAATGGATGACAATGGTTTCCGATTTCATACATAACTGGGAGACTATCTAAGTAGATGTATTAATAGACTTATATTTTTTGATAATAATATGTTTTCCCAAGGTACCCCAAAGTACTATTTCAGCACGTGAATCACTCTTTATATCATTATTATGAATGTTCTTACTGAATTTTCATGGTATACATGTTTTACATAGTATGGAATACCACCCATTGATAGATGATTAGTTAGAACCTATTATATATGTGCTTGAGGATATTCATTGAGGATGTGTTGTAGACTCTTGTGGTTCTTGTGAGGAGCACCTTAATTTGGTGGAGTTTTCCTATAAATATAACTATTAGAAAAATATTATGATGGGACTATATGAGGATCTATATGGTAAGAAATACAGATCGCCTCAATGCTAGAAAGAGTCATGTGATTTAGAGCTATTATGATCGAGTCTCGTGCAAGTGAAGTCAGAGTGGGTTTAGATGATTTAGATGTGTATGGATATGACACAGAGTACAAAGAATATATACGCTAACCTGCATGGATGGCCCCTAGAGTTTTCAGAGGATGATCATGTATTCTATTGGGTTTTTCCAATATTAGGTAACTATGTGATACGCATATAGGGAATGTTGGAACCATGGTTCATTGGACGAAATGAGGTTTAGAAAAGAATAGAGCTGATTGTGTACATATTTGATCTTCAATTGAGCAATATTTCTATGCATCACATCTTTCTTGTGTCAAAAAATTGGCTATATCACCTTGAACCTTCTCATATGATCGACGATGATGATGTTGAGATTGAGATTGATTCATTATTTGAGGAGAATCTAATAATTATTTTTGGATCATAGTGAGAAAGTGTTTTATGGAATGACTATGATGATAGATCATATGTCAGGGCATCATGGCCATGATTAGGAGAAAGTATGGGAAAGGGAATTAGATGAAAGGGCCTAATGTCCCAATATCATTGTCTTGTAATCATAAAGAAACTTAGAAGTATGGATCAAGGATGAACAATTATAAGGTGGGTGATTGTAAGGTCATGAAATTTTTAGAGATATATCCTTCTGGTTTTCAGATACTCTCTATCCTTTCATTGATTATACATTTTTTGTGTTTTATGTAGGGTTTGTTTGGATGATATTTTGATTCTTTGAATTGTTTTCTGAAGGTCGTGAATAGTGATCAGTTTTCCCTAAATCGTGGGCCCTAACCCAGCCAACCATTCTACCACGGGTAGAGTTGGATTGCATGAATGTCTCATGATTTTTCAATCAATGAACCCCTCACCCCATCAGAAGAGGATCATGGTTGGGGAGAATTGGTTGGAAAACCATGATCCCCTTCTTAGAAAATAGTGCATTTGGTTTTTAATATTCTAAATTTTTTTATTAAAAATTTAAACCCCCAAGGACATTACCCCAATTAGAACCAATCCAACACTAAATGTTTTCTATCATTTTTTTGAGGTTCTTAGATAGATTCAAAGGCCTTATGACCTCTGTTCCGGGAGAATCGAATGTCGAATTGAAGATATTCACCTCAATTGGAATGAAATTATCATATATTATGGTTTTTTCCCACTATAACATCATTCAATCATTTATTAAAGTGACATTTGCCACTATTGGTTGAGGAACTAGTTCAATATTTTTCTACATATAGTCTGTTGTTGTTAGATATATGTTTCACAATGAGATCTTATTTTTCGTCGTGTTTATGATCATTATACTTCAATTGTGGATCAATGTTTTCAATCATTTCTTATCAATCTTAAGGAATGTGGTATAAATTCAATTCCCATATGCACGAATTCCAATTGCATGTATGTGTTTTGAAAATTAAATTGGAATACTTAAAAATTGAATATTTAAATGAATAAATTAATTGATTGATTAATTTATAGAATCATGGAATTCATTAATTTATTTTATATATGATTATGAAATGTGTTTAATAATGGAGTATTGTATTTTGGTAATTATAATTATATAATTCGTGTAATTGGATTCGTAAATTGGTAAAAAAAGCTAACAAAATATTTCCATTGTGGAATTTATTGATTAATTGAATATAGATTTTTTTAACTAATGGGTTTTAGTAGTTGGAAAATATTTTTTTTCGAAATTAACTAACAATGATAACAATGATATTGGTTGATTTTACATAATGTGTTAATGTTATATATGATTAAATGATGTTAAATGGAATACCAGTGAGTTTTTATATTGTTCTATATGATGAAAATTATTGAATCATGGTTGTTATGTAAATTGAAATTGTATATAATGGTGACAAATTTTGATGGGAGGGTTAATGCTAAAAAATCTTGTTATATGTTCTATGTGTAATTTATTATGATTGATTTATAGACAAGTTGTGGTAAATGGATGTATCTTTCCAATACCCATGGGGTGCTACACATGGAGTTCTAGACCCAAATTCATGAATGTGGTAATGATTGTGGGATATGGACTAATGCTTCAAAATAAAACTAGTTACATTTTTTATTAAGGGATTTTGGGACACAGAATACTTCCTAAAATACCAACGGGGTCCTAGAAATTGCATTATAGGCCTAAAATGATGGAATTATACTATGGTTGAAATTGGTCATAATATAATTTTAAATTAAATGATAAATACCAATACTGGTACTATCACAAGGTTCAGACTTTGGAAAATGTCAAATATGGAATTGGTGAATTGGGTGTATTCCTGAGTGAAAGGATATAATTTTATTAATTAAAGAGTAATAAAATGTTGTATTTTTTTACATTATGAAATGTATATTATTTTTTACAACTGAACATACTTTTATTTAATGGATATTGTTTTAGATAACGTGGGTGGTGGCCTACTGAGTTGTACTGAAAACTTACTTTGGTTACCTGATTAGTGTTTTAATATACATAATGGTTATAAGACATGGTCAGGGAAAGGTCCCTATGTTATATGGATGATTTGAAATGGATAATGGATGAGGTAAAAAAAATTATTTGGAACCCACTTGAGTGTTTTTAGTGTCATTAGTTATTTTTTAATTTTTTTTATATTGTAATGTGATACATATTTTTCATGAAAAATGCATTATTTGTTTTGGATATTGTATTTCCTTTTTTGGACACCATGTGATACTAGTTTGGTTTTGTTATTAGAAATATTTTTTGGTTATTTTTATTTATTTACACTATTTTTCAACTTCTAAAGGGGGGTATAATATTCATATGATATATATTAGATCCTCACTAATTGTTATAAGACTCTTTCATTAGGGAAGGTTCACATTATGTTACACGACTGGATGCATTTGGGAACCAGTGTATGGTTCCTGGGTGAGGACGTTTCACTTTTAAATGTTTTCTAGAAATTTGAAAATGTGATAAATCATCTTGTATAGAAATTAATTGAAAATTTGTGGTGTGTCGAACCACAAAAAACCATATCATATTTATTTCTTTGGATTTCTTCAAGTGAAAAATGAAAATATCAATGGGGATGTTCTAACATTTCCATTTGATATGGGAAATGGTTTCATCATTCCCATGGGGTTTTATTACTAAAATTTTACATACTTTCATTTAAATAACATTATGGTATACTAATTGATCTCCTTCTTGATGTTGTGAAAACAATATCTATCTAAAATGATTGTACATAATAGTTATTCTATGACATATGACGAAATATGATTTTGGTGAATTTTTCCATATCTATTTGTTTATATCCATTGATATAAGACCATAATGTCTATGTAAAAATAAAATGAAAACATCCAAAATGATTTAAAACCCTTGAATCATTCCTTCCTTTACTGCTTTTAATTTATTTTTAAGCTCCAAATCATTTAACTGTGTCTCCTTGATCTTCTCATTTATAAATGGATGTGAAATCATTTGAGAAAGGTATGATATATCCTCGACCATTATGATTTCAATGTCTTTATATTAAATATCCATAAAAATACAGACATTATGAATCTATATTAGGGATAATCTATTATGTTTTCTTCTAAAGAGAGAGTTATCAACCATTTCCCTTTCCAATATGTTAAAGAATAAATAAATCATGGTCCATGATCAACTGTAAGCTTTTTTTATGATACATTTTGATCTCATTCTATCTCAAATATATACATCGGGAACTTTTGACCATATATGTATATATATATATATCAAACTTTCCACCATATAGGTAGTGCATCAAAATCATGAGTGTTTGAAAGACAATTGCTAACTCCAAATCATGCATCAGATAGTTTTCATCATGGATATTCAACTATCATAAGACATAAGAAATTCCTTTATTATTTTTCATGATTAATTAATTCATACATATATTTGAATAATCACTATGTATTACAAAACATTCTCCAATTTTTGATAATGTGTGTAGGCATAGCAATTGGCATCTTTGAGAGCTCGTCAATAATTTCCCCACATTCTTATTTCCATACATTCATTAACACTTTAAATGTCTCCATAGTTTTTATGAGAAATATAATCATTTTAATGTTCTCACTAAACACCGATGTAACCCAGATAAGATAAGAAATCAATTAATTTTAATGACAATAGTGGTTATAAACCATTCCTCAAGTTCCTTTATTTCGGAATTTTCCATAGAAATTATTTCACTTGTGATCACATTCCCATGAATGTGACCTCATTCATCCAAAATACAAACTTGATGAACATAGAATATATTTTATTTTTACTCAATTTCATACAAAATACTCTTATATTCTCTATATGAGCCTCCTTACACAAGGATTAGATGAGAATATCATTGATAATGAATACTGTAAATTTGTAGAGATAATATCTAATTTTGTTATTCATCAAATCCATGAATAAATTAGGTTTATTAGTATGTTTAATGGACATAACTATGAACTCAATTCTAATGAATTATATGTAAATCTACCTTATGAATATCATCCTTCCTCTCCATTATTTTATAGTATCATAAACTAAGATCAAAATTGGAGAATAATTAATCCCCTCATAGTTAATCAAAAAAATAATAAATCCTTGTTAGAGGAAACTTATTCTTTATGGTGGTATTTTTAGTCTCCCTATAATCAATGGACATATTCATTCATCCATCCTTTTTTTAAAATGAAAAATGTCCCACCCAATGGTGATGAACTAGGGAATATAAACCCTTTGTCCACATGCTCTAGTTGTTGCTTCTTTCACTCTTCAAGTTCTTTTGAGGCCATCTTATGAAGGGTTATTGAGAAAGTATTGTCACCAAGTGAATGTTCTATTGAGAAATCTATATCAAGATCTTTGAGATTTCAATATAAATCATGGGGAAATTCATATCTATAATACCTCACAATGGAAACTTCATCAAGGATGTTACTTTTATTCAGATCAACTATGTGGAAAAGGTATGATTATTCAATAGGCATCATCACCAACAACATTTCTGGAGTTCCCAAATGTTATATGTGATATTAATTAAATTTTATATAGAACTGTGGTATTTAACGGAATATAGAAATATATTTCATTTTACTCATATTTTATGTGTGCTCTATATAATGGGATACCATAAATGCCTAATATACCATCGAATTCCACCATGGGAATAATTATGAGATTCAGTTAGAGAATATTTCTATAGATGCTAATAGTTGAGGATATTATCACATGGGATGTAATGATCACACCACTAGGTGTTTTTATTGATATATCTACATCAAGGTATCAGTGTTCAGATTAAAATGTTCTAGAAAACATATATGATATATAGTAATGTGTAGAAGTAGAATAACATAAAACTCATTCCATTATTTAGTGAAAAAGAAGAATAAATTTTTATAAATCATTTTATTCATCCACCTCAACATTAGTGATGGAATTAAATTTCTCCCACTATTAGCCTTTGGTGGTTGTTGATTCCAATTACACATAAAGATCCATGATTTAGTGTACTATATCATTATTACATTGCTCCACATATATTATGAATTAAAACATGGGTGGTTCCTTCCTGTATTACAACCCATTGGTCTAATTCCTTATGTATCTTCAATATTCACGAGCTTGGTGGCCTTATCTCTTGAACATATATCCTTTCCCTTTCTATTTGAGGCAGTTCCCATGATCCCTTTTCCCAAATTTTTGACATAGGTATGGTTGATCATTATTTCCACCTTTTTCATCAAATACACCATCTTGAAACTCAATAGATTTTTTATTATCTTCATATCCATGGGACATTATCCAAATTACATCTCTAATTTGTTAGAAAACGGAAAACCTCTTCGAATTTCAAAAAATGATCAAATAGATAGAGTCTTATAAATTTTTATTTTTATGATATTGAAAAATAATTCTTTTTCGTTATCATTTTTGTTAAAAAAATAATATTTGTGTCAAGAAATCCATTTAATATATTCCTCTTATGTTGGGATAGATTAATAACATTTTTTAATATTCAGTATCTCTCTCTATATCTGTGATTGATGTGTTTGAGGTAAATAATTTTTAAGAAGTAACATCATAATGGAATCAACCACCAATTGAACCATTTCATACTTCACCATAGTATTAATTATTATCTCATACCAGTTATCAGATAATCCATATAAATTATATATTTCCATATTATCCATTTTCATCTCAGAACAACAGAAAATAGAAAATAATGATGAACATGTAACACATGGATTGAATTTTTTTTTTGAATTTTCTAAGTGCAGCATAGTGAATGACCTAGTTTGTTCTAATAAGGAGTAATTGAATAAAATAACACGTAAAATTATTAAATAAAATATGAAAAAAATTGAAATGAAATGAAAAATCTTGGGGGTTTTGGTTGTGAATTGTTTACAAGAAACAAAACAAACCAAGAAGAAGAAAGAATCAAGGACGCAACTTCTTTCAAAACACTAATATGAGAAGAAGTAGCCAATCTAATACACCACCTTAAATATTAATTTATCATTATATCATATTATTAGAATTAATTCAGTTGTGATACCCTAGTCATTCCAATCCACGAATACTGTGGAATGTAACATGATAACAAATTTTGGAAACATGAACCCTAGGTTATCTTTGGGACATCCAATCATTGCACTCTGCTTTGATTATGATACAAAGGTCATCCTATGTTAAATGGAAAATTAGAGAAGTATATCCCTTATCTATTTGATAATTAATAGTTTTTGGGGATTATAAATGAACCATATAATTATATCCCATATTGTTTGGATCTTGAGATTGAATTATCAATCAAACGATTTACAAATGTCTGACCTCTCTGTCAAGTGAAAGTCGATTGAGTTATTTAGAAAATCTAGCTCAATTAATTGATTAATTATTTTGAGTTATAGTATGTTTTTGTATTCAATGTAAATAAATGAAGGGAGTATGGATTATATCAACTATGAACAAAATCATTGTTCAAAGGGTGGAGTTTTCATCGTAAAGACGTTTTTCATAAACAATGGATTGGAAGAGAAAACCCAATATCATCTATAATATTATATTATAGCACCAAGAAAGAAAATAATAAAATAAAAAGAGACTAAAAAAGATAATTTATGGATGAAAAATTCATGTTATGAGCATGAAAACAAAGAAAAACAATGCGTAGATGGGAGATGATAGCCTTCTTAGATGAGATCTTTTCACAAATCCATACTTCTTCCAAGAGGTGTTAGATTTTTCTAGAAGACACCTAATTGGAAACACCTTACCAATTCTTAATTACACCATAAAAAATAGTTAAAATCTCATTTAAAAAGAGTTTTTTATGTTTACATTTTCAAATGCCTAAAAGGGTACATATGTCATTTGGTCTCATTATATTACTTCATCATGAACCCTATTTTCTACCACCATCCCTTGTAATCCAAGTGTCACCCCATTTCAATGAAATATTTTAAATTCATTACGTTAAATCCTCTAATTTTTTTATCCACACCCAAGTACTAATGAAAATGTTGTGGCCACTTTATTGAGGTGGGGACCGGTCTACTGAATTCTTCCCAACCTTTCATTAATGCCCATTTTCGACCCAAAAAAAGTGTGATCTATCTATCATGGGATGTCTAAAAAATGTATAAAATTTATATTTCAATATCACTATAAAACTTAAACTAAATATTATGTAAAAAACTATTTCACTAAAATAAATTAGTGATATTAAAATAGTAAAAATAGAATTTCCATGAAAATTCCAAATTCTAGACCAAAACAGATTTGTACATTAAATAATCCAAAAAATAATAATTTGGGGAAATTATATGAATAAATATAAAAACATATTCAATAAAAAAAAGTATAATGAACACCCACATTATAACATCCCACCCCATCTCATTGGCTTGAGAGGACGAGAGAATGTTACTTGGCATTAAATGACATTCTCAAGGCGCCAAAGGCTTGTAATAGATGTTCATGTATTCAGGAAAAAATTGGGGAACAATTTCCCTATAAGACGAAACCAACCAAACCATCTAGTAATAAAAAAACTATATGATGCATGTCAATAAACAGTTCAATCATGTATTACCAAAAAGACAACCATGTTGTTCAACAATAAAATAAAAACCAATAAAACCAAACACAATATCACAGTACTATGCAGAATACTAAACAAGAGAACCCAAAATAACGAACACACACTCCACATCTATACACCTATCTCCATGCTCCAAAAACCATCACATCTCCCAATAATCACCACAAGCCACTAGCAATGAGATTCTTTAGCTTTACCTATGTCCTAGAATACAACATCTGCAAAAGCACCCAAGTGCCAAAGCAGGGGGTGAGTACTAATACTCAGTAGGTTTTCCCCAAATAACTCCTATATACAAACCTCTAAGATAAAACCATTAGAAATTTATATAAGAATTTTATAAAAATAATCACAAGTGAAACCATTACCATAACCCAATCATACCCTTACCAAGACACCTCACCCAAACCATAAAACCCAAGGGAAATCCAAAAAACCATTCAATAATCCATCTCACCATGTAGTATTAGCACAAAATAATCCAACTTGAAAAGAAATGGATGACAAGACAACCAAAATGGTGGGACTTCTACCCATCTCATCCACCCCATTATCAACTATCAGTACTTCCTGACCAATACCCATAATGGTGGTTCCTCCGACCACTGTACATCACCTTTTATAGTGATAATTATTTCCCACTTCCACAAATCCAACACAATACATAACACTCAATCATCCAATAAGAACAAAGCATCCAAGGCTGCACAATAATAACAAAACCATTACCAACACATTCCAATTCACTTCAACAAATCACCCATTTATTGAAAACACTGTTTAATCATTTTCCATTCCAAACAACATTTCAAAAAAGAACATATTTATTAAAAAAAATTAGTCAACCATTTAAAAAAATCAATCTCATCCATGAATTTTGAAATATCCATTTTAAAATCCATAATAAGAGCATTTCACCACAACACCCTTTTTTCCCCAAAAATCCACAAAGCATCACCAATAGGATTTCCAACTAATTTCTCACATTAAAAAGGCCATTAATTTTATGAAACGCATTTTAATTGTAACCAAACATCATTTTCTAGAAAAATGGAGTCATGAAATAAGCCACCTACCATTACGGTTCTGGCATAATCAACCCACAAGAAACCACACCCCAATCAAGGAAAATGCTTCACAAAAACATCTCTTGATATCTTTCCCTATCATCAACAAGCCTTAAAATAAACACCCAAGCCAACCCAATCGCAAGATCTACATGAAATAGATGTAGATCTAGAAAATTGAGATAGACGGAAGAGAAAACCTAAATAAATACAAAGAGAAACCAAGAGAATATACTTACCTAAGATAAAAAACCTTCAAATAACCTTGAAATACATTCAAATTGCTTCCAAAATGTGTGTGAGAGCCCCTCCAACCCTTGATAACCGAAAATAAAAAGTGAGCCTTAAGTGGGAGGAAATTTGGAATGAAATGAAGAAACCCTGAGGGAGTCTGTATTTACAAAACCTAATTTTAAGTGGTCCCACGGTTTGTCCGCACCGTTTGGAAAACTGTGCGCTAACCATGCTCATAACACTACCTCGAGAGAAGTGATTCTCATGGTTTCCTCGCACGGTTTCCTCACATGGTTTTGAAAACCATGAGCATGCCTTGGAAATCCAATTGTATCCCCCTGCATGGTTTCCTAGTGATCCCGAACAGTTTTCCATAACCGTGATCAGGCCGTATGCCCTTGGAAAATCCTCCAAACATATTAAAAAACATTCCAAACTCTCCCAACCTCTTCCCAACTCATCCCAAGCACTTTAAACTCATAAAAACATAAAAAATAGCTACATACCTCAAACTGGGGGTGCTACATTCTCCCCACCATTGAAATTTCTGTCCTCAAGAATTTATGAACCATTGCTTTTCCGAAAGAGCTTAGGCCACTAGTTAGACATACCTTTATCTTAATCCCATGTCTCCACTTGAGTTTGACACTACTACCAAAAAATATGAACTAAACAGATTCTTTTACCATGAATTACTTTCTCTTTCCTGTCCACAATATTAACTGTCACGTGCACTATAGAAGCATTCAGTTCTAGCTCAACATGATCTCAACGAATCACATGGTAATGATCCGGCTGATACTTTTTCAACTGTGACACATGAAACACACAATTCACCATACTAATACATGGTGGAAAATACAAATGATAAGACACCTATCCAATCCTCACAAGTATCTCAAAAGGCCCAATATACCTCGGAGATAACTTAAACTACATCCTAAACCTACGATGTACCAACCAAGGAGATATTCTCAAAAACACACGATCACCAACCCTAAACGACAACAACCGTCGATGATCGTCTGCATATGATATATGATGACTTCGAGCCATCTCTATTTTATTCCTGAAAAACATTATTTTCCCTATAATCCCTTTGACAAGACTCGGTCCGATCATCGATGTCTTGCCTATTTCCACCCAATGTAGTGTAGAACGACACAGACACCCATATAATGCCTTAAACAGAGTCATATTTATAGAATTTTGATAACTGTCGTAGTAAAATAACTCCACCAATGGTAAGTGTTCCTCCCATGAACCACCAAAATCCATCACACAATCCCTTAAGATATCCTCCATGGTTTGTATAATCCTCTCAGATAGGCCATCCATATGAGGATGATACACCATGCTCATCATCAATTGTGTCCCAAGGGCTTATTGCAAGGATTTCCAAGAACGAGATGTGAACCTTGGATATCTATTTAATACTATCGAAACAAGAAGACCATTCCTCCTTACCACCAACTGGATATAGATTTTGGACAGATCTTCCACCGAATTAGATTCACGAATTAGGATGAAATGTGCCGACTTTGTGAGACGACACACAATCACCCATATGGTTTCCTGTTTTATGCCATTCGTGGGATACAAATCAAAAAATTAATTTCTATTTTCTCCCATTTCCACACTAGAATAAGTAAATACTGCAACGTACATGCTAGTTGCTGATGCACTACCTTGACATTATGACAAGTCAAGCATCTCGAAACAAGATCGACCACATCCCTTTTCGTACAAGACCACCAAAACTGCACTTTCATTTCCTTATACATCTTTTGAATTCTATGATTGATAGCCCACCTGGAATGATGATAACCCCTGAGAGGTTCATCCCAAAAAATCACTGTTACCACCATCCAATTATTAAAACAAAATACTGAATTCCCATTCAATTCCCAGTTCTCAATGGTATCCCCACAATTGAGTTTCAACCTCATCGCCATACACTCTGAATAAGATGTATGTTCCTCTAACAAAACAATATAATTGAATAATTAAACAAATTGGAAAGAAGACTGCTCTGTCACCCTGATCCCCACATTCCAACTGCATGTCAGCTATGACCGACATCAACTACCAATAATCTGATTAATTTTTCACCACTTTAGTATATGATTTCATAATTAATGAATATGCCACCGAATTTACCTTACCCATCATGTACATTATGTTGAAATCCAAAATCTTGAGATATTTCATCCATATTCATTTTTATAGGTTCAAAACTTTTTGTGAAAAGATATTCATTAATATCTTGTGATCGGTAAACATTGTAAATTTCTCATCGATGAGATAATGATGCCACATATTTAAATTTTGAATCACTATCACCAAATCAAAATCATTTTTTGGGTAGTTCTTCTAATGTAACCTAAACTTACATGATCCATATGTAACTACATGATCCCTCTACATGAGAATACACCCCACGCCTGATCCCGATGTGTCACAATCACTACAAAAAAATTCACTTCTACCAACAGAAATTTAGTGACAGATAATATATCTATTGGTATGAATTGAAAATTCCAACAGATATTAAGTTTTATTATTATTAAATTCAAGTAACGACAATTATTTTTACCAGCATATACATCTATCATTATTAGTTATTTAATACCAACATATATTTTACTAACAAGTAAATCTGTGTTTTATCATATTATCACCGACAATTTTTTTACCAACAAATACATCTATTGTTATTAATTATTATTACCAACATGTTTTTCAACATATAAATCAGAGTCTAGTAATTATTAACTACAAATAAATAATTTATTAATAAATTTTAGTATTATTATCAATTAGTAGTTTACTAAAAAAATTATGTTTATATTAAAAAAATGATATACACTTGGAATATATTCAAGAAATCATACAAGATATATTATTTTTAGAACAAAATCAAATTATATTTTAAATATATTTTGTTTGATAATAAATATTATATTTAACATAGATTTTAAAACAAATCATTTAAATGATAAAAAACTAAAAATAAACCTATTCATTGATATTTAATAAACAGTCATTCAAAAATAAAAAAATAAAAAAATATAATCCATCCCCTAACCTCGCTGTCTCCATCATCTTCCCTCTTCCCTATTAACCTCCTAATCTTCTCTGTTTTCCATCAATAGTGTTGTGATATCTACGTATGTTGATACAGACAGTTCCTCATCGTTGACCACACCCACACCCACACCATCGATTATCTACCATTTCCCACACCTTTTTTGATTGCTTTTTTCCTCGACGAGGTATAGGGAGAGGCATAGACATAAACCCATTTATCATTTAATCAGTCGATGGTGGGGCCTCTTATATGGTAAATACTTATTTTCATGATGTTTTAACCACATAAAATCATGGGTATCTAGTGTTTGAATTGAATTTTTGTTAGGTTTTTTTGTGAAATTCAGATTAAATGATATTTAATTCTCTTTTTTAGGGCAGGGGCACGGTTCTTTTTCTTAATTATGTTAGAACTGATATTAATCAGAACAATGATAAGGTGTACTATCTTTACAGGGATGATGATATACCAGGAACTCTTAAAGTAGTAATGGTGTGCCTTTTGGTCAATTTTTGTTGTTGTTCTCTCAATAGATTTTTTCTGTGGTTGGATGGGAAAATTATCCTGGATCTCTAATATATCATGTTGTTTTTATGGAATTATTTTGTATATAAAATTTATTCAATTTAATTACTTTTTCACTGGTATTTATTACCATCTTATTGAGGTAAATCCTTTATTCCTAGCCCCTGTTATATTGTATGCGAACTAATATTTAGGTTCAATCATTTTAATGAATTTTTCTACTCTTTATCTTACCATTTTTAGCACCTATCATCATTGAGGATATGTTTTTTTGTCTTTCCCTTTTAGATTTGAATGGGTTGCTCATACATCAATCTTGGAGTTTGTATTTTTTATTCTATGTGTTATTTGTGTGTCGTCGATGACTATTTTATTGTTGTTTCTACAAAGAATCTATTCCAGAAATATTGGACCACATGATCATATCATGGAAATATTAGTTCAACCTTATGTGTGACTATTTAAATTCTACTTTCTTGTATCATGGGGGTTATTAACTACATGTTGGAGGTCATGTTGTTGGCACTCTTGGGCTTATTCCCTATAGGTTCAATCTGTAATTTGTTTGATGGTTTTGATGGACTAATAAGGCTTGGATAGTCAGTATAGTTGGGTCTACTCTTTATGATTTCTAGTAGTATCAATCTGATCTTCTGTTTGTAGTCTCTCATTATTAATTAAAATGAGACGAAACCGAACCAGGATGGACTTTAAGAGGTGAACTGGATCTTGTTAAGTGAAGTTGAGTGTAGTTACTATGGAATTAAATTGAAGACTGAACCTATACCTACAAGGGGTCCAGATTGGACCCACATATAGGAAGCTGGAGTTAGGTGAGCTCAGACAGAGTCACTGAATATTGAAGAGTTAGAGAAGAAATTCAACCAATCAGGTTACATGTTGACCCAAGTAGTGAATGAAGGTACTTTTTATTTTTTTAAAAAAAATAGGATTGTGACATCTATAGATTGTTTTTTACTTTTAGACCACTATCGGATGATTAGTTTTGAAAATGTTCTATCTCTTTATTATTTATGTACACTTTTCTAACATTATTATATTCTTATTGAATGTGATGTGAATTATTGCTATCATATATAGAGAAGTATTTTCCTTTAAATATAATTTTTTTATAGTTAATTTAACTTTTTTTTTCTAAATAGAACCATAAAGCCTTTGGCCCAAATGAATGATTGCTGAAATAGGATTCCAGTGCTTATCATATTTATTATGTTTTCTAAATATTCAATTAACTTATCAATAGAATACCTTTTTATTGATATTATTCCTTTTCCTTTTTTAATAACGCATTTGTAATCATTATGTGTTAAATTTGATTAACAATTCATTATCTAGAAACATATAGCCCTTTACTTGTTATGAACTATAAATTCTGGATAGTTTTTCACTCCTCGGTGCAATCAAAGTGGTGTGCCTAAATTTACAAATTTTTACATCAAGTGGCGTGCATATGCATCAACCATAAAAAGTCAAATTTAAATGATTGAAATACAATTTCATTGGATTATTTTTATGTGTTTAATTATTGTTATACATAACTAACATATTTGTATTGAAAAATGGTTGATGAGTGGTCATGGAAAGCTTTTGTGGGTCGAAAGGCTTTGAAGTGAAGGCATTACCTGATTTTTTCATTTGTACATGGTATGAAATTTGAACCTGCAATACCTACTACACTATCTATGAGGCAATGGGATTACTTTGTTTATATAAAACTGGTTTATGAGTGTTAGACTCTATTTTTACATGGATTTGGACACCAATGAAAGAATCATAAAATTTGAGGCAGTACAGTCTAGGACATGTATAATTTCATGATAATGGTGTGGGTAGACAAGTATAATATGTACACACAGATCACATATTACTTAATTTGATCATGAGTCTATTTTATAATATATAATATATAATCAATTATTTATGATCTGTTATATGTTCTATAATCTATAATTATGAATATATGTTTAACAGATTACATAATCTATAATCAGAAATCTATGTTTTATAATCTGTAATGTACTATCATAGTAATTATGGCTTTCCAAATTCAAAATTTTAAGGGTAACAAAATTTTCCGCAAGGTATTTAACAAAACTATTTCAGGGACACCAAATTAGTGTGAAATATATTAATATACAATTCATCAAGTTTCATTTACTTTTTTTGACACTATTGGTGAATGTTCCATTCTATTCAACCTGGGTAGCCTGATTTGAACCTTAAATGAAGGCTGACCTCTCCAATTGGAAATATTCTATAAACATCAAGTGCTGGTTCATTTCAGTATGTCTCTAATACCTCTTAGGTGAGGACTAAAAAACCAGTGATGTCTTGGTCCAAAGTTCATCCTTGTTTTCTTCTCCATCAAGCCCATCCTTAGACATGGAAGTGAGGCTTAAAGGTTCACTTGCATTTTCACCAAAAAGGACCAAGCCATAGAGGGAAAGTTTATGGGTTTCTTATATAATATGTATTTTTGCTTCCATATCCTTGATCCTACTAGACATCGCCACACACATCCTCCTTAAACCCTCCACATCAGTGTTGGGGGAAACCAAGGATTCCTTCACCACTGTTATTTCATCTTCTTCTACTAATAATATTGAGGAAACAAGGCTGTACAGTCTCTGGTATTATTCTTTGATATTTAAGGTTTTCATCAGATTATCCAAATGTTGATTCCTATCAGTTTACTTTTCTCTCATATTCATTTCATCATTTACCATACCCAACTAATTCTTCACAGAGCACAAATCCCTATCATATGGTCTAATGATTTCCTTCAGAAGTTTTACATCCTCCTTTTCTTGTGATTTTTCATCATTTATCGTCAACAACATGTTAGAATTATCTTATTGTGATAATGAGAGGACAAAATTATTAGCAATTAAAATGATGATTGCTTGATCCAGTTCTATTATTTTATCTTCTAGATCAAACATGATCTTGTAAATTGCTTTTACTTTTGTATTTTCCTTCATTTTTATTACCAGTCTCATGATATCTTTTATACTGCCATCCAGATGAGAGGCTTTGCATTCAGCAGGGAGTTGGGTGATCGATTCAAGTCAGTGCTTCAGGAAATGGTTCTGGTCATCAGCTTTTTGTAGCCAGAAAGGGATTCTTCAGCAACTTCATCATGCTTTTGAATCAAAATGTCATTTTCTATCATCCTTGAACGAGATTCAGATAGTTCTTCATTAAAATCCTTCATTTGGTTTTCCAACAATTTATCTTTTGTAATTAGTGTTTTTAAATGCTTTTTCAACTCAGTAAAATGTGAAAATCCATCCTTTTATAATTACACTACGCTAATTTTTTTTGTTGATTTCCTCATATTTCAGCATTTCTATGAATCCATGTGAAAACTGCACAAACCTAAACATTCCACCAGATTCTTAATTATTGTCATATTAGAATATTTTTTCCTCCAAAGCAATATATAGTGTTCCATTTCACCTTATAAAGTATAAAAAAATAAGTTCTCATTGGATCGTCAAAAACCAATAGTACAGATTGAAACATAAAACTTTGGGGATACTGAATCAGTTCAACTCGCTATTTTTTATTATAATTTGGCTAGTGCTAGTTTTGATGTTTGATTGTAGCATGTTTATCCTGCCATTATATTTTTACTTTAAATTTAATTTTATATAAATTAATTCCATTATATTATGTTGGACTAATCAACATTGTTGTTGAGAGGTGATGAAAATTATACTAAACAATATCACGATGAAATCATGACAAAACGTAGTGATCCATAAACATGTTGAAATTTATATATTTAATCATTTGAAATAAATTCGAGTATGACTATTTGACAATTTAATTTGTTGGTAGTCAAACTGAAGAGCTTATTTTGGATAATAGATTGATATGTGAAACCTACTTGGAAATGTCCCTTTTTCTTGTAAATCATGTAAAAAAATAATTGTTTGGTATGGTAGAAGTTGTATAAAATGTGTTAAAAATACGGGTTTCTTTATCATATTTGAGTCGAATATTAACTTTTCTCATTTGATGTGCGATTGTATACCTTGCCACTATTTTTATTATATACACATCTTCTTATTTCTACCACTGTGAGATTGGGGATGAACTACCTACATTCAGAAGTGCAAGAAAGGGGACCTGCTTACATGAGTGTGGATGATAAGATATTGTCAGCCACCGCCTGCATTTGAAATTAAAGATGACCTGCTTCATGCTGCCAATGCGAGCTGACTATAGGTAGGGTAAATTGAATGTGTGGATTTCATCGTCAGTGTGAACCATTACAATGACAAATGATGTGTGGGATCAAGTGTTTCATGTCACCATTGTTGTCCATCAATGCTTTATTCACTGCTCATGTTTGCTGCTTGGGTCCTATTTTTTGTTTGAACTATTGTTCATGTTGTTATGTGTCATGGAAAACAAGAAGAAAGCTACTGTGATTTATTCTTGTTTGAACATGTTTGTATAATGAATAAAAGTCCTTTTAGAGTGTTCAATGGTTAGTTGTAGGTTGTTTCTTTTTTCTGTGGAAAAATTATGGGCTCCCAAAATTTGTTCGATGAAATTCTCAAAATAGGTTCTAGGATCTTGGAAGCCTCGGAAGCATCAAAACTCAAGTCCAATAATAAGTCCAAGCCAGTCCACATAAAAATTAAAGCCTTAACTAAAGAAGCTGAAGCAGGAGGCTACTACTTGGAGTAAGGAATCCAAAAATTCCTCCATTCTCTCTCTATAAATTATGTTCTATAATGACCGTAAAACCATTCCAATTGTGAGGGATTTTTTGTCGAAGCTACATTATTATAATTTTTTCCTCTCATATTTAAATCATTCTGGTGGAATTATTGGAGCTGAAGGCTATGGTATAACACCAACATAATGTTCCTCACTCATTCTAGGTCTGGCTCATTGGTCCTAGGCATGGATGGGTCGCTGGTGCTAGTGCGCTGAAGGCTACGATATAACTAGAGCTGGATCATTGGCCATGGGGCATGGATGGGTCATCAGTGCTGGAGTTGGCTCATTGGTATTGGGGCATGGATGGGTAGGTGTTACTTGGGCGAGGGGGGGGGGTGATGGATTCTGTGTTTTTTATATTTCATTTTGTATTGAATTTCATTATTAATATATTCAATTTTTTTCTATGTTATAATATTAATTTCAATAGTCTTCAATTTAAGAATTAAAATAGGTGAATTATATAAGATAGATTAATAAATATATTATAAAATTTTACCAGAAATTTTTTTTTAAAATTTTTATTCAAATGTAATTTATATATAGATATTATATGTCTGTAATATTATTACCAACATAAAAACATTTCAAAAAAAATTGTTGCTAAACACTTTAACCAACATATATATAATCTGTTGGTATTATTATAATTGTAACAAAACTATTCTATCTGTCACAAAAACATTTAACGATATAATAATGACCAAAATTTTATTGATAGGGACATATGTGTTTGTAAATCTTTTTACCAACAAAAATGTACTTTTACCAACAGATATGTCCCTGTTGGAAAAAGATAAATATTTTGTAGTGAATACCCCACATACCCTTTCCCTGGTTCTAAAAAAATCAAGATTGATGTGGATGTAAGGCGACCCTTTAGCTCTTCAAAACAATTCTAACGCTACTCATCCCATTGAAATGAAACATTATTCCTTGTCAAAGCTGTCATCAGTGAAGCCAATCCTGAAAAATCATGAATGAAACGTAGATAATACCTAGCTAGGAAAAGGAATCTCCATATCTTGAAAACATTCTTTTGCGGCTTCCATGAGATAACATCCTCTCTCATTTCTGGATCAACTAAAACACCACTCTAAAAAATAACATGGCCAAGGAAATGAACCTCAAGTATCCAAAAGTCACACTTTTTCATTTTTTCATACAACCGATGAACCTTCAGGATCCCTAACACGATCGCCAAGTGAGGATCATGCTATACCCTTGTCCGTGAATACACCATTGTATCGTAAAAAAATACCACCCAAAGAGAATCTAGATATCTCTGAAATATATGATTCATAAATTCCATGGACATTTCTGGTGCATTCGTCATACCAAATTTCATAACCATATACTCGTAATGTCCATATATACTTCTTAAAGTTGTTTTTGGAAAATCCTCCTTCCGCACCCATAACTGAAAATACCGTGATCGTAAGTCAATCTTGGCGAACCAATGAGCTCCCCTCAACTGTTCAAACAAATCATCAATGTTTGGAAGTGGATATTAGTTCTCTATCATAACTTAATTTTTCCTACAATATTCGATGCATAACTACAAAATTCCATCCACATTCTTAACAAACAACATCAGCACTACCCATGGAGACGTACTAGGACAGATGAACCCTTTGTTATCTAACTCTAAAAACTGGAATTTTAGTTCCCATAATTCTGCCAATACCATCTATTACGACATAATTGAGATAGGACTGGTCCCCAGAAAGAGATCAATCATAAAATCCACTTCTCTCATGGGGTGAAACCCTAAGAATTATTTGTGCAAAACATCCATAAACAGATCCATGACTACTATAAGAACACTATTATTAATACCTTCCACTACTGCTAATGAACAAGACACTAACTGATATGATATTGTTGCAACCACAGGTGCTAACAAGCCTCTTGCACCCTGATTATCATTCTTCTCCCCTCTAAATATATGTCTAATGCCATCCCTCATCACAAAACTAACCATTCGTGCGTAATCATCAATGTCGGCCTTAAAAATTTTCAACCAATCCATTTCCCATTATTATATCATACACCTCCATCTCAAGCACTGAGAAGGCCCACGTGAACTCATACTCAACCATCACTACATGACATTCTCTACAAAGGAAGGAGCAACACTCTTTTTCAACTAGAGGAGTTTGATGTTTGAGAACCATATGCATCATTTCTAATGTTAAACCCATAAAATCAAAGATGCAATAAGGAATAAAATAATCGGAAGCACATGTACCCAAAAAAACATGCATCAATGTGGAATTTAAAATAACTATACCTTGCACCGTGGATGGTCCTAACTGACCATCCATCACAACCTATTCATCTCCAAACAACTAATTTATTGCGACACTCTATTATTTTCTTCCCTACTATGACTTTTCTAGAGGAGTCATAGTGTTCCCTAGAATCACCATGATAGACTCAGCTTTGTTGACAAGTTGTATAGTGATTCCCTCTTCCAATGGAGGTATACTACCCCTACGACCATGGAGGAGTGTCACAAACACCTGACCTCAGATTATTCCAAAAATACCATTAAAGGTGGTCCATCTGCTTACAATTATGTCATGATTGAGGTTGTTCCATAAAACCCCACTTGATGTGGCTCATAGAACCACACAGAAATCATCCAAGTTTAATTTGAGGCTTTGTAGGAAGATTCACCGATCCTATAGTTGGATTCTGAATCATACACCCACCCTGGAAATAAGTTTCTCTTTTCTCTTGAACATAGTGTTCGAGTTCCCACTATTCCCCATGGGTACTAATACACTTCCTCCACTCGCATCTCCCAATAGATCTCGTTCTTCCACTGAGGCTATATTCACTATCATTGTATAATAATCTATAAACAACAATTCTATCTTTTACTGAATGTCCATCCTCAAACCTGTTTCAAAGATACGATATTTCAACGATTTACTATCTTCCACCTCGGTTGAAAACCTCACTATGTTCATAAACATAGTTTCATACTCCATTACCTAAATGTTATTTTGTTTCTAATATAATAAATCTGTTGTGTGCCAAATTATGAATGTATGAGGGTAGAAATGTTTATTAAACAATTCCTCAAATATATCCCATGTCATACAATGGTCCATTCCATCTTGGACCACCAATTCCCACCACTGAAAAGAAATATCTTCTAACGTATGCATGGATGACTTCACTTTCAAATCTATCGGTGATCCCAAGAATTCGATCATCTTGTTCATTCTATTCAACCATGCTTCTTCCCTTTCCGGATCCGAATCACCCCTGATGATGGGTGGCTTTTACTTTTGAAACTGAACCACATGATCCATATTCCTTGGTTCATCCACTTTATTTCTACATTTCGCATCTTATAAATATTGTACTATACATTTCACTAGTTACTTGTTCACCTAAGGATTAGGTGGAACCACATTTTCAATGGCCTCTTCAAGTTTGTGTCTACGATGCCTACTTGATTTCATTTATATTCATTCAATAAAAACCACGAGTCCTTCTATTTTAGCAGCACATGATTCAAAAATTCATGTTCAATTACATTAAAAATGTCACAACCAGGATTTCCACAAGTTCACATTTCTAATATTGCACCATGATTCAAATACATCTGTTTTAAAACCCAATATAGATTTTCAAAATCAACACATTCGTATCACACCATAATTCATTATACCCAAAGGATATATGCATCCTAGTGGAAAGTCAATTCTATCATGCATGTCATGATCATCTCATTGGCTACACTACTGAAAATGAGATATCCAATTCCTATAAGTGTCTCCAAACACATATCTACCCAACTCCTTGGTAACTTGAAGTTCAACATGAAGGGGTTAGCTACATCCTTTTAGGATATACATTCCAAGTTTTGACAATAATACACCTTTCTACCATCCCGAATCTAGTAATATGACTTGAAATAATGTGAACACAAAGACCAATGATCAACACCAAGGATCGAACAACTATACTCAATTGAAAGACAATGACCGAACAAACAGATACCACTTGTAACATCTCACACCCTCTCATTGGCTTCAGAGGGAGGGGGAATGTTACTTGGCCTTAAGAAATGGTCCAAGGTGCCAAAGGATGTAAATTAATTCCTAGTGATTTGAGAACAAATTGTTGTACAATTTACCCTTACGAAAAAACCATCCAAACAATCCACTGGCAAAAAACTATATCATGCATGTCGATAAAACATTCAAGAATTTATTACCAAAATGAAAACCATGTTGTTCCACAATAAAACCCAGGCCAATACAACCAAACATAAAATCATAGTACTATGAGGAAGACTAATCAAGAGACCCAAAAATAACCCAGAAACTCCACAAATCCAGACCAAGCTCCATGCTCAAAGCACTAACACATCTCCCAAGCATCACCACAAGACACTACCAATGAGATGATTTACCTTTACATGTGTCCTGGAATACGACATCTACAAAAAATCCCAAGTGGCAAAGCAGGGGGTGAATACTAATACTAAGTAGGTTTTTCACAATTGAATTCCATACCTACACCACTAGGATAAAACCATTATCAAATTTATATAAGAAGTTTATATAAAATGATCACCATTGCAAAAATTACCAGAAGCCAAACATACCCTTACCAAGACCCCTCACCCAAAATAAGAAACCCAAGGTAGTACCAAAAAAACATTCCATAACCCATATCACAATTTTTCATTAGCGCAAAAATTTTCATCTTGATGAGAAATTCACAACAAGACAACCAAAACGGTGGGACTTCCACCCATCCTATTCCCCCAATTCTCAACAAGTGGTAGTTCCCGACCACTACCCATAATGTTGGTTCTTCCAACCACTATACATCACCTTTTATAGTGATACTTCCATACCACATCCACACAATCATCAAAATCCATAACACTCAATCAACCAATAATCAAAAAGCATCCAAGTTTGCAAAATAATACAAAACCATTTCTGACACATTCCAATTCACTTCAATAAATTAATAATTTTTAGAAAAAAAACCTTTAATCGTTTTCCATGCCAAACAAAATTTCAATAAATAAAATATTTATTGTAAACCATTTTTTATAAACCATTTTCCCAAATCAATCTTAGCAACCCATTTTAAAATCTCTATTTTGAAATCCACAACAAGATAATTTCACTACAACACCCCCTTTTCCCCCAAAATCCCCAAAACATCACCAATGATATTTCAAACCAATATTTAATTTCAAAAAACTATTAATTTTATGAAACAAAAATTAATTGTAACCTAGATTCAAGTTATAGAAAAGTGTATTCAAGGGAGAATCCACCTATATATAAGGTTCCAATGAAATCGACCAACAAGCAACCGCACCCCAATCTGGGAAAACACTTCACAAAAACCACTCTATATTTCCTTACCTATAATCCAAAAGCCATAAAATCAACACCCAATGCAAAACCATCACTAGATATATATGAAACAGATGTAGTTCTTGAAAACTAAGAGAGAGGGAAGAGAAGACTAGGATAAAACCAACGAGAAACCAAGAGATGAGACTTACCCAGAAGAAACCACTTTCAAACCACCTTGAAATCCCATAAATCACTTTCAAAATGAGTGGGAGAGCTCCTACAACCCTTTATAACCAAAATTAATAAGTGAGGATTTAGTGGGAACAAATTTGGAATGAAATGAGACAACCCTGAGGGAGCCCGTAATTAAAAACCCTACTTTTATGTGGTCACCCGGTTTGCCCGCACAGTTTGCAAAACCATGTGCTAACCATGGGCAGACCACTTCCTCGAGAGAAGAGATCTTCACAATTTCCTTATAGGTTTTGGAAAACCGTGCATAGGCCATATGAATCCTATTGTCTCTCCCTGCACGGTTTTTTGGAGAACCCGCACGGTTTCCCCTAACCTTGCTCAAATTGTGCGCCCTTAGAAAAGCATCCAAACTTATCAAAAACCATTCCAAACTCTCCCAACCTCTTCCCAACTCATTCCAAACACATTAAACACATAAAATGGATTAAAAATGACTACATACCTCATACTATGGGTTCTACACACACACATACCATTTTTTAGTACTGGAAAAAACATCTTCTCATGTTATCTAGAAAAAGATGCAAGATGAAATTTCTAAATCCATGATGGAATTATGAGCATAGAAAGATTCATTAAAAAATAATTCAATCTCAAAAAAAATCAAGATTTAATTGTCTTAAATAATTTATCAAACAAATTCCAATGATATCATTGACACTAATCTGGTGGAAACATATTTTGAGTCAACCGTGCCCCAAATTTCAGATGTGTGTGTGCAACAATAATATCAACCATGTATCTCCACACTTTATCTAGTATATTATAGTCATGAAAAACATTTAGTCTTACCTGATTCTATTCCATGGATCCTATTAAACATCCTTTGCAATTAAATCCAAAAACCCACTCAATTAATCATTCCCACAAGTCAAAACATGGTCTCCCTTCCAAAATAACCCCACATGTTATATATTTCTTCACTCCACTATTTATTAATTTTTTTTTGTTTTTTGGGAATAAAATAGTCAGAAATTAGGTCCACATGAATAGGTCAATCTCGTACAATGATGGAAATGATCATAAGAGAAATGAAAGATTGTAAATTCCATGTTATAAGTTGAAAAGGATTGCATAATGTGACAATACCCTCAATTGCGTAAGAGAAACTCACAAGTCATTATTGTGTGTGATGTGAAAAGATACATTAAATGACATGGTTTTTTCAAAAATGTCCCACAATAAATGATTTCAAAAATCTCAGATTCCTCATAAAGACACAATCAAACATATCGTTGACAAACTTCCATTTTAACAAAAATGAACATACAAATATGAAAACATTCACATGATCAATATTCTTCACATGAGGGTTGAAAATGAAAAATTAAATCTCAATCAGTTACATAGATTTAATGGGAGCGTTGAATGATATTTTTTTCCTATTTTTTTATATTTAGAATTTTTTTTAAATACAAATAAGAAATAATAAATAATAAAAAACCATACGAATCAACAAACATTTCATCCACTCCCACACACTTAAAATAATACATTGTCTTCAAAGTGAATATATGAATAAAATTCCCATGCAATGCAAAACTAAAATTTGGGAAAATAATATAAAGGTTACTGGGTAAGGGGGAACATCATGTGTTCTAGTCAGGATGGGATCATGTAGTGTGATGATATCAAATACATGTTTTGGGAATACCTTAAGGTATTGATTCAACCAATTCCCATTGACTATAAATGACGTTCATGTTACCTCTGGAGTTATCTTCCCTACACCATAAAGATTGAAATTAGATACGATATAAGGGCCCCACCATCTTGAATTCAACATACCAGGCATTATAATCTATTGAGAACAATAGTTATGCATTTTATCTCTAATAAGATACTACTTTTGGATCATTTTATCATGAGATGGTTTTGATATTTTTTATAAACCCTTGACTATTCATATAATGAAAATCAAATCTCATGAATTGGCTAATTTCTAAGATCTACAGCTTGGTCTAAATCCATGTTGGAGTTATTTATAGCCTAGTATGCCCAATACTTATCCTCCATGGGGAGATGACAGTATTTCCCAAAAAGAAATCCAATATGTGGAAATACCAATGGGAGTCTTGTATGCCATCCTATGACCCCGTATTTCATCATCCAACTACCTACTCCAATCCTTCCTATTCAGCTGCATTGTTTTCAACAAAATTTGTTTCAATTACTATTTTGAATTATATACCTGGCCAGTTGCATATGGGATGTATAGTATTGATGTTTTTTGTGTCAATCCATACATCTAAAGTAAGGAATCCAAATTATGATTATAAAAATGTGTCCTAGAGTCACTAATTATGGCCTTCGGTTCACAAAACCATTAAAAAATACTTTCCTTGAAAAAATAAACTATAATAGGATAATAATCTATAATCGTATCCCTATCCTCCAACCAATTGCTGACATAATCAACTGAAAACAATATGTATAAAAAAAATGAACTATGAAAAGGACCCATATAATCCATGCCTCATACATCAAAAAACTCATAGAATAATATGGGATATTAGGTAATCTAATGTATCCTAGAAATATAGAATGTGTGTTTACAATGTGATCATAACAAACAAAACACATTAGAATCATGAAATATGATAGGCCAATATAATCTAGAGTCTATGAAATTATTATCTATTTATTGGGGTCTAATGTTTCCTCCACATGATGGTGTATGTAATAGATGTAAAATATAATCAAACTCATGATTAAGAACCCACCACCTAATAACTGTACCATTACACATGTTCCAGAGAAATGGATCCTCCCACACATAAAACATAGACTTAATCATTAATTTTTGCACATAATTTTTTTTTAAATTTGAATTAATTTAAGAGGGAACAAGTTAGATCACCAAGTCAGCTTTCAAAGGATTAGTACCTAAGAGTGCATAAATATTCTAATCGGGAAATGTCTCCAGAATTTGTTAATAGTCTAGTTTCAAAATCTAATGCTTGAGTAATACTACTCATCTAGTCCACAACAATGTTCTCTAAACACTTATTTTTATTTATTTCTATATAAAACTAGTTGAGAAGTATTATTCATCAGGTAAGTCTAGGCATTGCATCTGGCTTTTTTAAGAGGTACCGTAGAGCAGAATGGTTAGAAAAAAACAAATAATTTAGATCCCAATAAACATGAATAGAATTTATCCAAAGAAAATATGATGGAAAGAAAATAATTTTCCATGATTGTATAGTTTTATTTTTCATGAATCCAATTTCATCGATGTATAGGAAATCCCATGTGAACATCTATTCACCATCTATGATAATAAAAATTGAACAATGAAGTTTGAAGAGGCATATATAAGCTCAAATTCAATGTCCCACCATGGGGGATGTTTGATGAGTGGAGTGGATAGGTGAATTTTTTAATCTTCAAAGGACTACCTAGAAGAGACATTAAAAAAATCTATATCCTTTTGAAGTAATCATGGAATAGTAAGATAAATATTATTGAAATATTTGATGAAATTCTGATAAAATCATTTCTTCCCTAGGAAAGATATAACATCACGTACATTTGAAGGATAGGGTATGGATGAAATAATATCAACCATGGATATATCAACCATTATTCGATGTTTTGGAAATACTTTCCCTAACATAATGACATTATCTTTCTTAAGATGACACTTTTCAATGTTTAATACCAGATTATTATCAATACAATGATTCAACACCTTCCCCAAACTAAAGGGACATTCATAAAAAGTTGATATTATACTCTATGATCATCCATAAATACCTCCATGAATATCTCATGGAAATGATAAAAAAATTATCACCATACCTCTCTAGAAGTTACATTGGGTGTTGTAGAGTCCAAATAGAATCCTCTGATAGAAAAATTTATTGAATGGACAAGTGAATGTAGCCTTGTCCAAATCCTCTAGTGAAATTGGGACCTGAACATAACCATAGAACTCATTTAGAAAACTATATTGTGCACTCCTAGTATTTATCTCAAGAATTTGATAAAAAGGTAGGGGAAATGTCCTTTCGATTGGTTTGAAATTAATTCCTATAATCAATACATATATGACAATAGTTTTTCATCCCTAATGGAACTAACTCCTCCCTATCATTTCTAACAATAGTAACACCACTTTTATCTTGCACAACCTGTATAGGGATCATCCACTAGGAATCTGAAATGGGATAAATGCCTCAACTAATTTTTTAACTTTTTTTTTCAAAATTTGCATAATAGTTAGATTAAGTATACTTTTTGGATTCCTTATAGAAATTTTCCCATCCAAAAAAAATATAATGAATTAAAATGGAGGGTACAATGCCTAATATGTCACCCATGGACCACCAAAATTCCCTAATATTCTCCCTAAAATGATGCAAAATATTTTCATCATGTTTAAAAGGAATATTGTTAGAAAATATAATAGGTAGTCAACAACTATTCAAAATGAATGATTATTTGAGATCTAGTGGAAATAGATTAAGTTACAATGTAGGGGTGATTATGGATGGATACATTGAAAGAACTGATATATCGTCAGAATGAACATCATTATCAGAATATAAATTATCAAAATTAGAGAATAATGCACCAAATCCATCAGCATACACAACAAACATGTTATAATAAGAGGGGAAATTATCAAAATCTGAATATGAATCCACATAAAATTCATATTCATGATAGAATTTTTCATTTGAAATAGGTTTGTATGTCTTCTATGACATCAAACATGAACTAATAATCATAATCCACCTAATCATAGGAGAATCAAAATACATGTTGTTTTACATGGTGGATGAAAAGGGGTGATAACAAAAGTATAATGGTCCTCTGAAGGGTACATTATGAAGTCTAAAACATTAAATTATACATCTTCATCTCCAAAATCCATGGAAACTGTTCCATCATGAATATTTATAATAATTTTTTATTATTTCTGGAAGGTTATTCTGATGATAATAAGAGCCTGAGAACTTCCATTTTCATCATCCTTGATAAGATCATAGATGTCTGCTGGATAGATCATGTCTCTTACCCGAACAAGTACACCCCAAGGACTCCCATTGGATTGGTTGTACCTATATTTCTTAACTACACCACTACTCTTTTAATATTCAACTCACGAACCTATAATGTAGATAATAAAGAGTGAGGAAACCCATTTATGGAATCTCATAAGGCATATAAAGCATACAAAAAGTATAACTCACTTATGGTTCATGGGATGGTGAAATTCCCAATATCTTTTCAATTTTTTTGGAATTACTTCAGTTGTTGTAATGATTTAAAACAAGTTCATTTCATGATTTATCCCCTCATTTCCCTTGATCCCTCTTTGATCTGTACAATGTTATTTCATATATTTTTCATACCTAGGTATTTTCTTAACGTCCTCAAGAAGGAGTTGTTTATCTCAAAGCACATGAATGTCTTCAAAACCACTTTGTGAATAACCTATTAATCCATATTTTTTAAAAACAATATTTTGAAAGGGAAGTGATTTTAGGAGTAATATAATCAAATTTCGTATTACCTGTTCCTTTCTCTTTTGGTTTCTCAATTATATTGATGATGGCATAATCTCCTCTGGTTGGGTGAATCCCAGTGTACTTCTAGGAACAATTATGTCACTTTTTTCTTCCCCCTCCTCAATGTGATGGAACTAACACTCTGCTTTGGATTTAGAAAGGGTTTGGATGGCAGGTTTCCAGATTTCTTGTTCGCTATATCATCAAGGGTTGTAGAAATGTAGTACATTTTTTCCTTATCTCCCTCAAAATAATTCCATGACTCTTCAGTTAATTATTTTGATTAAGAAAAAACTCAAAAGAAAATCAGTGTTATAATATACCTTTTTTGGGCTTCCCCTTATTTTTTACTTATTTAATCATTGGTTTAAAATCTACTTTGGGGTTTTTGAAACTCATGCTAGTAAGGTGGATTTTCATTGATTTTGTGTTAAAAAGGATCCTTTTTTTGTTATTCAAACCCATACATCATATTTAAGTGATCCTACCATCATTTATTATAATTTGGTTTGAAGGAATCATAATTCGTTTTTGCTGGTTCATGTCTTTGTCAAAGTGGTCTCCCTAGGAACACTAAAACATAATCCTATGTCTCATTTAGTTTTGGTAAAAAAATATGTTTGATGGTCTTGTGTAGTAAAAATTCCAAAGTGCTTCACTTGAGTAAGGGGAAACATTTTTTGGCCAATGATATATATCTAACAATAGAGGTTAACTCATCCAACATAGTATTAGTTAAATAAATTTCAAAAGTAGAGGGACTTACCCGATGTACACCGCTTATAGATATTATACCTTGATCATTGAACTGTTGAAATTTTATTCCATATTTTCTATAAATTCTCAATTATACATTGGGAATATATAATCAAATTCATCTCCTACCACCTCATTCTCCAAGATCCTCTTGATGGGAGTGATATATTAGTAGAAGCATTGGATAAAGAATGTCTAATGGATTTTTTATGTGGATAACTTCCACATAACTTCTTGATCCTCTTTGAGTACTCATACATTGAATCCCCCTATGATTTCTTGATTAAGGATATATCCATTCAAATTGTTGATTTAATTAATGCTATAAATATCCTTTTCAAGAATGTATCAAATCATTTCATGATATAACATCTTCTAGCTGTAGGAAATTCACCCAATATTTTGTAGTTTCAAAAAGTGAGAAAGGGAATTCCATGAGTTTGATTTGATTTTCAGAGACATTTCTTGGTTTTAGTGTTGATAAAACCAAATTGAATTATTTTAAATGTTTGTTTGTATTATCACCTAAGAGGCCATGAAATTTTTGAATTAGGTGTATCAGTCCAGATTTTAATTCGACGTCTGATTTCATATTTGGGTATTTAATGTATGTTGGTTGTTAATTATCATCTAGTGTAGCCAACTCTCGAATGGTTCTATTATGTCCATTTTTATAGTTTTCATCCATTGGTTCTGGTTTAATATTTTTTTCAGATGGGTTTCATAATTTAAAATTACTATAGTAGAGGAGTACATTGGTTGGGTAAATTTTGAACCTTCCTATTGACTACTGATTTTATCTTTAAGTCCACGTTCAATATCTTGGTTAAGATAAAAGAGGTCCCCTGGGTGGGATCATGTATAAAATTATAGAAAAGAGATAAATAGATAGAAGTGGAAACTATTATCATTAAATTAGGATTCAATTAGTGGACCGAAAGATAAATGGCGGGGAATAATGAAAAAATAAAAGTTGAAGAAAAATTCCCAAATATGTCACCTAAAATAGGTTGAATAAATAGATTATCTCCCAAATAATGTTTCCAATTTGATGCGTGTTGTCAAACACACTCTACAAAATAGTTGTAATTTTACTAAGTGATGCATAGTGGCTAACTCAGGTCATTATCATGAGGATTATGTTAATTAAAACCCATTTATAGGATTGAAGAAAATAATTAAATAATTGAATAAAAACAAAAAATCTAGGGGGGTTTGGTTGTGATTTTTAGAAAATAGACAAAATAAACAAAGGAGAAGAAACAATTCAAGAGAAAACTTCTTAAAAAACAAAAATATGATAACACATAGTCAATATAATACCCCCAATTCACTAGTTATTTATCATTATCCCATATGATTACAATCCATTCAATTTTGATCAACTAGTCTTGTCACCCCATAAACTCTATGGAAATTAACTAGGCCTCAAATATTAGAAAATTGATCCTTAGGATACCTTCTGGACATCCAATCGCAGCACCTTTCTTTTATTGTGAACCGAAATCAAATATATATTCAAGAAACAATTATCTATGCTTATCGTACCTTTATTTGATAATTAATTGTGTTTTAGGATGAGAGTTGAACCCTGTAAATTTTTCCCATGTTTTTTGGATCTTGTGATTGATGTTTCTCTCACATGATTTACACATGTTCAAGATCATGGTCACATGAAATTTGATAGAATTTCAGAGAAAATAAAGCTCAATTAAATTATCACGATTTAGGAGGTAAATTATATTTATGGATTCAAAATAAATAAAAGAATGGAGTAGGGATTAGATCAACTACTAATGAAATCACTCTTTCAAGGGTGGAGTTTTCATTATGGAGACGTTGCGAATAAGTAATGTATTAAAATGGAACACCCCAATATCATCTCCACTATTAAATTCCAGCACCAATAAGATAAATAATAAGATGAAAATAGTGGAACATAGCAAATTTATGGAAGAAAAAATTCAACTTCAAGCATGAAAATAAGAATCACAAAGTGGATGTGCGAGAGGATAACATTATTGGAAGAGATGCTTGCACAAATCATTACTGATTCCTAGATGTGTGAGATGTATCAAGGAGCCAATATTTTTCCACCCCATATCAGTGCCTCAACCCACCCTCCCAAAGAGTGAAAATCTTCTTTAATAGTGTTTCAAATGTCTAGGGATTCAAATGCAAAAAAGGTAAATGTGTCATTTGGCCTCCAAAAATAATATCATTTTGACCTATTTTTTAAACCACCATAACATGCGAAAAAAGTCTCAATAACATTTAATCAAATTATCTAAATTGGTCCCTTTAACTTCTATAAAAATTTCATCCACATCCAAGTTGTAATGAAGAAGTAATTTCATGTTTAGGGAGGTGGGGTCTATTCTACCGAATTGTTTCATGCCCTTAATTAATGGCCAATTTCTAACCACCAAATCTGAGATCAATCTATCATGGTCTAAAAAAATTAATAAAATTTATATTTTAATATCCATGTAAAATTTATACATTTAATTTTTCACATAGAAAATTCTATTACAAAAATACCAAGGAGATATTAAAATGGATAAAATATAATTTGTTTGAAATTCCCAAATTCTAGCACAAAATATATTTTCCCATTAAATCATACAAGTAATATTAACTTGGGTAAATTATATTAATAAATATTAAAAAAAAATATTCAATGAAAACATGTATTATCAAATATATTATCTATTATGCTAACTCGTTGTTCCATAATAAGTGGAATGGAAGATCCACTAAATATATACAGTTATATATATATAAAGTATTTGATGTCTGGTTTCTATTTATTAAGTGAGTGTGGATAATCCACACTGTTCATATTATTGTACATAGATAGAGACGAGTAGGTATGAATTTACAGGATGTTTTAAAGTCCACCTCAACTTATATTGGGAGTGTAATTCAGGTAATCCTTTCATTGTCCCTTTCACAGGTTCTTAGCCTATATTCTTTTTGATCCCATTATTTTCAAATATAGAATTCGTTGGACCAAACATAATTCAATATGGAATTTATATATAATTTATTTCTAAGAGTAAATTAATTTCTAACTCATAAATTATGTGTTCTCTTGGATTATCATTTTCTATAAATGATACTTCTAGGATCAAGTACCTTGATATTTTTCTATCTCTAAACGGAAAAATCAATTTTGAAACATAACCTTCATTTGGGGTTATATTATATTTTTTGATTATCCAAATCTTATCCAACATGAGTTTAAAATAGTGTTTTCACCAAAGCTTGTTGTTTTGTATAATTTCTCAATAGATTATATCTCAATATGGTTTTCTGTAGTTGTTACCCCTAGGTACATCTGTGAAATATCCACATCCACTTTTAGTATCTTATAGGGATTTAATTTCTCATTATTCAAACACTCATATAAATTACCCAAAAATAGGGTTTGTAGATACACATAGATATATCCATGGAATTTTCCACTATCTTATCCTAATCCAAATTCCCAAAATTAAATAAATTTTTCTTTAATACTAACTATTGTGATATTACTTTTCATTACATAACTATTACATCATTTTTATGATAAAAAATTAATAGAGATACATTAATGGATCCAAATGATGAGTATCATGGATTAATTAGGTGCACGAATCACTTTTAAATAATAAAAAACAAACATTATTTAATTACTTCTAATATATATTCTTAGTGTCAATCATGGTGGACATAGTACATGTAATGACATATGGATATACATCAATACAAGGGGGGACGTAACATCCATATAAGGGGTAGTATAACGTGGTGTGATTAAAGGAAATAAATCAAAATTCCATTGGTGAGAATAATACTATCATAGGAATGGGATAATGAATATATTGGTAAGGGGAAAAATTGATAAATTCATAGAATATGGTAATGCATAAAATAAAACATCGTGTTTTACTTGTAAGATACCACACATAGTTTTCAACAATTCTATAATCATGTTTCAACAAAACATATGTGCTGAAATAATAACATCATCATTATGAAAAAATATAGAATCATGTTCATTAATATTCAACATAATCTCATAAGATATATAACATTAACCAATGCCTTGGAGGGATATATATTTCTGAGCACACCTATCATATCAGAAATTCTAATAATCATACATTCCTATTAGAATGCATAAAAATAATATTTATAAAATAAATCAAAGGTAGAGCATGGGTTTCATAAGGGTTCTATAAATAATATATTCGTTAACTTTTTACAAATAAAAAATGGTAATAATACATAGAAATAAAACATTGTTACTATTTAGTGGATAAGAAGCATAATAAAAGGATTACAAAACATTGTTTGGTAAATTAATGTGTCTTTAAAAAAAATTATTTTCATAGAAAACATTCAGACATAGTAGGATCATTTATATCCCAAATGTAAAATAGAAATGAAATTTGAGGGAAATTATACAGGCATTCATAATGTGTAAGTAAAGATACCCAAAATAAAGTAACTGGGTTTGAGAATCCCCTTACCTCAAATCTCACATTATTTTGTTTCTTTTTTACCTCATAAATAATAAACACAATATTATTAATATTTTTTAAAAAAATTGAATTATGTTTATTAGTTATAATATTTATCCATTATAATTCCAGGAACATATTTTATAACAGTCTTTGATAAAATTTATTTTTTTCTCTCATGTGTTCATTAATTTTTCCCATTGTTTTTTTAATTCACTATTTTCATTCATACTCATTTATATATATGTATAATTAGCTAAATATTCTTGGAATAAATGAAAGTACATATTTATATATTATATATAATTATTAATATCTATTCATGATGGTTAAAAAAATAATTTACTTAGGAACCTATCCTTATGTGGTTAACCGACCTTTGATGGGACATCATCGAAACAGAGGGAAAGATAATATTTAAATTTATATATATACTGAATATGATTATTATGTTAGATTAAACCCATTAACATAATGTTTAATAAAATCTTACTTAATATTATAAGGTTTTAGTTTTAAAGGTGTGGTGAAAAATAATAAAAAGAATAATAAAATTATAAGAGTAAATTGAAACAAACCTAATACTTGGTGTAGCTTCTATTGTAAAACCCTAATAATATCATGGTTCTTAGAGTTCGATTACTCCAAACCATCACATTGGATTCTATAGGGCCATAGAGGAATTATTTTCCATTTTTTAGGCTTTTGAATGTGGGTTATGAGTAGTTTTCCAATGGGAGGTAGTGTGGTTATATGTACCTAAGGAGAGGGGTATTCATCATAAAAAAATATTAATGATAATATTTTAGAAAATGTAAAACTTTTAATAGTATTTTTAAAATATAAATGATATTCAAATATAAAAAAACTTCTTTAAGAAATTAAACATATTTATAACTTTAAATTATTATTTGAATAAAAATTCATGTGGAGAGAATGAAAAATAATTATTTTAAGGGATCATATTATACATAGTTGTTTAAATGATTTAATGTTTAGGATATATGATTACTTTATTTTAATAAATATTTATTGAAATTAAATATATCTTGTCCTAACATGATGTTCTATAATTGATTACTTCATTATTACATAATTAATTATGTAATCAACGATACATCAGTTATATGAGAAAAAATATTTTTTTCAGTTGACATGAAAATTTATGTATTTATGAAAATTAAAAATTACCATACTTGGGAAATTTTGAAATGATGATTTCAAATATAAAATTAATTTTAACAAAATAAATTTCAATAATATGTATTTTTAATTTTGAATATAAAATATATTATTTTTCTAAAACACTTTAAAATATTGTTTATTTAAAATGTGCCAGTATTTTGATTGATTTTTTTAATGATGATATTTATTTCATGTAATTACAATTTTTATATTTATTTAAATTAATCATGATAAATATTATTTTTGTCCCACATTTTTAATTTCATGTTAAATAACTATATCAATAAGCATGTTATAATTCCCATGGTCTGGGTTGTTGTTACCAATAAAAATGTTTCTATTGCAAGGATCACATTTCTATACTAATAGTCACATTTCCTCCTTCTTATACGACTACATTAATTTCCTAAATATTAACTACATATCCTTCAGAAGTTTGTATTTTTATTTCCAAATATTTTGAATTGTTTACTAATATTTTTCATAATTTCTATAGTTTTCGATGTGGGGGAGATGATCCTATCATATTTGGGTGATCTATATTTTATCCTTTAAGATTTTCATTTTTATATATGTTATCCAATGATCATTTTTTTCATTTTAATTAGTTTCATATAATACAAATATAATGGTATTTAATAATGGGATGATGTTTTTATGTATTCCTAGGTATAATATTATATAATATAATAAAACACACATTTATTTAGGAAACAAATATTTCCAAAAATCATTGGTTCGTTACATTATTCCCCACTATAGAAAGGGAGTCCATTAAAATTTAAACTCATATTATCAGTTAAAAATACATTATCATAACCTTGTTTCATTGTTTCTTCTAGTTCATATGCCACCTCTTCAAATTTATGGTTATTCCACAATACATATACCTGGTGTTTTGTTTTATTACATAGAAATTTGTCTATATGTTCTTAGATTATCGCTATATAATCCTCATAAGAGATTTAATTCTCGGATTGTACCACCGACAGATTCAGTACATGTTGGGGGTCATGTATGTACATCCTCATGAGATATATATGGAACAAGTCATGAAAATTAGCTATATTTAATTGAATTACATGTCAATATTCCACTACTCTTATGCAATCATGAATCTCAAATGGTAAAATGTACCTTTTTCTATGAATTACCTTATTTCAAAAACACATGACATTATTTCATGGTTATATTTAAAAAAATATTTCTCCCACATTGATATCTCTATCCCTTTTATGGCTTCCTACATATCTATCTTGGTGATTATGACAAGATTTTATTTGTTTTTGGATGACATGATCCTTATATGTCATTTCTGGCACACGAATAAGCCCAAGTACATTTTTTACCCAACATCATCTAAAAATGAGTTCTAAATCTCTTCTCACACAGATCTTCATAAGGATCCATTTGAATACCTTCATGTAGTATAATTGTATAGAAGAACTCTACTAGTATGATATGTTGATACCATACTTCTTTTTGTTCCATTGTCTAGGATCTTAGAATATACTCACTCTTCTGAATATTAATTTGTATCTGGACATCAGTTTGAGGGTGACATGCCATAATAAAATCCAATTTAGTACACAATGAATGTTGAATAATTCTTCAGATTTTAAATGGGAACCTAGGATCAGGATACTAGATGGTCTAAGGTGTAACCCTAATATTCTTACTAAATCCTTTAAATATATCATATAATGTTGTTAAAGTGTGAAATTTTACAAAATAGTGATGAAATGTATAGTCTTGGTGACATGATCCATATTAAGATGTGTTGAATTATTTCATTTAGTTGTCTTATAGTGATCACTGACAATATCCTTGTGTATGTTCAGCAATTTCCATGAAGGTATATGAAATGGTTACATCTACATGATGGATTTTTATCTCCACATTTTTATTTTTTATCATTCCATGCACATTGAGAAGTATTTATGGATCTCATTCTTTATATTTTTTTAACAAATATTTTTCTTGAAGATAATGGTACATCACGGTGTTTCAATGATCGATGTAGAAATATAATTTTTTTCTATTGTCAAACAGAAAATTATTTTTCTCTCGTGATATAGGAGTAAAAATTACATTACCAAATCGAAAGAATATGCCTTCATTAATGAATAAATCATGAAAATATATTTACATTACTTGATTTACCTCCTTTTTTAGGTTATAATATTCCATTTAAACCTCCTTGATATTATTTTTCATTGATTGATGTGATGCCATTTGAGAATTCTAGAATTTAATTACTAATGTTATGATTTATATCTCCATACATTTAATTTCCATGAATACTGGTTCATTTTCAGTCCATTTCATGGAGAACATAGTAGGTTATTTTCTATTATGATCATCATTTACCTCGTTCTCCTTTATATGATGGTAGAAAATAGCGAATTCATATTCAATGATCAGAAATTACAATGGTCATTTATGCATGTAGATCTACTTCTATGGGAATATCTAATTTAGACTCTTGTGATCAATATATATATATATATATATATATATATATATTATAAAGTCCCGAAAAATTGAAGGAAATTTTTTTTCTTAATTTTGTTGGGAATATTTTAAGAACGCAGTTTCTGACGGCACCTGATTCTGAGGCCCAGTGTGCCCGGAATCTTTTTCCAAAGTTTATCTCAGGTACGTTCAGTGAACGAATGAGCGGGTTTTTCTAACTTTTTGTACCAGTGCTCAGAATCAAATTCTGAGGGCAACGATGGAATCCCAGTGCCGATATTTTCTTAGAAACATCTTTTCTGGAGTTGCGTTTGCTCGGGTGTGGTTTTTAATTTATGGGGTTATGTTAAGAAATAAAATAAATGTGGTACAACCAATTTTTATTTTATTTTGCATAACTTAAGTTAAGTGGGTTATGTGGGGGCCACAATATCCTACCAACTTGGTAGGATATTTTGTGAGGTGAGACCCACACGAGCCCCACCTTTTATTTTCTTTTTATGTAACACACCTGCACCCCTATTAATGAAGTCAAATCGTGCGTTTATTCTGGTTAAGAAACGCCTCATTAATGTGGCCGGTTTAAGCATTGCATTTAATTTACTTAACTGTTTCATTCGTTTTTGAATTTTAAAATGCAAGGCTTGATAAATAAAAATAAGAAAACTCTTATTTTTATTAGACTGGTGGTGTTGTGAGGCTAGGGAGAATTCTCAGTCTATTGAAGTTATTCCTACACGACGAAGAATGTGAAGAACACGAAGAATTTGAATAACGCCAAAACGAGAAGAACACCGGATCCTCGGAGATCAACGATGCGATGTGATGATTCTTCTTCTACGACGCTCCTTCCAGGACGCGACGATCCCCCCTTCCGCGACGCCTTCTTCCGCGACGTGTCTTTCCGAGACGGACCCTCGCTCGAAGACACTTGAGTTAGGGTTTTTATTGAATTAAATCATTTTGATTTATACCCACGGAATATGTTTAAATAATATTCGGAAGACTTTTAAAACTGCTAATGCGGTGGGTGCGGACCGACGAACAAGTCCGAACCCATCGTCCCTTCGTTATTGGTGTGTGGATCGGCGTGCGACGATGAAGCAGGCCACATGAGCGTTGTGAGGTCTTTGCAGTGAAGAACCGGTCCTGGGAGGGCTGTTGGCGAAGACTGCAGACAAATCCGACCACCGGAGCTCGTCCGGTGGTCCGCGGAGGAACCCGCTGGTGCGCCTCACCGGCACGGCGGCGCCGGCGGTAGGAGGCGGCGATGCTTGGCGCGCTGCCGGGAAGAACCCCCGTGATTGAAGCCGCGGCGGTAGGATGACAATCCCACAACCACACGGGACCGGAGGAGGTGGGATGCGGCAACCAGTCGCGTCCGTTGGCAAAGGGCGGCCCCCATGCGGGGCCGCGGTTCGTCCAGGGGGTGGTTTCCCCCCTTTTTGTGTGGCCACATGGCCAGCACCAGCACGCTGGGCCATGCCACCCGGCCGGACCGCAAGGCTGGCCACACCCAGGCTGGGCTGGGCTGCGCCCAGGCCAGGCGGGGCTGCGCCTGCAGGTATCGGGCCCGGTCGGACTGGACCCGAACCCCCTAATACCGATCCTCTTTCGGTTTGTTGCCCATAAATTGAGCTACGTTCCTTCGATCGATGCACCATCAGTTGTGTAGAGATCCTTGGATCGAGAAGGTAGTTTCTTTATATAACACTCAAGGTTTCGGAGGACTTTGGGTTTGGCCGCGTTGGTTCGTACATGTAACCAATTGGGCCCTCAGAGTGGAAACGCTTATAACTTGAGTTTCTGACGTCAAATTGACGTGCCATAGACTTTTTTGGATTCCTCTTAGTGCGACAAACCTTTTGGTTTACTCCGCTCGATGTTTGGATGCAGTTGGAGTAAAATCGGGTTGGTTTTGACTTAAAAACCAACTGGGCCCCTGGGACGAAAAAGCCAATAACTCTCAGACCGGGCGTCTGAATGATGCGTCGTCTATGACATTGAGTTCATATTGACGATACAGAACTTTTGGATACATCAACTCTAGACTATGTTTCAGTTGATGTATCAGCCCTTCGGCTCGTGGAGCGGACCCTCCTGAACGAGCTTGCTATGTGCGAGAACCCTAGAGCTGGCTGCGACTGCGACGACGATGATGACTGTGCAGAAATCCTCCGTGGATTCGACGGTGACGACTACAGCACTCAGCGATCTTACGTGGATCAGTTCCACCTATCCTGTGTGGGTCAGATCCTATGTGGGTCAGCGCTCAGTGGTCCTGTGTGGGCCAGCGCCTACAGATCCTGTGTGGGTCATTGCGGGGGTTAGTTACCTATCGATCATATGTGGATCAGATCCTTTGTGGGTCATTGTGGGGGTTAGTACCTATCAATCCTTTGTTGTTCCGATGGCTTAGTTGAATCAGTGGAAATATCTGATCATCTCTATCGTCATACAAAGAAGTATACCTGTGTGAGTTGAATTCTGTATTGCTTTCCTATGTAGATTGTGTTGTGCTATCCTGTGTGGATTATGTTTTACTTTCCTATGTGGACTGGGTTGTGATTTCCTGTGTGGACTGGGTTGTACTTGAGCTCGAATGTTGGAGCTGAATAGGAATTGATGACTTAGGTATATGTATGGGCATATACCTAAGTAGAGTCGGATGTTACTTTGTGATTGTATCTTTCCATTGTGGATTATCGTTTGTGGATTCTGGGAGACCATCATGGGTCTTGGGGTCCCTGCTGAGTAGCTTATAGTCACCCCTACATGGGCTATGCCCGCACTACATTGTGTTGATTGCAGATGATGGACAATTCTGATCATGGTTAAGGCTTGCAGAGCAGGACGATACCTGGAGGTGGACCACTGGGCTGGACGTACTCAGAGCAGACGGCTGGACCAGAGGTGTTGTGGAGGCTACCTGTACTCACCCTTCATGTGGGACTTCCAGTAGACGGATCGACGTTGTGGCTTTACATTCAGTTGCTGTTTTCCCTTTCCATTTGTACTTTACTTTCAGTTTGGGTTTGTATTCTGGCCCACTTTCTTTTTCGCACTTACGGTTGTACCCAGTTTTTACTTAGTGTTTACTTCTACTGCTTTCTTGCTCTGTTGTGTTTGTTTGCATTACAAAGGCAATGCCTTCCCGTTTTACTGATAATTACGCCTTGGTGCTAGTTGCTAGCCCCTGGCCTATGGAAGCTGGGCTTGGGGTAGTCACGACACGGGCCCCGAGGACAGGTCGTGACAAATTGTTATCAGAGGAGTTCGGTTCTGCCGCAAAACATAGGACTCTGATATTTTATCTATGTGAAGAAGTGGTGTTGAGAGTATTGAGTGTGGTTATCAGTACAAGGAGTCCAGTGTTGGTGTGGCGGCCGACGTATCTGTACACCAGAACCCTAACTTTTGATTTCTAACATAATGCATGCAAACATTTATTGCATGTGTGTTTCATGTTTTCATTGTGATTACTTTGTCTCAGCTCACCAGGTATACTGTTTGACTGTGGCGCACCTGTTTCTTTTCCGGATGGCCCCACGACGGCTTCCAACTAGGGTTCCGAGAGTTGTGTGTGACGACATCCCACCGAGCGACAAGGCCTAGGTACAGGGCCCTTTGACAGCAGAGGCACCGGCGGTACCTCTACCCGCCGAGCCACCGATGCTACCAGCCCCAGCTACTGACGATGCATGTCGCCTTAGTGCACTGTACGAGTTTCAGCACTAGCAACCGCCTAGGCTCCGCCGGGAGACGGACCCTCAGGCCATCGAGGATTGGCTCGAGCCAGTTGTATGAGTTTTCAGGGTAGTGAGGACACCAGCAAACCTCATGGTGATCCTCGCAGCGAGCCTACTGCACACGGTAGCAGGAAGATGGTGGAGCTTGATGATCCAGGTGCACGATTAGGCATCTCTCATCTAGACAGACTTTGATATCCTCTTCTGCTCGGAGTTTGTCCCAGCCACCTTCCGTTCGGTGCGCATCCAGGAGCTTCTACTACTGCGGCAGGGCAGCTTGACGGTCACCCAGTACTCGACAAGATTTACCGATCTCTCGTGCTACTCGACAGACATGGTACGGGACCCATTCTTCCAGGCCCAGACCATTGAGCAGGGATTGAGGCATGAGATCAGGGAATCTCTGACCTCCCTCAGCATTCCGACTCAGGAAGTGGTACTAGAGAGGGAACTTTTGATCGAGAGCTTCCTTGCTGAGCCTTCATCAGCAGCGAGACCTACCGTGGGGCGGCACGTAGCAGAGTCCTCTGCAGTAGACAGTCGATGACGACTCATGGGTCTAGGCAGACCATACCCTTAGTAAGATGACCTCAGGATACTAGCTCAGCAGTGTGGGGCACACAGTGCGGAGCCAGTCTTTCGAGAGGTAGACAGTGCTACGCATGCGGCAGGCAGGGCCACATGGCTCGTGACTGCCCAAACCGCCATGTAGAGGAGTATCATACGGTTGAGGGGCCACCTAGGCAAAGGCAGAGGGTCAACCGTGGCGGTCCGTAGAGAGCAAGCCGACGACGCAGAAGAGCTGGCCGAGCAGCAGGTGGTGGGCGACGCTTTGAGGCTCTACCACCGCCACCACCAGGAGGTCCACCCCGACCACAGGGAGCTGTGGGGAAGAGATAGGGATAGCTCCAGGCAACGGAGGCCTATGACCATGGCGTGCCCGATATGATTGGAGGTAATATCTGTGTTTATTATACCCTTGCTGCAGTTCTTATAGACACAGGAGCGAGTCATTCTTTCATAGCCACTTCCCTTGTTCAGATCTCGGAGATTCCGACAGAGTTGTTGCCTCGATCCTTATGGCTAGAGACTCTTATGGGAGCAGACTCGATGATTACGCACTGGTGTCGGCAGTGTGAGCTTACTCTGGGAGGAGAGAGCTTCTACTGGGATCTTCCTGTAGCGGCATCGAGGCCTTACGACGTCATCTTGTGCATGGATTTTTTATCTACAGTCCATGCTCAGATTGACTATATTAGGCGCAAGGTTGGATGTTTACGCACCGACGAGAGCAGGTTCACCTTCACCGGTGAGAAGGGAGCCTTCACAACACAAGATGGACTCCCGTAGAGGAGAGGACAACCCATAACTCATCAGTTGGCTAGCCTCATTCTAGGAGCAGTTGATGTGCGGAGTCCTATTTTTCCTGCAGTGGTGGATCAGTATGCGGACGTTTTCCCTGATGACGTCCCAGGGCTACCTCCTCGTAGAGATGTAGAGTCTTATATCAATCTATACCCCGATACAACCCCGATATCCACTCCAGCGAATCGGATGTCCCCCACTGAGTTTTGAGAGCTACGGGTACATTTGGAGGACTTTTAGGGAAAGGGATTCATCCGACCCAGTGTTTCACCCTGGGCTTCCCCGATATTGTTCGCCACGAAGGCGGATGGGAGATTGCGACTTTGTGTTGACTATCGTCGCCTGAACCAGGTGACAGTGTGGAACAAGTATCTGCTACCGTGGAATGATGACCTCTTCGATCAGCTCAAGGGAGCATGGTGGTTCTCAAATATAGACCTCAGGTCAGGCTATCATCAGCTCAGATTTCGGGATGAGGACGTGCAGAAGATGGCCTTCAGATGTCGGTATGGCCACTATGAGTTCTTTGTTATGCCATTCGGCATAACCAATGCTCCAGCACTATTCATGGGACCCATGAACAGTATCTTTCATCCATACCTCGATCTATTTTTTTGTGGTCTTCATAGAAGAAATTTTGATATACTCGACGACTGAGGAGGAGCACGCCTACCACTTGTGGGTTGTACTGGACACACACCGAGAGCACCAGATTTATGCTAAGCTGTTGAAGTGTCAGTTCTAGATACGCGATGTCCACTTCTTGGGACACGTCATCACTGAGGGGGGAGTTGCAGTGGATCCTGCAAAGATCGTGGCAGTGCTAGCTTGGGATCCACCCAGGAGCGTGACAGAGGTGCGGAGTTTCTTGGGACTAGCTGGATACAACCGGAGATTTGTGCCATACTTCTCCAGAGTTGTGGCACCACTCTTATCTTTGATGAAGAAGGGGAAACCATATGTGTGGTCTGACCGATGTCACCTGAGCTTCTAGGAGCTGAGACAGATATTGACCATCACACCTATCTTCAGGTTGACGGAGGGGGGAGTGGGGTACGTAGTATATTGCGATGCACCAGGGACCGGATTCGGGTGTGTCCTGATGCAGGAGAGGGTAGTGATCTCCTATGGATCACGTTAGTTGAGGCCGCATGAGCAGATCTATGCCACCCATGACCTAGAGTTAGTAGCAGTGGTCTTCGCTCTGAAGACATGGCGACAATATCTGATGGGAGAGTGATTTATAGTGTATTATGACCATAAGAGTCTCAGATACATCTTCTCTCAGAAGGACCTGATCCTGAGACATTGGCGATGGCTCGAGTTCCTCCAGGACTATGACTTTGAGATAGTCTATACTCTTGGGAAGGGGAACATAGTAGCCGATGATCTCAGCAGGAGGATGGGCATTCAGCTGCTTGGGGAGGTGACAGAACAGCTAGCCGCTTTGAATATATCCTTCATGGATAGAGATAGAGAAGCCTTCCTTCAGTCACTCATAGTTACACCTCCACTATTGCAGTGGGTCAGAGAGGCACAGTATGGAGATTCTGACGGTGTGACGCGGTGTGCGTAGATATCCTCAGGACATTCACCTGATGGTTTCTCTGTAGGAGGAGAGAACGATGTCCTTTTAGGAGGACGTACATTGGTACTAGTTTCTTTATGGGAGGACGTGCTGAGAGAGTTTCAAACATCCCCTTTGGCGGTACATCGTGGCATGGCGAAGATGTACCGGGATCTCAGACGACAACACTGGTGGCCGGACATGAAAAGGTTGTGGAAGAGTTCGTTTCTCGATGCCTCACCTTCCAGTAGGTGAAGGCAGAGCACCAGGTACATGCATGCTTGGTATATCCCTTGGAGGTCCCAGAGTGGAAGTGTGATGGGATATCTATGGACATCGTGACTGGACATCCACGCTCTTCCAGAGGTCACGAATCCATTTGGGTGATTGTCGACCGACTCACCAAGTCACCTCACTTCTTACCCATCAGAGAGCAGGGCTCAGTGGAGATCATGGGACGTCCTTACATTCAGGAGATTGTACGGCTTCATGGTGTTCCATCATCTATCATCTCCGATCGAGATACTCGTCTTACTTCCCGTCGTTGGAAGGGGTTATAGGAGGCATTCAGGACCCAGCTATGTCTGAGCACCGCCTTTCACCCTCAGACAGATGGTCAGACGGAGAGGACCATTTATACTATCGAGGACATGCTCCGTGCATGTGTCCTTGACTTTGGTCGCAGCTGGGAGGACCACCTACCCTTGGTGGAGTTCGCGTACAACAATATCTACCACTCCACCGTTGGGATGGCACCAAGTGAGTCGTTGTACGACCTACCTTGCAGATCTCTGTTGTGCTGGACAGACCCTGGGGAGTTAGCACGTGTGGGACCGGAGATGGTCCATGCCATGACAGAGAAGGTCCTGGTCATCCAGGAGCGGATGGGGATAGCTCAGAGCTGGCAGAAGTCTTATGCTGACAGGAGCCGGAGGCCACTAGAGTTTGAGGATGGCGACCACGTCTTCTTGCGGGTCTCACCTCGACATGGTTTACAGAGGTTTGGCCGAGGCGGCAAGTTATCTCCACACTTCATCGGACCTTTCCAGGTCCTTAGCAGGATTGGCGAGGTGGCTTATCGCATGGCTCTACCACCTCAGTTGCACCGAGTGCACGAAGTCTTCCACATATCCCAGCTGAGGAGATACGTGCACGACCCGACGCATATCATTGACCATGGGGAACTGGACGTTGATGATGGGGTGAATTTTTCGGGGGTCTCGGTGAAGAATAAGGATCAATAAGAGTGGGTCCTATGTGTATGGTTGTTTCCTCTAGTGCGCATCAGATGGAAGCATGGTAACCTCAAGGAGAGCACTTGGGAGCGGGAGGCTCAGATTCATGCTCAGTACCCACATTTGTTTCCCTAGTTTTTGATGTATCATTATGGGGACGTAAATCCCTGAGGTGGGAGTGATGTAAAGACATTAAAAATTCAAGGAAAAATTTTTCTAACTTTTCTTGGGAATTTTACAAGAACGCAGTTTCTAACGGCACCTGATTCTGAGGCCCGGTGTGCCCAGAATCTTTTTCCGAAGTTTAGCTCGGGTACATTCAGTGAACGAACAAGCGGGTTTTATAACATTTGATCCGGTTCTCGGAATAAAATTTCGAGGGAACTTATGGAATCGTAGCGCCAGTATTTGTTTAGAATCATCTTTTTCGGTGTTGCGTTTGATCGGGTGTGGGTTTTGATTTTTGGGGTTAAGTTAAGAAATAAAATAAAAGTGGTACGACCAATTTCTATTTTATTTTTCTTAACTTAAGTTAAGTGGGTGATGTGGGGCCCACAATATCCTACCCACTTGGAAGGATATTTTGTGATGTGGGACCCACACGAGCACCACCGTTTCTTTTCTTCTTAAGTAACGCACCTGCACCCCCTATTAATGAAGTAAAAGAGTGTGTTTATTCTGGTTAAGAAACGACTCATTAATGTGGCGGTTTAAGCGTTGCGTTTAATTCACTTAACTGTATCGTTCCTTTTTTGAATTTTAAAATCCAAGGACTGAGAAATAAATATAATACAACTCTTATTTTTATTAGACTGGTGGTGTTGTGAGGATAGGGATAATTCTCAGGCTCTTGAAGTTATTCCTCCTCGACAAAGAACGTGAAGAACACGAAGAATGCGAAGAACACGAAGAATGCGAAGAACGTCGGATCCTCGGAGATCGAAGGTGCGACGTGACGTTCCTTCTTCCGCGATGCTCCATCTGCGACGCTCCTTCCACAATGCGACGATCCCCCCTTCTGCGACGCCTTCTTCCGCGACGTGCCTTTCCGCGACAGACCCTCGCTCGACGACGCTTGAGGTAGGGGTTTGATTCAATTAAATCTTTGTGATTTATACCCACGGCGTATGTTGAAATAATTGTCGGAAGACTTTTAAAACCGCTAACGCGGTGGGTGCGGACCAATGAACAAGTCTGAACCCACCGTCCCTTCGTTCATGGTGTTCGGATTGGCAGGCGACGATGAAGCAGGCCGCACGGGCATTGTGTGGTCTTCACTGTGAAGAAGAAGTCCCGGGAGGGCCGTTGGCAAAGATGACAGGAAAATCCGACCACTAGAGCTCGCCCGGTGGTCCGCGGAGCAACCTGCCGGCGCGCCGCCGCGACTTTAGCAACGGCGGCCTGCCGGCAATCCCGCGACCGCGCGGGGCCAGAGGAGGAATGACGCGGCAACTAGCTGCGTCCGTTGGCAAAGGGAAGCCCCCACGCAGGGCCGCAGTTCATCCAGGGGGTCGGTTTCCCCCCTTTGTTCCAGGCCGCTTGGCCAGCGACATTGCGCCAACGCGCCGGGCCGAGCCGCTTGGCCGGACCGCGAGGTCGGGCCACGCCAGCTGGGCCGGGCATCGCCTAGGCCCGGCCGAGCCACGCCTATCGGGCCGGGCCGCGCCCAAGTGGGCCGGACCCGGACCTGGTTTGGGTCAACTCAGTTCGGGAAAACATTGGGGGTATCGGGCCGGGTCGGACCAGGCCCGAACCCCATAATACCGAACCTCTTTCGGCCTGTTGCCCATAACATGAGCTACGGGCCTCCGATTGACGCACCGTCAGTTGACTAGCAATCCTTGGATTGAGACGGTCATTTCGGTATATTACACTAAAGGTTTCAGAGGACTTTGTGTTTGGCCGGGTTGGTTCATACACGAAACCAACCTGGCCCTCGGAGCGAAAACACTTATAACATGAGCTCCAGACGTCCGATTGACGTGTCGTGCACTTTGTTGGATTCCTATTAGTGAGACGGACCTATTAGCTTAATCCGCTCGAGGTTTGGACGCAGTTGGAGTATGGTCAGGTTGGTTTTTTACTTAAGAACCAACTGGACCCCTGGGACGAAAAGGCCAATAACTCTCAGACCGGGTGTCTGAATGACGCACCATCTGTGACGTTGAGTTCCTGTTGACGATACAGAACTTTTGGATACATCAACTTCGTACTAAGTTTCAGTTGATGTATCATCCCTTCGGCTCGTGTAGCTGACCCTCCCAAACGAGATTGCTGTGTTCGGGAACCCTATAGCTAGCTGTGACTACGACGACGATGACGAATGTGCAGAAATCCTCCGTGGATTTGACGGAGACGACTACAACACTCAACTATCCTACGTGGATTAGTGCCATCGATCCTGTGTGGATCAGATCCTGTGTGGGTCAGTGCTCAGCGGTTCTGTGTGGGCCAGCACCTACAGATCCTGGGTGGGTCTAATCCTGTGTGGGTCATTACGGGGTTTAGTTACCTATCGATCGTCTGTGGGTCAGATCCTTTGTGGGTCATTGCGGGGGTTAGTATCTATCGATCTATTGTGGGTTCGACGGCTTAGATGAATCAGTGGAAATATCTAGTCATATCTATCGTTATACGAAGAAGTATACCTATGTGAGCCAAATCTTGTTTGGCTTTCCTATGTAGATTGTGTTGTGCTATCCTGTGTGGATTACGTTTTTCTTTCCTGTGTGGACTGGGTTGTGATTTCCTTTGTGGACTGGGTTGTACATGAGCTCGTATGTTGGAGCCGAACTAGAATTGATGACTTAGGTATATGTATGGGCATATACATAAGTAGAGCTGGATGTTACTTTGTGATTGTATCTTTCCTTTTTGGATTATCCTTTGTGGATTCTGGGAGACCTTGGTGGGCTCGGGGTCCCTACTGAGTAGCTTATACTCACCCCTACACGGGCTATGCCCGCACTACGTTGTGTTGGTTGCAGACAGAGGACAGTGCTGGTCGTGGTTGAGGCTTGTGGAGAAGGACGGTACCTGGAGGTGGACTAATGGGCGGGATGTACTCGGAGCGGACGGCTGGACCTGAGGTGATGTGGAGGCTATCTGTACTCACCCTTCAGGTGGGACTTCCAGTTGACGACTCATCGTTGCTTCTTTACTTTTAGTTTTTGTTTTCCCTTTCCAGTTGTACTTTACTTTCAGTTTGAGTTTGTATCCTGGACCACTTACTTTTCTGCACTTACTGTTGTACCCGGTTTTTACATAGTGATTACATCTACTACTTTATTGCTCTGTGGTGTTTGTTTACTTTACAAAGGCAATGCCTTCCCTTTTTACCGGGAATTACTCCTTGGTGCTAGTCGCCAGCCCCTGGCCTATGGAAGGCCGGCTTGGGGTAGTCAGAGCACGAGACCTGAGGACGGGTCCTAACATATATATATGTATAAGTATATGTATATGTGTATATATATAACACTTTTAACCATATAGGTAGTATCTCCAAATATTCATAGTGAGGATCACAACTTGTAACTCCAAATCGTGTGTTAGGTAGTTATACTCATGGATCTTCAACATTAATCAGTCATCGGCTATAACTGTATCATTTTTCATAAGAATAGAACCAATTAATTTTATTTTAGAGTCATTATATATCACTAAACATTTCCAACTATTGGTAGTGTGAGTACAGGTGAATTTTTTAGCCTCTTTTTGAGCTCCTTAAAGATTACCTCACATTGTTCCATCTAGAAATTATTTACACCCTTCAATGTTAACATTGTTTTTGGTCTAAATAATCATGATAAATTCCTCAAAAAATAGAAGTATTACCTAAGAATTAAATGAAGACTACAAATTTATATGACACCAGTGGGTCTATACCATTCATCAATTTCCTTCTTTGAAGGATCCCCAATAGTTATGTCACATGGGATAACTTTCCCCAAGAATGTGACATGATTGTTTCAAAAGTCATAGTTAATTAACTTAACATACATATTATCAATACATAATGCACCTATAACTATCCATAAATTATCCTCATGTTCCTCATAACAGTTCTTGAATATGGGTATATCATGTATAAGGACCCCCAAAATATTTTCTAGATAGTCACTATAGAATCCATTCATGAAAGACATGAATATTGAAGGCGCATCAGTAAGTCTAAATGGGATAAATATGAACTCATTTTGTCCTTAAATTATATAGATATATTTATTCTAACAATCTTATTTATTCATCGTTGGTGGATGATATCTAGAATGGAGATCTATTTTTTTGAAAAATTGATATCCTCAGAGTTGATCAAATAAGTCATTAATCAATGGTAGAGGGTACATGTTCTAATTGGTGATCTGCTTAATCACAATATAATAAATTCAAAACTGCATAGATCTATTATTTTTCTTGACAAAGATCACTGGCACAGTCCATGATGATAAACAAAGTCATAAGAAACTATTGTCTAAAAGTATCGTCTAAATGATTCTATAACTCCAACAGTTTTATCAGATATTTCCTTTAGGGTAATTTGGATATAGGATTGGAAACAGATATATGACTATTGATAAATATACCTCAAAGTTTGCGGTATGTCCAGGTAACTATTCAGCAATTACATAACTGTGTACCCTCATAATGGGAATCTCATCTTGGTTGGTACTTTTATTCAACTCAACCAGTTAGGCTAATTATGCTTCTTCATATTGTATCATCGCCCACACCTTTTAGAGTTTGTGAATGGATATTATTGATCTTCCTTTAATTTTTATAGTAGCACAAGATGTTTTGAATATAAATATATATAATTTTCCCAATAGATGGTGTGTGATCTTTGTAATGATAGTCAATCCATGCCCATTATATTATAGAATTTCTCTAAGGGAAGGGTTGTGTGATTAATGAAAAGAATATTTCACTGTGTTCTAATATGAAAATATTTCAACAAATGGATTTCATTGATCACACCACTAAGTGTTTTATAGACATCACTACTTTAATCTACGATTTTCATGATCTATAATTTCTAGAAAACATTTATGATATAAATGAATGTGTTGAAGTTGATGAAAATAAAAATCTTTCAAGTATTGTGTGAATAGGATGTGTATATTGTGAGACATCATTTTCATGATCCACTATAGTTGTGGTGATGGAATAATCATTCACATGATCTATTGAATTTGGTGGTTATTTATTCTGATTACCCTCAAGGACATATGTTTTTGTGAGTGGTGTTTCATAGTTCCCTTACTACTTACATTTTTAGCATTGAACCATGGGTGGTGTGTTCCATTCCACCATCACTATGTCCTTATTCTTCATGTCTCTTCAATATTATTGATCTTAGTAACATTATCTTCCAAGAATTTAGAGTTTTTCAATACATTTGAGGTACTTACCATGATTTCTTTTCATATATATTATTCATGTGTGTTTTTGAACTTCCTTTACACCTTTTTCATTATATTCTCCAGCTTGAGACACCATATATTATTTATCATAACTCTATCTAGGGGTTCATTCTCCAAACTCTACCTCTATATTAATAACACATTAAAAACCTCTCCATGACTCCCAATTTCATGTATATCTAGAACCTATTGTAGGTTTGGTTTTAAGCCACCAATGAATATATTTATTATTCTATTTTGGTTGATAATTTGACCTTTGGTGTGTCTTGTATTCATTGTAAAAGTTTCCTTGTAAGTAGTGACATATTCTCCTTCATTTTTCTTAAGATCTGATAACTATACCTCTATCATTGTTTGAAGGTTTATATAGAAATAAATTTTAAGAAATAACTTCCTAATGTCATGCTAGTATATTTATTCCATTTCACCCTTCTTTTTATAATTCTTCATCAGTTCCCACCATTTAACGGCCTACCCATTGAATTGTTATATAGTTAGAGTAACCCTCCCCTTAACAGAACAATGGATAATTTAAAATATATTTTCTATTTATTTATCCCACTATTATGAAATTAGTTTAATATAGGATCCACAGATGTTAATTTTCTTTTCTTCATAATGTCATTTGATAGAAAATTTTACCATATTAAGAGATGGTGCACATTCAACATTATTCAGGTTATTTTTCATAACCTAAAATGTATATCTAATCAGAACCATAAATTTTTAAACCCCACCACCAATTTAATTTGGTGTGTAATTTCCAAAATTATTGCATTGTATCTCACACTTGTTTACAACAAGGTTCCTCCTTGATCCAACCAATTTCATAAATATAATGGTTTTGAAACAAATTTACTTAAAAATGCATTAAAAAATAATTTATTCTTAAGAACATATTATTTATAAAGTAATTAAACAAAGGATCCTTATGCTTATAATTTTACATAAAGGATACTTCTAGAGTCATGTACATTAATACATTTTTAGATTTAGAAGGAAAAAAGTAATTTAGCTATATAACCTCTATAATGGGATTTATTAGTTATTGTTATTATCTGAAGCATATCCCCTTCATGTATAAAACTATGTGTTTAAAAATGCCCATTTTTTATTAGAAGTTCCCAATTTATTTTAGTTCAATACATTATTTTCTAGATTGATAACCCTAAGAACATATTTTATAGATATATATCCACTTGTATAATCAAGACATGGATTTCATTTCTTAGACTGAATTACTATTATAATTTACCAAAAAAACAATGGAAATAGATATATAGAGAATTATCATCTTTATTTTCCACTAATACCTAAAAACCATAATTTGAAAATTAACAACATTGTGGTCTGATACCAACTATAGAAACCTGAATTTTTAATTCCAAAACTATTACATCATTTTTAATATTAAAAACCCAAGAACAATTCAATATAAGATATAAATATTTACTATCATCGGTATATTATGCTCAATCAAACGTTTTATATAGATAAACTAAAAATTCATGTAATTCCTTTTTCTCTATCATATTTTCTCTCCAAACATTCTCCATAGTATAATTATTTACCTTATGAAATACATCAATTAAATGATTGATTTGGAAGACATGAAAGGGTATGTATAACATGGGGTGAATAAATGATATGGATCAAAAGTAAATTAATTATTATAATCATAACATAAGAATATTATCATTATACTAATCATGAGGGATTAATTTGAAAAGGTAATATAATGTGATAACGAAAAAAATGAATCATCATATGTTAGTAGTTAAATTTCACAAATACTTGTGAACAAAGATAGCCTAATGTTCAAACATAACTTATGTAAATAAATCATAAAAACATAATTTTGAACAAATAATGAAACATGTTCATTAATATTGAATATAATATTAAGAGATATATCACATTAGACAATGAATTAGGGGTCTATATATTTCATTACTGGCCTATCAAATCATAAATGATCATAAATATGAATGACACATAGAATGTAAAAAATTAATAGTTATGAAATAATCCCACGGAATATTATGGGTTTAAGAAGGATTTAATAAGTTATAAATTAAATAAAAATCCTTTTTTCCATTTAATTTTTTTTACTAATACATAGACATAAAACATTTTTATTCTTTAGTGGATAACAATCATTTCAAGAGGTTTAAAATAAAATGTTTTTAAAATTGAACTCACTTCTAAAAAAGACTCTTCATATAATACTTTTTGGCATGGTAGGGAAAATTATACCCTAGAATAAAAATGAAAAGGAAATAGAAAATTATAGGACTTATTATGAACATTCATAATTTGTAAGAGAAGATAACCCAACGAAAGGAATTGGGTTTGAGAATAATCTTACATTAAATTTGTCTTTAATATATCATTTTCCTGCCACATAAATAATAAAAATAAGATTATTAAAAAATAGATAAAAATATAAATATATTAATTTTTACACTATTTATCCATTATAAATATATGATTTTATTTTATAACACTATTTAGTGAATGTGAATTGTTTTGAGATAACATTTTTTTAGTTTTCCTATTTTTTTATTTTACTATTTTTTCAAAGAAAGTTTTACATATGTTTAATAATATCCAAAAGAATGGAATACGTGTAATTTAATATTTATATATAATATATAATTCATTATACCTATCAATGATGTTAGTTATCTGAATTTTAAAGGAAATGTATCTGTATGTTGGTGACTGAATTTTGATTGTACATTATTAAAGGAGTGGGAAAATGAAATTTAAAATTAGTATGTATATTAAATATTATTCATACAACAAGTTAAAATCATTACTATAACATTAAAGTGCATAATAAATAATATTATAATGATTTTTTGAATTTTCTGATATAATAAGAAAATATTGAACAAAAAATAGAAGAGTTAATCAAATCATACATAATTGCCAATGTAGATTCCCTTATAGGACACTAATACTACATGGATTTTTAGAGTTGGATAACTCCAAAATGTCCCTAATGATTGTTATGTATATTAGAGGATTTATTTTGGAATTGTGTAGGTTTTTTAAGGTGTGGGATGATTGGTTTTCTATAGTGAGGTAGTGGAGTTTTTTATACTTTAGCAGTGGTTTTGTAGAATAGATTAATAAATTTAATAATATATCAATGGTAAAGATTTTAATAGTGAATTTTTTACAATAAAAATCATATATAAATATAATAAAATTTTATATATAAAATTAATCTTATTTATAATTATGAATAATATATTTACTTAAAATTAATTTCGAATGAAATAAACTATTGTATTTTAATTGGTCACTTTTGACTTTAGGTTTTCCAAAATATTTTTTTAGGTTTTGAATTTAATTTAATTTTATTTCAATTATTTATTTATAAAATATAATATAAAATTTTTGAACATAATTTTCTAGAAATTATTTGAACATTTTTTACATTGAGAATGAAGCAATCTAGTATACACCTATTATGTGAATAATATTTTTACTATTCACCAAGAAATTGAAGTACATTTTAAATTTACCAAAAAAGTACCCTTGGAAATTTTTAATATGGAAATTTAAAATTTTAAATTCATTTTATCAAAATATTATTCCTTTTTATTTTATTTTAATTTTTAATATTAGAAAATATTATTTTCACAAAATATTATAAAATTTTGTTTATTAGAAATGTGACTATATTTTTCATTGAATTTTTCAATCATTATATTCACTTTTTGGAATTATAATATTTATATTTAATAAAACAAATAATTAGAATAATTTTTATATGACACTTTATTATTCTCTTGTCAAATTACTATTCTAATGGGCACGATATTATTCCAAACGATCATATTACTATTCACATTAGTCATATTACTATTCAAATAATCACATTACTATTCCAAATATAGCATTACCTCTTATATCTACCACATAATTTTTGAAATCTATATTCTGTACAATTCCTCCCGAGGTTATATATTTTCATTATCTAATATGTTTCTGGGTTTATAATTTTTTTTCATTATTAAAATAGTGTTGGCTATGGGGGAAATCATCATACTAGATTAGGGTGACCCGTATTTCTCCATATTTTATTTTTAATTTTATATTTTATATCTGATTTTAATGTTTGGAATTTTAGTTGGATTATTTAATAATTTATTTATTCATATTTATTAATAGAATAATTTTTTATTGGTATCTTATGTATCATATTATATTATATAATACCAAACACATTTATATATGGAACATATATTACAAGTAAACATATATTCATTATATATATAGATACATTTCAAGGTAAGGACATATGAAATACCATCAACCTAATGTATTTAGTTATGCTCTCATTAAGTATATAGCCATATCGCATGGTTTATCCCTTCCTAACAGTAAACTAATAATAATTTTACTCGCCACTTGTGTGGAGTCGTATAAGTTTAATTAGTATCTACCCATCATTTCATAAGTCATGTTTAATAATACCAAGATCCTAATCACAAAACGGAGACTTGGTTTTAGGAGAGGATCCATCAACTGATTTTCCGTCAATTCAATTAATTCTAATTTAGAATGTCGGTGGTTGGATTCTATGTGTTCCTACATGTTATTTTTTCTGTGGAGATCTCATCATAATTCTCACTAAGATATGATATCAATATAATCATTTAGAGTTCCCATTAGATTATACCAACCATAATGTGGATTATACCAAATATGTTCATTTCAAATTAACACTTATAACAAAATTATAGAATAAGAATTGGGTGGTGGTAAACATGATGCAAAAATGTGAAAATATGTTCAAATCTTTTGACCATTTGAAGATGGACCCATAAATCATTTATTTTAAATCATAACTAACATGGCCATTCCCATACAGTTATGAATTTACCGCTTAGATATATATCTAACTTCATAGTTCATCCATGATTTTTTTCTGCAACCAGGGGTATGGTATATTATCAAATATTATTATGATGAAATCAAACCCTCTAATACATCATTGTTCACTATTTGGTGGGTGTTCAATACATTTTATGTGAAATATTGATTCAGATACATCAATAAAATTTAAAAAAATAATATATATTTTAATTGGTACATAAATTAATATCATAACTAGTGTCATGGGTCATCGATGTTGGATTTTGTGATAAAAATATTCTAACAATTTATTAACATATTTTGGATGTATTTGAGATAATATGTAATCCCTCTGGACTCACCTAATCATCTTCACCATCATTTATTTTCATGTTTTAATTACCTTATAGGGTTTATCTCCACATATATATACCACCATCCACCTCAGTGTAGTGACATTGATAACGCATTATCAACACATATTCTATATATTGCGGGATGATATAAATACAACATCCACTAATTCCCAGAATGGTTTTTTATACTAAAAATCAATATTACATAATTTTTTGATCATTATAACACTTTCTACCATCTTCATGAAATTATTGGTTACATACAACTATATTTTAATAGTGGTGATCAAATAAAAATTAAGTGCATTATATCACATAACATTCAGATAAATGTTGATATTTGTGAAAATATATAATGTAAATTATTTCAATGATTATATAATGTCCACTATGAGATATTTATCCCATTATATAGGTGGATGTGTGACCATTTATACTATTTCGTTACCTATGAATATATAATAATGTTCCTAGAATTGACATCAACCTCAAAATTGAATCCTACTTACGTCAGTCAAACCCAATTCAAATTCTTTATTCATAAGATTAGGGTGATTGTTTATGATAAATAATGAGCTATAAATAGATCAAGGAAGAATAATGGCCTCATATAGAAACTTTGGACAGATAAAGAAACATATATTGAGAAAATTAAATTTTCATATGTGTAGATATAATGTCACTATAGAATCATCATACATCTTATGATAAAAACATTAAATTTTAGGTGACAAATGAGAAGTTTCTTACACATTATAATGTCCCAAAAATCACCATGTACATTCATTTTGGGTGATATTTAGTCCATATTAAGATTATTAGGACCCAAAACATCTAGCCCCGTTAAACATTGAAGTTTGTGCCTCATGAAACACTAATAATATAATTTATAATGATTCATTTATGTTATAATTATGTGAATTATACTGTTTGAATAGAATAAATTAATTTTAAGACTGTAGATATTATTTCACAAATACCACTTACATGATGATATATTTTCTCGAAATGTAATAATGACTCACACAAATAAAGGTATCATAAAATCCATTTCACTGATAAACTAATGTTATATAAATCCAATTAATACCCCTTATATATATTAACATTGTCTGTGTGATGGAATGATGGGGGGTTTTTAAAACCAAATCTATATTCATTAAATCATACTCTCCTCACATGTTACGAATTATGACATTTAAAATAATTGTGATTTTCACAATACAATATTTATAATGTGTTTTTGTAAGCCCCACACATAACCATTATTCTTCATGTTCAGGTTCACGCGATCCTACATATAGTCTTTTATTTTTCTACACTATTAATAATAACTACTCAATCATTATATTCATTCAATTTATAAAATATGGAACCTTAACTCATGTCATGACCCGCCTTCACCAAGATGAGGGAAGGGACAAAAAACTATCAAACCCTTACTTATTTAAGTTGAATAAGAGATAATGACCCCACGAGTCCTGCCTTCAATAGGTCCTAGAGTTTTGACTAGCACCAAGGTTATAGAATCTCACATGAAATTGAAATCATTACCCTTTTTATAGAATAAGAACATGAGATAAGATTGTAAATTCAAAACAACTCCAAAAGATGAAAGTAAAAGTAAATCCAAATTCCATTCCCTAAAGAATAACTAAAATAACTAATAACAAATATAATAAAAACTCCAATGGATTGTACCAATGGAAATGAAAAGTAGCCACAAAAACTAGAGAGTTCCATCATATTCAAATATTTAAATATATATACTCTTTTCCCATATGTGGTGAACAAAATATACTCTCATTCTATATAATAAGGAAGATATAGAAACATTAAACATACCCCGTATATATATAATATCTAGAAGAAAAATATTTTCTTAAAAATGGGATGATTAAAGGTACAAAATCAATGAGGACTATAGAACTAGAGACCTTGAGCATCCCCTATAGAAACATCATCACCCTTAAGGGGAGGAGATCCTTTACAGTTAAACGCCATGAAGGGGACGTCATGACATGACTTAGATTATAGACAACTAGCTATGTGGTTCCCTTCGTTTCAAGTGTGGAGGATCTGAGAGCTTGTTGAAAGGATTGAATTACAGTTATGAATCACATACATGATGTCCTTGGGATTAAAGGGGAGGCATGTTAGATAATACCATACAGTCTTAGAGTCTGTCTCCATTGAATCCAATGATATATTATTATAATGGAAAAAATAATGACCATTGTGCATAGCCTCCACCGCATCCCTAAGAGAGTAACCATACCCATAGAAGGAACTAAAGGGGTGAAACGTGGAGCCCATGGAATCACACACGATGCCTCAACCCCACATGCAGGCTTGGGAACATGATCCATTATTATTAAATTTAAGATCATGAGATAATGGGTTCCACCCAACCCATTCGCCTATTTGGCAGGGTCTGGGAAGAGCATGCATGTGCCTTCTAGCCATAATTCCTTTGAGAGAAGGAGCTTTCTCCTAGTGGTCGAAAATCCCTGCAAGATCCATAACCAGGGACCTTGTTTCTCCACGTAAGATCTAAACAAGAGGTATGTACTTGTAATGACATTGGTTCTTTTTCTCCCATAAGATCCATCATCCCATCACTAGGAGGATAGACCACACCTCTCCCCTTGTTTTGTATTGCTAGATCTGAAAACCCATTGGTGGATGAAGTCATATGGGGATGATGATGTATGAAAAAACCCAGAAAAATCACCTAGTAAGCTCTAAATCCTAAAATAATAGTATCTAAATGGGAAGATATGGTGTGCAAACACCTCTTAATTATAACTTCAACATGAGAATCCAGACGAAAGAGGGATACCTTTCTATTTGATCATCATGTCAGTAGAAGCATCATTGTTTCAGAATATTCACACCAGAAAAAATTGTTTCGAAGGGATGGTCTTCCACTATAGAGTACCACCCCATTGATCAATAGTGTAATTACTAGCCTCCACCTTCCTATAGTATTTGGATGAAAAAGATACACTTGCAGAGAATGTGAGGAAGCAAACATCAGAGGAGTCCTCAAAATAAATATTATCATATGTCAACATTTTCATGGAATTATGGACAAAATTAACTAAGGAATGAACATTGATATACATTCTAAAGGAAATTTTAGGCATTGGGAACCCATGGAAACTAAAGACCTCACCAACCCAATTACAGGACCAATAATTGATATCACGGGAGCTAATAATCCAGAGTGAGTGGTGTTGAAGCATTATAAGATGAGGGATATGTTATTGGATTCATAGTGGGATGAGAGGAAATACCATAAATATATTTGGTAATAGGTGAAATCATCATCAATCTAATGGAGAAATATACCTCACCTTATGAATGAAGAAACATAAGACACAATCATACTGTAAAAATATATCGTAAAATATGGGTAGATATCATCATAAATACATGCCATAAATTAAGAAGTAACAATTAAAAAGCCTATTAATTATAATTGATGACAAATTTAAAGGTGTTATGATAATTTCATAGTGTATATATATTTTATTAGAATAATATTGGGGGTAAATACAATTTTATAATATTAATAAACTCAAATTTAGAGTTGGGATGTAATAAAAATGAAATGAGAAGAGTTTCTATCACTAATATTTTCAAATTCAAAGGAATATTACAAACCAAGTGTTTGTAAAATAATTACATGTAAATACCCATAAACAATGAAATTATGATAAATTTATGACACAAAATTAATGATACAAATAAAATAACTTAAAATTGTTGAAGAAAAATAATGATGATCAAATATAGTGAAATGATGTTTATGTATAATGGTTTAGTCAACATAAATATATATTGAAAAGTTAAAATCAATCAAAAGGAAAAGACAAATATGGTATTCTATATAAAAAATGCAGAGCATGAAATTAAATATAGTTACTATTAATAGTAATAAAATTTAATTCAAAATATTCATAATTATATGAGATATCTCTTTATTCAAATGTATATTTTCATCAACATCCATTGACTCCTTATATAACCAAATTTTATTAATGAAAAAAATATTTATTAAATATATATTATTTGATAAATTTTTTTAATATAAATTATATTTATTACTAATTAGTTATTAACAATTAATTAATTTTAGGTTCTTCTAGTATATCTCTTTTAAATTCATATGATGGTTATTTCATTTTTACATTATTGATCATATTTTTTTTAAAATAAGATTCATCAACTAAAAACATAAATGTAATTAAAATTAACTACATATATATATATTAAATATATAACAATAACTATATAATATTGTGGTCATATGTGAAGAGATAAATTCAACTGTATAAGTGGAAAACTGGTTACATAAGTACATGTAGGATAGGGGAGATGTGACTTGTATAGGATTTTTATAGATTTTTTTTCAAGGATCATAGTAGAATGTATAATATATTTTTATAATTAATACATGGTATAGTGTAAACTTTTAAAGAAAATAAAAATGGTAAAAATATGGACATAAAATGATAAATTGGATTTACATCATCATTCTTGGGCATATAATTTACTATCTACATAACACCTTTGGTATAGTGAGACACACACATCCTCATGAAGCATATAAGGAATAAGAGAGGTATTATCAATATAATTTAGTTAATATGTTAATATTTAGAAATGTTTCTCACTCAAGGATAAAGAGTTTATTTATAGTTTGAGTGGAAATAATTTTTCAGAAAGAAAAAATAAATACTATTATTTAATACCAAAGACATGAAATCATTTTATTCATTCTGATTAGAAAAGGTTTTGATAAAAAAAATATTTTCATAAATTTAATACCCATGAAAAATTAAAAATTCATTTTCTATATAAAATTATAAAAAAATAATTAGAAAAGTAAATAAAATTTGTAATATAATACAATATTATTTTAGATTTTAGAAAATACTTTATATTATTAAAAATGAATTTAAATAATTGAATAAATTATTTAAATTATTAGATGTCTTTTGGGATATGAAAATAAATAAATAAATTATTAATACAATATAAAATCCAAATCATACACAAATATGCACTATTAAAAAACAATTGTTTGTCTTTTCACTAAATAATTCAACATTCTATTAAAATATAAAATATCCTTATTAATTAGTTTTGATTAAATAATTTAAAATATGTATTAATTTTTATCATAAAAATTTTCAAATTTTTATTAATTCAACATTTAAATTGGATATAAAATAACAAGGATTATTTAATGATTCTTAATTACCTTATATATTTTATTTAATTTATTTGTTTAATATTAATTAAATCAATATATATATTAAATTAGAAATTATTTCCTTATATTTTTTTTATTTAAATATTTATATTTTTCTAGTTACATATTTATTGAAATTGTAACCCATAATGGCCATTTTACAATTAATTGACAATGTGACTATTCTAATACAAATATTTCTATCGATTACCTTACCCTATTCAATGGGCGTATTTTCTATCAATTATATCTATACACCTATTAAATAATAAAATTAAATCTATATGGATTTCACTATGTTTATAATCATTCCAATTATATTTCATATTTTTTCCTTCTTGTCATGACGTTGTTCAGAATTATTTGTTCTATATGACGGTATAATTTATTGAATTTATAAATTTTATTCATGTCATTTTATTTTTTTTAATTTCAAAATAAAATTGATCTTATATTGTTATATATTAAATATTATTTATTTATTATAGAAATAATAATAATTTTTTAAGAAAATTTTTGATACATTTTTCATGAAAAAATAAGTAAGAAAATAATATTTCAATTTTTTAAAATTTTGAAAGTAACATATAAAAATTGAAGACTCACAAATCAAGAATACCTAGAGGAAAACATTAAATATTTTCTATTAGATTAATGAGGATGAGTTGAATTTTATAATATATTTTACTATATATGATATTTAAAGCATTATTATATTTTCTAGAATAATGTTTAAAACAATTGAATAAATTTATTTTAGTAGTCTTGCATCCTATAGATCATCATAATTGTAATATTAGATCATTAGTTGTGTCTTATGAAACCATGAATTATTTAACATATTTTCTTCACATGTTTCTTGATATATTATAAAACTTTCATTATTTAAATAAAAAATTCTCAATCAAATATTTTATATCTATAATATATTTTTATTAAATTTAATTACATTAATATATAGATAAGAGATACATTAAAAAAATTTAAATACATTTCCATTTGAAAATTTTTATAGTCAAAAATATTTTTCCTAAATTAATTAAAATATATGAAAAAAAATATAAGAGATCATTTATGAATCAAATAAATATTTTTCGTGAATATCAATTAGATGAATCAAAAAATTAGTATCCTATAAAAACCTTCATATTATTATGACAAAAAACTAATATGAGTTAGTAATTACACCATATATAAAAATAAAAAAAATAATATAATTAATAATATATAGATAAAATTATAATGACATTCCATGTGATTTAAATATTCTCCATTAAAGAAAACCATTTTAATAGAACATAAATATGTAGATGTCAAGTAAACATTTAAGCTTAAATATTTCTTCCCTTTTTGTAGTTCACTAAAACTTCAAAATAATTAAAAATATCATCACCATTATAAAACTATTATATTTATTTTTATAATTATTTTTATAATTATATATATAGTAGTTGAAGGTTTCCTCATCATAATAATAAAAATAAATGTCCATTAAAAGGTATAATTCATAAAAAACAGAAACAAATTGTTCCAAATGTAGATGAGGCTTGAAAATAATTATTTTTGTTCTTAATAGTGAATATAATTTTATATTGGAAATAAAAAAATTAGATAAAATGAAACTAGATTAAAAATAAATATGGTTTCAATTATTTTATTGATTGGATGATTTTAATGACTTACTATCAATTTATAATTATACATCTATTACATTGATCCATACATAGATGTCATTTTCGAAAAAAAATAAGAAAAAATAGTGAAAATTTTATTAATACATAAAAGAATTGTGTTATTTTGGATTTTATGGGTAACTAATCACTCTAATGATCTATTCGATATATAGCCTATTCACTCTAAAATACTTTTTATATTTTTTCAAATATTAAACATTAAATTATAATATTTGAGGTTTGATATGATGTTATTGTAAACTATAAAGATACATCACCAGTATTCGTTATCATTTTTAAGGCCCTTGGACACAATATTATATATTAATCCCATCGATTATAAGGTGTATTCTATCAAGAGATAATTTATTTAATATTATTATTATATCATTCTTACATTTCACTTCGTAATCATACTCCCCATCAAAAAATACGAACAGAATAATATTATGATGTTAATATATTTATGAAACTAAAATGTATTTAAATTAATGGTAAAAACATTATTTATTCATTTTCATCAAATTATAAAAACAAATAAATTTCAATCATGCATTTGTGCGGACTGTCGTCTCCAAGAAAAATCGTTTATTTTATTTCTAGTTTTTCATCTCATAAAAAAATTATATCGATTTAACCCTCATAAAATTATTAAAATAATAAAAATATTTTTTATTTTTAATAATATTATGCTAAAATTTAAAACTACTTCACCATAAACACCCATCTATTGAAAACTTGTTCAAATTTGGTTTTGTTTAACCACCTACAAGAACTATGATATACAACATTATTATGTAAGACTTTGGAAAATTGAACCTAATATTATTATATAATATTAAAAAATGATTTTTTTTACAATTATATAAATATTATGTTTTATATTTTAATTATTATTAATTTATCATTTTGTTGAATCAGATCACTAAAATAACAAAGAACTAATTCCTTTGTACCATTGCATAATTAAAATAGTTATGCTATGATATTAGAAATTTATAAATAACTTGAAGATATATATTATACTATATTAAATTATATATTAATTATTATGTTGGTTTCAATGAATGGGTAATCATATAATCATTTTTGGAAGTGGACAAAGGGATACTATTTTTAACACCTGAGTGTTGAAATAAGCTATAACTACCAAATATAACCATGTTAATAATTATAATTCAAGGAAAAAAATAGATGTCATATCTAAATAGGGTAATTAAATATATTATCAATGAATTAATGTTTTTTTAAATGGGGTTAGACTATTATCAATAGAGAATGAAAAAAGGGTAATGTTTTTCTCTCAAATATCCATTCTTTGAGACAGAATTTTATTATGCACCTAATTACTTATATACTTTGTTCGTAATACTAATTTTATACATAAAATATTTTATTATATTTATTTATGGTTCTTAATTCATAATATCATGATCTCAAACTCTTTCTCTTTCATGTAGCTTTTTGTATAACACTTTTTAAGAAGTATACTTTTTTGTCTCCAGTTCACTTTGGTTGGGGCATGATTTGGTATTTTCAATTAATATGTCTTTGATGTGATATATATACATAATATATGGATCAAAACATAAAAAATTTCAATTTCTCCTAAAAAACATGTATTTATTTAACATTATAAAAATTATATTATTTCAATGTATTCTCATCTAAAATTGTAAGGGTTAATTGTCTATATTTTAAATATATTGGGACTTGATTGATATCGTTTACCATATTTCATAATATATAGTGTAATAAATACCATAGTATTTTTTTATGTTTTAGATAATTATTTACATTATATTTTATGTTTGATATCAATTTATCCCTCTCTTTCCTATTTGATTCTTACAATAACAAAACCATATGGGTGACTTTGTCTCAAATTTGAATCTATTGTGACATGATTAAGTTATATTCCAATTTTATTTTTAAATTCCAGAAATACATAAAATTTTAAATTTTATCATGATCCTCGGGTATTTGTTGATATTAAATGTTTTACAAAAAATTATTCCTATTTAGGGGTTTTATTCAAATCTTAGAAAAGGAGAAAGGGGGTTTTTAGAATCAAATCTTTTCTATATGTCATAATAAATGTTCATTGAATATTATCATTCATGCTTTATTTTTATAATTTAATATGAAGTTATACTGAATTCTAACCATATTCTATGGGTATATTTGTATTCAAAACAATCTCTTATTCCTTTTGTATTCTGTTACATTATAAAAATCCATTTTAGTAATAATAATTTTCATTACTTTTCAAAGATATTTGTACAATATTTATTGTTACATCCTAATATAATTATCTATATTAATATAAAATAAATGTTTTTTTATCTTTAATGATAGAATTATACTCTTTAAATCATTATAATGAAAAAATTTCAATATCCCTTTTAAGAATATTTGTTTTGAATGATTTTTATTTGAAAGGATATAAAAATGGGGTTTATATACTTTCAAAAATAAATTTTTTTCCCTCACACTTCTTATTTTTTTGGATAACCATTATTTAATTTAAATGATAATTTATTTTTATCTAATTATACTAAGGTATTAAAATGAACTTTATTTCCACTGAATATTTTTTTATTGAAATTCTTTACTTCATTTTTTGAATTTTTTTGTGAAAACATATATATTTCCATGTCTATTTAACGTCAATGGATTATCCTGCATCATCAGATATTTATATCACCCTATATTTTGTAAAATGTTGTGATTAATTTTGAAAAAAAATTAATTTTATGATTTATTATTTTTATGTTCATGGGATTGGGAGTTTTTAGATGATTTTTGAAAACCATTTATTTTTCCATGGGATAGGTAAGATGTTATAATGATTGATTTTAAGTCATTGATTTATGTATGGATGATGATGGGTGGGGTCATATATCACCATATAAAGTAATTATTTATTATTATATCTCATTATATAGATATTAATGGTCTTGATGAGTTTTTATATGTAGGGGAAGACATGTTGGATTTTTACCACATCTTCAGACATGGATATAATGAGTTTCTTCATATAAGAATCAAAATAATTATATCTCAGACATATTATTTCCCGTGATAATATTTTTTCCATAATATATTTTTGTTCATTAAATTATTATAAAGTTTTAGGATGTATTTAATTTCAATGAAATTCTGTTTTATCATGATAATTGATTCTTTTTAAAGTATTCGACATTTTTATTTCATGCCCAAATTTTATATGATTATTGAGAATTTTATTGACCATGGTGATATTTTTTATTCATTATTGATGATATTTTTAAGATAATGTGTTTGTATAACTTCTCTTATGATTTGAAATTAATTCATTTAGGTCATTTGTTATTATATTTACATATTCCCCATGTTTTTCTTAATGTTGTGGTATGTTTTCCCTTACTTAGAATCAGTGTACAGCCTATTCATCTATTTCCAATAACTATGACACAAAGATGATTATAAAATGAGAGATATCATGAAAAAGGGTATACAAGTGAATAATTATAAAGAATTAATTTCATGTGAAATAAAATAATTCTTATATAGCTAATTTATTAGACAATAAACCATTAAGACATTGGGTTATGATGTTGTCTTTGAGTTCTAATTTTTTTGTCGTGTGATCAATACATTAATAAAATTATATTTAAATTGGGTCTATATAGTTGGTATTAGACTATAGATTAGTTATTTATAAATAATATTATTGTTAACCTTTATGTTATTGATATAAAACCATGATTCAAGAAATACATATGATCATATGTACAACATTATATCCTGAAATATTGGTAATGTCTTTGGTATTTTTTCTTCCATATAAATTCATCCCTCTCTAGAAATGAAAATTGATTTTAGGGTATATAAAGGATTCACAAAGGGTTAAAAACAATAAAAAGAGAATGTTTGACATTAACCCAATAATTACCTAGTGCATGAAGAAGTGGTAAAACTCCACACTTTGTTTAACAGAGTTGGTGGAAATGATTTATATAATCCTATGATCTCTACAAACCAATTTGATTGATTGATTTTATTGTTACATTGAGGGGTTAAATTGATCAATATAGGATAGCCCAACAATTAACAACCGAGATCAAAAGAAGATTTATATATAATGATCTAATATGATAATAGGTCATTATTAAAATTTAATGGAAAAATAAATTTTGAGGAAGAATTATTTTTATTTTTATTTTAAATCCCATGTATTATAAATGCATAATCACACATGTCTACCCTTTTGGTTTTAGTAATGTATTGAATTAGAAGGAACCATGGGTGTACAGAAGAATGAGAATATTATCTCAATGATAATCCCTACAGAATATGATATGGAATGAGAAACATTGTGATTATGATAAACTAGATATCATGGAAAATGATTGAAAATGTGAACATAGTTGATGTCCCAAAAAATCAATGAGGAGAATGATAGACTCTCATGGAATACTATGTCATGAAGATAATGTTGGAAAAAAATTTCAGTATCCTATATGTTAAAATTGCAGGATGTGGAATCCATGGAATTCCATCAGGTTGAATTGGAAATTCTTTACATATGGTAATGTGGTCCATTTTGAATCGAAATGTTGAGGGGAAATGAAGTGTTAGAAAAACATGAGGAAATAATATAATAATCATTCATGGTTAGTACTAAAAATTTAATTCCATATGTTGCAAGAAGTAAAGAATTATCCCTTTCAACTCCCTAGTTTTTGTATTTCCATTGATAGTAGAGATCCATATCCTCTATGACCCAAGGATAATAGAATAAACTACGAAACAAGTTTCAATGATGATGAATGGTAATTAAGTTTCAATTTTCCTTCATGATGAATTAGATTGTATATTATAGTTCCATAAAAAAATTATATACAGTATTTTTTAGGAAGATTATGTCACTACCCAAGGTGATTTTTATTTTACGTATAACATTTATTAGTTTAATTTCTTTGACAGTTGAAATTTTTTTTGAAAATCATAATATCCTCCTCTAAGAAAAATTTCCATGATTTCTCTAATATTATATCAATTATCACATTGAATCCACATTAATATATAAAATATATAAAATAGAATTCAAAAAAACTGGGAAAATATATTAGTGTAATTCCAATTACAAAGTATCAACCAAGAAAACATAATCCTCCACATGGGCTATAACACTTACAATGGATATACATTTCATTGGAATTGTAAGGGAGTCTTTGTTTTCAATTATTCCTTATTAAATTGTGGTTCATATATCTTTAGGGATAATGTAATAATAAATTTCAACCATTTTTAATCTTCAGATACTTCATCATGTAATTGAAAATTAAATTGTGATAAGGAAATATATTTATATGATTTATATTATGACGAACAAAGATTTTGGATCGATTAAAATGTATAATAAATTTCATAATTTTTTTCACATGATACTCCCAATATAAAAATTCATTATAATAAGAAAAAAAATTTAATTAAGGTATAATGAACATTAAGATATTAAACCATTAATAATTATTATCATTACAATGTAAATAATTAATATGAGTTATTATTGAAAAAAATATATTCTAAATAATAGGTTTTCACATTGTATTATATATTATATTTTAGATATATAGAAATAAAATTAATTTTTGAATTAATAAAAAAATATATGATGTTTATTTTGGACACTCTTCTAAAAAATTTATATTTCTAGTTAACAACAAATAATACTAATTTTTATAATTCCATCACTTTTATATGACTTATGTTTCATTTATATAATTTTTTAATATACATATATATATATCATGTAAAATAGTGTATATAAATATAATTTTATAAATTTCTAAAACCCAAGAGTTTTATTTTTTAAAATTAAGGAATAATTTATAAAAAAACACAATTTTCATTTGTGTCGTTAATTAAATTTGCATAATAGGATAAAAGGTTTTTGAAAAATTTAATGTCAACTAACACTTACATAATTATTTTGATTATCATAATATCATTGGTATCAATATACTTGATAATTTTTTCGAATATATAAAATTTATACATAAAAATACACATAAAATTTTAATTTTACACATTATATGTGATAACAATAAGATTAACATCCGTACAATTTAAAATAAAATTCTATAAAATGATTCAAATATTATATGTAATAATTTTTATATTAATTACTATGGAAAACTTCATTTTTTGTTAAAAAATTTCTATTGTTTGGATTAAAGATAACTACCATCTAAGTGATGAAATAATTATATTAAAATTTTATTTTATTAATAACAAGTAATTTATATGCAATTAATTATGTTGAAATCCTTTAAAAAATTAATTTAATATGATAATATATATATATATATATTAACACTTATTTCATTAGTAAAAACCCAAAATAAGAATATGAATCCATATTGGTCAAAATGACATTTTAACAACTAAAATAGTTGTTGTATACATTATATATTTAATTTGAAAATTTATATTTATAATTTCTTGATATTAAATACGATTAAATAGAGGTAAACTTTAGTTATATAAGACCAAAATTGGGGTATATTGGTTATGTTATATGTCTTTTTTCTCATTTTCTATAAATCATAATATCATGTGCATAATCATTATAAATGAAAATATAATCATTTTTATTATTTTATATTTCAATTTTGTCTATGTAGGCACCTTTGTAAAAAAACAAACCCATCATGTTAATGATTGTTCACGTTTGGGTTAGTTTATCCACATATATGAATGATGGAATAATTTTTTATTATGGATGACTATGGTTATATTAAATCAAATATTATTATAAAGTGACTCAATAATAATTATTCATATATGCTTATGTAAATATTTTTTTTATTTAACTTATTATAATACTATAATTGTTTTCACTAAAAATTCCAAAATTAGCTAACGATGTGTCGATTTACATGAAATATAAGTAGAAAACATAAACAATATTATAAGATATATATATGAATAATAGAATAGTTTATATTAAAGTATATTAAATGATATATTAATTTTTAATTTTATGGTAAATAATGGTTAAGGATATCAACATTATATAAATTCCACAAACAATTAATGTTATTAATACCCAATGGTCTAAATAAACATTAACTGACCCATATACCCATAGTAAATAATTATACAAGATGAATATAAATGATATAACATTGGAATAAGTTTATGATTCAGAAAACTAAGGTATTTATGTTGACTTTATGGGATATTAGAGTGTCATAATGTATGAAAGGAAACAATGTAATGGTTCATCTCAAAATCAACTAATTTGAGATGTATTTTATTTTATGCAGCTAATTTGTTTATAATGGCTTGACTTCTAAAATTTTGATATTTAATATAATTTATTATCATTATGTTGGTATTATAATATTAATTTCAATCTATCACTCTATTTCATGTGGTGTTTACTGGATTGTTTCTTATACCATTAAGAAATTTGTCCCATGTTATCTTTCATTAAGGCATTATTTTTGTGATTTTCACCTATTACTATTCGATACAAAAAATCTACATGACCAACTGATCTATATCATAAAAATAATTTTAATGATATATTATTTATATTTCAAAACATCTCATATATGTTCTTTCAATCCATTAACTACTCAAATCAAATGTATTATTTTTTCAAATTTATGATTCTTAAGACATTTTTGATGTCACACACCTTATTTTATCATACATTTCACAATTACAACCGTAATTAATTCTTATATATTAAATATAATTAATTAAATTTTATATGATGTTATTATTTATAGTGTCCCTCTCTTTTTTTTATTCTTCTAATAATATTTCCTTAAGTGTTTCATTATCTCAATCTTGAGTCCCATTATACATGTTTATGTTATACACCAATACTATATTTCATTTATATAATTAATTATCTATATCCATTTTGAGATGTGATACTATTATGTTTCATGATATAAAAAATCCAAATGATTTTATACCTCTATGTGGATTTGGATTCAAAATATAAAAAGTTTATAAGGTTACATTTTGATTCAAATCTCTTCTAAGTATAACAATTTATATTCCTTGAATATTAACATTAAAGATTGGTTATTTATAAACTATAATGACGTTATTTATTTATTAAAATCCTTTATTCTATATAAATAAAGTTTCACATTAAACTCATTTTCCATGCAGAATCTCTTGATTTGTTAAAAAATTGGTAATAATATTTCCCATTTATTTTAAAATATTATCCACCTGTATCAATGTTTATAAGTTCCAAAAATGATAAAAATTTCCAAATGGAAAATAAATTTGTTTTCATATATAAATACCTTTTTATTATTTTTAATTTTTTTTAGAAAATGGTGAATTGTAATTTTTATGATATCAATTTTAAAATAATGTCATTTTATTGACTATAACGGGGTTTCCTATTCTTTAAAAAAATTATTGTCAACATAAATAAATTTTGGATAAGTTTTATGACTTCTAATGAATTTTTTATTTTAACTCAATATAATATTGTTTTTAAAAGTCTTCTCAATCCATTCACAAAATTTATTTGGGTTTAATATTTATTTTAATTTTTTAAAAGGATTTGATAATACTGTTTTCAAAATATATTTACTATCCATGGTTTATAATTTTTTATGTGATGATTTCATCAGTCTATATATATTATTAATATATGATTAATTTTTTAAAATGTGGATACTTTTTACTTTATGATTTTGTATTTTCAGGATATGTGATTTTTTTAAATGTCTTATGAATCCCAACCAATTTTCATGGGTTATTTAAGATATGAGGATAATTTATTTTTAATGGAATAAAGCTTCAATGGAAATAATGGGAGGGATATCATATCTCCTAATAATGCATTGTATTATGTTTATATCTCATCATATATCTATTCATGGTTATCAATATTTTTTTACTTATGTGTGTGTATGATCTGTTTTCTCACATTTTTATGAATTCACATAATGAGTTTATTCGCATAGGAAAATATATAATGAGTTTTCTAATAAATGATTTATTATGATTATAGTTTTATAAGGACAAAACATTAAACAATACATAATCCTAGTATTAGATCGATAATTTACTTTCTTTTACATTGATTATCTTTTTCTGTTTGTAGTTTTAGAGAATTAGGCAATATCTATTACATTACATCTCAAAAATTACAAAGTTGACACTTTTACTCTATTTAGTTTTTCCTAATTAACCAAACTCCTGAAATAAAACAAGAATTATTTTCTTGATGAAAATCTTATTGAATTATTCCTTTCTCTTATCCTTACTTATACCTTGTGACAAACATTTCAAAAACATGGGATGTGCATAAAAATCTTGGTAAGAAATATAGAATAAGGAATAAAACCATTTTTCCATGAATATTTAAAACCCATGAAAACATTTTCACAAAACATACATTTGACACATAAAACATAAATTACTTACCATACATCAGGTAATAATAAAATTTCTACAAAACTTCATAGAAAACATAAAACATAAAGGTAACTTGTGGAATCTATAACACACTTACATTATAGCTTTTAAAGCTACATAGGGAGTAACCTTCATGGTTACGTTTAGAATACACATCACTGTATATTAGTCAACTCTGTTAGGAGAGACCTTAATACTTAGCTCAGTCAAATTACCCAATAAATTGAAGAGATATTTCTGTCTTACCCACCCTTGGATTATCATTGAACAACCCGTATACGTAAACAATTCCCAAGAACCGTAACCTAATCATAACACATAAATCCAACATAAAGGAACAATAAAATTTCCACATTGAAATCACAATATATCATTTCAATATATTTACATAATAAATTATTTATCAAAACCATTTTCAATACCAAAATATGTAAAAAGGGTATTGGTATTTATTTTCCGTTTAAAAAACATTACAACTTATTAAAGATACCAAATATCCTATAATGCTTGTGGTGGTGGAAATATGTTTCCACTGCATACATTAAAAAGAAACATTACATTTTTCATTTAATAAAATTATTCGTAAAAAAATTCCTTATTAAATCCATTTAATTAAATTAAATTAAAATAGGTATAATTATACACCATATAAAGTATTGTCATGTCTAAACCAAGATATACCTCAATGAAAGGTGATTCAGATGAAGTCCCTTATAAAGAAAAAATACTTATATTAATGATAAATAATTGAAAAAATTGTGTGTGAAAAATATACATACAAAAAATATAAGATGATATTATGTTTAATACAATCATATGTCATTCACATATATTCATGGAAAAACAATACCAATGACATGGAGATTTTTCCCAATTAATGGAGATTGAGTTATGATTTCCCTTACAAAGATAAAATAAATGATGTAAGAATTTATCAATAGGTTGATTATGTGTAGAAATAGTATATCCACACAAAGGGAAGTGTAAATTATAAAAATAAACTAGTGATTCCATGCATAATAATTTCATATTATAATCAACAATATATGCATAAAACCCATTAAGTGGATATTTAGTTTAGAAATTCCCTTACAGAGATATTTTTTTAATAAAATGAATCAATTATATTTATTCTATATTAATATTCATAAATAAATTATAAATACAGGATGTTATATCAAATGTTATATCCCTTATAAACATTTAATGGCATAATAAAGATATAGATGATCAACCCAAATAGTGAAAATTGTGTTAATAAGTTCTCTTACCTCGAGTTTGGCATGTATCAATCATTCTTTGTATTCCTAAATAATAAAATTAGGTAAATTTATAATTTATTCATAACATTTTTCAAGTATATTATTCATTTTATATTACATATCATTATGTTATAAATATTGCATAGATATTTATGTTCATATCGGTCTGTTTTTCGATATTCGGTACTTGAGTTGAAAATGAACTTGTTTGATTTAAATTGTCCATGTCTTCAAAATTACATTATCTACATAATATTATTTATTATTTCAATATCATATATGTACAGTAAATTTGGATTTATAATATTTTATAACATTTGATGATAAGAAATTAAATACACCATTCATGGAGACAGTAGGCCATACATACGCATTAAGGCTACATTCATTTATTTTTCATTTTAAAAGAAGGAAAACTAAATGATAAATACCCAACGTGCCTGTATCCGAATGGTAAGGGATCTTGCTGGGAATCCAAGAGACCCAGGTTCAAAACCAGGTGGAGGTGAATTTATAGGGTACGGTAGTAGTAATGTAGCAGGTACTATTTAGAACTATAGCATTCAAAACTATTCATCTGATTTGGGCCTTCGTGCCACCGTTTTTGGCCTTCAAGTCTCAAGGGCCTTCGGGCCATCAAAGGACTTTGTGCCATAGGGCATTCGGGTCACAGAGACCATGTAGTAGCCCAGTTCACACAAAGCATGCCCCAGAATCGGATCATAGCAACAAAAGCAGTCCCTCAAAGCAGAGCAAACCAAATTGAAAGAATGAGAGGGTATGGAAACTAGCATCGGGACCAGGCATAATGCAGCTTTGTACGGGGCAATGCTAGTCGATCAACAATGTAAGGTGGGGATCTTGGCGATCAATGATACAGAAGTTAGGGAGGGGAAGTTCTTGTAGGTTGGGCCTACGGGTCATGTATTGGTCATGGTATGCCTCTAAGACTTATGGTCATGTATTTCAGGTCATTTTGGGCCTCGTTCCTTGGGCCTAAGGGTCATATACGAGTTTCCCTTCAACCCTTAAAAAGGGATATTATCCAAAATAAAATAAAAAATAAGGCCTTCAGGCCATTCGGGGTAAACTAAATGATACATAGGTATATTATAATTTTAGTATAATATATATGATATATATGTTATATACGTTCATTAACATTATCTTTTATATGTTCCACGTGTGGAATGAACAAGTCAAATCACTTTGAGGGGGTGGTACTCCGCACTTCCTCAAATGATATTATCATATTTACACATTATAAAAAGAAAAAATGTATGATTTAAATAGGAAAAACAGAATAATAGAGACAATATAATACAATAAATATCATTTATAAATAATGTCCATCATAATTTCCACCGTGAGAGGTGGTAGGAGAAAATTGAACAATAATCATTTCGTGAGGCAGTAGTTCGTTGTACACAGAAACTGTATGTTCATATACATTAGATGGAGGTTTGTGTACGTGTAGTTAGAATACTTCTCATAAAAAATCCCATTATATTTATGATACTTGTGTTTCTTTGTAATTAAATAATAAAATGTACATAGGGAGGGAAGAAAGAAAATAAATGAAAGGAACTTGAGAGAAGACGTTACCTCTAAATCGGGTAACTTCATTTGATTTGTCCCAAAATGCTTTCTTAAATTGGATTATGCCCAAGGTATGGATTTTAAGAGGAAATTAGGGATTTTTATAGCTTTTTTAAGAATAATTTTAAGGATCCTAGGGGTTTTAGAGGTGTTAGTAAGTGGGTAGAGGGGTGACCTTTTATAAGAGGAAGGAGGGTCACTTTAGGAAGGTCTTCAAATATTATTTTATGATACGTTCAATTTTGATTAAAAAAGGACCAAAACTAATTTAATTAAAACATGTGATGATTTTGGTTCGAATAACCATCATAAATTAATATTTTTACATGTTTTGAATATTTTTTATCCTTATCTTTTTGGTTTAACCATTATTTTACGATTTTTAATATTATTGTAATATCATGTTATTGTAATTATCATATCATTTCAAAAAACCCAAAAAATTCATTTATGACATATTTAGACATATCATAAACATTTTTCTAAATCATATATTTCTAGAAATTTAATGTAATTTAATAAACTATTTTATATTTTAAGTTATGAAATATATCTATTTTGGACACAATCTGTACTTGACAATTTTAGAAATTCGTAATAACTTGATTCCTTCAAAAAAATAGAATAAATCCAAAAATTACATATTAACATAGATAATTCTTGGATAATATTAGTTATATCAAATAATATATATTTTAATATGTATAATATTATTTACTTGAATCCTTTATTAATGAAAAAATCATTAAAACATCATTGTGTTATAATTAATTATATTTATTTAATGTACAAAAATTATAAATAAAATATAATGATGTATAAAATATATTTGTATTTCTAATTACATTTTATAATCAAATGTATCTGTTATATAACCATACATTAAAATTGTTTTAGAAAAAGATACATGTTTATGTTTTATTTCTGTGTACTTTAAATTAATTCTTATAACATGTCAATATCACACCCAAGTAGCTCAATGGGGTCCCAAAATCGACCCAAGCATTTCCATGGTCATAAATATCTCATAACATTGGATTAAGGCATTTGTTAGGGTAGTTTAATATTATTATAATATTATTTATTACCCTTATTTTATAGATCAACCCTTTAACAATGGTAAATAAAATAATTAAGAAAGTTACTTTTCATATTGTCAAAAAAATAAAAGGTATCTATTTACACAATTGGGATATTTTGATTCCAAATATGGAATCTATTTTCTCAAATTCAGAACCTATAATTGGAAGAAATTAATTTATAGTTAATTCCTATTGTCAAAACCTGAAACTGGGTTTTTAAGAAATAAAAACTATTAAAAGAATGATTTTTGTTTATTTCCAATTTCTATGTAAAACTACTTCTAATGACAAAAAATTGAATTAAATGATAAAAATATAATATATTTAAACTTTAAAACCATTATATACAATTATTTATCTATATAAATTATATCAATGTAAAAAGTAGTTTTCAATTAAAATTTTGTGTATTTTTACTATTCATCAAAACATGATAGTTATTTGAAAAATAGACAAAATTCATATAAAGAAAATTTTTATTTCCCTATTATAATGAAGAAGTTTATTTTTTCAGATTAAACATATAATGGTTTCAAAAAAAACTGAAATAGTGTTCTCCATCTAAAGGCGGTAAAACAACATTTTTAGAAGAATACTTCTTGTATCCAAAAAATTGAATTTGTTCATATATCATATCTAGAAAATATATAAGATATATTTAACAATAATTAATATATAACATATACTTTCCATTAATTAAAAATTTATAAAGAGGGATATGATTTCATAAACACAATTATTCTCTTTCCAAATAAATTTTCATATAAACACATACCTTATATTCAATTGGTTTTTATTTGCATTTAAAAAAAATTAATTACCAATGAATCATTATTTAAGAATTTTTAAACAATATTTTCATAATTCCGTTGATACTATTCATTTCCACCATTCTAATGGCTATGTTATAATGGTAAAATTTAAATAATAATATTTAGTTATTCATTTGAGCTCGATGTAGTGTATCTTGTATGATATTGAACATAATGTTTCATTCGTAAAACTTAGGATGTCACATCATTCCCCCCCTTTTAGAAATTTCTTCCTCATAATATTAAAAATTGTATCGGTAACTTCATTAAAAATACCACATTATAAAAAGGGATAATAAAACTACCACTTTAAAAGAAAGAAAGAGAAGTATAAAAGTCACCTGAGATAACACATACTAGGGTTCCAAGTAAGAAAACATGGATATGGAAGAAAAATTAAGGGCCATGTTCTGATGGAGGGTTACAGAAAACATGATGAGGATAATTTTAAAAATTATGAAACCATAAATTTGTGATGGGTTAAATTGTCATTGATTTCCCAATAAGAAAAGTAAATGGAGAACTTTTTTCTTTTAACGTACTTTTCATAAAGTTGAAGAATTGTTTTACTACATAGAATAAGAGCATAAGGAGGCATACTTTCCAAGCAAGTAGAGTTTGATTATTTATTTAATATCTACCAAAAACTCATTATTTCTCCAAATAATGAGTATTCAAGATGACTTGGTTACACCTAAAGTGAAAGAAATATCTTATAAAGAATATCATAATCCAAAAATAAAGAACTATGTATTTCTTCTATCTCTATAAATTAACCCAAAACCAAAACTGTTAGTATAAGATCATTTAATCCCCAAAAATAATAATCCTTTATAAAAATAAATACTACTCTTATGCTCCAAAATTCAACAAATAATACCCAATGTTCAAAATTGATTATTCAATAAACAATTGTTCTTAAATTTCATCAAAATAATCCAAACTAAGATTTAATCCAAATTTCAGAAGAATTTGATCACATAGTCATCCACAAAAAATCATAACATTTTTCTCCAAATAACATCAACTACTCTTAATGTCTCATACATAATAATAATTAATATAATAATATATTTTCCATGAAATGTTAATCATTTATTTAAATAACCCAAATCATCATATGTCTACAATAAAAACATAGATTCATTAAAAATAAAATTTAATCTTTACTAGTCAAATGGAATCCCATATTATTCTATTTTCCTAAGGCATATTGTGTTCCCAAAAGAGTAAACGTCTTCCAAAATAACATTTATCACTTAAACACTAAATAATTTTACAATTATAATAATATTAATTTGATTAAAAATATAATCCCAATATAATAATATTCATGATCCAAAAAATCATTTAATAATAAATAATAATTCATGTTATCTAGGCACTTCACGTAGTCTTGTGGTAAATGATAAATCCCAGTCACACATTGGTTAGGGGTTCGATTTATACAACTGTGTCCGATGAAATGGGTTGTCACACATTCAATGTGTTGTCCATTTTCAAAAACTAAATAATTTTTTAACATTATGAAAAATGAGATAAAATCCTCAAAAATAACTGTAACATATTTCAACATCAATGGTTATCTCATACCTCTCATTTTGCATCCGAAAAATTAATAACCCATAATTTCTTCAAATGTGAATGTCTCCAAAAATAACATTTATCACCTCAAATTTTCAAAATATAATTCTCAAAAGTGGTTTCTAAGACATTAAACTTATGATAATAAATCAAATTACAAATCATTATGGTATCCCTAACTCCTTACAAAACATCCTAATCTCCAAATTTTTCTAAACCTTTCCCCTAATACCAAATTGTAGGCCTCGACCTTAATCCTTAAATAATTCTGAGATTTGATTAATAATTTACTTAATTTCACATTGAATATATTTTTATATTTAGACTTTTATATAATTATGTCATTTCTATTACATTTCATCAAAAAATTTACAAAGTAGACACATTTACTCTCTCCATTTTTTTCTTAATAATAAAACTCCCTAAATAAAACAAGAATTATTTTGTTGTCAAAAATCTTCATGAATAATTTATTTCTCTTATCTTTCCTTATAACCTGTAAAAAAACATTTCAAAAACATGGGATTAGCATAAAAATCTCAGTAAAGAATAAAACCATTAGACCATGAATATTTAAAACCCATTAAAACATTTTCACAAAATAATATCTTTCACCCATAAAACATATACTACATACCATACATCAATTAATCATAATATTCTTACAAAACATCATTTAAATCATAAAACAAAACACTTAACCTGTGGAATCTGTATCATACATACATTGTTCATTTTATAGATACATAAGGAGTAACCTTAATGGTTATGTTTGGAATACCAATCACAATAGATTCTCTAAATCTCCTAAGAGAACCCCTAATGTTTACCTCCATCATGTTCCCCAATGCATTGGAGAGATATATCAGGCTCACCCACCCCATTTTATCATGGAACTACTCGTACATGTAAACATTACCCAAGAACTATAACATAATCATAATACATAGAACAATCATAAAGGAATTATGACATTTCCACTGTGCAATCACAATATATCATTTCAATATATTGAAATAATCAATGGTTTATCAAAACAATTTTAAATATAAAAATATGTAAAAAGGGTATTTGTTTTTTATTTTCATTTAAAAAATGTTAGAGCTTGTTAAGGAATCCAAATAGAATATAATGATTGCGACAGTGAAAAGATCATTGTCATCGGGTACGTTAAAAATAGGCGAAACATTGTTTTTTGGAATTTTATAAAATCCACTTTACGTAAGTGGGAAACCGCATAGTTCTAAAACATCACAATAACCACATTACACATTCAAAATGAAACTTCAAAATTTAAAACCCCTCCATCAACGCCTCGAGCTGTGAGCCATTCATCATACCTCATCCTTGAAGGATGCTACCCTGTTGCCTCGATCGTTGAACCACTGTCACCCTGACCATCAACATCAAACCATATCGTCGGTGAACATCACCGTTGACCGTCGACCAACTGGCCATCATCGCTGCAGTTTCAAAACACTTCATATAGAATATATTCCATTTCAAAACACTTCATAAAGAAAATATTCCATTTTAAAACCATTGAATTAAATTAATTTAAATGGTACAGTTATACATCGTATAAAAGAAGGTTGTGTATAATACAAAATATGCCTCAATGAAACAAGATTGATATGAATCCATTTACAAAGATCGTATCCTTTGATTAAGTATAAATCAAAAACATAATTATGTGTGAAAAATATACATACACCTAATATAATAGGTTATTAAGTTAAAAACAATTAGAGTTCATTCACACATATTCTAGGAAAAAAACCAATGACATGGATATTTAACCCAATGAATGGAGATTGAGTTTAGATTTCCCTTACAAAGACCGTATAAATGATGTAAGAAATTATCAATGGGGTGATTATGTGTTGAAATAGTATATCCACACAAAGGGAAGTGTAAATTAAAAAAATAAATAAATAAATAGTATTTCCACACATAATATTTATGTAATATAATCAATGAAGTTTGCGTAAAACCCAATGAGTTGAAATTGAGTTTAGTTATTCCCTTACATAGATGATTTCGTTAATAAAATATATTGATTATGTTTAATCACTACATATACAGATAAAGTATTTATAAATAAATTATAGTATATCAAAAATCATTTCTCATATAATCATATCATAACATAATCAATAAGTAGATGATCAACCTAAAGAATGGAAATTGGGTTATGATGTTCCCTTACTGAGAGTCTGACATGTCTCGATAGTTCTTTATTTTCCTGAAGAATAAACATGGGTAAATTTATCCTTTCATGAGAATAGTTTTAAAGTTTATTATTAATTATATATTACTTATCATCATGTTATAAAAATGATATAATTATTTATGTTCATGTAGGTCAGTTTGTCTATATTCGATACTTGAGTCTAAAATGAACTTGTTTAGTGTAAATTGTCCATGTGGTAAAAATTCCATCATCTCTAAAATATTATTATTGATTTAAATATCATATATATATTATATATGTATTTATAAAAGTCTATAACATTTTGATATAATAAATGAAATGCACCGTTCATGGATACGGTAGGTCATGCGTGCGCATGAACAATACTTTCATTTCATTGTCATCTTAAAAGAATGAAAAGTAAATTATACATAGGTATGTTATAATTGTAGAATAATATTTATGTTATATATGTTATTTAATTTCATTAACACCATCCTTTATATGTTCTACGTATGGCATGAACGAGTCATATCACTTTGAGGGGGCAGTACTCCACACTTCCTCAAATAAAAATATGGTATTTACAAATTATAGAAATCATAATGGTTTTCTATAAATAAGAAAATGATCATTGAGAAAATATAAATATAATATATATCATTTATAAATACATTTCCATAAAAATGGTACCACAATAGTTGGTATGAAAAAATTTAACAATCGTCATTTCGTGAGGTAGTAGTTCACCATACACCGAAACATTATGTTCGTATCCATTTTATTGAGATGTGTATAAGTGTATTTATAATACTTCTCCTAAAATCATCATAGTATATTTTTTGCACTATTTTCTAGTGTAATAAAAGAATAATAATATCATAGGGAGTGGAGAAGGAAAATAAAGGAAAGGAACCTGAGAGAAGATGTTACCTCTAAATTTGGTAACTTATTTTGATTTCAGCCAAAAGGATTTATTGAATTTCATTATTCACAAGGTAAGTCTTATAATAGTAATAATGGAATTTTTTGAGCTTATTTGAGAATAATTTTAATGATAAAAGGGGTTTTAGAGGTGTTAGTAAGTGGGTAGAGGGGGAGGACTTTTATAAGATGGATGAGGGGAACTTTATGAAGTTCTTGAAATATTATTTTATTTTAAATTAATGTTCGATTAAAAAAGGTCCAAAAAACATTTAATTCTATGATAATATGTTTTTGGTTTAAATACCAATAATAAAATATTTTTTATATATGTTTTTAATATTTTTATATCCTTATATTTTTTGTTAAACACTTATTTTACATTTTTTAATCTTATATTGATATAATGTTTTTTACACATTATGGATTAATTTAATTACCTTATTATGTAAAAAAAACTAAAAAAAGGAGACATTAATGATATATTTGGACTTATCATATCTATTTAGAAGAATCTTGTATTTTTAGTCATTTAATATCTTTTTAAAAACTATTTTTTAGGTTATGAGTTATGTCAATTTTGGACACTATTCATACATGACTTTTTAAAAAGTTCATAAAAACTTAATTACTTCTAAAAAACATTGAATAAATACTAACATGTCATATTAACCTATAGAATTCTCTTATGATATTAATTATGTCAAATATTATTTATTTTAATAATTATAATATCATTTATTTGGATGCTTTATTATTGAGGGAATCACAACATCATCATTGTTCCAAAATTAAATTTAATTATATAATGTATAAAAATTATAAATAAAATATCATGATTTAGGAAATATTTTTATATTTATAATTAATATTTATTGTCAAAGGTATCAGTTATATTAACCTATATTAAAATTATTTTAGTAAAAGATACATGTTTACGTTATATTTCTCCTTACCTTAAATTAATTTTCATAACATATCATTCTCACACCCAAGTGGCTCCATTGGGTCCCAAAATTGACCCAAAGATGACTATGGTTGGAAAAAGCTCATCATATAGGATTAAGATAGGTGTTTCAGTAGTTTAGTATTGTTATAATATTACTTTTTACCCTTATTCACCATATTTACCCTTTAACCATGGTAAATGAAATAATTATTGAAGTTACTATTCATAATGTCCAAAAAAATTATGTTACATATTTACACAATTTAGTCCTTAATATTCAAAATAAAGACTCAGTTTTTCAAAATTCAGAACATATAATTGGAATAAATTAATTAAAAATTAATCCTCATTGTCAAAACTAGAAAGCGAGTTTTTTAAGAAATCAAAACTACCAAAAGATTGACATGTGTTTATGTCCAATTTCAATGTTAAATTTCATATAATTAACAAAAATTGATTAAATGATAAAAATATAATTAATTCATATTATAAAAAAATTAAATAATATTATTTAACCATATAAACTATTTCAATATAAATTGTTGTTTTGAATTAATATTTATCATATTTTAACTATTCATCAAAACATGATAGTTATCAAAAAAATATCAAACATTCATCCAAAATAAATTTTTATGTCCCACACCAAAAAAATAATTTTTTTTAAACACAAAATATAAAGGTGTCTAAAAATAAATGTAAAAAAGGGATCACCATCAAATTTTGGTAAAACTGTATTTTGCAAAATACGACTTTTATCCTAATAATTGAATTTATTATTATATCATATCTAGAAAAGATAAAAGATGAATTTAAAAAAATTAAATTTAATAAATAATATATATTTTCCATTAAATAAAAATCCATAATGAGTGATATGATTTTATAAACACAATTATTCATTTTTCAAATAGGTTTTCATAAAAACACGGCCTTTATATTCAACTGGTTTTTATTTACTTATCTAAAAAATTTGGTAACCCATGAATCATTATTTAAACATCTGTAAACCATATCTTCATAATTTATTTGATACAATTTATTCCTTCCATTCCAATGGCTAGGTTATAATGGTAATAATTAAAAAATTATGTTTAGTTGTTTGTTTAAGCTCGATGTAGCGTATCATGTATGAACACATTGTTTCATTTGTAAAACATGGGATGTTAAAGGTTTGGTATATTTCCATGTTTTTCATTATAATTTTCTAAAATTAAAAGATGTATTCCATTTCCATGAAATATAATTTTAACAAGCCTATGTCCAATTTTTAATGTATTATTCACTTTTATGTATTGATCATATATTATATGACTTTCGATATTTATTCATCTGGGTCCTAAAATTTAAACTTCCTTGATGATCAATATAATATATTATATCAGTGATACATGTTTTATTTTTAATATAAAAATAATTTTTATAATTTATTATGCTATTTTTATCTCCCACATGTTTTCCTTAATTTTATGACATGATTGTCCCTAACTAATTATCTGAGATCACTCATTTCATACAATTATAATCTCTAGGTAATGAAGATGATTAGAAAATGTGATATATCTAGAAAAATGGTATTGAGGATGATGATTATGGAGATTTTTTTACAAGTGTAATAAAATATGATGTTTATGTAGATAATTTACAATAAAATAACACATTAATTCATTGAGTTATGAGACTATTTGTGAGATGTAATATATGGATATTGTTATCAAAATATTATTTGGGTTATGTTTAGCTTTGGTCAGCATAGATTGTTTTAGGGGATGGATTCATTATATTTGAAGGAAATTTATAACCATATTGAAAACCATAGATGTGAATTTATATATAGGATTATATCCTTAAATTTTGGTAAATCAATGAGTAGATGGTTTTCTCTAGATATATACCTTTGTATGGTAACTAGAAATTGTTTTAAGTTTAATAAAAAATGAATCCATGGATAATAAACCAAAAAATATGTGTATTTAATTAACTCAATAATTACCTTCTTCATTAAAGATTAATAACTACACACCTAATTTTTTACTCCCATTTGATTTACTTTTGTGTATCATATTCACTATATGAACAAAAACATTGAATTGATAATTATATTGAGTGTTTAAATTGAAAAATGTATTTTATCCTAATATTCAATAACTTAGGTAAAAATATGATATATATATATATTAAAATAATTTAACTATAGAAGGGAGATGAAATATAAAGGATTAAGACATTCTTATTTTTACCATCTTTTATGATTATGGTATATCCACCATTTTGTTAATTTTGTGTCTCCCATATAAACAAATTGTGTATTAGTAGTGATTGGAACAAGAAGGATCCTTAGGTGTGAGTAATAATTATAATATTACCCAAATTAACAACTAATCCTAATGTTAAAAAAAATTATAATCCTTTTGATTATTCTAACCATACATCATGAAATATTATTAGCAATTTGAATATATCCAATGTTCCCACACACAAAAGAGGAGAATTATAGAGTCTCATGAATGTCTAAGTGAAAATGATAAGTAAGAGAAAAAGATAAATTTCTAAAATGTAATAAATGAGGAAATAAAAAACTCAAGAATTGAAAAAATTATGAATGGAAGATGATTTACTTGCAGTAAAAAACCATCATTCCTCAAACTGTTAATGGAAAATTATGAGTTATGTTATCATGTTGAAATATGTTTTCACTCATTCATGGAATCTACTAAAAAAATAACTTATGCTCAATTAATTTAGGAGTAATTTTAATTCATTTAACTTATAGATGGATTCTTTTATAAGGATGGAATACAAATCCCAATATACCAAAGGTTCATGGAAGAACTCATTCAATGAAAATCGATGTATAAGATATAATAAATTATCTTTTATATAAAATACACCCTAAATTAGTGTATTTTTTCGTTATATATACCTTATATTATATGGGATGATTTAAAAGACCTTAATTTAAAAAACCATTCTGTTTTTTATTTTATGAAAAAACATTAACTAGTATGGTTTTTTTTTTAATATTAAACTTTTTGAAAATCAAAATATCCACATCTGAAATATTAAACTCAATTTCTTAAATAAAATAGATATTTTTAAATTCACTGCACCTTAATTTATAGATTTGGTAAGAACACATTCTAAATATATTTTTACTATCTATTAGTGTAAGGAAAACTATTAATTAACTTATAATAAAAAAGAATCCTTTACCTGGGAAATAATACCTTATTATGAGAATTATTTCCCAAAAATATTTAAGGAAATACAATTTTTAATAGTATTTCCTAAAATATTGAGCATCAAATATTAGTAAAGATAATATACTAGTATATGTGAGTCTTTTATAAATCTTTAATAATTTCTATAAGTTAATGATAAAAAAAATATTGGGGACAATGTTTATTTTAGTTGGTTGAATGTAACAACACAATATTTTGGTTCCTTTAAAATATATACTACATTATATAAAATGTGTCACATGCTTAAACAAATTTAATAACATGACATCATATTAATAATTCTTTAATAATAAATATATAATGAAAAAAAAGATATTTAACCATTAATAGTTGATACCGGTAAAAGTTAATTAATTTATATGAGTTTAAAATAAAAAATATTATTTTCAGTAAAATCATTTTAATTTAAAAACGTGATTTATTTAATATTGATATGTTTATATAAATGAAAATTTTAAATTTTAAATTAAAATTATATATTTTAATTCATTGTCACAAAATTATTTTTTCATGTATATTATAGATTTTTCTAAAAAATTGTATTTTTGGTAAATAGTACAAAATTATGATTTTGATATAATCATAAATTTTATACAACTTAGATATTTTTAAAAAAACTAGTATAAAATATATACTTATAGAAAAAATATATATAATGTAAATTTTATATTTTTTATTTATAAGCATCATGTATATAAGTATATAAAAGAAATGAAAATTTTATTGAAACTATTTTTCTTATAATTCATTAATTATGATTATGCACGGTTATATTAAGTTTCAAATTTAATTTAAATTCACATAAACATTAGTTCCACAAATATATTCTTATAAAAAATTATAATCATTAAAATTCTTAATTTGATTCATATATATAGATACTTTATTCTCAATAAAAACAATTTTCTACTAAAAGGAGTATTATGAGTTATATGTGATGTCGTTAAGTTTAATTTACCAACACATAGAAAGATAATCAGATAAAAAATAGTATATATAAGATAAAAATATTAATATTATTTAATATGGATAATTTCATTTTTTAATAAAATTTAGATAGTTTTTATTAATTTTAATTAAAAGGATAATTGTGGAACAATTATTTAAAAATTAATGATTTATTAATATCATGTAATTAATATCGATTTAATTAAATATAAATACATTAAATAATTAATATAATATGAAATATAAACACATAAATAAATATATTCAGTCTCATTTAATGGGTAAAAAATAATTAATATGATTATAAATCTATATTGGAAAAAAAATAATTTATTCAAGTGGAATCATTGTAGATATGTTATTTTTATTAATTTAAAAGAAAAAATATTAATATTTTCTAATTTATTTTGATATAATAAACAACCGATTTTTTTAACCGCACTATAATTGGGTTATATTTTTTAATATGTTTAATAGAACTTATAATCACATAGTTAAATACTAATTAACTAATTTAAATGGAATGGAGTAAAATATAAGAATATAATGCTATAATCCCAATAAATTTTTTTAAAACATGCTCAAAAACAATTTTTGTAACATTCATCAAGCCAAAAATACCCACAAAATTTATTATTCTGAATATTTCAAACTATTTACCTTGGAATTGTTTCATTACATTATTAAAATATAAAGGATGTTTCTAAGAGTTCATTTTCCTATCTTATAAAATGGGATAACTTACAACCTTTATAGAAAACACATCCCATTCGAAATTTAATTTAAACTATATCAAAATAACCTTTCATATGTGTTCCTCGTAATTTATAAATCAAATTATTACCTAATTGTATCAATTTTTTCCATTTTACAGATAGGTGAATTTTTCAATGTAACTATTATCTCCATCATATATTTATCTTCTCAATGTTACTCTTCAAAATAACTTTTCACATTAACAATATTATTTCTTTATCATAATTTTTATACCTATATGGATTTATATTAATAAAAAAACATTTATTTATTGATTTCTATCCACTTATATGAAAAAAATATAACCATCTGTCTCTATAGACTATAACCCCTAAGAAAAAATGTTGTTTCATGTTTTTATATTTTTAATTCAGTCAAAAAAATGATCAAAAACATATAAAAATAATTATAAACTAAATATAATACTGTAATTATTATTTTATAATGATATTATATCAAAAAAACCCTCTATAACCTTACTCTCTCATCAAGTTAATGTATGTTAAACATTGGGTCAGTTTAACTGCACACATGAACAATTCTATAAAATAATATTATGGATGAATGTGGGAAGATGATAAATAAAATGATAAAAAACTAATAATAATTTCATGGTTTTTATTTTTTTTAATTTTTAACTTAATAATTAATCTTATTATAATAGTATCATTTTGTGTCCCCAAAATCAATGAAGTATTAAAATATTCATTCCATTTTTTTATAGATTAAATATAACACAGGTGTAATGATATAGGAGAATTATAAATTATAATATGTTATATATTATTGTTTCATAAATGATATATTAATTATGAACCAGGTGTTAGAAAATGGGTAATAGTATCAACATTATAAAACATGTGTGAAAGGTTAATGTTATTAACACCTAATGAATGAAATAGTATTTAACAATCCTATTTACCAATAATAAGAAATTATGAGTGATAAATAAATGATAGTAAGTATGAATAATTTTATGCAATATATTATTAATTTATCATTTTTTATTATATGAGGTTAGTGTATTTTAAGTTCTATTCCATGATATCCCTCTCTTTTTTTCACAATTATAATAATACCATTACTATATGTTTTTATTTGTCACAAATATAACTCATAGTAGAAATTGATACATTTTACGACATGTTACTTTTATCAGTGATCAAAATTTAATTGGAATGAAAATGTTGTTCCGACATATCCCTTGTACTTTAGCTTTTCATGATATAAAGTTCAATTCATATATTACTTATGTTTAATTCATAATTATGTTCATAAAGTTTTAAATATTTATTTAATACTTTATACATAGACTAGTCATTAAATTTGAAATACTAGACATTTTAGATGAAATTTTCCTATGTCGTGAAATTTTTCCCATTGTGTAATTTGGGTATATTGATCAACTACATAGTTCAATCAGATATATAATGGATTTTCCTATATATAAAAAATATGTTAGGGAAATGAAAACATAAAAATTGTTAACATTGTTGAATCATCTATATGATAATTCATCTAAATTGTTAAAACAATGATATTAATCGGTTTTATAGTGTAATTAGTTATGTGATTTGGATATGTTATGAAATTGGATATATGGTTCCCATTAGTTACATATTTCAATTATGATATGTCAAAATTTGTCTATCTGATAAAGATGGCTATGTGAAGAAAATTATCCATTTGATGAATATCTATGTAGATAAATTTGGATATATGAAATCAAATATATAGAATTTTTTAATGCGTTGATCTATAATGAATTATATCATTCTCCAACACTGTTTTTATTACCACTAGAGAACATTCAAAGAGGTTTGATGGTATCATGCATTCATTAAATTAAGTTTACCCACTTTATAGTAAACAAATAATTATAATAAGAATAATTATCCTAGAAATAAAAAAAATACAAGGATAATTTAAGTGATGTTAATTTTTCTGTGGTGTTTCCTTCAAAAAGACATACTGAATTTAAAATTTCATCCCCATATTTAATTGATTTTTTTCCTTACAATTAAAAGATAAATTTTTTGAGTTTATTTTTTAGGGAACACAAATGTGTGAACAAGATATATACTAATATGAATATATTCACTAAATTGATCATAAATGAACTGTCTCTTGAGGATTTCGTTTTCATATTTTATTTTCTCAAAATATAGATGAATCTTCAAGATCAAATACATTAAATTATATATAAAAAATTCTATCATTACATAAGACACTCCATGAGATTATATTCATTCTTATAATATCTCCAAGAGATCCATTCGTTTTTATCATTTGTATTTTAAAACATTGAGACAATTCAATAAACACTCTATTTATTATTCATTTCATTTAAAAAGATCCTGGTAAAAGAACCTTGAAATCTATTGTTCATAAATAAATTATTCAGTTCGATTAAAATTTCTTTATAATAGTTTAACAAATTTATATTTGTTACACTTAATCGTGAAATTCCATAAAAAGGTATTATATGTCTAAAATAAAAGGAAAGTTCTTATTAAAACAACCAATCATATGGGGATTAGTATTTCTTGAGTGGACTAAGTGATTTTTATTTCCCAAACACAATAAATATCTATGTTTAATTCATTTCATTATACTATTATTTTAAAAAAATTATGTTAATGAAAATATTAAAAGATAATCATATCATAAAGATGATGGTTTTCTATGAGATAGAAATTTCAATGAAAAAAATTAACCCTCTCCCTTGAGACTTAGAGAAATCCTTTCAGGGAAGGAATTAGTATTGTAACTCAAGAAATTTTAGTTCTCTCTATTCAATGGTTTATGTATAATGATATTATCAATATGACTGTTCTGACTAAAAATAGTTAAGAAATATATGTAGTAAGATATAATTATTTTAATTGTCATTGTTATGGTTACTATAAATAATGGAAGATAATTCATTTAAAGAACATTGATCTAAATGGTTTTTAGCCACAAATCTTTATATAATTCCTACAACAAAACTAGAAATAGGGTATGATGACACTAAATAATGTTATAATCTTGATTATAATGATTTTAATTCTATAATCTATGTACTGAATCTAGATGATTTCATATGATTTTCACAATGAAAAATGGATTATAAAATGAGGACTAATGAATCTGTTTTTATGAGGGTATAAATATGTGTGAGCTCTCATATATAATACTACTCATCTATAGTTTCATACATTCACATAGATGGAATGTGAATGAATAAACCAACTTATCATAAGGATTTGTAAGGTGGTAATTAATTATTCAACATAAGAAACACCAATTATGTAATGTATTGGAATTTCGATGTATGTTTTTTTTAAATTATATGGAATTATTTTGATACTACATTATCTACCGACACGTGATTATGAGGTCAGGTGAGCTCAGAATAATATTTTGAACTTTTTTAAGGTACATTCACTAATCTTTTGAGCTAGTTCTTAAATCATTTGAAATAGTTATCAGATCGAAAAATATGAGGGCACCAAAGAACATAGAATGTCGGGATTTACTTATAAATGAATTAAATTCATCCGGAATGATCTGAACAAAAATGTTAATATTCAGACCATTCAAAAAAATAACTTTAAATGAGGTATTTTATTTCTTTTCTCGTTGTCGAGTGGAGGACGGTGATGCTGTAGTGTGACAATGAGGTGCATTAATGGGACTTATTAATGAGTAGTTAACATGCAGCATAACAACACTATAATGACGTGTAACAGAGATGCTATTTGATAAAAAAATAGCATAATGATGCTATGTCGCATCGTAACAAAAGCGTTGGGACATATTTTATTTTTAATAGTTTATGTGTTGATGGAATGAGGATTAATCTATGATGATTCCTTAAAGAACCTCTGGCAGATTTCGTCCCCAATGAAGAACGACGAATGATATTTGTATTTCACTGACTTCGATGCAGTTTGAATAATGACAAACTCCATCAACCTCTTGTACCCTAAGGGAGAAATGTTGTGAAAAAAAACGTCAATGGGGTAGGGGATTGTTTTATTTGGATGTCCTTCCGCATTTTTATTCTAAATGTAAAACATGGATTAACCCATGAAAAAATCAATCCATCAATCATGCTTTATTATGGGAGGCTGTCGTTCATGGGTTTTCTATTTGTCATAAATTTTATTGTTGATGGAATTGTAATCCCTGAACCTTCCCTTGTTTTAAACATCTTACGCGGAAGGCTCGGGTTGACACGAACAAGGCATGAGCCCCTCAACTTGTGTGATCATCATGATTTAATTCTCAGTGGATGAAAAGGTGGAATCGAGGCCATCACATGGGAAGGTTACATCCCATGGAGTCTGTAGGCACATGCGACACAGACAACAGACCAAGGGAGTGCGTCCAGTGGTCTGCTGAAGACCTTGCTGGTGTGCCGGTGGCAGAGGTGGCACTAGAGGGAAGTTCAGCATGGTGGTGTGACGTGGAGACCCAAACAGTCGTGTCAATGATTTTCCCATGCAGAGGATGTTGTGGCCTTTGGCAACAGTGAAGTTTCAGGGGGCCGCTGGCCTCCGACCGGATGGTAGGGGGCGAGCCAACACGGTGCCACACCATGTATCACACCGAGGAACTGCAGCAAATCGACCATGGCTAGGGAATGGCCACGCATATGGCATAATGATTAGGAGGTGTTGTACACAGCTCCCAGCCGCATCCTGGCCATAACGGGCAGGATGGGACCAAACACCGCACTGGCGGGCTGGATGAGACCAGGTTGTCGAGCGACCTGACAGGCTGAACCCTGAATGAAACTGGGCCATGTCCAGCGAGGCTCATTTGGTCTGTCCCATGGGCCAAGCCATACTACAATAACCCAGACCTAAACCAGGCTAGGTCATGTTAGTATAATTAAACTCATGTATGTGGGACCCTCGTACTAGGTTAGTCGGGTCGGTCCGACCAGGTCGGACCAGGCCCAAATGCAATTGGTCCTGATTTACTAAAATGTTAATATCTTACTGACTGATCATTTATTTGACGCCCCATATACTCTGTAGGATCCCTTACGATGAAACAATCCTTTGGGTTATTATATACAGGACTTCTTGGCAATTTAGGTATGACTGATGGTTCAAGCAGTAGCTTTGTAGATCCTTAGTGGCCCGAAAGACGAGCAATAGATGTGTGGATCCTTAGTGCCCCAAAATACAAGAAATAGACATGTGGATCCTCAGTATCATGGAGGATGAGAAATAGTTTTGTAGATCCTTAGTGGCCTGGTAGACGAGTAGCAGCTGTCTAGATCCTTAGTGTCCTGACATACTAGTAGTGAATCATCAGGGATGAGTTCCTCAACTGTATGATATGATCATCCCTATAGTCGATGATCGTTCTTCATATGCTTAATATTATACCGAGTGTCAGTTGTGATTTCCTTTTGGATTTTCTTTTTGGTTTCATTTTTTTGTTTCACCATAGTGTACTGGGATCCCCTAGTAAGTACTGTATTACTCACCCCTGCACGAGATTCACCCATTTGTGTGGTGTCTTGTGTAGACGATAGACATTTCAATGGAGGACTTTGTGGCTTTGGAGTAGGAGGGGACCAGTAAGACCAGGTCGACAGGACATACTACCTTGGCTTCCAGTTGCTACACTACTCTTACAATCAGGTGGGGTATTCAGTGGATGTCTCCCTGAGTCCCTTTTAACATTCCTGTTTCCAATTATTTTTGTTGGGTTTGTATTTTGGCCCACTTTTTATCAGTTTTACTTGTACTCAGCACTTATTTTAGAACACTTATTTTCATATATTAGTTTGTGGGATGTGGTTGGGCATATGTGTGTGTACAGGTACTCAGGAAAATGCCTCTCACTTTTAGGTTGACGCCTTCGGTGTTAGTCGCCTACTCGTGGCCTTCAATAGTCATGCTTGTGGTATGTCACGACATTGGCCCCCGGGGATGGGTCAAGACACATTCCTAAACACAATCATGAATTGAAAATCATTAAACATTTAGCTGAAATATTGAGTGAAATCTTGACTACAATTAAGAAATCTACTTCAGTGAAAAAAAATAAAGGATCTAATTGGGACTATTATGATTTATAAGGATGAGTTTGAAGATAATTATTGATATCATATATTAGTTAAAAATGGGAATGCTTAATTAAAGGTATCAACATCAATGGATGATTTGTAAAGTTAATAATAATGAATTGTGTGTTCATCTAATTGAGATAATTCATGTAGATCTTCTTTAGATAGTGAGCATTCTAAAATTTATAAAAAATACTAAATGTTATATAGAAAAATAAATGTTTTTAAGAAACCCTTAATTTTTATTAATAAATACATTGGTAATCCTAAAAAGGTGAAATTATATGAATGAGGAAACTATTTACACATTAGTCTTGATTGACCAAATCTTCATAATAACAAAAATTCTAGGAATATTTACATCATAAAGGATGTCCAGAAGAAGAATTCCAAGATGGATATGAAATCCACATAAATGTATTTAGAGAAATATAGTGATTTTGTATCTTAATAATTAGAATCAAAATAATATATCTATAATTATAAAATGTTTTCTATATAAAATTAAAATGATGTATAGTGTTATTTTTTTTGGAGAATTTATTTGAATTTGAAAATGGAAATTTGAACCATGAGGAATTAAATGAACATTGAACCATTATAGAAGGAAAATATGAATCATTGATTATGAAAAATATAACTCCTAAAATTAACCAATAATGATATTTTAGTGGAATAATGGGACTTAATTAACCAAAAATTATATTTTAAAACCATTTTGGGAAATTATGCGTCATGTTGTGTTGGTTATGGTAACAAGATTTAAAAATTGTAAAATGATGTTCAAGACATTAAATATACTAGATGTGATTTCAAAAAATGATTAAATTACTTGAATCATATTTATCCATAAAATAAATCATATCTTAATAAATATATTGTTATAATCCATGGTTAATAACAAAAATATAATGAAAACTATTTTGGGTCGAGTTCTAAAAAGAAAAACATCTACAAAATTAGTTGTATTCATTATGGTGAGTTATAAAACTATCAAAATAATAGAATATTTATAAACCCAAAATTCATTATATTTATAAATTATTTTCATTTAAATTTTTTCCAAAATTAATTTATTAATATTTTGTATAGAACCAACAGATCTGGTGTCTCATGTCATTAATTTATAACAATACCGGATCAAAGATAATTTTGGTACCAAAAAAGTTCATGTTTAATTTGACTTTATAGATAAAATAGTATTTGAGCATCAATGAAATATTTTAAATGGAAAATGGATTCTCAAGGAATATTAGTTTAAATTTCAATAATTTATACTCCTTATAAAAATGATATAGGTTGTGCTACTTTTGGTTATAACGCTCAAGAAATGAATATGGTCATTTTATTAGTTTGGAATCCCTTCATTGTCACCATAGAAAAAGTCTATTATTCTGATGGATTAAAACAAAATTTGAAAATTATTTCCCAAATGTTTAACAAAATTTACTTTATTTACATTTCTAATCAATCCTATTCTATTTTTAACGATAAAATTATTATGTTTTAGAAACATAGAATAAATGGTGACTATAATCAAGATATTAATTCATTTATTAGAAAAAAAGTGAATTGTATAAATGTTGAAAAAAGTAGTAATATATTTTTTATATAATACTAGAACATTATAAAGTATTATATTTAAAAAATATCCAATACTAATTTAGTAGCATATTTACCTCATCATAAATTGAACAAATTGAATTTGTTTGAAGTTTTCCAAATTAGAATGAACCTAATGGCATATTTTAATAAAAATAAGAGGTTTATACTAATCGACCAAAATAAATAAATCCTACTTATTTTCTTAGGACATCTATAAGTACAATACTAAGATGAAAATAATTTTTCTATGTTCTTTTTTATTCTTTTTCTAGATTTACATTACTGTTATTTTTTTAGAATTAAGAATAATCTAGTTATTTTTTAAAAATTTATTCAAATTGGATAAATAATAGGAATATTCAAAAAAAATTACATAATATGTGATCATGATAGAGAATTTGAGAACAATTAGTTGAATTACTATTGTTCAAAGCATAGTTTCAAATAACCTTTTTCTACAACTAGAAAACTTTAACATAATTGTGTTGTTAAATAAATGAATAATACATAGAATGAAACTACTATAATAATGTTTCTTTTCATATAACATGGATAATTTTTTTTTGTATAAATATATAAGTACAACATGTAAGGACATAAATATATTTACAATTAGACACATTTTAATAAAAACACTATATGAGTTATGGAATAATAGAATGAAAAATGGTGGATACCTTAATGTTTTTACATTCTAATTTCATATTATATATACCTAGGATAATCTTGATAAATTGTATCAAAATGAAAAAAAATAAAACTTCCTTGTCTATTCTATATCTTCTGGGGATTATAGAGTTTTCAAAAAAAGGACAAAGGTTTTTTATGAATAAAATCATGAAAATTTTGAAGAATTTGATCCTTTTAATTAAAAAATAAATATAATTTATAAGGTAAGTTGTTATTTTGAAATATAAAAATATGAAATATCATTGATAGTGTTAGGTCAACTGGGCTAGATACCCTGTGAGGGGGGTGAATCAGGGCATGACAGATTAAAATAATTTCCCCTTCTCATCTAGTATTGCTATTAGAAAACCCCCTCTTCTCTCTCCTTCCCATTTGCAGAGTATGAATAAACATTAAAGAATGCACAGGACACAGTAATTTTTACTTGGATCACACTCACTAGGATATGTACAAAGGGCATAAATCGGTAGTGTATTGATGTACCAATTCAACTATAAGTGCACTGTTGTTAACAATTTCGAAACAGATTCATTGTCCATCCTGGTTTACAACACCTCACAATTTGAGAACTCACTTCTCTCTCAACTGAAGTGAGATCACTACTTTTTCATAAGATCTACTCAATGTTTATGGACTTGTAGGTCTCTTCATTATCTCTAATGAAATCTACATCTTTAACTGTTTATAGATGCTCTGATGACGTCCAACTTTAACCAATAGATGAATCTCTCTTTGCACCGGGTGTACTGGGAATCCCCAAATATTTTGTGCAACCCTTACTTCATCTTGCATGAAACTTTAATTCCATGTGCGCAATATTCCACTTTTGTCATGAAACACCTTTTGTGTATAACATCACACTTTTTCGCAACTCAAATCTTATGTACAACATTCTAATCTTGCGCACAACTCAAAATCTTTCGTGCAAATCCCTCTGTATGAAATTCTTTCGCGGTCTGGTTCTCTGATTTTCTCTATGTGTTGAGCTCTTCCAGTGTGATGGGGTCACCTCTTATTTATAGACCTCACTGACCTATGCACACAAAAACCCTAATGTGTCGTGCAAGATCATGACATGTTGTGCAAAACCCCATTTGATGTTCCCTTAGGTGTGAAAGTCTCTTTCGAGCCAACCTCATCTTTTTCACACTTCTTGAATCTTTCACGCACTTTATTCATTGAACATTTTTCAATGTTTGGACCGAGAATTATGCCTTGCGTGAAACATTACTAAAAGTCGCGCAACGTACTCATCATGTGTGCAAAACATCATTTGACAACTCATTGAGCATGAAAGTTTCTTTTGCACAGACTCATCTTTAACTCCCATTTCCTAATCTTTCATGTACACCATTACATTTCCATTTTTTTATTTTCGTCTCCTGACACCTTCCTTGTGGGAAAGATTACTTTGTGCAACTCCATCTTTCGTGCACGTCATCAAATTTTTAGTGTATATTCAATTCTTTCACACAAATCTTTATATCTTCCATGTGCCATAGTCCTTTTCCATTTTATCCACCTTATAACCTTGAAACATGACTTGCGTGCAGGTTTCCAAACCACCCTATATCTTGTGTAAAACTTCTTATTCCAAAAACATGTTTCTCTATTTTCAAATATTGTGGCCAAAATTTTAGAAAACAATAGAAAACAGTTCCACCTTATATCTATTCTCTTTAAACCACCTCCAGATCATACATTCCTTTGTCATCATTCTTTGTCCACATAGGTTGTTAACAATATCTCTGGAACTTGAAAAATCTCTATGTAATACCCCTTTGTCAAAAATTTATACATCGTGGTTTACTTTGTCAACAAATAAAACATGGATGACCACTTTTTCAATAAACACAATCACTTAAAAAATTCATCAATTATACCTTGAGGTATTTTTTCCCAACAATATCCCATGTTGGTTTTATTTACAAATCTTCTCATAATGATTCACGGAACATTGATACCTCATTAAATATCCTTCCATATGCCAACTCCATTCACCTCTTTTGATTCTAAAAGCATTCAAGGATTCATTTAATGTGTACTCTAAGACCACATGAGCAGTGTTTACCATGAGAAACAAGAGTAAATGAAAAGATCATAAATGAATCATTGCATTTATGACACCAACTGTTGACACCAAACTGATACCAATTATTGATCACTGGATCCATTATCACACCATTCCGACATCACTCTTCTAATTTTATCATGATCCTCAGCTATTGATATATCTACTCTTTGATCTATCACTTCTAGCATCGTTAAATTTTAAAAACACATCCCCTATCTCATAGCTACCCCCTATCTCACTGCACTACCTGTCAGCTTCTCCTCGTGTCTTTGACTAATACATTTTCTCCCTTCCTTAAGTACAGTTTCTTCTCCCCCTTTTTCAATGAACCCAAAAGTCACTCCATTGTGGTCGAAAATATAGGAAAGAACATAGATTAGCACAACAGAGAAAAATAGACCAAACCTCAGGGTGAGGGGGAGGGTTCCACATCCACTTTTGTTCAAGTGTGGGGAGCTAACTGGACTCCCAAATCCACTAAATTCCTCTCAAAAGCTTCTCTGGGTAAGGCCTTTGCCAAAATGGCTGCAACTTGTATTTATGTAGGCTCATACTCCAATATCACAATTCCCTACTCAACCTTCTCCATGATAAAATGATACATTATCTCAATGTTCATTTTCCATGAGTGATGTAAGAGATTTTTTTGAGATTTTGAGCACTTTATTTATCAGACTAGATTATGATCGGAGACTTCACTTCAACACCCATATCATCAACCTGCTACTTTATCCACAATAACTGCCCGAAATCTTGAGTGGCAGAAATATATTCAGCTTCTACGGTTCTCAATGAAATGTAATCTTTCTTCTTTCTTATCCAAGAAACCCACAATCCTTCAAGATAGAAAGCACCTCCTAACGTTGATTTCTTGTCATCCTCTAAACTGGCCTAATCTTCATCAGTATATCCCAGTAATTCTGTTTGATATTTGTCACTATATATCAAAATGAAATCCATCATTCCCTTGATATATAGAAGTATTCTTTTTACTGTAATAAATTGACATTGCTTGGGATTACTCTGATATCTCGCTGCTTGGAAGGTGGAAAAAACAATGTCAGGCCTTGTCACAGTCATGTATAGAAAAAATCCAATGATTTTCTGATCTTCTGTGATGTTAACTGCCTTGCCATCTTCATCTTTGGACAGTTTCATCCAGGTAGCAACCATAGTCATCATCTCCTTAGAAGTTTTCATTCCAAATATTATGAAAATCTCCTTGGCATATCGTGAATGAGAAATAAATGTTCTATTCCTTCCTTGTGTCACCTATAGACCAAGGGAAAATAGTAGCTCTCCAATCATTAACATTTCGAACTCACTTTTTATGAATTCGGAGAACTGTCTGCACTGAGCTTTATCAGATCCTCCAAATATAATTTCATTTACATAAACTAGGACCATCATCCTTTGATTAATATTGTTGTTCAAATAGAGAATATAAAAAACTCTCCCATGATAGAAATCAAGCTTCTTTAAGTATTGATCAAGCCTTGAGTACCATGATCTTAGTTCTTGTTTCAGCCCATACAACACCTTCTTCAATCTGCAAACCATGTTCTCATCCTCATGAATGAGAAAACCATCTATCTTTTCTATATACACCTCTCCTTCTAGAACCCCATTAAAAAATGCATATTTGACGTCCATCTGGAAAACAATTAACTTCAGTTGCACTACAATGGCTAGAAATAATCAGATTGTCTCTAGTCTCACAACTGGTAAAAATGTCTCATCAACATCAATTCCCTCTATCTGGAAGTGTCCTTTGCATACTAGTGATGCTTTGTTCCAAATCACTATGCCAAATTCATTCATCTTTTTGTGATAGACCCATTTAGTCATGATGACATTCTTATTTGATGGCCTCAAAACAATCTCTCACGTATGATTTTTTATAATTTGATCATGCTCTTTATTCATTTCCTGAATCCAGTTTTCATCTTCTGTTGCATCAGCGAAGCACTTTGCCTCAGCCTAAGATAGGAAAGATGTATGAAATAGTGATTTCATTATCCATGTCTGAACTGGAGATAACTAATCACCAATGATATTCTTCCTGTCAATTTCACCTTGACACTTTGGCTTTTGTGCAGATACAGATTTTACATCCTCGTTCTCATCATCAATATCTTCTTCTGAATCAACATCTTCCACTTATGCTCCCCCTGTATGGATTTCCTCCTCATCACTTTAATAAGGAAATTGTTCACTATACTATTGAATGACCCCCTTATTCTCCACTACAGTGAAATAATTTCCCTCAACTTCTTTTCCCAGCCTTTTGTTAATGCATTTGTATGCTTTGCTTTTTCCTGAGTAGCCAAGGAATATCCCCTCATCTCTTTGTGACTCATATTTCCTATGCTTTTTACTTGTTGATGATAAAGCACTTACTTCCAAATATTTGAAAGTATTTCATGGATGTTTTATTTCCATACCACACCTCATATAGAGTTTTTCCTTCATTCGGACATAACAGAGCCCTCTTAGAAATGTAGACCGATGTCAAAATTGATTCCTTCCAAAAAATTTCTAGTAGGTCTTTTCCTATGAGCATTTTCTCGCGATGTTGTTGATGATCTGATTTCTCCTTTAAACCACTCCATTTTTTGGGAGTTCTCAATGAGGAAACTTGATGCCTTATCCTGTGTTTCATGAGGTAGTCTTTAACCTCACTGTTTGTGAATTACTTACCATTATCAGTACGAAACATCATAAGTTTTTGTCCAATCATCCTTTACCACTCACTCCAGTAATATTTTAAGTATCTGAACACATCGAACTTATGGGAAATAAAAAATATCCATTCCATTCTTCTATATTCATCAATGAAAAGAACATAGTACATGTTTCCATCAATTGATCTTGGTGCGATAAGCCCACAAACATCAGCATGCACCAATTCAAGAACTCTTGTTGACTTATTTTCCATTGCCTTATACAGATTTATAATGAGATTTCATTATTGTCATGTGTCACCCACGTGAGTATGACCACGTGATAAATTAGGGAGGTCTCTTGTTGCATCCCATTTAATCAGATCTTCTATGGATGGTTAGCATAGATGACCAAGTCATTTATGCCACAACATGTTTTCTTCCTCTCTGGACATAAAGCTCATATCTTCTTCTCCACTTATGAGGTAGAGATTACCCTCTGTCCTTTTATCCCATAGGACTACTTCCCCATATTTTCCTTTAATGATACACATATTCTTAGTAAAGCATATAGAATTTCTAGTCACATAGTTGACTGACGCTGTGAAAATTGTGACTGAGGCCTTCTACTACTAAGACATCAGCATGTCTCATCTCTTTTCCCCCAAAAATGCCCTTTATTGAGCCAATAATCTTTAGGCCTTCATCGTTTCCAAACATTACTACTCCTTCTTTTTCATATTTTACACCGGTAACAAGATCCTTATTACCTGTCATGTGATATGTGAAACCACTATCAAGGATCGACACACCAGAGTGATCTGATAATTTAAGGTATATTTCTTCCACCACTGCCTTCTCAACCTTTTTATTCATGGTCCATATTTTTACCTTCACACTCAACATGGATTGATACTTCTGATCTTTCTCAGAGTATGATAGAATAGCTTCTTTTTCCAAAGCTGCAAATATATTTTTTATTTTCAAACCACTTATTGGTTTTGTGATCTTATGCTTGTGAACATTTTGATTCTCCTATGGAACATTTCTTTGTATGGTTGAAGTAAAATACGCATCCATTTCCCCAAACCACCTCACCAAAAATAGTATCCTTCTATATATGTTTTAAAGAACCATTATCTGTTTGGCTGCCACCTCTGTTGTTGTCACCTTCGATATCTATTGGCATTGGACCACACATACTATGAAGGTCTCATCTTTCCACAACAATAACACTTTATATAAGGTGAATTCCTTTGTGTCACTTCTACACTTCTAGTTTCCCCTTGGGATCTCTGAATATTATGATTCTTCTGTGTCTACAAATCAACCTTCTTTCTTGGAATTCGTTCTTGTGGTCTGACTTCAATTTTCACATCTTTTTGTTTTCGGTCAATTCCCCCATCGGCCATAGCATATGAACATAATTTATGCTTACTTTTTTGCTTAACTACTATTCTCCTCATTCAGCATCTCAATTTTTTGAGTGATCTTCTTTCCTGATGTCCCAGTAGGAGTCAAGAGTTTTTCTTGATCCTTAACTTGTTTTCGAAAACCAAAAAATAATCCTTCAAGTTCTTCAATATTCTTGATTTCATCATTCCTTGTGTTATTCAATATATCGATCTCCCTTTTCTATTCTACAATATTTATTTTATAGTCATTAACTAATTCTGAGTCCTCTGGTGTTGATGACTTGATTTTCTCAATTTCTTCAATCATCTCTGAATTCTCTTCTTCCTGCTGCTACATATAGTGTTTGGAATCATGAACAACTTTTTTGGATTTCTTTGTATTGGATCTCAAAACTTCTATCTCATCATGAGTAGCCTCTAGCTCAGCTGGCATATCAACTCTTCCCTCAACTTCTTATTCTTCTTCATCATCAGCTTAGGTTTTATTCTTCTTCTGAGAACTACCAATAACTATCACCATGGAATTTTATCCACGATAACTGTAGTTCTATATCTCTTCAACGTCATTAGCCTCATACTCATCTGAACTATCACATTCTTTTGAAAAAAGGTTCCTTATTTTTTAAAAAATTCTCTTTAATGGTTTCTTGCCTTTCCCATAGGCAGGAGATTCTTGGAAATATTGATTTCATCGACATCATCAAACTCTTGGAACATTTTGGGGAACCATGTTGTAATATGTCCAACCATTCCACATCAAAAACAAGAAAGTGGGAGATTCCCTTTAATCATTCCTTTTCCTCTTTGATGGTATGAGGAGAGGAATGACATCACCTCATATGTATCTTCTTCTTCCTACGAATCTTTAATAGTGAGGTTCTTTATGGACTTGAATGCCACCTATTTGGATTTCCCTTTTTCAACAACATACTTATCATCATTTTACATTTCATATGAAACAAGAGTGTTGTGAAGGATATCTAATGTCAACTCTTTCGAGTCTTTATCTCCCAGAACTGAAATGTTTGGATTGAACCAAGGTGGAATATTCCTCAAGATGCACTTTACAATCTTTATGTCTTCAATAACTTCTCCAAGACCTTGCATGTCTTCTTATACAACATTTACCCAATCAAAGAATGCATCAACAGACTAATTCAGGTTCATTCTCATATCCTCATACTTGTTCCACAACACTTTCAGTTTTGCCTCTCTGACCTTTGTATCTCATTAATATGTATTCAATAGTTTTTCCCACATGGCATGTGAATTTTTGTGTGACATCACCTTTGTATAAATTGCATTGTATATGGATCCCCCTAAGGAATTAATTTCCTTGGAATCATCATCCAATTCTCTACGCTCATCTATTGATAATGAACCACTATTAATATCAGTTGTTCTGTCATACATCATTGTTGTGAACACATCCATTCCCAAAGATAATAAGTATTGTTGCATCTGATTCTTACATAAATGGAAATTCTTCCCGTCGAATATAGGAATCCCTTTGTGATTGGTGACCTCCATTTGAGAGAGAGACACTGATATAAACCTACCTCTAATACCAATTTTTAGGTCTACTAGGCTAGATACCCTGAGAGGGGGGTGAATCAGGGTATGACATATTAAAACAACTGCCCCTTTTGATCTTGTTTTGATGTTAGACAAAACCATCTTCTCTCTACTTCCCATTTGCAGAGTATGAATAAACCTTAAAGCATGCACAAGACATAAAAAATTTTACTTGGTCCACCTACACTAGGCTACATCCAAGGATCATACACCGGTAGTGTACTAATGTGCCAATTCCACTATAAGCGCACTATTGTTTACACGTTTGAAGCGGACTCAATGTCCCTCTTGGTTTACAACCACTCACAATTTGAGAACTCTCTAATCTCTCAACTAAACTGAACAAACAACTTCTTCAGAAGATCCACTCACCATTTATAGACCTGTAGGTCTCGTCATTATCTATAATGAAATATGCATATTTAACTCTTGATATATGTTCTTTTGACGACCAAATTTCACCCAAAGATGAATCTCTATTTGCACTAGGTGTACTGGGCAACCCCAAATCATTCGTACAAACATTACTGTGTCTTGTGTGTGAAATTAATGCCCTGCACGTAAGACTCCACTTATTTTGAAAAACACCCTTTTCACACAACTTCATTCATTCACGCAACTGTAATCTTACGCGCAACTTTCTAATCTTGCATGAAACTCAAAATCTATCACACAGTTCCCTATGAATGAAATTTTTAGGCGATAAGGTGCTTCTATTTTCTCAAAGATTCGAGATCCTCTAGTGGGAGGGGGTCACCTCTTATTTATAGACCTCACTGACCCCTATGCACAAAAACCCTGATGCACTGCACAAGATCTTGATGTGTCACGTAAAGCCCCATTTGACATCACCTTAGTTGAGAAAGTCTCTTTCGTTCCAACCTCATCTTTCGTGCAATTCTTGAATCGTTCACGCTCTTTCTTCCTTTTCCATTTTTCTAATATTGGACAGTGAATAATCCCTTTCGCGATACATTCTTAAAATTCAGGCAACTTCCTCTTCAATCATGCAAAACCCTGTTTGACATTTCCTTGAGCGCACACATTTCTTTCTTGAAAACTCATATTTCGCGCCTATTTCCTAATCTTTCTCACACATCATTCCTTTTAAATTTTTTTATATTATGTTCCCGAAACTTTCCATGCGTGCAATATTCATTCATGCAACTCCATCTTTCATGCACTTATTAATATCTTTCGCGCATATTCAATTTTTTCGCATGCATCTTTAAATATTTCACGCGTCATAGTCCATTACCATTTTCACCTTTTGATCTCGAAACATGCCTTGCATGCAAGTTTCCAAACCACCCTAGATCATACGTGTAACGTCCTTTTCCAAAAACATGTTTATCCATATTCCTATTTTGAGGCCAAAAATTTGGTAAACACTAGAAAATGGAACCACCTTATATCTGTTCATTTTAAACTGCCTCCACACCATCCATTCCTTTTTCATCACTCATTGTCAATATAGGCTGTCATAAATATCTCTATAACTCGAAAAATCTCCATGTAAACCCCCTATATCAACAATTTATACATCATGGTCTACTTTGTGAACAAACACAACAAGAAGGCCCACTTTTTCAATAAACACAATCACCTCAAAAATGCTTCAATGATACCTTGAAGGATTTTTTTACCAAAAGATAGTAATAAGATGAAGATATGGAACATTATTTTCTAAAAACAAATATAGAAAGGATGTATACCAATAAACCAAAATGTGTTCTTCCTAGAAAAATTAGAAACCATATGTAAAAACCTTTATAAGTATTTATATGATGTTTATAGGAATCTATTTTTACTATAAGGAATATAGGAATCCATTTATAATTTTCTTTCTATTTATCTCAATGTGAACCTAATATTGTAGAGGAATCCTTGGTCGATGAGTGTAGTGTTTTAGAAATTCATGAAGTGTTAATCCATATCAAAAGGAACATGTTATAGTAATATTAAGATATATACTATATATTAAGTTTTTCATAACATAGTTTTATAATACGACATTTTTATGAATATTCTGGACATTAAAAAAATACATGCAGATGAACAATAATAGTTTACTATATTTTGAAACATGGAAAAATATTTTATCTTGGTGAAAGATTGTCACTGTTACACAAAAATATAACCCCCTTTATTACTTCTACTTAAAATCATTCTTCCTATCCTAGGGAAAGAAAATATTACAAAGTGGAGATCCCGAAGGCACACTAAGAGTAAATTAATAAAATACATAAGATTTATAGGAAAATAATGGTAGAAGATGATAACAAAAGCATTTAAAGATCCTAGCATGCATATCGTAGATCAAAATCATGATACATGGAATAATTATTGTTAGTTCATAGTCCCTAAACCAAATCATATTCATGAACAAGAACCATCATACTATATCATAGGCATAAGACATAGAATTTGTTTTAAACATCTTATCATGTAATATATGTACCTATAACTCAAGGATCTCTACAAAAAAACATATTATGTCACTTCACGGTGACTAAATCAACTATATGGGACACACCACTATCCCCAGGAGCAATAATTTCTTTATATGGGATCAGGTTTCCACATATTCCCATAGTGTATTAGATTTCCTTATCGTCCCATAGTTTATCAGGTTTTCCCATCTTCATATAGTGTATTAGTTTTCACCATATTTCATTGTGAATCAATCCTATAAACCTGATTCCCAACATTTTATAATGAGAGAAAAATATTTACCCAATCTATTAAAGGGAGATATATTTCTTATCAATCAAATATTTAAATCACACATAGATTTGAAACAATTTTATAAAAACATATATCATATCTCATTAAATTAATTAGTTTTCATAAAATTATTGTCATATCATAACTTTTGGAAAATGATAGGTCTCATAGCCTTTTAATCAAAGCATAACCAATGAATTGAACTTGGGTTCTTAAGAATATAACATGTGAAAGAGAAATGGGTTTCATAAAAATTGTGAAATCAAAACATATAACATTTAGAGAATTAATATTAATGGTTTCATAAGATCATATCCTATGTAAAGAAGAAACTATAAGTAAGGATTTCAAGTTAGATGGATGAGGATTTGGAATATTAGTTTAACATCACTTTTTAAAGTATATAAATTTTTTAATATCAGTTTTATAAAAAAATTGAAATTATAATCTAATGATATAAAATTGTTTAAAAACATTTTTTGAGTGAAATTTATTTTTGTCTTTGGAATATTTCTCTTCAAAACATAAATCATTTTGAAAAACGTTTTCCTTAAAAATATCTATAAAAAAATATAATTAAATATTAAAATCAATTTGAAGACCTTTTTACATGACAAAATTTTAAATAAACTTGAGAACATTTTAAAACTCTTATTAGACATAAAATAACTTTCAAAAACTATTTATTTTAAAATATCATTGAAAACCATTAATGGATGCTTTGATAATCATTTACAACTCTTTTTTAAAATAAAAAATTTTTGAAGACCATTTTTATTGAAAAAACATTTAGAAAATGAATGTAATAATTATTATGGAAATCATTTAAAAAAATATTAAAATTCTGAACATTCAATGGAAGAATTAAATAATGATATTCATGAGTATGGATAAATCCGTACATGCCAAACATTCCTTTTGCGCTGTAAAAGGTATTATAAAAGTTCATTGACCATAAAATGAAAAGAGAATTCACTTTTAGTACTAATTTTTTTAGAAGGTAAAACATTAGTAAAAATTAATTTTTTATATCATAAGATAATATTATATGAATTTTGAAAAAAAAATTTAAAAAATTGTTTTGAGATAACACATATCTCCAATCAAAGAGAGTGGTAAATTTACATTTTTGTAATAACATTTTATTAATTGTGTTAATTACCAAAGTGTGAAACAAAATGGTAATAATACCTAAAATTATCATGAAAACCCTTAAGATAATAAAATTCATTAGTGTACTTGAGATATGAGTGATAATGTTTAATTTAAGTAAAAATAATCATATATAATCTAGATAGACGATGATATTGTTGCAATAAACAGTTACAACTTTTTAACGTTAAGTAAATGTCTACATGAATGAAAATGAGATTAAAAGAAACTTATAATATCACAAAATTAATTATATCAATGATATATCATGTAAAATTATTGTGTATAAACCTCATCAAATAATATAGGTGCATAACAAAAGATGTGTCCCAAATAAGGGAAAATAATGTAAAATCACTTGAAACTATTGTATCTTTTGAACCACAAACCACATGAAAAATATAAAATAAAAAAGATATTTCAATACATATAAAATTATTAATATTAATTATTTAAAACATTAATTTAAATTATATAAACCAAACAAAATGAATGAGTGTCAAATAAGAATTTTGCCACATAGAAATAAATATGTGATGAGGAAACCCTTAACTTATATCTTCAATTTCTTTGTACATGTTCAATCCTCATCTATAATAAATATAAGTTTATTATAAATACAATAAATAATTATATTACTTTATATAATTCCCTATATTATTTTATTATGACTTCATTTTACCCATTTATTAACAATTCCATGATAACTTTACGTTTTGGATAATATCTGCATTTTTGTTCGTAAATGTTTTGACTTGTTATTATTGATAATATTATATAGATAATGATTTAATTATCTAAATTATGTAAATAATTATTTTTATATCATTAATATTAATTATATAAAAAAAATTTTTATGTGGAATAGATATATAAAATGGAATACTCACATTATGGAGACTATTGGTTGTATGTATGCATGAATGATTTTTCAGTTTTATTTTCGTATTAAAAGAATAAAAATAATTGACATAAATTTATATATATATATATATAACAACATTAAAGTATCATCATTATTTTTGGAATATTATATAATTTTACTAAACCAATACTTAATTAATTGCATACAAAATGTTAACAACTCACATCACTTTGAGGATGTGGTTGTCCACACATCCACAAATGAAGTCATCGTGTTTAAAAACAAATGGAAGGTATGAAGAAATGTCTTATATAATAATTAAATAATAATAAATTCATTATAAATATCATATAAATCATATAAAAAAGTGATTCCATTATAATTATCAATCAGGATAGGTGGCAATAGAAACACGAACAACATCATTTCATGAGGTGGTAGTTCACCATACACAAGAATAATTACTTTTTTCCGATTAGATGAAAGTGTGTGAAATTATTAGTAAAAACCTTATAATAAAAAAATACTTATAATTTAAATAATTATTTTATTATATGATAATTTAATAATAATAATATTTTAATATGGGTAAAATGAAAATAATTCAAAGAATAATTGAGGAAGGATATTGTAGCTTCTTTGGGTAACTCTTCAAAGGGTTCAGTAAAAGTATTTATTGGATGGATCTCTAACTAAAGGGAGGATTATTGGATTAAGGGAGGTATTAGGGGGGATTATTTTACTAAAATAATGTTGGGACAATGATATTGGTAGGTTTGAATAAATGGAAAGTATGTATTCTTTTTTATAGTGGATGAGGAGTGACATTCTCATAAATTTTTTAAAATGGTTTTCCAATAACGTTTTTTACTTTAATAAGGGGATCCAATAATGATAAAATTTAGATATAAGGGATTATGGAGTCTAAATATGTATATCCAATGTGATTTTAGACAATTTTAATGGTAATTTTGTCCCTTAACTGTAAGTTTTAGTAATTTGTTAAGATCATTTTTCACTTAATCACTTCAATTAATTTTAATTACTTTCTCATATCATTTTTGTAAAAAAAATAAGTTAAAATAATTTTAAATTATAAATTATGAGTATTCTAGATATGGATTCCAAATTTTCAAATTCTAAACATAGATTTGGTTGAAATTAATTCAAATTTTATTACCAAAAATCAGATTTATTATTATCAACTACATATAAGATCTTTTGGATGAGTATAAAAAATATTTATTTAATTTATAATATTATGATTTTCTTGAAAATATTAATCAAAATTTGTTTATATAATTTATTGATATAATATTTTATTTGTACATAGATAAATATTTTTCCTAGAAAATTAATTTTATCACTATCAAATAGTTCTTACTTTCATTTATGACTAATTGACAACAAAATGATTCATTTTATATACATGTGTAGATCATATTTTTACAAATTATTTAATATTATTTATTACTTCCAATCCAATGATTACATGGAAACTGTTATAATATTTTAATAATATTATTAATAGTAAATTTTAGTTTGTTAACACATGGTCTTACTTGTAATGTAAGTTGTCGAATGGAATCATTGTTTTGTGTATTACATTCCAAACATAGTGTTTTGTGTATCACCACCAAGTATATGTTTCTCTTATAGTGAAATATTGACATGGTGTTGAATATAACATACTCCACCCTTAGTGATTTTGTATAGAAACAACTATATTCAGTGTTGCATGAAATTTAAAATATAAAAATTAAAAAATAATTCAAAAAATGGAAATTGAAATAATATTTGGGTGTTACATTCTACTCCCCATAAAATTAATTTATCAAAAGAAATTTTTCTAGGTTATCGAAGTTTTAATAGATAAATGTTCATTTCCTATAAACCCACATCACAAAAATGAATATTAAAAAATCATTTAAAAGTGGAATATTAGAAAAATTATGGTTACCCAAAGTAAAACAAACCTATGTTCCCATATAGAATAACATAGTAAGGATGTGAAAAATTTTATGTGGAAGATAAATATAACTACAATGTTTTAATGGAGAGTGATAGAGAACATGGTTAGGAGAACATTTAAATTCAATAATCCATAAATTTATGATGATCTAATGGTTCATTTGATTCATTTGATTCATCAAAAACTAAGGTGCTAGGATATAATTTTTTGTTTCAAGATCCTCTTCCCAAAATTTAAATAATATTAATGAATATATATACCTACATGATTTCTGGACAACCTTACCCGTTGTTTTTCTTTGATCAACTTACACTTCATCATTTATTCTATGAAATGAATGTTAAATTTTAATTACTATTGAATTAATTGATCCTTACATCCATTAATAGATTTAATAGTCAATCCATACGTCATTATCACAATAAATATTTTATCAGAAGATATCAAATATGCATAAATCGTTACATGTAGAGATAATACATTAACATAATCCATTTCATAAATCAATAACATTATAACCATTTCAAAAGATAAATTTAAAAAACATTAGAAATAAGAAAAATAAACTTCCAAAAAACTACATCGCATGGATCCCCCATATATCATAAAGTAACTCTTAGTTGTCACATTTCAAACATGTGAATACCCTCATCATATATTCTCTACAAACATGGTAATTACCAGAATTACAATAAATCATTTTGGAAAACATCCATTTTTCCTTATTTCAAAGGTTAAAGAATATATTCCCTAAATAAAAGAAGATATAAACATCATCCATGGTGATTTAAACCATTTATTCAGAAAATAAATAAATAATTACATTGTAATTAGTAACATCCAATTTACATTATGCATATCATTCATCTTTTTATCCAAAATAGACAAAATTTTAACTACATCAAGGACACATTAAGGGGTACCTTCCCATTAATCAAAATATCTCATGTCTATTAAATCCCAATTATAGTTCATCGTCACTATTAGATATATATTGTTTATATCATTAATTTAACAAATAAACTTCATAATTCTTATAAAATTATTTTAAAATTCCTATACACACACACTTAAATCATCTAACATTATTATTAAACCATTTCTCAGGAATCATCATTTTACCCCATAATTCCCCTTTCAAAGAATATGAATTATGATTCATGTCTTAATGTTTCTCAATATAAAGTAAATCCTTATTCCTATATTAAATTTAAATAAAATAGTACGAACTTCCCTTTCCTTTCACATGTCTTTTCCGTTCTCTGTATCTTTAGAAGTATAACTCATAATCCTATACCTTCATAATTCTCTTCATGATATTTTCATTAAGAAATAAATTTTCATAGTGTTAATAATTTACACATAAGAAAAATTCAATGTTATTGAAGTTACATATAGTTCCCTCTATTGAATAATACCAGAAAGAATAAGGTGAGAAACAGTCATCTTTGAAGAAAACCAAATTATCATGAAACATTTTTTATAAAATATCTAAATAATGACACCTAATTCATTCATATATGACACCGTAGTTTTATACTCGGTTATTAAAATCCATCCTCTATTTAAAATATTTTATGATCCTACATAATGTGTTTATTAAATCCTAATGAATTTTCCCTAATATTTTCAACCCTATTTTTCACCAAATATCATTTTCTTGCACTAGTTCCCGATTGAGTCCAAAAAAATATGATGTTTTGAGTTTTTAATCCCTATTTGTATCTATTCTTAAGCCATATACACTTTTAGTTTCTATACATGGAAGTATTTATATGAATCAACAAGGTGTATCATATACCAAAGCTCCATGGAATTTTCCTATACATTAAATAATCATTAGAGCTATCCTCACAGACATTCCAATCATATCCTTATAAATATCCATAGGGATATCAATATATTTTTCTCATAATAGTTTTAAAAGGATAACTAAAAATATATATTGATAGTATCTATAGTGATTGAAGAATAACATATATTGATATCACATCATTTTTATGAATATTATGTATATTAAAAAATTACATATCTGGGACCATAACAGTTTAGTGTATTTTAAAACATGGAATAAAATCATCTAACATGGTGAAATATCTTAGATATTTCAAAAAAACACATTCCCCTTATTACATATACTTAAAACCAATATTCTTAACTTCTGAAAATTAAACATAGTAAAGTGGTGATCTCAAATGCTCTGTAATGGTAAATAAATTTAATATGTTGGCATAACATGAACATAAGTGTGTGGGAACATGAGCATAACATTTTAATATCATATCATGAATTTCAGTAATTAAAAACCTGATACATGGCATAATGATTTGATGTTTATAAGACAAGAATTATAATATAGTCAATTACATGAAACAAATGTGTATGTCAAAGGAATAAGACATAGAATCTATGGAAAACATACACACGTGTAATATAATTCCCTACACACTAAGGCTCAATTCCAAAAGCATATCATTCAGCTTCACAGGGACTACACCTATTGGGAAGGGTCACACCACCATCCCTATTAATATTCCATTCCCTGTAATGGATTTGATTTCTCCATCTTTCCATAGTGGATCGGGTTTCCCCATCATCCCATAGTGGATAAGGCTTCCTCATATTACCATAGTATAATGGTTTTCCCTATATTATATACTGGATCAATTTTGTCAACTTGATTCCTATCATCATCTCATAAGATATAAATATTTACCCAACGCATCAGAGTGAGATATAGTTCATAAAAATCCCATAATGAAATCATAATTATCATTACAAAAAATTAAGAAAAAATCATACCATAACCCATGAAATGAAATGGGTTCATTAAACAAGTAATCATATCTTAACCTATGAAAAAATATAGGTTTCATATTCATTTCATCAAAGCATAACCCATGAAAAGTGCCCGGTTTCATATTCATCTAACTAGTGAATGAGAAATGGGGGTTCATAAATATAATTCCATCAAATAAAAAACTATTTAGAGTACTAATATTAATGGTATCATTGGATCATATCCATAGTAAATCTGATACTATATCTAGGGATGTTATTTTAAATGGAGAAGGATTTGAATATCACATGGAACATCGATCTTTAAAACATATAAAATTCAAAATATTAATTTTGATTACAACCACATTGCAAACATATAAAGGAATATACTCAAATATTTTTAAAAAATTTCTTGATGGATATATACTTTTAGAAAAAAATTATCTATAAAATATATATCACTTTAAAATAAAATTTATTTTAAAATATATTTCAAAACATATAATTGAAGATTCAAAACATATTGAAAGTTTTTTTTGTTAAAATCATAAAAATGAATCATGAAAAAATTTTAAATCACTATTTAAATATAATATATTTGTTAAAAACTTTTTTTTCTAGAATATATATTTCAATACCTTCATATGGAGTATTTCAAAATCATTTAAAACTCTTTTTGATCAGAAAAAATTTTGAAATACATTTTCGTTGAATCCCTATTAAAAAACAATGAATATAAAAAATAATAAAGAACAAATTTATCATATAAATGTAATCCTTTAATATTTTAATGGAAGATTCAAATAATGAATTTCATGATGGCAAATAAATCTGCATATGCGAAACATTCCTATTGATCTCTAGAATGAAAAGAAAATTCCTCAATCAGTAAATGACAAGTAGATTTTTTTTTAAAACCCAGTCAGTTAAAAAGGTATAAAATTAGTAAAAAAATATTTAATAGATCATATTTTAATATTATAAAAATTTTAATAACAATTTATGAAAACATGGTTTTGAGAGGACATAGATCTGTGACTGAAAAGAGAGGTAAAATTAAGTTCTCTTCAAAGAATTATTAATTTTATTAGGTAAAAAATTGTTGTAAAATTGTAAAAATGAATGAAATTATAAAGAATTACTAGTGAGTAAAATTAATTAGTGTAATTGATAATTTGATCGCCAAATTTTATCAATGTAATGATAATAAAAAACAATCCCCAAAAAACGATGAGATTATTACAATAAACTCTTACCATGATATAAATGTATAAAAAACTTCCAAAGTAAGGGATTGAGATTAAATGAAGATGAAAATATAATTAAAATAATTAAAATAATTATATAATATATAAAATTTAATTTTATACACCTTGTAAAGGAAAATTGGTCCATAACAAATCATGTTTCTTAAAGAAGGAAAATTGAGGCAAAATTACTGTACAGATATGGTAACTTATAAACCATAAACCCCAAAAAAATAGATCATATAGTGGATATATAAATTCACATAAATTTAATAATAATAATAATATAATTTATTCATGTTCATTATATACAACATCCAAAATATATTAGTGTTGAATAAGGCATAAGTCTCATATAAATGAAAGTGAGTTGAGAAAACTCTTACGTTAAATCTTGACTTTCTTCATACACATTCAACCACACTATATAATAAATATATTTTTATTGTATATATAAATAATAATATTATTATTTTATAAAATAAAATAATGATTTTATTATGACTTTATATTACCCATTTATTAATAATTCCATGATAACGTCACGTTTTGGGTAATATCTGCATTGTTTTGTATATGTGTTTTGACTTGTTATTGTTGATCCTCAAAAATTATATTTTGATTTACTTATTTCCATAATTTTAAATTTTTTTATATATCATATCTTTTCATTATATAAATATTTATAGTAAAATATAAGGTATATATATGAGATGTAATACACCATCCATGTAGACGGTATGCTGTACGTACACATGAATGTTGTTTCGGTTTTCTTATCATAATGAATAATGTAATGTAATGGACATATATGTATATATATATATATAATAATTTTATTATCATTATTTAATCATATATTTCATAAAATTTTTCTAAACCCATCCTTAATATAATCAATCTAAACTGTGCATGAGTCACATCACTTTGAGAAGGTGGTAGTCCCCACGTCCCCAAATGAAGTTTTCGTCATAACAAAATATGGAATGTATGATGGTTTGATTAATATATTAATTACAAAAGACTAAATATTTCATTAATATAATATATATCATATAAAAACATAGTTTACATAAAAATTTCCCAACCATGACTGGTGGTAAAGTAAAAATGAACAACATTGTTTCTAGAGGTGGTAGCTCACCATACACAAGAACGGTAAGTTTGTTACCAAGTATATTGAAGTCATTATAACTGTAGGTAAAGACATAAAATAATTAAATCAATGAATATTTTTTATTATAATTTTATTATATGATAATTAAATAAGATGTTTTGAGATGGTGGAGAATTAAAACAATACAAAGGAGCTGGATGATGGATGTTACCACATTTTTGGGAAAATCCTCTTGGTTTTTACCAAAGGGATTACATGGCTGGATTTCATCCCAAATGGATGATTCTAATATTAATGGAGCTATTTTTGGATGTTATATGATAAGATTTTGGGTGATTCGGAGGGCTTGATAGTTTTGAATAAAAGTATGGGGTGAGTGCCTTTTTATAGTTGAGATGAAGTGGAAATATCATAAATTTTTAACAAAGAAATTAAACCCTTGTTTTTCATATTAAATGTAGCACAATTAATAAAAAACATTATATCAAAATGAGTGTATGGTATAAATATGACCGTAAAATGGATTTTGGGAAACTTTATAGTCTAATTTTTCTCTAAAGTGTATGTTTTTATCCTCTCTTATGTTAATTTTACTCTTAATCATTGTAATTAATATTAATTACGTTCAATAATATTTTTTTAAAACCTAAATTAGATTATATAAAGATATATATTATTTCGATTCCAAATATGGAGCCAAATTTCCCCAATTCTAAAAATAAAAGTTTATGAAAGTAATTCAAACTTAATCCCAAAGAAAGAACATTAAAGAGGGTTTTTAAAGTAAAAATGTTCCAACATATAGAATGTTTTTATATCCAATTTCAAACTTATATTTATTTAAATTATTAATATTGGATTAATTAATGTATAATTTTTCTATTTTATATTTAAATAAAAACAAAAAATTAATTTGACTATATAAATAAATTATAAGATAAACAGTTTTCAATTAAAATTCTTGGTTTGTCACTGTTTTTCCAAAAATGAAGCATCATATAAGAAAAATCACCCAAAGATAATTTTAATATACATAATTCAAAAATAAAGTTTATTTTCTAAAATATAATCTATTAATGTTTCAAAAATCATATTTTATATGTTTTTTCCATTAAAATGAGGTAAAATTATTTTTTAGAAAAATAAATCTTTTTATTTATAAAATTGGATTAATGGTTATAAGATTCCTATAAAATACATATGACAAGTATCAAAAATAATTTTTGATTATATAATATATAAATATTATTAAAATAATTATTTATAATTATATTGTTTAATTTATTGATATAAAATTTTGTTTTTTCATAGCAAAATAGTTTTCTTAGAAGAGGAATTTCATCATTATCAAATAGTTCTTTATTTAATTTCTAACTAATTGACATCCAAAGGATTCATTTTATATATGTGTGAAGATAATATTTTAAAAATTTAGATAATATTATTCGTAGTTTCCATTAAAATATATTTGTGGTAACTATAATAATATTTTAAAAATAATATTAATAGTATATTTTAGTTTGGTAAAACTCAGTATTGCGTGTAACACAAGTTATCGAAGGGACATTGTATTATTTATAATAAAAACCAAACATAGTGTTTCATGTATGAAAAACTAATATAATTTTTTCATGTTTAGAAATATTATCCTAATGTTGAATATAATGACATAGAAACTTATTTCTTTCACCAAACAAAGGCCACATTCTATGTTTCCTGAAATATATAATATCAAAATATAAAATTAATTTGAAAAAAATAATTCACAAAATCTTGTGGTTTTACATTCAATGAATATCCTTAGTTTATAACGGAATAGGTTTTCATTATTAAATAGGATTATCAAGCTTTCATCACTATTAATAAGGTTGTACTAGTTTTTAAATGTTATATCCAAGAATAATATATATATTATAAAGATACCTTTTCACCTATAGATATATTAAAATCCATTAGTATTACTTAAGCCTATGTATCATATAGAAATTTAAAATTTTATAATATGGATATAATTTTTTTATAAAATCTTTTCTTATGGAGTAGGTTTATGTACAAAAAATCCTCATTTTAAAGATTCATTTTCTTAACATACCAAATCACATAATGGATTTAAAAAATCAACATTATCATGGTAAAAATGTTTATTTTCATTGTATTTTTCAAGCAGTTTTCATTAGGAAATAAACATACAACATTTTTCAAGAAAACGTTGTCATTTTATTTTTTTATTTTATATATATTTTGACTATGTTATTTTGGATCTATAAAAACTATGAAAGGGATTTTGATAACTAATTAGAAAATAATTCAAAATAATCATTAAGGATAAAATAAATTTTTATATGTTTTTCATTTTATCATACCAATATTGCGAATGTTCTATATAAATATTAATAAATAAAGGAAATACATAATATATATGTAATTGAACAAGTGAAAGTACATTAAAATACTATGTTTATAATTAAAATTATGACAAGGATAAAGTAGTTAAAGTGGTTGAGAATAATTAATAAGGACAGGTAATTGGGAGCATATTTTAATTTTCTTGTAATTGTATCGAAATTATGTTTTTTCAGTATTATATGCTATATTTAAAAAAAAATACTATGAAAAATCATTATATAGTTGATAGAAATAAATTTATAATAATTAAAGGGAATAATTTACCACTCCTTACATATTCAAAAGTCATTATTTTAATCTGACCGCATATTCAGGTAAAAACATTAGTGGTTATATAATTGATAGGATGACTACCTCAAACACATTTAATAGATATAAAAAAATCAAATAAAAAAATAAGACATATTAATAGGTTAATTTTCCATTTATATCATTATAATTCATGTCTGAATCCTTTAGGTATAATGACCTTGAAATAATGGATACATTATTTAAATTTTTGTAAGTGTAAAATGTGAAATCCCATTAATTTCATCATAATAAGCTCCCTTAATTGACCTATCATACATAATACCATCTCAAAACCTAGGGAAATGAAATATAATAATAAATTAGTTCAAATGATTGATAACGGTAAAAAATATAGATATCAATATAACATGAACATCAGTTTTTTAGAATAAGAGAATGAAATTTTAAATAAACCTACATTGTATTTCATAGATCATTAAGCTGAGTAAATATATAAATATGGTTTGATTATAAGACATGAATAATAATGGAATCAATGAAATCTACACATAAGAAGATAAAATTTCCATAATACATAGAGTTGTGTAACACTCATAAGAATCGAAAATCTTATTCCAAGTATACCAAACAAGACATTCATAACAATTTAGGATTTGTATAACCATATGTATATACCAACATTGGGATTCATATAACCTCTAGTTTACCCTCTTTTTGTTATTTTTATAAACTCATATGAAAACTCTTAGGTCATATAACATTCATCATTTCCCAATTCATGAGGGGGAGATATAGTTCACATCCATCAAAAAATCTACACATTTTTATTCCATAGGATCATAAACCATTAAAGATGTCATTACTAATAAAAAACAATGATTATCAAAAAAAATTCATCATAACATAGCCCATAAAAAATAAATGAGTTTCATAATAATATCATATATTCATCATATCATATCCTATGTAAATGAAACATGATTCATAAACATCCTCTCAATATAATCCTAAACCATATTGAGAAATAATTAGGATGGTAATATTAGATAATTACCCCTATAAAGCATAATTCATATCAAAATATGGTATCCTAGATGAAAAATGATTTCCAAAAGAAAATAGGACTATTTTTTAGGAAAATAAACATTCAATGAATGTCACTTTTAAAATAAAAAATTATTTTAAAATTTTGGAAATATTTTTTATTGATAATATAATTTTATGGTTATAATAGAATAATTAATTCCTTTTTTGTTCATTATGGTGTAAAATTCCTTACACATTAACATAATTATTAATTTTACATTTTCAGTAAAATGTAAATATATATATATTTTAAAGAGTCATGAAGATTCATTTTAAAATATGTTGTAGAAAAATTAAAACTATGGTAAAAATAACTTCAATAAATATCAAATGATCATTAAGATAGTTTTGAAATAAATTTTAGAAAATATTGATATAACAAAAAAAAATAATTCTTGACTGAACACATAAATAAAGTACATTTTATTTAAAAAATTATTTTTTGTAATCATGAGAAAATGAATAGAAGAAAATGATGGTAAAAATTTATTCTTAGGAAATGATCATTGGAGAAGAAAACTCGTCATTTTATTTTGATAAATTTTATATGATATCAACATCATAAGCAAAAACATATATAGTAATGATAAATGATTATATTGAATAATAAAACACTCACCACATAAGTAAAATTGAATCATTAAAATTTTGAAGGAACAACATTAAAATAAACATAAGATATCATTAGAATAAAAAAATTCATTTTATCACATATAAAAGTTTATTTATATACACCTTGGAAATGAAGATTTATTGTAACATAATGTATGTCCCATGGAATAAAAGATGAGGAAAAAATATCTTAGCTTATTTCCCAATTTATTTTATACAAATTTAAAACTCCATTATAATAATAAAAAGATTATTATAAATGAATTACAAAAAAATAAATATATAAATATATATAACTACATATGGTTTACCTTAAGAACATATATTACATAATAATTTATAATTCCATGATTAAATCACATTTTGGTGAATAATTACGTTGCTTTTTATGAATGTTTTGATTTTTATTTTCAATACTATTAAATTTATCAGGGTTAAATGATATAAATAATGTTAAAAATTATATTAATAATATATATTCAATATTTATTTATTTATTTTAATCTATTAATTGTAGCTATTGAAAATGAAATTCATAATTCATTTAGTTGGTAGGCTAAAGTAAGCATAAACAATGTTTTTATTTTATCAACAGGTTAAATGAAATAAAGATAAACAATATATGACCTTTATGGAATCATATTTAAGTCATATATAACATATATATCCATTATATTTATCCTATTTACCTTCCAGCAATAGAAATAGTGAAAATTGAATCAGATCGGTTCACGAGGAAACAGTCTGTTGTAAACCCGAACAACTTCATGTTATTCCCCAGCACATGAAATGTATGAAGGTATATGTTAAATAATAATTATATAATTATAAATATAATAAAAATATCATATATTTTCAATTAAAATATATAAATTAACATCAATGTAAAATAGAAATGACAAACACATCACATTATTTCATGCAGCGGTAGTTCACAATACACAAGAGGGACATTTTCGGTTTCCAACAGGTCTGGAGGTAAATATTTTTACATGGTATTAAAATATAATATATATATATAATATAATAAATATAATATTTAAAAATTAAATATATCATTATATCCATCACCTTATGTCTGTAAGGTAAAACAAATAACATTGGATCACAACATAGTAGTATATCACACACATGATCGATGATTTTTCATCTCATATTAGGGAATGGATTATTAATATAACTTATTTCACTAACATAGTAACTTAAAATATTATTTTAGATAATGGTTCTATCATAATATAATAATTGAATAATACTCTAAAGAGTTAGAATAATCTGTATTATAAAAACAAATAGTTTAAAAATTACATCTTATTCAGATAACCTCTTTTGGTTTATATTTAAGCCTCTATAGAATTTATTTATGATCACAAAGATAAATATAGTAATTTTCTAGGGATGTACGTAGGATATTGTTGATGTTATTAATTGAGAAAATGGGTTTTGTATGAAATAATAGGAGATGAGAGGGGGTACAATTTTATAAGTGGGGGAGAGGACACACATGGAATTTCTGAAAAGAATAATATGTACCCACATTATTAACAAGGAATAAATATAAAAAGTTCATCTTTCACGAACCATTTATTCTATAATGTTGAAATGAGGAACAAAAATTGGTTTTTCATAATTTAATATGTTATTTTACCCATTATCTCTTTAATTGGACCCCAAATAAACTCGTTTTTAACTCTCACTAAACTAATTATTTTATTACTATTTTTATATTTATTATGTAAAAAATTATGATGATCAAATTATATATTTATATTTATTCAGATTAAAAATATGGAAGATATTATTCCAAATTCAATGTGTAGATGTTATAATGTTTTTAAAAAATTAAACAAGTAGAGAAGACGAAGAAGAGGTTTTATAAACAGGACATCCTAAAATGATTAAATAGTCTTTAAATAAAAATTAATTTTGAAATTCATTCGAATGAAATAATTGGGATTAAAAAATATATAATTCAAATAATGTTAATTTTAAAACTATTTTATAAAAAATGATCCTTATTCATTATTTAAATAAGAATACATTTTTTAATAATAATAATAATTTTTCTCTATTCATCAAAATATTCATCTTTTTTGACAAAAAACCCAAAATTCACTCTAAAATAATTATTACAAGTATCTTTAATAAATTTTGTTTCTTTTTTAGATAAATTTTTAAAAATTTTAAAAAAAATATTTTATTATTTTTTCAAAAAATAGTTTTATTTGAGATAATAGATTTTTCAAAACATAGAAATACATTTCAAAAAATTAATAACATTTGAATCAGAAAATCTTATTTATGTAAAAAACATTACATAATATATAAATTATTTAATTCATATCCATGCTAGACATTTTAACTAATAGGTAATAATTTCGTTAAAAAATAATAATATTAAATTTTTATCAAGGTTTGGTAAACATTTGTGTTTTATTTAATGAAATCTATTAGTGATATTAAATTTATATATGAAAATATTATTTTATAAAATATCATGGTTTTACATTCTACCCTACAAAAAATTGATTTACCCATCAAAATTATTTCCTTTTGCACAAAAAATAAAACAATTTTATCATTATATCCTCAGGTATCTCACTTAGATTCCTCATGTTAATGAAATTTCCATGAATCATTGACCACATTAATAGCCTTATATTATAGAAAATGTTCTGTATGATCCTGAATCTCAATTGTTTATTACAAATAGGAATGATCATGCACCAACAATGTGACCTTGGATCCTCAAACATGTGATGGATTTGAAATATAATTCCTCTGGAGATATACCTAGTAGACCTAATGAACTTGAGAAAGGTTCATTGGAAGAAGCCTGATATAAGCTATGGTCTCAATACGATCATTAATTTCAAAAGGGTTGACAAGAGTAGAGATTTGGTTTCCCTTATTTCTAAATCTCATTAAATTATTCCACACAAAAACACATAGGAAAAACTTATCCCAAACATGAAATTATAAATCACGTTTATGATATTCAATATAACTATTTCATAGAAATTGTACTGTCATTTTGGGTTGCATAGTGGCTCTAACGTTATATTCCCTTGATTCTTCCTGTTTTGGTCCATATATAATTCCATGTACATATTCTTCCCCACATGTGGGATTTCTACCTTTCCATCCATCAAGGGACTCATAAGGATCCATCTAAATGATTTATTAAAATTCAAGGTTGTAAAAAATCATCTAGAGGAAGATGTCAATCTAAGTCTCTATTGAAATACATAGAACTACATCTCATCATATCCTCTATAGTGTGATTTCTTCTCTCAAACTGGATATCTATCTGAGTATAGAATATAGTGATGATATTCAAATATATATGAAGATCTTGCTTATGTCTTCACCAAAACCTTTAGGTAGACCTCAGCTATCGATCAGTTAAAATAGAATGTTTTACTCCATAAATCCTTACCTCTAACTTATTGTATATCCTTGAAAACATATTCGAATATAAATATTTTCTAATTCAAATGAAGTTTCCTAAATTTCTAGGGAAATAAATTTCCAACAATATATAATTATCCACATTATATTTTTTGGGGAGTCTAATAAAGATATCTATGGTTACGTTTTTCCCATTTAAATTATTGTATATATAATGGTTGATTCATCCACTCAAATATTCATCTATCAACAGTAATGTTCTATCTTTACAAGTATCACGATAGGTAACCAAAATTGTCTATATCCATGTAGTCTAAATTAAAATACACTTTATTATGGTATTGGGGTAGTTGTTCTACCCTTGTAATCCTTTGGTTGTGGTTTCAAGCCCCAAACTATGGAAGATGAGACAAGTTATCTCCCAAAATGAATGTGATCCTTTTTACAGGTTGTATTAATATTATTCCAATAAAATTACAAAATTTAAATAACTGATGATTACCTCAACATAAAATATAATATAAACCATTAGGCATGAAAATATTTTTAAAACTGAGTCCAAAAATTTAATACTTTCCTCTGAAAATTACATTTTCATTTGAATATATACAAAAAAAGTGTTGTATTACCATAAATATCTACCAAAACATCCTTAATCACAATGAACTCCCTTTGAAAAAACACTAATAAGGGATTTATAAGACACTAGACATTTTATTAACTTGGAACACCTAATCCCATTATAATTTCCATAATATTTATGTTCATATTTAAATGAGACATGCATGCTTCAAAAAGATAACTCAGCCATTATTCCTTAAATAATATACTTTATTATAAAAAAATCATTTTTATTTCAAAATTTCTTTTATAATTTCAAAAATAGAATATAAAAATGTTATTTCATAATTCCAAAATCCATGTGAAGTTAGATAGTGTATTCCCATAATAACATCATGTTTCACTAAATGATGAACAATATTATTATCATGGGGACCGTTATAAAAAATAAAACATTATATTCCTATGTAATTAGGTGAGGATAACAGTGACTTAATTATCATGATTCACTTTATACATTATTATTTCATAATCCATCCATTTCTACTTTTAGTTCAGTGGTCTTGGGGGTTTTCATCCCAATTTTTTCCTGGATTGGTGTATTAATTAAAATAATTCCCAAACTCATCGCTTACAAAGCAGTAGAGTGTAGTGGGGAATCCTATAGAGAATTATATATTTATTTATTGTCATAATTTATCATCCCATAAAATCTCCATTAATCCACTAGATGAAACTCCTTTATAAAGATAAATATTTAGTATCCTTATTATGAAAATTTCCTCCATGTTTCCTTCCATACATTGAGTATAAAGTAAAGCTCATCTTTCTTCTCCAAGGATTGCATGTTTTCCTTTGACATCAATTTTTTTACATATCAAAACCATGTGACTAATGCTTAACCACAACCACTATTTAGATTTTAATATAACATTTAACTATTTCTCTATTGATATCAATGCCCTTAATGTCCAGTGCCAGTCAAATAATTTTTTATGAAACAAATTAATCTATCAACCACATTTTTGAGTTGGATTATAATAAAAGAAACATACCTTACATGTTATGTAATATTTTTTTATAAGTACAAACAGATTTAATATCCTTATGATTTAACTGATGTAATTACAACTCCATATTTTTACACATAATATGATTTAAGTTTTTCATGACAAAAAAAACTCTCTAACTCATCACACTTCACGGTTCAATTTCAGCTTATTGTATTATATTCTTGTTAATAGTCCAACATGTTACACATATCCTTCTAATTTATAGATGGACCAAATAAAATTTTCATGATCGTAAAACTATGGAATGGAAAATATCATTTCAATTTTAATTTTGTTTTTAATGAAAAATAGAGGATTATAAGAACCTCAAATATATCATGGATATTTCCTTATGAAGGACTTAACCGAATATTGTAATATCCTTTTCTCATTTTGAATCACATTATGAATCATGAAATTAGAATGTTATGTATGAATACAACAATACTTTTCATTCTATATCCTATAACATTTCCTTGCATAAGATAAAAATCATTTCATTAAATATTTAATTAATCATTTACATGGTTCTTTTAGTCTCCATCCATTAAATACAACAAAAAATCATAGTGTTAGAAACACTAATCTCAGTGGGAAACCAAATAATCATATAAATAACTTATAGTATCTACAAACCATATAAACATATTTACAATCGATTTAACTTATGTTTAACTTATTTCACTTGTTTTTATTATTAACATCAATCATCTTGGTTTAAAAATAATTTTATTGTACAAAACATATCCCTCAAGAGTGTCAAACCTAGTTCATAGTATAGAACATATTCATGTACATGGTAACTCTCATGTGAAGCCTAATTCCACTTTTTGGATTTGTTACCCTTAGGTACATCTCTACAAAAAAAACATTATGAATATATACACATGGATCTAATTACTCAGAAATCAATGACTCTTAAATTTACCAAAATTCTAGGACAATTTCCTTCACTTATACTTGTATTTATGGTTCCCACTACTATTTTCTCATCCTAGTTTCCAAATGATTATCTTACCTTTTCTAGGATATCATCTTTATAGAAATAAACATTTCATATAGAAATATATAAATAAATAGATGAATAAACATTCAATATCATAACGATTCAAGCTTTGAACATTTAGGTATAGTTCCTTTGAAGCACGGATTCATAAACACTAGTTCATAAGTGAACTACATCATCTCACACTATGTTCATTAAATATATTGAATATATTATTCATATCATATATAATACATTTCATTATATAATGGGTAAATGAATCACAAGAATGTGTGATCATACAAGATCATTAAGGGTAAAGAAAATAGATATCAACATAAAATGACAATAAATGTATAATTTATTTAGAATAAAATTTTCAAAATCATATCATTAATAATAAAATACATAAATATGAGTGTTTCTTAAAATTTTGGTAGTTAAAAAGTAAATAATAATAAAGTAATCAATGAACATATCCTAAGAGATCACAATATTGAAAAAATTCAATGATTTGTGGAAACATATACTCATAGAAATCATAATGTGAAATATACCCACCAAGTCATTCACAATAAATTTAGATTCAGCTAACCACATGTTTACCTATGTAAGGATAGAGAAAACCTCACATAAACCTTCATTCCAAAAATGTTATAACTAGTAATGACCCGAATTTTTAATTATATTTGTTTCTTAATTTAGTGTGTTATTTTATTTTATAATGAAGAAAACTATTTCCATAAATTAATGAATTGGGTATAATTAAGATGAGACAATTGGGTTTTGAATGTTATATGACTGTTGGTCAATATGACCGTTGGAAAATATGACCATTGGAAACTAAAATCTTAACGTTGTTTTTTTTAAAAAATAATTATATAGGTTAATTAATATAGAAAGAAGATTTAATGGTGTCATCCAGTAGACTCAAGCCTTATGAATCCCATCTGTCGGAGCTTGGGAAGAAGGTAGCATCACTAATCATTGCTCTGGACCAAGCCCAAGTCGAACTTCAATGTATGCATCTTGAACGGAATCGCCCAAGGGAGAAGTTCAAGATGATATAAATCACCACTCGAGCAATGTTTTCCGATCCACCCAATGATTCTATCACCATAGCACACCTAACACATAGGTCTTATGCTAGTGTAATAAAGGGATATGTAACGAGACCTTAGCTACTTCGTGTAATCCTTTTAAAAAAATATTATTTCTTCTTATGGTAAAGTTTGTGAATTTCAAATATCTAGATAAATATAGGATGTTTATTATTGATTAATATAGGAAAAAAGGGGTATGTAAAAATGTTTTTGTATTCATTAAATAATTAATAATGTGAAATTGTCTTCAAAAAATGGTCTTCTACATTTGTGATCAGTGAGAAATTTAGAGTCTAATAAGATCAACTTGGTTTTTAGTGAATAGTAAATTTGGAATAGTAACATACCCATATGAATAGTAATGAATAGTAATTTGACAAAAAAATAGAAACTTCACCAATGAATGTATAAATACATTTTAGACACCTTAAAAATGAAAAAACGACCATACTTTATGTTTTGGTATTTTTGAATGCCATAAATATTTTATTTAAAATTTTATAATTAATTTAATAATTTAAAATGGAAATGTATTTTCATAAAATATAATCATAAATTGTTTCTTTTTTGTCTTATGGGTATATGATATTTTTATAGGACCTTGATTATTTATTAAGGTGTTAGAAAATGAGTTATAGTTTTGATGTTGTATTTTTAGAATAAATAATGATTTTATTTAAAAATTAAATTAAAAATATTTAAAGAATTATTTTCATAAAATAGAATTAATTTTTGATTTCATGGCATAGATATTAGGTTAGGGTAAATTTTTGGGTTTTTTCTGAAAAATTTGAATTTTCATTGAATAGTAAAAATGCAGTTTTGAGTTTCGGGTGTATAATGACATCATTAATCATGTCATAATGATTTAAGATTTCTAATAGACTTATGAATAATGATATATTCTATGAGGTGTCCCAATTGGCCAATACCATGGGAAAATACAATGGGAAAGCCCATGGTTTTTCCAATACCACGTACGAGGTGGCCCTTGGAAATTAATAATTTATTCACTCACATTCCCTATAAATACCAAGCCATTTACCTCATTAATTTCATTCCAAAACAATTCTCAACTATGTTATGGTCTCCTCACCTCTCAAAAAGTCCTCCCAAGGTGCCCTCAAGCCTCCCAAGGTCCCGACCTTCATGCTTTCAAAGTTACTCTTTGTAACATCCCAGTTCCGGGTGCCACTCAACGGGTTCCCCGAACCCAGTTCGCCACGTGACCTCAAGCGCATTTCCCCAAACGCCAGAGGCTGCCGACTAGTAGAGAGGGCATAACTCTGATAATGGAGAAATTAAGTGTAACGGCCCGAAATTTTGAATAAATCTTGTTCCCTAACTTCATGTGTTATTTTATTTTATTTTTACACTCAACAAAAATGTTTTATTTGATAAACATGATTATAATTAAAATGAGACCAGTGGTTTTTGACTGTTATATGACCATCGGTCAATATGACCGCTGTGAACAAAATGTTTTGATTATTGTCTCTAAATATAAGTAATCCTGGTTAATTATTATAGAAAGAAGATTTGATGGCCTCACCTAGTAGTCTTGGACCGATCGAAGCCCATCTAACAGAGCTTGGGAAGGAGGTAGCACCATTGGGCTTTACTCTGGACCAAATCCAAGCCGAACTTCATCATGTGAAGCTAGAGCGGAATTGCCTTCGCGAGAAGTTCAAACTGATAGAAATTACTACTCGGGCAATGTTGACTGAGCCGCCCCAAGATTCTATCACCCTAGCACACCTTACTCTTAGGTCCTATGCTGGTATTATAAGGGGCTATGTAACGAGACCGTAACTGCCTTGTGTAATCCTTGTTTTAAATAAAAATTGGGATTTCTTATTATGATGATGTTTATGAATTTTCAAATGACCGGATAAATATAGTATGCATATTTTTGATGAATTTTAGAAAAAAGATATTTTAAAAATGTTTATGTAAACCATAAACAATTAAAAATGTGTAATTATTTTCAAAATATGGTCTTCTATAATTATGTTCAGTACGAAATTTGGAGTCTAATAAGATCAACTTGATTTTTGATGAATAGTAAATTATGAATAGTGATTTTATGATTAGGATTAGTAATATGACCAAATGGATTAGTAATCTCACTTAAAGAAAGTTTTAAAATAATCTAGGCACCGTGATTAAGTAATGTGATTCAATAAAATGGTTAAATAACTGTTTCATAAATTATTATTCAAGTATTTGTTTTTTCGGGTGAATAGTGTTTTTTTAATTAAAAATATTTAGAAAATTATTTTTATAAAATGGATTTCATTTTTGAACTCAGAGCACTAATATTATGTTATGGTAATTTTTGGGGTTTTTTCTGAAAAAAATGAATTTTCGGTGAATAGTGTATTTATTTGAAAATATATTTAAAAATATTTAGAAAATTATTTTTATAAAATTGAGTTCATTTTTGAAATCAGAGCATTGATATTTGGTTAGTGTGAGATTTTGGGATTTTTCTGAGAAAGTTGAATTTTCAGTGAATAGTAAAAAATGCAGTTTTAGGGTTTCGGTATGTTTAATGACATCATAGCTGTGTCATGATGATGTCATGAGATATTTTAAGAGTTGGCCGGCCAAGGGTGATGAATTATTGTTTTGGGGGCCCCATGTGGCCTAACTCCATGGTAAATGCCAAGGGAGAGCACATGGGTTTGAGAAAAGCACATGTGACGTGTCCCTTGGCCATTAATGCGTTGTCCCCTCACTCTCCCTATAAATACCAAGCCCTCCTCTCATCCATTCGACTCCCCACTCTTCCCCAACGAAGTTATGGTCTCATTACCTCCCAAGGAGTCCTCCCAAGGTGCCCCCAAGCCCTCAAGGTCCCAACCTTTGAGGTTTAAGAGTTACATTTTAAGGTAAGGGATCTGACCTCTCTCTTTCTTTTCAAGTAATCTCTTTTATGTCATTTCTTTTATGCTCAATATTCTTATGTTGGAGGATGTTCTTTTATATTCATCCTACTGCCCATTTCATGTTCATATGATGAGAGACCCCCCTTGCTCTCATCAATTCATTTTAAGAATGTTTAAGTGGCGCTGTTAGGCTGCCGAATTTTTAAGGGATTCTTTCACCTTCCTTGTTTTCAAGTTCTATTTTCATCCAAGTATTTCATATTCCTTTTTATTATGTTGGGTTATGATATCTAAATTTATCATACTGATCTTTTATGGTCATATGATGAGAGACCCTATTTTACCTCTTCAATTCATTTTTGTTGAAGTTTAAGTGGCGCCGTTAGGCTGCCGAATTTTTAAGGGATTCTTTCACCCTTCTCGTTTTTCAAGTTCTACTTTCATGTCAAGTCTTTCAAGTTCCTTTTTGTTATGTTGGGGTATGATCTCTATATCTATAATACTGGACTCTTATGTTCATATTATGAGAGACCCCATTTGATCTTCAATTCAGTATTTTGATGTTTTAAGTGGCACCGTTAGGCTGCCGAATTTTTAAGTGGTTCTCCACCCTTCCCGTTTTGAAGTTCTACTTTCATGTCAGTTCTTTCAAGTTCATTTTTGTTATGTTGGGGTATGATCTCTATATCTATCATGCTGGACTCTTATGTTCATATGATGATATACCCTATTTGATCTCATCAATTCATTTTGTTGAAGTTTAAGTGACGTCGTTAGGCTGCCGAACTTTTAAGGGATTCTTTCAACCTTCTCCTTTTCAAAGTTCTAATTCCATGTCATGTCTTGCAAGTTCCTTTTTATTATGTTGGGGTATGATATCTATATCTATCATACTGATCTTTTATGTTCATATGATGAGAGATCCTATTTTACATCATCAATTCATTTTTGGTTGAAGTTTATGTAATGCTGTTAGGCTGCTGAATTTTCATAAGAGAAATCTTATTTTTGTCTTCCTTTCATGTTATTCATTTCATATAGTATATTTTCAAATTTCATTACCATGTTCTTAAATACTTTATATTCTTTCCCTATACTATTTTATGGGTCATTTATGAATGTTTGACCCATGTCCCCTCTCTTTTCAATGTTTTCTAAAAACCTTGTAACATAGCCGTTATGCTGCAGAATTTTCGTCCCAAAATGCCTCTCTCTTTTCTACAAATTATTTTATGTTATAAAGTGAATACTCAAAGCTCTTATTTCTATAAGGGTATTCAAATATATATCAAAATGTTCTATTTTAAATTCTGGGATTTACATACATGATACCCGCTTTCCCTTTCCATGGGTTTAAAGTAACGTAAAGATCAAGTCTTTCAAGCAGTTTTTAAAACGTTATGATTATGAAATAAAATCCATTTATTTTATGCTATATGGGTTATTTATGAAATATTTGATGATGATATATGTGGCTCACATGATAATAAAGGCAAATTTAAGGGTGCGCCCTGATAGCGCTCCAATGCATTGGGTAAAGACTTAATCTCTAGAGATGACCATTTTAACGACGCCTTGGTGAATAACCTTGGTAATTTTTAACGACACCTTGGGGATGGACCTTGGTGAAACGAAACGATTGTCAATATTAAATGTTGCAGCCACATATTCATGTTATGAAAAAATGTTATTTTTATTATGAAATGCCTCATGATTTCTTTCTCATGTCTTAAAGTTCTTTTCATGTCCTTATTGAAATATCTCAAGTTCTCATGTAAAATGTTTCTCTTGTTTCCCTTATTGGGCCTTCTGCTCACCCTTTATTTTGATGTATGTCCCCAGGTTATGAGATGCAGTAATGAACCTAGGATGAACTTAAGGATAATCCTTTCAAGTGTTTAAGAAAAGTGTTTTTTGATCTTTTCATGTATTAAGTTCCTGGTTTCCAAGACACTAAACCTTAAAGATCCTCAGTTTTGTGTAATGAAATGAAAGTTTATGTTATAAAAAGACGGGATGCTATAGTTGGTATCAAAGGATGGTGTAGTTATTTGTGGAAATTAGGATATGAAAACTTTAGGAAGAACCCTATAGAAAAGTTTAAATATAGGAAATCTTCTTGGTATTTTGGTGAGTATTGAGTAAAGGGTTTCCAAGAAAATACATCCCTGTCTGGGTACGAGCAGGTAGAGGTGGCTCTGGCACAGATGTACATAGGGGTAAAACCTGAAAACACTGCTTTGAGCTAGACTCGAACGGGAACTGGTACACGACAACGGGCCTTGCTGCACTCTTGGTTACGACACTCCCGGGGTATATGCTTTAGTAAATTAATAAGCTTAGTATGAACCATTGTTAAAGGAACAAATATTCACATAAGAATATATGATCATGGATAACCTAGATTGGAACCTAGGGGATCACAAGTTAGGGTATACGTTTCTTCTACATGTTATCCTTGTATGATTTAAGCTCCTTTTCATGATTATTGGTTATGTATTTAAGCCCCTAATTATGCTTTCTCTTATTAGTTAATGGTGGGAAATGGAAGAACATGTCCCAACAACCAATGTGATAGGAAATGCGATGATTGTTGTATTAATATGATAGGGATGATTAGGGGATTAAAATATGATTATTATTTTGGAAGACGTTCACTATTTTGGGGACCCTATATGATCGTGGTAAATAGATTACTACGGTATTTTCATTGAGGAGTAAGGTTGACTTATATTTTGAAGAATAGATGAATTTAAGGTGGACTTATAGTAATTTAGGTTACTTATGGGAATAATTAACCTATCTTGGGTAAAATATGTTTAGGTTAGATACTTTTGTTATAAGATGTTAGGAGTGGTTGATGTTGTTTGGAGATGAACAATGAAGTTTATTTTGGAAGACTATGTTATCAAATCCTTCTTGTATTTGGGTTTCAATATTAGTTTGGTTTATTTTGAGGAATCTTAAGGACCATTATTTATGGAATAGACTATGATGAACTTTGGGTAGTACCATGGAACTTTGAAGATTTAAAAGTAGTTTCCATTCTTATGGGATTCTTTTTGGAGAGTTGTTTCACCTTACCCTTTCTATTTTTGGGATAATGTTTAAAGATAAAAGATATATATAGTTGATATTTTGTGGATTATGTGATTTTCTAGAAGATGATTCTTGTGTTTTGATGAGACCAAGTAGTTTTGAATGCTCATCGTTTGGAGAAAAGATTAGTTTTGGTAGAAACTTATTAATGTATGAAACTCTACATGAAGGTAGATATATTTCCTTATGTTTTTGCTCTATGTTGTAAATAAATTCCTCAAAGTTATGAAAAGGAACGTAAAACAAAAATGTTGTTGGTTTACGTTTCCTACTATGTAATCAAAGACCGCTTACACACATAATAATTTTGGGATTTTCTGGTGGTTAACTTCCTCCTAATCATGTTTTCTATCACTCTCCTTTAGGACGTGACCCTTTGTTTTCTTCTCCATGTCCATGTTTCCTACATGGAATCCTAGTATGGGTAAACTCGGGTGGCCTTTGTACTTCCTTTTATTTCTTTTAAAGTAATGGTGTTACTGACTCTTTTTCCGATGTGGGACTTTCAATGAAATTTCAAAACCCAATTTTAAAAATTGCGAGGACGCAATTTCTTAAGGGGGGATGATTGTAACGGCCCGAAATTTTGAATAAATCTTGTTCCCTAACTTCATGTGTTATTTTATTTTATTTTTTTACTCAACAAAAATGTTTTATTTGATAAACATGATTATAATTAAAATGAGACCAGTGGTTTTTGACTGTTATATGACCATCAGTCAATATGACCGCTGTGAACAAAATGTTTTGATTATTGTCTCTAAATATAAGTAATCCTGGTTAATTATTATAGAAAGAAGATTTGATGGCCTCACCTAGTAGTCTTGGACCGATCGAAGCCCATCTAACAGAGCTTGGGAAGGAGGTAGCACCATTGGGCTTTGCTCTGGAACAAATCCAAGCCGAACTTCATCATGTGAAGCTAGAGCGGAATCGCCTTCGCGAGAAGTTCAAACTGATAGAAATTACTACTCGGGCAATGTTGACTGAGCCTCCCCAAGATTCTATCACCCTAGCACACCTTACTCTTAGGACCTATGCTGGTATTATAAGGGGTTATGTAACGAGACCGTAACTGCCTTGTGTAATCCTTGTTTTAAATAAAAATTGGGATTTCTTATTATGATGATGTTTATGAATTTTCAAATGACCGGATAAATATAGTATGCATATTTTTGATGAATTTTAGAAAAAAGATATTTTAAAAATGTTTATGTAAACCATAAACAATTAAAAATGTGTAATGATTTTCAAAATATGGTCTTCTACAATTATGTTCAGTACGAAATTTGGAGTCTAATAAGATCAACTTGATTTTTGATGAATAGTAAATTATGAATAGTGATTTTATGATTAGGATTAGTAATATGACCAAATGGATTAGTAATCTCACTTAAAGAAAGTTTTAAAATAATCTAGGCACCGTGATTAAGTAATGTGATTCAATAAAATGGTTAAATAACTGTTTCATAAATTATTATTCAAGTATTTGTTTTTTCGCGTGAATAGTGTTTTTTAAATTAAAAATTCAATTAAAAATATTTAGAAAATTATTTTTATAAAATGGATTTCATTTTTGAACTCAGAGCACTAATATTATGTTATGGTAATTTTTGGGGTTTTTTCTGAAAAAAATGAATTTTCAGTGAATAGTGTATTTATTTGAAAATAAATTTAAAAATATTTAGAAAAATATTTTTATAAAATTGAGTTCATTTTTGAAATCAGAGCATTTATATTTGGTTAGTGTGAGATTTTGGGATTTTTCTGAGAAAGTTGAATTTTCAGTGAATAGTAAAAATGTAGTTTTAGGGTTTCGGTATGTTTAATGACATCATAGCTGTGTCATGATGATGTCATGAGATATTTTAAGAGTTGGCCAGCCAAGGGTGATGAACTATTGTTTTGGGGGCCCCATGTGGCCTAACTCCATGGTAAATGCCAAGGGAGAGCACATGGGTTTGAGAAAAGCACATGTGACGTGTCCCTTGGCCATTAATGCCTTGTCCCCTCACTCTCCCTATAAATACCAAGCCCTCCTCTCATCCATTCGACTCCCCACTCTTCCCCAACGAAGTTCGGGTCTCATTACCTCCCAAGGAGTCCTCCCAAGGTGCCCCCAATCCCTCAAGGTCCCAACCTTTGAGGTTTAAGAGTTACATTTTAAGGTAAGGGATCTGACCTCTCTCTTTCTTTTCAAGTAATCTCTTTTATGTCATTTCTTTTATGCTCTATATTCTTATGTTGGAGGATGTTCTTTTATATTCATCCTACTGCCCATTTCATGTTCATATGATGAGAGACCCCCCTTTCTCTCATCAATTCATTTTAAGAATGTTTAAGTGGCGCCGTTAGGCTGCCGAATTTTTAAGGGATTCTTTCACTTTCCTCGTTTTCAAGTTCTATTTTCATCCAAGTATTTCATATTCCTTTTTATTATGTTGGGGTATGATCTATAAATTTATCATACTGATCTTTTATGGTCATATGATGAGAGACCCTATTTTACCTCTTCAATTCATTTTTGTTGAAGTTTAAGTGGCGCCGTTAGGCTGCCGAATTTTTAAGGGATTCTTTCACCCTTCTCGTTTTTCAAGTTCTACTTTCATGTCAAGTATTTCAAGTTCCTTTTTGTTATGTTGGGGTATGATATCTATATCTATAATACTGGACTCTTATGTTCATATTATGAGAGACCCCATTTGATGTCTTTAATTCAGTATTTTGAAGTTTTAAGTGGCGCCGTTAGGCTGCCAAATTTTTAAGTGGTTCTCCACCCTTCCCGTTTTGAAGTTCTACTTTCATGTCAGTTCTTTCAAGTTCCTTTTTGTTATGTTGGGGTATGATCTCTATATCTATCATGCTGGACTCTTATGTTCATATGATGAGAGACCCTATTTGATCTCATCAATTCATTTTGTTGAAGTTTAAGTGACGTCGTTAGGCTGCCGAACTTTTAAGGGATTCTTTCAACCTTCTCCTTTTCAAAGTTCTAATTCCATGTCATGTCTTGCAAGTTCCTTTTTATTATGTTGGGGTATGATATCTATATCTATCATACTGATCTTTTATGTTCATATGATGATAGACTCTATTTTACATCATCAATTCATTTTTGGTTGAAGTTTATGTAATGCTGTTAGGCTGCTGAATTTTCATAAGAGAAATCTTATTTTTGTCTTCCTTTCATGTTATTCATTTCATATGGTATATTTTCAAATTTCATTACCATGTTCTTAAATCCTTTATATTATTTCCCTATACTATTTTATGGGTCATTTATGAATGTTTGACCCATGTCCCCTCTCTTTTCAATGTTTTCTAAAAACCTTGTAACATAGCCGTTATGCTGCAGAATTTTCGTCCCAAAATGCCTCTCTCTTTTCAAAAAATTATTTTATGTTATAAAGTGAATACTCAAAGCTCTTATTTCTATAAGGGTATTCACATATATATCAAAATGTTCGATTTTAAATTCTGGGATTTACATACATGATACCCTCTTTCCCTTTCCGTGGGTTTAAAGTAACGTAAAGATCAAGTCTTTCAAGCAGTTTTTAAAACGTTATGATTATGAAATGAAACCCATTTATTTTATGCTATATGGGTTATTTATGAAATGTTTGATGATGATATATGTGTCTCACATGATAATAAAGGCAAATTTAAGGTTGCGCCCTGATAGCGCTCCAATGCATTGGGTAAAGACTTAATCTCTAGAGATGACCATTTTAACGACGCCTTGGTGAATAACCTTGGTAATTTTTAACGACACCTTGGGGATGGACCTCGGTGAAACGAAACGATTGTCAATATTAAATGTTGCAGCCACATCTTCAAGTTATGAAAAAATGTTATTTTTATTATGAAATGCCTCATGATTTCTTTCTCATGCCTTAAAGTTCTTTTCATGTCCTTATTGAAGTATCTCAAGTTCTCATGTAAAATGTTTCTCTTGTTTCCCTTATTGGGCCTTCTGCTCACCCTTTCTTTTGATGTATGTCCCCAGGTTATGAGATGCAGTAATGAACCTAGGATGAACTTAAGGAGAAGCCTTTCAAGTGTTTAAGAAAAGTGTTTTTTGATCTTTTCATGTATTATGTTCCTGGTTTCCAAGACACTAAACCTTAAAGATCCTCAGTTTTGTGTAATGAAATGAAAGTTTATGTTATAAAAAGACGGGATGCTATATTAAGCCCTCATTTTTCAAAGTGTAGCACAGTGGAAATAATAAATCATACACCAATAGCTGAAGAAGTAAACCATACACAACTGAAAGAAACAACTATAGTAGATATAACCAACTAGTATATAAGTAACATTACAACATGCCTGAATTCTATGAAAATAGTCAGAACATGTTACACGATCAATACAATACAACTGAAGTACATGTACTGAAAAGAAAAATAGAACAGCCCACGCATCGCGAGCCATTACTCAGTCCAATGCTCTCCACCACCCCATCAGCAATCAAGTACCTGTATAAGGACCCTTTCCCTAATCTATACATATAGAAACGTAATCTGTTTGGGCCGAAAACCATGACCCAAATAGGGTGTGAGAAATATATCTCAGTATGAACCCACCAAAGGCCCGTGCCCAACTGTGTGTAAACATGAAACAATAGTTTGTAGTAGTATAATGAAATTAACTAAGAAGTACTCAAAAGTAACTAACTTAACAATTATATTTCCATTTAATTATTCATTTAATTCATTTAATATAAGAAAACACCAGTGCATTTCTAAGTAAGCCTTCAGTGTCCTCAGACAAACAAAACCTTACACTCAGGTAATCAGAATCCAGCCCGCATGTATTTTCCCTCAGGCGTAACAGAATCACACCCTCAGGCATTGCCCTCAGGTGTATCAGAATCTCACCCTCAGGCATATGAAGTGTCTCCCTTAGGCACAGAAGTCAAGCCCCTAGGCACGAAAGGTTTCCCTCAGGAAAAATAGTATGTTGCCCTCAGGCTAATACAGTCATGCCCTCATGCTATTGTAAAACACCGCCCTCAGGAATAAGTAACCAGGAAATGCCCAACATATAAAAATTCACTTTACATACAATTCCTCTCAAGGAAAAAGTAATGCATTATTTAATCATGGCATACGCTCGGGTATCCTGGACAAACAACTAAACAAAAGAACACACCATGGGGGTGGTCCTGGATCCAAGAAGCAATCCCAAATAGAATTTTCACAATTTTATTAATTACCTATATAATTCTAGGTAATTAATATAGCCATGGCCTCAGCCACATGACACCCAAAATTTGTGTGCATAGCTCAAAAACACGAAAAAACGCATGACAGTTGGAAAATAGACACCAAGATACCTACCTTATACGCCCCGGATCAGTATACTTGAACAAATTTCCATGAATCTTCCTAGAACGAGGTAGATCCGAGGAGAATGAAATTTCATTCAACCTTAAATAACTTTAGTTGAAGGAATAATTGGCAAGATCTAATCGAGGAGAAGGAATATATTACCCATGTGGTTCGAGCGAGATCGTCCGAGGTAGAAAAGAATTCATGAAGTGCGCTCGGCAGATCTCTAAAGGTTCGGTCATCCACTCCCGCTACTTCCTCTATTTATAAGCCTTCCCTATGAACATGGGAGGATACTGCCCATTTTAATCGAAAAAAACAATGTTCACTGCGTGTACTTCCCATTTTTCAAACTGTTCCTCTGGCGGCATCCCACCAGCGTGGCACTGTTCATCTGCCGACATGGATACACGGTGTGTCTGCATGAGTACACGGCGTGTGTCATCATACAGCTAGCCACCGCCTTACTATTTGTTGTCCTACTGACTACATGACGTTTAAAGGACCACTACATGATGTGTAGTCGGTTCCTACATCATTTAACACTGTCATGGCCACACGCCCTGTGTACTCAGTCCACACGGCCAGAAGAACATGACGTGTGGAAAAGTACATGGTGTGTACTTCAAAAATTTGGGATTTTCGCCCATTTTCATTATTTTCTTAAAAACACTTAAGGAAGGGAGAAAAGAAGATACTCGTACCTCAAAGATAAGAACCGGGTTCTTACAAACTTCCCCGCTTATAGCAAATCGTCCCCGAATTACCCTTCCAATGGTGGCGAAGATATAGCTCAAAACAGCTCTGGCCATTGAGCACGTACATCGGTCTCCTGCTCCCATGTTTCCCCATGCACTCGGCCATGCTCCCATAGCACCCGTATGAGAGGAACTGATCGGCCACGGAGAACCTTCATGCTCCTATATACGATACAAATCTGATGCTCCTCAAAGGACGCATCAAACTGATGCTCAACCTAATCTAGCTGAAAGGTGTGAGACACGTCTGAATGATAGTGATGCAACCTAGACACATGAAAGACGCCGTGCATGGCTTGGTACCACTACGTTAACTGCAACCGATAGGCAACCATCCTGACTCTCTCGAGAATATAAAATGGCCCCACATACCTCGGTGAATGTTTACCCTATCTCCTGATCCTCATGTGTCCCATCCTTGGCAAAACATGCAAGAAAACCTGATCCACGACCACGAACTCCAAAGGTCGTCTATGGAGATCAGCATAAGACTTATGACAAAACTGCACAGTACCCATCAGCTTCTGAATCAACTAGACCTTCTCAGAAGTCTCTTGCACAAGAAGTGGTCCACGTAAGGCTGCCTCACCTGCCTCTGACCTGCACAAAGGTGATCGGCATGGCCTACCATATAAAGCCTCGTATGGTGCCATCTCAATAGTCGCCTGAAATCTATTGTTATAGTAAAACTATACTAGGGGTATATTCTTCTCCCACGATCCCCCAAAGTCCAAGACGCATGCACGCAACATGTCCTCTAGAACTTTTATCATACGCTCTGACTTGCAATCGGTCTGAGGGTGGTATGATATGCTCAGAAGCACCTGTGTACCCAGTGGCCTCTAAAAACTATTCCAGAAATGAGATGTAAAGCGGGAGTCCCTATCAGAAATGATAAAACAAGGGACCCCATGAAGAAGGACGATCTCTCGGATATACAGCCTTCCGAGCTCGTCAACACCAAAGGTCTCCTTAATCAGCAAAAAGTGAGCTACCTTCGTGAGTCTGTCCACAACAACCCACATGGCTGTATTTTCTCTAGGTGACCTCGACAATCCTGTCATGAAGTCTATCATGACATCATCCCATTTCTACTCATGAATGGGTAACTTCTATAACATTCTAGCTAGTCTCTAATGCTTCGCCTCCACCTGCTGATAGGTGGAACACCTCATAACATAACCAGGCACATTTATCTTCATACCCGGACACAAGTACTACCATCTCAAGTCTCTGTACATCTTGGGAACCCCAGGATGAACTGCCCAAGCTGAAGCATGAAACTCTCACATCATCTCCTCGTGTAAATCCCCTGGAACCCATACTCATCCATGGAAATATAGAACCTCATCATCGCCTATCGTCCATCTATGAGGAGGGTCCTCACTTGCCACCGACTCCCGTAGAACTAGGTCTTCTGGATCATATTGTTGTCTCATCTTGAATCGATCCAGGAGGGTAGAATTCATAGATAAAGATGAAAGATATGCCTTCCCATTACTTTCATGCACCTCCAGATGCATCTCATAGAACAGGGCCATAAGATGCCACTCACCGCTAGCCTCCTACACAACCTGTGTCTGAGTCTTCCTGCTCTGTGCATCAGCTACTGCATTACCTTCACCAAGTGTATAGGCAAGCTCAAAATCAAAGGACTGTAGGTATTCGACCCACCTTTGATCCCTCATATTCAAGTCACACTGAGTAAATATATAGATGAGAATTTTGTGGTTGGTAAAAACTACAAAATTTTCTCCCAAAGAGATAATGTCTCCAACAGCGCAACGCATGCACAACTTCTACCAACTCGATATAATATGTCAGGTAATTCCTCTCATGTGGCCTCAACTACCAAGACCCATACACAATAACTCGATCACCCTGCATCAACACTGATCCTAGCCCAATACCTAATGCATCACAGTAAACTCTATAGCTCTTCTCCTGCTCTGGTAGTATAATGACTGGTGATGATGTCAACCTTCCTTTCAGGTCCTGAAAGGATGTCTCGTAAGATTTCGAACAAACGAACTTCACACCCTTCATAGTCAGACCCTTCAACAGCACTACTAAGAGAGAGAAGTCCTATATGAAGCGTATATAGTAACCATCCAGCCCTAAGATACTCCATATCTCAAACACGTTCTTAGGATGCTCCCAGGAAACTGCTACTTCACCTTCTCTGGGTCCACTACAACTCCTGCCTCTTAGATGATATAACCAGGAAGTGAATATAGTCCATCCAAAAGTGGCACTTTGAGAGCTTAGAATATAGATGATGCTCTCTCAGGGTACTGAATAAGATCTCAAGATGGGTGGCATGGTCGTGTTGATTGTGAGAGTACACCAAGATGTCGTCCACGAGTACTACCACAAAATAATCAAGATATGGATGGAACACACGATTTATCATATCCATGAAAACTGGTCGAGCTTTCGTGAGTCCGAACGGCATAATCAAGTACTCGTACAGACCATATATGCTCCAAAAAGCTGTAAGCGGTATATCCGATGGTCTCACATGCAGTTGATGATATCTGTATCTCAATTCAATCTTCGAGAAAACTCGTGCTCCTCGAAGTTGATAAAAAATATCATCTATCATTGACAAAAGATAGCGGTTCTTAACCGTCAACTGGTTCAGCTTCCGATAATTCACACAGAGACTGAGGGTACCGTCCACTGTAACACCCGAGACTTTTTGTTATATAAATCATCAAAGGAATCTTTTTCTACACAACACTTGCTTGGCTTGCTTTACACGCAATCGCGACCTTCTTTGATAGCTTGCGTCGTACGCAATACCGAGTTTCACTAAACAACAATATGCTATTAAAACTAGCCGTTATGAATAGTAATAACCACTTTTTAAAATTTTATAAATTTTATTTTTCAAAATGGACTTCATTTTTGGACTCAGAATATCGAAATTAGCCTAGGGTGAAATTTTGGTATTTTTCTGAAAAATTTCAATTTTTGATGAATAGTGAAACCACTAAGTGGTAGGTTAAAAACTGAATTTTGCATAAAACTTAATTTTACCGCTTATGTGATTGGAATTTCGAAAATCCGAGATACACGGTTAATATCAAGGACTAAAATATGGTTCAATGAGATGAAAATAATTTTTTGGTGAATAGTAACTTTTTACTTTTTTTACCGCGGTTAATAGTTAATAGGGTAACTAAGGGTAAATATGATATTAATATTACCCTAACACATGTCCTAATTCTATTGGACAAGTGTAATTCGACCAAAAACAAACTTAGGAATAAAATATGACCATTTAGGCCCACTTGGATTAGATTAGGACATTTATTATTAATTTATTTAAAGAAGGGTTAAAATAGTTAAAATCAAAGTTTAATAAGTAAATCATTTTTAATATGGGGTTATACATAAGATAAATTCGACTATAAATATTCATTAGAAAGCTAAAAACATTTCATACATAAGGGTATTTTATTTGTAATTTTTAGACATTAAATAATTTAATTTATTTATGACACAATGATGATGCAGTAATTATCTTATTAATGAAATATTGACATAATTGATGTTATAAACACCAAAATAAATGTAATTTGAGACTTTTTATGAATTCCACTAATTTTCTAGGTTACTATGATATATTAATGTTGATTTAATCAACTTGTTTCGAACATATAATTCTGTTATGACTTTCACAAAAATCATATATATCAAATAGTGTCAAAATTGACACAAAATAGTTTTTAAATCAAATATTATATTATTAATTGTTATTTTATTCCTAAAAATCTAAGGTTCGGCCAAATGACATAGATAAGGATATATATATTAATAATAAACAATTTGGGGTTCGTTTGGCATGTTATAGTAAGTGTATTAACCATATAGTGAAAGAAAACAAAAAGACACGGTAAAAGTTAAATTAATTAACTTAGAGTTAAATCTAATTGATAAGGTTAAAATAATACCCTAAACTTGTCTAAATCATATTGGTTGATAGGATTTCGACCCATCCCCACTTTAGCTTCGAAATAAGACCCTTTGTAACCATTATAAACCGATTTTGACTTTAATATAAAATAATATTTTGAGATATTCCTAAGGTGCCCCTCTCCTCCCTTATAAAAGGGCACCTCCTCCCCCTCCTCCTCACACCAATTTGAGCACTCCAGCTCGGCCAACCCCTGCCATTTTCTCCTCTCCACTTCCCTAGAATAATCCTAGAGGTCCTGGTCTTCTCCAAAGACCAATCTTAGTTCCTTAAGTGGAGGATTCAAAGAGGCGTTCCAAAGAAGAGGTAATATCCATTACCGATCTTTTCAATTTCTTTCTTCTTCAACTTCTTCTTCTTTAGTTGTTTCATGATAAAGTAATAACATCAGTATTACTTACATACTGATATGTTATTATAAATATGAAACAACCCTAATTCACCTTCTATCCATCCTACGGAAAAATGAAATCACCGCGCGTGCGTACGAACGGAATACCGTCTCCACGCCGTGGTGTAATCTATTTTCCACCATCACCTTACAAGGATGGGTATAATGGTGTAATGAGTAACTATATATGATTATTATTAAGTAATATTGATACTGAAATAATATATATATATACTCCAATACAATTCCACGATCATAGGAACGATATCGTCACTCGTGCGTACGTACGGAATACCGTCTCCACGATGTGATGCGATTCGTTCTACATGATCTTCATTTCATAATGATTATATAAATGAATTGAATGAATGAATATGGTATATACTACACTAATACCATTCTGGAAATGAATTATCTATAACCTAAAGATAAGAATAAGAATTTATTCAACAAAACACGCATAAGAACAAAAAGTTATAAAGACCCGAGTAACAAGTAACAATGAAATATTACTAACAAGAAGTTAATAATATGACCATATATGATCTCATATCAATATGTATGATTCTGGAATAAGTCAATAACATTATTTAAACCATTATACAGGAGCTTCGGACACGAACAAAGAAAATTGGACCTAAGGTAAGGGAAATATCACAATCTCATTTTTATCCGAGATTGTTTATTCGTAAGTATTTACTGGGGTGTATTTTATCATCCACATCCATGTTACCTCAATATGTAATATTGTTTCCATCCACTTGAAATAGTTTAAATCCAATTATACCCTTAGGTGAGTTTTTAGTAAAGAATATGAAAGGAATCTTTTGTCGTTTTTCCGTACGAGGTACTTTTTGACTTTTCCGACAAAAGTACGAAGAATGTTTTTTTAACTTATACGGCATGAATGGATTTTTAAAACATTACTTCAAAGAATCTTCCTTTACAAGTTTTCAAGTTTATTTTTAATCAACTTCTTTTATTTTAAATTTGTATGACATGTTATGAAAGGAAAAATGTTTTTGAAGAAGAAAGGATATTTTCCTCAAGAACTCAATTCAAGTGTTTTATCAAAATTATTTTCCATCTAAGATAATAAAGGGTTCTGTTTCTATCCATATTTTTACATTGGTTTGACTACGTTGTGATGGAATTATGTTTATGAATGCCTTTATCTTATATGAATTCATTTATGATGTCATGATGTTTCAAGAATCCCATTTTTGTTATATGTGTTATGCGATGATGTATGTTTTATGATTATGTGGCACACATAAGAAAGGATTCACTATAAGATTGGTGGGACCTATATCTCCCTCCAATGCATTGGGTAATGATTTTATATCTCATGAGATAGACATGGCTGGAACGGAAGGCTATTTCGGTTCAGTGATACAGGACTGAAACGAGGAGTGAACTCGGTTCAGAAAGGGACTTTGTCCACTAAGATAGTCTTGGCAATGAGTCATGACTAACAAGAAATGATTTTCCATGATTATGTGTGCATGCCACAAAGTTTCAAGTTTTATGTTATGATTATGGGGATCTCATTTTCACTTCTATGATTTATTCCATGTTAAGATATTATGATCTCTTTTGCAGGTTTTGATTTTCAAAAAGATATGATATGATTTTTATTTCCTTTATTTTCCCTTGCTGAGCATTTGAGCTCACCCTTTTATGTTTTCTTTTCCCCAGGTCAGGAAGATGGATATTAAGTAGAATATGCTAAAAGGGACCCTAGATATGATGAAATAAATGGGAGACACTGTAGAAGATTTATGAACCAGTTGTTTATGTTTCCCAGTTTCTAAAGACACTATACCTATACGGTCCTTTGTGGTTTTGTCATATGTTGTAATAAGTGTGCTTCAATTTTGAAGTATTAACAATGTATGTAAAGTGTGGGTTGTTATAGTTGGTATCAGAGGAAAGGTATAGTCAACCTTTGGAAACTAGGATGTGAAAGCCTTAGTAAGAACCCTAAGGATAAGTCTAAGCATAGAACACAATCTTAGTGTTTTAGAAATGGCCTTGAATAACCTAGGATAAGACCTTAAGCATGAAAATTTTATTCTTGAATTATGTGGTTTCCTATTATAATTACTGTTGCTCACACTATTCTTCTTGGTTTTAGTCAATGGCTGGAACCCGAAGGAACCGTGTTAATGCGGAATGTGATGGGCAATGCAATGATTGTCCCCCTGAGCAACCAAACGATATGGGAGCTGGAATGCAAAATCTTGTAGCCATGCTCACACAACTTCCTCAAGCTATAAATCATGCAGGATTTCCAAACGAACAAAGGAGGGAGCAACATTCTGTTGAATCCTTCATGAGGCAGCGTCCACCTTCTTTCAGCGGGTCTACTGATCCATTAGTTGCTGAACAATGGATTAGTACTACTGAAAAGATATTTTCAGTTCTTCAATGTTCTGAGCATGATAAAGTCATCCTAGCAGTGTATCGTTTGGAAGGAGATGCTGATCAATGGTGGAATCTTGTTAAGAATACGAGGCAAAGGGATGAAATTGAGTCTATGGAATGGGACGAGTTCAAGAACTTATTTTTCAATAAGTACTTCCCTCGTATTCTCCGAACAAAGATGGAGAAAGAGTTCCTTGAACTGAAGCAAAGGGATGATGAATCTGTTAGTACCTATGAAGCAAATTTTACAAGACTTGCAAGGTACGCTTCTGGTATTATTATCCAACCTGAGAGTAAGATCGATCGATTCTTTAGTGGCTTAAAACCAAGTCTTCGAAGGGCGTTAGCCATAAGGGACTTCAATAGCTACGAGGAAATCGTTCGATGTGCTCTCAAAGTCGAGATGGAGATTGGAGTAACCCATCAGTCACATGGGTTTGATAAGAAGAGGAAGATGGAATTCAAAGAAAAATCTAAAGGGCACACGGAAAACAAGATGAGCTTTTCCTTATGCTCAAAGTGTGGAAAGAAACATGGAGGGAGTTGTCTTAAAGGGACAAGTAAATGTTTTAAATGTGGAAAAGAAGGTCATCGGGCATTTGAATGCCGTGATAATGGGAAGAAGATGTCTAATGACGCAAACAAAGGAAGGGATACATAGAATGAACCTACTACACTTCAATGTTTCAAGTGCAAGGAGATGGGGCATTATTCCAATCAATGCCCAAATCCAAGGGTTGATGATGATGGTCGACGTCAACAAAATCTTAAGGCTAATGACAAAGGAAAGTCACATGCAATTTCTATCAGCGATGTGGAGTACGATAACGATGTGGTGAAAGGTACACTTACCATCCACTCTAAAGTAGCAAATGTTTTATTTGATTCTGGATCCACCCACTCATTTATTTCTGAAGACTTTTCTAAGGGTATCATCGTATTACCTCAACAATTAGATGTTGAGTTAGCTGTGACAACATCTAATGGCACATCAATCGCATCAAAAGTTTATAATTCTTCTCCGATCGAAGTTTGTGGGAAAGTGCTTCCTGCAAATCTTGTGATCCTTCCTTTAGTGGAATTTGATGTGATTCTTGGCATGGATTGTCTTTCTCTACATGGAGCTCATATCAATTGCCAAAGAAGGGAAGTCACATTTCATACTCCAGATCAATCTACGATCGTATACCAATGCAAGGATGAACAAAACCTTCCAGTGGAAATTTCTTCCATCTTATGGGTATTGATCCCACTAAATGAAGGTTATTTATCTCAAATGGTTGGTGAGAAACTCATGATTAAGAATATGCCCATTGTACGGGAGTTTGATGATGTCTTTCCGGAGGAATTACCGGGTCTTCCACCAAATCGTGAAGTTGAGTTTTCAATAGAACTCGTACCGGGTGCTTTGCCTATTTCAAAGACACCTTATAGAATGGCCCCAATTGAGTTGCAGGAATTGAAGAAGCAACTCCAAGAGAATCTTGATAAGGGATTCATACGCCCTAGTGCGTCACCTTGGGGAGCACCTGTTCTATTTGTTATGAAGAAAGATGGATCAATGAGACTCTGCATTGATTATCGAGAACTTAACAAGATCACTATCAAGAACAAATATCCTCTCCCACACATTGATGACTTATTTGACCAACTACGCGGAGCTCAATACTTTTCCAAGATTGATCTTCGTTCAGGGTATCATCAATTAAGGGTCAAAAGGGAGGATATACCAAAGACGGCTTTCCGTACAAGGTATGGACACTATGAATTTATAGTGATGCCATTTGGTCTTACTAATGCCCCTGCTATCTTCATGGATCTAATGAATAGAGTCTTTAGAGACTATCTTGATCAATTTGTGGTAGTCTTTATAGACGATATTCTTGTCTATTCAAAGAGCAAGGAAGAGCATGAATATCACTTGAGAATTATATTGAAGACCCTGAGAAAGGAGAAGCTTTATGCCAAATTTATGAAGTGTGAATTTTGGCTTCAAAAAGTTGCATTTTTGGGTCATATAATCTCAAAATAGGGGATATCTGTGGATCCAGCAAAAACAGAGGTTATCGAAAGATGGTCAAGACCAACAACAGTAACAGAGATCCGAAGATTTCTTGGTTTGGCTGGATATTATCGACGTTTTGTAAAAGATTTTTCACGATTATCTAATCCACTCACCAAGTTGACTCGGAAAGGAGTTAAGTTTGTCTGGACAGAGGAATGTGAAGAGAATTTCCAGGAGTTGAAAAGAAGGTTATCCAGTGCACCTGTGCTCACACTGCCTTGTAGTGGAGAAAGGTTTGTGATCTACAGTGATGCATCCAAGAAGGGATTGGGGTGTGCTCTTATGAAAAATGATATGGTGATAGCTTATGCCTCACGACAGTTGAAAATCCATGAGCAAAATTACCCAACACATGATTTGGAGTTGGCTGCGGTAATCTTTGCATTAAAAATTTGGAGGCATTACCTTTATGGTGAAAGGTGTGATATTTATACTGACCATAAAAGTTTAAAGTATATTTTCACACAAAAGGAGTTGAATATGCGTCAAAGAAGATGGTTGGATCTGATTAAGGATTATGACTGCTCAATCCATTACCACCCTGGGAAAGCAAACAAGGTGGCAGATGCATTAAGTCGACAAGACCATGCTAGTTTATCCATGATGAGGATCACAAAAGATCCAATATTTATGGATTTACAAAGGATGGATCTTGGAATTATAATGGAAGGGGAAAAATCTTATCTTTCTCAAATGAATGTTCAACCATCTATACATGTGAAGATTAAAGAGGCACAGAAAGAAGATGCCGAGTTACAAAAGAAGGTGAGAAATGTTCCTGAATTCAACCTTGATTGTGATGGGATAATAAAGTTCAGGAATCGGGTTTGTGTTCCTCCCATCCCCGAATTAAAGAAGGAGCTGCTGGATGAGGCTCATAGTTCTTCATTCTCTATTCATCCTGGAAGCACGAAGAAGTATAGGGACCTGAAAGAGTACTTCTGGTGGGATGGCATGAAAAGAGATATTGCTGAATATGTCTCTCGATGCTTGGTTTTTCAACAAGTTAAAGCTGAGAGACAAAAGTCTAAGGGGATGTTACAACCATTACCCATACCCGAATGGAAATGGGAAAACATCACTATGGACTTTGTCACAGGACTTCCTAAAACATCCAAAGGCAATAATTCTATCTGGGTCATAGTTGATCGTCTTACAAAGTCTGCACACTTCATTCCTATTAGAGAGGATTTCTCTCTAGATCAGCTTGCTAGGATATATGTAAAGGAAGTGGTAAGATTGCATGGAGTACCACTTTCTATTATATCTGATCGAGATCCGAGATTTACCTCGAAGTTCTGGCGAAGTCTTCAGCATACTCTGGATACAGAGTTGAGTTTCAGCACTGCTTATCATCCCCAGACAGACGGTCAGTCTGAGAGAACAATTCAAACCCTAGAAGATATGTTGAGAGCTTTCTCTATGGATTTCAAAGGAGGTTGGGATCAACACCTACCTTTGGTGGAATTTTCTTATAATAATAGCTTTCACTCCAGTATTCAGATGGCTCCTTATGAAGCTCTCTATGGAAAGAAATGCAGGACTCCAACTTGCTGGGATGAAGTTGGGGAAAGAAAGCTATTAGGACCTGATCTCGTTGATGAAATGGCAGAAAAGGTTAGATCTATTCAACAACACATAAGAGCAGCTCAGAGTCGACAAAAAAGTTATGCCGACAACCGAAAAAAAGACCTAGAGTTTGAAGTAGGCGATAAAGTGTTCTTACGAATATCTCCCTGGAAGAGGGTTATGAGATTTGGAAAGAAGGGGAAGTTGAGCCCTAGATATATCGGTCCTTTCGAAATACTGGATCGTGTTGGGAAGGTAGCTTACCGATTGGCGCTTCCACCGAATCTCTCTCAAGTTCACGATGTGTTCCATGTATCTCTCCTGAGAAAGTACATACCAGATCCTTCACATGTACTCAGCTCAGAAGTTGTACCGCTGGAGCAAGATCTTTCTTATGAAGAACAGCCGATAGAGATTCTGGATCGTAGCGAAAAAGTCCTACGAAACAAGACCACTCGCTTGGTGAAAGTTTTATGGAGAAACCACCAACTTGAAGAAGCTACATGGGAGCTTGAGGATATGATGAGGGAGAAGTATCCTCATCTGTTTGTTGCAAAGTGACGAATTTCGAGGGCGAAATTATTTTTAAGGGGGGTAGAATGTAACACCCGAGACTTTTATGTTATATAAATCATCAAAGGAATCTTTTTCTACACAACACTTGCTAGGCTTGCTTTACACGCAATCACGACCTTCCTTGATAGCTTGCGTCGTACGCAATACCGAGTTTCACTAAACAACAATATGCTATTAAAACTAGCCGTTATGAATAGTAATAACCACTTTTTAAAATTTTATAAATTTTATTTTTCAAAATGGACTTCATTTTTGGACTCAGAATATCGAAATTAGCCTAGGGTGAAATTTTGGTATTTTTCTGAAAACTTTCAATTTTTGATGAATAGTGAAACCACTAAGTGGTAGGTTAAAAACTGAATTTTGCATAAAACATAATTTTACCGCTTCTGTGATTGGAATTTCAAAAATCCGAGAGACACGGTTAATATCAAGGACTAAAATATGGTTCAATGAGATGAAAATAATTTTTTGGTGAATAGTAACTTTTTACTTTTTTTACCACGGTTAATAGTAAATAGGGTAACTAAGGGTAAATATGATATTAATATTACCCTAACACATGTCCTAATTCTATTGGACAAGTGTAATTCGACCAAAAACAAACTTAGGAATAAAATATGACCATTTAGGCCCACTTGGATTAGATTAGGACATTTATTATTAATTTATTTAAAGAAGGGTTAAAATAGTTAAAATCAAAGTTTAATAAGTAAATCATTTTTAATATGGGGTTATACATAAGATAAATTCGACTATAAATATTCATTAGAAAGCTAAAACATTTCCTATATAAGGGTATTTTATTTGTAATTTTTAGACATTAAATAATTTAATTTATTTATGACACAATGATGATGCAGTAATTATCTTATTAATGAAATATTGACATAATTGATTTTATAAACACCAAAATAAATGTAATTTGAGACTTTTTATTAATTCCACTAATTTTCTAGGTTACTATGATATATTAATGATGATTTAATCAACTTGTTTCGAACATATAATTCTGTTATGACTTTCACAAAAATCATATATCAAATAGTGTCAAAATTGACACAAAATAGTTTTTAAATCAAATATTATATTATTAATTGTTATTTTGTTCCTAAAAATCTAAGGTTCGGCCAAATGACTTAGATAAGGATATATATATTAATAATAAACAATTTGGGGTTCGTTTGGCATGTTATAGTAAGTGTATTAACCATATAGTGAAAGAAAACAAAAAGACACGGTAAAAGTTAAATTAATTAACTTAGAGTTAAATCTAATTGATAAGGTTAAAATAATACCCTAAACTTGTCTAAATCCTATTGGTTGATAGGATTTCGACCCATACCCACTTTAGCTTCGAAATAAGACCTTTGGAACCATTATAAACCGATTTTGACTTTAATATAAAATAATATTTTGAGATATTCCTAAGGTGCCCCTCTCCTCCCTTATAAAAGGGCACCTCCTCCCCCTCCTCCTCACACCAATTTGAGCACTCAAGCTCGGCCAACCCCTGCCATTTTTTCCTATCCACTTCCCTAGAATAATCCTAGAGGTCCTGGTCTTCTCCAAAGACCAATCTTAGTTCCTTAAGTGGAGGATTCAAAGAGGCGTTCCAAAGAAGAGGTAATATCCATTACAGATCTTTTCAATTTCTTTCTTCTTCAACTTCTTCTTCTTTAGTTGTTTCATGATAAAGTAATAACATCAGTATTACTTACATACTGATTTGTTATTATAAATATGAAACAACCCTAATTCACCTTCTATCCATCCTATGGAAAAATGAAATCACCGCGCGTGCGTACGAACGGAATACCGTCTCCACGCCGTGGTGTAATCTATTTTCCACCATCACCTTACAAGGATGGGTATAATGGTGTAATGAGTAACTATATATGATTATTATTAAGTAATATTGATACTGAAATAATATATATATATACTCCAATACAATTCCACGATCATAGGAACGATATCATCACTCGTGCGTACGTACGGAATACCGTCTCCACGATGTGATGCGATTCGTTCTACATGATCTTCATTTCATAATGATTATATAAATGAATTGAATGAATGAATATGGTATATACTACACTAATACCATTCTGGAAATGAATTATCTATAACCTTAAGATAAGAATAAGAATTTATTCAACAAAACACGCATAAGAACAAAAAGTTATAAAGACCCGAGTAACAAGTAACAATGAAATATTACTAACAAGAAGTTAATAATATGACCATATATGATCTAATATCAATATGTATGATTCTGGAATAAGTCAATAACATTATTTAAACCATTATACAGGAGCTTCGGACACGAACAAAGCAAATTGGACCTAAGGTAAGGGAAATATCACAATCTCATTTTTATCCGAGATTGTTTATTCGTAAGTATTTACTGGGGTGTATTTTATCATCCACATCCATGTTCCCTCAATATGTAATATTGTTTCCATCCACTTGAAATAGTTTAAATCCAATTTTACCCTTAGGTGAGTTTTTAGTAAAGAATATGAAGGGAATCTTTTGTCGTTTTTCCGTACGAGGTACTTTTTGACTTTTCCGACAAAAGTACGAAGAATGTTTTTTTTAACTTATACGGCATGAATGGATTTTTAAAACATTACTTCAAAGAAGCTTCCTTTACAAGTTTTCAAGTTTATTTTTAATCAACTTCTTTTATTTTAAAGTTGTATGACATGTTATGAAAGGAAAAATGTTTTTGAAGAAGAAAGGATATTTTCCTCAAGAACTCAATTCAAGTGTTTTATCAAAATTATTTTCCATCTAAGATAATAAAGGGTTCTGTTTCTATCCATATTTTTACATTGGTTTGACTTTGTTGTGATGGAATTATGTTTATGAATGTCTTTATCTTATATGAATTGATTTATGATGTCATGATGTTTCAAGAATCCCATTTTTGTTATATGTGTTATGCGATGATGTATGTTTTATGATTATGTGGCACACATAAGAAAGGATTCACTATAAGATGGATGGGACCTATATCTCCCTCCAATGCATTGGGTAATGATTTTATATCTCATGAGATAGACATGGCTAGAACGGAAGGCTATTTCGGTTCAGTGATACAGGACTGAAACGAGGAGTGAACTCGGTTCAGAAAGGGACTTTGTCCACTAAGATAGTCTTGGCAATGAGTCATGACTAACAAGAAATGATTTTCCATGATTATGTGTGCATGCCACAAAGTTTCAAGTTTTATGTTATGATTATGGGGATCTCATTTTCACTTCTATGATTTATTCTATGTTAAGATATTATGATCTCTTTTGCAGGTTTTGATTTTCAAAAAGATATGATATGATTTTTATTTCCTTTATTTGCCCTTGCTGAGCATTTGAGCTCACCCTTTTATGTTTTCTTTTTCCCAGGTCAGGAAGATGGATATTAAGTAGAATATGCTAAAAGGGACCCTAGATATGATGAAATAAATGGTAGACACTGTAGAAGATTTATGAACCAGTTGTTTATGTTTCTCAGTTTCTAAAGACACTATACCTATACGGTCCTTTGTGGTTTTGTCATATGTTGTAATAAGTGTGCTTCAATTTTGAAGTATTAACAATGTATGTAAAGTGTGGGTTGTTATATCCACCTTCATCGAAAAAGGACTGGAGAACCCCAAGGAGAAGTACTGGGTCTGATGAAACCCTTCTCATGTAACTCCTATAACTTTCTCTTAAGCTCCTACAACTCTGGTGTGGTCATCCTATAATGATGGATGGACACCGGTGCTGCTCCTGGCACAAGCTCAATATAAAAGTCCACATCTCTCTCTAGAGGTAGTCCTCAAAAGCCATCCATGAAGACATCCCTGAAACGATCAACCACTAGAGGGAAATCTGTCTGACAAGTCCCCTGATCATCCAAATATATGCTTGCAATCTGGGCTGTGACTCCACCTCACCCATGATTCTTTGGTCCAACTCAACTCTCCTGAACATCCCATTCACCCTTGTATAGAAACTCCCTACCCTCTGGTGATGTGAAACTCACCATGCGACAATAGCAGTCTACAAAATCCCAAAAGGGAACCAACCAGTCTATCCTGCGAATGACTTCATAACCTGTCACCTCTAAGACATAAAGGTCCCAAAGAAAGTCACACCATCTAACCACTAGGGGCACTACCTACACTGACGCACACCAGCCGTTCCCATCCCCAACTGACTGTCTAGCATCATGATATTAAAGAAAGAGAAACACCGAGCCCAAGGCTTTCCAAAACGGGTACATATATGAAACTATGTGTATCACCCGTATCGAAAAGTACTGAAGATAAGAAAGAAGCTAATAGAATAGTACCTCTGACTGTAGAAGGTCTGTAATCCTGCTCTTGCTGGGTCTGTTGCTCTGCATATGCCTGCCCAGTGTTGTGGCCCGATGTCACAGCCTGTCAACCATGAGATGTCCCACCCTGTTGCCTCTACGATACTAGTTTCTGGCTACCATGGCCACAACCACCATATCTGCATGCACGCCCTTGTGTATTCCAGTTCCCCGACTGCTAAGATGCCATTGGTCCTACTCCCGCTCATGGAGACTGCACAGAACCCCTCTCACTGGCCACTGGTGGAAACTCCCTACAAAAGTGCTACAGATGACCTATCTTGCCGCAAGCTTGGCACTCCACGGGGTCACATGGACATTGCAGTCCCTTGTGCCCCTCTATGCCACACTGGTAGCACCTGATCGGGCCACCTGAAGAAACTATCTGGCTGGTACTGCCACCCTGATAGAAATCCATCTGTCTCTTCCCCTTTCCAAAAGAAATAATACCAGTAACTGGTGCTGAATCATCCTAGCCCACACCACTTGACTCCCGTAGGTTCCTCTCTGAAATCAGTGTCTGGATCACAATAACATGTAATGAATGAAACCTGAAAACATTCACCAGTGCTCGGATTCCATAACAAATACCATCCTCAAAATCCTGGCTCTCAATGTCTCATCACCTACCAGTATGGGTGAAAAAAAATGAAGCTCGGTAAAATGAGCAGAATAGTCCATCACCGACATAGTGCTCTATTGCAGATTCATGAACTCTCAATCTCTCTCTGCCATCAACGTCTCTGGAAAGAAGAAGTCACATAATACTGCCTGAAAATCATCCCACCTCATGTCTCTGTGATACTCTGACTGGGTGATAACATCCCACCACCTCTTGGCAGAATCACACAGCCTATAAGTCGCGAGCTTGACCCTATGCCCTAGAGGCGTCTCAAGATGCTCAAAGATAGTCTGCATCGACCCTAGCCATGACTCCACAGCCTGTGGTCTGCCATCACCCAAAAAATGTATGTGGATGTTGTTGCTGAAAGATATGAGTCAGCTCGGCCATAGATGTGGCAGCCTGCAGTGTTTCCTGAATGTTCTGCATGAATTGTATAAAGCCTTCACAAAACTGTGCCTCTGTACCTGTGTCCAGTATAACAGTTGGGGCCACATCTGGCTCTGCTGGGGGATCCACTAGTATCCCATGGTCCACCATACCTGGAGTATACTCGCTGTCGCTCTCCTGGTGAACAACGTGCGGTCATCTAGGCGGCATGACACTACAAGGTAAAAAACACGCCTTATATCAAGTTTTATCAAGACTGAAAGCGAATGAACCACAAAGGGAATAAGAGGGAGGAGGCATTTCAAGATTTCAAAAACAAGACTACAGGACATGTACAATTACTAAACGACGTGTAATTGACTTCTCTTCCCCTGCCCGGGTCCTTCCACATGGCTAACCCACACGGCTCCCATTGAACAAAAACTACACGGCGTGTATATCCACTACACGGCATATATGGTGTTATTTTCAAACTTCACGTGTCATTTGTGACACGGCCTACTACTCGGCTTGACACTACACGACGTGTTACACCCACACATGGCATGTACGTCACCCCGTTTACCAGCCACATGGTTATGTCCGCAAGGTTTTTCCTCGGACAAGACTACGTGGCGTGTCCCACAGGTACACGTCGTGTTAAGGAGTGGTGACACCGACCCGTGTTGTCAGTTACATGGTCGAGTCCCCAGGAAACACTACACGGCGTGTACATAATTGACACGATGTGTATGTCTTATGGTATACTCCATCCATGTTTTTAGTTACACAGGAAGACTTCGGGTCAACACTACACAGCGTGTATATCATGTACACGACATGTTTTACCCATGCACTTCCCTTCCCCGTGTCACCGCACACACGGTTTGTGACACGGAAAGAGACTACAAGGCATTTACTCCGGGTACACGGTGTGTACTTAAAAAAGTTCATTTTTCTTCCCAAACAGAAGACCATACACAGCGTGTTTAAAGACACTACATGGCGTTTATACTAGGTTTTCGGACATTTTACCTCATAAACTTCCCCAAAACCCAGAAAATACCGATAAAAACACCTAACTGTCGAATTTCGGCCCGTGAGGGCCCATACTCCCCACAAATCAATGTTTGACATCTTATCTATGTTATAACTAATAAATAGTCAATAATACACCAAATTACAGTCAATGAGGGTCTATACTCCCCAAAGTCCAAAGCATTGCGTTCATTCTATAAACAGGCTCAAATAAAATTACCCTATCACACATTAGGTATTTTATCAAAACAACTATCACGACAACATGCTTTACTAGCACAACAACTATCACAACAACATGCTATTTCTAATGCACCTAAATGGAATTGAAACTATGCATGGCATGTGATTTCTAGCATGTGCGTATATGATGCATGAGTTGGAATACCCCCATCTCCCCGGGATGTAACTAGATAGAACCCATAGATAAAATATTACCATCACAATCTCAAGTGCTTCACCCTTCGGTGAAAATCAATTCAACTATAAAATTGCAAAATCGGAAAAATTACAACATGAGGTAAATTGGATTTTTTCCTGTATGTGTGTTGGCTATGCCCAGGCACAGCTTTTTACCAACTACCATTCTGTCCTATCCGAGACTAATGCTCCAAATAGTAAGTCAATGAAACCCTCCTTTGATACCACATTGTAACGTCCCAGTTCTAGTTACCACACAATGGGTTCCCAAAACCCAGTTCCACACGTGACCTCAAGCACATTTCCCCAAACGTCAAAAGCTGCCGACTAGCAGCAAGGGCCCAGGTCTGATAGTGGGGAAACTGTGCCCTCGTTTGCCAAAGTGTAGCGCAACAGAAAGAATAAATCGTACAAAAATAGCAGAAGCAGTAAACTATACACAAATGAAATAAACAACTAAAGTAGATATAGCCAACCAGTATATAAGTAACATTGCAACATGCCCCAATTCTAATAAAATAGCTAGAACATGTTACATGATCAATACAATACAATTGAAGTACAAGTACATAAAAGAAAAATAGAACAGCCCATGCATCGCGAGCTAGTGCTCGGTCCCATGCTCTCCTCCACCCCATCAGCAATCAAGTACTTGTATAAGGACCCTTTCCCTTATCTGTACCTGTAGAAACATAATCTGTTTGGGCCGAAAAGCATGATCCAAATAGGGTGGGACAAATATATCTCAGTAGGCACCCACCAAAGGCCCGTGCCCAACTGTGTGTAAAAATGAAACAACAGTGTGCAGTAGTAAAATACTATTTACTAAGAAGTACTAAAAAGTAACTAACATAACAGTTGTATTTACATTTAATTATTCAATTAATTGATTTAATATAAGAAAACACCATATTGAATTTCTACGAAAACAGTCAGCATCCTCATACAAACAAAACCTTACCCTTAGGTAATCAGAATCCAACCCACATGTATTTTCCCTCTGGCGTAATACAATCTCACCCTCAGGAATTTCCCTCAGGCATATCAGACTCTTTCCCTCAGGCGTACGAAGTGTCTCCCTCTGGCACAGAATTCATGCACTCAAGCACGAATGGTTTCCCTCATGCGAAATAGTATGTTTCCCTCATGTTAATATAGTCACGCCCTCTGGATATAGTAAAACACTACCCTTAGGAATATGTATTAGGGAAATTCTCAGCATATAAACATGTACTTTACATACAATTCCTCTCAAGGAAGAATTAATGCATAATTTAAACATGGAATACCCTCGGGTATCCTGGCCAAACGTCTAAACAAAGGAACACACCCCCGGGGTGGTCCTAGATCCAGGCAGCGATCCCAAACAGCATTTTCACAATTTTATTAATTACCTATACAATTATAGGTATTCAATATAGCCATAGAATAAGCCACAATACACCCCAAATATGTGTCTGTAGCTCAAAAACACGCAAAAACGCACGACAGTAGGAAAATAAACACCAAGCCACCTAGCTTATACGCCCCTGATCAATATACTCGAACAATGTTCCACGAATTGTCCTAGAACGAGTTATATATGAGGTGAATGAAATTTCATTCAACCTTAAATAACTTTACATGAAGTAAGAATTAGAAAGAACTAATCAAGGAGAAGGAAGATCTTACACGCACGGTAACAGTGAGATCGTTCGAGTTGGAAACGGATTCCCGACATGCGCTCGACGGATCTCCAGAGGTTCAGTCGTCCAATCCAACACCATTCTCCGTTTCTAAGAATTCCTTATTATAAGGGGAGGCTACAGCCCATTTTAAGCGAAAAAAACACAATACACGGCGTGTAATTACAAGTACACGGCGTGTACTTCCCATTTTTAAACTGTTCCTCTTTCGGCATCCCACCAGCGTGGCACTGTTCATCTGCTGACATGGCTACACAGCTTGTCTGCATGAGTACACGGTGCGTTCCATCGCACAGCAAGCCACCACCTTACTATTTTCCTTCTGACTGACTACACGACATGTAACGGACCACTACACGACGTGTAGTCAGTTCCTACACCCTTCATCACCAGCATGGCCACACGCCCTGTGTACTCATTCCACACGGCCAGAAGTACACGACGTGTGGAAAAGTACATGGCGTGTACTTCCAAAATTTGGGATTTTTCCCCATTTTTCTTATTTTGTTAAAAACACTTAAGGAAGGGAGAAAAGAAGAAGCGCGTACCTCAAAGATAAGAACCAGGTTCTTACACTCTACAATGTAAGGGATCCTTTCACCCTCCTCTTTTATGTCATGAATTCATTTATGTTGTGTCTTCTAGTTTTCATCTCTTTATGTTGATGGTATGTTATTATATGTTATTATTTCTTCCCTTTTCATGTTTAATTTTTGAGAGACCCTTTCCGCTCTCATCAATTTGTTTTCTAAATTTTTAAGTGACGTCGTTAGGCTGCCAAATTTCTCGTAAAAGAAATCACATCTTCTCTTTCCTTTCATGTTTCCTTTTATTCTGGTATGTCAATCAAACATCCATTCCATGTTCTTATCTCCATTTCATTCGGTATTTATATTTAAAAATGAGTTATTTATTAGTGGGTTACCTTGTACCCTCTATTTTTATTATTTTATAAAACCATGTTATATAGCCGTTATGTTGTAGAAATTTCATCTCAAAATGTCTATCTTTTTCCCTCAATAAATTATCTTGTTTATTTATGGGAATACCCAGACCAATTTCATTTCTATGTGTGTTCATAAATATATAAAAAGGATATATTTTATTCTGGAATAGACATACATATAACCCTAACTCTCTTTCTATGGGTTATAAATGATATAATGATTTTATTTTTATGAACTTTTAAAATATCACGATTTTGAAATGAATCCCATTTCTTTTATTCCCTATGGGTTATTTATGAAATGTTTGATTTTGATCTATGTGCATCACATGAGAGTAAAGACATATTAAGGGTGCACCCTGATAGCGTTCTAATGCATTGGGTAAAAAAATAATATATAGAGATGACAAGTTTCCCAATACCTAGGTGAATAACCATGGTAATTTTTATGACGCTTCGGGGATAAAACATGGTGATATGTTCATGAATCTATAAATGAAATGTTTTAGCCACATATTCGAGTTCTGTTTCATGTTTTTTTCATTATGATAATCTTATACTTCTATTTCTCATGTATTTATGTTTTTTATTTAAGTTCGTATTGATGTCACAAGTAAACTGATTCCCTTGTTTACCCTTACTGGGCCTTCTTCTCACCCTCTCCTTTGAATGTATGTCTACATGTTATGAGATTTAGTAATTGTACCTTGGATGAACTTATGATGAAGCCGTACAAGTGGATTAGAATAATGTTTTTTTTCAAGTTTTATGTTCTTGATTTCCAAGACACTAGACTTTAAGGATCCTATTTTTGTAAAATGTAATGAAAATTTATGAAATAAAAAGGCAGGAAGTCATATAACCACTTATAAACCCTCAAAGATTATATAACATTAGTCATTACCCAATGTATTGGAGGTATTTTTTTGGTCATGTTATTCATATAATTAATATATTTTTGGGATATAAGATCCTAAAACATTCATCAAATCATTACCCATAGAATGGAAATGACTATTATAAATATTACATCTTAGCATGACGAATAAAGAGTTAATTAGTTACATAACCACCTCATTAATTTAGTATAGAATAACCCAGGTAAATGGAAATGGTTTCATGAAAATATATTAATTATAATAATAAAAAATATATAAAAGTTATAATGATATTAAAATTGGATCATATAACCCGTAAAGAATATTTAATATCAATGGATGTCTATATACGTGGAAACTGATTTTTAAAATACACTAGAAAATTTTATTGTGGAAAGTAGACATTAATTTAAAATAATTTTTTATAACTAAAAAATACAAACATATTTTCAGAGTAATTTTATTTTAAGATGAACATTGAATCTTATAATGGAATCATTAAGATTTTGAGTTGTCATGATAGTGGGGAATTTTGTACATGTAAAAATATAGATTCCTTTCATATTTTCATTGTAATCCAAATAGGAAGAGGTTTGATATCCAAATCTTCCACAGAGAGGCGGCGTATCCTCTCTCGAGTGTTAGGGTTTCATCCAAGGCTTCTCTTCCTTCCCTCTTCTGGCCTCGGTCGACTAGGTATCGACGTCCCCTTCCTCGGTGATCCTTGGTGGCTCAGTTGTCGTCATTGTCTCGTCTCGGCGGGAGAAAGCTTCAGTCTGGTGGGCGGATGCATCTAGGTGGCAGATTAGGTATTGGTGTATGCGTGTGATGGATTAGGTCCTGAGTAGCTTCGCGTCGGTCCCAGTATGGCATGGAGGGGGGAGGGTCTTTGGTGGTTTTGTTTTCCCATTTTTTGTAGTTTTTTGTGTGATGCTCTATTGGGTTCTTGCTTTGGATTCATCTTCGGTGTGCCCTTCTGCATCGTCGGTTCCTCTTGCTATCCATGGATCATTCGTTGAGGAATCCGTTGAAGGTTATTTTTCAGTAGGGATTTGTCTGGCTCCAGTCCAGAGAGGCATTGTAGGCTGTGATGTGCTCAGATCCCTTCAATGGAGACTTTCAATTGAGGTGATGTCGGTTATCCCAGTCCTAGTTGACAAAGACCCAACTTCTTTCTCTTTGGAACGCCTTATTCATCAAGTTGATGTGGATGCAGATGGAAGAGTTCATGGTTGCGGTGGGGTGCTTCCCATTTTGGTTCTGGCGCTTGGTCTCTGTGCAATTGGTGGCTTTCTTGTTTGAGCTCGTGAAGTGTATGGTTGGCCTATGAGGCACGATGAAGATTTGGTGAGCTCAATTTTTTTGGTGGTCACTAGTTCACTGTGGGACGATGAAGAATTGGTGGCTGGTTTGTTGGCGGTTGCCGACGGTGATGGTGGTGAAGGACGCCGGTGTAACTCTCCGGTGGCCTGGTTGATATAGATTTTTTGTGTTGTTTTTGTCGAGGAAGGTCATGGAAAGTTTTGAATGGATGGCGATGATGTAATGATTAAAGTGATTTGATGATGACAGTGGCGATGAAGATGAGTAAGATGATGTATTGGACTCTACGTTTGATGCGGGTTTCTCGGGCAATCACGTGATGTTGACGTGGTGGTTCCCGGAACGCGATCTGAATTTTGATTCTATTTTTGGGTGTTGTGCCCCAGAAATTTGAATTTTGAATGTCCCTCCCTCCCACTGTAGTGTATAATTCGGTCGGTTCCCACTCTACCCTCAATGTGGCTTTTATGAAAATACAAAAAATTGATTTGGCCATTATAATCCAAAGAGACATTATTTTGAAAAAAACATAAAGATTTATTTTAAATATTTTTTTTTATTTCAAAAAAATGGTACAGATAAAATTAAACATCATCAAGGAATATAAAATAATTTACGACAACATTTTTATAAATTATTGATATGGATGAAAAAATTATTATAGACCAATGAGATATATAAAGTATGTTTTCTTTAAAAATATTCATTTCGAATCATCAGTACATAATTAGAGTAAAATGGTCGGAAAAAATTTATTCATATGAAATAAAAAAAGGTGACTAAAATTAATGAGTTTATTGAGAGATAGCTCATATGATTTAATTATGTGATGTGTTAACATAAACAACCCAGATTAATGATGAGAGTGTATGATAAAACCCATACAACATTGGAAACTCTTAATCATAAGCCCCATGAATGAATATAAATAAATTGAAATTAAAATACCAGTATAATAAAAATATTCATGAAATATTTTGTTATATTTTTTATGTACACCTCATAAATGAAGATAGGTACATAACATAACCTATGTTTAGAATAAGGAAATTTTTGGCAAAGAACTCATACATTAATTCTTAATATCCATCATACACATTCAAAAATCCTATAAAAAAAATATAATTTATTATATATCCACTATTGAACCATACATATATATATATCATAATAAATATTATTTAATTATGTATTTATATTTCCAATTTATTAACAATTCATTGCAAAGGTGACATTTTGATCAATAAGTAATTTTTTTTCATATATGTTTTTATTTATAATTTTGGGTCTTATTAAATTTATCATGGTAAAATATTATAAAAAAAATTAATCAATACCTAAATATCATATAGATAAAAAATAAATGGGTATATATAAAACCATACTAGTGAGTGATAGAAAGTCAAATACAACATTCTTACAGATAGTATGTCGTACGTACACATGAACATTGTTTTCATTTTCCGGATGGATAATTTAAAAGAATGAAAAATAATATATCACAATTAAAAATTCATTTTTAGGTCATATATATCACATATATTCCTTAAATTTTCCCTAGTTACATTACTTTCAATGTGCTATGGAAAAATGAATCGCGTCACTTTCTGAGGTGGTAGTCCACCATACACATCAAAAACTATATCATATCCCCCACTGAATTGAATGTAATATAGTATATGTGATATCAAACTTTTTTAATTATAATTATGATAAAAATATATTACATATTACTTTATTTTATCCTACTCTCCATTAATGTTAAATAGAAATGAAAAAAACATTACACTGGTTCGTGAAGATTCAGTCTCCCACACAAGCAAGAGATGTTATTTTTTCCAAAGGGTTTTGAGGTAAGAAGGTAGAAGTGTTTTTATAATTCTATAGGTATAATTAGATCATTAATATAATATAATAATATTTAAATACATGATTCTATTCTTAAATGGTTGTTGGTGATTGAAAATGATCAACATCGATTTGGGATGTAATGACCCAGACATTCTAAATTATATCTATTTCCTAAATATTTTTTTTGTTAAATATTATATAATATCATACATATAAAATATAACGTAATCAAAAAAAATATCTCTTTAAAATATATATTTAAATTAGTTAACTGTGAAACCAATTAAAGTGAAAAGAATTATGACTAGATAAATAATATAATATATAATATATAATATGAGAAAGTGTTGATCACCATATTCTTCTCAACTCATCACCCCCAATTAAAAATAATTATAAATAGAAAAAATATTACTAATCTAGTTAAAATATACTTAAATTTTAAATATAATGTTAAGAGAAATTGTAGTGAATTTTGATTGAATATTAATTTCTATTTATAGGGTATAATGGGAAATGATACAGTTAGGATTCGATTGCGATATGATTATTGGTTAGTAGGACCATTGAAAACTATACATTTTTTTGATAATTATATTGTTTTACTTCTTTTTTTTTGTATTGATTTCTTTGGATAATTAATATAAAATGTAGAAATGATGGCCACAACCAATAGAGTTATATTATTTGAATCTAATTTATTAGAACTGGTGATGGAGATATCATCACAATGTTTTGACCACATCCAAGCTAACACAGAGCATCAAAAAGTGAAGTTTGAATGAAATTACATATGGGATATGTTGATGTTATTGGAGATTACAAGTCACTCAATAATATATGAGGATCCCAACAAAACAACTACCATCAAACGAAATACCCTAATGGCGTATGTGGTTGTAATAAGGCTTATGGTTCTAGACCATAGTTACTTGATGTTCAATTTACAATTTATAAATAAAATTAATTTTCCATAAAACCATTTTAATAATAAATTTTATTAATAAATATAAATTTAATTGAAATAAATTTGAAATATTATTTTTTGGATGCAAATAAAAAGTAATAGTATTTTTCTTTAAAGTATATACAATTTAATTATATAACCAAGGTATTATTAACAGTATTAGCTGTAATGAAATAGTCTTTTTAAATAATTTCATATGAATTTAGATTATAAAATAATTTTATAATGGCTTATGATTTTTATATAAGTGTCAGAAATTAAAATGTTGCGTAAAATGATATTTTTAAATAAATAATAATTTATATAATTAAAAAAATGAAATTATAATATTTAGATATTTTTTTGGTCAAATAAAAATCAATTTTGAAATAATAATATAGATAATCAATTTGGGGAGAATTTATTTTTATATTTTAACATACATTATTTTTTCATGAATTGTAAAAAATATAGTTATAGGGTTTCAGTATATTTAGTGGAAAAATATTTATTTCATAATGAGGTAATCATTAATTAACCACTATATGTGACCTAAAATATGTTATATCATTAATATTAAATATGTTAATATATTTTTTTTCATTTTGTAAAATTAGAAGTTACTTTTTATAGGCTAAAAAGTAAAATTCAATTTTTATCACATTAAATTTCGGAATATTTAGATTTACATCCAAATAAAAGTATTTAAAAGTGATTTTTGGTTATTATGGATTAAAATTAAATTAAATGTGACCAAATTTTCCAATACAATGAGAAAATTCCATGGGTATTCCAATTTTAATCATTTTCCACAACCTAGTTTTCCAAGATCTATATTTGGTAAATTATTAAATAGTTCATCATCTTATCTTATAAATACCATCCCATTTCTCAATTAATATTAACTCATAATCTATAATCCATGAATTTATGGTGAATTTTTCTCCCAAGTTTTCCTCAGGCCCCCAAGATTCTATCCTTATGTTTTCGGAGCAACACTTCAATGTAATGGAAAATATTCCATTCTCTTTCCATTCAAAATTCTTTTTATGGTATGTCTTCCAATTTCTAAGAAAATTCGTTTTCATCCACTTTTTATTAAAACACTAATTTTATAATATTTTATATTAATGGGATACCCTTTCCCTATCTCATTTTTCCTTTTTCTAAAACCATGTTTTATACCTGTCATACTGTCAACTTTTTATCTCATATTCTATTCTTTTATTTGATATATTCTTGTTTTCTTTTATTTTAATACCCAAATATATATTCATTTCAATGGGTTTTAAAATATATTTAAAAAATAATTTTTTATTTAGGTATATACATATATGAAACTCGCATTTCCTTTCTTGGGTAAAAAATGACGTAGTGATCATTTATGTAAGATCTATTGAATGCTATGAATTTTTATAAGAAACTCATTCTTTATACTCTATGGGTTATTAAATAAGATATTTATTATCTTCAATATAGCTCAAATAAAATTAAGAAACATTAAGGGTGAACCTTTATAGTTCTATAAATCAATGGTTAATTAAATTAATATCCATAGATGGTTTGTTTTATGATACCCTAGTGAATAAACTTTTTAATTTTCATGTACAAGACCTTTTTTATTATCCTTACTATTATTCTTATGAATGTTTGACAGAGAAGTTGTTTTAACATTTATATGTTATGAATTATGATTTTTATTATGATATTCCTTATCCTCATGCATTAGGGTTATTTCGTATACTCTTATTAATAATTATTAAGAACAAATGTTTTATGTCTCTCTAGTTTATTCTATTATTGAGAGTCATGCTAACCATTTTCCTTTAATTTATGTTCCAATGTCATGAGATGTAATATATATAATTTAGGGTGAACCCATGATGATATCATTCAATATTATTTAAAATAATGATTTATGTTTTCTTGGTTTAAATTCATTTTTCAAAAAAACTATACTTGAAAAGATCTTATTCTCTATACCATGTAATGAAAATTTATTCCTTAAAATTGTAGGATTCCATATTTGGTATCAAAGGAAGGTTATGTAATTTGAGGAAATTAATAATTGAAAACTTTATGATGAACCCTGGGGACAAGTCTAAATATAGAAAAACAACATGGTAATTCGGTGAGTATTAACTAAGTGTTTTCTAAGAACATAAATATCTATTTGGATACAAAAAATTGGATGTGACTCTTCCAAAAATATATATTGGGGTAACACTCAAAAACACCACATTGAGTTGGACTCGATTGGAAACTGGTTCATGATAATTGGACCTCTTACACTCTAACTTTGATGATCTCTAGGGATACATTTGGTTAATGACAAGATTTTTATGAACCATTATAGATAATATATAGAAAATGTAATTCTTATTAGAGGATGTTAATAACATATTTATTCTAGATGTTTTTTGGAATAAAATAGCTTTAGATTTATCATATTCATAAAATGACCACATTTTTCAATATTTTTTTTCATCTTTAAGAAAAATTATTCAAAATGGGAGGAACCACATAAATGATGTGTGAAATAGGACATGCACTAAGGATTTTCCAATAAATTAATTAATTAAAAACATCATGAGGATGATTAATCAATTAACTTAAGTTATTGGAAATAACACGAGTTAGGATGATGGATCAGATTCACCTTAAAAGGATAAACTATTCATTGAATCCTTCATGTGTCAATGACCACCTTCTTGTAGTGTACCTACTTACCCATTTATTTTTGAACAATGGAACTCTCTATAAAAGATATATTTTATACACTATATTGTTTGGGGAAAGATATTCTAACCCTAATAGTGTACCACTTATAAGGAGATGTTCATTAGTGGTGTACATTGATTAAAAACATGAAGAAAACGAGGCAAATTAATTCTATAAAGTTGTATGATTTTAGTGGAATTTATTCAATAAATATTTTCCCCATTCGTTGTGAAATATGGAGAATAAATTTCTAGATCTAAATCATAAGGAAAATTAATATGTGGGAGTCTCTAAAATAAATTTTACTAGGATTTCCAATACATGTATTGATTTTTTATATATCATAACGGAATTATTGATAGATTCTTTGGTGTAATGAGACCAATTTATGGGGGAATCAAGAAAATTGAAATTGCGAAAGCTATGATGAGATAGTGCAGATTTCAACATATGATGCACTAGAGTTCATAGAGATTTAATGGTCACATATATCGACTTAAAATACAATATGTATGGAGCCAACTCAGGGATGAATATTTATCACTAAAGAAGATGAAATAAATTGAATCTTCTCACATTAAACAATTGTGAGAATAATAAATCAGGTAACTTCTTACCTCATAGTGGAATTTTTTATAATTGTAGAAGATATGGTCATATAGATTGAAACTCTCTTGGTGAGTTGAATGCTAAACATCTCAACACGAAGGACAAATTGATAATAGTATAGGACAAACCAGAAGTTTGATGCTTTATGTGTGGACATCTTGTTCACTTTTCCAATCAATGTACAAATCAGACTATAATAGAGGGGAACCACCATCATCCTCATATTAGTCCAAGGAACAATGTTCAGGAATTTACTATATTGATGGATAAATTGGAATCTCGGAATGATGTTATGGAAGGTACACGTGTTGTTTTCTCAAAGTTAGAAGTTTTTTTATTCAAGTTTTACTAATTCAATTATTTCATCAATGTTTTCGAATAATATATAGTCAATACTAAAATTATATAAGTAGAGTTATTAGAAAAAACATGTATATGAATTATCCAAGAATCTATATTGTATAAGAACTATAGTTTTGAAATTAGCAAGTACAATCTCAAAAAAAATCTTGTAGTCATTTCTAGAGTGTAATTTGATACTATACTAGTGATAGAATGGATCTCAAAGTATACTTCTACGATAAATTTTAGAAGTTGTTAAATTTATGTAGTCCTAAAATTACGACCAATGGTAATTTTCAATGTATATATATCTCAAACTATTCATTGTTTATAAGCACCTATGATATGACTATATATGGATTTATTCGATGAATCTAGGGAAGAAAATGAATGTATAAATATAGATAGTGTCCCCATAATTTTAGAATACATTGACATATTTAATAATGTGTTACATGGACCTCACCTAGAAATAGAGGTATAGTTCTCCATTGAACTCATACCAAGAACCAAGCATATATTAATGAACCTGTATAGAATGGAAATCATAGATCTTGAATAATTAATGAAACAACATCAAGATATTCAAGAAAATAGAGTTACCTAACCATGTCTGTCTCCATGGAGAGAATATGTTCTCTTTCTAAAGAATAAGGATGGATCAATGCGGTTATGTGTTGATTATAGTGAACATAATGGGATAAAAATATAGAACAAGTAACCTTTACCCTAAATAAACGATTTATTTGACCATATTTATGGGGTTCAATTATTCTACTTTATTTACCTATGATATGAGTATCATCAATTTAGGGTGAAGAAAAAAGTTATTCCAAATACTACCTTCCAATTAATGTACGGTCAATATGATTTTTTTTTCATGCACTTTTACATAACAAATGATATTAGTATATTTATGTTTTTAATGAATATGGACTTTATGGAAAACCTTGAGTAATTATTGGTAGTTTTTATTGATGATATTATGATATATTCAAATAGTCGTGAGTGGTATGAGGATCATTTAATTTTTATTTTGGGAACTTTGAGGATTGTGAATCTTTTTTTAGAAAATCATTAAATTTGATTTATCGTTACATAAAGATTCATTCAGGGGGAACACTCTAACCAATACAGGAATATCAGTTGACCATATGAAGATAAAGGATATATAAGAGTGGCATCATTGAATAATATTTACTTATATTCACCGTATCATGGGGTTAACTGTATATTATAAAAGGATTTTTAAAATACTTTCATGAATTTCTAGTCCAATTACCATGTTAAATAAAAAGGGATATTTCTTCATCTGTAAAAAAAGTGTGAATGTTTTTTACAATAACTATAGAAGATATTGGTTACATCAACATTGTTAACACTACCCTATATCATAGAAGGATTCATTATTTATATCGATGCATCTTTGAAATGGATTGTGTGATTCCTCATGACAAATGCCAATGTGATTTCTTATGCATCTCGATAGTTAATGCCTCATGAAAATAATTATCCTACAAATGAATTATATATAGTTGTGTTTATTTATTTTCTAAATTAATGGATGCACAATATTTATGGGATAAATATGATATATAAATAGACGAAAAATGATTGGTGTATATTTTCACACAATAGGAATATAACATGAAAAAAAGGATATTGTTGTAACATCATAAAGAATGAGACTATTTAATTATTTATCACCATAGAATGGAAAATGAAATTGCTGATTCATTGTGTAAGAAGGACCCGACTGTGAAGGAAATGATGTGGATTCATGGAGATCTATTGATCAAGGACCTAGTTAAATTGTTAATGAGCATCCTAAGGGAAGGTACATCATTAAGACTATTCCAAATTATTTCATAGAAATTATTACTATAGATAATTAAGAAATCTATAAGATAATATCTATTGTTATAAGGGAATATAGAGGATGTGAATAATGGGTGGTTTCTTTGGCTCAATATTTCTCATGGCAGTGTATCAAAATTTCAGATAAGTCGATGTGTCCCATCTATCCCAGAAAAAAATAAGGGGCTCATGGATGATTCACAAAGCTCTACATTCTCTATTCATCCTGGAAGCACTATAATGTATAGGTACCTTTGTGATCATTATTTTTAGGATAATATGAAAATAGATATAACCGTAAACACTACAAGGTTCTTGGTGGGTTTGAATATGATGAAAGAGAGACAACTTTATAATGGGATTTTTCAACCACTACACATACAAACATGGACGTGGGAAAATATAACTATGGAATTAATCACTGGTCTCCTAAGAATATATAAAGTAAAAATAAGTGATATGGGATTTAGTGGTTCATCTCACCATGAATTCCAATTTGATCACTATTTAGGAAGATTTATATCTTAACCAATGTGGTAGGATATAAAAAATTGAAGTCGTGAGGACACATAAGATTCAACTTTCTAAATATATTTATCATGATCCAATATCACATCTAAACTTTGGATAAGTTTTAAACATTCTTTAAATAATTAATTTTGTTATAGTATGGCCTTTCACCGAAAAACTAATTTCTTATTTTAATTAACTATTTAGACACTCGGGGAAGTGTTGGGAACATTCTCAATGAAATTTTAAGGTTTATGGTATCATGATCTATCATTATTTGAGTTCATGTACAAAAATAACTTCCACTCCATTATTAAAATGTCACCATATGAATCTATATATGGAAAGCAATTTAGATGGCCTACTTGTCTGAATCATGTTGTTGATATTAAATTTTTTTTCTCGATCTTGTAATAGAGATAATCGAAAATGTTAATTCCATTTAATAAAATATAATGGATTCTCAGACTTGGTATAAGATCTATACTGACAACCGTGAAAGGAACATGGAGTCTGATGTTGGAGAGAAATTTTTTCTAATAGAAATCACTTTGGAAGAGAGTCATGCGACTTGAAATGAATGGGAAGATTAACCAAAAAACATTATCCCCTAAGAAATCCTTGATCAAATATGAGAAGATGTTTATAAATAGAAATTTATCCAAATCTATCTAATTTTCATGATGTATTTGATGTATCTCTCTTTATGAAGTACTTACATGACCCCTCATATATATTGAATCTGGAGGTGGTATAACTAGAGCATTACATCTCATATGAGGAACTGCTATTGGATGTCCTGCTCTATAGAGATAGGGTTCGATGAAAAAATATGTCCAACATAGTCAAAGTGTAACACCCCAAGCTTCCACGGTACATTTTCCTTTGAATAATACAATAGCTTGTGTTGTATGCAACTTTGATTTCAAACACACCACAACCAAACAAACAAGATGTTAGGAATAGTGATACCCACCATTTGAAATTTTATAAATTTTACCGTTAAAAATGGAATTCATTTTTTGATTTGGAACGTCAAAATTAGCTTTGGGTAATGTTTTGATATTTTTCTGAAAAATTTTAATTTTTGATGAATAGTGAAAACAATGAGTTATTGTTTAAAACCAACATTTTATTTAAATAATAATTAAATTTATTTAGATTTATTTTAGGTCAAAATTGATATATAATACCTATATAAGTATATTTTATTTCATTACAGTCATTTTATAATACGTCTAGATATATAAAAATATTATTTAACTTTTTACAGTCTTTTAGCCACCTCCTATGAGCATGTGAAAATTTATATAAAACCTAAATTTACCACTTTTGTGAGTTCAATTTCCAAAATCAGAGAAATTCGGTTAATATCAGTAAGTAAAATGTGGTTCAATAAGATTAAAATAATTGTTGGTGAATAGTAATTTTTTACTTTATTTACCACAGTTAAAAGTAAATCGTGTAATTAAGGGTAAAGTCATATCATAATTACGCCAAAACATGTCCTAATAATATTGGATATGTATAATTCTACCAAAAAACCATAGGAATAAAATATGATCATCTTTTGTCCACTTGGATTAGATTAAAACATTTATTATTATTTTATTTAAAGAAGAGTTAAAAGATTTAAATTCAAAGATAAATAAGTAATCCATTTTTAATATAGGGTTACAGACTGTATAAATTTGACTATAAATATTCGTTAGAAGGAATAAAATATTTCCAACATAATAGTATTTTATTTATAATTTTTAGACATTAAATAATTTAATTTACTTATGACACAATGATGATGCAGTAATTACCTTATTAATGAAATATTAAAATAATTGATATTATAAATATCATAATAAATGTAAATGGAGACTTCAAATGAAGTAAAGTAATTTTATAGTTTAATATTACATTATAGGGTTGTTAAAATAAATTTTATTCCAAGTGATAAAGTTTTTATTCCTTTTAAAAAAATCAAATACTAAATAGTGTCAAAATTGACATAATTGTGTTTTTAAAACAAATACTATATTATTAATTAATATAATATTCCTAAAAATATAAAGTTTGGGAAAATGACTTAGATAAGGTTATATATATTAATAAGGAACCACATGGGGTTTTCTCGGCTTGTTACAGTATGTTTACTAACCATATAATATGAATATACAAAGACACATGGTAAATGTCAAACAATTTAACTAAGAGTTAAATATAAAAGATAAGGTTTATATGATGACCGAAAAATGTCTAAAACTTATTGGTTGAGATTTCTTTAACCCATCACCACCTTACACTCTAAAGTATTTATTTTGGAACCATTATTAACCGAAAATAAATTTATTAAAAAATAATATTTCAAGCTTTTCCAAAAGTGACCCTCACCTCTCTTATAAAAGGGCACATATATTTCTCTTAATTTCACACCTCCAAAGAAATTTGGATTAGCCAAACCCAAACCAAATTTCCTACCAACTTTTCTCACTTAAAACTAGAGTCCAAACTTTTATCTGAAAGCTAACCTAAGGATCCATTTTGATCAACTCAAAAAGAAACACCAAAAGTATAGGTAATAATTTCACCACCCTCTTCCATGTTCTTTTCTTCTTACACATCCTCTTTAATTTTTTTTTCATACCAAAATAATAAATCCAGAAACTTTTACATATTGTGATTTTATTATAAATATGGTACAACCATATTCATTATTCTATCCATCCTACAAATGACAAAGTCACCATACATTCGTACGTACGGCTTACCGTCTCCACGTCGTGGTGTAGTTTGTTATTCAAACACTTGATTATTTCCATGGGTATAATAATGATTATAAATGATGTAAATAATAAATATAACATGTTATTTATTCTTTATATTTGATATTCCTTCCAAATTCATATGATTTTTCCATCAATATAATGATATTTTCGCTCGTGCATACGTACGGATTACCGTCTCCACGAACGCGATAAGATTCATTCCACATCGTAGTCATTCATGAATAATTTTTATTTGATGATTCAAAATGATGTTTATGAACATAATATAATTCTGTATATGACTAAAATACATCCTCTTCATAACAAACATTGCTTATGTTACAAAGCATATAGAGTAAAACGAACCAGTTAACACCCAAAACGATGATACTACTAAAATATTATTAACAAAGAAATATTAGAAGATAATATATGATATAATATTTACATATATGGTTCATCTATAATTTAATAACAATTATTAAATTATTATAAAGGAGTTTAGCATACCCTAAACTATGAAAAAGTACAAGGCAAGGGTTAATTTCTCATTCTTTTTATTATCCGAGGTTGTTTTTACGGAAGTATCTACTCAGACCACTCTATCATCCACATTCATTTTTTCATAAAAATATATTTCTAAACATTTTTACTATTTACTATATAATAGTTTAAAGTCATTTATACCTTTATTTTACCTTATATGTTTTGAAATAAATCTTTTTTTCATTTTCCAAACATGGTACTTTATGACCTTTTCGACAAAATTAATGTAAGAACGTTTTTTTAACTTATATGGTAGGTGCGGCTATTTTCCGCTATAATATCATCATCAAAACTTCCCATACAAGCTTATATGAATATTTTCAAAAAAAATATTTTATAATTATATGACTTTTAAATAATTTCAAAATAGAAATTGTTATTTCACTAAAAATGTTTGGAATTCATCTATGTCAACATCCTTTGATGGATTTTAATCTTGTTTGATGTTGATTTATTATGATACAAAATTTTAATATTATATTGAAGTTTTTGTTATATGTTTAACTGTGGATGTATTATTTTTACACCATTTATGGTTTATGGATAAATTATTGAAATTTTGTATGCCAGTTTTAATACGAATGTTTATGTTATGTTTAAATATTTTCATATGAGGAATAAATTGGACTTAGTAAGTGACGGGTGGAGAATACTATAGATCCTCAATGCATCGGTAGGTCTCCTTAGAAAAACTTGTGTCTTGGCATAAGGCCTTGACAAAATCTTATTTGTAGTCTTGGCACAAGGCCTTGACTATGTGGTTATGAAGTCTGGCATTATGCATTCCATCATTATAAAAGTGGTTATTGATATTTCATGTGATTATTTAACGAGTATAATAACCATCTGAATAATTAATTTGAATTATTTGGTTTTATATTTTTCATATTATGCTGAATTTGAGGTTTACAATGCTTTTGATTTAGTCTTATACATTTCCTTAAATGTTTATGTTTATTTATCAAAGATTTTTCTATATTGTTATCCTTAATGAACATCTGATCTCACCCCTTTCTATGTTTTATTTTTTCCAGGTGCTGAAGAAGTATTTAATGGTTGAACTACATGGATAGGCTAAGGATATAAGTGAGTTCAAATGGGACAAAATTTTGTTTAAGTTTTTCTTTCATGATTTAACGTAAAACTTATGAATGTATCTAGTACTTTTAAGGATACTAAACTAATCGGTCTTTCAGGACATGATTCCTTGTGTCATGCCAATGTTATGTAATAATTCACCGAATCTGGGTAAGTGGGGTTGCCGAATTATAGTTCGTATCAATGGATGATTAGTACAATCCTTGGAAACTAGAATTAGAAAAACTCTGATTATAGAACACTACCCTATGATAGTCTTTAAGGATTAGTAATGTAGAACATCCTAGAATATTGGTACAGTAGAGATTTTGTGAGTTTTCCAAGAAATTAATTCTTGTCTAAGTATGATCAGGTAGAGGCGGCTCTAGTACAGATGTAACTAGTGGTAAAACCTGAAAACACCGCTTTGAGATGGACTCGAACAGGAACTTGTGCATGAAAATAGGCCTTGTTTCACTGTTGGTTACAACACTCCCTGGGGATATGCTTATGATAATTCACATTTTCTTTACAAGCCATTATGAAGGATTTAAAAGTATATACTTCTTCAAAGAAATTTTTTTATGATTATTGATTATATCCATAAACTGTTCAATTTATGTTAAGTGTTATACAATTTTGGAATTATGTATGGTGGTTCATAAAATAATCTATTGTATACCATTATTTAAAAATGGAACCTAGTGGAAGGAATGTAAACTGTATCAACGCATGTAATCCATGTAGAGATTTTCCTCCTACTCAAGATAATTATAGTGGAGCAAGTGATGAAACTGGTAATGACCAGCTTATTACCCTACTGGGAAAACTCACACAGGTTATGAATAATAACCATACCAGTATAGAGCACCCTGATCCACAACATGAAGGATCAATGTTAGACCGATTAATGAGGAAACAAGCACTATCATTCAATGGGACTACAAATCCATTTGAATCTGAGAAATGGATAAGTTCCTTATAGAAAATATATCACGCTTTGGGGAGTAGAAAAAGGGAAAAAGTTTTAATGGAAGTTTATCACCTCGTGGGAGAAGCCGATCAATGGTGGTCATTAATCCAAAACACAAAGGAAGATGATGAAGTATAAAATATGGAATGAAGGGAGTTTAATGTGATTTTCTTCAAAAAATATTTTCATCGTGAACATCGAGTGGATATGGAATGTAAATTATTCATTCTGAGACAAAAGGATGATGAGAATGTTGCAAAATATGACGCTAACTTTATAAGGATAGCAAGGCATGCTTATGATTATAAACATAACCCAAGGAGTAAGATTGATAGATTATTTAATGGGTTAAAACCATTTCTCCGGCGAGCATTAGTCTCACAGTCCTTGTTATCATACAAAGATATTGTCTCATGTGCTATCAAGATAGAAAAATATTTCTCTAATTCATACGAATTTAAATCAACGTAAGAGAATAAGAGATCTATTGAACACTTGGGAAATGAAAATAAGGGGAAGAAAGAAAATTTTGAATATCCATCCTGTGGTAAATGTGGGAAGAAAAACCTCAGAAATTTCCTGGAGGGAATGTGATTCTATTACATGTGGGGTGAAAAAGGCCACCATGCTTGGGATTACAAGGGGGAGAAAGATGATTTCAATGTTGAATGATACAATTGTAGAGAAAAGGGACATTATGAAATCAAATGTCCTAATATCCAAGGAAACTTAACCCAGAAAAGGACAAGGGAACAAGGCCAAGATTATGTGATCACTATTGCTGAGGTTGAAGATGTGAAAGGCGTGGTGGTAGGTAATTTAATGGTTTTATCAAGTTTAGCCAATGGTTTATTTGATTCTGGATCATCACATTGTTTCATATCTTCCCAATTTTCTATGAAAATTTGATATTTCCAATTTTATTTAGAAATGGGTTTTTCAGTCAAAACTCTTAAGGGAAGTATCAGTGCAAAAAAGTTTTGTGAATTAGTTCCCATTAGGGCATATAAATATTCTTCATCTGTTTATCTCATCATCATACCCATGATTTAATTTGATATAATCCTTGTTATGGATTTTATTTTGGACCATTATGTGAAAATTTATTATACGAAGAAGGAGTTTACAATTTTTGATGATGATAAGGATTACCTTATCTTTAGAGTAGAAATTTCACCACCTTATTATTAGCTAGATCCACCCCCATTAGCTCAACTAAATTCATTTATTGGGGAGGAAGAGAATGAAATAACTATGGGTGAGGAAAGGAATTTTCAAATAGGGGATGTAACTATTGTGCAAGAATATGTTGATGTTTTTCCATAGGATTTACCTGGACATCCTCCAGAACGAGAAATTGAGTTTTCCATTGATTTAATTCATGGTTCACGGCCCATATCAAAGAACCCTTATAGATTTTCCTCTGTGGAATTAATGGAACTAAAGAAACAACTATTGGAATTGATTAATAAGGGATTTATTTTCCCTAGTGCTTCTCCATGGGGAGCCCCTATTCTTTTTCTCAAGAATAGATGGATTTATGAGGTTGTGCATTGACTACAGGGAGATAAATGATATAACAATAAAGAAAAAGTATCCACTACCTCACATTAATGATTAATTTGATCAAATTCATGGAGATAAATATTTTTCAAAGATTGAACTTCGATCTGGATATCACCAGTTGTGTGTGAAGAGGAATTCATTCCGAAAACAGCATTTCGAACCATGTACTGGCATTACGAGTTTATAGTATTTCCTTTTGGATTGACTAATTCACCCTCTGTCTTCATGGATCTATTGAATATAGTTTTCAAGGAATATCATGATAAATTTATTGTAGTATTTATTGATGATATTTTGGAATACTCAAAATGATATGAAGATCATGAAAATCACTTGCGCATTATCCTAAAGGCTATTAGAAGAAATGCATTATATGTGATGTTTTGCAAGTGTGAATTCTAACTTTAAGAGATTTATATTCGTGTCCATATTGTCTCTATGTATTGAATCTCTTCTGATCCTTCTGTGAAAAAGGCAATCCAAGAATGGCCACCACCGAAGAATATAAATGAGGTATGAAGTTTTGTTGTTTTATTAGGTTATTATTGGAAATTTGTCCAGAATTTTGGCCAATTAGAAAATCCATTAACCAAGATCACATGTTAAGAGGTTAAATTTGTTTGGAAAAAAGAGTTTGAAGAATGATTCAAATAACGGAATAGAAGATTAGTCAATGCTCATATATTTACTCTACCATCGGGTAATGATGGATTTGTTATTTATAGTGATGCTTCAATGAAAGGACATAGTTGTGTCCTTATATATAAAGATATATTTATTTCCCATTTATCACAACAGCTAAAAATTCATGAGTAAAAATATCATACTCATTACCTTGAGTTATAAGCTATAATCATTTCTCTGGAAATATGGAGACACTATCCCCATTGTGAAAAATGTGACATTTATACTGATCACAATAGTTTAATGTATATTTTATCATATAAATAACTCATCATGATGCAAAGATAATGGCTTGAACAACTCACGGATTATTATTTTACTATACACTACCACCCCGGGAAGGAAAATAAGCTGGAAGATGCTTTGAGTAGAAAGGATCATGGAGTTTTAAACAAGATTAGAGTTGAAAGGGGTCTTATATTCAGGGAACTAGTGAACATGGATATGAGAATAACCATGAAAGGTGAAACATCAATACTTTTTCAAATGGTTGACAAACCATCATTACTATAAAGGATAAAGAGTTCTCATACTGGTGATGTGGAGTTTCAAAAGAAGATTAATGCTGTGAATGATGGTAGATTGAGTGACTTCATATATGAAGATGTGATTTTGAAATTTGGGAAGAGTCATTTTGTTCCCAATATACCTGATCTAAAAATTGAGTTTTTGGATGATGATCATAGCTCCAATTTCCTTATACACCCTGGGAGCACCAAGATGTATAGAGATTGGAAGGAACACTTTTGGTGGGACAACATGAAGAGGGAGATTGCTGATTTTTTTGTCAAGATGTATGGATTTTCAACAAGAGAAATTTGGAAGGCAACAGACTGGAGGATTCAAGAAACCTCTTCCCGTACCTGAGTGGAAATGGGATAATATTATGATGGAATTTGTCATGGGGCTACCAAATACTCCAAAAATGAATGATGCAATAAGGGTCATTGTTGATCGTCTTACCATGTCAGTACCTTTTTGTGCTATAAGAAAAGATTTAGCACTTAAACATCTAGAAAGAGTATATATTAATAATGTTGTAAGACTCCATGGTGTACCTTTATCCATTGTTTCTAATCATGATCCCTGTTTTACATTATGATTCTGGAAAATTCTTCAGAAATCCCGGGATACTGAACATCATGTGAGCACTGTTGACCACCCACAAACCGATGTACAATATGAATGGACTATTAAAACCTGATAAGATATTTTGAGATCTTTCTCACTTGAATTTCAAGGTATGTGGGGTCAATATTTACCTATGGTAGAATTTTCCTATAACAATTGCTTCTATTCAAGTATTCAGGTGGCACCATATGAAGCGTTATATGGAAAGAGATGTCGCACAACAACTTGTGAGGATGATATTGGTGAAAGAATACTCATAGTTTGAGAACTTGTTGAGTAAAAAATGGAAAAGGTGAAGATTATCCAAACCCAAATCAAAGCAGCTCAAAGTAGGCAAAAGAGTTATTCTGACATCCAAAGGAAGGATTTGTAATTTCAAGTAAGAGATCATGTTTTCTTGAATGTATATCCATGGATGGGTGTTATACATTTCTGTTAGAAGGGTTAATTGGGTTCTAGGTACATCAGACCTTTAGAAATTCTAGAATGAATTGGAGTTGTAGCTTGCCGTTTGGAAATGCCTCCAAGTCTCTCCAAAGTTCATGATATGTTCCACCTATCACTGTTGAGAAAATACATGTCTGACTCAATGCATGTACTCGCCAATCAGGAAATTGAACTGGAACCTAATGTGTCTTATCGTGAAGAGCCTATCAAGATTCTTGATACAAGAGAACAAGTGCTGAGAAACTGGACGACTCATCTAGTAAATGTTGTAGGGAGAAACAATAAGATAGAAGAGACAACTTGGGAACCCGAGGAACATATGATGAAGAAACACCTGAATCATTTTATGCAGTAATATTATGGAAATTTTGAGGAAGAAATTATATTAAGTAGGGGAGAATGTAACACACCAAGCTTCCCTAGTACATTTCCCTTTGAATAATACAATACCTTGTGTTGTACACAACTTCGAGTTCAAACACACCACAACCAATAAAACTAGCCGTTATGAATAGTAATACACACCTTTTCAAATTGTATAAATTTTATCATTCAAAATGGACTTCATTTTTGGATTTGGAATATCAAAATTATCTTAGGTTGATTTTTTTTGTATTTTTCTGAAAAATTTCAATTTTTTATAAATAGAGAAAATCACAAAGTTATTGTTTAAAACCGACTCTTTATTTAAATAATTATTTATTTTATTTAAATTTATTTTATGTCAAAATAGACACATAATACCTGTATAAGATCAATGTAATTCATTGGAGTCATTTTATGTAATTTTAGATATATAAAAATTTAATTGAACTTTTTACCGCCTTTTACCCACCTCCTAGGAGAATTCGCAAATTTTCATAAAACATACTTTTAAAGCATCTGTGATTTGAATTTCAAAAATCTGAGACACGTGGTTAATATCCGTAAGTAAAATGTGGTTTAATAAGATGAAAACAATTTTTGGTGAATAGTATCTGTTGACTTTTATTTACCACGGTTAAAAGTAAATAGGGTAATTAAGGGTAAAAATGATATCATAATTACTCTAAAATGTGTCCTAATTCTATTGGATAAGTATAATTCAACCAAAAACAAACTTAGGAATAAAATATTGTCATATTTATTCCACGTGGATTAGATTAGGACATTTATTATTATTTCATTTAAAGAAGAGTTAAAAGAGTTAAATTAAAAGTTTAATAACTAAAAAATTTTATATAGGGTTACACACAATATTAATTACACTATAAATATTTATTAAAAAGATAAAAATATTTACTACATAATGGTATTTTATTTATAATTTATAGGAATTAAATAATTTAATTTATTTATGACACAATTATGATGCTGTAGTTAGCTTATTAATTAATTATTAAAATAATTGATATTATAAATATCCAAAAAAATTTAACTTGAAACTTATGTTCAATTCCACTAAATTTTTATGTTAATATAACATTTTAGGGTTGTTTAAATAAATTTTATTCGAAGTGATAATGTTTTTATGGATTTCAAAAAAAAATACTATATAATGTCAAAATTGACATAATTGAGTTTCTAAAACAAATATTATATTATTAATTGATATAATATTCTTAAAAATCTAAAGTTTGGCCAAAGGACTTATATATGGTTATTTATATTAATAATGAACCACATGGGGTTCTATTGTCTTGTTTAAGTATGTTTATTAACCATGTAATATTAAAATACAAAGAGACATGGTAAATGTCCAACAATTTAACTAAGAGTTAAATCTAAAAGATAATGTTAATATGATGACATAAACCTATATAAAACCTAGTGGATGAGAGTTTCTTGACCCATCCCTACCTTATCCTCTTAATAATTTATTTTTGAGCCATTATAAATAGAAAATTATTTTATTATAAAATAATATTTCATGCTTTTCCTAAAGGGAACCTCACCTCTCTTATAAAAGGTCACTTCCCCTTCTCTTAATTTCACACCTCCAAAGCCATTTTTCTTGGCCAAAACCTGCCCAAATATCCTCCCAACATCACTAAATTAATCCCATATGCATTACTTTGATCTTAAATCCATCCTAAGGAGCCATTTTCATCAACTCAAAAGGAAACACCCAAAGGAGAGGTAATAATTTCACCACCCTTTTTCAAACATTTTTCTTCCCCAACATTTTATTTATTTGTGTGCATCCATGCCAAAATAATAAATCCAGTACCTTATACATATTATGATGTTTTTATAAATACATTATAACCATATTCATTATTCTATCCATCCTACAAATGACAATGTCACCATATGTGCATACATACAGCTTACCATCTCGATGTTGTGGTGTAGTTTGTTATTCAAACACTTAATTATTTGGATGGGTATAATAAAGAGTATAACTGATTTTAACAAGTTATTGATTCTTTATATATGATATATCATCCAATTACATACGATTTCACTATCAATATAATGATATTCTCACTCGTGTGTACGTACGGATTACCGTTTCCACGAATGCGATAAGATTCATTCCCCATCATAATCATTCATGAATAATTTCTATTTTATGATTTAGAATAAAGTTAATTAACATAATATTATTCTGTATATTAATAAAATAAATATTATTCATAACAAACATATCTTACTTAACCAATCATATAAAGAAAAACGAATCAGTTAACACCCAAAATGATGAAACTACTAAAATATTATTAAAAACCCAATATTAGAATATCATATATGATATCATATTTACATATATGGTTCTTTTATAATATAATAACAATTATTTAACTATTATACTGGAGTTTAATGTTCCCTAGACCAAAGAAAATTTACAAGTTAAGGGTTAATCTCACAATCTCTTTATTATCTGAGGTTGTTTTTACATAAGTATCTACTCAGACCTCATTATCATCCACATCCGTGTTTTGTTAAAAATGTATTTCAAAATATTTTTACTATTTACTTGAAAATGGTTTAATATCATTTGTACCCTAATTTGACCTTATATGTTTGGAAAGGAATATTTTCTTCATTTTCCAAACAAGGTATATTATAACCATTTCGACAAAATTAAGGTAAGAATGTTTTTTAACATATACGGCTGCTGCAGCTATTTTCTGCAATTATATCATAGTCAAAACATCCCAAACAATATTACAAGAATATTTTCAAAATAATTATTTTCTTTTATAATTATATTATTTTTAAATTATTTCAAAATAAAAATATGCATTTCCTTAAAAAAAATTTGATTTTATCTATGTCAACATCCTTTGATGGATTTTATGTTTATTTGATGTTGATTTATTATGATAAAAAAATCCATAATGTATTGAAGTTTTGTGATATGTTTGATTGTGGATGTGTTATTTTTACACCATTCATGGTTTATGGATAATGTATTGACATTTCTTATGCTATTTTTAATACAAATATTTTTTGTTATGTTTAATCATTTTCATATGAGAAATGTGTTGGACTTAGTAAGTGATGGGTGGAGCCCACTATAGCTCATCGATGCATCGGTAGGTCTCATGAGACAAACATGGGTCTTGGTAGAAGGCCTTGAAAAAATATTATTTGTAGTCTTGAAACAAGGCCATGAATATGTGGTTATGAAGTCTGAGATTATACATTCCATCATTATAAAAGTGGATATTGATATTTCATGTGATTAATCGACTAGTAGAATATCCATATGAATAATTAAATGGAATAATTTGATTTTATCTTTTCCATATTATGTGGAATATTATGTTTAAATGGGTTTTTATTAAGTCTTATACATTGCCTTAAATATTTATTCTTATTTATGAAAGTTTGTGTTATATTGTTATCCTTACCGAGCATCTAAACTAACCCCTTTCTATGTTTTATTTTTTCCAGGATGTGAAGATGTATTTAGTAGTTTCTTTATAGTGCTAAGATAAGGATATAAGTATGTTCAAAGTGAAAAAAAATTTATGTTTTTATTTCATGATGTAATGTAAAACGTATGAAGGTTTCTAGTACTTCCAAGGAAACTAAACTAATTGTTCTTTCGGGACACGATTCCTTGTATCATGTCAACGTTATGTAATAATGCACCGACTCTGGGTAACATGGGTCAGGGAGTTACACAATGTTTTGTGGAGGAACCATATATAGGAATAAGTGATGTGAGAACAAGAGGATATGATGATGTATATATACCCCCACATTTTATTAACCGAGATAATGAGTTGAAATTTCAGGGATGAAATTTTATAAGGGGGGAATAATGTAATGACCAAGACTTTATAAATGATATTTATTTCACAAATAAATGTTTTTTACATATTATATAACATTATACACATAAAAAAAGATAAATCCAAAAACAATTCTATATCAAACAATGATCAATACAATAGTTGGGTATGAAACGAACTAAAATCCCAAACAGTAGAACTGGACAATGTATATAAAATAGAATATCAAAAATCAGAAAGTATGGATCTACCTAATAAACAATATTTCTCACCCTCACTGAAATATATATATATATATATATATATGAAACAAAATATTAGTAAAATAATAAACATTTTTTCGAAAGGAATATATAACTTTAATAAAATTTGTAGTTAATTTCGAGGTAAAATGAAGTGGTATTTTTATAGTATAAATGGAAAAGTGACCATTGGGATTCAACCATAATATAAAATCTGGTAAATATGATCATTAAAAACTATAACTTGTTTGATAATTTTACCATTATAATTAGATGGTCATGTTATGTAAGAGTAACACCCATTCGATGTTAGCTGAACCGCCTCATGAAACTACTGGCATCGCACCCCTTACCCTCAAGGCATATCCATGTGTAATTAGGGTTGTGTTTCTTAACCATAGTTACAAAAATGTATTATATATATATATATATATAATATTTTAATTCCATAACTTCTATTTAATTATAGTTTTTCTTAATAAAAAATATATTTAATTAAGATGAATTTGAAAATTTGATTTTTTTAGGACACAAATAATAGGTATTTTTATTTTTCTATAAAATATATACTATTTTAATATATAACCAAGGTAATATTAATTGTATTTTTATGTAAATACTATTTTAGGAACCATTTATTTTAATAAAAAATTATAAAATATTATAAAATTGGCCTAGGATATTTTTATAAGTAGAATAATATTAAATGTGCCATAAATTGATAACATTAAATAAAAATGTTTTTTATATTTAAATGAAAAAAATCTCATATTTATGGAATTTTATGATAATTTATACATCATTTTTCAAAAGAGCACATAGGAATTAGTTTAGTTCTAATTTATGTGTTTTTTCTAAATATACAATCCTTTTTGGGCATAGTAAAAAATATAGTTTTAGGGATTCATTATATTTTTTGGAATCATGTTTATGTCATAATGATGTAACAACTAATTAAACACAATATATGAACTAATTTCATTTATTTTGTTTATATTAGTCAATTTAATATATTTTTCTGATTATTTTGAAACTATAAGCTTCATTCCAAGATCTGATAATGAAATTATGTCTTTTAAAACATTACATTAGGGAATATTATATTTTCTATTCCAAAAGAAGTATTTTAAAGTGAAGATCAGTTCTGGTTGAATAAAATAACATTAAAGACGGCCAAATTTCCATTACCATGAGAATAATCCATTGGTATTTGAATAGTTTTTCATTTTCCACAATCTATTTTTCCAATACCTTTATATGGAAATTATAAAATAACTTATTAACTTGTCCTATAAATAACAACCCATTTCTCCATTTCCATTCACTACTAATCCATAAACCATTATTTTTTAGTTAATTTTATTCCCAAGGAGTCCCCCCATTTTTCCATAGTCCCCCAATATTTCATTATCATGTTTTAGAAAAAACTCATTCTGTTAAGTGAAATTTTCAATTATCTTATCCATTCAATAGTCCTTTTCTTGTATGTCTTATAATTTATAAGAAAATACCTTTTTCTAACGTTCTATTATCACACTACTATATGAATATTCTTTTGTGAATGTGATAACATTTCCCCATCTCATTTTTACCTTTTCTAAAAACATGGTATTTACCAATATTTCATCCAAATAACCTTCCCACATTTTTTTATTTTATATGAGAAATTATCTTTTCCATTTTATTTAAAAATCTAAACAACTTTTATTTATAATTTGTATTTCACTATATTTATAACTAAAAATTTTAATCATAGATTTATATTTATGAAACTCATATTTCTTTTCATGGGATAAAAATTATTTAATAATCATGTCCTCAAGCTCTTTTGTATTCCATGGTTTTTTGAGAAGCAAATTAATTATTCTCTATGGGGTATTAATTAAAAGATTGATTTTGATATATATGGATCGAATAAAATCAATACATATGAAACTTTTACATTGATATTTCTCTAATTAATTGGGTAAAGAATTTAATCTCTATAGATGATGTGTTTTATGGTTCCTTTTGGAGTAACCTTGGTAATTTTCATTTTAAAAACCTTAGTGATTTTCCTTAGTGATATAATTATGAATGAATCATTTGAATACTGAATCCAAATTTCTATTTCATGATTCTTGTTTTTTTTATTATCAAATTACTCTTTCTAATTCCTTATTGTTGTTACTTAAATTGTATCTATATATCTCAGGATCACATGTTATATCTATCTCTTTTTTATTCCAACAACGGTCTTCATGCTCACCCATTTCTTTTGATGTATATCCCCATGTTATGATATATAATAAATATAACATAGTAATAAACCCATCATGATATATTTAAAGTTTATTAAGAAGGTTGTTTTATTTTTCCATGTGTAATGTTAATTTTTCCATGAAAATAAACCTAAAAAAATCCACTTTTTTATTCTATGAAATTAAAAGGTATGTAATTAAAATGTGGGATTCCATATAAGATGTGGTAGTTTACTGTAAAAATTATTGAATATTTTGATTATCATTTTTCAGAATATGAGTGGGATATGTGTTACTCCATTAATTAAATATTAGAAAATTATATCAGAGATGCTAGTGTTATTATATTATCATAACTTTTCAATATTTTATGGAGTTATAACATTTTGGAAAATAAATATTAATAGTTTAAAACCGTACCTCTTCTTCAAACAACCTATTTAGGATTACCGTAAATACTTTCTTCAGCGCATTTATGATCTCACTAAGAAAACTAATAGGTGGTGGTTATAAAGAAGATATTTGGGTAACTCATTTCCAAGCCAATGTTTTTTGGATGCGTGAATATTACATTAGAGGGGGGTGGCCTTTTATATGATTGGGAGAGGACAAAAATGGAACTTATAAAAAATTAAAATGGTACCCCTATTATCCACATGAACAAAATCTAAAAAACAATTCCATTATAAAACCTTAGAGGCAATACATTTGATATATTCCCATGAAATTTTTATTATACATGTTTATATGTCTTCATAAAAATTGTCATTTTTGGTTAAGCATAGTAAAAAAATATACTTAATATAAATAGTCAGTTTATAATATTTTTACAACACATTATAGTAAAAAATTAGTTAAATTTAAAATATAGTGTTAAATGAACTAATTTCATATATGGAATAATTTTTTATAAATTACAATCATATAAGTGGAAGGATTTTATTCGAAGGAAATCCCATAGAGGACCAAACACAAACCCAAAACACAATTCAAACAGGAGAGGTTTCGGGACTCAAAAAATCCCACAATGTCAACATTTTAAAAAAAACACATAATATAAACCATCCCAAACAATTAATCAAGAAATCATGTTTTTCCTTAAAAAAAATTCATTGAAATCAAACACTTCAGCGATTAGAGTATCCACCAATGGTACCCCATTGGCCTCACACATTCATGTTTTGGTGCCACACAGATCACCCTCCTCATATTTATCCCAAAACTCATCCAGTAGTTCCATAAACCATCCATCATCACATGTAAACCCATGAATGCGGTCTTTCACGGAAATATCAAACATTAGATCATAAATGCTTTCCATTTTTCAAAACCAAAATAGTGAACCAACACATCCTTTTTCTCAAAACCGCTTACCACAAGATCAAAATCCCAATTCACATCTTAAAAAACATTTCACAAAGACACAAACTTTTAGATAATAACTCACTTTCAATTTATCACATCAATTTCAAAGCATCTCATCCCATTAAAACACCCATTGATTGTTAATAAAACTCTTTTTGAAACACATTTTCAAACCCAACTTCAATATAGTTCTTGGTTTCAAAAGAGGTGTAAGCACGCCATTTTCCATTTCAAAAAAAATATGAAAATTTACTTCCACCATTTAATAAATCAAACTATTCCCTCTTTATTTGAAAATAATTTCACAAAACTTTTAAGCTTCTTAAAACCAAGTCACTTTAAAACCAAAGTTACAAGATTTCAAAACTAAATAACACAATACAATGCGAGATGAAACTAGTTTTGGTGGGTGACTTGGGCATATGGTTGGAAGCCATATTCCAATAACTTCACTGTCACATAGTGTGTTATAGGTAATATCCATGGCTTTACATGGCTTTCCAGGCACTATATTCTCACTATGACCATTAACCAAATTCTCTTTTCATTTCCCCTAATCATCATCAATCCAAAAAACCCAATGTACTTAGATAAATCCCAACATCCCCTGGAAACCTGAATCTCATCATAAGGTGTGATGATCAGTAACACTACCCATAACTGGAATACTAAGTCCCTACAATCCCTAATCTAGACTATCCCAACTCTTCCCCAAATAACATTACCCAAAGATTAAACATAAACCTCCTCTAATACCATTTTTTCACAAACCAAATCTGGTCACCACCGAAACCGGTGCCAAAACTGGCCCGTGACGAGGCCCAAAGGGCGATCCAAATCCCCATGGGCTAGAACAAGTTCCCAGGTATCATAAAATAAGAATTCAGAATTATTTACACCAGTTTTTAAACATAAAACAACAATTAAATCAAATAAAATGAATCTGGATTTTTCAAACCAAAACATATTTTATAAAAATTCAGAACTGAATTACATAGTTTAAAACAACTCAAAAAGACTATAACAAAGGAAAAAACCAAAAGGAAACCACCCAATAACCCTCATGGAAAGGGGAACCACCCTCAAGACATCTCCAGAAGACTTCACCACAAAGGAACTGATAGAAACCCGAACCACTGGCACTAAAAAATGTACCCAACTTGTGACAACAAAAATAACCAAGTATACTTACAGCCAAGGTTGTAAGTAGGGTTTGAGTCAATTCCTAATAGGATACCAACACATTGATAATCCATGTGATAAAATTTAAAAGATGAAAATCTTGTAAATTTCCTTAAATAGGAAATGATTGTTACAAATTCTAAAATATGAAGCATAAAAATAAAAAACAGTTTTCAAGTGGGATATCATTAAAAATCAACACTTTTAAAAATAAGGATAACACTAATGAATTTTCCAGCCAACCATACCATATGTAGATGGTAATCACAAAGTAACTAATGATCAAAAAAAATAAGAAATAACCCGTAGGCTCTAGCTTGTTGTGGTTCACAAGTACCTCATATCTAAGTGAGAGTAACCATCACTATATTTGTTCTCATGTACGAGCCACTATAAGGGAACATACCCATAACCTAGTGGTACCCAATTGTCATCATCATAGTTTAGTTAGTGTTGTAAGTGTCAATATTGATATGTAAAACTGAGGCCAAACCCTACAGATTCAATAATATATTAGTACAAATCCACCAACCTAGATACCCGAGTTTCCCCTTGTGCTCCAACAAGCTCAAAAAGTTAATAAATATACTTTGAACATTCATATATCATTTCTATCCCATAGGTTCACCAAAAAACCCACTTTTACATCACATAATCCATAAAAACCATTTTTCCATTCAAATTCATTTTTAAATCATACTCACACCAAAAGTATCCCACAACACTTTTCAAACATTTTTAAAAATTCCAAAAATCCTTTAAAAATTTTTATAAAACCATTCCACGACATTATAACTCAACTGAAATCCCACTAAAATATCATATAATACTTATTTCATGACCAAAATTCATTTTTCATCAATACACTCACACAAAACATCCCACATCCATGTTTCATAGCATTCTTTCTATTTTCTAAAACATTTCAGTACTTTATAAAACATTCTAAAAAACTGTTTGACACCTTCAATGACCACCTTACCTTTCAAAAAACCATATTAGGTGAACACACCCACCAAATAGTTAATATACATCATATTTCCCACTTTTTTTAACAAAACAAAACATTCACAATTTTCATAAAAAACCCAAGGGGTCTAACTATGCTTCGCACAAAAAACCCATTTCAAATCCCTCATTAAATTCCAAAATAATACCAATAACATTCCATAACACAATTGGAATCCCTAAAAATATTTATTAAACTACCCCCAATTTTTATAAAAATATCTCAATTAACACCACAATACACAAATGAAAAACACATGTTTTCATAAATCACTTCCATGAAGTACAAAATGGTTTTACACCTTGAACCCATTCAAAAACCCCATTTCAAGGTCCACATGACACTAAGGAATTATCAAACCAGAATTGGAAGCACCTTTAAAAACCAATAAGTAACATTCATATGTTATAAAATACATCCAAACGTTACCCCAAGAGTCACCCATAAAAACCACCAAATTTCATGCTATAATGCAACTATAAAATTAAACACCTAAGTAAATCCATAAAAAACAGTTTTCACCACACAAGAAGCGCATTAGGAACAATAAAACTAGTAAATAAAGCAATCTAACTCATCAAAAATTTCATACACATGGAACCACCTACCTTTTGAGTAAAAACCCTTGAATCATGTTGTGAAACCTCAACTGCACCTCCGCTGCACCACAAGGAAGTGAAAACAAACCCTAAACCATAATATTTCATCTAAAAGACCCCAGATAAAACCCTAGGAATGAACCCCAACTTAAGGACACTCTATAAATTCATAAAATATGGAGTAAACCATAAGTATAAGGATGGAAATAAATAAATAAACACTTACCCAAATGAATCTTGAAGAAAACGACCCAAATACACCAGTATCTGAATTTCAAAATAATCATAAATAAAAGTGATGTTCTAATAATACTGATTAGATCATGTAAGAACTGTAGTGGGAGAAAAAGAGTAACAATATAAAGAGATATGAAAGGGTCAATTTTCCACTTCAAATCTAGACGATTTGTGAAATCCAGGGATGTTTCGCCCACATTCGCGACTCAATTGAGCTCCAGATTGGGTAAGGAGAGAATGAGGGTGTGCCTTGGGTATGTTGGCTCAGGTGATAGTTGGAATAACAAAAAAAACATAAAATTTGAATTATATATTAAATAATTAATAAAAATAAAATTTTAAATGGGCTTTCGGGCAGGCCCAACACATTAATAAAAAACTAAAATCCATTATTATTATGGATTCATATGAGGTCTAAATGGATATGGTGGTTTTAATATACTAAGTTATTCCAACTGGGAAATTGAATGAGTGTGAAATGTTAAAAAATTAAGTAGTTATAAAAGAATCAAAATTTATTTTTAAATCTGGAAATGGGCCTATGGTTTGGCCCAAATTTTGAAAACCCGCAATTTCCACAAAAATGCATGGAAACCCCCTATAACAATGCAAGGATGGAAATTAAATGAAAAATGACATTCAAATAAGACATTTACATGACTTGTATAATAAAATATATCATCATTAGAATAGAATAACTCCAATTATACTCATAGAGAGCCTTGTGATCATGGAAAAATTGAAATTATTCTAACAATAACCTTGTGAGAAAATAAAAACTATAATTATAATACAATACATCTATGTGAGAATAGTAAGTTCAAAATTCTACTAATTAAAAACACAAATTCAGATAGATAAATATCAATTATAATTAGTAAAATCATTTCGAGAATAGATAAACCATGATTATAATCCCTGATGACATTGTTACCATTTCGCAACCACAATTATACCCATGCAAAAAATAATTTTCTTCATAGATATCAAACACAACTAATTTATTGGATAGATTTATAGGATAAAACTATCCAATCCTCAATATATATATATAACATGAAATCATTTATTCATTATATCATAAATATTTCATTGGATGAAAGGTTATTTCAAAAACCATTCTAGCTATTATCTCTAAAATTAACCTGAAGATAGAAAATAGTTGATAATTAAAACTCAAACATGCTATAATATAATTTCAGAATAATATTAATTGGAGTTTCATGGAAAATAAAATCTAAGGATATCATATCATTGGACATATATAGGAAAATTATAATTTAATAAAAAATTATTTAAACATTGGTCTATGTGATGAGGTTATGAGTCACATTAAAAAGATGATTTTTGCAAAGTTATTTTTTAAATTTGAAAAGTTTAATTTTGAAATAATCATTTTAAATTAATTATTAATAATTACACCTTTTAAAATAAATAAATGTTTAAAAAATGTCATCTTAAATTCATTTTTTAAAAATTTTTCTTTAAAAAAATTATTAATGAAATGTGGTGTGGATAAAAAAAATATTTTCTTTATGAAAAAGACAGAGAATATTTGGAAATACACTTTTTTAAAACACACAATATAAAATTATATTAAGAGAATCCATGTTCAAAATATCAATAAGAAATTTTATATCTCATAGGGAATAACACATAAATAGGATTCGAATTATAAAATTGGACATTTTTTGGAATGAAAAACGTGGACAATGAGGTGAAGGTACACTTAATGTGGATGTGAATTATTTTACAAAAGGTATACTTATGATAATGAAATATATTAATGTAGATGATTTTAATTAAGAAAGCATTTTCCCTAAATTGGGAGAAAAATTACCATATAATATAATCATATGGTTGAAGAATTCAATCATATAAGAATAGTTACATGATGATGTATTTAAAATAAAAAATGAGGGTTGAGATAAAAACACCTTTATAACATTTGTATCATTATAATTGAAATCCATATGAAATATAACATTATACATCTCTAGAAACTATGTGAATTAGATAAATAAGGTAAAATACATTAACTAGGGAGAAGAAATATAATTCCTTGTATATTATTGTGTGTGTTAAGAAAAATGTCTCAATGGGTGAAAGTTTTAGAAATGAAAGTCTTTCTTATTTCCCAGCCTAGAAAAATGAACTATAAGATCATATATAACAAACATAGACATCATAATAAAATATTTTATAAACTATTTCATTAATATAAACATTTTTAAAAATAATATATAATTATTCAAAAAATTATATTTGTTAGTTATTGTTAATACTAATTATGAGGTGTCGGTAATATGACAGTTTTAAACTTGTTTTGAAAGGGTAGTATTTTTCATTTGTCATATCCTGAAGATCATAAATCCAACATCTCATAAGTTACATAAATTTAATATTTAAATAGATTTATGATTTTATGATTTCATTATATTGGTGTTCGATATGAACCTAAGTGATGAAATCTACAATAAACATGTTTCGATGATTCATAGTGAATGAATGATTTTTTATTAAATAATGAGTAAATATTTATATTTCTATTATGTAATTAATAAATTTATATCATTGTTCAAGTAGGTTTTCAAACCAACCCCAATAAGATTATAAAATAGTTATTAATGTATTATGATGTTTTTTAGTATTTATAACATTATAGAAGAAGTAGTGGTGAAATTTATTATTGTTTATTTATGTGTAAATGAAAAGTTAGAAAGAAATATAAGAAGAAGATAAGAAACAAGTAGTAATTAAATAATATTCATAAAATATTTTTTCACTTAGTGTTCTTTTTCTGTAAGGTTAAATATGAAAAGTTTGTTAATTTATAATATTATTATTATGTAATGAAATATTAAAAAAGTAAACTTAATAATTTAATTCAAATAATATTTATACATTTGAAAAAAGATTATAACCATACAATAATTTTGGTAATAAATGATATAATACACAATTCTAGGGAGAATGTAGTCCACACATATGCATGAAAAAATATTTCATATCCCATAAAATATGAAAATCAAGTGATATTGTTTATCACTAAAAAATATTAAATGAGTTATAATATAATACTTATATATATATATATTAAATTCCCAATAAAAAATATTATTTATAGGGGGAGGATTAAAACAATACATGTAGATTCCTAGAGGCAGTAGTCCTCATATAGGCATGATTAACATTTTCACTATTCTTAAAGGAATAATAGAACATGTAGATAATATATATCACATTAATATAAAAAACTTTTTTATATAGGTAAATTTAATGTTATTTTTTTAAAGGTTGGGGTTGAAGCCTCATTTTATTATTAAAGCAATGTAAAGATATCTTTTAACTGGGTTGAGGGAGACCCATTAAAAAGCCCAAATGCCCAGTGGGCTTGTAGCCCATTACATAGCCCGTAGGCCCAAAAGTTTTGGCCTAATGACCATTCTGTGAATAATAACCTTCCTGCTACAGTACTTGTATAGTATCGTTGTTGCTACAGTGCCCTGTCGCTGCTACAGTGTAACACCCCAAGATTTCATAGTGTGTTATTTCTTCAAAATAATTCAGTAACCTGCACTACACGCAACACTGAGTTCAATTGCACCATGACTTACCAAAAAAAAAGCCATTAAAAGAGGTCATGAATAGTATTAACTAAATTTTAAACTTTATATAATCCTTATAATTTTAGAATCCATATTATGAGTTTCTTAGTCATAATGCAAGAACAGATTCATTTTCAGTATTTCACTTTTATCAACTTCTAATAGTGAAACCTTTTTAAATACAATATTTTAAACTTTTTTAATAAATGGGGACATCAAAAATTTAAAATGAAACACCCCAAGCTTCCACGGTACGTTTCCCTTTGAATAATGTGATAGCGTGTGTTGTACGCAACACCGAGTTCTAACACACCATAACCAATCAAACTAGCCGTTATAAATAGTAATACCTACTTTATGAAAATATATATATTTTATATTTCAAAATGGACTTCATTTTTGGATTCGTAATATCGAATTTAGCCTAAGGTGAAATTTTGGTACTTTTTGGATAACTTTCATATTTTGATGAATAGTGAAAATTACTAAATTTTAATTAAAAACAACTTTTTTAATCAAAATAATTAATAGTGATAAATTATGAATTTGAGTGGTTTTAAAGTATATTTAGAATATATTTTTACAATTTAATATAATGTTGGTCATTAGAAATAATTTTACAATTAAACCGAACATAAACAAGTGTCAATCTTTTGATAGTTATTATCTCTTAAAAACACGCTTTTTGTTTTGACAGCGGGAATTAATTTTAAATTAATTTCTGCCACTTCTGTGTTTTGAATTTAGAAAAATGGATTCCATATTTGGAATCAGGATTTTCAAATTGTGTAAATAGGTAACTTTTATTTTTAGACATTTTGAATAATTACTGCGGTAAATATTTTATTTACCATGGTTAAGGGTAAATCCGGTAAATAAGGGTTAAAAAATAATATTATAATAATACTAAATTACCCTAAAACGTGTCCTAACCCTATTGGTTGATACATGGTCGACCATGGGCATCTTTGGGTCGATTTTGGGACCCCATGGATCCACTTGTAAGTGATAATGACACTTTATTTTAATTAAGTCAAAATGAATACAAAAATGACACAAGCATATATCTTTTAGAAAAACAATTGTTACATAGGGTTATATAAGTTGTATTTTAGATTATAAATATTAATTATAAAGATAAAACGATTTCCTACATAATGATATTTTATTTATAATTTTTATACATTAAATAATTTATTTTATTTATGACACAATGATGATGCAGTAATTTCTAAAATAGTGAAAAATTAAAATAATTGATATTATAAATACCCAAATAAATATAATATGAAAATTTTAATGAATTAAACTAATTTTATAGGATAATATGAAATATTAGGAGTGATTTAATTGACTTTTTTCGAAGTAATCAATCTGTTATGAGTTTCACAAAAATCAACTATTGAATAGTGTCAAAATTGACATAAAAGAGTTCTTAAAACAAATATTATATTATTAATTGATATTAAATTTTTAAAAATCTAAGGTTCGGCCAAGAGACTTATATAATGATAGGATCATCATTAATGGACCACTTGGGGGTCGCTTGTATGTATATGGTAAGTCTAGTAACCATATAATATAAAAATACAAAGAGACATTGTAAAAGTGAAACTAATTAACTTAGAGTTAATACTTAAAGATAAGGTTAATATAAGTACCCAAACCTGTCTAAATTCTATTGGTTGAGTTGTTTTCGACCTATCCCCACCTTAACCTTTGAATAGTCAATTTTGGAGCCATTAGAAACCGAATATGAATTTATTATAAATTAATATTTCTAGCTTTTCCAAAGGTGCCCCTCACCCCTCTTATAAAAAGGCACTCCTCCTTCTCATTTCTTCACACCTCTAAAGCCTTTTGGTTCGGCCAAACTCTGCCCAAATACTCTCCCAACATCCCTCAATACAACCTAGAGGCCTTAGTTTGATCAGAAAGCCAACCTAATGAGCCCTTTTGATCAAATCAAAAGGAAGAACCCGAAGAAGAGGTAATGATTTCACCACCCTTTTCTAAGTTCATTTCTTCTTCCACTTCTTCTTCCTTTGTTCTTACCATTCTAAAATAATACCTCCAGTATCTCACATATACTGTGATGTTATTATAAATATGGTACAACCATATTCATTATCCTATCCACCCTTTGAATAACATGTCACCATACGTGCGTACGTACGGCTTACCGTCTCCACGTCGTGGTGTAATTGTTATTCAATATAATATTATTTGGATGGGTATAATAATGATGTGTAACTCATGTAAATAATAAATCTAACATGTTAATGATTCTTTATATAAGATATACCATCCATTTATATACTATTTTAATATCAAAAGAATGATATTGTCGCTCGTGCGTACGTATAGACTACCGTCTCCACGAACGCGATGAGATTCATTCTCCATCGTATCCATTCAAGTATAATTTGATGATTTAAAAAATGATGTTTAAGGACTTGATATCATTCTGGATATGAATAATATACAACCTATCCTTTACATACATGTCTTACGTAACAAAACATACAGAAGCAAACAAGTAAGTTAACACCCGAAACAACGATAATACTAAGATATTATTATCAAATCAATATTAAAAGATCATATATGATATAATATTAATGTATATGATTCTTGTATAATTTAATAACAATTATTTCACCATTATGCAGGAGGTTAACATACCACAACCAAGGAAAAGTACAAGGTAAGGGTTATTTCACAATCTCTTCATTATCCAAGGTTGTATTATACGTAATAATCTACTGGGATCTCTTTATCATCCACATCCATGTTTCTTTGAAATGTATTTCAAAACATTTTTACTATTTACAAGAATATGGGTTAAAGTCATTTATACCCTTGTTTGACTTTTTATAAGAGGTTTATAAAGGAATCTTTCCGTCGTTTTCAAAACAAGGTCCTTTTTAACCTTTTCGACTGAATTGAGGTAAGAATGTTTTTTTAAATTATACGGCGGGTGCGGTTATTTTCCGCCGTTATAAAATCGTCGAAGCTTTCCATACAAGCTTATAAGAATATTTTCAAAGAAAATGTTTTATTTTATATGGATCTTAAATGATTTCAAAATAAAAGGAGATACTTCTTTAAAAAAAATTTTGATTTCATCTATGTCAACATCCTTTGATGGATTTTAAGATTATTTGAAGTTGATTTATTATGATACAAAACTTCTATATTGTATTGAAGGTTTTGTGATATGTTTGACTGTGGATGTGCTATTTTTATACAATTCATAGTTTATGGTGAAATTATTGACATTTCGTATGCTAGTTTTAATACGAATGTTTATTTTATGTTTAAACCTTTTCATATGGGAATGCATTGGACTTAATAAGTGACGGGTGGAGCCCGCTATAGCTCCTCGATGCATCGGTAGGTCTCATGAGACAAACTAGTGTCTTGGCACAAGGCCTTGACAAAATCTTATTTGTAGTCTTGGCACGAGGCCTTGGCTATGTGGTTATGTTAGTCTGGCATTATGCATTCCAACATTATGAAAGTGGTTATTGATATTGCACGTGATTATTCGATTAGTAGAATATCCATGTGAACAAGTAAATGGCATTATTTCATTTTACTTTTGCCATACTATGTTGAAGTTCAATTTTAAAAGGCTTTTGTTTTAGTAATTCATTGCCTTAAATGTTTATGCTTATTTTGAATGTTCCGCTATATTGTTATCCTTACTGGGCATTTGAGCTCACCCCTTTTCTATGTTTTATTTTTCCCAGGTAGTGAAGAAGTAATTTATGAATGACTTGCAGGGATATTATGAGGGGTTAATAGTGTGGATATGAAGACTTTGTTGTTGTAGTAGTTTTTCACTTTGAAATGTAATGTAAAACTTTATGATTATATCTAGTGTTTCCAAGGCTACTAAACCAATCGGTCTTTCGGGATTTGATCTTTCTTGTGATCATGCCAATGTTATGTAATTAATGCACCGACTCTGGGTAGCTGGGGTCGGGGCGTTGCAGTTGGTATCAGAGGAAGTTTAGTACAAACCTTGGAAGCTAGATTTAGATAAACTCTGATTAGAGCACGTAGACCTAAGATGAACTTTGAGGATTAGTATAGAAAAACTTCCTAGAATTTTGGTATTATAGAGATTTTGTGAGTTTTCCGAGCAATACATCCCTGTCTGGATACGAGCAGGTAGAGGCGGCTCTGGCACAGATGTACCTAGGGGTAAAACCCGAAAACACCGCTTTGAGCTAGACTCGAACGGGAACTGGTGCACGACAACGGGCCTTGCTGCACTCTTGGTTACGACACTCCCGGGGGATATGCTTAGGATAACTCTCATTTTCTTTACAAATCATTATGAAGGGTTTATGAGTATATACTTACTCAAAGAAAACATTTTTATGATTATGGATTATATCCATAAATAGTTCAATTTATGTTAAGTGTTTTATAAGTATGGGATTATGTATTTTGATTCATAAACTGATCTAGTGTATGCCATTGTTTAGAAATGGCGCCCAGTAGAAGGAATGAGAACTCCAGAAATGCACATGATCCAAAGAGAAGGAAGGATCATATCTTTCATGGTCTTAAGCTAGAATTTATAAGAGAAATGGTCTCCCATGTATTATCATCATATGAAGAAATAATATCATGTGTTGATAAGATAAGTAAAGAGTTTACTGAGTCCTATGGCTTTGAAGGGAAGCAAGAGAAGAAAAGGATGGAAGAGAGAAAGATGGATAAAAGTAAGAGGGAAAAGAAGAATTTTCCCATATGTGGTAACTGTGGAAAGAAACACCATGGAACTTGCCTGAAAGGAATGGGAGTTTTTTATAAGTGTGGAGGAAAAGGGCACAAAGTACGTGACTGCAAGGGTAAGAAAATGGTTTTAAATGTACAATGCTTCATTTGCAAGGAGTTTGGACACTACACGAACCTATGTCCCAGTCATCAGACTATGCCGCAAATGATGCTATTGGATAATAATCACGTTATGATACTACCACAGATGAAGAGGAATGATTAGAGTTCTTATGTTGATTATGTCAATTGAGTGTTGTATCAACAATGTACTTGTTATAATAATTATGGAGTATATAAGGATTGTACTGCAGTACTATTTCATTAAGGACTTGAGATTGTGTGGAACAAAGAAAAGTGACTCAATAGAAGGTTAAATTTTTGGAAAATATATGGTTGAGAGAATGATAAATCATAATATAGTTCTGATACTGAGGTAGTGATTTTGGAATAATATGTGATTATTTTGGATAAATTATATTGGATATTATTGACTACCTTGAAGCTGATTAATGATTTGTATATTCCATCATTGTTGGGGTTTAAAACATTTTTGGATTAATGAAGTATATCCAGAATTCTATATGGAATAAGGGAACATGAATGTAATCAATAAGGAATATGGTAGTACATGATGAAGGTATTCATATGCTATTACAGCGTAAAAAGGATCTATATTATGTTTACCTTCCTTATAAATGTTGGACTGTGAGTTTAGACATAAGTATTTTGGATAGTTCTAGTTTGGATTATTTTGGATTTCCATAAAAGGACAACCCGGAGGTCGGGCGGCAACCCGTCGCGTCCGGCAAGGCTGCAAGACTTGAACCCGCAACCGAAGGGCGACAAGGGTGTATCACCTACCACTGGCCCAAGATATGTCCTGGATTAAATAATGTAGTTTTTTTTTAAAAGATCTGGTAGATGAATTATAAATTCGTTTATTTTGGAACCCTGTACGAATAGTATAAATATAATTTTTTTTACGAGTGAAAGATGAGTTTATGGTAGAAATTTATTAATGGACAAAACTCTAATTATAAAGTAAGTATATCTCCTTATGATCTTAGCCAATCTCATAAATAAATTCCTCAATATTAAGAAAAGCAACTTAGAACAAAAATGTTGTCCTAGATGGTACCTTAAATCATCACTAATTTATGGCTTTGGGATTGTTGGCCTTTTCATAGCCATGTTCTCTACCACTCTCCATCAGATAATTGATGGTTAGATTTCTCTTCCATATCCATATTTTCCTACATGGAACCCTAGTATGTGTTATTTTCGGTAATCTTCATACTTTCCACTCTTTATTTTAAATAGAGGCCTCATTAATTCATTTTTCGATGTGGGATTTCAACTAAGATATTTTGAAATGTCAAAAATGTGTTTTCCCAATACCATATATTTTTTTGAACCGATGGTACTTCAAATCATCATGGATTGATGAGTTTAAGGACCTCAATTTTATACTTTTTTGTGATTGATGGCCTCAATCACTACCTATAAATATTTACGTTTTTCCTCCGATTATATGTCTCTAATTTCCACCAATGTTCTCCTAATCGAGATCATAATTTGGTGGTGACCCTTTGATTTCTCTTTTCCTCATATTAAGACTAAATTTTAGTAACCAAATTTCTGATGTGGGTTTTCCCACAAATATATTTTCTACTTTCAACCTTTTATTTTTGAAGAACAATTTCAAATTGCGAGGACGCAATTTATTGAAGGAGGGGAGAATGTAACACCCCAAGATTTCATAGTGTGTTATTTCTTCAAAATAATTCAATAACTTGCACTACACGCAACACTGAGTTCAATTGCACCATGACTTACCAAAAAAAAAGCCATTAAAAGAGGTCATGAATAGTATTAACTAAATTTTAAACTTTATATAATCCTTATAATTTTAGAATCCATATTATGAGTTTCTTAGTCATAATGCAAGAACAGATTCATTTTCAGTATTTCACTTTTATCAACTTCTAATAGTGAAACCTTTTTAAATACAATATTTTAAACTTTTTTACTAAATGGGGACATCAAAAATTTAAAATGAAACACCCCAAGCTTCCACGGTACGTTTCCCTTTGAATAATGTGATAGCGTGTGTTGTACGAAACACCGAGTTCTAACACACCATAACCAATCAAACTAGCCGTTATAAATAGTAATACCTACTTTTTGAAAATATATATATTTTATATTTCAAAATGGACTTCATTTTTGGATTCGGAATATCGAATTTAGCCTAAGGTGAAATTTTGGTACTTTTCGGATAACTTTCATATTTTGATGAATAGTGAAAATTACTAAATTTTAATTAAAAACAACTTTTTTAATCAAAATAATTAATAGTGATAAATTATTAATTTGAGTAGTTTTAAAGTATATTTAGAATATATTTTTACAATTTAATATAATGTTGGTCATTAGACATAAGTTTACAATTAAACCGAACATAAACAAGTGTCAATATTTTGATAGTTATTATCTCTTAAAAACACGCTTTTTGTTTTGACAGCGGGAATTAATTTTAAATTAATTTCTGCCACTTCTGTGTTTTGAATTTAGAAAAATGGATTCCATATTTGGAATCAGGATTTTCAAATTGTGTAAATAGTTAACTTTTATTTTTAGACATTTTGAATAATTACTGCGGTAAATATTTTATTTACCATGGTTAAGGGTAAATCCGGTAAATAAGGGTTAAAAAATAATATTATAATAATACTAAATTACCCTAAAACGTGTCCTAACCCTATTGGTTGATACATGGTCGACCATGGGCATCTTTGGGTCGATTTTGGGACCCCATGGATCCACTTGTAAGTGATAATGACACTTTATTTTAATTAAGTCAAAATGAATACAAAAATGACACAAGCATATATCTTTTAGCAAAACAATTGTTACATAGGGTTATATAAGTTGGATTTTAGATTATAAATATTCATTATAAAGATAAAACGATTTCCTACATAATGATATTTTATTTATAATTTTTAGACATTAAATAATTTATTTTATTTATGACACAATGATGATGCAGTAATTTCTAAAATAGTGAAAAATTAAAATAATTGATATTATAAATACCCAAATAAATATAATATGAAACTTTTAATGAATTAAACTAATTTTATAGGATAATATGATATATTAGGAGTGATTTAATTGACTTTGTTCGAAGTAATCAATCTGTTATGAGTTTCACAAAAATCAACTATTGAATAGTGTCAAAACTGACATAAAAGAGTTCTTAAAACAAATATTATATTATTAATTGATATTAAATTTTTAAAAATCTAAGGTTCAGACAAGAGACTTATATAATGATAGGATCATCATTAATGGACCACTTGGGGGTCGCTTGTATGTATATGGTAAGTCTAGTAACCATATAATATAAAAATACAAAGAGACATTGTAAAAGTGAAACTAATTAACTTAGAGTTAATACTTAAAGATAAGGTTAATATAAGTACCCAAACCTGTCTAAATTCTATTGGTTGAGTTGTTTTCGACCTATCCCCACCTTAACCTTTGAATAGTCAATTTTGGAGCCATTAGAAACCGAATATGAATTTATTATAAATTAATATTTCTAGCTTTTCCAAAGGTGCCCCTCACCCCTCTTATAAAAAGGCACTCCTCCTTCTCATTTCTTCACACCTCTAAAGCCTTTTGGTTCGGCCAAACTCTGCCCAAATACTCTCCCAACATCCCTCAATACAACCTAGAGGCCTTAGTTTGATCAGAAAGCCAACCTAAGGAGCCCTTTTGATCAAATCAAAAGGAAGAACCCGAAGAAGAGGTAATGATTTCACCACCCTTTTCTAAGTTCATTTCTTCTTCCACTTCTTCTTCCTTTGTTCTTACCATTCTAAAATAATAACTCCAGTATCTCACATATACTGTGATGTTATTATAAATATGGTACAACCATATTCATTATCCTATCCACCTTTTGAATAACATGTCACCATACGTGCGTACGTACGGCTTACCATCTCCACGTCGTGGTGTAATTGTTATTCAATATAATATTATTTGGATGGGTATAATAATGATGTGTAACTCATGTAAATAATAAATCTAACATGTTAATGATTCTTTATATATGATAAACCATCCATTTATATACTATTTTAATATCAAAAGAATGATATTGTCGCTCGTGCGTACGTACGGACTACCGTCTCCACGAACGCGATGAGATTCATTCTCCATCGTATCCATTCAAGTATAATTTGATGATTTAAAAAATTATGTTTAAGGACTTGATATCATTCTGGATATGAATAATATACAACCTATCCTTTACATACATGTCTTACGTAACAAAACATACAAAAGCAAACAAGTAAGTTAACACCCGAAACAACGATAATACTAAGATATTATTATCAAATCAATATTAAAAGATCATATATGATATAATATTAATGTATATGATTCTTGTATAATTTAATAACAATTATTTCACCATTATACAGGAGGTTAACATACCACAACCAAGGAAAAGTACAAGGTAAGGGTTATTTCACAATCTCTTCATTATCCGAGGTTGTATTATACGTAATAATCTACTGGGATCTCTTTATCATCCACATCCATGTTTCTTTGAAATGTATTTCAAAACATTTTTACTGTTTACAAGAATATGGGTTAAAGTCATTTATACCCTTGTTTGACTTTTTATAAGAGGTTTATAAAGGAATCTTTCCGTCGTTTTCAAAACAAGGTCCTTTTTAACCTTTTCGACTGAATTGAGGTAAGAATGTTTTTTTAACTTATACGGCGGGTGCGGTTATTTTCCGCCGTTATAAAATCGTCGAAGCTTTCCATACAAGCTTATAAGAATATTTTCAAAGAAAATGTTTTATTTTATATGGATCTTAAATGATTTAAAAATAAAAGGAGATACTTCTTTAAAAAGAATTTTGATTTCATCTATGTCAACATCCTTTGATGGATTTTAAGATTATTTGAAGTTGATTTATTATGATACAAAACTTCTATATTGTATTGAAGGTTTTGTGATATGTTTGACTGTGGATGTGCTATTTTTATACCATTCATAGTTTATGGTGAAATTATTGACATTTCGTATTCTAGTTTTAATACGAATGTTTTTGTTATGTTTAAACCTTTTCATATGGGAATGCATTGGACTTAATAAGTGACGGGTGGAGCCCGCTATAGCTCCTCGATGCATCGGTAGGTCTCATGAGACAAACTAGTGTCTTGGCACAAGGCCTTGACAAAATCTTATTTGTAGTCTTGGCACGAGGCCTTGGCTATGTGGTTATGTTAGTCTGGCATTATGCATTCCAACATTATGAAAGTGGTTATTGATATTGCACGTGATTATTCGATTAGTAGAATATCCATGTGAACAAGTAAATGGCATTATTTCATTTTACTTTTTCCATACTATGTTGAAGTTCAATTTTAAAAGGCTTTTGTTTTAGTAATTCATTGCCTTAAATGTTTATGCTTATTTTGAATGTTCCGCTATATTGTTATCCTTACTGGGCATTTGAGCTCACCCCTTTTCTATGTTTTATTTTTCACAGGTAGTGAAGAAGTAATTTATGAATGACTTGCTGGGATATTATGAGGGGTTAATAGTGTGGATATGAAGACTTTGTTGTTGTAGTAGTTTTTCACTTTGAAATGTAATGTAAAACTTTATGATTATATCTAGTGTTTCCAAGGCTACTAAACCAATTGGTCTTTCGGGATTTGATCTTTCTTGTGATCATGCCAATGTTATGTAATTAATGCACCGACTCTGGGTAGCTGGGGTCGGGGCGTTACATACAATACATGTCGATCTACAGTTCCATTACTATTACAGTAATGCTACAGTACTGCTTCAGTAACATACACCCAATGGGTTTTGAAACCCCATTTTTCATGTAAGATTATGGGGTGCTCACCACTAAGAAAAACCCCAACTAATTAAATTAATGTTATAATTTCATAACATGAAATATAATCTTTATGAAAATATATAGTTATTGGAAATTTATAGAGAGTGGTAAGTACTTACATTGATAATTTTAATGTTCCCTTGAAATACTTCTTCAAAATATAGGAATTTGGGCAATATATTACGACCATGATATTATGGGAGTGATATTGGATTCTAGGAAATGGAATAAGGAAGATTTCTAAGATAAAAAAAATTTATAATGTTATTGTAGGGGATATAGGAGGACCCTTTTGTTAGTTTTGAGAATGTAATGTTTGTAAATACTGATAATTAATATAATGATATCACATTTTTACATGTCATGTTGCTCCAAAATGGGATAATAATTAATTTTGGGATGCATTAATGTCCATTATATATGAACTAGTCAATTATAATCACGTGTTAAACATATTTAAATACCATTACCCCACGATTTTTTACTTTTACAAGTTTTGGGTTTAGGAGGGTAATTTGTTTTCTTATATAAAACATTTTTTCTTCCTATAAATAAAATGCACCATGTTATATTACATAATCTGAGGATTTCAAAAATGTGAAACTCATTTTATTAGATTCACATTCTATAACTAATAAATTTTAATATGAAAATTATTAACACATATTGTATTAATTATTATTTTAGAAATATTTTAACATAAATTCTACAATATAATATATAATATTATAAACAAATATATTTATAATTATAATGTCACATATAATAAATATTTGGTTCTTAAAAATTGTTTCATTATTATCCTAGTCATATATAAATAATAATAAAGTCAAAATATTTATTGTATTTTTCAAAAAATTAATTTCTCTATTCACATAAAAACCAATTTTTTCATAAAATACCCTAAATAATCATAATATATTAATTTAAACATATTAATTCCAAAAAAAGATACATTTTCAAAATAATATTCTAAAATTTATATATTTCACTTTTAAATAAAAATAAAATTTATAAATAATACAAATATTGTGGAATAATTTCCTTTTTTATCATTAAATGTTCATGATATTATTCTAAGATTATTATTAATTCAATAAATATTAATATATTAGGTCTGATATTTTAATATCATATATTTTCTTAATAACCATCTATATGTGGTTTATTTATTTTTTTAATAATCCTGATATATATTTCAGAATACTTACATTATTTTTTAATACTAATTTTTTTCCTCTTTAATTATAAATATGTTTTTTATTATTGTCATTAAATATAATAGATGATTAATTATTATTAAAAGTTCATAATAATGTTCATATTAATAGTCATTATCACATTGATACAATTATACATTTAGACAATGTTATTAATATTATATTTATTTAATGAAAATATATTGTAAATTTCAAGTAATTACATTCCACCCCAATAAAAAAATTGTTTCCTCAAAATTTTCATTACTGATCACTAAGTAAATTAGTTAATGGTTTGGTTGAGTTAGTCATTACTAAGGGTTTTATTTAAAAATAGGTGTCATCCAGTGTAATATGGGGTAGTCTAGGATACTATTGTTTTCATTCATAACAGTCTTATCAAAATATGGGGTATCTTCTTAAAAGACAAACTACACAACCCTCATGATTATGTATTATAACTCTTATAGTAAAATTATATGTTCATGATATATTATATTCATGTATTAATTGTGATAATATAATAGGTATATTTTAAAATTGATTCTCGGATTCAAAAAAATATTTTTTTTTCTATCTGGAATAAACTAATAAATTTAAAAACTTACATTAAATTTATCTACTATAAGTGTAATAATACTAACATAAATCACAATACCACAAACCATGAATAATATTTATATGATATTAATTTAATAATGATACCACAATAAGTAATTTTTTTAATAGCTACTAGTTTGTGAAATCCTACATTATATGAGACATTGAAAAATATAGAGTGATGGGTATGTGTATACAACACCTCTTAATTATCACTATTCATATATATTATATTCATTTCATAGGAATCTCTTGGATCCCATGGTCTAGGAGGTACTTATAAATGATTATCATCCTCATCCTTTATATTATTGTGATGGTTTGTATAGTTCCTATATTCTCCACATAAAAAATGTCGATCTTATATTGAATCCTTAGGTCGAAAATTTTCTTTATCCATTCTGTTAATAAAAATTTAATTTCATTCTATATTTTATGTTTTTTCATTTAAAATTTTGATATATATATTTATATATAACATATTCTAGTTAATTTGATACATTACCTTATGTGTCCCTTCCCACAATTTTTATAGTAAATAAATTGAGTATTTTTTTTGATATCATTTTTGTGACCTGATCATCAATGAAACTCCATCAGTCCCTTCTTTGGTGTGACCAAATTTTCATTAAGTCTGAAGGTGTTAATTCTAACTGAATATTTTTCATGAGAATATCAAAATTATTTTAAACATGATCTTTTATCCCATTTAGTTTTAAATAATTAAAATTTATTAACTATCTAAAACAAATATATTATTACATTTATTTCTCCTTGCTCCCGATGTTTCTAATATAGAAAGGTAAAATTATGTGGGGTCAATAAAAAAATAATATTTTAATTTAAATAAATAATTTGAAGTAAATGTCTCATTGGAATTTATTACTCGACAAAAACATCAAATTAGAATTTATTTCAACCTAAATTACAATGGGATCAATATTGAATTCATTAAAAAACATTCATCCACATTCCCTATCCCATATACTTATTTTAATAATGGTTAATGTAGTGAATGTGGTTAACCAATTATTATCTATTGATAATGTCTAGTGAGGTGTAAAATAATAGTCCCACTCATCATACACTAGAGTGAAGATTTAGTTCATACTCTACCAACATTTTTCAAGTTAATTACACCAATGTGTATCATTATCAAAACCACATTCCCTATAAAATAAACATATAGGGATTTAACTTATAAATAACACAATGTCTACATTATCAAAACATCATGATGTTCACCAATAATTGGTCATATCCATTATACTTATATATATGGTTCCACTAATGTTATCTAATACTAAAACACAAAACCAACTAAATTAATCATAAAAAATCAGTAATCCTTTCTAGGATTCAAACCACAACGAACCTGTATATATATATCATTATTTTAAATAATTGAATAATACAATCATTAGATTTTACAAATAAAATTTCAATCCTTTAAATGGATGGTTTGGATTATTTGAGGACCATATACATAGGGAACTTAATTTATATAACACGGTGAAATTTATCTATAATTAAACCACACTAGACATCCTTATAAACAACCACAACTTACAATCGTCTTTATAACATGGGGGATAGAAACATGAAAAATTATAAAGATTATATCCGTATAAAGGGTAAAAATTAACAATAAAATTTAAAGATAAAATGTGATAATAATATAAGAGAATTTTTATAATAGAAATATAAAAAAATCATACTCAACAAAGCACAGTGGCTAAATAATGAGTCATGGTATGAGGTGTGAAAAAACATTAGAAAAAAAAATTATTGTGGTTATGTTACATAACAATCGCGATCCATTTGAGAATTACATTGGTATAACATTGTGAATAATAGTGTGTCATACATATAGGATTAAGAAAATATATCATAATATGTATAGCTGAACCATAATTATATCAACACAAATCCCTATGTTCATATCTAAATAAAAATTAAAACCTTAAACAACCTTGGGAGTATATCTAGTAAATAATTATACTCAAGCGTGTACTTCTGATCATGAAAAAACAATAACTATACTTACACACAACCTTGTGAGCATAGATAAACCCTAATAATACTCGCACATGACCTTTCATGGAAAGATAAACTGAAATTATACTTTTTACCAACATTATAAACATTGTTTTTCAGTATTTATACCCATGAAAAAAATTATTATTTAATGAGATATCAAAAATTAACAGTTTATTTGGTAGTCATATATTTTCCACCCATAAATCATCCATATATATGAGTACCACTTGAAAATAAACATTAATTATTTCAAATAAAATACATTGAAAAGACAAACGAGATGACAAAAAATTCATGATAGTATCAAAAAAACTAAAGAATGTTAATATTTTAGTTCATATATTCTATTATTATATATTATTATTATAAAAATCTAAATCATTTCTATTTACTTTATTAACACATTATATATGATTTTCTGATTGTATAATCACGTTTTAAAATTAAATCTCAATACTCTAATTGTATGAATATTTAGTGGATTATATTATTTCTAACATTAGGTTTAATGTTACATATAATTTCAGAATAATGTATATCATAGTATCCCCAGATCATTTTAGGTTAGTTATACATGTATAATAATCTATTAAGTTAATATTAATTTATGGAAAATACATAGATAAAATTTTCTTTGTTATATATTGGTACAAAAAATATAATGGGGACCCCATAATAATATAGTATATGGATTTTATAAAGTGTTTAAATATAATCTCCCTAATGAATTTTCAAATGAAGTGCCATATATTCTATACAGAATTAGGAAAAAATCATGATATGTTACCACTAAAATAAATATAATAATTTTCTCACCCATTTCTATTTTTGGGGATTTATGGGACACATGTACTTTTAAGGATCAAACAATATTTCAAATCAAACTAGTTATATAATTTAAAAATCCATTAACTAATAAATTAAATTATATTTTCAAATGAATAAATGTTTTATTATGTTTATTATAGAGATCAAATATACTATATTTGTTATTTTTGACCAATAAAAGTTATATTTGGTCGAATTAAAAATTTTGTTGCACATTATAACCATTGATAATATCAATTTTGTAGAATGGTCATTGTGAATAATATATATTGAGGGTTATAAGAAGTGTAATTAACACATATTATTGAAGTGATTGCCATGATAAAAAGGATTATACATTATGAAACCCATTTATTAGATATTTTAAGGGATGTAGAATCACCGAGCTTTTCCAATGGTGAATCCCATGTAGGGATTCAACAACTATAGAATGAGTTATGTCCTTTACAAGAGAAGTTCAAGATATTCAATATCATATACTAAACCATGTTCACTAAATCCCCAAATAAAAATCTAACCATCACACACCTAACCATTAGGGAATTCAAAGGTGAAACGAAGGACTATGCATAAAGACCCTAATAGAATTAATTTTTATATTAATAATTATGTTTATATTTTGTTGAAACATTAACATTAATTAATAATTAGTTTAATAAAAAATATATTTTGATACCGTGAAACAAAAAAGTTATATATATATATATTATTTTAATCAATTTTTTAAGAATTGATTTCGTTTTAAAATAAATTATTAATTATTATAATATTATTATTTTAATAATTATTATTAAATATAAAGGAAATATAATTTTAAAAAGTCATATATAATTTTTATAATGGTCAGAAAAAAATTATTTTTCAAAATTCATTATTTTTCAATAATTTTTTCATTTTATGTTAAAAGTATGTATTCTTATATTTATATATTTATTTTGATTAAATAAATAATATTTTTAAAATCATCATGTCAAATTTATCTATGGGTGAATTTTTAATAATTACTAGAGATAATTGAACATATATATAAAATGTAACTACTTTACAAATATATAATGAGTGTTATTAAATAATAAAAACCCAAGTTGTTGAAAATAATAATATAAAGAGTGTGAAGACCAAAAGTGTATTTTCCCTTTAAAATAATGTGTTTTTATGAATTTTTTTTAATTTTACAGACCATTATTGAATCATCCAAAACATCTATTATATTTTATGATTTATAATCAATTCTTTATTTACATGAATCTCTTCCACATCACCATGGGTATTATTTTAAGGGTTTTTGTTTTTATCCATTAATAATAATGAAAATGAACCATATTTGGTAGAACAAATTTGATAGTCTGTGGGTTTTACTACATTATTATATAGATTCCAAGACCTATGTTTAGAAATTAATAATGAATTCCCCCTATTTTTCTATATAATCCCACAAACCCTCACATTTTTCCTCACTAAAAACTATTTAATAATGATTTTCCATAATGAATACCCCTCTCTTTTTCTATATAATCCCACAAACCCTCACATTTTTCTCCACTAAAAACTATTTAATAATGATTTTCCATGACCCATCACTCTTTATATACTTGACAAGATACAACTAATCTATTAATAATCTCTTATAAGAATTTAAGAAGAACCCGCCAAAAGTAAGGGATCCTCTATGTCACCTCTACAATCAAGAACCTTCTTTAAATTATGCCTTATTTAAATTATTCTTATTGAGAAATATTTTCACACATTCAACAAAATGTTTTTTTGATTTAAAATTGATGAAAGAAATATTTATCAACCATCTAACCATTCCTGGAAACTTTAAGTTCCATAATTATGCTGCTAAAATCATCTAGTGATTTTCCTTTATAATAACATCTGTAGAAACTACTCATTCCCATTACAACTCAAAGACAAACTTTCCTTAATTGGAATGAAATTTCCTTTTATATAAACTACACTACATAAATTTTAGGCTTAGTTTCAATTAATTACATCCTTATGTTGTTTGATCTATGTGGCACACATATGTGTGTAAACAATATGAAAGTTATAGGTGGGACCTGAATTTTATATACCTCCCATGCAATGGGTTATTTTTTTTATTTCGTGATATTTCATATATCGTGACTACGAGATTGTCCTAAGGATAATATTTTATGATATCTTGGTTGATAATCAGTGTACACGTTGATGATTCCATGTTTTATGTTTATTTACACATTTCAATATTTAATTTATGTTCTCATCTTACATCAGACCTCATTGCACGTGATTATGATTCCTACCCCTAATATGTTACCTTGATATGCCTCTTGGATCATTTTTATTCCTTTCATTATTTTATTCTATTGTTATTCTCCTTATTTTATTTATATCTCACCCCATTCTTAAGTAACTCCCCTGGTTCTCCCATGGAAGAAAAAGTTACAATTGATACCATTATATGACAAAGTAATAAATCTATCAAGGGATAATTCAATCCATTTATCAGGGAATAATGGATCATATCCATTGAAAATGACATCTCCTTCATTCGATGCTCTAATAATGAGAATCCCATTCTAGTTTCTTATCATATGAAGGGAGAAAATTATTAATGGTGGATGTTGGTCATGAATATGATGCTCAAGAAGATTATTGATGTGATTTTTTTGACATTCCATTCTATAAAAGAGTCTAAAAATATGAAAAATTGAATACATTAGAAAGAAAAGGTGTAAAATACATGAAGTAAAATCAAGATTTTCAAAGGCATGAGTTTTTTGTCGCCTTAGTCTAGCCAAAACTCTATCGGCATGAAGCCAACTTGGGTTCCCCCATATGTCACGCAACCCACTTGCATGACCCCATATATCGCACATCCCACCTGCGTGCCCCCATATGTCATGCAGCCTACTTGCACACACATTTACTTTTTTCCCAGGGTCCAATATTTTCCTATAAATAGACCCTTAGGGGGCTCATTTGTATGGATGAATTTTCTTGAAGCCCAATTACTGCTCTAGTCGCCCTAGTACTTCGGCCTAGTCATTTGAAACATTTAAGGTAGTTCTCCAACACCTGGAGAGAAGGATTTAAGGGGGGATCATAGGACTTAAGTCCTTTTAGTTTTTGAAAACCGTAACACTTGCACGCTGAAAGCACACAACCTTCCCAAAACAGAAATACTTGTGCGCCTCCCATTCCACCCACAGGAACATGAGCTCCCCACTTCTGGGATCACCTGTGAATACTCTTAAAGGATCGAGCAAGGTCCTTCACAAGTATTAACATACAGGTTGTTCATTGCTTAAGTGAACATCATGTCGCCAATGTGTACTTGTAAACCCATACTTGTGTGACCTTACCTACATGGGAACCCCTCATTGATTCACTTACTCTCTTTAGTCTATAAGCCATCAAGCCTTCCTCAAATCCATTCATGGAAAGGATTATTCATATTTGGCCCCCTATTCTAAAAGTTATTCTGTTTATACCACTACCAAAACCTCCTTACTTAAGAAACCTTTGGGAAAGTCACATCAGTGTATCTCCTATTTGGGTTTGTATTTCCACAGTCAGAGGTTTCCCACATTTATTTCAGAATGGGGTTAGGGTTCATGTAGTGTCTATGGGTTTGTATATCCAAAATCACAATGACCTTTCTCCCAGTAACATTGTTGGGATGTTCCCAGTTCTGAGAATAAGGGTTTGGGTCCCGGTCTCACCCTTCTCAAAGAGTTGGAAACTTTAAATTTATGGTAGGGAATGTATGCTTCACACCTACTTCTCTTCCCTTTGAATAATGGAGAATTACCCCTCTCCTATAAAGATAATTTAAAGTGAAATAATATTGGAATAATACCCTATTTTTTCTTTCATGTGGTCGGATCATTGCTCCTCCTCTCTTCTTCGGTGCAAAGGACCAAAGGAGAGACAGGAACATGGAATTTTGGCACCCTTTCCCTCTACCTTTGGGCTTTGTCACCATGGGTATCCATCTTGGTATAAGTCCCTAGCCTTCATCCCTTATTCATTATGTTGGACCCTTGTCCGATGTTAAGAGAATATAGGGAAGGCTTATTGCCTCACCCTCTTCCTGGGTCACCTTTCCCTTATCCACCATCGCCATCGTAGACTCCCCCTCTTCCACTAGCAGAGGAGGAAAATTTTGAATGTGTAGGTTTCATTGTTAAATCTTTCACATCCTCTTGTTTCTCACATCGATCATGACTCATGTGGGCTTAGAGATTTTCGATGATTACAACATATACATAAACACTCACGGGAATGAACTATGAGTACTCTAATTCCTGTATAAACTGGGGCACGTAGGAAGCCCTTTAAAGGCTCAAGCATACTAGATATCCTCTTCAGGAATCCAACCCTAATTCCCTTAATCTGGGCATCATCCACAAGAATAACCCCAAATTTAACTCCCAAATCACCAAGGCATTCTTTTCAGGATGTAAGACCAAACTGAATTTTCTCAAAGGACCATACATTATTATGAGACTTATCGAACTACGTGGGCATTGATTCTCATCCAAAAGGGATACATAGAAAGCCTCCTTGAGGTTCAATCCCGACACTCCAAATCAAACATGTTCTCATTGTGGGGTATTCCCAATAGGGTATAATCTTACTTAAAAACCCGTATCCTTTCCATGTTCCTTGGGATTCTTTAACATAAGTCCCATGTCAAACATTGACTAAGCATATTACACTTAGATGTCCATAGCACATGACAATAAACTATATGGCTAGGTCCTTACCACATGACCTTAAAAGGTATGATGTTTCCCATTCAGTGGCACCAAACTATGATGGTTTTGATTCCATTTACAAGGATACATAGGTATCCCATTTTATAGGTATGATCCCATGATCAAACCAAACCTTTGTCTCCCTGGATGACAAAAATTTTTGAAGTGCCCCGCTGAGTGGCATAAAAACCAGTATCATCATAATGATGATTAAAGGAATATTTAAATAGTATAATAGAGGATACCATTGGTAGAGAACCTAGAATACATATGGATATCTCCATTGACGAAGAACCTTGAAAACATACTAATGATTCTGAATTTTACACATGTTAATAAGTGATTTGAAAATTCCACGAAATACTTATGCCATACTTGGTTAATTAATAAGGATTCATGAAAATATCTTAAATTTATAAATAGTGTCTTAGAGTAGACAATAATTCCCATAAAAATGATGTGATGAGTCTGAACTCTCATCCTCTCAACCAATGTATGTTCTTAAGTATCATACAGTTTAAACATAACAAATTCATGCCTTTGGAAAATAGGTCCTTTTAGATAAAGAACTATTAGAAGTTTCATGTTATATAAATAAATCCAATGGAAACCTCCCAGAAGTAGTTATTCTTAAAACTAGAATACATGTTTCAAGGAACTATGAGAGAAAAATGGTGAACCCGATGTGAATCATTAACCAAGTTAAAAATGTTAACCACCTGTTAGGCCCCTATCAATTGATATAGGAAGGCCAGACAAAAGATTCAATCACACATATATCCATCTAAAACGATGATTCTTTAGTGGTTTTTGTTGTTGTTTCAAGTGTTTCTCATAATTCCCTTCTCTCCAAAATGGCTTTCTTAAAAACAACATCTATGAACTTCCCGACCGCTGCTAAAGCTCAATCCCCATCCACGGTAAGGACGTCATCACCATCCCAGCATCTTCAATGCTGGGTCTCTAATGCAATGGTGAAGGAATATCATCGACATGGTACAATCCTGACTATGGGGGATGCCTGTCAGGCCATCCAGGTCAATAAACATCCTCAATCAACAGGCCAACAATGACTAATGATCAAGAATAAGATGGTGCCAACCACCGTATTTAACCGTTTTAGGTCCTTATCCTTGTAATGCAACAATAAATCCCTCCCATACTACAGGGCAGTGGTTCAATAGGTCATTCAACGCCTCAATTATTGAATTCAGGAGTCCTTCCTACGGACTCCCACCAGCAATTGCCGCTAGAACCATGCAGTAGTGAACCACCAACATGATGGGGCTGTTGCCTTTGGACGTTCGGCCTAGGTCTCTAAGACTAGGTCACACAAGATGAATTGTTGAGGACAATGTCCATTCAATAGTGATGAAGTTATTTTCTCAACCCCTTCTAGAAAATCCCATCAACCTATCTTTATGGAAAACAACGAATGGGAACATACATCCGTCTGTCCTAATTTTTCTTCCCAATAGATTCATCTGACAGCAACCCACAAATCCCACTAGATAAACCTGGTGGAGTACTGTTAATATGCACATACACCTACTTACAAGTTATCAGACAGTCAATAGGCATGTCTCACTGCATTTAAAGAATCTCATCAATCCAATGTGGTGGAAATTGGTAAACATGTACATACACCTATTTACAATCACCAATTTTGTTAGTAGTCTCATCTACCAGTATTGAAAGATGTTTTTCAAACATACTTGATAGGAAACATCTAGTATGTACATACACCTACTAATATTCATCAACTCTTCCAATAGTCCCATTTGGTAGCACCTGGAGAAGTCAGTCAGAATGCTCTGATGAAAAATCTGGAGAAGACCCAACTCTCTGCCCCCATACATGAGTGCTATCAATATCCATTGATTGGGAAAAGAGGAAAGGAGTAGGAACATACACCTATTCTAGACATGTAATGGAAGTATATTCCAATTCTGATCACTGAAGTCAACAAACATATCTTATCAATGGTGAAAGGGAAAATGAAAATCCCTGCCCATATTCTGGAAGCGTGCTAGGATATTATAATAAACACTCCAGTAGTACAAGGGAACCTGAAACATAAATCTATCCCCACACATGGGATTACACATTATAATTACATCCCAGAGTATATACATAACTCTATTCCATTATAAGAGGGTCATGGGGCATACTCCCACATATTATACGGACAACATGATCGGGAACATACACCCTTTCTAATTGGAGACAATTGGTCTGTTCTAGTAACCCCTCCAAGGAAAGCGCATACACCTACCCATCGTAACCACTTTTCCCACCATGTGGCCCCAACTATTTTTAATTGAACATCTAATAATAATTCTCTCTAAGCATTTTTCGAAAATCAAGAGTCAAGACACGATTTGAATTCTCTTAATGTTGGAGTTCTTGAATCCCTCAGACATTTATCTATTACAGTTCAAGATATTTACCTCTCATTACCAAATTATTTGAGGGGTAATAGTAATTCTAAAGTACCACATCAGAAACTTAATCATGAAGACATTCTTCGTGAAAATTCAGTCAATCTAAAATTCATATCTCTGTATGAGAGCCACGAAAACCTTATATGTGGACAGAATACCAAGGAAAAACAATATTTATCACTTACTATAATCCATCATGGTGATCCTCTCCATGATGTCATTCTCTGGGAAAGTTATCTCCACGGTATATTTTCGCATTGTAAAAAAAATTCTATAATTGAAAATGTAGCGACCAGAAATCACTCCTCTCTCAAGACACTTGAAAACACAAGGCCTATCATGTCTGATGCCTTTTCATTGACAGCTGAAACACTTTCTCAACCAGAATACATATTAAGGGAACGGTCATTCTCTGAACCTCCCTTGGGCCATTTTTCTTCTAATATAGAGAATCCACTTTGGTTAGACTATGTAGGGTAACCTATAGTGAAAGATGATGAAGATGTGTTAAATAAGAGGAAACAATTAGCTAAGGGAGAAGTACCAGTCATGTTCTGCCCATTGAAAAATTCTCATTATAACTTTCTATAATTGATTATAGAGGATTGTATTATTGATATCCACATCAATTTAGGAAAGACTATTTATCATTTTTAAATTAAAATATAACCATATGATGAATATAAAAATCATGTAAGGGTAATAGAAGGGTTACAATAACAAATTGACTTGGCATCTCTCTCAGTTTCCCAACATCAAAAAGCTGAAAAATAGTAGATAACCCTTAAGCATGCATGAATCATCAATCTAAAGAGGCTACGCCAGTTAATTTCGGATTCCCCATATAGTGTTTGTATCAGAAGATGTGTTGGACAAGGAACATTGAATTTCACTGCACTCCAAAATCAATAATGTCCACCAAAAGTGGTCTCATACAATTTTATTGCCCATGGTTGGCCACAATCAATAGATTTTGTATGTAATAGAATGTACGCTCATGAATAGGACTCAAGCAGCTCTCATCAATGCCAGTCCCAACGAAAAAAAGTTGTTGAGTTACTTTAAAATTATGAATCTGAGAATCTTGAGCAGGTGTCCCACTTAGAGGATGTCAGGCATCAGAGAATGCAAATATCTGAAATAGAAAAGTGATCTTCCGAAACAGGTTATTTGAGTGGTTGTCAGATAATGCAGCCTGCTAATGCCTAAAAAAATTCCCAAAACCAGAAGAGAAGCTGCACGAATTTCATCCATAGAAGTTTAAGATTCACCCCAACTTGCAAGGGTAGGGGTCATTTAACTCAATCATTAAATTCATTAAACACAGTTAAAATATTTTAAGAAGAAGAAGAATAACAAGAACATCCCCAACCAACAAGACTGGGGGGATTTTTCACATCTACAATCCCCTCTACAACAGATGTAATTTTTCTCCCGATTAGGGAAGAATCGACAAGGAAAGCATAAAACTGAACTATCCAAGGATTCCCTTCAAGTTACTGTCTTCCAAATAGTTATTGGGAATTTATCATATAGGATAACGAAGGCTTCTAAATGATAAAGAGAGAGACTATATTACAAAAATACTCACAGAATGACATCGATGCATTATGCGTTAGTGAATGTTAGTAACAATACTATAGAAGATCCTCCAGAAAATGAGTACAGTTCAGGAGAATCAAATGTTGAATTTCATGTCCATAATATGTTACACACTAAGGAAAATGAAGAAGGTGTACATACACAAATTCATATGCATTCCTAGAATCTAGTTATACCTTTAAATAACCAATCCCCACCCCTTTGAAAGGCATCTAATAAAGGGAATGTAAAAAAGTCTGATTGCATCTCACATTTCCAATGGTGAATGTCAATCAATTTCACTCGAAGAGAGATTTTCACAATAATAAGTGGAAACTAAGGAGTTTAAAAGACTCAATATAGAGTTACTTCAAAGCAGTATTTATGCTAGACATACTCCCCAGGCTGGTCCTCAACTTGAAAAGCCTTTAGGAGCTACACAGTAGAGAGTTTTTGTAGTTACTATATATGTGGATAATGAATTCCCTCCACTGGGTACACAATTAAGGGACGATCAGATATATCCTGATAGGCTTGTTCCAGTGGGTTATGAAAGGAAAATATCAGCAACACCATCAGTGGTTTTGACGGTCGTTGCACCACATCATGCTCCAGTTGATATAGCTGCAGAGGTTCCAGCTCATCCTGATGTTCCAAAAATGCTTATGAACACAACAATTGAGGCATTAATGACACAATTAGAAGCTATCGAGGATCTATGTGCACCAGTTTAGTCGGAAAAGTGATATTTCCCTGAATGGGTGGATGTAATTCCTCCCCCACCAAATTTTGTGAATACCACATTCCCATTCATTAATGGTTCGGGAGATATAGAATAACACATAACAAATTTTTTTCATTTTGATCCCATGATGGGAACTTCTCAACAACAAGAAGAAGTACATCTTAGGTGTTTTGTGCATTCATTATAGGGACCAGCTTTCATCTGGTATACAAGTTTACAATCTCGATAAAATTCTATATGGGAAGATCTCTATCAAAAATTCCTTCTTCAATTTAGCTCAATGCTACCAAAGACGATAGTTTTTATCTTACCAATTGTAAACTAATGGATAATGAAAGAGTTTCAGATTTCATTGTGTGGTGTAAAGGGTTAAAATATTCTTTAAGTCTAAGACACCCTAAAAAAGTGTTGTTTCCAATATTTGTGGGAAATCTATGGGATGAGTTTTGCACACCATTGTTCCCTATGAAATACATAGGATGGTTTTGAGACCTTACTTCAATAGCTCAACAAATAGAAGAATCTATTATAGAATCTATGGCTAAAACTCATGTAATTCCATCAGCTTCGGGGTGGAGGATAGGAAAGGCAGAAGCTACTACAGTTACACTCAATCAGGCTCCTGTACCTACTTCTACTTCAATACATTCATCATACCGTAGGGTTTTTCCTCCTATGCACCAACAACAATGACTTCCTCATCAATATGATCAAAGAGATGAAAGGTAGAAAAATTTTATGGAATTAAAGAACAAATTTTATTCTTTCTGGAATGAAAATGTTCCTGGTTACTTCATCTCATCTCTGGAAAACAAATTGCTTCAGTTTCCAAGGATGAAGAAACCAAATAAATAAGGAGATGAAGATATTTTAAATTATTTTCCCTTTCAACAGATGTTGGGACATCCCATTAAGATTTTTTTTGTTTTCAAATACCTCTTACAAAATATGGTAGACTCTAGAAAAGTGAAACTGAAAATCTCATAAGGTCAAGTAGCATGTGTTACTATTACCAATCCAAAGGAAGAGGAAAAATTGCAGGAAGTCAAAAGTAAAATTTTTCATCAATATGATGATTGGATAATCCAGAAAATGATCAAATGGAATCATTCAATTTTATAAACATATTTAAAACAACCAATTGTATCTTCCTCCACTTCTTCCACAGTAAAACCATCTTCATAACAAAGTTGTTCTTCAAAGAAGCGAAGTGATCATAAGGACAAAGAGCAGTCAGAAGAAGATGAGTTCGCATTAAGGCTAATGTTTTCCTTGAACCTGGTAGATTTCATTCCATCTGTTTCAAAAACACAGGAACCACCCCACCAAATAGAACAACCAGAATTAACCTATCAAGAAGAATATTTATTAGATGAAGAATTGGTCTTTGGTTCTGTTAATGTTATCTATTTAACGGATCTTTATTCCAATGGTGATTATAATTATAATGAGACAGAATTCCTTGTACCTAATTGAGGAGCTACAGGAAAAGTCCAAGGTTGAGGATAAATGGGAAGACGTGGGTATTATAGAATTCACCATTTTAACACAACCTCTTCTTGAACCATATATGTGGAAGAAACTCATAGAAGATCACTTATGCGGGATGAAAAAGAATAAATAGTTTCTTCCCGGAAAGATAATTTCAGTTCTGACATAATTATTTTAGAGTACTGATTAGAAGATACATCATCATCTTCTCAGCAAGTGAATAGACCTATTCAGTATAGTCTACCAAATCCAGGAGTATTCCCGGCTTCTTCTGTGACATAGAATATGTATACATTAGAAGAATCAATTTACAAAGCACCTACAAAACTGCATCTCCATGCTGGGAAACATAGACCTTTGGACCAAAAATATGATGTCTTGAAACAATTAGCCCAAGTACTGGACATGTTATCAATTATGGATGCTTTGAATCTATCAAAAGATCATCGAGAGGAACTCATTGAGTCTTTGTCAAGTCCTCAAGAGTTTGAAACCAAAGTTGATTCTATTGAGGCTTACCATATAAATAATGATCTTGCAGAATTTCCTGAAGCCATATCTTTTACAGATGTAGATGAAGATTTTGTTGTACCTGGACATATCAGACCCTTGTATTTCTCTGGCAAGATAAATGAGATAGACATTTGACGAGTCATCATTGAGTATGGCTCCAGAGTCAACCTCATTTTTGTTCATAAACTTCATCGATTGTGCCTGAATAGAATCTGATTTATCTCCTTCCACTTTAATGTTTCAAGGATATGACAATAATGAGAAAGAACTTCTGGGTGAGATTACACTCAGAACCTAGTTTTAAAATCTTTTGCCTAATTCAGATTTCATGGGTTTTCATTAGGACACATCCTTCATCATTCTACTTGGAAGACCTTGTCTACATCAACATGAAGCCATACCTTTGTCATACCACCAATGTCTTTTGTACTATTTCAATTGTCAAATTAGGACATTATATTGTGACAAGGATCCGTTTAAAACATGTGAATACATTGAGACATATTTTTATCACACAAAAGGAATGAAGTCTATGAAAAAGAATATCACAAGAGATAGTGATCTAAATGAATTGGTAAATATCCAAGAAAATCCATTTTTATATTTGAGTACAGATTACGTGCTACCCATCAATAAAATTGAAATGGTAAAACCAAAACCAAGAACTTGTCCAATAACATCTGTAATGATGATTGTAGAAACTAAGCCTGATAGCATGGGAGAAACTATTGATCCACCGAGTAGTGAAGGAAGACTAAATAGAGATGTCTTCATTTCATATATTGAACTACAACAAGCCTTTACTTCATCAATCAAAGTAGATGAAATTGTGGAAATTCTAGAGAAAGACGAATATATTTATTCTCAATCCATTATCTCCATTTTATTACCCCAGGAATTCCCTTCGTTATTAGTTGTGTCAGAATTGGTGGCCTCTTCTTCCGGATGATCAAATAATGACTCCTCGTATAACTCTGGGATTTTTTCTTTTTCATCTACTATGTCATTTGAAACAAAATAGGTAACACGTAATGAAGAATAAGAGGAAGCTCTCAGGTATGCTCCTACGACATTTGATGAAGGTGCCTATACCACAATGGATGAGCTCAGATAAATAAATCTGGGTACAGAAGAAGATCCAAGACGAACTCTAATTAGTGCATCCATGACCTCTGAAGAGAAATTAGTGTATACATAATTTCTAAAGAATCATTGATATACATTTTCATGGAATTACACCAAAATTTCAGGTCTTAATCCTGATTTAGCCACCCATCATTTGGTTTTTTCAGAAGAACATCATGGATTCATGCAGGTAGCGGGAAGAACACACCCAATTCTTGCCTCTAAAATTGAAGCCGAAGTTGATATGATTATAAAAGATAACCTTTTTAGGGAAGTTCAATATCCCAAATCTTTAGCCAAAATTTTCACAGTGAAAAAGAAGAATGGAAAAAAATTAATGTTTGCATTTATTTTTGAGATCTTAAACGGAACTGTCCTATAGATGATTTGTCAGTTCTGATTATAGAGATTATAATTGATGAAACAACTATTTATGAAGCTCATTATTTCATAGATGGATACTATGTGTATAATAAAATATGTATGGCTCAATAGGATGAAGTATCTATAGCCTTTAGATCCCCTCAAGGTGTTTTTTTCTACAGGGTAATTCCCTTTGGATTAAAGAATGAAGGTGCAACATATCAACGTTCCATGCATCATATCTTCAAACCTTTATTAAGGAAGTTTTTTGAAAGTTATGTGGATGATTTGGTGGTCAAATCCAGACAACATTCCAATAACTTGACTGATTTGGAGACTATATTTCATAAACATTGGAAAAACAATTTGAAGATAAACCACATGAAATGTGCTTTTGGGGTAACCTCAGGAATGTTCCTTGGCTTCGTTGTATGCCATCATGGAATTAATATTGATATTGAGAAAAAAATAAATCCTTGGTATGTCATCTCCTCAAAATTTTAATGAATTAAGAGGACTCTAAGGAAACTTGGCCTATATTCGGTTCTTTATCTCTAATTTGATAGGAAAATGTTTACCCTTCACCAGATTAATGATTAAGGGAGTCTCTTATTAGTGCACTAAATATTTCCAAGAATCATTTTATACTCTCAATGAATATCTCTTGAGTCCACTTGTATTACTTATACCTATTGATGGAAAACCACTTATTCTCTATGTGACATCTTTAGAGCGATCATTAGGTTCCTTCCTTTCCCAAAAGAACAATGTTGGGAATGAAAATAGTCTTTACTATCTCAGTCAAACTATTCTTGATGCAGAAACACAATACTCATGTATTGAAATGTGCTTTCTAGCAGTAATCTTTTCTATTCAAAAATTGAGGAATTACTTGCAACATTAGGAGGTCAAATTGATATCTCGTAATAACCTGATCAAATTTATCCTTAGTCTCCCTATTCTTACAGGGGATCCGGTAGATGGGAAATTATTTTTCAATAGTTTGATATCCAGTTTGTTCCTCAAAAGATAATAAAAGGCCAATCTCTGACCCATTTCCTTGCTGAGCATCCATTTGTGGAAGATAAATCATTAAATACTAAACATCCTGATGAAGAAGTCTTCTCTATTCAGGATAATTCTCAAACATGGGAATTGTACTTTGATGGCGCTTACAGAAGTCCAATGGGGACGATAATGGAAAACCCTAAACTCAACACAGTTTGGTTAGGAATTGTCCTTATTTCCCCAGAAATGGAAGTGTTTCCTTATTCCTTCCTATTATCAGAAGGTGGTTCCAAAAATGAGGCAGAATATTAGTCTTTCATCTCATGTTTGGAATTGTCTCTTCAAGTTCAAATAAATCACTTAATGGTAAAAGGTGATTCATAATTGGTAATCAAGAAAATCAATGGTGGATATTCTATTAGAGAAGAAGTGTTAATCCCTTTTGTGATTACATTAGATAGTTAATGGATGAATATCTCTGGGATCCGACATTGTCTTATGACCCAAAATCACAAAAATGACCAAGTAGATGCACTGGCTAATGCATCTACATCGTTGGAAGATCCAAATCATGATCAGACAGTCATTATCATATCCCACCATCATGTTGTCTCAGCTTTTGTTCAAACCAGAATGGAGTAAATTAATGAAATTGGCCCAATTTCCGAACCATATGCACATACCATGGGATGGAGAACATAGATTATGGAATATCTTCAAAATTGGGTACTTCCACCAAATAGGGATGAAAAAGAATAGATCTGGAAATGATCATCCAATTTTATCCATTATGATAGTCCAGACCCTAAAAAGATCTTTTAAATGTGATGCTTTGATGGAATCCTCTTCAGATGTATTGATGGAGAAGAGACATCAGCAATCATGAAAGAAGTACATTTAGGAGCTTTTTGTTCTCACCAGTCTAGGCACAGACTCTCTAACCATATTTGAAGGCTTGGATACTTTTGGCCTTAAATAACATAGGACTGTACAAATTTCACTAAAAAATGTCATCCCTACCAAGTGTGTGCCAAATTCATTCAACAACTCCCGGAGTTTATACATACATCTAAATACTCCTGTCCACTTTCCACATGGGAAACGGATGTAGTAGTAACTTATCCTCCAGGAATAGCTAAGCAATTAAAATATGTCCTTAATGCTACTGACTTCTTCTCTAAATGGGATGAGGTAATACCTCTCGAAGATGTTGGAGCCAAAATAATTGTTAGTTTTTTCAAATCTAATATTATCATCAGATTTGGTAACCCTTATACTATTTTGATGAACAATGGAACCATTTTTTGTTCTACTGAGGTAAAAAAATTGTATCAGGAACATAATATTAAATCTACCCATTCATCTCGCTATCATCCGGTGACCGATGGAAACATAGAGTCTTTCAACAAGACCCTATCAAATATACTCCAAAAGATTGTGGATACAGATTAGAAATCATGGACTAATAAAATCTTGAATGCTTAGGGGCTTATCAGACCACTACTCGTACTTCCACCCAGGAAACTCCTTATTAATTGGTATATGGAACTAATGTAGTTTTTCTTATGAAAATGCAATTGCCATCACTCAGATTTCCAATCTGTGACTAGTTGTCTAAAGATGAGAGGTCTCGAAAATGGTTCAATGAACTGGAATTATTAGACAAGAATATATTGCATAAATTGTATCATTTATAAGTTTAGCAGAATAGAATAGCATGATATTTTAACAAGAAAGTTTGTATCCATTAATTTATTCAAGGAGAAATGGTGTTGGTCCTTTGGACTCTAATGATACTAGGGAAAACTCTCTAAAGATTGAGCCAAAGTGGGAAGGACCTTCTTCAATAAATAAGGACTATTTAAATGGAGAGTACGCCTTAATCTCAATGGATGTAGAGCTTATTACAACTCCTACCAATGAAATATTCTTAAAGAAGTACTTTGTGTAGTTAAACACATTGTCCACACTCCAAGGCTTAAAATTGCACCGTAAAATGTCATCACTGAAAGACTTAAAACTGCACAATACAATGTCCTCACTACAAGAATTAAAACTGAACAGTACCATGTCCTTGCTGCAAGACTAAAAACTATACATCCCTCTTGTCCTCATTGCAAGACTTAAAACGTCATAGTACAATGTCCTCACTGCAAGACATTAAACTGCACAATTCAATGTCCTTGATGCAAGACTAAAAACAATATAGCCCTCTAGTCCTCACTACAAAACATAAAACTGAATAGTACAATGTCCTCACTAGAAGACATAAAACAACACAGTACTATGTCCTTTTTACAATTCTAAAAAATTCACATCCCTCTTGTCCTCATTACATGACTTAAAAATGCACAATACAATGTCCTCACTACAAGACTTAAAACTACACAGTACCATGTCCTTGCTGCAAGACTAAAAAATGAAAAATTTTCTTGTCCTCACTACAAGACTTAAAGCGGAACAATACATTGTCCTCACTGAATGAAATAAAACTGCACAATACCATGTCCTTTCTGCAAGACTAAATGTTGCACAACCTCTTGTCCTCACTACAAGATATAAAACTTTATAGTATAATGTCTTCACTATAAGACTTAAAACTGCACGGTACCATGTCCTTGATGAAAGACTAAAAACTACACAACCCTCTCATCCTCTCTATAAGACATAAAACTACACAACCCCCATGTCTTAGTTGCAAGACATTAAACTATATACAACCCATAAGTATCCATGTTACATGACGTTAAAATACGTAGCATCTTCTTCTTTATTGCAGGACACTAAACTACATGACATCATTTTTCCTTATTGTATGACATTAAATAGTACGAATAGTGTTTTCTATATTTAACGTTAGAATCTTCTATAAGAAAACATCATTGACATCATCGATAATCCTTAGTAGCACATGACTCCATCTCTTTCTTATGTCATAGTCACACCTGCATAGAGACTTTATTTAAAGAACTACGTGTGGCTAGATTCTCATTTTCAATTAAATACGTAGAGAAGCCTAAATTTCCAATTTTAGGCCCATCCTCAATTACAAAATCTTATTATTTTCTTTTTTTTACTCTTATATATGAATCAGATCTATACACAGTATTTCCTTAAGATATATTATCTAGTCCTTATACCATTTTATGACTTAAGATTTTCCATTCTCTAAGAACAAGTCAAAACCCCCATTCTTCATGAAAAACATGATTTTCATGTCAAATTATTGTTTAAATAACTACCAATGGCTTGATTCTCATCTATTTTAGATACGTAGAAATTTCTATATCTCTAATCGTGGGCCCATCCGTGATAAAATACCCTTATTCCTTGTATAAGAATCAAACTTGCATAGGGAATTTTTTAAGAGCAATTTATGACTTAATTATTTCCCTAGTAAGACACATAGTGATATTTGGGATTTATCCCATAATCCAGTTAGAATATGTCTTTCTTTTCACATCGGTTCATCTTTTTCCATAAAGCATGATGTTAAAATGCATGGAAATCTAACACCCATATTCTCCAATTTGTGTCACCTTTTCATTGTAAAAGAAAGCCTTACTGCTCCTTTTTTCTCACACCAGGAATAACTCACGTGGGCGTAGAAATTGGGTAAAAGGATTATTTTTATAAATAAGGTGCTTCAATTTCTCATGGGGTTATTAATGTCCTTACTTCATGACTTAAAACTGCATAGTATAATGTCCTCATTGTGTGACTTAAAATTTCACATCACAACAAGAATTCATAGGGAACAAATAAATAATCCATTTTATATATGATTTAGATCTATATAAAGTACGTCAAAATCATGGAAAATATTGATTCAAATATTTCTCAAGTTCATTGAAAAAAATACCTCTCTATATTTCACACTCATAATATTGAATATTAAAAGATCCTCATAATCTTTATTACGGTTTCTGGTGACAGAGTTTCTAATATTTAAGAACTCTTTCTCGTGACAATGTAGTACATTACCTTAGGTGGCCTTGAATAAGTTTCCTCCATAACAGGATTGTCATCCAAAAGACTCCACTATTAGGCTATGCAACAAATGCACTAGTTGGCCCTGCATAACATAGCCCCCATAATGGGTTTTTCAAATAATGTTAACTTCGTTCTTGGTTATAGAATCTTTGTTCCCTTAAAACCTTGATAACAATATATAAGAATATGTACATTAAAATAGTCATTCAGGTATGTGTGTCCCATTATTTTTCTATTGTTCTGAAAGCCTCAAGACCATGGTTTACACATTTACCTTACAATATATTCAATGAAACATGAAATAACCTTGGAATCACTTGGCCACATATCATATACTATTTCCATTTATGGTCCTAGTTGTATGACCAAAAATAACAGACATCATAACTTTTATGTTTGGGTCAGACCTTCGCAAAATTACTATTCCTCTGATTCTTTTGAAATCTTGGTTAGAAATACCCTTTCTATATTCAAGTTACTTCCTCCATAAACCAAACTTTGTGCTTTGGAAAATTGGAATCCCTATAAACATTCTTCATCTTTTAGCAGAAGAATGTCATGTTTTTTAGATCTCTTTTTACTGATTATGCAGCATTTTCCCATAGGTGGCCTTTCACAATTTACCTACATAACAGGTCTATCAGTAAAAATATTCCACTATTTGGCTATGTATCGTATTCCCCAGTCGGCCCTACAAAATACATCCACTATAAATGGGTTTTTAAGTAATAGTAACTTCATTCTTGGAAAATATTTCTTCTAATGCTTTTAGCCTTTTTCCCGTATCATTGCTCGGTTACAGATATTCCCAAATCATAGTTTAAAATTTTTCATTAAATATATGAATATGATAATATGTTTCTAAATAAATTATTAAGAATTGGTAGTTTTTTGAACCTTTGGTCAGAGCTAATGTCCTTAAGTTAAAGCCACCCAAGGTCCTCACTGCATGACTTAAAACTGTACAGTACCAATGTCCTCACAGCATGAATTAAAACTGCACAATATGACATTAGAAATTACTCTTTCTAATAAATCTTAAACATTACTCATACACCAAATTTATATAGAAATGGTTTTCTTATCCAAGACATATGTCGGTTTAAAAAAGCAATTTCATTCTTAAAATTCCGTTCCTTGGAAAAACAGCCCATTATGGTCTTGATTCACCCAAATCTTATTTTCCCCTGTCTATCAGTAGAAAAATGTTAAATTCCTAATGATCTATTTTTCTTGACTATGTTGTATGTCCCCTTTTCTAGCCTTGCATAAGTTTCCTCCATAATGGTCATGTTAGTCAAAAGATGCCACTATTTGGATATGAATCATATGCCTCAGCTGGCCCTGCATAATACAACCCCAATAATGGGTTTGTCAAAATAATGGTAACATCGTTCTTGGAAGATACTCCCCTTATGTTGATATAGGTTTTATATTTCGTGACCATAAAAGAAAAGGCTCACGATTTCCCTGGGAAATATTTAATGAATAATTAAAGAAATTTTTATCCATAGATTCTTGTTTGGGATCTAATTTCAAAATATATGGTCAAATCTATTCGACCCTAAATACTAACCCTTTATAGTCCAACATGCATGACATTAATCTACCAAGATACCTGGTACTCACCAGATTGAGAACCATATGAAGGGCACTCTGAAAAATTTGAGTCCCATCTCACTAAACATACTTTTTTGTATGGTTTACATAACATAGATGAATAAAAATTCTATAGATACAGTGTTTTTGGGGTTTTCTATATAACCCTAGAAAAAATAAAACTATTTTTACTGGGCCCAATGGACTAGGTAAAACAAAAGCAATAAAAAAAGTAAAAAAACACATATATGTTTAAAGACAAAAGACTTTTCATTCATGAAACTTTTCATAGAGGAGAATCCACAATTTGGAGTCTCTCTCTTATCAAAAAAATAAGAAATTTTAAAAGGATTTCTATATAATTCCTCATTTTTTTGATAGCCTCTTGATCCCCATTAACTCCCTTTTGATGCTCTTTTATGTTACCAACCATGCTCTCTTCAGCATGATGAAGTGCTTCTCTAGCATCTGTAATGGATTTTTCACCATACTTATGGACTTCTAAAAATGAGATATGAAGCTGGTCAATAACCCCTATAATGATATCCAACTCTTGTTGGAGTTGCAACTACTGAATAGTCTACTCTTTAATTTTCTTCTTCAGTTCCTTCATCATTGAAGTATGATTAGTTTCATCCTAGGACAGTGCTTCTTGAGACTCTTCATTATTGATTGATAGTTTGGATTTTATTAAGTCATATTGAAGATTTTTCTCTTTCTCTATCCTCTGAATAATCTGTTTCACCGCAGTATGAATTTCATGGTATTAAAAACTGCCAAATCCTAGCATGATAAACATAGATGAAGGTCATGGAATTCATGAAGGTAGTTCCTCAAGTGTCATCTCAGATATTATCTTCGAGATGTTTCTCCATGCTTTGCGACAAGCATGACGAAGAACCTTCTGCAGTTCTGGGTCTGATTTAGAATCACATTCATAAGGATGGGTATATTCTGGGACTAATTCACATAAAGAAGTTCCCTATTTTTATCACTCTTGAATAATGGTTGCTCCAACATGCAATTTTGTTTGGGTTGGTGTAGAGGCTTCACCTCCAGACCTATCCATTGATGTTGATATCCCTATATATAAAATCAAGAATTATTGTTATGATTAGAGTCAAGAGATATAAAAATTGAATGCAATCACAATATCAGTATCTATTACCTAAGAGTAGGTTAGCAACATGAGAATAATCTTCCCCAGTGTTCTCAGTTTCAAAAATTTTGTTTGATGTCTCTTGATGAGGAGTGTTATCTTAAATATGCTTGGGATTTTCAGAGTGAATCTCAGGGTTACCTTCTATCTCAAGATCCACCAAAGCCAATGTCTCCATAAATGTGGGGTTGACATTAATATCAAAAATTTCTTAAAGTATCGTTGCAACAACTGTTTCTTTAGATGGAACCATGTATTTCAATCAACCATGGTTATTATGTTAATCGTAAGAAGATTTACAGGACGAATAATGTGAACTCATGTCCAGTTGATACTATACAAAGAACTCCAAAATCGTCTATAGAATTTCATATATTGACATGTTCTAATATTTCTTCAAAATGCATTCCAAGGTTCATCATTTCATCCAGTGATATCTCAGATCCCATGATAGTCTCACCCATGGGAGCACTTGGTGTGTATACTTCGCAACCTTCCTTCGGCAACCTTGGACACCGTGTAGCTTCATTAGAAATAATTTTGGGGTCAAAGTCAGTTGTTTCCAGATGTTATGGTACATGTGATGAACCTAAAAGTATCACATAATGGAAGTTATCTATTGTTATATTTGTTGACTTATGAAGTATTATTGATTTAACAGAAGCTTCCTCTCCTAGGATAGTAGGAATCAGAGTAGCACTGGGAATATATGTTGATTCCTTTGGCTTTAATTCCTTTTCAGGAATAATTGGATTTGTAAGATTTTATGTCTTATCAGGAGCACCTTCTATAGTTCCCTGAATCTTATCAGTAGTTTCTTTCGAAGAAGAAACTGAATAATCCCCTAATCTTAAAAAGTTCAAACACTTTTTCTTGAATAAAGACTAAAATTCAGGATTATCAGGGAGACTTACCACTGCTAAGAAAGCACATAACCATGTCCTTATTTCTTTGGTGCTTTTGATTGTTTACATTTTTAGCAGGGATTCCATCATCATCTATAAAGATAGGTATCAGATATTTCAATACCCTCTCTATTTCCTCCTCTATGTCCTGTTAGCTCGGAGATATTTATCCCGATCCACGAGGTGATCCAGTTGCTCCAAGAGTAGTTCCTCCATGGATATATTGTGTTGAAGGAACATTAGTTGTCTTTCCTTTATCAAATTGAAATATAAGATGATATTTCTCCTAATTAACAATGATTTTACTAAATTTCATGTTGCAAAATTGACGATAATGAGAGTGAAATGAAAATTACATCCTTAGGATCTAAAAAGTCATGTCACTCTTCATCTAATGAAGGGTTAATCTCATTGGTAGTACAACGATCATTCATTTACTTTACCATATTTGTGGTAGGAATTTATTTATCAGTGTCATATATGATCATTTCCATATCTCGAAAGTAGGTCCTCACCTCATTGGGATTATCCTTAAAAAGAATGTTAGAAGATTCCCACAAATCCCATATACATGGAATATGCAGTCCTTCGCACATATACATCCACATGGTTTCAGCATCATAGTAAAGATTCGGCCATGATTGAATTGCCTATGGTCATATATATTAAAAATTTATGTCTGAGGGTTGTGAGGAGGATCCTATAACTTTGGACTTGAGTTTCTTCCCAGCACCCACAGTCACAGATGGGGGATTAGAAAATGGAACTCACCACTCTTCAGAATGATGGCGACCAGATTACCTTGATATGACCTCAATAGGGATTGAAGGAGTGGAACTCTTAATTCTAACAAGAGGGTTATATATGGCACAAGGTCTCTTCAGTGAATTTGGTTCATCATCACCTCCACCCTCAGATTCTATCAAGTCAGCCCCAGATGATGAAGAATTATCATCCAAATGACGGGGTTCCTTCCTGGTACTTATCATTATCCACACTTGTGGGATGACATGATTTAATACCCCTTCGGGGTAAGATGCAACCTAGTTTTCAAAATACCAGATAGTCAATCTGCATAGTACATCAGCGACGGGTAAGTTAAATACTGCCCCAGTCTTCTCCGCAGATGTCAACAACCATATTTGTTGGGAAACCATTGGGTGTTTCTCTAATCTGACATGCACAAGAGAATATATAGTATTTTTTGTAGACATTTGAATTGACATGAAAATCTATAAGGAATATAGGCCTCACATATGATTTTTGTGTCGATTCTGGTGGCCAACATGCCATCTCTACAAGCTAGCATATATGCCCTCAATTTCAAATTGATCGTACCATCATCAACAAATCGCCAAGTAGAGGATTCACATAAGGAAAGAAATGGAAGTCATTATGCATGGTGAATCTAGCCATGATGTTATAAGCATTCAAATACGAGGGTGAAATACTAGAAAAGTCCTGAACAGATGGTCGTAAAGAAATTCTAAAAACCCGTACTCCACTTTGTACAGCATAAGTTCTAATGTGTGTAGCAATCCATCCCCTCAACACTTAGAATGGTCCTTCTATACTAAATGGAGGCTTTCCTTTGTTAATATGAAGTAAAATCCTATGAATATTGTCCAAAACAGGAGTATCGAACCCTACCCTCCTTTTCTCCACTAGCTTATCTGCAATAACAAAGGTTCCTGGCCCCACGCCTTTTTGGAGTCTCAAACTGGTAATAAATACATGTTGAGCCACATGTCCAAGAAACCTTCCAGAAGTGTCTTTTCATGAATTTTGGGATTGATTTCATATCCACATATATCAAATTCCCCTTTCTCCAATGTTTTCCAAAAAGTGTTAGGAGTGCCTCTCTACTCTACCTTGGATTGCTAGTTGGACGAGTGTAAGTGGGAACCTTTTCATTCTCCTTTATTAAAAATATTTGCATCCATTCCTCTGGATGAATATCCCTCCTGGTGTGAGTTTTGTGGTGATTGAATTCTTGAGTTTGTGAAATATTTTCATAAACTCATGAACCAAATATAGTGTCCTCTTTGAGTCATTGCATGTCACCTCGGGAGGAATAAACTCATCATACATGTCTCCAAGGATTTGAGCTCCAGAAATCTTTTAAATGTCCCACAAGATAATACATACCTCTCTATGTGTTAAATGGATGTAATTAGTCTCTGGGATCCATAAACATAATAATTCTGGAATGAAATCATCATTCATATACACAAAGGTTTTCCCAACCCAGATAACCTCATAAATCCCAACGACTCTCAAATCATCTTCAAATTTTGCATATGTATTTCGCACCCATTCTGCCCACATACAAGTGGGTTGTACCCCTCCTCTTGGGTGTAAGTCCCAAATTTTCTTCCATCCATTGCACTGATCTGTTTGAGAATCTATAAAGATATATGAATAGGAGTTGGGCTATATCTTAGGTGTATAATCCTTCAAATCTAGAGAACACGGTCTATGATGCATAATATGATCTATATCTAATGTCCCAGCATTAGCGAATGAGACCCCAATAGAAACATTGGTCGATGAGAAGTTAGTATAATATTGAAACCAAGAATGTGGGACATAGTTATTTGAATATATAATATTATCATTCTACAAATGGCCATGGATATAAAAAGGCAGGTAGGTGCTTTAGGGAAAATAGAAATGATAATTCTTTAAATATGTTGCTATGTCTAGAAGGGTTATTTCGTAAATGTCAATGTATTCATGACCAACAACATTCATCAAGTCATCAATCCTCCTTCCAGCGAGCTCATTAGTAGTTCCAATTATTTTAGGAGTCATTAAAACTTCAAAAAGATAAAAAAACATCTTTTTAAAGTATGTTCATGTTTTGGTGTTTTACAAAAAAATAATGGCAAAGTCATTAAGACACACATGTTTAAACTTGGCGCGCAAGTATAAGTTGGCGCGCAAGTATGGAGCCCCACATATAGTGAACAAATAAAAAACATACAGAATAAGTGCTGAGAAACAGAAGTGCCTGATTATAAGAAGACTTGTGCGTGAAGAATTTAAAATTCAGAATATGTGAGACTTTTTGCGGAAGTGAAGTCGTTATATATAAGCGACGCATGCCACCCTGCATGCCAAAAATCTTACTCATTGAAAACCTTCATGCCCAAGTCTACTTGAGAACCAATACTTGCATGCCCTAGTGCTCATTTATTTCTCCTTCATTAAATTACCTCATTATAGGATCCACTTCTCATTTCGGTTCCAATTCTGAAGGTGGGATTTTTTAGACCCTCCATTTCTTCAAAGAGTCTAAAAATATGACAAAGGGAATCCATTTTAAAGAAAATGGGGTAAATACATGAAGGAAAATCAATATTTTCAAAGGCATTAGTTTTTGGTCACTGTAGTCTATCCAAAACTCTGTCGGTGTGCAACCTACTTGCGCACCCCCATATGTCGCACAACCCATCGCACACCCCTATATGTCATGCAACCCACTTGTGCGCCCCCATATGTCACACAACCAACTTAAACTCCCATTTACATTTCGACTAGGGTCCAATATGTTCTAATAAATAGACCATTGGGGTCTTCATTTGTATGGAATAATTTCTTTGAAGCCCAATTGCTGCTCTGGTCACCCTAGTACTTCACCCCAGTAATTAGAAACTTTCAAGGTAGTTCTTCAACACCTTGACCAGAGGATTTAAGGGAGGATCATTGGCCTTAATTCCTTTTAGTGTTTTAATGCCACAATACATGCACACCTAAAGCACCCAACCTCCACAAATCAGAACTACTTGCATGCTGGCCATTCCTCCCATAAGAACATGAGCGCCCCACTCCTGGGATCACCTGTGAATACACTTAAAGGATTGAGAAAGGTCTCACCCATGTATTAACATATAGGTTGTTCATCGCTTATGTGACCATCAGGTAACCCAAGTGTACCTGTGTGACCATACTTTCACACCCTTACCTATTAGGGTGCCCCTCTTTGATTCACATACTCTCTTCAGCCTATAAGATATCAAGCCTTCCTCAAAGTCGTTCATGGAAAGGCTTATTATTCCTTGGATCCCTGGTCTGAAAGCGATTTTGTTGAGACCTCCACCAAAACCTACTGACATATCAAAACTTTGAGAAAGGAACATCTGTGTGTCTCCTATTTGGGTTTTCATTTCCATAATTAGAGGTTTCCCACATTTGTTTCACAATGGGGTTAGGGTTCATGGAGTGTCTGTGGGTTTGTATATCCATAGTCACATGGACCTTTCTCCCAGAAATAGTTTTGGGAAGCTCCCGTTTCTGAGAAAAAGGGTTTGGGTCCTGGCCTCACCATTCTCAAAGAGATGGAAACATAAAATTTCTAGTAGTGAATGTATTGTTCACAGATAATTTTCATCCTTTTGAATAAAGTAGAAGTCTCCCTCTCCTACCAGGATCAATTCAAGGGAAACCATCCCAGTCTAAGCCTTACGATTTTTTTCCAGGAGGTTGCAAAATTGCTCATCCTCTATTCTTCAGTTCCCAAGACCCGAGGAGAGATGGTAACATGGAATTTTGTTACTTTTTCCCTCTCCCGTTGGGCGTAGTCACCAAGGGAAGCCATCTTGGTATAAGCCCCTAACCTTAATCCCTTATTCCTTCTGTTGGACCCTAGTCCAATTTGAAAATAACAAGGGGAAGGCTTGTTACCTCACCCTCTTCCTGGTTTATCTTTCCCTCATCCACCATCGCCATTGTAGGCTCGCCCTCTTCCACTAGCAGAGGAGGAAAAATTTTAAAGTGCATGTGTCATTGTTAAATCTTTCACACTCTCTTTTTTATCACACAGATATTGACTCACGTGGTATTGAAGATTCGTGATTATTAAAAAATGTACACAAACACTCACTAGAATGAACTATTAGAACATTGATTCCTATTCAACCCTAGATACGTAGGATGCCCTTTCAGGGCCTGAGCTCACTAGATATCCTCTTCATAAATCCAACCATAATTCCCTTAATCTGGGCATCCTCCTCATGAATAAGCCGCGAAATAATATCCCAAATCACCAAGTCATCCTTTTCATAAAGTAAGACGAAACATATTTCTCTCAAAGGATTATACTCTCCTATGAGACTTATCGAACTATGTGGTCTTTGATTCTCATAAACATGGGATACTTAGAAATAATCCTTGAGGTACAAACCCAAAACTCCAAATCAACACTATTCTCCATGGTCTTTATTCCCAACAGGGTCTAATCTTACTTGGAAACCCATATCCATTCCATGTTCCTTGGGCTGCTTTAACATAAGTCCCACCCCAAACATTGACTAAGAATCTTTCTCTTAGATGTTCATACCACATGATATTAAAATATATGGCTAGGTCCTTATCACATGACCTTAAAAGGTATGATCGGTCCCATTCATTGGCACTGAACTGTGAGGGTTCTAATTCCTTTTACAAGGATACTTAGGTAGCCCATTTTATGGGCATGGTCCCACGATCAAACTAAACTGGTGTATCTCTGTATGAAAATAAATTCCATAGTGCCCCACTGAGAGGATTAAAAACTAGTATCATCATAATGATGATTAAAAGAATCTTGAAATAACATATTAGAGGATAACATTGATGGAGAACCTCGAATACATATGGATATCTCCATTGATGAAGAACCATGAATACATACTGATGATTCTGAATTTTACACATGTTAATAAGTGATTTCAAATTCAAAGGGGAACATTTTCCTTAATTGGTGCATTTATAAGGATTCATGAAAATATCTTGAATTTATAAAGAGATTCCTAGAGTAAACAATATTTCTCCTCAAAATGGTTTAATGAGTCTAACCTCCCATCCTTTAGACCAATGTATATTTATAAGTGTCATAATGTTTAAACTTAATGAACTCCTGAATTTGGAAATCATGTCCTTTTTAGATAAATAGTTGTACGAAGTTTCAACTTCCATAAATAAATCCAATGGAAACCACCTGGAAGCATTGATTCATAAAACTAGAAAACGCATTTCAAGGAACTACGAAATAGAAGTAGTGGAAGTAATTATAGAATTTTTTTTCAATAGTTAATTTCCACAAAAAATATAACATAAAATTGGTATATATTTATTTAGCCTTATGAAAAAATATAATGATTTCATTAGGGAATATGAAGATAAATTTCCAACATATGAATGATATTCCAATTGAATTTTCATCACCACCAAAATTAATTTTTTCCACTCATTTAGTGGGATAATGATGAGTTTAAAATGATTTTTGTCCATTTGGGACATCGATATCTATGAAGAAATTGACCAACCTTCCCGCAAATTTAACCCAGCAATCAATGAATCTCAAGGGTTTATCATGTATGAAGATAATAACTAGATAATGTGTTTATATTTTGGAAATGTTATGGAATAGTGTTATGTGGGAATAAATGTTCAATATCAAATTTTTGAAAATTCTGTGAAGAAGCATCTCATAAGTTACCTGAAAAATACTGATAAATTATTTGGTCATTAAAAAGATGGGAACCTAGTTTCTGATTTCTGGTGGAAGAAACTCATAAATATGGTAATATAATGTAATTCAATATTCAATCATCAAACTTTTTTCCCATGGACCAAATATATAGAATAAGGAATATATTTGAATTAATCGACGATTCTAAAGGTTTTAAATGGCAACTGAATAAAAAAACCATTATATCTCAGATAATAGTTGTCATATTACGGCCTCACAAAAACTGAGGTGGATCCTAAAAATGATGTTATGATAAGTACACAATTTATTTACTAAATGATATAGTATATTCTATTTTATTCATGTTCTACAAAATATTTAATATCACTAAATTTATTATAACATATCAAATAGATCCTCAAAACATGAATGTCTGGTTGTTAATGAATGTAAAAAATAGGTTAATTATTTTATCCTATGTATATAACTCATCCATATCAAATGATTTTGGAAAAATTTCTGAAAAAATTATGATACTCAATATTAAAAATATTAATTCAATTTTATGTATGGATTGTATTTTCATATATCAACTAAAATATATTTATGAGGGAATGAAATCACTCAATGTGTTGTGAGTTGTCTTCCGATTCTATAAAAGTACAAGGGGTGATTGGACTCCTATGGTATCAAAATTTTATGCATGGATATTATTTCCCTATGAGAAGGCATGCTATTCTAAAATGATTGAGATAATGAAAAATATCATCCATGAAAAAATGACCACTATGAGCGAAGACACTGAGGTGTTTATTGAATAATTTTTGAGTCTTCCTCTAAATTAATTGGTTGAGTTCACAATAGATCATGTTATAAGATATTTATAATATCAAAGACTCTAAAAAGAGTATACACTATTGAAATTGAGGAGATAATGAAGAAAATAAATGACAGTCTTGATGATGGTTTCATACTACCAAGTTATTCAAATGGGGTGCACCCATTCTATTTTTTAAGAATATTTATGGATCCAAATGCGTCTATATTTTATAACATGAGACCAATATGATCATGATAAATAACAAGTGTCTTTATCCCTGGATTGATGAATTTTTTATGCAATCATGTGGCATGAAATTCTTTTCCAAGGTGGATCTTGTGTTAAGATACTGACAATTAATGGGGAAGAAGGAATATGTGCCCAATACTTCTTTCCATAAAATATATGGGAGATAAATGTTCGTAGTTATTCTATTTGGACTGAAAAATGTACTAGAAAAATTCATTGACATGATAATTAGACTCTTTATGAATTACCTAGAAATATTTTTGTAATCCTTATAGAGGATATTCTTATCTCATAAAAAATCAAGGTGGAACATGATGATCATTTAGATTATGTACTATATTCATTTAATTAGGAAATGGTATTTCATAATTATAGTAAATGTGTGTTTTTGATGTAGAACATAACCTTAATAAGGAATGTTATCAAAACAAAAGGGATACCTATAGATCCTATAAAAACTAAGCTAATTGAGGATAGAACATACTGATATAATTGATATAAATATTTATTTTAACAAGATAATAAGGCTACTATCATAAATTGGTGATAATGTAATCATAATTGTAAATCCTAATAATCAAGTTGAATTAGAATGGTGTAATGTTTTCAATGGTAATGAATATGATGAGATAATTAATAGGATGAATATTAAACTAATAAATTCACCTATTCTCCCATTACCCACTAGTAGGGAATGATTTTTTATCTACATAAATGATTTAAAAATGTATAGGGTTGTGTACACATGAATGATGAAAAAGTGATACCTAATTCATCAAGAAAATTAATGATCAATGAGTATAACTACCCAACACATAAACTACTACTGGATACAATTATATTCACTTTGATGGTTTAGAGACATTACATTTGTACGGATAACTGTTACATGTATATAGATTACAAAATACTCAAGTATGTATTCACACAAAACGACCATAATATGAACTAACTAATGTGCTTAGATGTGATCAATGATTCTTATTTTTGAATTTGCTACCATCTCAATAAATCTAACAAACAGGTAGATTCTCTACATTGAATGGATATTAAACCCCTACCTATTATGATTATGGGAAGGGATCCCATATTCATTAAAATAAAAAAGAATAAAAAAAATAATAAATGCAAATTCATACTTTTGGGAACAAAATTATTCTCAACCATAGATTCTTAATTAGGTCAAGGAGGTCTATAATGATGATGAGAATATTAAAAAAACACAAAAATCCCCATATTTTAGCCTTTCAAAAAATTTATTTATAATTTTAAGAACATATATACGTATCCCATAAAAACCATAACTAAAGAGAGAACATATAGATAATTAGCATAGCTCATTATTCTCTTTTTATCAAGTAATATCTAATATGAATAGAGATTTGATGGAAAACATCCAATTTTATAACATGATGAGAGTTATTGTGAATTTATGTCTTGATGATTAGTTAGATTTCAAGTCAAGGCCATATGATAGATGTTATAGTGTATGATTATAATTATCTATAAAAATATAGAATGGTGAAAATATAATCATGATTTTTTTCATAGGACTCCTTGGGAAATAAAAATGCCATAACACTATCTGCGGTGAAGTTGATCACCTTATAAAGAAATCACATAGAATTTCTATATTGGATGATTTCTAAAAATACCAAATTTCAAGGATAAATATTGGATATGTTATAATACATCATGGTGTTTAACTCTATATTAAATTTGAGCAATATATGAGGTTTAACTTAAGGTTTTGAAGACTCTATTAATAATAATTTTATATTGAGCTGATCTTTAGTATCACATGTTACCCTCAGAAGGATGGTAAGTTTGAAAAAACCATTGAAACTTCGGATGATATGTTGAGATCATGTAAAATTGATTTCCAATGATTTTTGGGAACAAGAACTACCCATATTGGATTTCTCATATAATCATAGTTTCCATTATAGAATTATAATTGAACATTATGAGGCTCTTTATGGGAAGAGGTGCAAACTCCCACATACTGGGATAAGGAATGATAGTATAGATGATGGGAAATGATATTTTCCATTAGATTACAGAGAATGGTCCAAATATTCAGCATCATAGGAAATCATCACAACGTTAATAGAAATGTTATATAGACAATCATCTAAGATACCTTCAGATTGATGTTAGAGATATGTTATTCCTTCCTATATTACCATGGAAGAAATTTTGGGGGTTTGGGAAGAAGGTAAAGATAATTCCTAGATTCATCACCCCCTTCTTGATCCTTGATCGCATAAATTTGGTGTCCTGTCAAATTAAACTCCCTCCAAACATATCTTAAGTAAATTATGTCTTCTATATATCAGTGTTGAGGATTTAAATAATTTACCCCTCGCATGTACTGAATAATGAGGTGGTATTCTTGGATAATTATAATTCATTATAGTAATAACTTCGGAATATCTGAATTCATATAGATAATGTTCTATTAACCAACACAACTCAAATTCTTATTGGGTTGTATTAGAACAACATGTTTTAAGAAGAAATGTGAGGACCTTAAGATGTAATTAAAAATGATAATTTATCATCTAGTTTAGTGTATAAAATGAAAATTTCGAGGGAAATTTTTTCGAAGGGGGGAATAATCTAACAACTTAATCATTTGTATATGAAATTCTCTTTTTGAAGGTATATATTCCATATAATATAGTTTATACACACAAAAGAACTACTTTTATTTTTTTATACAATAAAATGATATATAAAATTATATTTAAAAGACCATTACACATCCTAAAAATTTATAATAAATCAATTTTATAGTGATTGTTAGGATTATTATATATTATGGGTTATGATAAATTGAACTTACATAGAAAAAATAAGAGATGACCTCTAATTGTAGGATTATACACAATAAATACCATTTATCATAGATTTCTAGGTAGATGGCTTTATTGGGGTTATCCCAAGAAAATTTCCATGAATAAATATGAGAACTAAACCACTAGTGAAACCATTTTTGTGGTATGTTTAAGCTCATTGATATTACTACACAAACCCTGACCATAAAACCACCCCACAGAAATATAACCCTCTCACACCATAAACTAAATGAATTTGACAGTGTAATTAAGGGAAATGTAACTAAACCCTAATAGAGTAAATTTTTAAATTAATTATTATAGTTATATATTTTTTATTACTTTATAGAGATTAAATAATAATTTTGATAAAAATTATATTTTGATTCAATGGAACAAAAATTAAAATTTTGGGAAATATAAAGATTAAATCAAGAAAAAAATTTATGAATTAAATATTTCTTTAAATAAATGAAATATTATGAAAATAAAAAATTAAATAATATTTTAAAAAATAAATGACATTATAAATTTATGATTTCAAATTCAATGTCAATTAGGGCCAAAAATAATTTATTATCCAAAACATATAATTTTTCGATAAATATGAATTTTAATTTAAAAGTGAAAATTTATATATTTAAATAATTATTTTTATAAAATGAATATTATTTTTTAAATCATATTGTTGAACAAATTTAATGAATTATTATTCATTATTTATTGAGGCATATGAATTTTTTGATTGAACATATGTACGTAATAAATAAATGGTGTGTATTATAACATCATAAATTCCAACATGTGATGTAATAAAAAAAATTGAGTGAATACATGACTAAAATTATATTTCCACTTCAAAATAGTTTTTTTGTTGTTTGATTTATTTTATAAACACATAATGGGTCCTCAAAATCCTATATTATATTTTAATGTTTTGAAATAAATAGTTTAGATACATGACTCACTTCCACATCACTGTGGGTATTATTATAAATATGTCATTTTAGGGAATTATTTATAATGAAAACTACCCTTATTTGGAAGAACCCATGTGCAAAAACATTGGATAGTTTTTAGTTTTTATTACATTAATAAATTGATTCAAAAACCTATGTTTAGACAATAATAAATAATTCCCCTCTATTTTCGGTATACTAACCCACCCATCCTCCCATTCCTCTTATCTAAAAACCATTATATAAAAATATTTCTCTTCAATACCATATGTATAGACCTCCCAAGGTTCCATACACTCTTAATAAGATCATCCCAAAAATTAAGAGGAACCCTCTCAATATAAGGTATCTTCTCCAACTCTTTATTCATGAACATTCTTTCAACTATTTCATTTTTCAAATTTTCATGTAGGGATATGTTTCTAAACATCCGCATTTTTATCATTGTGATGTCCAAGTGATGAAATACCCCTTTAACTATCAATTATCCTTTTTATGAATCGTTATGTACCATGTTATGATTTTAAAATCATCTTGGGATTCTAAATGTCAGTCATTTCTCTTGTGAACACCCCTTCCAATTTCTATTAAAAGTTATTGTCCTATTTTTCTCAATACTTTATTGAAAATGTATTTCCATATATGTAACATAAACTCCTCAAATAATTTGTTAAAAGTAAAAAAATTCTATCCATATGGTTTGTGATTTTTGTGGCACACTTATGCATGTACATGATATGAATGTGATATCCATTTCGAAGATTATATAGCCCTCCACTTCACTGTGAAAAGTTTTTATCTCAAAACATTCCATATATGTTCAAAAATCTATTATCACATGAACACTATTTTATTATTTCTTGGATGTTATCCATGAATTTTGATTATTATTTCATTTTTATGTTGTTTCCACATTCAAATTTTTATTATATGTTGTCATGTTTTACTTTTAAGATTGTTAATGAGTATGATTTCCACTCCTCTTCTGATACCTATATATGCATATCGTATCACATGTATTACATTCATCAAATTATTTATTTATTATTCCCATTAAAATTTTTCATATATCAACCCGTTATTAGGTATTTACTTATGTTATCCTAGGTAGTTTTATGAGATACAAGGAATATAAGAGCATGTTCTAATGTTTTTTACTTTGCTTTATTATATTAATATTTCTTGTTGTTAGGTTATAGACCCAATTTTCCAAATAACCTGGGAGAGATGATCTTAATGGTTTGTAGTATGAGTATAATTATTTAATAAATCATTAAATATAGTGTATTAATATATTTTCAATTACATAGAAGTACAATATCAATGGGAGAAAGGCTAAATAATGGTGAAGTACATAAAATCGTAAATCTATTTACTTTTTAAACATAAAAATATTATTTGAATTTATATAGAATTTTCAAGAATACCATTTACTAAGATGATTAATACTAATATAAACTTACCAATAATCATTTATATACTACAGAATAAATAATATAATTATATAAGAAAACTTAATGTAGAAATGAATTTGAGGAGTCTATAGAGAGTAAGAAAAATAAATAACCATGTACAACCATGAAAATTATAATAAATGATTCAACACAATAGAAGTGATTTTTAAATTTTAGAATAAATGTTCACATTATTAAACATTGTAATCAATCCATGAATATTAATGGAGAAGTAATTATATTAGAATCTAAAATATAATCTGTCCATAGAAGTTATAAAATTATTTCATAGTTTGAAAAAATATATAAAGAGGAATAATGGAGGTCTCCAATTATAATTATCTAAAATAGGGCATAAAATATATGGTGATGATCAAAAAATATTCTATACACTCCTAATAATTTCCTTTAATAGCTATTGATATAGAATAAAATTATGAAAGTAAATTTAAAGGAATCATTGAAAACATGTTACAAGAATGATTTTTTGAAAAAGGTGTGTCGACCCATAAAAACTTGTTTATTTTTCAATATAATTCATGAATTTTTGGCCATCCTAGTTGAAGATGGAAAATAATATATTGAATATTGAGGTGAACTAATGATATTTTCATGTTAATGTTAAAAATGAACATTCATATAGACATAAACTAAAATAGAAAAGGGATACCATCATTCACGTATACACTCAATTCTATAAAATTAGTATGGGATAAATCAAGAATATCAAAAATTATTTTACTGTTGAAAATTAAACGGATTCATGGTTTATAATAAAATCTATAATGTATTTTTCTTAATATTTTTTTTAGAGAATACATATTATTCATATGTATATATAAATGTGATTATTAATAAAGGGAATAGAAGGTGATACATCCAGGGGAAAAATCAAATGAGTACACTGTATTCTTTATAGAATTAATAGGCATTCATCATCAATATATTTTGAAAGGATATTCCAATACCACATAGTAACATTTTAATGTTGTATCAACCATAATGAAGAATCATCCAAATTATTCTTTTAGGGAGGAGTCATTTTTAACATTCAAAATAATATAACATGTGAATGTAAAATTTATTGATAAATATGAATAATAGTTATAATAATCACTCATTACCATTATATTAAATCAATAAACTGTAATTATTAAAGGGGTTGTATGTTAAGATAAAAGTTATCATAATTAAGGGATAAAAATTATTCTATATGAATGTTTTGATATATCAATTGAGTTTTGTAAATATGATAAATTACATGAATATTTTCTTGGATGGACCCTAGAATATGGTGTTTTTTTATATCACATACCAAACTATATTATAGACAAATTTTTTATATTTTTTATTCAATAATTTTATTACATTGATCTAATTGACACAAATTTAAAATTTATATCTTTCAAACCCATTAGGATATCAACTGGGGAAACTCTCATCCTCCAAGGCACCCTCGGACAATTCACATACAGATGCAACCCCTACTAGCCCCATTACTTGTGACAAAACAGTCAAGTATTATCAAAGATGGAGTATAATGCAAAGGATTCACTAGAATAAGAACAACATGATATGTTTCTCATGATAATATAATTGTTCAATGATGAAATACCAATTCTGCTTTTGTCCACATCCACTTTTCTATTAATAATTCAAAAGGTATTGTAAGAATAATTGAAACATAACATCCATTTAAATCTTTGGAAAATGCTCCACCACCTAAATGAATAATTTATTCTTTATAACTGGTATGCCGACCATGTAAAAATATTGGGAGATATTCATCTACAAATTGACTTTGATGACCTTCTTCTTATGCGGTAACCACAATCCAAGTGGTGGAGAAAATATCTCTAACTGATTTTCCTCCATGCACTTTATAAGTTAGGTCATGTATTTAATAATGCCCCGCCTAGTGTTCATATATGGGGATACCGTGAATATGAATATTTTCCTTTCATCTAAAAACCAGTTAAATAGAACCCATGGAAAATAACATCATGTAATTTCATTATGATATGGAGAATATTTATAGAATAACCTTCATAGGAATGTTGACATTCTAAACAAAAATCACCCTTGAGTTTTTCTCCAAATAATCGTGCTCGGTGAGAGAAATCCATAGAAAACCTCTTGCGTCATGAAACTGGGAACATTATGTAGTCTTCTTGAATAAGGTAACCCAACCATTATAAACATATAATGTTCTCATAATAAAAAAATTCACATACATACCCAGTGTTGCACCCAAAGCATGCTCAAACAAGAATGTATGAGATTAAGAGAGCAGCCACAACAAAAGAAGTTGGTATAGTACAAGATCAGCCCCATCCCACATGACTGGGGACATTTTAATACCAAATGCCCCACATAGGCTAATAAAATCCATCTGAGGCACAATAACAATAGAACAGTTTCAAACCCATCCTATAAGGATAGATTCATTTTTACCTCCACAACCCCTTATTGAAAATCAGTCTTTTCCCATTTAGGAAAGATGAAAAGTGGAAAGGTCTCCCATTATTTCCTATCATGTGAGCCATCTACCCCATATGGTATGTGTACAACAAGGATGCATAGAAGTACTCTCTGAGTAAATATTCAACATTAAGCCTGATGAAGATCCAGGAAGAGAAGGGAGGGGTCCATAAGATGGTGCAAACTACCCTCCTACCAATTAGTAGCCGATATGAAACCCATAATTCATTATTCATCATAGAATATTGTAGACACAAATCCAATATATATCGCAAAATATGATTCAAATGCTGACGATCAAGGGAAGGATGGATCCATCTATAATCTAATCCACACTGAGAATGATGGTGTCCTCACTCGAAACTAGAAGATCACCCTAAATCTGGGTGTTCCCCTGATCAATACTACACTGCCTCCTTAGTGAATTTCCACCATAGAGAATAATATAGGTAATTTCATACAAAAACACACCTCCTCCACTCGATGCGAACAATATCCCTATACTAGAAGAAAAATTAACTCGGTTGGAGGAAGAAATGAAATAATGTAGGTGAATCGACATTGAGATGCTCTGAGATATCATTCTTATCGAATAAGCTCTCATGTGAGATCCCCAGCCTAAACTTCTAATAGGTGTACCTCAGCCATAATAATTCATCTCGAAAATTGAGGAAGGAGTGGGAAATCCTCAAAAATTGGTAGTAATGCCATAAATTCACCTTGACCCATTCATGGACGAATATCATTATTTCTATCTATTAAGGAGAAAATAGGAGCAGGTTCTTGAAATTATTCTAAAGATTTCCCCAAACAGATATAAGACTCAAATAATGGTAGATCTAGAATCCCAAATCCATCCCCTCATTGCACTTATCGATGCTCAAGTTCAACATAACACTCATTAAGGTCTTATTAATACCATCAAGTCATTGGAATGTTGATATAAAGTTATGGAAGAGCGGAATACACCAGTATAACCAAATCAAAAAACAAATCTCGATTAGGTGAGGGTCACCCCACCACCAATAAATTTTTGGAATCCAATATTTCATATATTTAATGGATTAGGTAACCTTAAACAACACTCATCTCACTATTTGTCTCATTGTGAACCCATGATGGGAACTCCTAAACAACACGAAGATGTGAAACTCAGATGCTTTATGAAAACGCTGCATGGGACAAATTTCGAATGGTATACTAATTTACAAGCCCTACAGATCTCTGGATGGTATGTTCTCTATCAAAAAAATTCTCTTGGAGCTATATTCAATACTACATAATACAATAATAAATGGACACTCAAATTGTAAATAGTTAGAAAATGATAGAGTCTTATATTTAATTTACAGATGGAATGGGATGACCTACTCCCTGAATTTATATATTCATTAGGAGGATATTATAACTCACTAAATTGATACTATTCATTATGAGGTATAAATGATGCTCATCCCAGAGAATTATATAAGTGGTTTCTAGGTTTTCTCCACCATTACCCAATGAATAGAGGTATCCATATGAAAAACTATAATCAAGTCCCGGGTAACTCCACCAGTCATAGGAAAAATATTATGGAAGGTAGAGGTAGAATACATCATACTTAATCTAGTATTAATTCATTATCCAACTTTGAAACATGTGCCATATCATGCGGAACCCCACGTGGTTAAATAAAAACCCCCGCCTCAAGAGGGCGAGTGGAGGGGAAATAGTCGATATCAATTCGATGAGTGAAGGAAAGAATTTTACTTGTTAAAAGCTGGTTAATTCCATGTACTTTTCATAGCTATTATGGACTAATATTTTCTATATATTATAGAGACAAATATTCTTGACCAGGTTGGAATCAATATCCAGCTAAATTTTTTCGCCATTCGCTAGATATTGGTATATAATATTAGCACATTCTTCATCTTTAAAGTCCTATAGTATAAAATGATGGATTATAGGTAGGTAAAATTAGGAAAATAAAATCACATGTGGAATATGTTACCATAAATTCCCCCACTGAGGAGGTGAGTGGTGATAACTTATTAGAAGAAGAGAAAAAAATTGTTGTTTGGACGACTCGAAAAAAAAATAACCGACGTCATGGAACCCTCATAGAATAGTTTAAACAACCAACTGTGACCCCATCCGATCACACTGGAATGCTAATAAAGAGTGTAATAGGTGGCGGCTTACCCTGGATGAGTAGACATACCTGTCTGACCCAACCCACCATGGACATGAGTGCCTCCAACTCTCATCCCAATGGTTAATCCATCCAGATTAAATCATCAAGACTATAAAGCGTCGGTGAAATAGAATCCTAGATATGGGAATTGTAGGATTATAAGAAAGAAATATGAAATCCTAAAATTTATATCCATGGTACTAGAAATTCTATCAATCCTGGATGTCTGAATCTTGTCAAAAGACCCCAAGGAAGGACTCATAGAGGCTCTTCTCATCCCTCAGTAGTTTGGAGCTAAGGTTACTACTCGTGAGGTCTATTTCTCAGAGAATAATCCCACAGACTATCATGAAGTTATATCCTTCACAATCAGGACGAAGAATTAAGCATATAGGGTAAATTAGGCCATTGAATTTGTCTAGCAGGATAAATGGAGTTTATGTTCAAAACAATTTCATTGACAGTGGCTAACATGTTATCATCATTCATTTATAAAAACTTCACTGATTGGGATACAGTGAGGATATCCAATCACCTTCCATCATAATAATTCATGGTTATGAAAAATGTGAGCAAAATTCAGTTGGCCAAATAAATCTCAAGGATCAGTTCAAAGACCTCATAGCTGAATCAGAATTACTAGTCATTTGACAGAACACAACTATCAATGTCCTTATAGGAGGTACATGGTTGCATTAGCACATGAAAATCCCCTCATCGTACCATCAATGCATCATATATTTTATTAATGGAAAAATATGATCATTGATAGATGATAATTCCCTATTAGAATCCAATGAAGCACATTAAATCGAGGCATAATTCAATCATAGGAAGTGGAAATTGCCCATGGTCAATTGTGTTGATTGGATCAATGCCACAACTGGTTGGGAAATGATCCCAAATAACCCCATAAAATATCTTAGAGAGTAATATTTATTACCCATATTTCAAATCGGGTGTATAAGTCCAAATTAGGATGCATATTTTGTAGTCATCATGATTTCAGTCATGACCATTGTGTCTATCTATGTTAGACAATCTTTTAAATCATTGGATCATGGTGATATCTTTGATAGAAATTCCTTCAACCCATCCTTAAAGCTTTAGGTAATCCCTATCATACCCACTATGCAGAAGAGGATGCCACATCATATAAAGAGGATAAATAAACTATTATTTTCCCCACCCCATCCTATTTATATATTTAAGGGAATCACACATTGTTAGTAGGGTTAGAGAAATTTTTCTCATCCTCCAAATACCAGGACATTGATTCCCCTCCTAACTCTAGTGACCTCATCCCAAGAATTGTTTCCCCATCTGAATAAGAGGAAGAATATGAAGAGGAGGAAGAGGAATATGTAGACCTCTAGGAATCCCCTCCAACATCTATAGAGGGTGTCTCCCCACCATTTATGATATTACATATATAAATATGGGAACAAAATGAAGATTTGATACCCACATTGATCAGTGCGACCATGTATTCAGAAGAGAATGAAATATATACCTCCTTAATAAAGCATAAGTAGTATGTATTTTCCAAGAATTATACCATGATTCTAGGGACATATCATAAGGTGGAAACTCACCACCTGGGTCTCCCAGATGCCCCCAGGGCTATAAACAAGCGTCCATAAGGACACACATGATGAATACTTCCAAAATGGAGGCTAAAGTTTATGAGATAATTAAAAAAAATCATTAGGGTCATCCAATATACCATATTGTTGTCCAATATCATCCTCTTCAAGTATAAGAATGAAAAAATTAAAGTTTTCATCAATTTTTTGGATCCTAACTGACACTTCCAGAAGGTTGATTTCAATGTCCTGATCACATAAGTTCAGATCTATGCCAAAACCGTATTTTAACTGACATATTTTATATTCCTACTGTATTGAATACCCATGAAATAAAGCCCAAATAATACATTGATGAATAATCCTGAAGAAGATGTGGTACCATTTATCTTTAATTTATTTTATGGTGATTAAATTTTATATTTTTATTTGATAATATAAAAAAAAATTAACCTATTTCCAAAACTTATTCCTTTGAAGGATGTTTGGATATTCCCTTTTCATGCCACATGTTGTTGGCCTTTTCACCTTGTCCTTCAAGGGTGTTGTGGGCCACACATGCAAGAAGAGTCCTGTTCCGGGTTCGGTAGCCCTACCCCGATCCCGTTGTGGGGAGAATCAGGTCTGTCATGACCAGTGTGTGCATTAGCAAGAGTTACCTCTGACCTTGATATGTAGCCTTGTGGGAAACTAGAGATCATTGTGGTCATAGATTGCCAATATGGATATGGAATGGGAGGAAAGGGATGGTAGCAGTGGTCCCTGGTAGTCGCAGTCCTGGTTGGTGGCATCATGTAGTGGCATGACCTGGTGAGCAGTGAAACGGGGGAGGGACCATAGGTGGTCGACGGAGGAACTAGAGACGGAAGGGATCTGGGAGGAGATGTCGTCCCAAGGTGGAGCTTTAGGGAGGAGGCATCTGCAACTCCTCAATGAACAGAAAAGGGAGTGGCAAATTGGTAATGGGTATTGGGAATTATGGGGGCCACCCTCTATTTGGGAGTCTTCATTGTCAGCAGACCCTACCCAGGTGGCTGCGGGAGAATTCCCCTTTGGTAAGCAGCCAGTAGGGTGGTATTCTCAGGGTAGATGAACCACCCCAACAACTGAATAAATCCTGGTCTTGGTTTATCTATTTAAATGGGATTGAATCCCTTTATATGAGAGAGATTGTGTGGTGTGGTTTATGTTTGTAATCCTCCATCGAGAATCGGAGAGACGCGAATAGAGAAGATCCCCTGTTTCTCCCATGGGCGTAGGCTTCAAAGCCAAACGACATTGAAATTCGAGTGCTGCTCCGTTTTGATCCTCGTTTTGTGTGTTTGAGGTACCACACACTTCCACTGTGCCCCAAAAAAGAGGCAGAGGATAGTGGGAAGGCGCCGATGGGATTCAACCTTCACGGAAAGAGGTGACCAACTAAGGCACATAGTTAACGAGATCATCATCATGGAGGCACAGTGGCGGCATGCTAAGTGGTAAGAGGAACCCAACATGGCAGCCCGACTCTACGTTATGTAAGAGCATGGTCGTGGTCATAGTCCAGGTCAAGTGGTAGCTTCGAACTAGTGTGAGGCTTTTAGTTCATTCAGGTTAAGTCACAAACCAGGGGAGGGAGACAACGAGAATCCTTTTGGTTGTTTTTTTACAAAGTAATGCCATAGTGGCCCGTAAGGGAATAAATTATACTGATGTAATATTTGAATTTAGTTTTATTGTACAGATAGTCCTGCCATGACATTATTTTCCACAGACTCATTAAAACCCTCTTAATATAATAATAATAAATATTATTATAACAAAATAATAATGTTTATTTTTATATTATATCCACAAAAATAGTGGACACAAAAAAACAAGGATACACTCAAATTTATATAATGTGTTCTTAACAAAATTAATAATATCCAGAAACTGCCATTTGGATCCATAAGTTTTTTAGGGGGTATAACATGGCCACCAAAAATTTGATCAAAGTGTATTCATATTTTTTGGAACTGATTTAATATCCTCTACATAAAATTCAAAAAATAATAACTAACTTCAATAAAAAAACCATGATATCCCTCTAATTCTAGATGAAGGTACCGGGAAATGTAGTGGAATCTAATGGGATAGGGATTTAAAATTATTCAATCACCAGTGAGATAAAGCATTATTTCCTCCAATGATCTAGACCAGGTATGGTTTGTAGTATTTCACATGGTTTAATCAATGAATAATAAATAAAACAAATGATTACCTTCTTCTGATTTGCAGTGTACTCATCCGTTACAATTTTATGGTGTTAATTTCTCAATGGATTTAACGTTGAACCCCTATATACCATCCAAAAATGCTTCTGGAATCGTCACATACATGGTTTTTTGGATTCTTGGTGTTGTCACAAAGAACCAAAGATCATTTCAACACAACAACGTTCACTTTGATCATCTGCCTTCGATGGATGAAGACAAACATGGATCATACACTTGGATTTATAAGTTCACTCTATAGGAATTGATAAGAGTTAGAGTCTATCATTTCCAACAAAGTTAAATTCCTATGTTGGGATGAGCTATTCTCCACTTATATTGTGGATTTCAAAATATCGAGTTAGGGTTCCGCAACCCTCATGCAGTAATGTCCACTAAATTAGTATTATAAATAAGTATTTATGATGAACTAAACTTCATCATAAATATTATTTATATTTTATAAATTTGTTGTAATATATATTAAAAATATATTACATGATAAAACTAAGTCATTTACTAAACTCATAACTCCTGATAATGTTAAATGATCCTAGAATATTTTATTAATATTCATTTATATAATATTAATCCTTGTATTTATATCATCACATATAAATACAAGTAACAAATATATTCAACCCAGTCATTCCTTACATGATTAATAATGAATTTATTTATTTATTTGTTATCGATAAAACATGGATAACAATTGAACCTCGTGGTGGGGGCCACCATATCCTATACTCTTTTTCAAAAAAATAGGAAGATTCTTGAATGTGATATTATGTGTGACCCTGTAGGCCCTAATCTCAATAGAAATTAATAATATTCAAAGTCCAAGAGCATAGTCTAAAATCCCATCAAGGCCCAAAAATATACAATGAAATTTTATAGAAACAACAACCAACATATGAACCATCACTATGTAATATAATCTTTCTGTCACATGATATCTTATAAAGCAAGATTCACACTTGTGACATCATCATTTTAATGTTTTATTATTTATTGAAATCCCTGGATGGATTTAAATTAATGTACCATGAACATGAATTTATGAAGGTACTACTATCCTGATCAATCTATCCCGAAATACCCATTCCTAAATTCAGATTCAACAAATCCTATCATGATCATTCAACTAATGTAATGACCCCAATGACAGAAAAAATACGAACTACCTCTCTAGGACATCACTATCATGGTATTCACTTTGAATCAATGTATGTGATCAAATGGGACACACTGATAAATATCTCATGTCAGGAGACCAATACACATGTCCATAGATATAAATGACCATTGACACCCAAAACATGTGGTGTTCCTATTGGTGGGTCATTCCTGATGATCTCACCACTAGTGACCACCAAGTGAAGACATCATTAGAAGAAGTCTCAATGATTATGAGTCCTAAAAACCTTATAGTAATTCATATACTATCTCCAGTCAGTAAGATGTATCTAGACCATTACACCATTGTTTACGATTAATGTCATAGTATCTCGAGGTTCTCGTTATAGTCGGGGATCTTCTATAACATTTTTATATGAAAATTAATCTATGGAAATTAACATTAAATAGTTGATGCAGAAATGTCTAAAATTTAATTATAAGAATAAATATTGTATATATAATTGTATACATGATATGGTAATAGAAACGTACTATATAGTTGGGTCTAGGGAACACACTATTTCAATAGTTTCCACATGATGTACTCCTTTCATTTTCTATTACATTCCTTAAAAAAACAAAACTCTCCATCCAGAAAGGTACGAGTCCCCATAAAACTCCCTACCCATCATAAATAAAGGGTCAGTGTCTTGAGGACATCTTTTTTATGCTACAAACAATGTTCCCCAATTGGATCCACATATGTTACCCAAAAAAGGTCTATAAACAAAAAGGAAAATTTGTCCCCAATAGATACAATTCCTATCTCCACACTCCCTAATAACATTTACATCCATCATCAGTCATCAGATTTGGAAACCCCTTAAATTAAAAATTATAACCAACCACCACCCATTCTAATGTGTACATGATAGGACATTCTTGGACATATTACCATGAAAAAGGTAAATCATTTAACCCCAGATCAAAGCTAAAGGACCATAATCTATGTACCACAAAAGTACTCATTGTAAGACATTAAAAAACAAGGCCCATTTCATAGTTGTATAATGTAATGTCGCACCATAATCTAACCCTCCATTACACAATCCAAATTCACGTATGTGTGTATTCTCATTCATGGATAGAGCCGATAAATATCACCTTGTTGTTATTAAGACATCATTACCATAAAAATACACCATTCGTGGTCTTCACAAATCTGATTTTTCAAAAATATCTCAACCATAGGAAATGAAGGTTCAGTGTTATGAGGACGACATTGTTTTACTATGCACAATATGCCCCAGTTGGATCAATATAAGTTTCCCATAAAAAAGGCGTATCAACCAAAGAAAAATTCTTCATTAAGAGAGGTTTTTCGTACCTCTGTACACCCCACAAACATAATATTGGAAACCCTTATTTATGGTTACCCCTTACATACTTTAATTATATCATGTATCATACTCTGAAATCAAATAAGCAAGGTCATGAAAAATACTATATTCATTTCTCAAAAAATATTGTGACATTCTCTGTCGATAAACCCTATTGGGCCCACCTATAATTTATGGTCAAAGATGTTATACCTAAAATATCCATGAAATTAGTCAATTTTTCAAGACTCTAAACAGCCCAAAAAAGTGACACCAAACATGTTAGGTAGAGAAACCATAATGGGAAGCTGAACCAAAATTTAATTTATTCATACTAAGCCCATGCCATATCGTACGTAGAAAAAAAATTAGGGCGTTTATAGACGAAATAGGTAGATTTTTTATTATCATGTTACCCTATAAATAGTCAAAATTACAATCAATGAGTCCCTAGGTATAGAAAAAAATTAGTGCATTACATGATTATGACAATTTGGTTATCCTAGATTGTGATTGAATTTCATTTCCAGTTGGTGTTAATAATCAGGTCATCTAAAAGATCATTATATAAAGAAAATTTTCTATAGTGGCTGGTGGACAATTAACATTCTTATGAACAGAAAATTTCATTTTATTAAATAGAAATAGATTAGAATCCACAACCTGAATTCTATCCATATAAGTATGATGTTATGATTACAGAGTCTGCTCAACTCCACGCATCTCCTATACCTTATTGGCTTCACCATATCTTAGATTTTTGTTCTCCTTCACCAATCATTATCCATTATCAACCACTACCTTAGTATGATGATTTTTTGATACACTATAGTTCTGGGATAAGGTACTCCACCTCTTGATGAAACCACTCTTCCATGGTCCTTTTCTCTACAATTTCACTTTTTTGAATTGTAGCTTTCCCAGCATGCTCGACAGCTTCATTAAGAAGTATCTTCCCGGCTACCACAAGGTGGGAAGTGGAATCCATAATGGAAAAAAGAGAGTGGAGTGTTCATTACCTCTCTTAGGATCTAATAACCAATTTGAAAATATTATGGATAGTGTTATATTTAAACCATCCATACCCCGGAAATGAAAATAGGTGGCATAATTTGGGAAATTTCTACAACATGTTTTTAATAGGCGTTTTGAGAAATCAGCTTCCCAATATCATTCCATATTTTCTAATTCTTAGTGAACAGGACTTCCAAATCCTCGTAGTCCACCTAATAATAACTCTCAGATGAAAAAATATATTTAAGAATGAGCACCACCAGAGAGGGTCTTGATTAAACAACCTAGGTGTAGCCTGATCCCATAACACCCACTTCCTTTGAAGTATATGTTGGTGGAATGATCGGAGCATCAGGTGGAGTCGTTGAAACATATGACTATTATTATGGAATCATATTATTGAAACATTTAACACATAATACCCAAAAATAATAGGGAATGGTGGGAAGGATGGATTACTCACCTCAATTTACTGGGACATTGACATTTCTGACCACATTTGTTCCATCATCAAATGGTTGAATGGATATTTTATATATAGTATTCAATTTCACATCAGGTCCTCCCGAAGCCACCTATACTATAGACTCGTGCTCAACCAGTTCAAAATTCACTAGAAGGCCACTTACCGATACCATATTCCTAGTGATAATCATCATAGAAATACAAACCATAACAAATTACCATTCTCATCGAGCCTGAATCTCCTCCACTTCAATGATTGTTCTCCCTAGATGGGAATGATCAATATGATCAGTAGGTAATCAAACCATGAATACACACCCACTACGAGGGATGAAGTTATTTGATCCGGAAAATCCAACACCCTTAGGATGGGGATCTCCCAGATGTCCTCAGTGGTCCTGGGATCCCAACTTGGGTTGGATACAACCATTAGAGTCACCACAACAGTCTCCATAATAGTTGGATCGGTACACTCAGTAGAAGCTTAATCCATTGAATATTTTCCCTCTATTGGGACTAAGGATGTTTTATCATGATTATAAGCCCCTATAGGTTTTGGGATCCCCTAATAGGCCTCAATTGTCTTGGGTTCCATACCATGCATAACTGCAACTTCTGGAGGTATTACTATTATTTCAGAAGAATCCGGGGATATAGGCCCCTCAACGATTCCTGCTTGATTACTCACCAAATATTCACCAATTCAAATTCAATAAAACTAGTCATAAATTAAAGACACATGACATGAAAACTAAATAATATAATTCAATAACCACCTATAATCCCTAACATTATGTGTATCATCATCTATGATGCATTCTGAAGCCTCATGATGTTACATGGGGATGATTTCTTATAATGTGCGGTTGGTGGGGATGGGGATGGAAATGTTCCATTAGGATCCTCTTGGATTGACTCTATATGTTCTATAGCCCTAGATTATCATTCTCTTGTGACTCTCACATTCAAAGGGACATTCTTACAAGTTTTGGTTCAAATTTGGGTGTAGTTCAGGGAAGTAGTATTTTCCAAGATCTACTCGAGTTACTATAGGAACAATCCATAGAAATTTTGGGTCATGATATAAATATTAAGAACATTTGAAATAAGAAACCAAATTAAATCATAATGAATATCCTCTTTCCCTTCTATGATCACGACCATATCCTCTAATCATTTATACCAACAATGTTTACCCTTTTAATAGTGGGTAATTGTATCAATTTCTTCTAGATATATAGCCACTTTGTGAGGGAATTTCCCTATATAAATCCACATGGTGGAAGTGATCAACAAAAATCCCAAAATCTTTTGGGGATCCGGTTAAAGTGCCTCCCAGATATTTTCAGCAGAATTTCTTTCTCTCAAGGTATCCTATTCTCATCAAGTCTCCAGGAGGACTACAGTAATCAATATATATAATTTTGGAAGATATTACTTAGGAATTAGGGTGAGTTCTAACTACCATGGTTACTTTTTGGGTTCCTCAAAGGCCCTTTAAATCTTTGAAGATAGTTCTTGAGAGACCCCATATAAGAACAAATAATTTCATCCACCGTAGTTTTGGTAGAAGGGATGACTTCATCATCACTCATGAAAGTAAGAATGACATCCTCATCATCCTTATTAACCTCACATATTACCATAGAATAGACTTTATGATAATATCTATGATGTTATTATAAGAATTTATTGAGTCATCATGGTATTTAAGATAGATTCTCACAATATCTTGATGCCTATCATAAGAGATTGTGGCGGGAATCGACATATAGTATTACCCATTCAAGGAAAAATCCATACCATTAAAGAAGGGGAAAATCTTGATCAACATGAGAACTCCTTAAATAGTACATTTGTCTCCAGGTTGATGTGAAAGTAGCATCAGAAGAGATGTATTCTTGACCCTAAGAAGAAGTGTTGACATCCTCGATAGATGAAACCCAAGCTCTCAAAATCTTCCTTGTGGGTTTAGAAATGAGGGACTTCCTTATCATCTTATTTGGCCTTTAATTACTAAATATTTACTTCTATTTCCCTATAGCCTCAATCCCATTTTAGGCTCTAATAACATGAACCATATTGACCAATTGATCATTAGGGTACAAGATATTTCACACATCAACATAAGATTTTGTAAGAACAAAATTCAAACAGATAGAAAGTGGAAGGAAAATACGGTATTGGGTGCTCACCTGAGTGAACATCATCTAATGATTAAAATCTACAATTATGTGTATCTCTATACATGCACTGTTGATAATTGGAGGGAACCTCTTCTAAACACAACTGAAATAATAATAAAAAATATACAGGGTGCATTCCCCTCCCATATACATTCACTATTAATCCTTGCATCATGGGTTCATTCTCTTAAAAAAATTAAACACCCCACCTAGCATGATCCCAGGAAGCATCATTTAACAGAGAAATAGTGGGAGGGACATATAGATCATAGGTTAAATGATCATGATAATTGAGTCGATCCATCACATCATTTTCACTCTAGTACATTTGGTTTACCCCACTTATAATTTGAAAGTATGGTCAGAACATAGCCCCGGATAAATGTTGGTGTTTATATATTGGTAACATCCCATGTGGGATCTAACCTAGGCTAGATAACGTGGAAGGGGACCACCATCCTGTATAGCATCCATCATTCATTGATTCATCCCAAGAAATAGTAAATATTCTCTAGTATTGGGACAAAGATATTAATACAACTGTCGATGGACAGTTGAGATTCCATAATAAATGTCATGAATCTGACCTCGGTATCAGAGTCACACACATCTAGTAACCATCTACTAAAAAATTTGTCTAGAATGGTGGCTAATCAAAATAAATGGTCGAAACTAGGGATGATTTCCCAACCCCACTCATATAACTGACCCTCCTCAAGTGTGGGACAATAGGTACTCATACTCCTTCGGGTCACAAGAGTTGGGAAAGTACACAACCTTCACATATAAGGATTATGGACACATGACATAGACAGTTAATTGATGAAATAAGAAAATAGGATGTCCTTCTTCGGAGATGGTCACTCTCAAAAAGGTACTTCGCCTTGTTAATGAGTTTCGTGGAAAGAGGGGGGGATACTATCCACATCCTCTAAATGTGAAGGGTGTGGAAGAAAACCATTATACCAATCAACCATTATAGGCACCCCCAAAATTAACTAGATATACAAGAGACAGATCCCATCCTCACTATGTATCACATGGTAGGTTTTGGTGTTTGGGATTAACTAGCTAAGTAGTTTTGAGATATTCTTTTGTTTTTGATGAGAGTAGTTTTTCAAAACACAGACCACCTCATAAATTCCAATGTCCTGTAGCTCTGTCCTAAATTCATCATAAGTATGGTGTATGTAAAAATTCCACCCTCTGTCCATGTTCAATGAGCCATAGGGTTTAAGGTCCTATCTTGATCACCACCCTAGTTTTTCACTCATTGTACCCTTAAGTGAAATGTTGTGATAGTAATGAATGTTCTCATCGAACACTTCATAATATATTCTAGGGATAGAGGAGTGTAATTCAAAGGAAATCTATGTGACTGAGTTTCCCGGAAGAATGATACCCATGAGGAGACGCTAGCATGGGGAAATTCAGTTTTCTTGATAACCCATGATGTAGGCTGATTTTTCAAACATTGTTCTAGAATAGAAACATTATAGGCTAACACGAATCCAAAAAGGGGTAGCCTACTTGAAACTGGATACCCCCTATGATTGGCACTAAGAAGTCATATGAGGAGATGATGAGGTGTGTTGAACATGATTTTATTATCAATAAAATTGATTATAGAAATCCTTATTTAATCAATATATGAGATAATGGAAACATCATCAGTATAAGCTGCATGTGAAGGGTCCACCCATTTCTCTATATAAAACATCTGAAGTAATATATTTATTTATTTTCCTAAAAGAGGAAATGTATGAATTATCATGAGCTATTTGTTCGGTAACATATTTTCCTATGGAAACTCCATTCGGGAATCAAATTGACTTGTGAACCATCAGTTCTCATGCCATCAATCAATGAAGGAACTCATATGAGTACCATCAATTCACAATAGTGCCGAACCCCAAAGTATTGTCCCACAAAGCAAATGTCTGAAAAACATTCCATGAACAAAGTAAAAAATCACTATATTGTACATCAAGAATTATCATTCACAGTTGAGACATTCATATCAGATTGGAACATTATAGTTCATAGAAGAGATGATTGTAAAGTAGAAAGTATGTGGGAGAATTTCATGATCGAGATTATGAGTGAGTTAGATGTTCGCTGAGAAATATGGTAGTAGATAAATGATATGTGGACCCTATTTATAGGCATGGTCCCCTATTATGGGTCTAACTACATACCGTAATCAAGTTAAAAACATGACCAATTTCTATATTATAATATATTCTTATTCATCCAGATTAGAACCCATCCTGATGGGGGTAATTTCTTCAGTTATGAAAATTTCGATAAAATTAACAAGAATATTCCATAAATTTTACAGAGGATGGGAAAAAATTAAAAGAATTCTTAGAGGAAGGATTCTAAATGGGTAGATACTGTAATGGATAGATTGATTCCATGATGTACAAATCACATCAAGGACTTCTGCTCCACATGGGGTTCTTCTATGTCACTAAGCATCCGTGAATGAAATAGTTTGTATATAGAGGTGGTGCCACTGACTCCCAGAAAAAAAAGTCATTTGTGGGATGTAGACTATGATTTTTACCCCCATGAACCAATATCCGCCACAAACTAAATATTTCATGGGAATATGCGGTATCATTGGCTCTTACAAATGAAACAATGCCCTTTATGGGGAGAGACATTGATTTCCACCCCCAAAAATGACTTCCCTCGGTTTACAAAGATTTCGTAGGCTGGGTTAACCCTCTAGGATCTTGAAAAAGATGGCCCATGACCCACCACAGAAAACCCGCCATGCTGTTATCTGGTTCCTCAATTTATCTATAAATAAGACCTCAAGTGGGACCAAAATCAGATGGTGAACAATGAACCAAAATAGTCAAAAGAGATGAGTGAAAAGACTATGTAAATACTAGAGACTCTCTATCAATTTAATGTAGGTAAAAATATTATGTATAGTAGTAAGGAGGTAATAATGAATCATCTATCTTCCAACAAACTCAAAAAACCTTTGCAGGTGTCTATTTCTATAGGACATAAACAAATGACCTCATTGCAGACATGCACCCTGTACATACAAACAATAGGTGGGAAGATCCCTACCATGAAATGCCAAATTCAACGTGGAAGTAATTTGACCCCATGTAGCACCATGCAAAATGGTAGTAACATGACCAATCGAAGTTACACACTATATGGGAAGAACCCCGAACTATATAGAAAAACTCTACGTGAATGTTACCCTTACACATGTAACACCATGCTATACAGAGGGAACCCCATCCTTCCTATGAAATTACTACATTGAATGGGGAGTCTAAGAGTGTTCTATTCTCCAACTCCCATTATTCTCTTATATCATGTCATCGGTCCTCATGCTAGCCTCTCGGAGAACCATTTTAATGGAAACCTGCCAGGTCCCCTTCCAAATCCAACTGACATGTATGATATGATCACCAGGAACATCAGAGGTCCCTTTTGATTTTACATACCTATGTTAAACAGAGTTTCATGGTTAACCTATAAAGTAAGGATGACCCTAGATTATACTTGCATTAACATTCCCATTTTAATGAGGGGTACGAACTTAGGGTTCTCACATGAACCTACCTATTCTAGGGATTGAAGGGAACCCATAGCCTTTCCCTTCGATGATTGATATTGTTGGACATTTCTCTCTATCCCAAGACTAATTTTTGGGAATATACCCCTGAATAAGCCCTGAGACTTCATACAGGAGGAGGAACACTTCCCCCCCCTTTAACTTTTCACCATATGTAGTCATATGAATCACTAAATTTTACTATTTGTGTTATAAATATAAAATAGTATATAGGAACACTCGATAGCATATCATTCTCCCATTGGGATTCAACATCTCATTCAATAATGGATAGAGCGAATCATGTGACCATCAGATCCACTAATTTCTCTTGTATCTCAAAATGAGAATGACTTTCATGGCCCTAGAGGTTAGTGATCATCCTTACAGCCACACAATCCCAAACTAGATGGGAAGAATTCATGCTTAATCCCAAACCACTCAGGCCTTCTCCTTAGAAGTAATCCCCAACATCCAATGAGATGGGATGCTTCTAGGAGTATTCATTAATAAAATGAACTATGTGGGATAGGATTATCAACTAGCTGGGATACGTAGGAATCCAAGTTGAGTTCAAAACCCAACAAACAAATTATCCATAATGTTCGATGAGATGCATTTACGGTAGGTTCACATCCAACTGGGGGTATAAGACTTCTAATCCCCTTCCATCACCTCCATATTTGGGTTATTTCCCCATTAATATCATTCACCCCTCTAGGATACCACATCTGTTATAATTCCCTCAGGATGCCTCCAATATTTCACAGAAAAAAACTTTGACTGGACACATTTCACCGACACATCCTTGATGAATGCATTTAAAATGCACAGGTGGGTCCTTGTCACATGAACATAGAAGGAGATGTTATCTATTATGTGTCCACCAACTATGTGATTTCTAATTCCTTTCATGAGGATATGTAGGAATACCATATCATGGGTTTGATTCTCATATCAAAATAACTTATATCTCACTAGATGAAAAAACACTTTAGAGTGCCTCACCAAGTGCCTTGAAACCAGTTTCATCTTAATAAGCGATTGAGGAATTCTAAATCTATCCATAAATGGGGTAAAATTTATGAAGATATTCAGATACATACATGTCCCATAATAAATGGGGATCCTCATACACGTATAGACGATTCTAAACCAATGCATATTCCTCAATAATCATTACCCTTGGGGTAATCAACATATGTATAGTTAGGAATGAATAAAGGATTCATGGACATATATTAAATATATAATAGAGTCCTGAAATAACAATAGTTCTTTAAAAAGGGTTTCATGAGCCTAACTTAACGTCCTATCAACCAATTTGAGTTCTTAATAATCATCATCCATGTTAACCAATTAGTGCATGCCTTTGGAATGAAATTCCATGAATCATTGATATTAGAACCATTGAGAATTTTTAGATCAACAAAAAAAAACCTATTGGTGACTATTTGAAGATATTATACCCAATGTCAGTTATTCCACACAATTTATCCACTTAAAATAAATCATTCCATCCAAAAATGATTCTAGAAGGGAATCAAAATTAATACGGGAAACCTAAAACTGGTTAACTCTTTCCCTATAACCAATGAATTAGAGTGCTATCAAAGGATCAATCTTCATCATAAGATATACAAGTATCACCTATTATCATGTGCTATATCATGCTTTTTCACAACTCGATCCACCAAGGTCCTACCCATGACTACCCCAATCCCTCCTCCAATAGGCCAGGGGATGGTGACCGACACCAAGTAGGCATATCCTACAAATGGGAGGCATTATCCTAGAGTATATACACACACACACACCCACACACACACACAAGCCCACAAAATGATAAAATGTAAAACAATTGAATGAATTCATGTATGCATATAACGTCCAACAATATAGTACGATAATAAATATCTAAAAAATAGAAAAGGGAAAAAACAAGACCCAAAAAAACTCTGAAGTGTCTAACGTAGTTTAAGGTAATGGACTAATTCAAATGAATTATACTGGAAAACACCTTGGTATGTAAATCTATAGCTACCCTCCACCCTCCCACTATCCCCTTAGGACATCGTTTAAAGGGTCGTTGTCTACTTAATACATGATATGTGTGGGAAAATATTATGTAGTGGTGAGTATAAAACTACTCAGTAGGTCACCCAGAAAAAAAAATTAAACATGAATAACCAAGTATATAAATCTCATTATAAGATATAAAAATTAATGTATAATAGAAGGAACAAAATATACTCAAGAAATACACCACACCATTAGGAAGTCATAACCAACTGTCAACTACAGGATTCCACTCCAAGTAATGCTTGTTCTGGGAGAACTCACACCACATGCCATGATACCACCAGAGACACTCAATGAAGAGGAATAGATCATTAATACCCACCCAAAGATATCCCAATAGTCTATGAAGATGATGATTCACAGATATGGGGTCATGACTAGAACCTCTAGGGGACACCACAAACCCAATTTGGATTAATCCACCATGTAGGGTATCGTACAACAATGATTCCACAAACCCTTCCAATGTTACTGACAAGATAGAGGAATGAAAAAATTCTCAAGTAGGTCACACTGATTCCAAAAACTCTATTTCGGGAACTAATGATGATAGAGGATCTCACTCCAGTTTCACAGAGGGGAAACGCGACTCTATCTGAGACTCGGGATCTATATGGGACTCCAATATAGTGATGTTGATGTAATGACATAAAGTAAGATTGAGGGAAAGGACCAAATTAACTCACTCAACCTATACTGGTCCAAACTAATAAAACAAATACCCTCAAACACTCTTGAAGGGAGTACATGACATGTCCCATGGGGTAAATGACATGCCCATCTATACCTTGTCTTTCCCATGTGAAAGTGCCTCACATGACATTTAGTATCCATACAAACAACATGTATAATGATATAAATTGTGTGTAGAGACACATAGTGTTCTTCCTATGTCACCAGGACATGTTGGTGTACCAAATCTATGTCTTTATACCAGTCTGTGTATGCCAAGCCATGCCTATTTCGCAGTACATAATGTATTTGTGATCGTGTACTCCATCCCGTGTCTATGTACTCTATGGAGAACATGTTGAGTCAACTGGGGAAGTTCACATTTCATGTTTCAGAGGTCACATGTCAACTGATAATTAACTTTTTCCAAACCCTATTTCCAAAGCCAGGGATCCCCACACCCCATGTAATCCCATATTACATGTCCTAATCTGTGATATTTTCTATAATAATAGATCTTCTACCTCATTCCATGACCGATCCTATGGCTTATGAATCATTGACCTATATGCCAGGAAACTCAATATCTAACCTCATTTTGTGATTCCATCACCAAATCAACATGTTTCGCCACTAGATCTACTCGAAAAATGTAATGAATCGATGTTCTTAATTCCATGCCAAAGAACCGAAAATAATGATGAATTGGGAATCTTCCATCATCATATTCACTTCTTCAACCACCGTTACTCCTCTGTCACATTATGACGATCCCAAATCTATGACATCGGACCATTGTGCCATGAAACAAGTGTGCAACGATCTATTTATTGGGAATAGTTGAGCCACATGGTAAATGAAAACATCCCTGATAAATGATGAATTGGGGGATAAAATAATTAGTGAAAATAATATGAATGAAACTCTATTGAAGTTTTTCTTGACCATGATTTTTTTCTATAAGATTAATAATAAAGAGATTCAATGTAATTCACACAAAATCACCCTATAAAAAACTTTTCCTACAAGATGATTTAACCATGGATCATTTTGTTCATTTATTAGTCAGTTTTCATCATAGGAATCAAGAATAATGAATAATCCACGTAAACCAAACATCCTACCTCGATTTTATTCAATCGCTAATGAAGATTTTTTTTTGCATTGCATTCATTAGAATGATATATTGAATCCAAGGTTCTTTGATCATTGATTTGAAATTATATCATTGTCCTCTAATGGGGTATCCTCCAATGCTACAATGGAAGTCATCAAATTTGTAGGGTTATACAGCTAACACTTTAATTTTCAATAAGCATGTATATATGTAGAAAACAATGTCACTACGTCAAAATAATTTCAATTAAATAATTTTTTGTTTTATTTTATGCTAGTGAATAATTTTCTACAAAAGACCGTGGTGACTAATGTTATGTCATGCATAGGGTAAAATCATCATTATGAACTCAATGATTCCCTCCGATTTTTGATTCAGGAATCCTTTTAGATGTTATTTCACTTTTTTAGAAAAATAGTGCACCTATGCTACAAATTATATTTAATATATAGAAATAATTTATTTCTGGAAAACCATACATTGGAATCACATGTCCTCTCAGAACCAGCTCTTGAAAATAATCAACAAAATATTTAAAAATAATATATGGAAAAGCCCTGATTTTACAATATCCCAACATTAGGGATTCATGTCCCCAAAAATCCAAAATAATGGATATTAAAAAATATGTGGGTACTGAGTATGAATTTGACACTCCTTATCCCATGTTCTCTCCTAGAGATACCCATACATCCACCAGACACATACCAATGAAATCAATCTCCCTTGAATTCCCATCTTCTGCTGATCCTCGATCTCTATTGGGTACTTAGATATGGTTTCTCCATCCTCTATGTCCAACTCACCCCAATCCATAACATGTATTATGGGTCATAAAGGTACATCCTCAACGGTGACATGTGGAAGACATCATGTTCCCAATATAACTGTAGAGGTAGAGTTAAGTGGTACACCACCTCGCCAACACTATGTTATATCTAGAAATGAGCAATGAATCTCAGAGATAACTTGGTACCATTCCAAAATAATTTCAATTCACGTATAGGTGAGACCCCTAGGAACACATGGTCCCCTTCCTCAAACTCCAAATTCCTCCATTGACTATCAAAATAAGACTTATGATGTCTCTATGTAGAATTCATCTGCTCCTGGATGATCTGCATCTTCCCTGTTGTAGCTCACACCCAATCTGGGCCAATGATTGTCAACTCTCTGTGGGTAAGTCTAGAAAACTGGTGACCTATAGGGTATCCCATAAAAAGCCTCAAATGTTTCCCTAATGATGTTGAAATGGTAAAAATTGTTGTATGTGAACTACACCAAGGGTAGGTGATCATCCACACTATGTCCAAAGTCTAACATGAATGCTTGCAAAATTTACTCCATAATCAGAATGGTCCACTAATAATGGACATAAATTTGTGGGTGGAACACTATGCTGAAGAGTAACTGCGTCCCCAGTTCCTCGTACAATCCCTCACACAACAGGGAAGTAAATAGAGCATCATGGTCAGAAATAATCATTAATCGAAATACATGGAGTCTTACTATCTCTTGTACATAAAGAAATCTCAATACCCCTACTGAAATCTATTCATGTATAGCTAAGAAGTGGGCTGACATGGTGGGTCAGTTTATGATCACTCAAACTGAATCATGTCCCATGGATGTACCTAGTAAACCCATAATAAATTCCATGGATATCCCATATGACTTCCATTATAGAGCCTCAATGGTTTGGGTTAAATGCACTAGAACATGGTTCTCATCCTTCAGTTGCTGACAATTAAAGTATATAGAAAAAAAATTAACTATTTTCATCATGCTAGGCCACCAAAATTGATGTCATACATCATGCTGCATCTTAGACACACCCGGATGTGCCACAAAAAAGATACATATGAAACTCCCACCACATGTCCTCTTACAATGACAAAGGTACCATTTTCTATCCTCTGAAATGGAGAGCAGGCTCCCCACCTTTAGAATATCCATTAGCAGTACATCTAGTGAATATCATAGTATATAAGGTCCCATAGTTAGTATCTCCATTTTGAGAATCCTCACACATTTTAGAAGTGGTGGGGTAACAACCATCGACTATATATATGAATCAATATCCTTATCCACAAAGGGAAACTATAATGAGGCTAACTACTCTGATGCCTCAGCGTACAACTGAGAATAAGATATACTACTAAGTGCTCCTTCCACCTCATTCCCCTTCCTAAGAGTATATAAAATCTCAAATTCATATTCCTTGAGGATCTCTACCCATCGCCTCTATCTCAAGTTGATATCCTTATGATAGAAGATATACTTTAGATTATTGTGATTGGAGTACACAATAAATCTCTCTCCCATTAAAAATTTTCACTGCTTATTCAATGGGAAAACAACTAATACTAACTCAAGGTCGTGGGTCCCATAGTTATGATCATGTGGTCACAAAATGACTGAACCATAGGCAATAACTACTTTCTTCTGCATCTTAACATAACCATGTTCGGTCCCTGATGCATCATGGAAAACTACATACTCGACACCCTCCTCTAGTAACCTCAAGATGGGAGTGCTCATAAAACTCTTCCCTTTCTTGTAATAGAATTTCTTGATCCTTTCTGTCCATACATAAGGATTTCCTTTCCTAGTAAAGGATTTCAAGGGTTATTCCACTCCAGAGAAGTGGGGTAAAATACCTCTGGTAGTACACATGAAATCCAATGAACCTGTACACCTCGACAACACCTCTTGCTGGATCCCAAGTAATAAATGCCTCAACAATTGCTGGATCCAATAAAAATCTAGCCTTTGAGATGATGTGTCCTAGAAGTTGAACCTCTCAAATCAAGAACTGAGACATTGAGAGCTTCCTGTAAAGATGGTGCTCTCAGAGTTTGGTTAGGACCTACATAAGTGCCTCATGTGCTCCCCCTCAGATGCCAAATACACTAGGATGTCATCAATGATGACTAATGCAAACATTTCTATGAAATTCTGAAATATCTAGTTCATGAGTCCCATGAACACTAATAGAGTATTCTTTATTCCAAAGGGAATCACCAATGCTGTTTTTGGTACATCCTCATCTCGTACTCGCAACTTGTGGTAGCCTAATTTGAGGATAATCTTTGAGAACTATTGTTCCCATTTCAACTGATCAAAGATGTAATTGATCCTTGGTTGTGGATAATTTTTCTTCATGGAAACCTAGTTTATGCACCAGTAATCCACACATAACCTCATATTCCCATACAGATTATTGGAAAATAACACGAGGACTGCCCAGGGAGAAAAACTTGGTCTCACAAAGCACTTATCCTATAGGTCCTCCATCTCAATCTTGAGCATTTAAATGTATATGATAGATATCCAATATGATGGTTCAAGTATTGGTTTCTACCTAGTATGCATGTTGATATATAAATATACCACTCGATAAGGAGATAAACCTGGTATGTCATCAGGAATGATGTCATTGTACTCCACCACCACTGTTGGAAATTCATTGCCCAAAGCATCCACTACCCACAAATCAATGCTGAAAAATGGTGATTAATCATTTGTACATTCCTTTTTTGGAGATCGTACTTATCTACCACATTTTCCATTTCACCCACAATGGAAGACCTAATTCTATCACTATAGACACACCACATCCTCTTCCAAAAACATTAAATAAGCGTATGAACTGTAGATAGCTAATCAATACATAAGATCACATCGCAAGGCCTCATTATTCTAACAATGTGATCCCATACAAAATTACCACCTCCAAATGTTAGGTTTCACTACAGTTTCATGTGAGAAATTACTGAGTCACTTCCCGTCAGAGTCTCCAACCACAAGGGTTGAGTCAGAATGTAAACTATAATCTCTATGTTTCCAAATAGATAAGTGGCAAGGAAGGAATGGATAGAACATATATCTATAAATACTGAATCAAATGTAGAAAAGGAATATATTTTACCAATAATCATCCATTATTACTAAAGGTTAAAGGCCTCTATATCTTTTAGCATTTCATATCCTCACCAACCATCTCCCTGAGCCTATCGCGGATCCCCTGGGTTTGTAGTAATTAGTTGAACCTTCAGACACCTCATACATCCCTTTTGACCCCTTTTCCACATATGCAACCATAAAAATGACCCTATTTCTGCATTTTCCTCTATCTTAGTAGTCCCTCAACCATCTCTCAATCAGTTGTACAATTGGTTGGGAAATATCATGCTAGATTTCACCAACCATAGCAAGAGAAACAACATCTATTTCATGGCTGATTTGAGCCATCTATATTTCCTCACACTACTGACCCTAAGTCATGGGATCACCTATTGAGGCATCTCACCCACATGAATCTTTGTGATGAATTTTAGCTAAATGATGCTATGGTCTCAGCTATCATGTTACCACGACTAGATCCCACTATTGGTGTTCTCTCGTCCATAAAACATTCTACCAACAAGGATCTCTCAAGAACTACAGTATAGGTTAATATTCAATGAGATACCCCTAGCATCTTAATGTCCCAGATCATTTTCTACTCAATGGTATGAGCCATGACGAAATAGCAGCATTCCATATACTATGAGAAACACGAGAGACCAGTAATCTTCGTTGCATAATCCACCATGATAATACTACCATGCTGAAGATAGAAAATATCTTTTGTGTGTATTGATCGCAACATGGACAGATAGAACTCCTCTATAAAGAGGTGATTTAAGTATAGGCATGATAGAGATGTCTCATGTTTGAATTAGTGACCAAGATCTACCATCGCTCCAAAGATCCATGAATATGTCTCACTTCATGGAATTCCATTATATCAACAAGCGTCCTCACAAGTCAAAAAACATGAGTGACTATCTCCAGATATTCCACAATAACATGGGGTTCTAGATCACTACATAACCTAGAATTTCTCTACCTCTAAAATCATAAAATGATTACATCATGAGTGAATACTCATCTAGTAGTGATGATTCTATATGCTACTACATGGATAGTGGTATAGCTGGTGAACCACCCAAATGTGCTATATCAAGTACAAGTCCCTGTACTGATGCATCATCACTTGACAGACCATCCTTGTGATCATGCATTGGAATCCTGGTTGGTTGACTATATAGAGGAATCCTAAGAAAAAAAAAGATGTACCATAGTCAAAAGACAATATCTAGGGAGATGACTCAAGAAGGACATGGAAATCGCAACCCATTCCTATATGATGAATGTACCAAAAAGTTTCCCCACAACCAAATAATTAAATTTCCCAAGTCGAAAGGTAGGTGATCAGATCCACGTTGTATGGATATTTTAGTCACTACACCATCAATGGAATCCCTATCCAATATGTTTATCTCAAAACACTAAACACTATTTCCCTAAATGAATCCACTAGACACATGTGCTAAAGTATAACTGACCACTTCAGATATCACTCTATCTTGACCCGACCCACTAAGGTACGACCCGTGACTACCCCTATCCCACCTCTAATAGGCTAGAGGTTGGTGACCAGTACCGAGTATGCATATCCCACAAACGGGATGCATTATCCTAAAGTACATATAAATATGTAGATATATCTATGCCCACACAATGATGAAATGTTAAACAACTGTAATAATTCATCAATACATATAATAACCCACCAAGGAGTATGATGGTAATGTAATAAAAAAAATGGGGATAAAAACAATCCCAAACAAAATTGTGAAGATTCCAACAAACTTTAAGGAAAACTGACATAGTTAAATTCAATCTCTCAGAGTACACCTTGGTCTATCATGATCCATCTACACCCCACCCACACCCAGTCCTCTTAGGACACCATCAAAAGGGTTTTTAACTACACAAGACATGACATGTGATGGGAAAGACCGTGCAGGTGTGAGTATAAAAATACTCGATAAGATACCCTAAAAATATTGATCATGAAGCACAAAGTGTAGTAATCTCAATAAAATATATGAAAATCAATGTATAATAGAAGAAAGCAGATATACTCAGGAAAGACAACACGCCATCATTCAGTCATAACCAACTATTCTCCAAGTGATTCTTCTCGGAGAAATGCTCGATCTAGGAGAACTCACACCATGATTAAATCTATCATCAGAGACACTTAAAAAGAGGTCTAGATCATTATAACTTTCCAAAGACAACACACTTCTCTAAGAAGACGATGAAACATAGATAGGGGGTCACGCCCCAAAATGCTGGGGGACAACACAATCCAAATTTCGATCAACCCATCATGTAGGGTATCATACATCAATGAATCCACCCACCCATGAAATACATCCAAATAGGTGGAGGATCAAAACAATACATAGGGAGTTCACACTGATTCTATAAACACTAATTAAGGAAATAAGGATGATAGAGGATCACACTCCAATCTCATAGAGGGACACTAAAACTCTATATGAGACTTTGGATCTAGAGCGGATCATAATCCAATGATGTTTGTTCGCTAATAAATGAGGCTCATATTCATTGTTAATATATATAATATTAATGTTATTTATTATTCATAAACAACATTTTAGTTCATTTTACACTTTGAACATCATTTCACATTATGATTGTAATTCCTTCTTATAATGTACTATTATGTGGTACATTTTTTAACATCATTTAATGTACCCAATGATATTGATTTTATTTTCATATTTAATTTTTCAGGTTTCTAATAATATTGGGAACAATTCATACTTATGTAGTGTTGGAATATTCACATTGGACGACCACCAAAATAGGATTTCATGCAAACAATTCTAGAAAAGGAAGATTGGACACTAGACCAATGATGAGAATGTGGGGCCCATAATACAAGCCCATTGAATCCCAAATTTCGTTTTATTCGAGAATAAATATAGAGAAGAAAATCATTCTTCTGGATACATTGCTAATTCAACCTCCATTGTGGTTATTAAGGTGGCCCAATTTGGGGATAAAATTATAGGCCAGATTCTAAGACCCATAAAATCATCCCACCAATTTAATAATATCTCAGAAACCATATATTATTTTGGGAAGTCATATTACATAGATCTAGGGGACATCCTTTGAGTCATGTTTTGTTTCTATGGACCACTCCAATTATGCCATCTAGATGGTCTTCCAGGTGCCTCTGTTCGGTGGAAGCAAGATGGCTTCCACCTCGGGTCATGGGTGGAAAAGTCTACTCTCTCTTAACATTCCACCAACCTAGGCCCACCACCATTAATTGAGGTGGATTCCAATTTTTAAGGATCTACCCAAGTATTAAAAATTTCCTATTTAATTCAGTGGTGGTAGAGGATTTTAGGATCCTTGTTGATTTTTTTCATTGTAAAGTTATAATGTCGACATGGCTTTGTAACGTTCTTCTTTCTCATGTAAGTTGTTCGAATCACCTTAGTTCTTAATAAAATTCCTTTCTTTCCTCTTATTATGATTTTATTCATATCACGGTTATATATTTGTTTTAAGGTGTGAATTTATTCACACTATACCTAGTGATATTTTTCACACAACGGTGGAGTGGTTTCTTTCTTTTTATTGTTTTTTTATTTCTCCAATTCCCCCGTCATTAGTCTACTTTCCACATCCATTAAAACAATAGAATAATTGGAGTGATAAATATTTTATGGGTTTATCCAAGAGAGTAGGAAGGTCATGGTTTGGATGTTATTTCTGAATCCATTAATTTCTAATCACTTTTTTAATTGAGAATTTTGTTTGAAGATCATTAAACTCTTTCATCCTTGTTGAATTCAAGGCTGTACACTTCAGGTGATAATACAAACCATTACAATGAAGTGCTAGAAACATTGATATTTCATGTGTATAAGTGATTAGGATTAAAGTTTCTAGGTATTAGACCAGTAAGTGATGATATTTTTTTATCTTCTTAAATGAACCCATCTAAAATATAAGAAATTGAAATCATTAAAAAAGGAATTCATCCAATCCACTGCAAGCGATAACCTATGATCAAATCAATATCTTAATTTGAAATAACTTTATTATGTTAGTGATATATTAATCCCATATAAAATCAAACCACATTGTCCAATTTATATACAAAAAACAATCCATATAATGTACATGTTTGTAGGTTACTTCTTAGGTCTCTGAGGATTCGATAACCCAAGCTAAACTACAAGGACCGTTCTACCGTCATCTCTTGGGTAACTTTGAGTATTAATCAAATTTTGGATCTATTTATGGGGACCAATGTTTGTCATATAAACACCCATTTTATTCTCCCCCATTTATTCTATTCACACCCAAGATCTATTATCTTGTCCCTTTCTCGTTTTTTTCTTTTGGCGCATGTCCACCTACACCCGCAATCAATCAAACCTTCTAGTTAGGGTGGAAAATCCTAGGTTTGGGGAGTCAAGTGATCCTAGGGTATTTTTTCCATTAGATCCTAATCCTATTGATATTCTGGAGTCTAAAATTGATCCTATTTCAATTGAAGGTCTTCAAAGAAACCAACTCATTATCATGGGTGGAAACCAATATGGAAATCCAAATGAGGCATCCCCAAACATGGGGAATGTGGACGATCAAACCATTAATGACTACCTAAAAACTTCATTGAACAATTCCCCCTCAGGAATTAGATAGAAATCCTCTAGGATATTCCATAATAAAACACCTTCCCACATTCCATGTAATAGAGTTAGAGATTCCCTACCTTCACGTTAAGTAGTTCAATGACATTGTAGAAACCATGTGTCCCTCACATCAACTAGAATCAGCTATGTTGAGGATATTTCCTTTTACTTAGAGGATCAAACTAAAAATTGGCTAAAAAATTTGAGACCATCATCCATCAACTCTTGGGACCAACTACAAAGAGAATTCTATAAAAAATACTCTCCCCACCACAAAACAATTTCACTTAAAAATAATATCCAAAATGTTTATGAAAAACTGGGAGAGTCATTCTATGAAAAATGGGAAATGATAAATAACACTCTAAACATGGTTCCACACCATGGTTTCTCTATTCCTAAACAAGTGATAATTTTATATGAATGTTTGGGTCTGGGGAACAAACAATTCATTGACATGATGTGTAATGGAACCTTTAAAAACAAAGCCCCAAATGATGCTTACGAGTATCTGGAAAGCCTTGCTGAACAAAACCAAACATGGGGAACTCCACCTTATTTTGAAAAGCCACAAAGAACTACTAGAATTCATACAATTAGTTATGTGGAAAGAATTAGGGATAAAATCACTACACTCTCTAAGAAGGATGAAGAGATAGACCATAGGAGAGTCCATGAAATCCAAATTGTAGACCCTGTTTGCACAATTTGTGACAAACATTACCATAAGACAGACAACTGCCCAACAATTCCATCCATCAAGGATGTTATTTTAGGAGGACCCACAATGGAAGTAAATGATTTTAACATTCAAAAGCCTCAATACCAAAACACCTTCAACCCAAGTAATAATGATCATCGAGGCTTCTGTTGGATAGATAACCAGCAAACTAGCCAACCACAGGGACAAAATCCTTACCCCCATCAGAACTACCAAACCAATAACTAGTTCCAAACCCCACCTATCCAATACCAACAGCCACCTGTCCATCTTCAACAAACCATCCTACCTCCAAAATACCCTCTGAGATAAACCATTCTTCTCAAGAATTAATACAAAATGTTCCACAAATCCTACTAGAACAACTGTGCAATAAAATGGACAAAAAGAACTCAGAATTATCTTCCCTTAAACAAGAACTTCAAACCATAAAAACTGGAAAGGCACCCATTTCTACATAGACGGTACCATCCTCAAATTTAACGGGAGAGTCAAGCTGTACTCAAATAAATCATGAACAAATAAAGGTTGGGATTGTTTTAAGAAGCGGGAAATCAATTGAAAAACCTGAAAAAATAATTTATAACCCATCATAAGATTCAAACTTGGATGAAAATTTAAATGAACTAAATGATCAAACTGAGAAACAAGATAAAATTTTCAAAGAAACAACTCTTTAATAAACAACCCCACAACCTGAGCCATTTCCTCAATGAATGAGGGGGAAAAGCAATCCTGAATTGAGTGAAATGTTGAGGGGAATCTTCTCAGAAGTCAGGTTGAACATTCCTATTCTCAATTCAATCCAATCCATACCTGTCTACTCAAATTACCTAAGTACCTATGCACTTTTAAAAAAAATATTTCACATAAAACCAAGTCCTTTTGGCTTCTAATGTGAGTACCACCATTCAAGGGACCATTCCTCTTATGTTGAAAGACCCATGATTCCCTTGTATCAATTTGAAATAGGAGAGAGAAAAGCTTTCAAGGCTTTGTGTGACCTAGGTTCTAGTTTCAATCTCATTTCTGATGTTGTGAACTGCTAGTTAGGCCTAGAATAACTCCAACCCACATTTTTCACTCTTCAACTTGATGATCATAGCATTAGGGTTCCAAAGGGTATTTTAAAGGAAATTCTGCTAAAGGTTGAATACTTCATCTACCCTGCTGAATTCATTGTCCTTAAAAACAATCTGAACTTAGGAAATAAGGAACAAACCCCAATGATCCTTGGTCATCCTTTCCTTGAAACAATCAACTCTGTTATCAAATTTCGAAACGGGAACATGACCATCACCTTTGGAAACGTGCGTCTAGACTTGAACATCTATAATGAAAGCTCACACATATGGTATGATGAGGGTATTCATGATGTAAACATGATTAGAAGCATTGATAATTAATCCATAGAACATCAAGGAATATTGGATGAATGATTAAGTATGGATGATATTTATTTCCATTGTTCACATGAAGGAATTTTGTCTCATTGGCTTGAATCATTTTCAAATTGCTCTTATGATGAAGTCTTAGGTCCAACAATCAGTGAAAACATTCAGGAAACCAATTTCAGGGAGACCACTCTAAATTCCTTCCCTAAATCTGATCACGAAAATATAGTAGTTGAAACTTCTACTTCTTGGGAATCCATACTATTTAAAACTACTGGAAACAAAATTAATCTTGATCCAATGTCTGAATCTTCTTCTAAAATTATAAACCAAATTGATCTTGAATTGAAAGAACTTCCTACTACACCCAAGTATGCCTTACTATGGGACAATCAAACACATCCTATTGTCATTTATTCTTCTCTTGAATCCAATAATGAGAGGATACTTTTAGTTTTCCTTTGGAAACATAAGAAAGCCATTGGCTGGACCCTGTCTGATTTTCATTGGATTATCCGACTTATTGGGACTCATAAGATTATTCTAGAATCTGATTCAAATCCATGTCATAATCCTCAACAATGAATCAGTCCTAATATCATGGATTTTGTGTGAAAAGAACTTCTAAAATTGTTAAAAGATGGAATCAATATCCCATAGCTAAGAGTGAGTGGGTCAGCTCAATCCAAGTGGTTCCCAAGAAGGTAGGAATCACAGGGATATCCCATAAGGATGGAGAGATTCTTCCAACTAGGTTGAGTATTGGATGGTGGGTCTGCATTGACTATAGGAAGCTAAACTCATTTACCAAGAAAGACCATTTCCCGTTACCATTTATTGACCATGTCCTTGATAGAGTGAAAGGACATGACTTCTACTGTTTCTTAGATGGGTACTCGGGGTATAATCAAATTGAGGTCTCCCTAGAGGATCAACGGAAGACTACATTCACATATCCATTCAGCAACTTTGATTTTAAATGCATGCCCTTCAGGTTATGCAATGCCCCTGGAACATTCTAGCGGTGCATGATGGGAATAATATTAGACATGGTAGGGTATTTTCTTGAAGTCTTCATGGATGACTTCTATATCATTGGGGATACATTTGAAGGATGTATGTAGAATGTGGAGAGAGTCTTTTCAAGATAAGAATAAGAGAATCTGGTCCTAAACTGAGAAACATGCCATTTCAAGGTTAAATACGGACTAGTTATAGGTCATCTAGTCCTAGGTAAGGGGATTGAAGTTGATAATTCCAAGGTAGACATCATTCGTCACTTTCCATCACCCAAAACTATCAAGGAAGTGAGGTATTTCTTAGGACATGCTGGTTTCTATAGAATATTCATCAAGTAATTCAGTTCAATCTCATATACCCTTCATGCCCTCCTAGTAAATGATGCTCCATTTGTTTTGAAATAATGCTATGAGGGTTCATTATCAACCCTCAAATACTCTCTCACCTCTCCTCCCATTATGAAATCTCCAAATTAGAACCTTCCTTTTGAACGTATGTGTGATGCTAGTGACTTTGTTGTAGGAGCTGTGTTTGGAAAACATTGTGATAAAACTCCTTATGTAATTGATTAGTAAAGAAAATCATTAAATGATTCCCAAATCAACTACACCACCACTTAAAAGAGTTGCTTGTTGTTGTATTTTTGTTAGAGAAATTCAGGTCCTATCTTCTAGGATCACCCATCATTGTCTTCACTGACCATTCTACCATAAAATAACATTTCCAAAAATAAGATTCCAGGGCTAGACTAATTAGGTGGGTTATTCTCTTACAAGAATTTGACATCACAATCAAGGATAAAAAGGGTAATGGGAATGTTGTAGAATATCATCTCTATAGGATGGAATTAAAAGATAACTCAAATCACCATTCTGTGTCTGATTAATTCCCTAATGAACACCTATACTTTGTGAGTGACTGACCTTGGTATGCCGACATAGACAACTTCTTATTTGCAAGTGTTATCCGAAAATTCTTAGGGACTCAAACTAGAAGGAAATTCCTTTTTGATGTTAGGCACTATGTGTTTGATTATCCATACCTCTATAATTTCTGCCCCAACCAAGTCATTATGAGGTGTATCCCAGAATCTTAACAAGAGTCCATCTTCAAATTTGGTCATAGTGAGGCATGTGGAGGTCACTTTTCCTCTAATAAAACTTCATCTAAGGTTCTTTAGTGTGGTCTCTTCTGGACCACCCTCTCAAGGGACTCCTATACATTTTTTCAAAGATGTCCTAATTGTCAACAAGTATGGTCAATCACAAAAAGGAATGAAATGCCACTCACTCCCATATTAGTGATTGAAATATTTGACTACTAAAGAATCTATTTCATGGGTCCCTTCCCAAACTATAGTGGATAGCTCTACATCCTATTTTCTGATGATTATGTCTCAAAATGTCTTAAATCCATTCCCACCATGTCTAATGACCATCATGTTGTGATCCGATTTCTGAAAGAGCACATATTTTCTTAATTTGGAATTCCTAGGGCTATAATCAGTGATCAAAGAACCCATTTCGGCAACCGTTCATTCTCTTCACTCATGTCTATGTATGGGATTTATCATAAAGTTTCCACTGAGTACCATCCTCAAACCAATGGTCATGATGAGTTAGAAAATAGGGATATTAAGAATATTATTGAAAAAAATATCAATCCTTCTAGGAATGATTAGCCCGAGAAACTCTTGGTTGATCTTTGGGAGTATCGTACATCATAAAAAACAATCATAGGAATGTCACCATAGAGGTTGGTTTATGGAAAATCATGCCATTTACCTGTTGAAATTGAGCATAAGGCTTTTTAGGAAATTAAGAAGATAAATCATGACCTCTCAATGGACGGAACAAAAAGGGAATTAGATCTCAATTAAATTGAGGAACTAAGGATGGAGTCTTATAAACATTCAATGATCAATAAAGTTAGAGTTCAAGCCTACCAATCTAGGAATATAGAAGTCAAAAAATTTGAACTGGGAAAATTCATGCTCTTGTATAGCTCAAAACATCATTTAAAACTAGGAAAGTTAAGGTATAGATGGTCAGGTACATTTATAGTGCATCATGTCTACCCCTATAGGGCATTATAGGTTCAAGATCCCACAAGTGGTTACATTTTTTTCAAGATCAATGGTCAAAGGTTAAAACCATTCATTGAATCATTCAATAAAGAAGAAACAAGGGATGAGTTAACTGAGCCAACCTATGAATAAGAAAAAATTGACATTTTTAGGATCCATGTCGGGCTAACGACATTAAACAAAAGTGTTGCACAAGAGGAAACATGCGGTTTTCATGTTTCCCATATTTTTTAATCTTCTTTATTTTTCAAATAGGATTAATAAATCATTTTTATATTTTTTTAAAAAAAAAATTTATATCGCTGACATGTTCTTCTATTATGTGTATGGATGGGTATGAAAGGGTAGCACCATATTCATCCATGTCCCATGGTGTGATCCTTGAGTAATACCTTACCCTAAAATTCAAAAATAAGACAATGTATCATCAGTTTATATTTATATGTTTGTAGGATAAAATAAATACAAATATAATAATAATAAAAAGGACACATCGTAGGTCATGGGTTAAAGCCCGTCACAACCGGCGAAGTCATTGGGAATTGAACCTAGGACCAAAGTGAGATAGGGGTACACACTTACGACTGACCTACCACTTATTGTGCTTTCTTATTCTATAATTTATAAATATATATATACTTATTTTTTTTATTATATGAATATATATATATATATATAGTTTTTTTGTTTCTTTTTTATTTTCCCTTTTCTACTAGGGAACTCTCTAAGTGAGATGAAGATCAAAGGAGTAAATTAGAGCATCATTAACTACAACTTCAACCACCAGGTGACTTTTTTCCATGTTTATTATTTCAAATTCCTTTTAGAGCACATCTCCTGTATCTCTACCCCCTTCTAAATTATATTTCTCTTAAACACTGGGGACAGTGTTATTTTAAGTTGAGGGGGAAGATAAAATAATTTTTTGCTTTTGTGAAAGAAAAATGGTGTGTGTAAATGGAAGGAAATATTTATTTAACTTTGAACATGGTAATACACATTGCACACATTGAAACTGAATATCAAATAACATCGCATGCCCCGATTCTGATTTTAATCCATATATAATTTCACGATCATATATATTTGGGAAATTGTGGCTGTCTAATGTGAAATTTCATCATTTATATTTTCATCAAAATAAAAACAATTATCACAATGCATGTCCTTTGGACAGTGGGGTATTAGTTTGAGTTCATAGGGTCCCCAAAATAAATATCATAGGTTTGGTGATCATTTTTGTTTTAATATGAGTATTCAAAAAAATTAACAAAGAAAACAATACATTGCGCGTATATCCCTGAAATGACCTAATGTGTGGCTTACGCCCCATGGGGATCTCGAATCCATAGATTTCTGGCCCAAAGTTAGTAATTTTATCTCTATTTTTTGTAATTTTAATTTGTTTTTGAATGAGTTAACTCGAGAAGATTCATAAGTATGTGGGATTCACTTAGTGCCCTAAGGTCATTGAGCTTGCGAGTCATCGGCAAAGTCTCGCTAATGGGGTTGACTCATTTGACTGCAATTTCAATTACCATGAAGAAATTGCAAAAACAAAAACCAGAAGAAAAAAAATTGAATTATCATCTTAATTTTCAAATGTGATTCAACCTAGCCCTTCTATCATTTCCCTCATGAATAGTGATGAAGCCCATGTCTAATGTGATGCACAACACATCATCACTCTTAATTGATATTATATGAAATATGGTTATGAATTTGAACAAAGGAATGAGCTTGGGATTGAGATCTACTTATGAAAATATCATGTATTAAAATATTTTTATGGGTTTCATGATTGTTTGGTATAAGGGTTTTTGGTGATCATTGTGTATTAAAATGTTTTTGGAAAAGGGAATTTGAATTTCATATCGTTGAGATATATTTTGTTCTGGACAAGAAAAACTAAAGTTGGGGGGTGTTATTAGACACTAAATGATTCTAATATTAATTTTTAATAAATTTTATATTCATGTGCTTTATTATTCATAAACACCATTTTAGTGCATTTTACACTTTGAACATCATTTCACATTATGATTGTAATTCATTTTTAAAACACACAATTATGTGGTACATTTTTTAACATAATTTGAAGTACCCAATGATCTTAATTTTATTTTAATATTTAATTTTTAGGTTTAAAATTTATTGGTAACAATTCATACTTGCGGAGTCTGGGAAGATTCACATTAGAAAACCAACATAATGGGATTTCATTCAAACAATTCTGGAGAAGGCATATTGGACACTAGCCCGCTGATGAGAATGTGGGGCCCAAAATACAGGCCCAATGAATCAAAAATTTCATTGGATTCTAGAATATATATATAGGAACAAATAATTTCTCAGGATCCTGTGCAAATTCATCCTCCATTATGGTTATTAAGGCGACCCAATTTGGAGATAAAATTTTGGGCCAGATTCTGAGGCCCATAAAATAATCCTACCAATTTATTTATATTTTAGAAAACACATAATATTTTGGTCTGGAAATTTACATAGAGATAGGTAACATCATTATATTCATATTTGTCTTCTATGGACCACTCCAATTCGGCCATCTAGAAGGACTTCCAGGGACCTCTGTTTGATGGAAGTAATATGGCTGCTACCTCGGGTCAAGGGTGGAAAAGTCTACTCTCTCTTACCTTTCCACCCACCTAGGCCAACCACCATTAATTTAGGTGACTTCTACTATAGTAGGATCTACCCAAGGATTAAAATTGAACTATTTAAGGCAGTGGTGGTAGAGGAGTTGAGGATACTTGGAGCTTTGTTTTCATTGTAATGTTATTATGTCTATTAGGATTTGTAAGGTTTTTTTTCTCGTGTAAGTTGTTCGAATCACCTTAGTTATTAATAAAATTTCATCCATTCATCTTATTATGTTTTTCTACTTATCAATTTGATATCTTTTCAATAAGGTTTTAATTTATTCACACCATACCTTGGGATATTCTTCACACAGCGGTGGAGTGATTTCTTTCTTTTTATTGTTTATTTTACTTCTCCAATTCCTCCCTCATGAGTCCACATTCTGCTTCCATTGAAACCGTAGAATCCATTTAGGGATAACTATTTTATGTGTTGATCTGAGGGATTATAAACGGGATGACTTGGATGTTATTTCTAGCTCCATTAATTTCTAATCACTTCTTTTAATTGAGAATTTTGTTTGAAGAACATTAAACACAATCATCCTTGGTGAATTCAAGTCCTCACACTTCAAGTGCTAATACGAACCTTTACCTTGAAGTTCTCAACACTTTGATCCTTCAAGTGTATAGGTAATTATTATTAATGGGTGTAGGTATTAAAATACTAAGGGATGATGTTGTTTTATCTTTTTAAATGAACCCATCTCAAATATAAGAAATTGAAATCATTAAAAAAGGAATTCATCCAATCCACCCCAAGCGATATCCAAGGATTAACCCATTATCTTAATTTGAAATAACTTAAATTTTTTAGTGATACATTAAAACCATCTAAAATCATCCCAAGTTGGATACTTCATAGCAAAACACAATCCATAGAATGTACGTGTTTGTAGGTTACTTCTTAGGTTTTTGAGGATTCGATAACCCAAGCTAAACTACAAGTACTGTTCTACCTTCATCTCTTGGGTAAATGTTTTCATGAATCAGATGTCAATGTAATATCATACTATATCCTTGAGGAAGGACCATGATAATTCACTCAAACTATAATGTTCTATGTTATGAAAACAAAAATCCTTACGTACTCTTGAAGGAAGTAAATGACATGTCGAACGAGGTACATGGTGTGTCGAACTATCCCATGTTCTGCCCATGTGAAACGGCCTCACATAGCATGTAGTCTCTATATACATAGAATGTAGAAGGATATACACTATGTGATGATACACACAATATCCTTCCCATGTCACTTGGTCATGCCCATGTGCATAAGCCTTGTTTGTGTACCAGTCTGTGTAGGCCAAGCCGTGTTTGTGTGGGATTACACAATGTATCCATTCTCGTTTACTCTAATCTATGTTCATGTACTATATATAGAATGAGCTAAGTAATCTAGGTTTTGTAACACTCCATGTGACAGGGGTCACACACCATGTGGTCTATAACATCGGCCAAACCCTTTCACTATATCCAAGGGCCCTACATTGTGTGTTATCCCAGATTACATAACAATTTTTGTGCGATTTTCCAGAATCCCAAATCTTCCTATATATGCATCGGCTGATCATATTGCCTCCGATCCTTTGAAATCCATGCTGAGAAACTCATGCTCCAAACATCGTTTCCATGCCATTACTAAATCAATACAAAAAATTTATCACTAGATCTTCATGAAAAATTGATCGAATTGATGTTCTTCATTCTGTGCCAATGAATGCTATAAAATTAGGTATCAAGCATCCTTTATCATCCAATTTTCTTTCTCAACCACCTTCACAACTCTAACGCATCATTCCAATCCCAGATCTATTATATCATATCGTTACACCATGAAACGAGTGTACAATTATTGAGTGATCTAGAATAGTCAACTGGAGATCCAAACAAAGAATCCCCATGGAGAACGATGAATCGAGGGGGAAAATAATAAGAAAAAATTATATAAATTAACCTCAATCAATTTTCATGTTGAACATGTTTTATTTCAGTAGGGAAAAAGTGAATAGATTCAAAGTAATTCTCCCAAATCAGCCCGTAATAAACCCACCCACAAGATAATCCAACTGTGAATCAATTAGTTTCATCGATTGGTCCACGTTCATCGTATGAATCACGAATGGAGAAGAATAAAAATAATAAAAACATTGTACCTCAATTTTGTTTTATTGTTGATGAATAATTATTTTCGTTTCACATTAGATGTCATGATCCATCGAATCCAAGGTTCGTTGATATTTGATTTTATGATCCACCATCTTCTACCAAAGGGGTCTCCTCTAATGATCCAATGGAACAAGTCTCATTTTTAGGGTTATGAAGATAACCCTATGAATTTACCATAAGCTTATATTTAATGAAAAAACTAGTAATCTACATCTAAATAATCTTTATTAAATTATTTTATTTATCTTATGCCTGCAATAACCTTTCAAAAAATGACACACACTGACTAATGTGAAGTTATTCCTATAGTAAAACTGCCATTGTAAATTCAATGGTGCCCTCAGATTTATGTTATGGGAAACTATTTAGAATATATTACTCATATTTAGTAAAACTCTATGAATATGATATTAAATATATTTGAAATATTACAAACAATTATTCTGGGAACACCAGACATAAAAATCACACGCCTTCTCAAAACCTTGTCTCAAAAGAAATCTATATATAATAATTTAAAATAATCCATAGAAAATATGAGAATTTACAGGCTCAACCTCATCATAATAAATATAGTGAACCTAAATTCTCAAAGATTATCATTACATAACATTATCTTAATACATAACAAATTATACAAATAGGCACCAAAATAACATACTAGTCTAGTACCTTGGGAAACATGGAAACAAGAACATTGGTACATAAGTGAGGTATATTATCTATCACTTGGTTCATATTGAATAAATAAATTATTAGAAACAGCAAACATAATACATATCATTATATCCAAGGCAAGGAAATATAAAATTGGTGAGATCATATGCTTAGTAAGAGTAAATAAGGGAGATATTTAAGCATAAATATGACCATAGGGGTATGAAAAAGTGGTCCTGAAAATAGAAGATCATACCCTGCGTATCAAATATCATAAAAAATAATAAAGGAAGAAATATTTTCCATTCATAATCCTTTAATCATAAGGAAATAAAGAACATATTCCATGAACACATAACATAGGAATAATACATGAAATTGTGGCAGACACATAGGTATATATTATATGATTTCTGTGGTAGCCAAGGAAACACATCCAATGCCATATTTGAACTATGTGATCACTCCACATATCATATTGGTATACATGGTTCACTACCATGGCCATATTAGTATCATTAGTTCACTTCTCATAACATCATGGTAGTTATGGTTCACCCCCATGGCAATCTTTGTAGTCAAGGATCATTCCCAATACCATCTTAGTTTGTCTCATGTGATATTAATCTTTACCCAATGAATTGGAGGGAGATATAGGTCCCATAAAATCATAGTGAAATCATACATACATGTTTCAAACAATCATAAACAATCATATCTCAACCCATGAAATGAAATGGGTATAATATATATGTAAACATATAATGACCTATGGAAAAAAATACAGGTTTCATAATCATTTCATCAAAATAATAACCTTGTAATGAGAAACATATTTCATAAAAATATACGTAGGGAAAAAGAAATTAGTTTCGTAAAGACCATGCCATTAAACATAACCCATTAATAGAAAATAATATGATTGGATCTTTTAGATTATTTCCTAGAAAGGCATGAGTAACATCTATAGTTGTCATCTTATATATAAAATAAATTTGAAATATAATTCATAAACATATAATCATCGAAATATCCTTTCATATATGAAAAATTATTTTTAATACATAAAATCATTTGAAAATAGTTTTCATAGAAAATACCTTGAAAACATAAAAAGGAAGACTTGAAATCATTTTGAAATCCTTTAACATTGATGACTTATAAAACAATATTGAAAAAAATTGAAATATTTTTCTATGAAAACATATAAAATAATATTGAAAACATTTAAAAAAATTAGTTGAATTTTATTTTAAAAATATAAATAAATAATGAAAACCATATCATTGAAATTAAATTTTAAAACTTATAACGAAAGCTTGAAAATGATTTGAATGCCTTTTTACATGAAATATTTTGGAAGAAACATGATAATGTTTTGAAAATAATTTATTTTAAAATATTAGTAAAAAAATTTCTTAAAATTTAACAATTTAAACATTAAATGAGTCTTAATAGAAATGATGGTGGGTAAATCTGTATATTCCATATAAGGTAAGAAGAACATTCCTCTTTCATCGTAAAAGGGTAGAAAAATGCCTTGTTTAGAAAGGGAAATGAAGATTCCATTGAAATCATTAGTAAAAGGAAAAACAGAAAAAAATTATTTTAATGATTATAGGATAATAGTGTAATTTTATTGGAAACCCTTTTCATAAAACATCGTTTTGATGGAACATAGATTTCTGACCTAAGAGAGGGTAAAGTAGGGATTTCTTAATAAACCCATTATTAACTATATTGTGTACCAAAGTGTGAAATAATGGTAGAAATACATGAATATATCATTAAATAATATAGGATAAAGAAAATAATTAGTTTTATTCATATATGGATCACAATATTTCATCAAAGGAATCATAATCATGAATAATCTTGAAAAAATATGAGATTGTCTCAATAAACTCTTACTACACGGTAACATGGGATCACAATATCCATGAATGAAATGGAAATTAAATGAAGCATAAAATATCATGAAAATAAGTATATTCAGGATATAATATGTAAAATTTAAGTATATACACCTTGAAAAAGAATTTAGGTTCATAACAAAACATGAGTCTCAAAGAAGTCAAATTGAGATAAAAATATCTTACTGATTTGGTAACTTTTGAAGCATAAACCCCATGAAATAAATTTAATAAAATAAAAATAAAAATAAACAGAATTGTAAGTATAATATTCATATAATACATTCATAATATGTATATACATCACATAAAGGAATTGAATGGCGAATAAGGCTTGTATCACACTGAAATAAAAGTGAGACAAAATTTCCCTTAGCTTGTGTCTTTAATCTCATCCCACTCATTCAAAACACCTATATAATAAAAAAAATCATAAATTTTTTAAAGAACCATATTATTTTTTCTAATAACATATATCTTTTTATTTTGACCTTATATTAAACTCATTTTAACAATCTTATGTTAAGTTTTCACTTCAAGTAATATTTTCTTTCTTCTTTGCATGTGTCATAATTTTTTTATCTCTAATCCTTATACGTATATCATGATTATTGAATTTAATACATTATATAAATATAATTTATATTCAGAATATTTTTATTATAATAATATATAATATATATATGTATTAAATGGAATACACTATTTATGGATACGGTAACACATACGTACAGAAGAACGTTGTTTCTGTTTTATTTATCGCATTGAAAGAAAGAATGAAAATAAAATATATGTATATATGAATATAATATCATTAATTAATCATTATAATGAAATATATGTCATATAATTTCACCAAAACAATCATTAATAAATTCAATTTACTGTGTGAAGGAATCTCATCGCTTTAAGGGGGTGGTAGTCCACACTTCCTCAAACGAAATTATCATATTTACACCAAGAGTAAAGTAAAATGATACGTGTTATAAAAGTAATAAATCTGATTAAATACATAATAAATATAATATTTTACCTATTTAAACATATTTTACATAATAATTTCCACTATGAAATCTAGTAATGGAAAAATGAACAATCATCATTTAGTGAGGTGGTAGATCACCGTACACAGAAATAGAATGTTCATTACCAATTATATAGAGGAGTGTGTATGTGTAGGTATAAAATTAGCGTAAAAAATCCTAGTATGTTTATTATACCTATTTTTTATAAAATCATTGAATTATTAGAGTGTATGGGTGGAGATAGAAAATAAAATAAATTATATTGATAGAATATGTTACCTCATAATCGGGTAACTCTATTTGGGATGTTCCAAAAGGAATCCTTCGAATTATTTAAGACTAATGGGAGGATTATAGGAGAGAGGGAGGGCTGTTTGGATATTTTTTTATCAGATTTTAGGGAAACCAAGGGGATTGAGATGTGTGAGGATTTGGGAGGATATAGGAGGCCTTTTTAGAGTGTAGGTGGAATGACACTCTTGTAAATATTTGAAGAGAGAATTCCAACCACCTTTTTCATGTTTCATGTGGATCCAATAATAAAATAAGGTACATAAAATGGAAAATAGGGTCGATATATGGCATTAAATGGCTCTTTGACAAGTTTCTAAGTTGTTTTGAGTCTTCAATTTGAGGTATAGTCTGTAGTTTAGCATAATTTTATCTTAAGCGATGCAATTAATAATAATTACTTTCAAAAATATATTTGGTGAAAAATTAATTTAAACATATTAGACATTATAAAATTTTCTTATTACAAATATTAAATCCATTTTTTCAAAATTCCAATCATTTAAGTGGTTTAAATAATTTTAAATTTAATCCCACTGACGGGATGATACTGTGGGTTTTTAATGTAAAATGATCAAAATATTTCTAAGGTTTTATATCCAATTTCAATGTGAAATTTGTTCAAATGGCCTAAATTATATTAATTTATAAAAAATTATATTGTAAATTTTTTCATATAATTGAAAACATAATTTATCCTTATAAATAAATTTTATGAAAATGTTTTTCGAACTACAATTCATTATTTTTCACAATTCACTTCAGAAATTAAGGATCAAAGAAAAATAATTTTTTTTACCCTAACCTTATTATTATTGATGTGTCCTTAAAACACATGTTTTGCAACATATTTCTAATTAATTTTTATCAATTTAATTGTTTATTTTATCAATTTTAAATAAATAATGACACTAATGTAATTGTATCACTAAATTTATTAATTTATCAATTTTTATAATTAATAGTGTATTTTAAGCCTTAAAATAATTGATTTTTTTCTTACTTTAATTTTATAGACTAATAAATATTTATTTAGATTATTGTTTTTGTCTGCATAGTTAATAATTTAACAGTAATTAGCTAATAAATTAATTAATGCTTTTTCACTTAGATAATAATGTTTTTATTTAATATTGCATGTATTAATTATTAATTAATTTTAAGTAACATAATGTTTTAGTTTTGTTTTAATATTTTATTAATCATAATATATGCTTATAAACTTGTTTTATTTTATATTAAGATCTCTTTAAATTCTATTTCATTAATTAATATAACGGTTTAATACGTTAATTAATATCTTTCTACTTTAAATTCATTAAATTTGTTAAAGTAACTAATTTACATAATTTTAATTTGTAATGTAATTGTTTAATATGACTTTAATCATTAATTAGTTTTTAATGGCCTGGACCCTCCTGGCCCATTACTTTGCCAAAGTGAGGCTCCACTAAAACGGTGGCACCATGGGGGTGACGCCGGTCAAGGTGGCACCGTGAGGGTGCACCGTGAAGGTGGAACCTTGAGGGTGACACCATGAGGGTGACACCTGTCACAGTGGCATCGTGATGGTGGCACCGTGAGGGTGACACCGTGAGGGTGACACCGTGAGGGTGACACCGTGAGGGTGACACCGTGAGGGTGACACCATGAGGGTGACACCGTGATGGTGGCACTAATTCCCCTCACTAAGCCTTTCGTTCATTTTCTAGTACCTGACTATTCCGCTCCCGTAACGTATGTTTCGACGTAAAATAATTCTTTTACTCCTTTTAAAACTACTTAAAGACCATAATTAATTCCTAAAAATCCCGAGAGGCGTCCGTGTATAACTGCCCAACCGCGTGGTCAACCCACGACCCCCGCTCCTTACGCGATTTGGCATTCTCATCTCAATCGTCTATGGCTCGTATAAACAAAGGGTTATCATGGGTTGTGCTTTCCTCGATCGCAGCTTTTCACGAACTGCTTTTGGTGCATCGGGCGAGCCTCATCGTTATCTGTAAAGTTCTATGCCTGGCCTAAGCGTCGATCGTCTATCAACAGGTAGGGAATTTCTCCTTCGCCCCTCACTTTTGTGTGTTATACGGGGTTGGAGTGATTATGATTATATATAATTGGATAAACCAGACCTAAATAAAGATAATAAACTATTTCTATAAAGATTTAAGGGGGGGCAGTGATCGTTAATGTAGTTTAAATTATGACCATCTTCTTGAATTGTGCCGGCTTGCGCCTTCGGAAAATTGAGGGCATTGGTGGTCATTGTTTGTGCACTAATGAACCCCTCGTGGTGTTTTAAATGGCTTGTTCATAATTGTAAACTCATTCTGTGAAAAGTAAATTGTTCAATCACTTATACCTGGCTGAATAAATTGAAGGCACCATGATCAATCCCTTCTGTGCTAACCCCAGTCAAAACACGTAATTGAAATCATGGAGTGTGTTAAATCTTATAAATATGAAAATACAGGCACGGCCTTGAATAGTGTTGGTGGCAGTGGTTTGGTTGTTTTCTTTCACGTGCCGATTGGTGGAAATGTGGGAGGGGATGGGATCCTTTGTTTTTTTATACTCTCGGTGGTTGTTTGAAATTTGGGGTGGGATCCCCTGTTGATATGAATGCGGTGGTTGTGAGTTTTAAGACCGGGTGGGTACTTGTTTATATCACGAATTGGTGTGGGATCCTCTGTTGATGAGAAACCATTTCGGGGGACACGGGGTAGTGTCTCAAGGCTTTTTCTTTGGTTCCAATACTTCGAGGGATCTCACGTATCCCCTTGTTGTTGTAACATTTCAAGAGAACCGAGTGTGAATGTTTAAATTGATTATTGGCTGAATTCTTTTCCTTGGTTATGATTATGGTGTTAGTTGCCCATTAGTGCATGAACTTATTTGAAAATTATCACTAAACATGAAACAAGAATGGAACCAATGGGTTTTTTTGGTGAGAGTCATGACTCGGACATGAGTGTTGTTGTGATCTGTAGGTTGTCTGAAGAAAATCCTAGCTTTGGGTGAGTACATGTTACCTATGTATATACTTGTAGTTTTGTGTTTCTTATTCTCGCCCCACCCATATTGAGCACTTAGTTCCGAAATCCCCCATTTCATGGGGGAGGTTGTTTTTCCAAACATTATTCTCAGTGGATGGTTATTAGACCCTTTTCTGCTCACTTTCCCGGATATCCCAATTATTTTCAGGCATGCTCTGATGGCCTGAGGTACATTATTAGCCCATGAACCTTCGGGCTGGGTATTGTGGTGGTTGGCTATGTGTGTGCGGCAGGTGGTTTCCCAAGTGTCTTCGGGATGAGGCCCAGGTGTCTTCGGGCGTGGCAGTGGATCTTTTAGAGCAGGTGTCTTCGAGCATCATGGTGGTTGTTATGGACTAGGTGTTTGCTGGTGTGGTTATATGTGACTATGGCCCAGGTGTTTGCGGGAGGGATTCAGCAGTGGGACTGCATGCGGTTGTGGCCCAGGTGTGTGCGGGCGGGTGTGGCAGTGAGACTGCGGTGAGAATGGTGGTATTGGTTCATGCATAGGATGTCTCAATAACTAGTGGGAAAGTGGCGCGGGGTACCCAAACATCGATGTTCTCTTAATATATAAATTATTTGACTTCCGTTATTTGTTAAGTGTAGCCGGTGAGTGTGATGGGTGAACTCCTTGATAGTGTTGGTTGTCTACTTCTCACGGGACATTAGTACATTCCCCCACTTGTGCACGAGAGTCTATGGTTTTTCCCTATTGAGTGTACTTGTATGCTCACCCAAAGTATATAAAACTACATTCAGGATTCCAGAAGGACTTTCAAGATCGTGTGGGACCATAATAGCTCGGAACTTTGGTGCAGTTTCAGTTGTTGTTTTTCTTTCTTTGGTACATAACTTTTTAGTCACCTTTTGTGGATTTTACTTTTGTAACATGCATGTGGGAATGGTTTACTTTTGGCTTTACTTTTATTTTACCTTGGTGTTGATGGGTTTCATCTTCTTATCTCTCGATCCCATAAAACAGAAAGGACAATGCCTTCCATTCGTGTGTAATTTCTATACCCTTGGTGCTAGTCGCCACTCCAAGACCTATTGAAGGGGAGCTTCGTGGGTCATTATCTCTCCTTAATCATAAAGTAGGAAGGGCCTGGCAATCTGATGACCCTTCCCTCCTTTTGGTGAAGGTGGGTCATGACAGAATGGTATCAGAGGTGATTGTTGAGAGATAGATGGAGTCAGAAGTTAGGCACAATGAGGATTGCATGGGATGGTAAGGAAATAGTGTTGGGTGACCATGGTGTGTGAATTAGGACCGGGAAGACCGGCTAGGACACGGGATTTTAGGGTCCACCGTGATCCGACGCAAGGACTCTGGACCTACCAAACGACCAAGTGAGGCCACGCTGATTGTAGGGTAGAGACCCTACAAAAGGTACATGCATCATAATGACTTGTGTTCTCATGTTTATGAGGTGTTTTGGGGATTAAGAATAAATGAAAAGTTTAAGATGTTTTAAAGACAATAATCTGCACTACTTGGGCTTAGGAATTCCTTGTTTACCTTGCAGCTATGACACCTGGAAGGAGACCACATGTGGTACTGGCGATCGAGGCCCCGCAGACTACCGTGGCCAATCGGCAGAGAGCTGACAGAGAAGAGGAGGATGACCAGTGAAAGAGGACTCTTCGGGCCTTCCAGTGACAGACCCTCGAGAAGTATGAGGGTATCACCTCTAGCATGAAGATGGAAGGCTGGCTAGAGGAGCTAGTGATAGATTTCGGCCGGATTTGGGCCCCGACCGAGTACTGGGTTCCTCTATCTATCAGCCAAATGTGGGTAGCGGCGTGTCAGTGGTGGACTCTTTACCTGGGGGAGGGGGGAGGCTAAGGTGGCATGGGCTGATTTCAAGAGGGAGTTACGGGTGGAATTCCTCTCTTCGACGATGAAGGCGGAAAAGAGAGTGGAGCTACTCTCCCTCCAACAGTGGAGTATGTCCGTGAGAGATCTTGGGATCATGTTCAAGGACCTCCTACGTTTTTCTTCGTACCTCTTTCCCGATGAGGAGTCTCGGGCAAGTTTTTTGGAGGAGGCGCTCCGACCCTCCGTCCAGTATGATGTTACCCCCTTTACCCTTTCAACGTACTTGGAGGTCCAGAAGAAGGCCGAAGTGGTGGAGAGGATGCATGCTCTAGGAGGAGTGTCACGAGAGGTGATCCAGTTGGGACCATCAAAGGGGAAGGTTGTCAGCACCAGGCCTCCAGCGTCAGGACCCTCCAGGTTCCGACCAGCAGGGAGCAGACCGCCGCAATTTCAGTTTTGATCCCCCGGTCCTTGCCCTTTTTCTTCAGGCCTGGGACCGCGGTGCTTTGTATGTGGGAGCCCTGGACATCTCGGGAGTCAGTGCCCGGACCAGGTGTAGTACGACGGTGGAAGACAACCCCAGCACCCGCCCCAGCAGTAGCTTCCAGCCAGACCTTTCCAGCAACAACAGCAGGGACAGCTAGATCCCGCTCCATTGAGGGCAGACATAGAAGGAGGAGGCCGACCTTAGGGCTCTCATCAGGGACCTCGACCAAGGAGTGGTTGGGGAGGTGGGCGACAACCAAGGAGCAGGGGAGCTAGGCGTGGACAGTTACACGCCGTAGAGGCAGGTGTTCCAGTAGGGCCAGAGGTTGTTCGAGGTACGATCAGTTTATTTAGTACTCTTTATTTTTCCTTGTTTGATACCGGAGCTTCTCACTCCCTGGTTTCACCCAGTCTAGCCCATGCCTTGGGTCTAGATGCTGAGAGACTTTCGGTTCCCCTAGTGTTGAGTACACCAGTCGGAGGTCAGACTGACTTGTTATTTGTTTATCGATGATGTAGACTGATGATAGGTCCACATCAGTTTGTTAGGGATCTTCTCCTGCTACAGATTCAACCATACGATGTCATCCTAGGCATCAAATGGCTATTTTATGTTTGTGCCTTCATCGACTGTTTCCGAAGAAGGGTTGTGTTCTCGGATGTGGGCGGCCGGCGTGTTACCTTCACCGGCGAGCGGAGCAGTCCGAAGGGTAGCAGGTGAGAGGAACCCCCCTCCCCTTGTTGGACGAGCTATCTGTAAGGTCAGTAGATGATGAAATCCTGGATGTGCCAGAGATCATCTGTGGTTTTATGGATGTCTTCCCTGAGGAGGTGATGAATCTACCGCTTCGACGTGATATCATGTTCGGGATAGACCTACAACCCGTCACTCATCCGATCTCGATGGCTCCTTACCGGATGGCACCATCAGAGCTACGGGAGTTATGGATCCAGATTGACAATCTGATGAAGAGGGGCTATGTTCGACCGAGTGATTCAACGTGGGGTCCTCCAGTCTTCTTCACAAAGAAGGTAGATGGTGGTCTCAGGTTGTGCATAGACAACAAAAGGATGAATCAGGTGACGGTCAATAATCGCTACCCTCTTCCAAGAATAGACCATCCTTTCGAGCAGTTAAAGGGGGAAGGATGGTTCTAAAATATTAACCTACGGTCTGGGTACCACCAAGTGAGATCAAAGGAGGGAGAAATCCCGAAGATGGCGTTTAGATGCAGATATGGACACTTCGAGTTCGTGGTTATGCACTTCGGCGTTACGAATTCCCCAGTTGTGTTCATGGGGCTTATGAAATCCATATACCAGGAATACATGGATCGGTTCATGGTTGTGTTCATCGACAATATCCTGATATATTTTAGGTTAGAAGAGGACCATGCTGAGCACCTGAGGACAGTTTTGGAGGTCCTCCCACAGCACTATCTCTATGGTAAGTTGTCAAAATTCATGTTCTGGACACGTGAAGTGCACTTCCTCGGGCACGTGGTGTCCGACCAGGGGGTAGCAGTTGAACAATCAAAGGTTGAGGCAGTTGTTTCTTGGTCAGCACCCAAGAATGTGGAAGACGTCCATAGTTTCCTCAGGCTGGCGGGTTACTATCGGATGATCGTACCCAAATGCTCCCGAGTTGCAACCCCTTTGACAGCTTTGACCAAGAAAGTCCAGGTTTTCATGTGGAGTGACCAGTGTGAGTCAGCCTTCATCCATATGAAGGAGATGTTGGTTAGTTCCCCCGTGCTGAGATTACCAGAAGAAGGGGTGGCGTATGAGGTGTTCTGCGATGCTTTAGGATAGGGCCTGGGAAGTGTGTTTATGCAGCGACATGGGGTGTTCTCTTATGGGACCAGGAAACTACTCCCTCATGAGCGTAATTACGCCTCCCACGACCTGGATCTTGCAGCGGACTTTCTTTGCGCTAAATTTATGGCGGAACTACCTCTTCGGAGAACGATTTGTGGTCTTCACAGATCACAAAAGCTTGAGGTATATCGTCTCCCAGCAGGACCTAAACTTGCAACAGTGGAGATGGGTGGAGTTCCTCCAGGATTACGACTTCGAGATCTATTATACTGAGGGCAAGGGCAATTTAGTGTCCGATGCCTTGAGCTGGAGGACGTAGAAGGATGCGGTCCAAGAGTCGGCAGACGCATACAAGGTAATGGAGGAGTTGGATGCTTTACACATGGATGTGATGATTGATAGAGGTAGAGGATGCCTATATCAGATGACGGTGCAGTCATCTCTATTTCAGCAAGTGGAGGAGTCTCAGTGGGGAGACCCAGAGTGTGAAGTGATGTGTGATCGAGTCGACCAGGGCAATGCTCTGAAGGGATGGATAGAGGATGGACAGAACTTGATGCTTTTCCAAGGGAAGTTGTTTGTCCCGGAGGAAATGCGCAGTAAGGTTCTCAGTGGGTTACACAACTCACCCCTAGCGGTACAGCCAAGAGTTTCCAAGATGTACCCGGGACTGAAGAGGCAGTTTTGGTGGACCTGAGTTAAGCGAGCAGTGGAAGTGTTTGTGGCCAAGTGCTTAGTATGTCAGCATGTGAAGGCTGAACACCGAGTTCCAGGCGGCCTACTGCCGCCTCTAAAGGTCCCAGAGTGGAAGTGGGATGACATCTCGATGGATATCATCATAGGACTACCCGAGGTCCAAGGGGGATACGATGCCATCTGGGTGGTAGTGGACAGTTTGAAGAAATTGGCTCACTTTCTGGTGATCAGGGAGTCGAGTACTGTGGATTCTTTGACACGAAAGTACGTGGATGAGGGAGTACGGTTTCATGAATTTCTGAGGTCTATAGCCTTGGATAGGGATGCGCGGTTTACCTCACGGGTCTGGAAAAGATTGCATCATTATTTTGGCACAGAGTTACCCCTTAGCACTACTTTCCATCCCCAGATAGATGGATAAACCAAGAACACCGTCCAGACCTTATAGGATATGATGCGGGCAAGTGTTCTAGACTCAGGAGGATCATGGGTGCAATACTTGCCTCAGAAAGAGTTTTCCTACAATAATAGCTACCACTATACCATTGGCATAGCCCCATTTGATGATTTGTACGGGAGGCCATGCCGTTCACTTGTGTGTTGCACCGAAGTAGGAGAGGCAGTCATCCTTGGACCCGAAGTGGTGTAGAGCATGACAGAGAAGGTTCAACTCATATGGGAATGGATGATGGTATCCCAGGCCCGACAGAAGTCGTATGCTGATACTAGAAGGAGGCACATGGAGTTTGAGGTTGGAGACCACATGTTCATGATGGTCTCCCCTCGGCGTGGGCAACAGAGGTTTGACAAGGGGATTATGCTTTCTCACAGGTTCATCGGAACCTTCGAAGTGTTGCGGCGGGTCAACAAAGTGGCTTATCAGCTAGCTTTACCACCGCCACTATTGAGGATACAAGATGTCTTCCATGTGTCTGAGCTCCGTCAGTATCTGCACGACGATTCACACGTCCTTGATTGGGGTGAGCAGGACATCGAGGACGGCATGACTTTTGTGGAGAGACCAGTGATGATCGAGGATCACAAGGAGAAGGTTCTTCGTGGGTGAACCATTCCCTTGGTTAGTGTATTGTGGAGACACGGTGGGCTTGAGGAGAGTACATGGGAGAGGGAAGCATAGATGCGTACTCAGTTCCCAGAGTTTTTTTATGTTTTGTTCCTTGTTGTACATGTTGTGGTAGAATGATTTGTCCTTTTGGATATGAAATGTACTATCTCTCTTTGCTATGAATGTGTGTGAAAAGCCTTGGCTATGGGGAGGAGAGAACCCGACCCCTAATCAAGACGCATTAAGGTGGATGCGATTAAACCTATGTGGGCGAGTTAGTGCCGCCCAAAGCGGATAATATCCTGGCATGGGGGAGGAGACCCCCCAACCCACATGCCTGGGAAGTTTGGCATGGTATGTTGCTTGGTTATTCAAAGGGAGGCGTTTCTATATAACGATGAGGTTCAATCTTGAGAGGTATATTTCGAGGTGGTTGTCTAGAGCCTCTCTTCTCTTCTGGTTTGTTTTGATTCTTGAGGGCGAGAATAGTTTGAGAGGTATCGAATGTAATGGCCCGGACCCTCCTGGCCCATTACTTTTCCAAAGTGAGGCTCCACCAAAACGGTGGCACTGTGAGGGTGACACCGTGACAGTGTAACCGTGAGGGTGACACCGTGAGGGTGGCACCGTGAGGGTGACACCGTGACGGTGGCACAGTGTCCCCTCGCCGAGCCTTTCGTTTTTTTTCCAGTACCTGACTTTTCCTCTCCCACAATGTATGTTTCGACATAAATTAATTCTTTTAATCCTTTTAAAACCACATAAATCCCATAATTAATTCGTAAAAAATGCCGAGAGACCTCCGCGTGTAACTTCCCAACTGCGTGGTCAACCCACGACCCTCGCTCCTTACGCAGTTTGGCGATCTCATCTCAATCGTCCACGACACTTATAAATTAAGGGTTAGCGTGGTTTCTTCTTTCCTCGATCGCGGATTTTCACGAACAGCTTCTGGTGCATTAGGCGAGCCGCATCGTTATCCGTAAAGTACCACGCCGGGCCTAAGCGTCGATCGTCTTTCAACAGGTAGGGAATTTCTCCTTCGCCTCTCTCTTTTGTGTATCATGCGGGGTGGGTGTTCTTTTGATTCTGTATAATTGGATAAACCAGACCTTAATAAAGATAATAAACTATTTCTATAAAGAATGAATGGGGGGCTGTGATCGTTGATGTTGTTTAAATTATGATCATCTTTATAAATTGTTTCAGCTTGCGCCTTCTGAAAATTGAGGCCATTGGTGGTCGTTGTCTGTGCACTAATGAACCCCTCGTGGTGTGTTAAATGGATTTTTCCTAATTGTAAACTCCATATGTGAAAAGTAAATTGGTTAATCAAGTATACCCGGCTGAATAAATTGAAATCACCTGGATCAATCCCTTCTGTTCTAACCCCGGTCAAAACACAGAATTGAAATCATGGAGTGTGTTAAATCTTATAAATCGGAAAATACAAGCATGGCCCTGATTAGTGTTGGTGGCAGTGGTTTGGTTGTTTTCTTTCACTGGCCAATTGGTGGAAATGTGGGAGGGGATGGGATGCCCTGTTTTTTTATACTCTCAGTTGTTGTGGGAAATTGGGGATGTGATCCCCTGTTGGTATGGATTCAGTGGTTGTGATGACCGGGTGGGTACTTTTTTATATCACGAATTGTGGTGGGATCCACTATTGATGAGAAACCATTTCGGCGGACACAGAGTAGTGTCTCGAGGGTTTGTATTTGGTTCCAGTACTTCAAGGGATCTCACTTATCCCCTTGTTGTTGTAACATTACAAGAGAACCGGGTGTGAATGTTTAAATTGACGATTGGATGGATTCTTTTCCTTGGTTATGCTTATGGTGTTAGTTGCCCAGTAGTGCATGAACTTATTTGAACATTATCACTAAACATGAAACAATAATGGGACAAATGGGTATTGTTGGCGAGAGTCGTGACTCAGACTTCAGTGTTGTTGTGATCTGTAAGATATCTAAAGAAAAACCTAGCTTTGGGTGAGTGCGTGTTCCCTATGTATATACTTTTAGTTATGTGTTTCTTATTCGAGCCCCACACATGTTGAGAACTTAGTGTAGAACACCCCCATTTCATGGGGGAGGGTGTTTTTCTCAACACTATTCTTAGTGGCAGGTTATTAGCCCCTTTTCTGCTCCCATTTCTGGATAGCCAAAGTATCATCGGGCAGGCTGTGATGGCCTGAGGTCCATTATTATCCCAAGAACCTTCGTGTGGGGTAGTTTGGTGGTTGTCGAGGTGTGTGGAGCAGGTTGTTTCCTATGTTTCTTTGAGATGAGGCCCAAGTGTCTTCGGGCGTAGTGGTGGTTGTTCTTGCCTTGGTTTTTGCATGCATGGTTACGTCTGACTATGGCCCAAGTGTTTTTGGGCGGGATTCAGCAGTGGGACTGCGTGCGGTTGTGGCCCAGGTGTGTGTGGGCGGGTGTGGCAGTGGGACTACGGTGAGAATGGCTGGATTGGTTCGATGCGTAGGATGTCTCAATAACCAGTGGTAAACTGGCGCGGGGTACCCAAACATCAATGTGCTCTTAATATATATATTACTTTTCTTGCGTTATTTGGTGAGGGTAGCCGGTGAGTGGGATGGGTGAACTCCTTGAAATTGATGGTTGTATGCTTCTCACGGGACATTAGTACGTTCCCCTAATTGTGCACGAGAGTCTTTGGTTTTTCCCTATGGAGTGTACTTGTATGCTCACCCTATGTATATAAAACTTCTTTTAGGTTTACAGGAGGTCTTCGGGGATCGCTCGAGACCATACTAGCTCGGACCTTTGGGGCAGTTGCAGTTGCTGTTTTTCTTTCTTTGGTACATACCTTTGTAGTCACCTTTTGTGGCTTTTACTTTTGGAACATGCATCTGGGAATGGTTTACTTTTGTCTTTACTTTTCTTTTACCTTGGTTTTGTTGGGTTTTATCTTCTTATCTCCCTATCTAATAAAATAAAAAGGGTAATGCCTTCCATTTGTGTGTAATTTCTATACACATAGTGCTAGTCTCCACTCCGGGACCTATTGAAGGTGGGTTTCGGGGGTCATTATCTCTCCTTCAACATAAAGAAGGAAGGTCCTAGAAATATGCTGACCCTTCCCTCCTTTTGGTGAAGGCGGGTCATGAAAAGTTAGTTTCTTTTTAATTTTAGTTTTAATTTTGTAGAAATTTAATTTTTACTAATTGATGTTATTAATAATTTAACTTAAGTTAATTTGATTTTAAAAGTTCATTTATGTTTGTGAGTAACTTTTTTTTATTTGGTTTTAATTATCTTTTAGTTATTATTAGTTTTTAAATTCATTTTTATTTAAATTTGTATTTATTTTATGTTATTTTGTATGTTTAATATGTAGGTTACCCCTTCTTGTCTCACTGTGACACTTCTTACAGTCTCACCAAGTCACTACCCCTCTTTCTGGTCACAGTGTCACCATGCACCGTTTCTTTCACTGACGGACCGTTTTGACCACACACCATTCATTATCTGTGGTCTCGCTATTTCATCCTCTCTTTACCAGAGTTACTACCTAGAAAATCTATCGAAATATTAATCCTCAATAACAATGATTCAATTCACTAATTTAACAATGTGAGAATATAAATAACCTTTATACTCAGTTTTCAAAACCATGACTCACCTCAAATCCAAACCTGAAGCTGATCTAGATTCATATCTTGAGTTCAAACTGCCTCATTGGGAATGTTTTTGACCACCACCACTTGCTGCTGTGGATGAGCCTTTTCACCACCCGCTGAAGCCACAGAGGAATCAAGCATTCTAGCATTGTTGATCTGCTAAAGTCAACTGGTGCGCCACTACTTTCGAATATCCGTTGCTTTGGTGGAAAAACAGGCGGGAACTTTCGTTAGTCCGCTGAGAGGAGTGCGAACTAATTCCAAGCCATCAAGATGTCTGCTCTTGAGTTGTTTATGGAGTCCTGCCACCTGAAATTGAGCTTGTGCCGCTGTTACAGGATGGTTCACCGATGCTGAAATTGGTCTCTTTTCAACATTCGAAACAACTGTGATTCTTGGCCAAAACCGCTTGAGGAATCAGATCTTGTGATGTGGAGAGTTATCCAAACTCAAGTTGGTGTGTTGTGCTGATGAGAGGAGGAGCTGATCTAGGAGGAAACAGATATCGCTCGAGATGCTATTCCATGAGGAGGAAGACACCGAGCACGACACTGTGTTGATGAGAGGAGGACATGTGCATGTTGTTGCTGGAAGAGAACGATTCCACCACTGATTCTAAGGATTTGCACCAGTGGATCTATTGGGAGGAAGAAGGAGCAGGAGCTGCTACTGGTTCTCAACACCGAAACCCCCATTCCCCTGCTGTGTAGTGTAGAATTAGGGGGGAGATAATTAACCTAACTAAATAATAATAAATATAATATAAAATAATTATAAATAATTAATTACACATTAAATAAAATTAAGACATAAAATCAGTTAACAAAAATAGATTTTTATTTTAAGAGCTTAAATAATATTAACTTATAAATAATAGTTTTAAATTTATTTTAATTATCTTTATAAATAATTGATATTAAAATTAAATTTGGGAACTGAATAATATATTTAATAAATAATTTCCTTACTAAAAAATTTCATTAAGTTGTATTAACTAACTACTAATACTACTAACATTAATTTAGTAACTTAATAATAATTTAATTTAAACCATAATAATTTTATTTAATTAAATATTTAAAAATTAATTAAGAAATATAATATTAATAGTTAATTTTAGTTATTAGTAATTATCTACAAAAGTATTTATAAATTAACTCTAATTAATTTTTAATTTAACTTTAAAAAAATAAATAACTATAATTTGTTAATTATTTTATTTGTTTTTATTACTGCTTGTTTTTTGCAGGTTTATTCGGGAGTTGAAATCCTGTCTAGATTCACTTAACTAACTCAGCGAGAGTTAGTTACATGGGAATAATTAGAGCGACATGCCTGTCGCGAGATAAAAAGCACGCGTGTACAGTGCTTAAGTGAAGGACTTTTTGAATTTGGTGGATAAGAGCAGTGACATGTAGAATATGACGGTGGATATTAAAGCAGAGCATTAGCATAATATGGGGGACGCTCATTTTTATTCCACAATCACATCAAACGAGTGCGAAGACACTCTTCTGTTGGATCGAAATAGCGATGTAGATGCTCAATTAACAAGATGGGGGGGGGGGTGAATTGTAAACATTAAAAATTCCTTTGGAACCTTTAATGTTGGTAATGAATAACTATGGATTCCTTAAGCAAAGGAAAGAGCTAGATTTAACAAACTTAAACTAAGAAAATTCACAACACCTCTAACACCGATTGAAAAACTTTAAAAAGGATTGAAGTTATAATCTTCAAGTCCTATGAACATTCTTAAGACTGGAACGAGATTCCGAATGTAGGTTCCAGAAATATGGTACGGAAATTGAAACTTAACAAAAGATGACAATTGAGATTCTACCTTAAAGCGTATAGAATCTAAATGAAACAGAGTACAATTAAAGAAGTATAAGAAAGTTATACCTTCCTTACAATATAATATGCAGCGCAAAATAAACAAGTAGTTGAACTACAAGTAACAAGATATAAGTCCTTTAACCCAAAGAGAAGGGTATCCAACAACCTTGGATAAAGGACCCTTGATTTATACTTTAAAGCAAGTCTATCTTACCCACACCAGGGTAATCCCTCGATATGATGATCGGAGTCTCTGTCTTGCTATCCCCGCAAGCCCTCAACTTCAAAGTAGTTGGCATCCTCTGTCTTCCTCAGCAAGGAAGCCCTCAACTTCAAGGTAGTCGGCACCTCTGTCTTCCTATCCCCGGAAGTCCTCGAATACAATCACCAACATTCGGAGTCACACGAAGATTTGACTGTTAATAAGAGCCTCTCTCTCTAGAAATCACTTCAACAGCATGTATGCACAATGTCAAACCAAGTTGTTCATTTGTATCGAGCTCTTTCAAATGAGCTCCTATTTATAGGTAATGTCAGCCCCCTTCCCAACAGTCATATTTTCCTTAAAAATCAGAGGGACCTGTACACGTGTCACTTAGCCAATGGTTAGTTTTATAAAAGAATAGACGACATCGGTTTATAACAAAACAAGTGTAACAGAATGTACGACACCGTTTAAAAAAACTAACTCAAAAGTTCGGAATGAAGATTCGGAGTGAAGGTTCGGAGTGCATGGAAAATTATAAAGAGTAGACAAATTAAAACAACGTAAGAAAGATGAAAGTTCGGAGTCTAACCAAAAATAATTTTCCGAGTCTAGATAAATTCAGATTGTATAAAACAATGATGATCAGATTATGTTTAATAGCTGAATTCAGTATAAGAATTCAGAATGAGAATTTGTAATGAGAATTCCTCATCAGAATTCGTAATGAGAATTCGTTATCAGATTTCGTAATGAGAATTAATCATAAGAATTCGTAATGAGAATTCGTTATCAGAAGTCGTAATGAGAATTCATCATTAGAATTCGTAATGAGAATTCATCATTAGAATTTTTAATGAGAATTCGTTGTCGAACTTTATATGGATTTGTATCCTGAATCTGGTGTAGAACTTAATTAGAGTTCGTATCCGGAGTTCGGAATGAGACTTTATTACAGTTCATATCTAGAATTCGGATTCTAAACAGAATACTTCATATCAATGTTTAAAACAATTCCGAGAAAATAGAAATGAATCTGAATCTCATACTTAAGAAAAATCTGGATGAAAATATGATAAGGATAATTTTTCTTATAAAAGCGATTTTCCTTATAAAAGGAATTTTTCTTATAAAAGCAATTTTCCTTATAAAAGCAATTTTCCTTATAAAAGAAATTTTCCTTATAAATGTGTTTTTCCTTATAAAAGTGATTTTCTTAAAGATAAGGTGTTTTTGATATTCAAAACAAGAAGGAATGGAAAAGTCATAAGGAAAACCTTATTGACCCAATAATCTCCCTCTTTTTGGAAAGCACAAACATTCTTACGAAAATGAAATTCTAAGAGGAAAGAAAAACATTAAGGCTTATCTCCCTTTTCTCTAAGGATATTGATGAATACGAATAACTCACCCTTAGTATTTGATACTCTATGTAACGTATTCTATGTTTCCGAAGTGACATTTCATTACGAATAATAAAGGCTTCTTTAATTAAAAAAAACTCCCACTTAGATAAAATATTATTAGAGTTCTTTTTTATTAAGGATCTTTTCCTTCTCCCCCTTTGTGATTTTAAAAAAAATCTATGGAATGGAAAATATAACAAAGTACCTGAAAAAATTAGTAGTAACAACAAAAGAAACGACAAGTACAATTTTCATTAAGTTTGAAATCTCGGCAATAATGAAATTTAGATACAACAAAATATCGGATCTGTCTATTTTAGATCTTTTTCCATCGCCATGAGACTATTAAGAATAGTCTTGATCTTCTTCAATTCTTTATGATCTTCTTCAGCTGGCTTCTCTAATACCACTATTCTTGCAGATTGAGCTTCAATCTTTTCTTCCTGAGATTGAATCTTTTCTTCATGAACATTAATATTTTCTTCCTGAGCCTTCAATTTCTCTTCAAACTCAATCCGATGATCCCTTTCAAACTTGCAGTTTTGAGAAATGGAATTCAGCTTCCCATTCAGATCTCTAACTTCTTGAATCCGGAAGTTCTTTTCATCTGTCAGATTCTCTTCAAAGGAAGAAGTTAGCTCATTTATCTTTCTGTCCTCAGTCTCAAAATAATCCTTAACATTATCTTGAAATTCATCGAAGAGCCTCATCTCTTCTACAATTTTCCACGACCAATCTTTCATCCTCTTGCACGATCTTCTATGGGATTCGTAACCAACAAAAAATGTTTTGAAATGAGCCTCAATCTCAACTCACTTGTCCATAACCATAGATACAGAGTCTGTTTTCTGATTCAAAGCATGTTGGAGCATCTGGCATCTTGAGTCAATGCTTGAGAAGGTCGGAATAGAACCTACCAGCTTCTTTAAAGATTGAACAATAATGTCATGCCCCAATGAAGATGACTCTGAATCCGAGACTCTGCTTGGATAATTTTCTTCTTCAACTTGGTCAAGATTTCTCTTTGAAGAACTACCAACTTCCTTTATCTTCACCACTACTGAGCTCGGAGTATCAACAAGAATTTTCTTTCCCTTTTTTCTTTTCGGAATGGAGTCATGTTCTGGAGTTTTCTTCTCACTATCAGAAACATGGACGACATTATCTTCCTTATCAGAAACTTCCTGAGCACCAACCTCTACATTCTCCATTTGAGAAATATCTTGTAAAATTTGTTCTTCCACTCCATGATAAGCTAATTCTTCTTCTCCTTTCTCTTCTTCCATTGATGGAGTAACTAGCTTCGATGATTCAGCTTCTGATGTTCGGAGCGATAAGTGTTCCGAAGGTGTCCTCTTATAATCATCTACTTGCTTTAACACATCTCCGGTTTCACCACTTCCTTCAGCAACATCTTATTCTACTTCCACTTGCACAATGTGCTCTATTTCCTCAACAGGCTTAGCTACTGCCTCTTCCGGAGAATCAAAGTCTCTTTCTAGAGTCTCAGGTAGAGATTCCAAAGAAAATGATCTCGAAACAAGAATGTTCGCAGAAACCATCTCATTGAACTTCAACAAAGCCTGAGCTACCTCATCCTCAGACATCTTCTTCTTGAGCTTCTATTCATTCACTTGTTTTTCGAGCTCATCTGCAGTTCTTTCCTTTAAGGACTTTGCCTCTGCAGGGTCCATGCCAAACTGAGGCTCCCCTTGCACTCTCTTCTCTTTCATCTCCCTCCATTTAGCAACTACCTCATCTGGGTTAGCTTTCTTCTTCTTTGGTATTGGAGGTGCGGAATGAACTTCCTTAGACATGGGATTCTATACTTCTACTTCCACTTATTTCAACTTTCTTTTCCTTACTAGCTTAGAGGATTCCAGATCAGCAACTTTCAGAACTGTTTCTTCTTGAGCAGGTGAATCAACAAACTGACCAGTCTTCTTGTCAAAAGCTACATCCATTATTTTGAGTGTACCATCACTCACCAGCATAATCTTGCAAACTCTTGTCTTAGACTTGAAATCCTCCTTGAAATACTCAAGGCACCGAACTATCAACTTCGAGAGGATTTCTGGATACATTATAAGCTGAGCTCTCAGATTTCCTTTCTTCACATTCTCAAGAGTGATAAGAATGGGCTTCATCAAATTAAACTTCCTCAGATTTATAAGAAAATATAGGATGTAGATCTCACTCTTCTTTAATCTATCTTTGTCATCCTTCCTCGTTAGTATAAGGCCTTTTACCCATAACTCTAGAATCCAGAAATTTGTAGATAAATTAGAAATCTTCGGATCCTTGTCATCAGCCAGTCCGAGTGTTTCTAAAGCTTTTTTCCTTGTCGAAGCTACCCGTAGAATCCGACAACACATGAGATATGAATTCAGCTTCACCTTCATTATTCAGCCCTACCATGCTGGCTTCCTTGGCATATGAAAGCTTATAAGTCTTACCATAAGACTTAAAAGACAACATTTCCCATCCATCTTCCTTAAGAAAGGAGACTGTTTCATAGAACTCTATAAGAAAATATGAATACACATCAACTTGATTCCCAGGTTTTGACACCGCAACATCTTCCCAACCATTAAGCTTGATATTCTTAGAAATAATAGATTCATACTTGTTAAAGAAATCTAGATGGACCAGCCTCTCTCTATATACTAACCACTTCGAGATCGGCTTAGATGAAGACATGTCTTGAGAAGCTTCTTCCACAGACATTCAGATCTGAAGACCTCTATGAAGTTTGGAACTGAGAAAGATGAAGTTTGGAACGACCTTAAAACAGAGAGGCAGAGCTTTGGGACACTAGAGCTTGAAAACCGACATGGGACAATCTTTTGGAGTCTCCTTTATATAGGCAACAAAAAAACGGTTCAACTTCCACGGTTGATTGAATGGTTGTAATAAGCTGAGATCAGATCTAACGGTCGAAAACCAATTCTCAAGAAAACTTGAATCCGAACTTTTGAGGTTTTTATTAAAAAAAATAATTAAGAAAACTATTATCCGAAAACAAAATGTAAGAAAATACCAGCAAGTAAAGTATGACTACGAAAACATGAGTAATGAAATCATACCTTTCGGATTGGCTTAGGAGGATTATTCATAATGGGTAATATAAAAATGACTATGAAAAATCTTTATTATGAAAATACATAGTTCAAAAAACTCACTACAAAAAACAAACTCAGTAAGGAAAACTCAGATTGAAAAAAAAATTATAAAATTTGAAAACAAAAAACTCTTTATGAATGATCAGGTACGAAAATCCAGTTATGAAAATACCAATACGAAATTTTCTATTCCGGAATTTTTCAATACGAAAATTTCTATTTCAGAAGTTTTCTATATGAAAATATCCATTCTGGTAAACTGTAGTTCCGAAAATTCCATTCCAGAATTTTAGTTCTGAAAAGTTTGAAAAACTATCTTTGAAGAAAAATTTAGTTACTCCAACAATCAAATGTACTCCCCCTATGAAAAGGTGTTTATTTCTATAAGGAAACTTTTTCATCAGGAAGTTAATTAAGAAGGATTACCAAACGGCTATCATTCCTAACTTCTGTTTAATATATTCAAATCTATCAGAAGGCAAAGATTTTGTGAAAATATCAGCAAGTTGATCTTCTGTTCCGATAAATTGAAGAATAATATCTCCTTTAAGTGTGTGATCCCAAAGGATGTGATGCCTAATATCTATGTGTTTTGCATGGGAGTGATGCACAGGGTTCTTACTAAGGTCAATGGCACTTGTGTTATCACATAAAATTTGAGTTTTAGTAAAACTCAAGCCATAGTCTGTGAGTGTGTGTTGCATCCACAACACTTGAGAAAAACAACTTCCAGCAGCTACATATTCAGCTTCAGCAGTGGAGAGTGCTACAGAATGTTGCTTCTTGCAGGACCAAGAAACTAATGAATCTCCTAAGAAATGACATGTTCCGTATGTACTTTTTATATCCATTCTACATCCACCAAAGTCAGCATCAGAAAATCTTTTTAGAAAAAAATCATTTCCAGAAGTATAAAATAATCCTAGATCCATGGTTCCCTTAAGGCAGCGAAAAATTCTTTTTACTGCCTTTAAGTGAGATTCCTTAGGATTAGACTGATATCTTGCACATAATAATACTGCGAACATTAAGTCTGGTCGACTACCTGTCATGTAAAGTAAAATTCCTATCATACCTCTAAAATATGTTTGATCTACTGGTTTCCCAGCTTCATCAAGATCTAAAGAGTTTGAGGTACCAATGGGAGTACTTATACTCTTAGTGTTGTCATAACCATACTTTTTAAGAAGATCTTTAATATACTTATGTTGAGATATGTAGGTTCCTTCTGGTTTTTGAGAAATTTGAAAACCATGGAAAAAAGTTAACTCACCCATCACACTCATTTCAAACATAGATTTCATTATACTTGAAAAGGACTCAGTTAATGATTGCTGAGTTGAACCAAATATGATGTCATCAACATAAATTTGAACGATCAAAACATTTTTCTTATCTTTCTTTATAAAAAGGGTTGGATCTTTATTTCCCTTAACATAGTTATTTTGATGAAAAAATCCAGTAAGTCTATCATAACATGCTCGTGGGTCTTGTTTAAGACCATACAATGCTTTGGTAAGTCTAAAAACACGATCAGGATGTCTTGTATCTTCAAAGCCAGGAGGTTGTTCAACAAAAACTTCCTATTGAACATAACTGTTAAGAAAAGAATATTCCACATCCATTTGAAAAAGTTTAAAATTAAATAATGACGCAAAGGCATGTAGAATTTGGATAGATTCAAGTCTAGCTACTGGAGCATAGGTTTCTTCATAGTTTATTCCCTCTTGCTAATTATAGCCTTTAGCATCAAGTCTAGATTTATTTCTTTCTATGACTCCATTTTCATCACATTAGATTCTGAAAACCAATTTTACTCCAATAACAGAAGTTTTCTTAGGTCTTTCAACCAATGTCCAGACTTTATTCTTTTCGAATTCATTTAGTTCATCTTGCATAGCTTTGATCCAATCATCATCACCTAAAGCATCATCATTGCTTTTAGGTTCTAATTGGGAAAGAAATGCTAGATGTTCTACTTCATTTCATAAGGAACTTCTAGTCCTTACAGGTTGATTTAAATCACCAATGATACTATCACTGGGATGATTCTTAAGACACATCTGATTTGGGTTTTGTGAAACCTATTCATCAACATAGGGTAGAAAGTCTTCTGGGGTAAATGTTTCAGAAGTATCATCTTAAACAATTTCCTTATCAGAAGGTTCTTCTATCTAAGGTTGAAAATCGGTTATTGAAAACACATCTGAGGATGTAGGTTTAGGTGGTTTAAAAACAAAAGGATCTGACCCATCAAATTTTACATGTACTGTTTCTTCAACAGTACTAGTATTTTTATTAAAAACTCTATAAGCCTTAGAGGTTGTGGAATAGCCTAACAAAATCTCTTCATCAGATTTTGGTGTGAATTTATGTAAGTTATATTTAATATTCAAAATTAATACTTTGCAACCAAAAACTTTGAAGTAAGATACTCTTGGTTTTCTACCATTCCATAACTCATAACGGGTTTTATTAAGAAAAGGTATAATCAAAATTCAATTTATAGTATAGAAAGAAGTACTTACAGCTTCAGCCCAAAAACGTCTAGCTAAAGAATATTCACTCAATATGGTTCTTGTTATCTCATGAAGAATTCTATTTCTTCTTTCAACTACAGCATTCTGTTGAGGAGTTCTAGGTTCTGAGAAATTGTGAGTAATACCTTTTCTACTACAAAAAGTTTCAAAATCAGAAATTTGAAATTCTCCTCCATGATCACTATGAATAGTTTTCAATGGAATGTTTTTCTCATTTTTAACTTGAGCTCTAAAACATTTGAAATATGAAAAATCCTCAGACTTCTTTGTTAGAAAATAGACCCAAGTAGATCTAGCGTAATAATCAACTAGAACAAAAACATAGTATTGGCCTCCAATACTTCTAGTTTGTGTTGGACCAAAAAGATCTATGTGCACTAACTGTAATGCATCAGTTGTTGAGACATCACCGATTGATTTAAAACTAGATTTATGATTCTTTCCATTTTGACAAGGATCACAAACTTTAGAAGAATCAAATTTAAGCTCCATTAGATCCTTAACTAGTTTCTTCTTAGAGAGTTTACATAAGTTTCTAAGGTTACAGTGACCTAGTATTCTAGGACATAAAAAGGAATGATCTTACATTGCACTTAGGCAAGGTAAATCATGGCATCTAAGGTCATCTAGGTTCAAAGTGTAAACAATATCTTGCCTATTGGCTGAGAGAATAAATTCTTCCTTGGAATTGTGAACTAAACAGTTATCATTCCTAAAATTCACAAGGTAACCTTCATCACAAAAATGACTTATGCTAATGAGGTTGTGCTTAAGATCCTTTACAAAAAGAACATTTCAAATCAAAGTTTTACCAAGAAGAACAATATTCCCAATACCAAAAATCTCTCCCTTAGCATTGTCTCCAAAAGTTAGCTTTCATCCTTTCGTTTTGATAATCATTACAAAATAGCTTTTGATTACCAGTCATGTGACGGGAACATCCACTATCCATGTACCATGTATTGTTGCTAGTACTGTCTTTATTTTCTTGAAATCAAGAAGAGAATTAGACTTTCGGAATCCAAACTTGTTTGGATCCGAAATTTCCAGACAATAAAATTTTAGGTACCCACATCTTCTTAGAGAAATAAGCTTTATGAAATCCTAGAGACTGGGTTTTGTTTATGGAACAATTATTTGCCCAGTGACCACCACATTGACACTTGGTACAAAATGGGGAACTTTGAGGAAAAAAATAATTGTTATTGAAATTTTTTTTTGCATGGGTATAACCAAATCCGGATTTATTTCTTAAAGGTCGTAATTGGGAATACATTTTATCAAAATTTTACTTACCATGGGTAATGTTTGATAAACACTTATTTAAGGAAACAATTTCAGACTTGAGTTTTATAACCAAGTTTTTATCCTCAAAATCATAAGTTTTAGAACTAGAGCTAGGCTCGAAAACATTTTTCATAGAAAATACTTTTTCTAATTTTCTAGAAAGTTTGTTCTTCTCAGAACTTACTTCCTCAAGATTTTTTGAAATGCTTTCAAAATCAGCATTTTTCTTATCAAGATCTTTAGAAAGATCTGATATATCTTTCATAAGAATAGAATTCTTATAGTTTTCCTTATCATGATTCTTATTGAGTTTAGAATTCTCAATCTCAAGAAGTTCAGCAAACCTAGAGACTTCTTCATAAGTAGGTAAAGTATTTTCTTCATCAGAAGAGTATTCATCATCAGAAGAGTTATAATACATAATATCATTAGTATTTAAAGAAACATTGGTCAATGATTCAGCATTTCGTACCTCAGCCATAAAACAATGATTTTTAATAGGTAATCTTGCTATAAGACCAAGATTCTTCTATCCTGAAGATTCATAATCAGAAGATTCATCTGAATAGTCACCACCACTGGCACTCCAGGTATCATTAACTTTAAGAACTTTTTTAGATTTGGCTTTATAATACTTCTTTCTGTTCCTGTCTGAATGCATTTCTTTCTTTTCTTTCTTTTTGATCAAACGACAATCTAGACTACTGTGTCCAGCTCTCTTGAATTCATAACAAGTAACTTCTCTATCTTTTCTATCTTTCATGTCCTTTTTCTTATACTTGGATTGGAAATTTCTTTGCCCATCTATCTTGTTCATCCTTTGAGCAAGATTTGCTAATTCATTTTATGATATTTCACTCTCACTAGAATCTGACTGAACTACCATCTTCTTAGACTTGGATCTGGTTACTCTCTCAGGAGTCTTATCGTTCATATGATTTGATGTTGTTGTAAAAGAAATAGTACCATTTCCATTATTCTTATTGATGTTTTCAGCATCTCTCTTCATTCTGGTTTCATGTTGTAGAAGAGTTCCAATTAACTCATCAAGAGAAATTTGAGTGACCTTCCTGTTCACATCTATAGCTGTTCTTTTGGATTCCCACTCATTGGGCATAATATCAATTATTTTATCCACAAGTGCTTCATCATCTAAACCTTTCTCTCCCATAGACTATAGGTTGTTGACTATAGACATGAATCTCTGTTTAAATTTACAGATTGGTTCACTATAGGGAAAGTTGAAGCCATGATATTCAGTTATAAGCAATGATCTCCTAGTCTCAATCACATTAGAAGTTCCAAAGTGTGTAACCTCTAACTTCTTCCAGATACAATTAATTGCTTCACAAGAAGAAATTTGGCTATATATATTTCTAGTCATTGAACAAAGTAAATTATTGCATACCTTATAATTGAGCTGACAGTCTTGCTTTTCCTGGTTAGTGAAAGTTCTTACTTCCTTGTCAGGAATTTTATAATCACCAGTAAGCATAACAATGTTGTCCAATCCAGTATTGATAACGAAAGTCTTCATTCGATCTCACTAGTATTCATAATCATTACCATCAAAGATTGGTGGTCTTGTAGGATTTAGATTATCAATTGAACCAACATTAATTCCTGCCATACTTAAAATAACCTTCGGCACACAAACTTGTTAGTAGGAAAGATTCTTAATAACAAAGTTAGGAATGGAAAAGTTTGGAATGGGAAAGTTCGGAAGGGTAAAATGATCAAGAAAAACTTATTCATGAGTATAAGTATTTTAGAGACCTCCTCTGATACCAATTGTAGGATCGAAATAGTGATGTAGATGCTCAATTTACAAGAGGGGGGTGAATTGTAAACATTAAAAATTCCTTTGGAACCTTTATCGTTGGTTACGAATAACTATGGTTTCCTTAAGAAAATAAAAGATATTGGTTTAACAAAGTTAAAATAAGAAAATTCCCAACACCTCTTACACTGATTGAAAAACATGTAAAAGGATTGAAGTTATAAACTTCAAGTCCTATGAAGTTTCTTAAGACTGGAACGAGATTCTGAATGTAGGTTCTGGAAATATGGTTCCGGAAATTGAATCTTAACAAAAGATTACAATATGAGATTCTACCTTAAAGCGTATAGAATCTAAATGATACAGAGTACAAGTAAGGAAGTATAAGAAAGTTATACATTCCTTACAATACAATATGCAGCAGAAAATAAACAAGTAGATGAACTACAAGTAACAAGATATAAGTCTTTTAACCCAAAGAGAATGGTATCCAACAACCTTGGATAAAGGTCCCTTGATTTATACTTTCAAGCAAGTCTGTCTTACCCACACCAGGGTAAGCCCTCGATACAAAGATCAGAGTCTCTGTCTTGCTATCCCCGCAAGCCCTCAACTTCAAGGTAGTTGGAAACCTCTGTCTTCCTCAACAAGGAAGCCCTCAACTTCAATGTAGTCGGCACCTCTGTCATCCTATCCTCGGAAGTCCTCGAATGTAATCACAAACATTCGGAGTCGCACGAAGCTTTGAAAGTTAATAAGAGCCTCTCTCTCTAGAAATAACTTCAACAACATGTATGCACAATGTCAAACCAAGTTTTTCATCAGTATTGAGCTCTTTCAAATGAGCTCCTATTTATATGTAAGGTCTGCCTCCTTCCCAATAGTCATATTTTCCAAAAAAAATCAGAGGGATCTGTACACGTGTCACATAACCAACAGTTAGTTTTATAACAAAATAGACGACATCGTTTTTTAACAATACAAGTGTAACAGAATGTACGACACCGTTTAAAAAAACTAACTCAAAAGTTCGGAATGAAGATTCGGAGTGAAGGTTCGGAGTGTAAGGAAAATAATAAAGAGTAGACAGATTAAAACAACGTAAGCAAGATGAAATTTCCGAGTCTAACCAAAAATAATTTTCGGAGTCTGGATAAATTCAGAGTGTATAAAACAAAGATGATCGGATTCTGTTTAATAGGTGAATTCAGAATGAGAATTCGGAATGAGAATTCTTAATGAGAGTTCCTCATCAGAATTCATAATGAGAATTCGTTATCAGAATTCGTAATGAGAATTCATCATTAGAATTCTTAATGAGAATTCATCATCAGAATTCGTAATGAGAATTCATCATTAGAATTAGTAATGAGAATTCATCATTAGAATTCATAATGAGAATTCTTTGTCGAACTTCATAAGGATTCGTATCCTGAATCTGGTGTAGAACTTAATTAGTGTTCGTATCCGGAGTTCGGAATGAGACTTTATTACAGTTCTTATCCAGAATTCGGATTCTAAACAGAATACTTCATATCAATGTTTAAAACAATTCCGAGAAAATAGAAATGAATCCGAATCTCATACTTAAGAAAAATATGGATGAATATATGATAAGGATAATTTTTCTTATAAAAGCGATTTTCCTTATAAAAATTTTTTTTCTTATAAAAGCAATTTTCCTTATAAAAGAAATTTTCCTTATAAAAGCGATTTTCCTTATAAAAGCGTTTTTCTTTATAAAAGTGATTTTCTTAAAGATAAGGTGTATGTGATTTTCAAAACAAGAATGAATGTAAAATTCATACGGAAAACCTTATTGACTCAACACCTTCCTCATTCCACACGATACTTTTCAAGAGGGAAACTACGAGGAGAAACACTGGAGCAGAGCTGGAGATGAAGGAGCCAGGAGGCAAAGCTTAGCTAGGGGAGTTCTTATTCCCTCTTTCCATAACTCTTGTACTTTGTTTCTTGGTTGTATTCACTGATTTAGACAGTATGGTCATAGGTTGAACTTCATTAGCTCAGGAATTTTAAAACCTTCTGGTTATAATCTTTAAATTTTTATTTTCATATCTTTTTAAGAAATTAAAATCAGTTGGTGAGATTGATTTTGTTTCTAATAATTTTACCTTTAACACTTCAATGTTGAAAATTTCAAAATTCAATATCGACTGATGAGGTTGATATTGAATGCATTTTTCAAAACTTTAACAACATAAAATTTGGAAAATTATGGCGAGTTCTTCTCTAAATGTTATCTTAAAACATCTTGTAGTTCAATTAATTATTGGTGTGGAAAACTCCAAGACTTAATCATCTACCTGTTGAGTTTTATGGTGAGGGAAATTATATAGTCTTCGTTGAAGTGTGATTCGATTGTAAGCTGTGTAGAGAATATCAATTCATACCAGTTGTTAAGAATTCCTGAGTACTTTGTTGATCTCACTTCATTGTCATACTACTTAGTATTAGTATATTTTATTTTCTCAAGTTTCTTTGCAGTATATAGTATAAAAATTAGTTTATTTGTTAAAAAAAATATTGTTTCCTCTTCCCGTTTCATTTCATATATAAAATAAAAAAATAAAAATATTAAGAAGATGTTTTCCTCACTGCTGACAACAGTGGGGGTTTTAAATTCATAAACCTTAGAAATCACTCATCTTCCTTCTCTATGGATCGACCCTTCACTACTATACTAGTGTAGGAGTAATAAATGTAATTTTTATGGCTATGATGACCTCCATACTCATCAAAATTTGGCGCCGTTACCGGGGAAGACACGCACTATGAATCTAAGGTTATAATAAAAAAACATAAAAAAAAACATAAAAAAAACAAATAAAAAATCTGTAAAAAAACTAAAAATATATGAACTAGAACATACAGCTTTAGTTGTCCATTAGAATTCTGCATCAACTATGAAACTATGTGTGTTTAATCTGAAAATTTAAAAAAATGGAATGTTTTGAAGGATCAAACTACTACATTGTACCTTACATTGTTTTTTTAGAAATTATGGACATACTGCCTGGTAGTGTGTTTATAACCAACCACAACAGTACCATCACTTTGAAGAGAATGAGAAAATCATTGAAATTAGTCCTAACACTCTAGCTAAAATTGAATTAATTGATTCTAAGCTGGATGTTAGGGTGGAACTAATTAACAATTGGTTAATTCAAACCCATGCAATTCAACATAGAGATTCTCAACAGCGAGATCAAAGAATTAAAAGATTAGGAAACATGCTCTTGGAATTACAACAAAGGGTTAAAGAACAAGAATAATTTGATGAAAAAGAAAAAGAAAATGTTTATAAAATATTGGAAAAAAAATTGAAGAAGAGAGTGATTGTGAAATTGGGAGAAAAAAAATTCTATTTGAAAAATCTGATTCTGTTGAACTAAATCTAGAAATAACCAACTCACTGGGTCAAGATAATAACATTGAAAATACAATAATGAACATTAATGTTGTTGAGTTGGAAAATTTTGAAGATGAATTAAAACAGATTGAAAAAGACAGCCCAGTTCTCTTCATCATTCCAACACTTAAGAAAAATAACAGTTTTAGGAGTTTTGAAAAGAAAGTCACTCTGGTTGAAGTCACGCTTGAAACTGAAAACTTTAATATTAAAAACTCTTCAACCAAAATTTCTGAAATTCTAAACATTGATCCTGAGCTTGATATTGGGTATAATCTGGATGAGAACATTAAATTGGGAATTATGGAATCTGAAATATTTGAACTTCAGTTGAAAACATATCTTCCATGTTTAGAACCTGTAAACCCAATAGATTCTGAAATGTTGTTGGATGATGAGGATGGGGGAATTATTTTTGAATTAAAACTACCTGATGAGTTTTCATTTCCCTATAATCATTGTAATAACTTTTCTGAAAAATTGTGCAGTGAAATGGAAAGTAGTGTTTTCATTTCTGGGGAAAATTGTTTGAATTTGATCAATCTTGAACATGACTTTATTGAAGCTGAATTGAACATTTCTTCCCCTGAGCTGAAAATTCTTGAAAACACTATAGATATTGTTTTGGAAAGTGAGCCTTTTGAACTTGAACTTAAAGTAGAGCTTGAACACACATTAGATGATGGTTCCAGAATTGATTTGTTAGAAGTAGTAGATATTGAACATTCATTCACTGATGAGGATCTTTTGGAAGAGATTTATAACAGTGTTATACTTGAACCTGTTTGTGATAAAATAAATTCACTTCCTTGTTTTTCACATTCATCCACAACTGAGTTTGGTGAAAAAGTTCATAATGATACTGATAGTAGTCTATAGGGGAAATTAGACTTGAGTTCCAATGTTCAATTTTTTCAGCACTTAATTGAATTCCCTTTTGATCCTTCTAATCAGAACTCACCCACGAGCACCATTGAAGTGGAATTAATTAATGATGAAGCTAAGAGACATAACTCTAAGGTTAATGAAACACCATTTGATGCACCTAGATTTATGTTGTCCCTTCACGAGAATTAAAATCTTGAAATGACTGAAATTATTCTGAAAGTGGACAACACTATACTTATTACTATTAAAGGGTGCTACATAAGGGTTATTTTAGGCTGTGAGAATTGAGTTATTAAGGTGTTTAGTCTTTTTGCCCACAATTTTCATTGTTATGCTAATAATATTTGGGCCAAACACATGTGGTGGTTCCAATTAAAGAAACCACATCTACCTAGTGACTATGTTTAGTTTCTAGGTGAGTCTGGCTGGGAACATTAAACCTAGTGCTGCATGGGAGGCAACCCATGGTTTTTTTTCTATTTCAATTAAAAAATGTGATTAAATAAAGTCTAACTGAAGACTTTAAATTTAGTGCGTCATGGAATTCAACCCATGTTATTTCTTTAGGGTTTAATTTTATTTTTTTCTTGTTTTACATTGAATAAAGTCATATAGTGCTGCCACCTATATGCACTATATCTGCTGGATTTTTGTTCCTAGTTTACATGCTCTTTTTCTCTAGGATGATGCTGATGTGTCATTTAAAGAGTGGAATTCCCATACTGGAGGTAAATTGATAAATATATTCCGGTAAGTACTCAATTAATAATTGATGAATTTCATTTTTCTTCTCCTTAATGCTTTAGAAAAAAATCCTGCTCCTATTTTTGCTAAAACAATTCATGCTTGAGAAAAAAATCTGCTACATGTGTACTGAAAATTCTGCTGCATTTTTACTTTATAAAATTCTGTTTCATGTCTTGCTACTGAATTTCTAAAATTCTACATATATTTAAAATCCTGCACATATTGGAATTAAATTTTTTGGTATGTCACTGCTTAGATTAAAAATTCTGCATGTGCCTCTTTCTGAAAAAAATTGAATTTCATAATTGTTAAAATCAACCACTACTTGAAATTAAGTGCGTGGGGGGGGATTCATGTTTGCTGGTAGTTGTGTTTTTCATTGGAACTGATTGGTTTATAAGGTTTTTAGCTTTCATTTTTCTGTTATATTGAACACCCATTTGAATTATACTTTCTTAAAATGCTACACCCTATCCACTCTCCACCCATATGTTGCATGTCCTGTTTGAACTTGAATTGAAAATCTGTGTCACTGGACTTAGATGTTTATGAATATTCTTGGATATGAACCTGCTGATTATTTATTCATTGTGGAAAACAATATTTTTGAACTTGATTGAGACTTTATATACATGTCATATATCTACTTAATTGAAAATTTATTTTGAAATTTAACTGTCAAATTGTTCTTCATCCACTTTGAGGTCAACTTTGGGGTCACAGTTGGGTTTTATGTGTGGGGGAGGGGGTCGATTATTGACTGTGAAAAATTTTTCTTTATTGTAAGCCCATCAATTCCCCCTGCAAATTCAAAATTTTTCTGAAAAAGTGGATAAATTTTTTCACATTCTTGTTTTGTTTTAGGCTTTACACTTTACTCAATTGGGTCTTGCCTTAGAAAAGTGCCTTGATTGGTAGTTAAGAGCTGCTTTGAGTCAGAAATAAATGATCATGGATGACTGATGAGTTATATTGTTTAGTGGTTTCATGGAAATCTTGTTTAGATTCTAATTTTGAGAGTGACATGGGTACCCTTTTTAATGCAATTATAATCATAACTTTTGGAATTTGAAATTTGATTTTGATCATAGCTGACACATTTTTCATTTAATTATAAAAATTAAATAACTTGATGAGCCAATGTAAATTGTATTTTTTAAAATATTTTGAAACTAGAGTAGTTTGGGCATCTGGGTTCCCACGGTGAGTCTCTGAGACCCTAGATGTTGGGTGTGTTTCTGTTTATTAGAAGCTCTCTGTACACTTTGAATAAGTGCATTTTCACAGTGCTTACAAGGCTTGGGAAAAATAAAATAAAGTGTCTAGGGTAAAATATGAGCTCATTAAGGTGAGGGGAATGATGAACACCAAATAAAGAAGGGATCAATTGGTTTATATGTGAGTCATTTAGGTTGTATCATTGAGGTTATTCACAAAAAAGTTAATTATTTTTGGAACCTAGGTGAAAAGTCAAAGTACAATGTTCCATGGTTAAGATCATAATTCTATTGATATTTTATCTCATGTCTATCTTGAAATTAGATCCTGAGATTGGATTGAAGTTAGTCACTAAGTTGTATCACATTTGAGGCATGACATATTCATTACTGGATGATTCATAGTTTTTAATACTAATAGTGAGAATTTTTTCCAGGAAAGGATCAGATGAGATATTTATTGTCTAAAATCCTATTGACATGTTTTTGAAGTCCTCTGTTTAATTTTTTGACACGATACATTTTGATCAATTTAATAAAAACCTTTTTCTATTTCTCAGTGATAATAAAACATGGGATTGTTTGAGGACAAACAATGATTATGTGTAGTGGAATTTGATGTGGCCTTAAAAACACATGTTTTGTCACATATTTTTAATTAATTTTTATCAATTTAATTATTTATTTTAACACTTTTTAATAAATAATGAAATTTATGTAATTTTTTCTCTAAATTTATTAATTTATCAGTTTTTATAATTAATAGTGTATTTTAAGCCTTAAAATAATTAATTTGTTTCTTACGTTAATTTTATAGACTAATAACTATTTATTTACATTGTTTTTTTGTATGGATAGTTAATAATTTAAAAATAAATAGCTAATAAATTAAATAATGATTTTTCACTTAGATAATAATGTTTTTATTTAACATTAAATGTATTAATTATTAATTAATTTTAAGTAACATAATGTTTTAGTTATCTTTTAATAATTTATTAATCATAATATAAGTTTATAAACACATTTTGTTTTTTATTAATATCTCATTAAATACAATTTCATTAATTAATATAAGGGTTTAATAATTTAAATAATATTTTTCTACTTTAAATTCATTTAATTTGTTATAGTAACTAATTTAAATAATTTTACTTTGTTATATAATTGTTTAATTTTACTTTAATCTTTAAGTAGTTAATTTCTTTTTTATTTTAGTTTTAATTTTGTTGCAATTTAATTTTTACTAATTGAAGTTATTAAAAATTTAACTTATGTTAATTTGGTTTTAAAGGTTTATTTAAGTTTATGAGTAACTTTATTTTCTATGGTTTTAATTATCTATTAGTTATTATTAGTTATTACATTCAGTTTCATTTAAGATTCAATTTATTCTATTTTATTTTGTCTATTTAATATGCATCTTACCCCTTCCTATCTCACCGTGACACTTCTTACGGTCTCACCGTGTTGCTTCCCCTCTTTCCGGTCACGGTTTCACCACGCACCATTTCTTTCACGGAAGCACTGTTTTCACCACACACCGTTCATTCTCCGTGGTATCATTGTTTTATCCTCTATTTAGCAGAGTTTATACCCAGAAAATATATCGACATCTTAATCCTCAACAACATTGATTCAAATCACTAATTTAACAAAGTGATAATAGAAACAACCATTAAACTCATTTTTGAAAATCATGACTCGCTTCAAAACCAATCCCAAATCTATTCCAGATTCATATATTTAGTACAAACTACCTCGTCGTAAATGTTTTTGACCACCAACACTTGCTGTCATGGCTGAGCCTTTTCACCACCTGCTGAAGCCATAAAGGAACCCAAAATTCCACCATTGTATATCTGCTAATGTCAACTGGTGTTCCACTACTTTCAAAGATCCTTTTATTTGGTGCCAAAAAAGGAGGGATATTTTTCTAGTCTGCTGAGAGGAGTGCGAACTGATGCCAATCAATTAAGATTCTTACTCCTGAGTTGTTTATGGAGTCCTACCACCTAAAATTGATCTTATGCCGCAGTTTTCAAGAGGGTTCACCGATACTATAAGAGACCGCTTTTCCACATTCAAAACAACTGTGATTCTTGAGCAAAGCCGCTTGATGAATCATATCTTCCGCTGTGGAGAGTTATCCGAACTTGAGTCGGTGTGTTATGATGATGATAGGAGGAGCCTATCTCAAAGGAACCAGACGTCGCTCGAGCTGCTGTTTCATGAGGAGGAAGACCTGGAGAACGGTGTTGTGCTTAATAGCGGAGGACATGCGCGTGTTGTTGCTAGATGAGAAGGCTTTCACCGCCAATTATAAGGATTCATAGTAGTGGATCTCTTGGGAGGAAGAAGGAGCAGGCGCTGCTGCTGGTTCTCGGTGCCAAAACACCCATTCCCCTGCTGCACAGCATGGAATTAGGGGGGGAGATGATTAACCTAACTAAATAATAATAATATAGTTTAAAAGAATTATAAATAGTTAATTAAACATTAAATAAAATTATGATATAAAAATAGTTAATAAAAATAGATTTTTATTTTAAGAGCTTAAATAATATTAACTTACAAATAATAGTTTTAAATCAATTTAAATTAACATTATAAATTATTGGTCTTATAATAAAATTTGTGAACTAAATGTTATATTTAATAAATAATTTCCTTACTCAAAAATTCCATTATTTTTTGATAAACAACTACTAATATTACTAACATTAATTAAGTGACGTAATAATAAATTAATTTAAAACATAATAATATTTTTTAATTGAAGATATAATAATTAATTTATAAATATAATATTAATAGTTAATTTTTGTAATTAATAATTATCAACTTAAGTATTTATAAATTAACTTTAATTAATTTTTAATTTAAATTAAAACAATTGAATAACTAAAATTTGTTAATTATTTTCTTTGTTTTTATTAATACTTGTTTTGTTTTGCAGGTTCATTTGGGATTTGAAATCCCAACCAGATTCACTTAACTAACTCAGTGAGTGTTAGTTACGTGGGAAAAAATAGTGCGACATGCCTGTCACGAGATAAAAAACACACGTGTACGATGCGTAAGTGAATGAATTTTTGAAGTCGGTGGAAAAGAGAAGTGACGTGAAGTTGAAGACGGTTGATATTAATGCAAAGAATTAACAAAAATTTGGGGATGCTCATTTTTTTTCAACGATCACATCATATGAGTGTGAAGACTCTCTTCCTCATTCCACATGATACTTTTCAAGAGCAAAACCCTGAGGAGAAACACTGGAGAAGAGCTGCAGATGAAGGACCCAGGTGGTAGAGCTGAGCTAGGGGAGTACATCATCCCTCTGTCCATAACTCTTGTACTATGTTTATTGGTTGTATTCACTGATTTTGATAATAGAATCATTTCGTGAACTTTCATAGCTTAGGAATTTTAAAACCTTCTGGTTATGATCGTTAAATCTTCATTTTCTTATCTTTTTACGAAATTAGAATCAGTTTGTGAGATTGATTCTGTTTCAAATATTTTGATCGTTCACACTTCAATGTTTAAAATTTTAAACTTCAATATTGACTAGTGAGGTTGATCTTGAATTAATTTTTCTAAACATTAACAACATAATCTTCGGAAAATTATGGCGAGTTCTTTTCCATATGTTATCTTAAAACATCTTGCAGTTCAATTAAGTTTTGGTGTGGAAAACTCTACGACTTAATCATCTACCCATTGAGTTTCCTGGCAAGGGAAATTCTTCATTCCTCCTTGAAGTGTGATTCGATTGTAAGTTGTGGAGATAATATCCATCCATACCAGTAGTTTAGAATTCCTGAGTACTTTGTTGATCTCGCTTCTTTGTCTTACTGCTCAGTATTAGTATATTGTATTATCTCTAGTTTCTTTGTAGTACTTAGTATAAACTTTAGTTTCTTTATAAAAAATAATGTTTCCTCATCCTTTTTCATTTCATCAATAATATATTAAAAAAAAATTAAGAAGTTGTTTTCCTCACTGCTGACAACAGTGGGGGTTTAAAATTCAAAAACCATAAAATTCACTCATCTGCCTTCTCTATGGATCGACCCTGCACTGCTATACTAGTGTAGGTGTAATAAATGTAATTTTGAGGGCTGTGACAACCTTCGGCCTCATCAATTATTTTTCACATTCAATTATAAAGATAATTTTTAAATATTAAATTTATAAAATTCCAAAAAAAAGTTGATTTATAATGGGTTCACCATTAAAAAGAAGTAAAAATTCTCTATTAAAAATATTGTGGTTTAATAATAAAATTGGGTATGTTCTTATCTTATGTATATTAAATATATTGATTTAATAATTTTTTTATTGAATATTTAATATATTTATTACATTATTATCACTCAAAATGTAATATAATTTTTTTTGTAAAACTAATCGAGAACAAATTAATATTTTTCATTATATTCAATCAGTTTTTACTTTTAATTAATTGTTATCTTATGAATTAATCTTATATTTTCTTAAACCATATATTTTCATAGATTAAAAAAATTCTATTCATAAACTATAATTTAATGTTTAGGTTATATCTTATTATATGAAATAATAACATTTTTGTTCAGTAAACTCGGTCTTTTATGTAACAAAATCCATCGAGGAGTGTAATTATTTTGTTTACTGCAAGCCAACATTTGTGTTAAGTGAAGAAAAAGATAAAAGTTTTATTACGTGTAGTTTAGTGTTTACTCGGTTTTGTGTCTAACATAATTTAAACATAACACTTATAAATAAAATAAAATATTTTTATCATTGTGTGAATGGATAATATAGAAATGGATAAATTAATTGGAAAAAAATAATTCAAACAATTTTTGGTTTTTACATGTTACACCCATTAAAATGAAAATTACCCTCAAAATTCATTTGAGTTATCAAAGGTTTAATACTTGAGAGTTTAATTCATAGAAACCCACATTATGAAAAGTATTAATAAGAATTCTCTTTAAAAGGGAAGGTTGGGACCATAATGGTTACCCAATGTAACATACAAGTGGGTTTCCACATTGGATAACATAGGTTGGGTGTGAATATTGGACATGGGGGGAAAACGCAAATATTTATTTGGAGTGATTTGGGTCATAAATCACAAACAAATTATTTATCAAATAAAATTTTAGGGGTTAAAAGTCATAACTATATGATGTTTTAAATGCCATCAGTTCAACAAAAATAGAGGTATTAAGATAACCTATTTTTCTTATCATTATCCTTATTTTGAGTAATCCTTTTATTGACCATGAAAACAAGGAAAAATACATAATTTATATATTTATGTGAACATAATATCATTAATTAGTTGTGATTTTATCTATTTTTAACTCATCCATTACTTCAAAAAATTGATGTCTAGAAATTAACCTTGATTCCTAAAGTACTAAAAGTCAATTTTAACTGATATTAGGTCCCATAACAAAATTAAAATTATATCTATTTTCCTCTAACTATTATTAAAAAATAAATATGGTTAATTGATTAATATTTATCATAAAAATAAACTCTACTGGTTCATCATTAATATTTATTAAAAAAATTACACATTAACCAGGACATCGTGTAGGATAGGGGTAGGCGTGAAACCCTGAATTTCCTTCGGTCATGGGTTCAGGACTTGTGGCCTTTCTATACTTAATTAGTTGTCACCTGACATAAATGATGTCATTTTATGAAACATAACTAATATAATTTAAAAAATAAATAAGATTTGTGTCCTTGAATACGGTTATCACTAAATATCCTTTTAACCCATGTTTTCAATACAATCTCAATGTATAAATACTTCCTCCGTAGTTTGACATGAAATTTTAATGAATGGTTAACCTTATAACTCTTATGAAAGATGAAAATACAGATCTTTAGAAAGAAAATAATAAAAATATCTTAACATTGATTCCCCTATAAATCACATAGTATCTCTTGGTTGTCACTTTAAAAACATGTAAATACCCACATCATATATTCTCTTGGAACATGGTAATAACATTAATTACATTAAATAATTCTATAAAACATGCATTCATTATTATTCAATAGATTACTATATATATTCCATAAATCCAAGAAGTTATAAAATTCATCTAGGATAGCATAAAAACCCTGTCAAAAGACCTTATGTAGATCTTAAGTAATCAGTACCACCCACTTTACTTATATACAACATATATTTATCTAAATAACATTATTGTAACATAAGAAAGATATTAATAGTTTTCTTACCTTTAATCATATGTTTTCAATGGACATCACCTTTCCATTAAATCCTATTTCTATTACCTCAGAACCATTCAACATATTATTGAAAATCATTAGTGAAAAAACATAAACATGAAAATCATAATATATTTCACCTTTCATATAACACAATTCTTGAATCCAAATACATTAAAAAGTTTATTATTCCACTTCATCCATATTCCATTAATATGGATACCTCGTCTTACTATACAATATCTATTTACTTTCACATTTCATCTATAGATTTTTTATCATTTGCGACATAAACATTACAAGAACCACCTTAATAGGTTATTTTAATATATTTTATCTTTGGACATTGACTTTCATAATAACCATTTATTCTTCAATTATGTATTAGGGAGGACAATATTCTCATCCATTTTTTTAACTGAACTCTTCATTTTTCCCTTGCGGTTACTTGCTTTGTGTTCTTCATTTCTATAGTAAAAACATCTTCTCGTTCCTCTAAGATGTCCACTTAGGTGTTCCATTCTGCATTCGTGAAAAAATGGAACATAATCTTCTTTCCTCCATGGTATCCATCACATGAACTCTCTGTGAAATCATTATTTCAGTTCCATGGTGTGTCCAAGAGTTGGTTAAAGTATAGGTTATTAATCATGTTACATGAAAACTAATTAGTCTTGATCACAACATCATTCACTCTAGTGATCATCCGATATTTATGATCATAATAAAATCATCCTTCACATTCAACATTAATTCAGTTCCTTCTTGTTCCCACTATTGACTAAATCTAAAATCAAAGTGTGATCATTACTTATAAAAGCAGAAAACCACACAGTCTGAAAAAGAATTTATTATAGGTTTTCTAAATAATGAAACCTTATTTAATATATGACACCCTATATTAATCCTTGGGTATTTGTAATAAAATGTTATTTAAATCATTTCTGATGGATCATGATGATATCTAGGAATTCCTAAATCATATCCCCCAAGAGTGTCAAACCAGGTGTTCATTAAGGCCCATTGTCGTGTACTTGATTACCCCGATTCATGCTGATAAACTTGTTGTGGTTGTTACCCCTAAGTATATATGTTACAAAACCACATCCACATGTAGAAACCCGACGTGGAAGTATTTCAAGGAAACCGCTCACTATATCCTATACCAAAATTAAAATACATTTTCCTAAATGTTATCCAACCCTTATACTTATCCTTAGAGACATAACTATACATATCCTTAGAAATATACATAGGGATCCAACTAAAGTATTCTCATCCTAATTTTCAAAGGTTAACTAAATATTTTCTATGATAACAACTCTAGTGATAATTTCTTTTAAATCATTAACATTATATAAAATTTTTAGAAAACATAATTCATTATACAAACAAACTTTCAAATACCATACTAGTTAAGTACCTATGGAAATGTGGAAATAGGAAAACTGGAACATAAGTGAGCTAACATATCTCCCATAGGTTCTTGTTTGCTAGAAACATACATAGAAAATGAAAAATAATACATATCATCATAACATAGTGAGGGAAACATAAAAATGGGTGACCTCAGATTCTTAGTGTGGATAAATAAGGTAGACATGTAAGCATAAATATGAGCTTATGGGTATGGAAATGTGATCATGAAAATCGAATATCATACCCTTTATATAAAATATTCATAAATAGGAATCATGGTATAAATATAGGTATTTCATAAGACATAAATCAAAAGGAAATGAAGTACATAAGCCCTGAAAGCATAAAGTGGGATTTAAACATGAAATTATAGAATCCAAATAAGAATATGTATTATTAATTCCATAATAGACAAGGCATCACTACCAAACCATCATGGTAGTATGTATTCAGTTCCCATACCACCTTGGTAGTCATGGTTCACTCACATGTACATCTTCATATCACGATTTCACTCTATATACCCTCTTGGTAGTCATGGTTCACTCCCACAACCATCTTACTTAGTCAAGGTTCATTCCCAAGACTATATTTGTCTATCTCACAAGATATAAATTTTTACAAAATTCATTGGAGGGATATATATGTCGCACCCATCTCATAATTAAATGAAACAATCATGTTCCAAAATATCATAAGAAATCATATCTTAACACATGAAATGAAATGGGTATCATAAACTTGTAAACATCTAATAAATTGTCGCAAAAATAAAGGTTTCATATTCATTTCATCATAATAATATTCCGGGAAAGTGAAAATCATTTTATAAACGTACAATAGATAAATAAAAAAAGTATTTATAAATAACATAAGATTAAGAATAAACAATTCAAAAAATAATTGAATGGATCCATTAGATCATTTCATAGAAAGGAATGAGAAATATCAACAGATGTCATATTCTGTGGCAAATAATTTTGAAATATCATTTGAAATATTTCAGGAGGAAAATATCATTTCTTTTTGGAAAATGTCTTTTTAATTCATGAAACCATTTGAAAATCATTTTATTAGAAAATACATTGAAAAATTATTAAGAATACATGAAATTATTTTGAATATTTTTTTCATTGAAAACATATAAAATAAGATTCACAAAAAAAATTAAAAACCTTTTTATATAATTTTTTTTTAAAATATATAAATAAATACTTAAAACATTTTGAAATACATTTCTTTTAAAATAATGCTGAATACTTATAATGAAAGCTTGAAAATGTTTTCAAAACCATTCACTTGAAAACTTATGAAATAATCTTAATAATGTTTTGAATACCATTTATTTGAAAATTATTTCAGAAAACCATTCTTAAAAATTTACCTTTTAATCATGCAGAGGAATCTTCATAGAAATTATAGTGGGAAAATCTATATATACCATACTAGGTAAAAAAACATTCTTTTTTAGCATGGTAAAATGTGAAGAAAAATACCTTATTCAGAAATTGAAAATAAAATTACTTTTAAAATATTATTTAATAAAAAAGGTAAATAATTTCTTTTAATGGTTATAGGATAATAGTATTATTTTTTTGGAATCCATTTTTAGAAAAACATGGTTCTGATAGAACAGTAATTTCTGACCCAAGAGACGGAAAATTCATCCTTTCTTAATAAACACATTCTTAACTATATTATATATTAAATATTAGAATAATGGTACAAATAAATGAATATATAATTAAATAATAGATCATTAAGAAAATAATGGGAATTATTGAGAGATCTATAACACAATTTCATCAAAGGAAGCGTAATCATTAAAAATATCGTAAAAGAAGAGATTATTTCAAAAAACTCTTACTAATAGGTAACTTGGGAGAAAAATACCCTTTTAATAAAAGGAAATTACAAAAATCATAAAATATCGTGAAAATAATTATATTAATGATATAAAATGTTAAATGGATTTATATACACGTTGAAAAAGAATCTAGGTTCTTAACAAAACCAGATTTTCAAAGACAGAAATTTGAGACAAAACTATCTTACAAATTTGGTAAGATTTGAAACTTATCCCTATTAAATAAGGTTAAAAAATGGATATAAAAGCACAAAAAAAAATTAATTATAAGGTACATATAATAAATTCATTTTCAGTATATACACTATACAAAAATGGTTAATGGTGAATAAGGCATGTATCTCACAAAAATAAATGTGAGATGAAACTTCCTTGACCTTATGTCATGAATTTAATCATACTAAAACAATATAATAATTATAATTTTATTATAAATATTTCACATAAACATATTATTATATATAATAACATATATGGTTTTATTATGACCTTATATGAACCTATTTTTAACAATCCTATGTTAAGGTTTCACATTAAGTAATATCCAATTTGTTTTTTTCATGTGTATTAATTAGTTATATATTTGGTCAATATAAATATATCATGACAATACAATGTAAAACATAGTATAAATATAATTTATGTTCATTATATTTTTATTATAAAAATATATATAATATAGAAATATGAAATGAATTACACCATTCATGGAGACGGTAAGCGGTGCGTATTCATGAACTTTGTTTCTGTTTTGATTGTCTTATTGAAAGAAAGAAATAAAATAAAAAATATGTATATATGTATATAATATAATTAATTTAGAATTATAATTATATATATATATCGTATAATTTCCCTACATCCATCCTTAATACATAACATGTAGTGTGTGAATTAATCACAACTCTTTAAGGGGGCGGTAGTCCACACTTTCTCAAATGAAAATATCATATTTACACTGAATGGAAAGTAAAAAGATATGTGTTTTAATGGAATAAATAAGCTTAAATACTTAATAAATATAATATATCAAATATATAAATTTATTTTCAATCATAATGTCCACCATGAGAGGTAGTAAATGAAAAATGAGTAATCATCATTTAGTGAGGTGGTAGTTCACCGAAAACATAAACGGTATGGTCATTACACATTAGATGGAGGTGTGTGTAATTAATGGTAAAATTAGTATCATAATATCATCCGAGTATATTTAATTTTACTAGTTTTTTATATAATAATGGAATTAATAGAGAGGAGGGGATGGAGAAATATAATAAATGAAAGGATTTTGGGAGAAGACGTTACCTCTTAATTGGGTAACTCATTTTGGTTTGTGGAAAAAGGATTCCTGGAATTTCATTCATCCCAATGGGAGGATTATAAGAGGAACAGATATATTTTGGGAGATTATTTTAGTATATTTCAGTCAAACAAAGGGGATTGATATGTGTGAGTAAGTGGGAGGAGAGGATGCCTTTTTATAGTTAAGGATGAGTGGCACTCTTGTAAATATTTAAAGAGTCAATTCCACCCACGTTTTCCATGATGAAAGTGGATCCAATAATGGACCGAGGTTGATCCAAGGTGGGATAAGTTATATATATGGCCATAAGATGGAAATTTTACAAGTTTCTAGGTCATTATGAGTATTAAGTATATGGTTTTGTCTGTAGTAAAGCTTTATTTTTCCATAAGCGTCATAATTAATTTAAATTACCTTCACTGATATTTTTGTTGAAAAACTAATTTGAAATTTTTATAAATTATAAATTATGATTATTAAAAATATTTCATCAATTTTTCCAAATTCTAATCACATAAGTGGCATAAATTAATTTAAATTTATCCTTGCTGAGTGGATGATACTGCAGGTTTTTAAGGTATAAATTCATCATAGTTTGATAAGTTTTTATATCCAATTTCAATGTAAAATTTCATCCAATGAACAAAATTTCATTAATTGAAAAATATATTATCTATATTAACTTATAAATCAATTTTTAATATATTTTATTCTTATACATAAATTAGATGAAAAAGATCTTTTGAACTAAAATTCTGTAATTTTCACTATTTAATTAAAAACATAAACATCACAAAAAATTTCTAAAAAATTATCCTTATCCTAATTTTTATGTTTCAATTTAAAATATGAAGTTTATTGTGACATATTAAATCAATAATAGTTCCAAAAACTGGATTTAAAATGGGTTCTCCATAAAAAGGAGGTAAGAATGCGTTAATAAAAATAAGGATTTTAAGCATAAAATCAGGTTTTTTCATTATCTTATGTCTATAAAATATATTGGATGGAATAAAAAATATTTTAATGAATATATAAAATGTATATTACATTAATATTGCACACAATTGAATTTAATTTATTATGGTAAAATTGCTCAAAGACCATATTAATAATTTTCTTTATATTTAGTTAGTTTTCATTTATAATTAATTGGTATCCTATAAATTCATTTTATATTTGTTTAAATGATATATTATCATAAATTAATAAATAATGTTCATAAAATATAATTTAAATTATAGGTTATATCTTATTATATTAAATAATAAAATTATTTTTTGGTATACTCGGTCTTGCGATTTACGCAAACCATCGAGGAAAGTCATTGTTGTGTGAAATGAAAGCAAACCACAATGTTCTGTATAGAGAATGAAAAACATTATTTTTTGTGTAGTCTATGATTAACTTGTTTTTTCCTATAACATAAGTCAAACATGGTTCTTTTATTTAAAATAAACTATTTTTAGTGTTGCGTGAAATGAAAAATATTAGAATGGTTAAATTAATTTGAAAAAAATATTTCACAAAATATTCAGGTGTTACAATAAATGTCCAAAAACAAAAAATATTATAACACCTGAAAGGTTTCATTATTCAAAATATAGGTTACCATTTTTCTATTTGTAGAATCATTTACCAGTGGAAATTAATTGGGTTGAATAATATTTAAAAAATCATAATCCATCTATATAAGGATTATGGATGGTTTCTTTACAACATATCCCATATGGAGAAAGATTAAAACAATATGTTTTTTTCATTGGTGAATAAAAATTCCATGAGAGGATCATTAAAAGTATAATTTTTGGAGAATAACCCTTCCACATTAAGAATCACTTTCAATGACAAATAAATTATATAATATTAAGAGAAATGGTTTCTCTAAAAAGAACAATGGAAAATTTTAAAGGGGAATTCAAAAAATTTAGAGGAATTTTTGGAAGGAAGTTTCATTTATTTCATAATTGTTAAAATAATGATTTTTTTCACACTGTAAGTAATCATTATGATGTTAAAAAAATGGAAAATGTTTATTTGTAATCCTTTTTGACAAAATATAAAAAAAGAGTAAAATTTTCATTAAAAAATTATCAAATATTTTAATTTTGTTTATTAAATTTCATTATAAAAAATATATAAGATTTATATTTTACAGCAAAAATAGGGGAAATAAGTCATAATATTCATAAAAACATTTTGTGAACTATTACGAGTAACAATGATTGAAAAATATTATTTAATATGAAAACTAAAAAATCAACTACAGGTGATTAAAAATAAATTTATTTTTTAGATAAGTATTATACAATTTCCACAATGAAAATTATAGCTTAAAAATCATAATTAAAAAGGTATTGAAACACTAATTCCTTACCCCTTTGGTAACATTCAATACATATGCATGTAAAATTGATATTATGATATAGATCTAAATATAAAATTAATTTCATGAATTAATATATAATATTTTTTCAGTGGTATTTAGGTAAATATTATAATTTAATCATGGTTAATGACATGATACATTGCTCATAAAAATTATATTGAGAAATCAAAACCAGTTCAATGATAATATCAACTGTAGTGATAATAAATCAATGAAGTGGTTCTCCTAAAATATTTAAAAATACATAAACTATGTGTAATTTTTTATTTAAAAAATTTAGATATAAATTCACACATATAATTGTAATAAAAAAATTCAATGTTGCAGAAGTATAAACTAATGAATGAAAATACTATTCAGAAACCCCTTACCACTTGGTAATTTTCATGTAAAATATCTTTGTATGAAATAATTGTTATTACAACATAAAATAACATGATGTGTGAAGGATTAATGATATATCATTTAAAACATGTATTATAATCACCTTTTAAATGAAATTATGGGTGTAACATTAAAACATCCTTAATGAATGTAAATTTAGATAATATCCCATACCTTGAATCCTAAATTACATTGTGTATCCTTTTTACACAGATATAATGATGTTAAATTAATTATGTTATCTATTATAAATAGATTACATGTTTAATCTAATTAAACCATGCATTTAATTTATTTTAATATCTTATTTATTAAATTAATTGGTTAAGTATACTTTTGGTTTTCTTTGGATATTAGATTCATAATTTAAAAAAAAAATTGTTTGTTGACCATGTACAAGAAACAAAATAATAAATCCTATTCAGATTAATAGTAATGTAATAATAATAATTTCAATATATTAGTTATAATTTTAAAAGTAACTTTGAAATATCATTTGAGAAATCCATTATGTTACAATCTTGTAGATGATAAGCTATAAGTACACATGAGTAACGTTTTAATTTTTCAACGATAATGAGGGAAAGAAGGTAAATATCATATTATCTTTCATGAATGGTTATTATATAATTAATATAATATTAACTATTTAAATAAACGTATATATTCTATCTATGTGATGTAGTGATGATAAATGAATCAGATTACATTGTGGTGGTGGTGATACATTTGTATGCATGAATGATTTTAGCATTTTTCAATGGATTAGAATGTAAGAAAATAGGAGATATAATATATTTATTTAATTATAATTATTTCATAATATCTAATATATATAAATTAAATTCATCATTATACCCAACCACTATATGTAGTGATGTAAACTGAATTACATCTATTAGCATATTGGTAGTCCCCCGTACACACAAATGATGGTTTAATTTACCATTTGTCTAAAGATGGGAGGGATATAGATCATGTCATTAGCATAATCGAATTTTAGTTTCTGGAATATGTTATTTTATTATTTCATATTTGTTTAAGATTATTTTAATAATTAATAATAATAAATAAATTGAAAATTACGAGTTCCAAACAATTCTGTGTTATCGAAAACCAATTTATGTTTATATATAAAACCTTAAAATGTTGTTATTATTATAAAACTAGGGAATGTATTAAATGTGGAGGGATATTAAAAATGTATTTGTTAGGTCTTAGTAAAATTCAATTATATTTATTTGTGTAGAATACAGGACATGAGGTTTCCTTATATAGATGAGTGAGGGAACACACAAGGAATTTTAATATTGATTAAAATAATTTACTATATTACTCAAGCCAATGGTATCTAAAGTGATCAATTTCAAAATATTATATGTGATAGGGTAGACATATTTTTATAAAATATGTTTTGTAAAAGTTTCTAAGTTATTTTGACCCTATAATATTTAGTTCAACACATGATATATCTCATTTAACCACCACCATGGTAATTTTTTACTATTTTTACTATTCCATATGAATAAATTATGCTAACTCTATTACCTAATAAATATTATTTTGATTAAAAAAATTATACCCTTTTTATAAAATATAATTAAAAAATATTTTATAAGTTTTTTATAATATTCTCTAATGCGAATAATTGGATTTCATTTTTACGAAAACATATTTGCGAAGCATAAAATAAGTCTAAAAATTAGGGAATATTTAATAAGAATCTACTGAAAATTTTCTATTTATTAGGACCATTATATATATTTCATAATATTGTAACTTAATTAAATACCCATAAAATTTTCAGGACTTGTTATAATTATGATATTTAAAAAAATAACATTTCATGGTTTGTTTAATCTCAATGTTGTGTGTCATATACTATATCAATTTGAAGTTTCTTTTTAAAATCAAGGGATGTTATATCCCTCAATAATTAACAAATTTTATAATCTCAATTTTTTTCACATAGGCTTAGAATCATGGGGATTAACATTTAAGAATTCCTTTTTTTAAACCAACATAAAAAAACGGTTAGAAAGATATTCTTTTGAAAAACATTATGGGAAATATGATGGTACTGTATAATGACACCTTACTAGGTGTCTTAGTGGGAGAAAATTTATGGGATGTAAAAATACAAACATTGATGAACAAATTAATTTCCAAATAATGAAGGATAGAAATAGAGAAAATTGATAATAATAAATTGAATGATTACAAGAAAGTTTGTTACCAAAAAACTATAAATTAGTGATGGCTTAAAAATAACATCAATTCATATGAAATGAAGGTATATGGATTTTGTTTTCAAGAACATTTTCCAAGATTTTTGAATTTTCATCATCATTATCAAAATTAATGTAATGAAATATAATTACATGACATGTAAGATTTCCTCCAACAGTCAATTTCCACCGAAATTTATTCTTTTCCGCCAAATGATGAGTGTTCATAATGATTTTTTCATTCCCAATGCAATAAAATCAAAATATAATAGATTGAATAAAAGATAAAAATAACAAGATATTACTCTATTGAATATATAATAACAAAAAAATAAATGAATATAAAAATTTATGTTTAAATTGTAAGTTTATAAACCGTCGTACTATAAATAATACATTTAATGTTAAAATTTCCACAATAAAACCAATGGTTTAGCTGAGATATTTCCATAAATAAATAACTCTATATTCTAAAAAAACTCAATAAACTAAACATTATATAATGTTTAAACCTCAAATTTTATCTCATATATTTCAATATACATCCCTTAAATACAATAGTGTTCATCCAAAATGATCCTTGATGTTAAACATAAGGGTGACACAGACCGCTACCTGATAAAAAGTATCCCAATATATAAATTGTCACTTAAAATCCCATAACCTACAACATAAAATATGGTCTTGAATATATTGAATAGATTATCAAACATAATATTGTAATTCAATGATAGTGTCCTTAAATCGTACATTTACAAAAAAATGTAAATTAAATTATATCAAAATTTATTGAAATCCTACACTAATACTAATAATAATAGCCTTGAACATTCAATCAAATATATGGTTCTAAAACACAATCATTACATTTCAAGATTTACTACCCAAAAAGTGAAAAAATATTAACCCTTAAAAATTAATAACAACAAATTGAAGTATTTAATATATTATATACCCAGGTAACATTTAGGTCAAGAGTTTTAGTGAATTAGGACAAAAACATTAATTACAACTTTGATACATTGACCTATTTTTCATAAAAATATACATTATCTCCAACTATTTTCACTACATCACGTAATTTTCATATGTATAACATACCTAAACCCTTTCTTCATCACAAGAGGAATTTAATCACAAAAGGGTGAGTTCAAATTCCTAGTATGGGGGAAAATAATAATTTACAATTTAACGTCAAATTTTAGTGTACAATGATTATAAGTTTCTGATGAAATAATAAATAGGTATGATTATAAGAGAATATAATTATAACTCATCAAAACCTGGATCACAAAACCTGAGTAATGGTTTAAAGCATAATCATTAGAGAAGAGTCATATAATTTAACAATCGTTATCCATGAGAAAACAATTATCTGAAAAAATATTCAATAAATCTTGTTGAAAGAATTAAATATAACATCTTTGTAACTTCGGACGTCATTTTCATATCAATCTTACAATCAAACTTATAAATGAAAAATACTTACATGTAAAAAACAATAATATTCTAGGGTAAAAATATATCTGGTTAACTATATTCATTTACCTAATTAATTGTAGAGTTATTTAGGCTCACCCATCATAAGGAACTCTATCTAGCTCTCCCATTGTTATGTGCAATATCAGGATCACCTATCATCATAAAAACATTCCCTGAACTATAACAAAAAATGTTCATTTGTTAACATTCATCTAAAATATTGAATTGAAATTCAAGCATAAAAAATCTTAGATTAATGTGGTACTAAAACATATATAAATTATCATTTTGGTAAATTTTTTATTATAGGAAATTGAAATAAATATTTTGATATTGATATATAAATACAAATAACTTCATGTCCTCATAATTCAAAATTCAATATTTTGTTATTATGTACACCATACATGAAAATTGAGGTGCATGTCATGAAACATGTGTCAATAAAATCAAATTGAGACAAACAAACCTTTAAAAGATCATAAAATTTGATTTTGTAATTAGCACATTAATTTATATTGTGAATATATAAAAATCCACATAAAACATGTGGATATATAGAATAAAACAATTTATACATTCCCACATAATCATGGAATATAATATTAGATGAAGTAGAAGTATATCCTAATGAATAAAATGTAAGTTTATTATCCCCATACCACATGGTAACTTTCTACTCAAATGATATTGGGAAAAATAATTTTAATTGAAACATAAGATATAATGAACCATTAATGATTCATGAAATAATATGTAAAAGGAGATTTATATACACTATATAAAATAAATAATCTTCATAACAAGAAACTATTATTCATTAAATGGAAATCAAGATGAAATCACTTATATTGAGTCCAAACATTCTATGTATGTCCTTTAAATACACTAATATAAGCTTTTATGAATTATTTTTATTCTCAATAACCCTGAATAGGATTAAAAAATTTAAATAATCCATTTATTTCATATATTTTCTAGACATATTTAATTACTTAATATTTTAAGTCCACATTGGTTTTCATGACGATGTTTGATTCATAATATCAACACAACATGGGTATGTTGCCCATTTTAAAATATCATATTAATCCCTAATAAAATGAGTTATTATAATGAAATAATAATAATTTTTATCCATTTTTTATAATTTTAAAAAAATCCATGAAATATGTTTAGGAGAAATGATATATGTTACAATAGTGGAGATAATATGGCATACGTACACATGAGAAACATTTTCATTTTTATAATAGTGTAATGGGAGGAAAGAAACTATCATTTTATATATCCCTATTTATTATTATCTCAGAAATATCATATTATAACATTAAATTAATTTATACATAACATATATGTTTTGCTGTAATTATAACTGAATCACATCTCTCTATAGAGGTTGTAATACAAATGTATGAATAAATGATGTTATCATATATTAGTGGATTAAAAGTTATGAAAATATATGATGTTTTATGATTATATAATTATAATTATTTCATTAATATATTATATATTCATTAAATCCATCATTATAAGTATCTTTGATACATAGTAATGGAAACTAAATTTTATCAGTTCACAAGGAAGTTGTTTATCGTACTCATGAATGATGCTTCATTTCTCATTTTCTGGAAGAGGTGATGGATATAATTTATTCCATTTACATAATAAAATAAATATATTTTCATATAATAATTTTATTAATTTATAATTTTTTATGAACATTTTAATTTTATATAATATGAAATAAAATAAAAATTATTAGTTAAGAGAACTGCATATTCTTTAGAAATTTTGTTTAGGATTATAACTTAAGCCTTCTTTTCATCATTTTACGATAGAAAAGGGCCTCTTAGTAATCCAAATTTATTTTAGGTAGGTAATTTAGCAGTTATTGTTTGAAACAAATATCTCCAAGAATGTGTAAATAATAGAATATGAGATGTCCTATTATATGTGAGGGAGAGGACACACATGGATTTTTTTAAATGAACAAATTATATTAAGGTCTTAATCCAATGAAATGGCTATAAAATTTTTCAAATAATAATATAAAAATATATTGGTTCAAATTTTCAAATACAATAATCTATAGACATGTTTTTTTATGTCCCGAACCCAGATTCCACATAGAGGTGCCTTGAGCCTAGTTCACCACATGGATTTTATCACATATCCTTGAATGGTAGAGGGTGTCAACTAGTAGATAGGGATTGGGGGTTTTCTATAGGGACATGAAGAAATCAATTATATATTTTAGAAAAATGAGTAAAAGTACAAATATGTAAATATTAGAAAAAATATATAATAAATATATGGAATAATAGAAGAAAAAATGAATAATATACAACTGAGACAAATGATTATCTTAAAAAAACTAATGATACATTTCATGTATCGACATAGTTGGAAAACATGGATAAAAAGTAGAAGAAATAACATTATATGAAGAATTATAAAAAATAATCCAAAAACTATCTAGGAATATTTGGTTCGAGATCATTCAGTTTCAACCAAGATCCTTCCTAATGTAGGCAAGTAGTATCAAGTTAACATAGTGAGATACTTACCTTTATCAATTCCTGTATACATGTAATCATCTTGAGTGATAGTGGAGGATCAGATAGGCTATGAGATAAATGTCATTAGGTACCCAAAATGAAGTGTCTAACATCAAATCCATGTAATATAAAAATAATAAGTGTGAAGGAATGAATATAAAAAAGTAAAGCAGTACGATAACATAAATACTGATGTACCTTCTTCATACCCTATTGGTGTTGGAACATGTAATAATTTCATTAAATATTTATATTCTAGTATATATATTAAATTCACATGATGTATAACTAACACTGATGTGATGAAATGATAGTAATATTTAATGATCCAATATAAAACAAGGAATCTTATACTAATATTAACAATTCGAGGGATTCAATGAAATCTCCGAGGCATCCATAACCTCGTGGATTGAGAAATATTATTAGTGACCTATAGCTTGTATAAAGGGTAAAGAGTGTAATATGATGTACATATCCCTTTTCATTCAAAAATATTGTAAATATAACTAATTCCATGTAATACATAAAAGGTAAAATGGGATATGAAATGACTAGGCCCAAGGTCATATCAAAGGTGCCACATGTTAGTAGATGTCAGGATGGGTCTATGTAGTGTATCCAAGGTATCCAATAATAATAATGGATATATCCTATAGTGTCATACCAGGAATCCACATACACACAAGGATCAATTTCCATGATGGGTATCAACCATGGAAACTAGAATACCTGAATAGGAATGACATCCAAGAGTGCTCAAGTCATTCTATCAATAATCCAAGGATATCTTGATTTTGAGCTCTTGAATAAAGATGTCATGGTACAAATACATTTGGCACCTTATAATTAATTCATTCATTATGTTAATCCATGTAATAATTATGACATTTAATAGAACAAATGGTTTATTACATACTATTCATTAGTTTCATAAGGCTAATAGGAAAGTTAAACAATTTCAATCATTTCATATTCAATTACATGGTTATATCCTTTAAATTTTAGAAACATGAAAAGGTGGAATAAGGACATGAAACAATGAGGATTTTATTTATAATAATCTAGGTCATTTCATATCAATAATATACTTTCCAATTATTTTTAAATGATTCAATGATTAATTTAGAGAACTTACATTAGAAGGGTAAAGTGGAACTATAGATTACAAGGGTTGTCCATTAGAAATACAACATTTCATCTATTGTGGAAGGGATTACTATTAACATGTTCTAGACATAGTACACAAAAAAAGTAGTGCATAATAACATTTCAAACCACTAAGGGCGTAGATATGGAAAAATTATCCTTGGGATATATTACATTGATATTGTATCCTCCAACGACATAGATGACAATTATTAAAGAATCTCTAGGACATTAGAATATTGACTATTATCATGGAAAGTTAATTTAATAGGCCATACCTAATGAAATTGGAATGTGCACAACAGTGACAATTAATAAAATGATTAAACATGAAGGATGAGTTATAAAACACCTACCTCATACTAATATAACTCTCCTTGTCTAGTATCAGTCTCTAGTTTTCCCAAGATTGGATGATATAAAAAAAATGGATCAACACCCTAAACATAAAGCATATGGAACTGCATCTATATAACTCATACCACATGTTTAATTTAGGGTAATCTAGTAATTTCATCCAAAAACATGGGTCTCATAGTTTGAAAGAATGATTTTTCAAATATTTTTCCAATCATGCACTATATGCAATAGGGAGAGGCACATTCCATTGATATGCAACACAGTTAGGGAAATCATGTTCCAACCATGAAATACACTTATGTAATAATATTTGCAGTTTGCATCCCCCTAGTCCATGGTTAGGGAGAACCAAGAACCCTACATCAACCCACTACCTAGCACCACATGGTTAGGAAAAACTGTGCAGACAACACCACACGATACCTACTATACATCCCACAAGACCATATCTATAAAAAATATAGGTTCTGAGCTCTAAAAAAGACTCATACACAGAAAAGACAGACATTAAATCATTAGGCATCTGTATATGGACCAAAATAAGGAATTAGAGAGAATTTAAATTAATCCATTCCTACAGTAAAACTAGTTTCATAAATTCTTCCCATATTAAAGGAAAGAATCCCCAACATTCCATCCAAGGGTGGAAGAAAATTTTCTAATAACAAATCTATCCACTGGGAATATATGTTGGCCTCTTGTTCTAGTGTCTCAATATTTACATCATCATGCTTCCATATAACCTATCCTATTGGGATAGTTAGGCCACAAAGATCATTTGTCTAGGTTCTGGGTGCTATAGAATCACATGAATGGGTGTACACATCTTTAATTTTTTCTGTTAACAACGATCAATCCGAGATCTGTCATGACTATAAAATGCAGAATCTTCAAAGTAGAATGAAGAACAAATGAAAATAGGGTAGTCCCGGTACCATATAGAGGAACATAATATGCTGGTTATAATTAATTTAATTAAAATACAATAATTACCTTGATGGAATTATCTTTTCATTGATGCTTTCGGTCATGATCCAATGTGATCCATCATTGTGTTGTAGAAGCCAAGTGTAAGATTCTTCTATTGGTGATCCACACGTGCTCCACATGTCTCTGGAAATCTCCGAAGGGATCTGTAGGTGCTAGAACGAAAGATCCTTCGCTTGCGATGTCCGCCTTCGATCGCCTTGGGAGCCGCTTCCAAATTTCTCTCTTTGATATAACGGAGGAGGATATCTTTCGTAACTTGATAGCGTTCTTCGAGGAAACGAAATATCTCTTGGCTTGAGAGACCTTTCTAGATCCATTGTGCACAACCACAAAGAATTTATAGCTCTAATGAGAATAATATAATTGGAATTTTATTACATAGAATAATAAATTGAATTAATTACCTGAAATCATTAATTCATTTCATTTAATTTTTAGTAAGACCTCATGTCTAATAATAACAGTTGACTATTATTATCTCTTAACATGCACCCAATGAATTTCACCTAATATTATTTAATTAAATAAATAATATTATTTCTCACAAATCCCCCAAAAAACTACACTATGTTTATAAATTAATATACATGGAGTGTACTTTTGTATTTAATTTTCTTTATTTCCTCCACCACATTTATTAGACATTGAATAATGAAAATTTATTTTTTAAATAAATATCACTTCATCAATCACTAATAAATGTATTATTTCTCCCACAATATTCTCTCTCGAATAATTGGTGTCAAAATAAGTGTGATCAGAAATCCTTGAATAATTATTAAACCACAATTAGGAATAATATTTATTCAACTTGTTAAATGAATATTTAATTGAGATACTTGGGAACACTTGGTGAGTATCCCTCGAGGCCTCTCTCTCACTGGCATTATGAGGAGCCTACCTAAGGTCCAGAATTAGTGTTTATAAAAACTCCAAGGAACCCATATAGAAAGAATTTAATGCCACAATAACATGTCACCTCTTACAAAAACATACCATGTAATGTAATCCCATTGTCTCGATATGTCAAATAAAGCAGGTTCCATTCTAGTTCCATCAACCCATGTGCTTGATTATTCTTTCATTGTCTTCCCAGAATTTAACTTTCCCATTCCTCCCCATGGCCATAGATTTATTTGGGATATATCAATTCCATCAAATGTCCTATGATATCAACTTTAGTTATGGAATAGAAGGGACAAATCCTTTCTCTAATTATCTATTCATACAGTATTACTCATGATGCACCCAATATATCCAACCTCACTACGAATAGTATGTCATCACAATTTTCAACCATACATCTATGTGTGCATGTTTTAATACCCATTAATAATTATCTTAAGGTCTAAGGACCAATACAAAAGATTGAAGATAAGAACATGTAATGACTCTATGAAATGTGGATTTCTTACTAGCGGGTCACATTCTCATAATATCCTCCAGGATACTACCAAGGGAACTCACCATGAAAAGGTTTCTCAACGTTTTATAATTCCTCACCCATAATGGCATATATTATTTTCATCCCTCAAATAACATCATCTTGCCATAGAAAATATATTCAAGAATAGTGTTATGATACTTTCAGGTTTTCATCATAATAGGGATCCACTATGACACTTTAGTGAAACAGATATCCTCAAGACATTATCCCATGAATTTTCACACAGAATAACAATCAAGATGTTTTAAGATATTTATTAATGAATAATTTAAAAATTAGTTAGTTCTAGTTCACTAACTCTAACATACTCAAACATTGACTATATCCAACTGCTAACAATTATTAACCCAGTAGCTCTCACATAATATTCATCATTTTTCTAATATACTCCTTTAGTCAGGGGCCCACCATGTTCTCTTCTGTGGACACTCTGATCACTGCAACATCATCACTTAAAAAAAATCCTTCAATTTGAGATACTTCCAGATAATGTTTTTTGTATGTTGATGTGAACATGGTTCTTTTCCAAGATCCACAGCTGCAATATTATCATAATACAATGTGATAGGGTATCTTCTGCTAGAAACCACAACAAGATCCTATACAAAGTTTCGAATCCATATGGCTTCCTTGGCTGCATTAAAAGATGTTATATATTCATACTCCGCTATAGAATCGGAAAAAACTGGCTGCTTTGATCTATTCCAGCTCACAGCTCCTCTGTTGAGACAGAAAACATATCCCGATTGCAACTTTAGATCATTATGATCTGTCTAAAAACCAGCATCAACATACCCTCTGATGAAAATCTCCTCACCTCCTCCATACACCAAGAACATATCCTTAGTTCTTATAAAATATTTAAGGATAGTATTAATAGGAGTATGATGTTTTTCTCATGGATTTTCTTGATATCTTCCTACCATGCTCAGTGCTTTAGCATCATCATGCCCGACACATAACATGACATACAATATGGATCAAATATCTAAAGAATATGGGATCTTACTCATCATATATATATCTTGTTGGGTATGAGGATACATTCTCTTAGAAAGATGTTGGCAATGTGAATCTGGAACCAATCCCCTCTTGGATTATTCCATACTAAATATCTTTATTATCTGGTCAATGTATGTACGCTAACTTAGTTCAAGAAGCCTCATGGATCTATTAGAATGATCTTGATCCCTAGAATGTAGGATGATTCACCTAAGTATTTTATGGAGAAACACTTATTCAACCTGTACTTGAATGACTTTAAGACCGGTATATTATTTCCAATGAGTAATATGCCCTCAACATATACTACTAGGTTACAATCTGCATTCCCATTAAACCGCATATAAACACATGGATCACATTCATTCTTAATGAAACCAAATTCTTTTATGGCTTCATTAAATCAAATGTTTCAAGACCTGGATGCTTACTTTTATCCATAAATGGATTTCTGCAACTTACAAACCTGTTTGGATTCACTTGGTGTAAAAAACCCATCTAGTTGTGTCATATAGACATCTTCTGGAAGGTTCCCATTAAGGAATGGAGTTTTGACATCCATTTTCAAAATCTCATAGTCATGGTAAGTTGTTATGGAATGTATGATTACTTTGGATTTAAATATTGAAGCTGGTGATAAGGTTTAATCGTATTCATTTTATTGACGTTGTTTAAATCATTTACCCAATATCCTAGCTTTATAGGTTCTAACTTTACCGTCCATGTCTATCATTAATTTGTATACCCATTTGAATCTAATAAGATTTAAATCAGTTGAATCATTGACTATAACCCATAATTGGTTCAAATACATGGAATCCATCTAATAATTTATAGCTTTTACCCATATGGCAGCTTCTGATATCTCCACTGCTTCCTTATAAGAGAGTGTTTCATCATTTTCCAGAAATATTGATTCACCATCCTTAGTGACTAGGAAACCAAATCTCTCTGGTTCCCTTAACTATCTTGATATCCTATTTAGTACTTTTGGTTATAGATACTCTTCCATGGGGACCTGTTGAAATTGTTCCTTTACAAATTTATGTGTATCTTGAGCATCAACTTCATCAAAGTCAATCTTTATACCACTATCATTTTTGAGGATGTGATCCCTCTCAAGAAAGATGGCTTATCAAGCGATAATTACTTTCTTTTTTGAAGGGTTATATAGTTAATATCCTTTTGTTTCCTTGGGATATCCTATAATGATACACCTCAGACCCATAGGTGCAATTTTGATGACTAAGAATACATTATAACATCTCTGAAATCCAATACATGAATGTGCGACAAAATGGGTTTCTTTCCATTCCACAACTCAGAGGGAATTATATTTTCTGCCTTATTTGGTACTCAGTTTAACGTGTATGCTGTAGTTTCAAATGAATAACCCCAAAAGGATAATGGAAGATCTACATGACTCATCATTAACCTCACCATTTCTAACAAGGTTCAGTTCCTCCATTCAATAACACCATTCCACTATGGTTTATAATGAGGAGTTAATTGAGATATAATTATAGACTCCTGTAAAAGGTCAAAGAACTCTTGGATCAGATATTCTCTACCTCAATCCAATCGAAGATTCTTTATATTCTTACCAAGTAGATTCTCTAATTCATTCTTTAATTCATTAAATTTATCTAAGGACATCGACTTATACATCATTAATTAAATATTGACATATCTACTCAAATCATCATTAAATGTAATGATTGTAAGAATATCCACCTTGAGCTTCTACGGGAAATGGTCCACACACATCTATGTGGACCAATCCTAGAAGCTCTGTGGCCCTTTCACCTTATCCACTGTAATGTAGCTTGGTAATTTTACATTCCATACAAGTGTGACATCTATAATTTGGTTTTATCTTAGTAGAGTCTAAATAACCATCTTGGAGGAGCTTTTTCAAGATCTTCTCGTTTACATGACCAAGGCGGCAATTTCGCAATCGGTTGTTGTATGTGTCATGTGAGTTTTTTTCATTATCAATTTCCAACACTTGGCTTTCGTAATTTAATAAATAAAAACTATTATTTAAATGTTCCATACCATAACATACATTGTTCTTATAAAAGAAACAACCCTTATTTCCAAACATGAAATAATATCCATCCATATCCAAACATGATATCGAAATTATGTTCTTGGTAACTCTAGGCACATAATAGTAGTTATGTAAAACCAAAATAATCCTATATTTCAATGAGAGAAAGTAATATCCAATGGCCAAAGAATCCATCCTCATGCCATTGGCATCTCGAAGATACACCTATCCTTTGAAAATATTTTGAAATCTATTTGGTTCCAGTATTTGAATAAATATGTGAGCCCCACATGTTGTATCTAATACCCAATTTGTAGAAATGAAAATATTACACTCAATTATAAACACCCTTTAGGGACCCATGCATTTGGGTGTAGTTCCTCTTCTAGTGCCCTGGATTGCCACATGAAAAACATATTGTGTCACATTCCTTTCCCTTCCTCCAGATCTTCCACTTCTCAGAGGGATGGTTATCAGGGGCTTCAGACTGTTTATAAACCCTTATCCCCTTTTCCTAGTCCTTCCTCTTCTTATTCACTGTAAGGACTGTGGGGTTTTCAAGCCTTATGTCCTTATATTCCTAGAGAATCATGGTTAGATGTTCGAATACAATCTTCTCATTATTTCTCATGTTGTAGTTGATAATAATTCTAGAGAAGGTATTGGGAAATGATGATAGGATGATATTCATATGCAAATAATCTAAGAACATAATCCATAAGATGTCCAAGTATTCAATGTATCCAATAATATTGACTACATGAGGCCTAGATGGCACAGACTATCTACGATTAGTTGTGAACAAAGCATTCAAAATCTTATATCTCTTCTGTCTCACCATATATTAATAGAGATCCTTAAGGTGAGACATCATGTTATACACATCCATGTTTTCATATTTCTTCAAGGGCTCATTAGACATGGACAATAGCATGAAACAATGGACATATGTGGCATCATCCATATGTTTCACATAGAGAAATATTTCCTCATCACTCGCCTCATTTCCAGGTGCAACTTGAATAGGATCCTCCAGTACATACAATTTCTTCTCACGGAGATGGATGATGTGTAAACGCCTCTACCACTCCTGGAAATTTTTGCCAGGGAGAAGGTTTTACTTCTCGAGTATGGTTCTCAATTATTTGTTTGAATTCATTTTTCTCCTCATTTCTAATAATTAAGATGAGAAAATATTTAGTAATTTTTCATGATAAAACTGAGAAAAATTAATAAATTAATACTTATTAGTTTCCCACTATTTTATCGAAATCCAATCTCCCTCACCATTGACATAAAAATATTTTGTTACCTAATTATTCTAGTGGAATGGATCCATATTTCCCTTTTCATTACCCCAACTAATTTTGTAAAATCTACTTGAAAGGTTTTAGATAGGCATTCCAAATGCTAATTGCATTAACTTGCAGCTCCTTGATCCGCTGAGCGGACTCCCCATTCCTAAAATCCTTTTATTATGGATTTCCTCCACATTTTCCTCTTATTCACCCAAATTACTGCTATATTAGTCAACCCTTGATGTGAACCAAGTAATGTCAATCCAAAACCTTGAATTAGAATTCTCTGATAATTTAAAGCACCCCAACTAGGGTTGGTCATGAACTTTGAACTATTGTTCCACTCTAACCAATATTATGGAAGGCTATACCAACATAATATTTCTTTGAAGAATCTTATCCTTATATGTTATTTCCATTTTATTATCTTTTATTACAATGTTTTATAATATTATGTGGGATATAATTAAGTGATTAACACTTTCTATGAAAATATTTATGCATAATCCATTTTTTATTATAGTTATATCTTGCTTTATTATTTAATTTATTAATTGTGTGATCATGATAACACACCCACAATAAATTAACCATGAAACTGAAAGAAATAAAATAAATGGTTTGATCATGAGCTTTTTCTATTGGTTAGTTTATCTAGCAGTTGATAAACTAACCCAATACCTTGGGGGGAAATACCTTGAACCTTTTGGATTATTGATTATAGATTTCCACCTGCCCACCTTTGCATCTATTTGGATTGGTTTCCCCTTAGCTTCAATCTTGATTCGCCTCAACTAGCTTGAGAGCTCCATCCATTACATATGATTTTATCTCACTCGTATGTGAGGGTTAAAATGGGGTTTTACATACAAGAAACCTTGGGCACGTAGGCCCTATATATTAATAAGGATAATGATTTTAGACCAAAAATTTTAATTTAATTTAATAAATTAAAAGACCCAATCCACATACAAAGGTCTTGGTCAAGCTCATTATTGTCCATACATGCAACAATATTTACGGATTAATACAACTAGAATTCAATTATTTAATCATTCTTGGTTCAGATAAATAATTCTTGAATCAATTAATTATATAAAATTAATCAATCTATTTATCTTAAATCCTTTTTTCAAAATTACCTTAACATTCCCAAACCTCATACTTTTAAAAATATAAATTCATATAAAATTACCATTGTATGTAACATTTACCTTGGACGCAACCTAGTTAATTACCTTTCATAACTATCCAATGAGTAGAAATTTACATGACACAGATGTTAAATTAAACAGATATATATAAAACACCTATCACGTGTTGTGCCTCAACTTTACGCCTGTAACATATTACATGTCTCAAGGGTTTGTATAATATATTAATAAATTTTAATAAATCTATATAATTTGGATGAGTACACGACATGTAGTTCCGACTACACGGCGTGTACTATCATTCATCTTCAATCGAAAGTGCACACCCATGGATATGGTGTGTAGATATACTTAGTAAATATTTGTAGTACATGATGTTTCTAGTGGGCCACATGCCGTATAATGTCTGCGTTAAATGGTCTCCATTCGGGCAAGCCATGTATGATGTACACGGTCCAACCCTAACCCGAAGGGACTACAAGGCGTGTCCTGTGGGCCACATGGTGTGTAATCAAGAAACTACATTCTACCTATTCCTAGTCAACACAAAGAGTCATTTAAGACTTAGATATACTCCAACACAATAATTGGGTTGGCCTACTACTCCCCGTGAATTTAACCTTGAACACACGACATGTACTGCCGAATACACACCATGTGTTCTAGTTTAGTATGGACAAGAAGCATTGGAACCTCCAAATGTTATCCTACGTTTTATTTTAATCAAAATTAAATGAAATTATCATTTTTGTATGGTGAACTAAAAACAAAAGTAGAGGAAAAAATTTCGAGATTTAGATTTGAAAAATGATTAATTTGAACTGAAATAACTAAATTATTGAATGCGTAAATCATCAATGAAAAACTATATACTTATAATGAAAAATATAAAACACCACTTATACAACATGTAGGTTTCGGGCACTGTGGAATCACGTAAATGGGTGTACCCAACTTTAATTTTATCCATTAACAATGATCAATTTGTGATCTGTCATGATGATAAATCACAAGATCATTGGAATAGAACAAAGAATGAAAGAAAAGTAGGGAGTATCGGAACCATTGAGAGGATCATCATATGTTGGTTATAATTAATTTAATTAATAGAAAATAATTACCATGATATAATTATCTCTTGTTTGATGCTTCCTGTCATGATCCAATGTGATCTGTCATTGCGTCATAGAATCCAAGTGCAGGCTTCCTCTAGAGGTGATCCACATGTGCTCCTCGTGTCTCTGGACATCAACGAAGGGATTTCTGGGTGCTAGCATGGAAGATGCTTCACTTTTATTGTCCATATTTGATAGCCTTGAGAGACACTTCCAAATATCTCTCCTTGATCCGGTGGAGAAGGATATCTCTCGTTGTATGAGAGTGTTCTTGGGGGAAAATAATTATCTCTTGGCTTGAGAGATTTTTACAGATCCATTGTGCACAACCAAAATAAATGGATAGCTCTAATGAGAATAATGTAATTAGGATTTTATTAATTAGAATAATAAAATTAATTAATTAAATGAAATCATCTATTCATTTCATTTAATTCTTAGTAAGACCCCATGTCTAATAATAGTAGTTGAAAATTAGTATCACTTTCATACACCCATTGAATTATACCTAATATTAATTAATTAATTAAATAATATTATTTCTCAAAAATCTCTAGAACCACTACACATCACATATATATTAATATACACGACGTGTACTTTTTTTTCATTTCCTTTATTTCCTCCATAACATTTATTATACCTTGAATAATGGTTATTTATTCCTTGATGAAATATCACTGAATTAATCGCTAATAAACATATTATTTCTCCCACAATATATTCTCTTGAATAACTATTGTTGAAATAAATGTGATCAAACATCCTTGAATAATTACTAAACCAAAATCTGGAATAATCATTATTCAACTTGCTAAATGAATATTTTACTTCGATACTTAAACACACTTAGTGTGTGAACCTCTAGGCCTCTTTCTTAGTGGCATTAGGTGGAGCCTGCCTAAAGTATGTGGTTAGAGTCTAGAAACACGCCAAGGAACCCATAGAAAATGAAGTTAATTCCACAATGAAGTTTCACCTCCTATGAATGCTTACCCTGTAATGTAGTCCCTTTTTATCCATATCTTGAATCAAGTGGGTTGCATGCTAGTGCTATCAACCCATGTGATCAATTATTATTTCTTTGACTTCAAAAAATTGAACTTTCCCATTCCTCACCACGACCAACGATTTATTTAGGCTATATCAATTCTATCAAAGGGACTGAGATATCATCTTCCGTTATGGAATCGAAGGGAAAAATAATTTCTCACATTATCTATTAACGCAGTATTTCTTGTGACACACCCAACATATCCATCCTCGCTACGAACTCCGTGTCATCACAGTTTTCATCAATACATCTAAGTGCGCGAGTTGTAATACCCATTAATAATAATCTTAAAGTCTGATGACCAATACATACATCTATAGATAGGAACATAAAATGACACTATGAAATGTGGATTTCCGACTTGCGCACCTCATTCTCATAATATCCTCCTATATAATACCATGGGAACACACCATGAAAAGGTACCTCAAAGTTATATGAGTCCTCAACCCCAATTCCCAGTATTATTTGTGTACCTAAAATAATATAATATGGCCGTAGAATATATATTCAAGAATAGTGTTATGTCACATACAAGTTTTCAACATAGTAGGGATCCGCTATGAACCTTTAGTGTAACAAGTATCCATAAAAAATTATCCCATGCATTGTTACACAAAAGAACAATCAAGATGTGATATAGAATTTATTAATGAATAAAGTAAAAAGTATTTCGTTCTAGGCCACCAACTCCAACATGTTGTTTCCTAATAAATGATACATTTATGATACTCCTCAATGAAAGCATCAAAGTATAACAAAACATCATCATTATCAAGTGTATTAGAAGGGTTGGAATCCTTATGTTTAAGCTTTGAAATATGGATGATATCATTCATGGAATGGTACCTCTTAGGCAGTAACAACTGATAGGCTATCAGCACATCTCTATCCAAAATCTCAAAATACCCTATATAATAAAGATAAAACTTACCATGCCTCTTTATCTGTCTATTACCATGATTGGGTGATACCCATATGAAAACATGATCCCTAAACTCTAACTCTAGTGTTCATTGATGGTGAAGATAAGAATATTTATTTCTAGATTGAGTTGTAGATATACCCTTCCTGGTCAATTGAACCTACTCCAAAGTATCCTGTACAAGATGAAAAATTAGTTGTGATACCACCCCTACCTCTAACTAGAACACGGGTGACCAAAATAGCCAACCGACATGGCCTAAAAAGGATCCATATAAATAATCACTTGAAAGCTCTTATTATAGGAGAACCCAATGAGGGGGATTTTCTTCTTACAAGAACCTATTAAATAAAGGACACATGATCGGAGCATGTCCTCTAAAACATGGATCTTTTCTTCTGACTACCCCTTTGTCTCGGGATGAAAAATTTCTTCATAAGCACTAGTGTACATATATATTTTTATAACCCCTTCCCAAATCATGATTTGAAATTATCATTCCTATCCAAAACAATAGTACAATGTTCCCTATGTATTTGAATGATATTATAAATATATAATATTTCTAGATCAAAAAATTAGAATGTCTCCTGAATATGAATTAAGTGGGATAAATTTATTATTGGGTCAATGAATACCCATATATCATCGCCACCTCGAGGTTCCCTTGCTAATAAAAAAATAACATTGCAACATCTTCCCATTTCCATTACAGGACTAGAAGAGGTTGTAATAAGTTCGTAGGCCTCTAGTGCTCTACCTTCACCAGCTGAAAGGAGGAAAACCAAAATAATAATGCATGTTCTACAAATTAACATAAAAGGATACAAATATTAGAATCGCATATCTTGATATATTTTTGGATATACCTAGATTAACTTACAACCAAGAATCATGGGAATCTCACATTAGTTATAATATTATATTTTTAGAAACCCAAACAAAACCATGAACATGCTGGATGTTGTCTCTATCTATAGAATAATATGGAGGCGGTTCATCTCCTTAAATTCTATCATGTATAACCAGGCATTCAGGATTGAAAATTCGAATTCTCTTTACCTTATCATGGATGTAAAAAATAACTATTAAGGATTAGTGGAATAATGGCTCATGAGTATCACGAAACTCCTGATTCAACTCATAAAAGAGGTTCATCAATTTTCATTCATCACTGACTTCTTTTACGACTTGTGCCTGAGTTTTCAAACTCAATGCATTAGCTACTACACTGACCTTTCTAGGTGTATTGGAAAGTTCAACATAAAAGGAATAAATATATTAAACTCATATCCTCTATTTGAGAATCAAATAATTATGTGTAAAATACATTTTCTTCTCTTATGGTTCATAAGCACCATAAAAATATCACCCATTAGATAGTCTTCTCAGCAACGTAAGGCCTGGAAAACTGTTGCTAAATCAATTTCGGGTTTTTCAGATAATTTTTATCATGAGTCCTCAACTTCCTTAATCGGTACGCAATGATTCAGTCCACATACATCAATAATAATCTTCGAGAAATGCATGATGCATCAAAGAACAATGTATAACCTCTACCAGGATCTGAAAAAAATCAGAATCAATGTTGATAGAATTAATCTTTTGTGCTCTAGAAAGACCATCTCTCAATAATTTGACCACAAGAACATTTAAACCGTCTTTATAAGACTAGTATGTGGTGAATAATTTCATGAGTATTTCTATATAAAATCTATGTATTATCCATCCATTACCATAGAACTCCATATATTAAACACGTTCATCGAATTCTCTGAGGAAACCCCAACACTCACCTTCTCTAGGACAACATAGACTCCTGATTACAATATAATATAACCCATGAAGTGAAAATTTTGAATATATAAGTGGAACCTAGAAATATTATCATAAAGATGATTCTTTATCAATGTACTCAATATAACCTCAAGGTTATTTGTATGGTCACTATGAGTTTGATAAAAAATAAAGATGTTTTCCACAAAGACAATGAAAAAATAATATATATAGAGATGAAAAAACCAATTCATAAAATCCATTAAAATGGTGGGCATGCCTGTAAGAAATAATTCCATAACCTGACACTTATATAGACCATACCTTATTTTAAATGTTGAATGAGGTTTTTCGAAACATATGAAATAGGCATGATGATTTCCTGATCTCAATTCGATCTTAGAAAACTAACTTTCTCCTCGAATATAGTCAAGTAGGTCACATATTCATGGAATTGGGTGTGGTTCTTGATCGTAATCTGGTTCAACTATCAATAATACATGCATAGATGAAGGGTAAGTTATTTTTTATTGTATAAAATAATGGGTTAACAACAATAGGTAGTGGAAGGACATATAAAAATTTGGCATCGAAGTCCTCCAATTGATAGTCGAGTAACCTAGAGCTCTAAAGGTTATATCCTATACAGAGGAATGTAAACTGGAGTTGTTCCTGGAATGAGATGAATCGTAAACTATAACTCTTTATCAAGAGGTAATCATGAAAATTAACTAAATAGGAACTACCAAAAATGATCTTTTATCGATGTGAATTCAGCCTGATGCAAACCCATATCTAATACGAATGAATTATCAATCTGGGTGATCACTCCAACTAGACCATGTTTCTATAGTACATCAATACTGACCTAGACATCCCACTCACCCTTATGTACATAACTCCCTTCCTATAATGATGTAAATGATACCATGTGGTGATATCATTCTAAAATTGATCAATATGAGACCAACCAACCCACCCCAAGAATGATATCAAAGCCCTTCATATCGATTACAAAGAGGTTCCACAATAAAGGGTAACTGAAAACCTCAAGGGGATAGTCCATCAATTGGCATATACCCTTATAACTATACTTCCATCATTATATCTCGGGTTATTACACCAATGTAATATTATATTTCCAGCCCGAGAAATTACATGATTGATAAAAATATTAAAGAGTGTGAAAAAACATTATCGTAAAATTGGATACTATAGTAGAGGCTATTATAATAGTACCTCATACAATATATGGTCATTCAATTTAATAATTGGTTACCAACTATAGTTAATGAATCTAAACTGATTAACCACCATGTTATACAGCTGGACAACCCTGTCCAAGACAGGTCTCTTGGCGTGGCTAAAAATACGATGTCTGGCTACTACAACTATGACACCCTCCTAGACTAGTCCTACAAGTGTTATTCCCTGTCCTTTCCTAACTTGGTGTAAAATGACATACACTTAAAGGTAGAGCAAGTATAGATCTCCTTCCATTGGATGCTGATAGAACGGTTAAATGCAATCTTTGAAGATCACCAAATACGCCCACAAGCCTGAAACTCTAAAGAATATCTATCACACTAATGGTTTGGACTCCCCTGTCATCCACACTGGTGACACATTATAGATCTACTAGTAACGATACTCTAGTTTCCACTACCTGGTCATGAACCTCAATGGAAAATTTCCTACTACCAGAATAACTATTGTCCTGCAACAACAATTATCCTTTATTCCCAGTACTATGAAATTCCCTCAGGATTCACTAATTGATAATATAATTATTTAATTTAATAGAAAATGAAGGTAGATAAAAGGCATTCACTTGAGTATGGATTTCAAACAGAATCCCATCCTTGAGGTATCTATCACATGAAGGTTCATTACAAACTAAAAGTAATGAAAATCATAAAAACTTAGTAAAATTTGTTGAATACTCCGTGACTGACATATAAACCATCTCTAGATGCATAAAATATATGGCTCATTCATCTCTAAACTTATATGGAATTAATTGATCATATAAAGAAGTGTGTAAATCAGACCATACCATACCTTAATGGTGACAAACCTAGTAATTACACCCCACCTGTACTTGGATGAATCATGAAGAAAGTATATATCAAGCATAGACCTTTTCTCTTGAGGCATCTCCAAATACTTAAGGATAAAAAAAGTGCCCTCCATCCAACACACTAAGACCTATGGACCTCCCTACTTTTAGATGGTAGGAGGATGATACCACCAGAAATCATTAGTTGAATAATCCCTTATTGGTGTTGGCCATGGAGAAACCTACATGTACTAAATCATACATAAGTATCTCTCAATAAGATGAGCTTAAATTCCCAAATCTAGTATATAAGGATGTACCACAAGTGTCACTCAAGGAAGTAAGATCATGAGTCATGAACTACCATGTCTAGAGAAAGTTGTTTCCACCTACCCATTTCACAATACGAGGACATCTTCTCTACATTGGTCTACAAATTCCTCGAACATACCTCATAAAAAGAAATTAATAATATAGATAGTATCAATAAAATCTAAACAAATGGAAAAGGATCACTACACATGGTATAATACATGTACTATAGCAACCCATGTTTTTATACATGTATATTTAATCCATTTTGTGGAATACTTAATAAATTACACAAACTCACACCCAAATATTTTATTATTTTAGTTCCTTTGGAAACAAGGAATTGAAATGTCTAATATGGTGGAATATTATCATTGATTCCCACAAATTTCATACCCATTATTACCCCATATTAAAATCTTTACTTATAACATGGGGAAAGGATAGATAAGAATAGGGTGATCTCATATGCTCAGTAAGGGTAAACTTTGACGATATGTAAGCATAAGCAGAACACATGGTTATTAAAATAGGATAATAAAAATTGAAGATAATTCCCTCAATATCAAAATATCATATGAATGAGTCCTGGCATAAAGATATGTAGTTAATAATAAATTAATAACAGAAAAAATAAAAAATAAAATTCGTGAATGAAAAACATAGGAATAAGAAATAAAATTTGTGGAAACAATTAACATATAAAATAGTATCCATAGTAATCATGGAATCGTTTCCAAGGACATATTAATAGTATGGTTTTCAAGACATAACATCATTGTAGTCATGGTTCACATCCATTACCATCCTCGTAGTCATGATTCACTTCAATAACCATCATTGTATTCATGGTTCACTCCCATAACAATCTTAGTAATCATGGTTCACTACTGATGTCATCTAAATAGTCATGGAACGTGACCAAGACCATTTTAGTATATCTCATGAGATTTTAATCATTACCCAATGAATTGTAGGGAGGTATATGTCCCAAAAATATCATAATGAAATCATAAATATTTTTTCCAAATTAACATAAATCATTTATCATATTAGAATCCATATAATGAAATGGGTCTCATAAAGATCATGCAATCATAACATAACCCACAGAAAAGAAACAGGTTTCATAAATATCATTCCACCATATACCTAACCATTCATAGAAAAAATATTAATGGAAACTCTGAATAATATCCTCTACAAAACATAAGTTACATCATATAATGTTATCTTAGATGGAAAATATTTTTGATAGATCTATAGATAAAAAATCATGATGAAAATATCCATCTTACATTGAAAAAAAATTCTTTACATAAAATGACACATAATTTCAAAAGGTAAATTTTAATTTGAAAAAGCATTGAATTCTTGTAAGGGAAGATTCAAGGTAATAAGGCAGCATGAAAGTCTAAAAACCCATTTGTGACCTATAAGTTAAAAAATAGTCTTCTCAGACATCTTCTAGAAAATTAAAAAACTACTTTATTAAAAAGATTCCTTTAAAAACGTTTTATAATAAGTCAAAATGGGTAAAAAAACCTTTTTGGTAAGCACACCATAATACTACATGAAAAATGGGGGTTCAAAACCCATTGGGCCCAGGTTACTGTAGCAGTATTGTAGTGGTACTGTGGCAGCGGAGGTACTGTTGATCGACGGGTACTGTAGTGGCGGCAGGGCAGTGTAGCAGCGGTGGTACTGTGCTAGTACTGTAGCAGTCGGGTTACTATTCATAGAATGGGAATTGGTATAAAAATATGGGCATACGGGCAATGTAATGGGCTAAAAGACCACCGGGACTTCGAGCTATGTAATGGGTCTCCCTCTACCCAGTTAAAAGAGGTATTTTCTTTGCTTTATTAATAAAAATGAGGCTTTGACCCCAACCTTTTATTAAAAAAATGGACATGGATGATAAATATTCCTCAGTAGATAGTGAAGTCAAAAGAACCCTGAATAATAATGCGATTGTGAAATAAACCTTGAAAGTTTATAATCAGTAAAATTGTATGACCAATGAAAGAAAAAAATTACATGGATATGAAAATACCTTAATATTATGGTAAAGACTCATAAAATAAATTCCTTGAATGTATATATACCACCTAGAAGAAACAAGTAGTGTATAAGGCATGTGCCTCGCAAAAGTAAAGGTGAGACACAAATCCATTACCCATTGTCTGATTCCCTCTATAAGTGTCCAAAACTACTGTATTTTTGTTTTAAACATATTATTAACATACACCAGAATCATAATAATATTTATGATATCATTTATGATTAATTTAGAACTTTATATTACCTATTTGTTAGTAATTCCATGTTAAAGAAATGTTTTGGTTAATAACTTCTTTGTTTATAGTACATGTTTTGACTTTTTATTCATCATACTATTATGTAGATCATGATTTAATTAAATAAAAAATGTAAAAAATTATTTATATATGTTATTAATTTAGTATATAAATATATATGAAGGATAGATATATGAAATGGAATAAACTATTCAAGGAAACGTTAGGCCATACATATGCGTTACCATTGTTTCCATTTTCTTATCATACTCAAATATATATATATATATATATATATATATATATATATTATAAAATTGTAATTACTATGTAAAATATTTAATATTTATTTACTATATAACATTTTATAATCATGATTGGAATGGTTAGCATGGAATATGAATCTCCTTGCGCAGTGGAGATGGTAGATCGTACGTACACATGAATGACGATATCACTCTCTTAATAGTAATAGGGTGAGAAGTTAGATTTAATATTAATTATAAAAATAAATATTATTTTATAATTAAAATACATACTCATTATTTCCATCATTAAACCCATCCATGTAATTTGGAAATGCAAAAAGGATTACACCACGGCGTGGAGATGATAGGTCGTACGTATGCATGCTTGGTGATTTTTTTTCTCATAAGATGGTTAAAATGTGGAATATGGTTGTTACATATTAATAATAACAGCTAATCATATAGGTGAAAATGTAGTTATTAATTTATAATGTAATCAACACATGATGATAATGTAGTAGAAGAAACAATTTTGAATGTGTTGGTATGGTTATTACATATTCTTCGACAATCTCCCTCTAGATCTATTCTTAGGGAAAATAGAGTTGGTGTTTTGAAATGACTAGAACATATAAAATATTACTAGGGAAGTTGAGACGGGGAATGGGGAGTAAATGGATGATCAGGAATTCTCAATGTGGTGTGTTTATGTGAGGGAGTTGGATATTTTTTATAATAGAGTGGAGGGGTACTCTTGGAAACTCCAATAATATTAAATTAATATAAATTGATTTTCAATTTCAAATAGCTCCAAATAAATTTTATTTTGAACATAATATGAGTATGGGGAGAAATATTATTAACTAATTATTTTTATTCATGATTAGGTTACAATATTATCCTGATCTTTTGGCTTTAACCCTTAGTAAAACGCTTAAACTTTTACCGTGATAACTTGACTTTTTACACTTTAGGATGAATATAGTTACTATAAAAAGGAAAAAACTCAAGGTGGGTCATTGATGACTTTTTTAACCTTATTATAGTTAGTTGGATAATTTTTTTAGTTTTATGAATTTTATATATTTTAATATAGTATTATTTATTTTAAAGTATAACTTATGTCTATTTTGATACTATTCATTAATTTTTTTTTAAAAAATATCCTAAAAAATGATAACTTCTAAAAAAATATAAAGTATATATAACGTATAAATTTTATCAATAAAATTCATTTTTTTCAATAATTATGTTAAATTATATTTATTTTAGTGTTTTTGGTATCATTTATTTTATATTTCCAATAATTAATAAATTACTAAATCATCATTTTGAAAAACATTAATTAAATTATTCCTTCTCTAAAATTTAAAAATAATTTATCATTATTATGATTTATTTATTATATTTAAAAAAACATTTAAAATAAAATTTATCTTTTTTATAACCCAATATTAAAAATGTTTTACTTATTAAAAATATGATTAGGAAATTTCTTTCCTATCTTTTAATAAAAGATAATAAATGTCATATTTATAACCATGTTGTGTAAAAAGGATATAATTTACTCATAAATTTGATTGTTCATGAAATCCACTTATTAAATTAAATAAGGATATGTATTATGGTAATTTTTAAATGCTTATAAAATTAGTTTTTACCCTTCATTACCTATTTTACCATTAACAGTGGTAAAAAATATAAAAGTTAATGTTCCCAAAAAATTAATTTGATAACATTAGATTATAAATATCATACTAATTGGAATATTTCATGTTTTTTTCCAAAATTAAATTCACATAAGTGACCAAATTAACATTAACACTAATCTCGTAAACTTGGCGAGAAGTCGGGTAAAAAGAAGGGTAAAAATTTTAATATGCTTTTAAATCTAATTTAAATATAAAAATGATTCCAATAATCTTAATTGAAAATATATATGTATAATTGATATATTGTGACTTAAAAAATTAATTTAAACTATAATAATTATTTATATGAAATGTAAGTTTTTAACTACTATGTAGTATTTTTCCCTATTCATCAAAAAGTGAATCTTATCATAAAAAGAATAAAAATTAACCCTAAGTAAACTATGAAATTCAAAATTCAAAAAATATGATTAATTTACCAAAAAGAATTTATACAGGTGTTTAGAATTAATTTAATTATTATTCACAAAAGGATATAAAAATAAATGACTTTAAAAACATAGTATTTCTAATCATATAAAGATTTTAGAAAAAAATATACATTTCATAACTATGTTTTATTTATGTAAAAACATTTTAAAAATAGTTTTTACTTGTAATACACCATGGTTTTAAAAATAAATTGAAATTAATGAAACCTTGTGTCTCTATATAATGTCAATTTACTTAAGGAGATAGTTATAAACTAGCCATTAAATTTATTTTGTCTACCTTTGTGATTGGAATTTCAAAAAAATGGATATACGCGGTCATGATCAGTATGTTTTTTGGAGTCTGATAAGGCATACATAATAGTTTAGTGAATTGTAACCTACCATTATGAATAGTAATGTTACACTTATGAATATTTATATGATAAAATTAATTTTATACACACCAATGAATGCATTTATAATAATGTATGATACCATGATCAAAATTTTAAGGTGTTATAAAATGTGTTATAGTTTTAATATTGTTATTTTGTGGAATAAATTATTATGTTATTTTAATTGTTTTTCTCATATTTAGATATCTAATTTAATAAAATGTATTTCATTTATGAATTCTATACGTCAAAATAATTGTAATGGAATTTTTTTATAAATATTATAAAATACTCAAAATTTTGATGAATTGTGAAATATAGTTTTTTACCATATATATACATTATATGTTAAATACACTATTCTATGCATCATGGATGATGTAAGAAACCTTTATTAGAAATAACATTCTTTATTTACTATTTTTTTGTAACATGAATATATACTATTCATAGTCTCCAGTAAAAATATAAAACTAAGGATTAAAATAAAGGAAAACCCCTCCCCTCATCCACTATAAATACCACCTCACACCCTATTACTATGACAACACGAAAGATTTTAAAATTTTCTAAATTATACCCAATCACATTCACAAGGATCTCTCCCAGGTCCAAGACCTTTTGGTCTCACCAAAAGGACAAAACCAAAGGCCTTAATGAGGTTCTCAATGAGAAGAGATCAAGAGGTAAAAATGATATTTCCTTTTCTTGTGTTTTCTTTTAAATTCATTTATTTTCCTATAATATATTATTCTAACATTATCTAAGTGGCATGATATCTCTAGTATTATATATAATATTGATTTTTATCGTTTTAATGAAAAAATTCATCATTATTCTGCCTCTCCTCTTCCTCTTATTCTAAAAATAATAACATCGTCTGTGATGTGTCGACTTACCGACATCATGGACGATGTGTCAACAATTTCATTTACTTCATTAAAATATTGTTATAAAATCATTTTAATGGTTGAAATATATTTAAAATCATATTATATTACCTATCATATGTTCTTTAATTAAATTTTATGCATAATATTAAAGTTATATGATGAAACAAGTTCGTGATTATCGAAGAACCACCACAATGATCTAAAAGAATATCAAAAATAATTTATCCAATGATTCATTCTCATAACATATAACCAAAATTATTTATTACATCATTTAATATTCTGGAAACAAATTAACACCATTTCATTACACTTTTGGTATTTCTCTTTCATTCAAAAATAAAATCATTTATGAACTAACTATGGTAATCTTGTAAAGAACACACCAGAAACAATATAAATAAAAAAATATTATTAATACATGGGTCTAATTATGTTCTAAAATTTCCATATAATGTTTTATAAACATTATTATTATTTTTTAAAAATTAATAACACCTTTTTATCCATTATATAGGAGGTTTATATATATTTTATGTAATACGAACCCGAGGTAATAGAATTTTTAACCCAATTTTCATTATTTGGGTTAAACTTCAACATCATTAATTACGTGTAAATGAGAATATTTTTGTAATTAATTTCATTTATATCATGATTTATTATGTGTATTGACAAATTATACACATAATCCTTTCATTATATTAATTCTCACTTCAATTATATGATATTAGTAATCAACTTTTCTTTAAGAATCCTATTTTAAAATTATATTATATGAAATTCAAAAGTAATGTATTTATAAAATTATCCATGTTTTATGATTTTGTTTCTTTTATTATAATTTTTTATGATGATGGGCTGGACCTATTTCTCCCTTCAATGCATTCGGTATGTGTATATTGTAGGTTGGCTATGCAGTTACTCCAAGTGTAATTGTGATGGTTACACCGTAAGGTTGCCATGAAAATTATATCATAACGTAGTAGGGATGGTTACACTATAAGTAAGTAATTCCTTAAGACACCCTTTTGATTTTATTTATGTTTTCTATGTTTTATAGAAATATCATATCTTACAAAGTAAGTATATATGGGTGAGATTTCTATCTTTGTGAAGATGATTACATATGTTTATAAGTATTGATGGACTAATGGGATCTTTCAATCATTTTTAATACTTTACTGAGATTTTTATGATCATCCCTTGTTTTTATTTTATTCATTGGTTATAAGGAATTTAATGGGAAATAAGGAAGTCATGTTAAATGTTTTGAAGATTTTTCAAAGAAAGAATAATGTTGTTTTTTGTTAAAAATTTTTGTTTAGGAAGAAATCGATATTGTTTTAATGGTACCAACTTTGTATTATTCTGGGTTGTTACGTATAAGTTATGTACTAAAATTATAAAACACTAAACTAAACAGATTTTTGGGAATTTAAAGACTTGAAATCTAGTATAATTATCTAGATTATGTAATGTTTGCGGCTGGGTATTTATAGTTTTTTTCACAGGATAGTTTAGATAACTTTTGGAGTTAGTATGATGTTAAAAGAATACCATAAATGATTTGTGAGTTATGATTATGTGGAAATGTTATAGCATTTAATGATTACCCCATTAATTCATCTATGATATCTGTTCAGAATGGTTTTTTGTAGAAGAAGTAGGGATGGTGAAGTTGGAAGGAACTGAGAGGCTGATATCTTTCTAAATCCATAACGGGGAATGATGGGAATTGAAACTGAGCAGTTTTTGAAAATAATGGATTAGCTGACATAGATAATAAATATTGCTTTAATCCATGCAAGAGAACATCTAGAACTACTATAAATGAACATGACCATAGTGTAACATTTTATGAGGCAACACCATCATACATTCAGTGGATCTTCTGACCGAGTAGTGGTTGAAGGATGGATTGAATCCCTCAAAAAGATATTTGATGTTATGATATATTAATATAATCAAATGTATAGTTTTTAAATTTATCATTTTGATGGTGAAGATGATCAATTATGGTTAATGATCAAGAATATCATGGATAGAGATGATATTTAAGACTAATAGTGGAAAGAATATAAAATTATTTTCCCTAAAAATAGTTTTCTTAAGGTGGTTCTATTTAGGATAGAGAATTGATTCCTTGAATTAATGAAAAACGAGGAAGATTCAGTGATTGTTTATGAACCAAAACATAACTTGACAATTGATGTACACTCTAAATATTATTATGGATCCTGATAGAAAAATTAATAGATTTTATTCAGTATTTATTCTAAGATACCGAAAGATATTGGCCTCTTGAGAATTAAAATTTTATAAGAAAATTGTATGACATGCAGAGAGGGTATAAATGGAGTTTTATTATAATCACATGAACTAAAAAAACAATGAAGAATAAGTCAAGATGACAAGGGATGGGTAAGAATGAATCAAATAAATCTGATGGAACGAATGTCTAGTTTTCAGTTTGTACAAAGTGTGGTAAAAAGAACCCTATGGAATTCCTTACCAAAATCAAGAAGTGTTTTCAATGTTGAAACTTTGGACATATGGATTGAGATAGTAATAAAAATGATATTAATATCAATTCTGATAAGAAAACTATAAAGTGATTCAAATGCGGTGAGATGGGTCATTATGAAAATAACTACCCAAATAATGATCTGAGTGATGGAAAGTAGTGATACTATAAGAAGAATGGTGAAATGAGAGACTTTTTGACTACATAAAAAGATGTCAGGACATCCAATGATGTGGTATCAGGTACTTTTTTTATTTACTCAGATTCTGCTGAAGTCTTGTTCGATATAGGGTGTACACATTCCATTGTTTCCGAGAAATTTTCTAGTAAATTGGAAATATCACCCCATGAAGTGAGACGAAAACTTATGGTTAAAAGACAAGGGGTAAAATCTATAACAAAAATTAATTTTAAGAATATTTATATTTTTATATGTAGAATGAAAATACCTTAAAACCTTGTTGTTTTTCCTTTAGTAGATTTTAACGTCATTTTGTATATGGATTGGTTTTCTATTTATCACGATAAGATTGTTTGTAGAGTTATATAATTTTTTTTTCAAAAAGTGATTCAGTTTGTATACAAGAATGATCCCATAAAATTGATAACACATAAGGAAGCTGAGAAGTTGTTGACAAATTGAAATGAATGTTATCTTTCTCATTTTGTTGAAAATAAGTTAACTTTTCTGATTAATGATGTGCCAGTGGTAAATGAATAGATTGATGCTTTTCCAGATGAGTTAGTCAGTGTTATACATGATCGAGAATTTTAATTCAAAACTGAATTAGTTCTGGATGCTATGAAATTTTCAAATTGCCCTTATCAAATGAATTAAATGATACTTATTGAATTGAAAAGTCAGTTTCAAACGTTTTTTGATAAAGGATTCATTCATCCTAGCACTTCTCCATGGGGATCTCTTGTTTTGATCGTTAAAAATAATGATGGTTCTAGGATACATTGTATTGATTATAGAGATTTTAATAACATTACTATTAAGAATAAGTATCCTTTTCCTCACATTGGTGAATTGTTTGTTCAAATCTAGGGTGCTTAGTAATTTTCCAATATTGAAATGAGATTCAAGTACCATCAGCTGAAGGTTAAGGATGAGAAAATTCTAAAAACATATTTTTGAACTAGATATGGTCATTATGAATTATTTGTTATACACTTTGGGTTAACTAAGGCACCTACTTTATTGTTGGATCTTATGAATTGGATATTTCCTAAGTTATTGGATAAGTTTGTGGTTCTTTTTATTCATTACATTCTAGTATATTTCAGAAGTAAATAGAAACATTCAAAACATATAAGGGATGTTTTTCAAACCATAAAAATATAAATTATATAAGAAATTCTGAATGTTTGAATTTTGGTTGCAATAAATTTCAATCCTTGGTCACATTGTTTATAAAGATGGAATAATTGTTGATCCTTCCAAAATAAAAGTTGTTGAATAATGGCCAAGACCCAAAAATAAAATTGATATGTGTAGTTTTCTTGGTTTGGAAGGTTATTACAATAGGATTGTTGAAAAAATTTCTTGGTTATCTTGTACACTAACCATGTTAACTGGAAATGGAGTTAAATTTATCGAGACAAAATAATGTGATGATTTTTTTCAGGAATTGAAAATAATATTGATGAATGCTCTAGTTATGACCCTACCTTTCAGAAATGATGGGTTTTTCATCTACAATGTTGATTAATTATAGGGAAATGGTTGTTTTCTGATGCATAATGATAGGGTAATTGCTTATGGTTCATGAAAAATAAAACCCCATGAGTTCAATTATATTAAACATGATTTTGAATTAGCAGTTGTGGTTTTTTTCTTTAAAAATTTGGAGGCATCATTTATAGGGAGAAAAATGAGAAATATATACTAACCAAAAAAGTTTGAAGTATATATTCACTCAAAAGGAATTTAGACTGAGGTAGTTATTATGGATTGAGTTGATAAATGTTTATGATTTCACCATTAATTACAATCCTAGAAAAGAATAAAATGTGGAAGATTCTTTGAGTCAAAATCATCATCTACCATTAACTATGTTATGGCTGGAACAAAACCCTTTGATTAATTATATGATGAATTTTGGTTTTTAAGTTGTTAGTGTAATAAATTCCTCTTCTTTGTTTCAGGTTTTAATGGAGTCAACATTGTTATATGGAATTAAGAAAGCAGTGAATGAATATAGGGAGTTATAGAAAAATGTATAATTGGTTAAAATGGGTATGTTTCAAGAATATAACATTGGTAAATATTGTGTTCTATTATTTGGAAAGAAATTATGTGAGCCTTGGGATTTTTAGAAGAAGGTAGAATTATTGTAAGAAGCCCATATTTCTCTGTTTTTAGTTCATCCTAGTAGCACAAAGATGTACAGAGAAATTTGGGTGTATTACTAGTGGGATGGAATGAAAAGAAATATTGTAGATTATTCCATGAAATCTCTGACATGTCAAAAGGTTAAAGAATATAGGCAACTAAAACATGGGATGCTTTATCCTTTTCCAGTTCTATAGTTGAAATGGGAAAATATATCCATGGGATTCATGGTGGGACTAACAAATACATCTGAAGGTAATAATGTGGTTTGTGTTATTATTAATTGGATGACTAAATCGTCACATTTTCTTCCTCTTAGAGATACTATGTATTTGGAACATATTTATCAACTATACCTCAAATAGATTGTTTGTCTACATGGATTTCCCCATTCCAGTGTATCTGAACATGTTCCAATGTGAACTTATAACTTTTGGAAAGGCAATAGGAAAATGTTGTGAATAGATTTCAATTTCAAAACTACTTTTTATCCTCAATCTGATGGAAAGACCGAGAGAACAATTCAGAAATTGGGGGTTACGCTTTGAGCTTATTCAATGGATTACTAGGGAAGTTGAGATCAATATATTTCATTAGTGTAATTTTCTTATAATGACAGTTTTCATTCCAGTATACAGATGGAACCTTTTTACGAATTATATGGTAAGCAGTTTCAAACTCAAGATTTTTGGGATGAAGTCAGGGACATAAAGTTTACGGGACTAGAATTAGTATAGGAAATGGATGGGAAAGTGAAGATGATCCAGAAACACATGAAGACAACTCAAAGAAGGCATAAACTTTATGTTGATAGTGGGAGTAAAGACTTTTGTTTTAAGGTAGGTGATCATGTTTTCATTAGAATATCACGATAGAAAAGTGTTATGCATTTCAGTTAGAAAGGAATTCTGATTCCATGCTTTATTGGACCTTATGAAATCCTAGAGAAATATAGAAGGGTTTCCAACCAATAAAATATTTCTCAGAGTTTATCTTAGGTACACAATGTTTTTCATGTTTTGATTTTGATAAAGTATGTTCTAGATTCATCTCATGTTTTGAGCCCTGATGTAGTTCATCTATAAGGGAACCTTTATTATAAATAGAAACATGTTCAAGTTCTTTATTGAATAGAACACGTTTTTGGGAATAAGGTAATACAATTTGTAATGGTTTTGTGGAGAAACCACACAGCTGAAGAAGCAACATGGAAATATGAAAATTATTTGAGGGTAAGGTACCATCGCTTGTTTAATAAGTAAATAAAACTAGAAGGATGCAATTTCCAAAAGGTGCAGAGAATATAAAACCCAATGGTTTTAAAAATAAGGTTGAAATTTTTGAAACCCTGAGTCCCTACATAATAAGACTTTTTAAGGAGATAATTATAAACTAGTTGTTAAATAATTGTTTCTCATTCTATGATTTCAATTTCTAAAAACGAACATGCACGGTTGTGGTAAGTATTTTTTTGGAGTCTGATTGGATAGTATTAAGTTTTTTTTGGGAATAGTAAACTACACTTATGAATAGTAATTTTGCCCTTTTTTATAGTAATATGATTAAAATAATGGATGCGACCTTTTCACCTCCACGATAAATACCACCCTCACCCTCTCTTCCTATCAATTCTTGCAAGATTTTAACATTATCTAAATTATGATCAATCCACTTATCAAGGATCATCCCCATGTCCAATACCTACTAGTCTCAATGAAATTCCAAAACAAAATTTCGTAAGGAGGATCCCATGGAGAAAAGATCAAGAAGTAAAAATCCCCTTTCCTTTTATCATGTTTTCTTTTCAATTCTTTACTCTTCTTATACTATATTCACATAACGGTATACAAGAGGAATAAAATCACCAATATTAAATATATTCTGTATATTTTTCATTTTTATGTAAAATTTCATCATCTTTCTTCCTCTCCTCTTCCACTTATTAAAAAAATAAAAACATCGTCCTTGATGTGACAATTTACCGTCATTGTGGACGATGTGTCTTCAATTAAATTTACTTCCTTAAAAGTTAGTGTAAACCCATTTTAATGGTTTGAATTTGATTAATATGTCTGATATGAACCCTCTTTTGTTCTGGAATTAACTTATCTAGATATTATTATAGGTTTACGATGAAATAAGATTGTGATTATCGAAAAACCGCCAAATTGATCGAAATGAATATCACTAATGATTTATATAATGATTCATCCTCATACCATATAACCAAAATTATTTATGGCATTATTTAATATTATGGAAACATATTAAAACCATTTCATTCCACTTCTATTTTTTCAATTCCATTCGATAGGAAAATACTTTATGAACTTACCTTGGAAATCATGTATAGAACACTCCTAAACAAATGGTTATAACAATATTTTATTAATAAATGTGCTACATTATGTCATAAAATGGTCATATAAGGTTTTATAAACAAGATTATGGTTCTTTAAAATATTAATAACACCATTTTAATGATTATACATGAGGTTTAGACATGTATTATGTAAGATGAACTTGAGGTAAGTGAATTTTTAACCCAATTTACATTCATTTGGTTAACCTTCTACTTATTATGTGATACAAGGATTTTTTTTGTAAAAAATTCTGTTAATATTATCATTTATTATGTGGATTTATAGTTTATAGATATAATACTTCCAATATATTAATTATCACTTCAATTATATGATATTTGTAATGGAATTTTCTTTAAAAAGCCTCTTTTAAAATTCCATTTTACCAAATTCAAAAGAAATTTTTTTATGTAGTTATCCATGTTTTAAGATTATTTTCCGATTCATCAATATTTTTTATGATAAAGGGTGGGACCTATATCCCCCTCAAATTCGTGGGTTATTTGTATGTTGGAGGTCGGTTGTATGGTAACTCCAAGTGTAATGGTGATGGTTCCACTTTAAGGTAGCTGTGAGTGTTACATCATAAGGTAGCCGTGAGGGTTACAATATAAGTATGTAATTTACAAAAAATAACATTATTACTTTATTTATGTTGTCAATGTTTTATATTAATATCATATTTCACAAACTAATTATATATGGGCGAGAAGTATGTTTTTCTGAAAATGATTTCATATGTTTATAAGTATTCCTAGACAAATTGGTTCTTTCCTTATTTTTATATCCCTTATTGAGATTTTTATGCTCATCCCAAGTTTGAAAAAAATTTCATAGGTTATAAGGATGTGTAAGAGAAATAATGAAATAAAGTTAAATGTAATGAATATTTGTTAATGAAATCATGATGTTTTTTTTGTGTTAAAAATTATATGTTTTGGAAGAAATAGTAATTATTTTAATGGTACCCACTTTGAATTCTTGTGGGTTAATATGTATGAGTTACGTCCTAAGATTGTAAAAATATAAACTAAAAATATTTTTGGTAATGTAAATAAGTGAAATATATTTCAATTAGATAGATTATTTAATGTTTATTGTTGAGTCCTTATATTACTATTAATCTTACTATGTTTAAATGGCTAGGTTGTAACTATCTTATAAAAATAATTATAATAGTAAAGTGATGTTTCAACGAAACAAAATGTTAGATACAACACAAGACATGTTGGTGTTGTGTGTAGTGAATGTTTAACTTACTATTGTGTATAACTTAATCCAAACATATCGATTTTATATAATAATAAAAATTTATATTTAGTGTTTCATCAAGTGAAAATTATCAAAATTTATAAATTTACTTGAATAAAATAATTCTCAAAATCTCAAAGTGTTACATTATACCCCCATTAAAATGAATTTCTCCCTTTAAATTCATTGGGTTTATCAAATTATTAATAGTATAATGTTTATTTCATTAAATCCCATATCATAAAAATGAATTATGAAAATTTCGTTTAAAAATTAAAAGTTTGAAAATACCAGTTACCCAAAGAAAATCATATCTAGTTCTCTACATAGGAGATCATTGGTGATGATTTGGACATGGTATAAAAGCGTAAATAATCTTTGATATTGACAAATATGATTGATCATATGAAAGTGGGTGATCCTGAGAAAGTAAACACTCACAAAACCCTAAAATAAAGAATAATGAAAGAGGTTATTAATATAATAAAAAATGATGAAAACATTATAAAATTTTACATCATTATCACTTTTCAAAATATTGAATAATTTTCATGAGAAGTGGTACTTAAATAATTTCAAAACATTATCACCCTTTTGATTAGCCTTGATTAATTTATTGGTAATCTATTATTCCCAGAAAGGAAGTTGAATTTATCACTCCTAAAGCATTACAAGATCATGAGATTCATAAATAGAATGATATGTCATTCATTATGTCATTATCACAAAAAAAAGGTTAGAAAAAGTTATCATGTATGCATAACTCTACCTATATTGAGATAATAATTTAATCTAACAAGCTTCATCATAAGTCTAACTTATAATTTCCATAAAAGGATAACCTAGAAATCATTTCAAAATCTGAAAATCGAAAACATTTGAAAAAGAATCACTAAGATAGATTAAAATTTATCTCACTTATATAATAAGGTAGTTCTTGGTTGTCACATTACAAACATGGGAATACCTTAATAATTTTTTCTATTGAAACATAGTAATAACCTAAATTTCCATAAAACCATATTGAAAACTTGAATGCTATAAAAAATGCACTATTTACTCAGACCATAAATACAATAATTCAATAAACTCTATCCAAGATATCATAAAATATATTTTCATCTTATTAGTCCAAAAGTCATAAATACTCTCCCATAAATAATCAATAATATCTTTATCGAATTATCATAACATCATGCACATATTAATGCTTTTCCATCCATTAATCATGTGTTTTCTAAAAATATCATCTTACCACCTCAATCACTTATCATGGTTACCAGTACCACAAAATATTTACTATAAAATTCTTAAGGAAAACTATAGTGGAACTATACATAGATATTTAATTATTCAATAATATCATAATGGTAATTCTTCAACATTATTCTTGGACTCCATTACATAAATACTCAATCACCCTACCACTTCATCGTCATACTCCACATAGATAATATTGATCACATGAGATTTACATTTGCTTTTAGCTTTAAGAGGATTCTTATGTCTATTTTCATCATTAACCCTTATACTTTTTCATTTATTAGAATAACTCCCATTTTACTTTTACTTGAAAAAATGAATTTCTGGAGGTGTACTATTTGAGATTTATTTTCGTTCCCATTACTTCAGTAGTATAATTCCCGACGACTTACATTCCTAAACATAAAACTTTTATTAGTCCTATTAATAAAAATAATTCCATTTTTCCTTCTTTGCAGGGAGAAAAAATTAGATATAATATTATACTAACCATTGTTTTTATAGGATCATTTGAATCGTATCTTTCTTTCATTTTCATAACCATGAGATAGATGGGTAACTTCAATATCTCTTTCTGTAAGAAGAAGTCACGAAATGTACATACTGGAAAATATTTTCTTGAACTCATCCTAATATATCTAGATAATTATATCTTATTTCTTAATATTATAGATAATGTTCCACCATTGATTCTATTTAACATCCAAGTGATAAGTTCCCAACGTAAAATTTTCACATTTTGGAGAGAGAAGAAGTAAAAATATCTTTTCAATTGTACCAATATATTTATTAGCTACTAGTGGAATAGTCATTCAATAAATATAAGTTGGACGTTGCATTAAGAAGGATCCAATATAATGTTTTCCCTCTATTGGTAATTTTGAAGCCTACCATGATACATGGATTGAGAATGTTTTTTGGTCATTGAAACAAGATTATTAATTCTAGCACCCATAACATTCTGTTTCTTGGGAGGATAATGATTGCATTTCCAATCACATCCATCATTAATGTGGTTCTTTTGGGTTCCATACATTGAAAAAAACCATAATTTATAATGCGAGGAACACTAATCATGGGGAAAACCACATAATCATTAAATATTACTTATAGGATGTCTAAATTATGTAATGCTACTTAAACTATGACACCTTAGTTTAATCCTATGTCATTCATGAATAAATTATATTGAAATACTTATTGTTTATTTGATTTTTTTTCTAAATTCCAAAAGAGTATCCCCTAAGTGTGTCAAACCAGGGGTGCAATATGGTCTATTGTCCTGTACCAGTATAGGCTCAAGTTAGTACCAACACACCTTTTCAGAGTTTTTACCCCCTAGGTACATTTATTCTAGAGCCACATCCAATTGTAGTATCCATATTGGGATATAATGCATTGAAACCACTCACTCTATCATTTACCAAAATTACAAGAAATTTCATAGACATTAACTCATCCTTAGACTTATCCTTATAAAAACTACTAGAAATATCCTTTGAAATATCCCTACGGATATCACAAATGTTTTTTCATCATAGTTCCCAAAGGTAGACTCAACCATTTATCGAATACCAACTATAATAATCGAATCTTTTCATACTTCTAAATTAAATCCTTTTTTATAATACTTAATACATAATAAATTACACAAAAACATGCCCAAATACTCTATTATTACTGTTCCTTTTTAAAAATGGAATATAAACGTCTAGTGTGGTGGAAGATCTTCAATTTTTCCCAAAAACTTCATTCCCTTTATTACTCCTAATTAAAACCTTTCCTTATAACATGAGGAAGGAAATATGTGAAAAAAGGGCGATCTATGTTGCTTAGTAAGGGTAAACAAAGAGGATATATAAGAATCACAAGAATATAAGGGTATAAAAACATGAGAACTATATTTTCGGATCATAACTTATATATCAAAAGACCATAAGAATGAGCCAGGGCATAAATATTGGAATTTAATGAGACATGTATAATATTTAAATAATGAAAACAATCAATTAAAAGGAAAATATATAAAAAAAATTATTTTTTGTTAGACACATAAACATATAAAAATATTACCATTGTATAAAAGGCATCACTTCAAAGGCCATCAAAGTAGTATGGGTTAAATCACCATACAATCTTGGTATTAATGGATCACATCCATTACCATGTTGGTAGTCATGGTTGAATTCTATAACAATCATGGTATTTATGATTCACTTCCATAAAAATCTTGGTAGTCATGGTTAAGTCCCATGACCATCATAGTAGTCAAGGATCACTCCCATGACCATCTTAGTATATCTCATGAAATATAAATCATTTCTTAATGAATTGGTGGGTGATATAGGTCCCAATAATCTCATAATAAAATAATAATTCTGTGGTCCACAAGAACATAAATCATTTATCATATAATAACCCATGGAATGAAATGGGTTTCATAAACATCACGAAATCATAACATTACCCACAGAAAAGAAATAGATTTTATAAATATCATTGCACAATAAAAATTAACCATTTATAAAAACAATAAAAATTTAAACATTGAATCATATCCAAATTAAATCATATGTAACATTAAACAATGTTATCTTAGATGGAAAATAATTATCAGAGATCTTTTGAAAAAAAGTCTTGAGGAGAATTTCATTCCTTTTTTGAAAACATTTTATTTATTTTAAATTCGACTAAATTTTAAAAGTAAACATTTTCCTTGAAATGAAATTATATGATTATAATTTAATCTTCAAATAAATAAAGCATCATGAAACTGTAAAAAAATTTCACTCCATATATGAAAAATAAAAATATTCTCATATATTTTTTGAAAAAGAAAAAATTAACTCATTAAAAATATTCATTTAAAACCATTTTATACAAATTTGAAATTTTTTAAGAAACCATAAAAATGTGTATGAATATAGAAAAAATGTTTATGAAAATCATGGTGGTGGATTATAAATATTATTTAGTATATACTTATGTAAAAACAATCCTGAATAATAATGAAATTTGGAAATAACCCTTACAACCTTACAATCAGTAGAATACTATGACAAATGAATGAATGAAAATTATAAGAATATTAAAATAGCATAATAGTTTGGTTATGACTCATAAAATAAATTCTTGGTAATTATATATTCCACTTGAAAAAAACAAGTAGTGTATAAGGCATGTGTCTCATAGAAGTAAAGTATAGAAAAAATCCCTTACCGTAGGTTTGATTCATTCTATACATTTCCAAAATTATTATATATTGGTTTTAAAAAATTATTTACTTATTTTTTAATCATAATAATATATTTTATTATATATTATTTATTTTTGACTTTATATTACCCGTTTATTAATAATTCCATGTTAAAAAACCTTTCAGGTAATAACAGAATTATTTATCGTACATGTATTGACATGTCATTCTTGATCATATTAATTAGATCATAATTTACTTACATGTATAATTTAAACCATGATTTATATGTATTTTATATTTATTATATAATTATATATAAAATATTGATATATGAAATGGAATACACCATTCACGGACATGTTAAGCCGTACGTATGCATGAACTCTATTTCTGTTTTCTTACCATACTGAATTAAAGAAGGCAAATGACATATATATATGTATATATATATATAATATTCCTCTGAATTATTATGTCAAATAATTCACATTTACTCATTATATATTATTTTATAACCATTCTGTAAATAGAAATCATGGAGCATAAATTTCATTTCATCATGGAGAGGGTACATCGTATGTACACACGAGCGATGATGTCATTCTCTTAATGATAAGGGGGGGATTAGAAGTTATATTTAATATAAATTTTCAATATCATGTAATAATTATAAAATACATTCACTATATCCTACATTATACCCATCCATGTAATGTGGTAGTTGAAAAATATTACACCGCGGCATGGAGATGGTAGGACGTACATACACATGTGTGGTGATTTCATTTTTCATATTATGGATAAATAGTGGAATATGGTTGTTTCATAATCATTATAATATCTCAGAATATAATTTATACCCAATTTATTACATTATAATGGAATAAAAACAAGATTTGTTAGTAGAAGAAGACTTTTTTTGAAAGAGTCAGTAATGAGATTTCCTCTTCTTAGATGATCTTCTTCTATATCTCCTAGAATAGATAATAATTTTTGTCTTAAGAGAAGACTATATCCTATTTAATGTTAGCTTGGAAGTTTATAATGGAAATTTTATGCTTATGGTCGATATTTAAGGCTCATCGTGGTGTGAGGAATTGAGGGAGGATTTGACTTATTGTAAGGGAGGTGTGGGGTACTCTTTGAAACACGAAAAATATTAAATTAATAAATATTTATTTTCTATTTCATATAATGCCAATGTGTTTTATTTTTTTAAGATAAATGAGTATGGGTCTCAATAATCTAATCTAATTATTTTTATACATATTTAGATCACAATATTAACCTTATCATTTTGGTTTAAACCATAGTTAATCCCATTATCTTTTACAATGACAATTTTCATTTTTACTCATTAGTGTCAATATTGTTACTATAAAATGAAAAAGTACCCCAAGTGGACCATTTATAAAATTATTAACCTTATTATAGTAATTTTTCCATATTTTTGTTTTTTATAAATTTTATATCATTTAATAAAATATTATTTACATTAAAGTATAATTTTTGTCAATTTTTTTTACCATTCATTATTTGTATTTTTTTAAAATATCATAGAAACATGATAATTTAGAAACAACACTTGAAATATATCGATAAGATATTAATTTTATCTATAATAGTTGTGGATGTCCATAATTATGTTACATAATAATTATTTATGTATTTTTAAAATCATTTATTATATATTTCAATTAAATAATCAATTAATTCTTCATCATTATTTAATAATTTTCCTAAATTTTTTTTAAGAGGTGTATTCAGATGCAGAGCTTCTAACCATTTATTAAATGGGAGAAAGAAAGTACATAGAAATAGAGAACGAGGTCAAACAACCATAATTTACCTTATTCATCAAAACTAGAAATCATAATATGACATTTCATACCCAAAATCTGAGTCTCCAGCTTCCCAATAAGATTGAGACTTTTCTAAATTAATGGTCTTTAGGTAGTTTGTTTCAACCTTTCTTGACATCCTTGAAGATGATATAGTAGACACATTCATAGGGGTATGAGAGTAGTGTTTGTGGGATATTCTCTTTAAAGGAAAAAAGGAAACATCCTCACCGTCAGTCATTATTGCCCCGCCACTTAGGACAACATCCTTGAAAAAGATAAACTCACCACTGCTCGGACCAGTGAATCTAACATTTCCCCATTCATCATCAAAAACATTTCCCCCTGTACCAGTAACAGGAGAAGAATGAAAAAGATTATGTAATTCCTGTTGATAATCAACATTCTGTTTAACTTCATTGTGTTTAGTGTCATCAACCAAAGTGGGCACAAGAATCAGATTCAGTTTTGAAGGTTCTATCTCTTTTCTCTTAAGAGACACTTCAGATATAAGATTCTCAGATGTCAAAGCGTCAGAAACAATATGAATTGGATATTTAGGAGATTCACTACCCTTTTAAGAATGCTTGGACAAAAATTAGTATTTTGTATTTGACTTTCGTCAATAAATGTTTAAGGGGTGGTCTCTTATCCCACACTCCTTACAAGTATTGTTCTTTCAACACAACTCCAAAGAGTGACCAGCAGTCATGCATTCAGTGCAGTAGAGAGGATTTTTCACTTATTCAACATCTATTAAAATGTTATCTCAGGGAGTGGAGAGTGTTAACTTTTAAATAAGTGTGGAGCTGATATCAACTTTCACAAACATCTTGGCAAAGTGCCCACATCTAACATTTTTAGTTTCTTTATCAAGCTGGATGGGGGAGCCTATTGTCGTGCCAATGTCATGAAAAATACTCGGATGCCAAAGAAACCAGTTGAGCCCATATAGACGAACCCAAACGTGAGAAAAATAATTTTTTACTTGAGAGAAATTAAAATCCAAAGACCACTCATGTAGATGATGCAACCCAGGTTATAGAAATAGATAACCAAAGCTCCAAGCATGAAGCTTCAAGCTATCCGATGGAAACAAGAAACGAAAAAAATCCATGAGCAACTGAGTTACATTTACAGCTAGAAAACCCCCAGAGAAACAAAATTATACTGAAGAAATCATCAAGTTTCCAAGGCCTCGCACCTTTGGGTAAATTAGGACAATAATTATGGTATTTTTATTATGCATGTAATATTATTTTTACCCCTAATTACATGTCTTACCATTAACTATGGAAAAATAATACAAAAGAAACCATTCACAAAAATTAATATGATACCATTAGAATATAAATATCATAAATAATAAAACATTGTATTTTTTTATTTTGAAATTAAAATCAAGGATGTGAAAAAATTATTTTTACACTAATCCTTCAAACATAGAGACAAGGTGGGTTAAAATAACGATCAAATGTTAAATAATTTTTTATATCTAATTTGAATATTAAAAGTGATTATAATGACCTAAATTGAATAAATATATGTATAATTGATCTATTGTGACATTAAAAATTAATAATAAAAATAATCATTTTTTAAATTTAAATGTAGTTATTAACTATAATTTTTTATTTCTCACTTTTCATCAAAAAATGAAACTTCTCCGAAAAATACAAAAAATTCACCCTATGTTAATTTTGGCATTATAAATTCAATATTAATGTTTATTTATCCAAATTAAATTTCTAATATTGTGTAAAATTAATTTTATTATTATTTACAAAAGGATATAAAATTAGTTCATTTGAGAAAATAGTATTTCTAAACATATATTGATTTTACCAAAAATTATATATTTCATATTTATGTTTTTTTATATGAAATTTTTTTAAAAAATTTATTACTATTTATATTACTGTTATTCATTGATGGGTTAAAACTCTCTTATTTAAATAATTATTATATACATGTGTTGTTTCATAGAAATTTAGTGTTACATGTAACACAAGACAGTTCGGTGTTTCCTGTAGTGCAAGATTAACATGGATTTTTATAACATAATCCAAAAATACTAAGTTTAAATAGTAATAAAAATATATATTTAGTTTTTCTTGAAGAAGAAATTATAAAATATATTGTATTAATTTGTAAAAAATATTTCAAAAAATATTGGGTTGTTATATTCTACATCCTATAAATTACATTTCTCCCTCAAAATTCATCTGTGTTATTAAAGGATTAATATTTTAATGTTTCTTATATAAAAATAGACATCATAAAAAGGAACTCTAAATTTTTTTTGTTTTAAAAGTAAAATTTTGAAAATAGTAGTTACATAATGGAAATCATAACGAGGTCTCTATATAGGATATCATAGGTGAAGAGTTGTGAATGGAAGATTAGAGTAAAAAGTCATAGAGGTTGATAATGATCACTAATCATAATAAAGTTTGTGATCCATATAAAATTTAAAATCAAAAAACCATAAACTAAAGAAGCATGAAATATGAGATTGATATCATGAAAAATTATGCTAACAAGACAACCATTTATATCACAATCCGTTTTCTAAATGTTGATGAATTTGAATGAGAATGTATTCATACAAGATTTAAGCACAATCTCACACTTGTTTTTGTCCTTGATTAATTTACACATTATCTCTTATTCCAGGAAATAAAGTTGAATTTATCACTCATGAAGCATTAACAGATCATGAAATTCATAAATAAGATGGTAGGTCATTTTATCTATCCTTATCACTACAAAAAGGTCAACGCAAGTTATAAAATATGAATAAATCCTTCTATATTGATATTATAATTTAATCTAACAATTATCATCCAAAGTTTAACATATAATTTCTACATATGGATAACCTTACAATCCATCCAAACGATGAAAACCTAAATCATAAGAAATAAGTGGACCAATTTAGCTTAACATTATCTCTCATATATCATATAATAGTTTTTGGTTATAACATTCCAAACAAGTCAATACCTTAATCATGTATTCTCTTGAAACATGGTAATAACCTAAATTACCATAACACCTAGGTGAGAAAATGAATTCTTTCAAAAATTAACTATTTACATGCACAATAAATCCAATAATTCTATAAACACTATCCATTATATCATATGAAATAATTTATTATCAGTCCTAAGGTTATCAATAATATACAACTTATAATAAAAAATATATATTTATCTAATTGTACTAGTTTCATGCAAATATTAATTTTTATCCTTACATTAATCATGTGTTTTCAAAAAATATCATCTTACGACCTTAATCCATTTTCATGGTTACAAGTACCATTCATCATATGCTATCATATTTGTAATGTCCCAGTTTCAGAAGCCACCCAAAGGTGCCTCGTACCCAGATGGTCACATGGCCTCAAGCACATTTCCCCGAATTCCAGAGGCTGCTGACTAACAGCATGGGCCTTGGGTGTGATAGTGGGGAAACTATGTCTTCATTGGCAGAGTACACATCATATGAAAACAAATACATACAAGAGCGGAAGCAGTAATAATGACATACATCAGAAAAAAACGGTATAAACTGCAGAACATATATATAAAATGATACATGATACATATGTCTAGGAAAACAGAAAACAAAGCACAATTCTGGAATATAGTGCTAAATCAAGTACAAAAGAAAAGTAGTATTATATCTACAACATAACAAGCCTAAGCTTGGTCTCATGCTCTCTACCTCCACAACATGTCATGTACCTAATGTAGAAGGGCGGTTTCCCTTGTCTATACCTGCAACAATATAATCTGTTTGGGCCCAAATGCGTGGCCCAGACAGGGTGTGAGACTAATCCCAGTAGGCAACCACCATGAGATCTGTGCTTAACAGTCAATGAGTATATGGTAGGTAAAAGTATAGAAAGCAGTAAAAAGGCAGTTACTCTACAGTAAACAATCCACAGTTCAGTATCAAGCAATAACTAACAAGCAAGTAAACAAACAGGAAACCCTCTTTGAAGCACTCTCAGTCTAACCCCTCTGGTCCTACCTAACAAGTACAAGCAACCCTCTGTGTATTACACTCAATCTAACCCCGCTGGTTCAGCTTAAGCATAAACTCTCTGAGGATGCACTCACAATCAATTCCCCCTATAGTATCATTTCATAACTAAAGGCACTCTAGAGAAGCAATTACATCACATTACCTATGTGGCCCGCATGAGGAACTACTGACAATATGAGGAAGCACTCGACGTCAATTCCCCTTGTGGTATCACATCGTAAAAATATAAAGACACTCTGGAGAAGACCACATTGTCCATTCCCCCTATGGTCTATACACCATGTTCTCACGAACCCGTGTAATTCAAGAAAGTGTAGCAGCGGGTAACAACCAAGTTAAACCTCAAGAACTACTTGGATAGAATTATAAAATGAAAAAACGTAACAGAACAATAGTCACACCATCCAACATTACTAGGCATGAGAAAGTAAACAACAGCCTAACAAGAAATCAAGACCCAAAGTTCCAAACAGGAAAAACATGCTTGGGAAATACATCCAAAGTCCAAAAATTCACCCTATTCACAATCAATAATAATCTACATAGGCATTCAACATAGCAAAGAAACAATAGGGCTAAAACGGTAAACGCGTAACACCCTGTTCATGGGTGTTGGGCAATTTTGCACATAAAACTCAAGGAATATCTATGTAAAGGAACAAACATCCTACCTCGGCATTGGGAGATCAATATACATGATCCAAAAGGATTGAATCTCCTTAGAATGTCGTAGATCTAAGAAAATGTATGAAACGTTCAACCCATGATAACTCATGAAGGAGGAGAAAACATGAAACGAGGATCAAGCAGAATAGAGAACTCACCGAAACAATTCCAATGCAACCAACGGTTTTTTATTCGGAGGACAGACAAGGGATTTGGGGTTCATCGAAGATCCATGACCATACGGACCCTCTCAGACGAACGAGACCTAGAAGTTGAGTGTTCTGTTTGTCAGACGCGACCCCGGTACATTTAATGAAAAAGATGAAAATACACAGCATGCACTTTTGGAGTACATGACGTGTACTTTCTGTTTCCATACTCTACATTAAGCGGCATCCGGTTTACCCCACATAGTCTTGTGGAAGGCCGCTACATGGCCATCACGTGGCTTCCTGTGGTAACCGAGTACACGGTGTGTACTCATAATGTACACAGTTTGTACATCAAAAATTTCCAGAAACTACTCTTTTCTCAAAAACTCCAGTAAAATGAAATGCATACCTGAAAAGAAGGTCTGAGTTCTTACAAACATCCCCCTTAAAGAAATTCATCCCCGAATTTTCCTACCAAGGCAGCATAGAAGAAGAAACCCCAAACAACTCCAGCCACTAGTCTCATACATCAGCCTCCCTCTACCAAGTCTCATCCAGTACCTGCTCGTGCTTCCATAGCACTTGCACCAGAAGAACAGACCGGCCACATATAACATTTGTACAACGATCCAAAATATGGATAGGATGCTCCACAAATGATTCATCCACTTCCAAATCAACCTCCTCTGGTTGGAAAGCATGAGATGGGTGTAAAAATTAATGTTGAAGCTGGGAAATGTGGAAGACACCATGCATAGATCGATTCCTCTAATGCAACTGCAACCGATTAATAACCCGACTAACTCTCTCTAACACCCCAAATGGCACGACGTACCTAGACGAAAGATTACCCTATCTCCTGATCCTATTTTGTCCCTACCATGGTGTGACACATGGGAAATCCTGATCCCCAACCTTGAACTCCAAAGGTCATCTTTGCTGATCAACATAATACTTCTGACAAGACTGTGCAGTAGCCATCGTCTTCCGAATCAACTATATCTTCTCTGTAGTATCCTAAATAAGATGAGGTTCCAGTAAAGCGACATCTCCTGCCTCCATCCAACATAACGGTGATCAGCATGGCCTACCATACAAATCCACATAAGTTCCATATGAATAGGTGGTTGAAAACAATTATTTTAGGCAAACTCCACAAGAGGTATGTGCATCTCCAAAGAACCACAAAAATACATAATGCTTGCTCAAAGAATATCTTCAAGAACCTAAATTGTACACTTGGACTGGCCATCAGTCTGGGGATGGTAATATTTACTCAAAAGTACTTGTGTACCCAACGCCTTCTAAAGCCCATGCCAGACTTGAGAAGTAAAACACACATCCCTATCTGAAAAAAATGGAGTGTGGAACTCCAGGCAGACATATAATCTCTTAGATTTACAAATGTCCCAGCTCATCAACACTGATGGTCTCCTTGATTGAAAAGAAGTGAGTGACCTTCGTGAGTATGTCAATGACAACCCAAACTGCATCATTCCCTCAAGGATACCTCAGAAAACCTATCACAAAGTTCATCATGACATCATTCCACTTCCACTCGGGAATGGGTAGCTGCTATAAGATCCCTGCTAGTCATTGATGCTCGGCCTTCACCTGCTGACAAGTGGAACACCTCATGACAAAACCCACAACATCCCTCTTTATAACTGGCCACCAATACTGATGGTGTAGATCATGATATATCTTGGGGAAACTAGGATGAACTTACCAAGATGAGGAATGAAATTCTGATATCATCTCCTCACGTATGTCTACTGGCACCCATACGTGCCCCTGGAAACACAAGATCTCATCCTTTCCTATGGTCTATCAAGGAATAGGGTCTTCTCCTGACACACTCTCCCTTAGGACTAGGCCTTCAGAATATGATAACTGCCTTATTCGAACTCAATCAAGAATAGTAGAGGTAATAACTAGAAAACATAGAAAAGTCTGACCCTATCTGTCATGCAGCTCCAAATGCATCTCAGAGAAGAGATCCATAAGATGTCATTCACTGCTGGCATCCTAAACTGCATGTATCTGAGTCCTCATGCTCAAATCATCTTCCACTACGTTTCCCTTCCTAGGCATATAAGAAAGCTCAATTTCAAAGGACTGTATGTAATCAACCCACCTTCACTATCTCAAATTCAGGTCACGTTGAGTGAAGATGTACTTGAGACTCTTGTGGTCGGTGAAAACAAAAAATGATCTCTCAAGAAGATAATGTCTCCAACAGCGTAAGGCATAAACCACAACTACCAACTCCAGATCATGTGTTGGGTAGTTCCTCTCATGTACTCTCATCTTCCGAGACCCGTACACAACAACTTCATCTCCCTGCATAAGCACGGCTCCCAGACCGATACCTGAAGCACCACAGTAAATAGTATAGCTCTTTCCCGATTCTAGAAAGACTACTATCAGTCCTGAAGTCAACCTCACTTTCATTTGTTGAAAGGCTGACTCACAAGAATATGACCATGAGAACATTTCACCCTTCTTAGTAAGACCAGTCAGCGGTGCTTCTAAGCGTGAAACGTCCTATATGAAACATCTATATTATCTATCCATCCCTAGAAAACTCTGTACCTCAAAGACGTTCTTCTACTGCTCCCAGGACACTACAACTCTCACTTTCTCTGGGTCAACTGATACTTCTGGCTATGAGATAACATGAACTAGGAGGTGTATCTGATCCATCTAGAAATGGCATTTTGAAAGCATAGAATATAACAGATGCTACCTTAGTGTACTCAAAACAATCTCAAGATGTGTAGCATGGTCGGGTCGACTGTGAGAGTACACCAATATATCGTCCACAAAGACCACGACGAAGGAATCCAAGTATGGATGGAACACATAGTTCAACATTTCCATGAATACTACAAGAGCTTTCATGAGACCTATTGACACAACCATATACTCGTATAAACCATACCTGCTCTGGAAGGCTGTAAGAGGTATATCCGATTGTCTATAGCGCAACTGATGATAACCGGACCTCAATTCAATATTAAAGAACACCCAGGATCCTTGAATCTGATCAAATAGATCATAAATCCTCGGGAAGGGATATCAGTTCTTGACCGTCAACTGGTTCAGCTTCCGATAATCCACACAAATCGTAAGGGTATCATCTTCCTTCTTCACAAACAGGACATGCGAAACCCAATGAGAAGTACTGGGTTGGATGAAACCTTTTTCCTGTAACTCCTCCAACTACTTCTTGATCTCCTACAACTCTAGTGTAGCCATCCTATAAGGAGGAATGGACACCGGTGCCGCTCCTGGGACAAGATCAATAGAAAATTCTATCTCCCTCTCTGGAGAAAAACCTGAAAATTCTTTCAGAAAGACATCTCTAAAATGATCCAACACTAGAGGAAAGTATAACTGTTAAGTCCCCTAGTCATCTAGATATAGACTAGAAATCCGGGTTGTTACTTCTCCTAATCCATGATGCTCTTGACCCGCCCTACTCGCCTATACATCCCACTCACCCTTATGAAAAAACAATATTCCCTCTCATGATGTGAAACTCACCCTGCGGTGATAATAGTCGATGAATGCCTCGAAGGGAACTAGCTTGTCCATCCCGAGAATGAAATAATAGTCTGACATTTCTAGGAAATAGAGGTCCCATAAAAAGTGACACCCACCAACCTCTAGAGGGAACTCCTTGAACTAACATACACTAGACGTTCTAGTTCCCAACAGAGTGTCTAGTGCCAAGATGTTAGCAGAAGAAAATATGCAGAGCCCATGGATCTCCACAACCACAACAGATATAAAGCTATGGGAAGACCCTATATCAAAAATGGTAGAAGCTAAAATTGAGGCAAATAAGATCGTACCTCGAACAGTAGAAGGTCCAGGGTTCTGCTTCTGTTGGGTCTGATCCACTGCAGAAGTCTAGCCTGCACTGTGGCCCAGTGACCCTACCTGACCACTCAGAGCTGATCAACTCTGCTATCATTGAAAGACCAGTGACTAACCAACACAACCATGGCCTCCACCTCGGCCTGAATGGCCATAAGATCTCCAGTTCCCTAACTTGTGATAAATTGGTGGTGCTGCTTCTGAACAAGGAGTCATAGAATAACCCATATCACCAACTGCTAGTGAGAAGATCTAACAGAAGCGCTGAAGGTGACCCCACTTGCCGCATGATCGGAATTCCACTGGGTCTCTCGGGCTATGTGGCCTGGTAAGCCCACTCTTCTCACACTGGTAGCACACCACCTGGTTACCAGAAGTAGTTTCTCACCTCCTTGAATCACCATGTGAAGACTCCCTGCAATGCTTCCAAATGTCAGTGGGAGGGATGCTATCTCCAGATGTCGAGCAGCCATGGATCAAAACTCATAAATCCCTCAAATTACGCTATATTATTAGAGCCTAGTTGATGATAGAAGTGATGGAAGTCATCTAGAAGATGTTCAGCTGTTACCAGATGTCGTTCCTTAGACCATCCTCGAACTTCCTCACCATGAATAACTGATCACCTCTCGAAATAGGTGTGAAGCACTGCAGCTCGGTAATGTGGGAGGAATAATCCATGACAGAAAGATTACCATGATTCATAATCATAAACTCTCAGGCTCGATCGGCCCTCAAGGTATCCAGGTAGAACTGGTCATAGAAGATGCATTGGAACTTGTCCCACACCATAACCTGCTAGCGTCCCACCTGTGAGATCACATACCACCAACTCTTGGAAGATTATCATAGCATATAGGTAGAGAGATTGACCCTCCTCTTAGGAGGCGTATACAAATTCTCAGACATCGTTAGCATGGCTTCTTCCCATGAATCTGTAGCCTGGGGTCCTCCATCCCAAGAGAATGTGGGAGGATGCTGCTTCTAGAAGACCCGCGTCAAATCAACCATCAACGGGGCATGAGGTGGCACTCCCTGAATGGTTTGTATCATCCTCATAAAGACTTACCTGAACTGTGCATAAACACTTATGTCCGGTATAAGGGTTGGTTCCAATACTGGCACAACAGGAGGATCTATGGGTAGTACCCGATCAGCCACATCTGATGTTCGATCACTATACTACAGCTGGCGCACAACCATAGGACGTCTCAACATCATGACTCTGCTAGGTCAAATTCACACCTTAGATCAAGATTATCAAGGACTGAAAACTGTAAGTACAGGAAGCGAAAAGGAGAATGAAATAATTCATGTTTTTCAAAACATGTCTACACGGCGTGTACATTTCATACATGATGTGATCCCTAAAGTCATTTACTTGGGAATGTACCCCTACCTAAACTGGTCGTGTAACACCCCAAACATGCGGTGTGTTGTCTTAACACATGACATGTTGTCTTAACACACGACGTGTAATTGAATCCTCTTACCCTACCTGTGTCCTTCTACAGGGTTACACCACACGACTCTCATAATACACGACTTCATGGTGTGTTTAAGATGGACACAACATGTACTAGGAAATCATCACCTGGCATGTGTTGTTCGTGACACGGAAGGGTACCTATGTCTGACTACATGGCGTGTTCGATGCGGACACGGTGTGTATAGATTAAGGTCTTATCTATCCGTGTTTTATGGTTACACGGGCGAACATAGGTTCGACACGACATGGCATGGTCATCTGGTCCCCGACGTGTTCCCACTGGATCTTCCCCATCCTGTGTATTTGCCCACACAGCCTAGGACAAGGTTAGAGACTACACGGTGTGTAGATAAAGTACACGACATGTACTTAAGATAAACAATTAATTCCCAAAAAAAGAACACATGGAGTGTAGTCAGAGCTACACGGCGTGTATTCTGGGTTTTTCTGAATAGTAAGTCTCAAAAACTATTTCGGAGCCAAGAAAAACACTAAAATGAACCTTAAAGTGCCAAATTCCAATCCGTGAGGGCCCATACTCCACGTGAATCAAATATTGGAATCTTATACATGTCATAACAAGGAATGAAGCGCAACGATCCGCCAAATTCTAGTCCATGAGGGCCCATAACACCTCAAGAACAAAATTTTGGCGTTCATTCAAACAAAACCTTACACGAACAATACCCTATCAAACAACATGTATTTTTATCAAGGAATATATCACAACAACATGCATATTCTACACAATATCTATCAAAACAACATGAAATTGCTAATACACCCTAAATGGCATGGAAAGAATGGATGAAATGTGACTCCTAACAAGTTCCTATATGATGCATGAGATGGCTTACCCTCATTTCATTGGGTTGCGATAGAAATAAAAATTCAATTACATCAAAAATAACATCACAAATCATATAGATCACTCAAGTGAAATCAAATCAACTATAATCATGCAAAACCATAAAATTGCAATAAACGAGGTAGGTTGGATTTTTCCTCTACATCGGTTAGCTACTCCCAAGCATAGCTCATTACCAAGCACCAATTCATTTCTATCCCTGGAAAAGGGCTCTAAAGAGTAAGTTAAGAGAAAAGAATTCATCTGATACCACTTTGTAGTGTCCCGGTTCCGGAAGCCGCCCAAAGGCGCCCCATACCCAGTTGGTCACATGGCGTCAAGAACATTTTCCCCGAACGCCAGAGGCTACCGACTGGCAGCGAGGGCCTTGGGTGTGACAGTGGGGAAACTATTCCCTCATTGGAAGAGTACACAACAGAAGTAAACAAATAAATACATGAGAGGAAGTAGTAAAAATGACATACAATAGAAAACTAAGGATATAAACTGGAGAACATATATATAAAATGATGCATGATACATATGTCTAGGAAAACAGCGAACAAAGCACAATGCTGGAATACAGTGCTAAACCAATTACAAAAGAAAAGTAGTTTCAGCTCCACAACATCCCAATCCTATGCTTGGTCACATGCTCTCCAGCTCCACAACATGTCATGTACATGAAGTAGAAGGGTGTTTTCCCTTGTTTATACATGCAACAATATAATCTGTTTGGGCCCAAAAGCATAGCCCAAATTGGGTGTGATACTAATCCAAGTAGGAAACCACCACGAGATCTGTGCCTAATAGTCAATGAGTATATGGCAAGAAATAGTAAAGAATGTAGTAAAAATGAAGGAACTCAACAGTAATCAATCCACAGTTTAGTATCGGGCAGTAACTAAAATGTAAGTAAACAAATAGGTAACCCTTTGGAGAGCACTATCATTCTAACCCCTTTGAACCTACCTAAAATTTACAAGAAACCCTCTGGGCAGTACACTCAGTCTATCCCCACTGGTTCAGCTTAAGAATATACTCTCTAAGGGAGCACTCGACTTCAATTCCCTCTACAGTCTCGTATCGTAACTAAAGGCGCTCTAGGGAAGCACTTATGTCACATTCCCTCTGTGTCCCACGTCGAGGAACTAAAAACACTCTGAAGAAGCAATCAAAGTCAATTCCCCCTGTGGTCTCCCATCGTAAAAATATAAAGACACTCTAGAGAACCCCTGAACGTCCATTCTCCCAATGATCTACACACCAGGTTCTCTTGACCCTGTGTAATTCAAGAAAGTGTAGCAGTGCATAACGGCCAAGGTAAACCTCAAGAACTACTTGGCTATAATTCTACAACATAACAACAAAATAGAACAATAGTCACACCATCCTACAATACTAGGAATGGGAATGTAAACAGTAGCCTAACAGGAAATCACGAACCAAAGGTCCAAACATGAAAAACATGCATGGGAAATACATCAAAAGCACAACAATTCACCCTATTCAAAAAATAATAATCATCTACTCAGGCATGCAACATAGAAAATAAACAATAGGTCTAAAAGGATAAATGCACAACACCCCAATCATGGGTATTGGGTAATTTTTCACATAAAACGCAAGGACTATCTACGGAAAGGCACAATCCACCTGCCTCGATGTTGGGAGATGAAGATACTTGAACCACGAGGCTTGAATCTTTTTAGAATGTCGTATATCTACAAAAATGTTTAATATGTTCAACCAAAGATAACTCACAAAGGAGGATAAAATATTAAATGAGGCTCAAGAAGAAGAGAGAACTCACTGATGTGATTACAACGCAACCAATGGTGTTTGATTCGGAGGACGGACAGAGGCATAGGGGTTTGTCAAAGATCCACAACCATACAGACCCTCTAAGACAAATGAGACCTAGAAGATGAGTGTTCTGTCCGTCAGACGTGACCCCAGTGTGTTTAATGAGAAAAAAAGAAAATACAAGGCGTGTACTTTTGGACTACACAGTGTGTACATTCCGTTTCTGTACTCCGTGTTTAGCGGCCCTCAGGTCACCCCACATGGTCGTGTGCAAGGCTGCCACATGACTAGTACACGGCTAACCATGGTAACCGTGTACATGGCGCGTACTTCAAAAATATACAGAAACTCTTATTTTCTCAAAAAGTCTAGAATAACGAAAAACATACCTGGAAAGAAGGTCTGGGTTCATACAATATTCTTAATGAAAACTAAAGTGGAATAATCCATTGATATTTATTTAATCCATAATATCATATAAGTAATAATAAAACATTATTTTTGAATTCCATTACATAAATACTGAATCACTCCACCACTTTGTTTTCATTCTCGACATCTCAAATAGAAATTGATTGATATTTTCCACTCACTCTAGCTTTAATAAGTTTAATATGTCTACCATTATAGTTAACACTTATATTATGGAACTGATTAGCATAATTCCCATTTTCCTTTCACTTAAAACACAGATTTGTAGGAAGTTTCCTTGAAGGAGATTTCTTTTTAATCTCATTAAATTCAAAGAAATTTCCTAATGAAATTATTTACCACACTTAAGGAATTTATCTGTCCCCTAATGAAAATTTCCTCTATGTTTCCTTCCACACAATGATTATAAATTAGATCTAATATTTTTCTCTCTATAGTTTTTATATGTTTTATTAATGTATATCCTTATTTTCATATCATAACCATCAGATAATTGGTTAACATCAATCTCCATTTGTTTAAGAAGAATACATGGAAGGTACATTGTAAAAAATAAGTTATTGATCTCTTCAAAATACATGGAGTCAATTTTATCTTGTTGCCTCAAATAATTGAAAATATTCCACAAGTTATTATCTTTACCTTATAACCAATATGTTTGCAACATAACATTTCACATTCTAAAGAGAGGAGAATAAAAAATTACTTTTCAATGGTAAAAATATATTTCTTAGAAACTAGTTTATTTTTATGTAACATCTCAGTTCCAGAAGCCACCTAGAGGTGGCCCATACCCGGTTGGTCACATGGCCTCAAGCGCATTTCCCTAAACGCTAGAGGATACCGACTAACAACAAGGGCATTGGATGTGATAATGGGTAAACCATGACCTCATAGTCAGAGTAACGCAGTGCAAATAAATAGATAACATTATCATAACAAGTAATAATACCATACAATAGTAAACAAAGGAAGACTAGAATTAATAAAAACTGAGCACATATATATATGATGCGTGATACATATGTCTAGGAAATCATCCAAACAAGTCACAATGTTGGAATAAAATACTAAGCCAAAGTACAAGGAAAAGAAAGAAAACATCTCCACATCATCATAATCCACTGGTTGGTTCCATGCTCTCTAGATCCATAGTAGTCAAGTACATGAAGAAGAAGGGCTCTTGAACTTACCTAGACCTGTAACAATAAAATATATTTGGGCCCAAAAGCATGACTCAAACAGGGTGTGAGACGAATCCCAGTGGGAAACCACCCAAATATGTGTTCCTAGTATTTAGTGAATATATATGGTAGACAATAAAAAAAAGGATTAAACAAATAAGTACTCAAAAGTAAACAATCCTACAGTTCAATTGCATTCATCGTTCATATATAAAGTTTAAAACTAATCACAAATCGGAAACCCTCTAGGATGTACTCACATCATAACCCCTCTGGTTCAACAAAATCAAACACAAGAAACCCTCTGGGAAGTAATCACAATCTAACCCCTCTGGTTTAGCTTTTAAAAAGACTTTCTGAGGAAGAACTCACCGCCAATTCCCCCTATGGTCTCATATCAGTAACTAATAGGCACTCTGAGGAAGAACTCAATGTCCAATTCTCTGTGTGACCCATATCGAGGAAACTACTAACACTCTTAGGGAGTAGAATGTTTACCCCCTCTATGGTCTCACAACGTAATAGTAAAACATACACTCTGGAGAATCCCTAAACATCCATTCTCCCTATGGTCTACTACACTAGGTTCCCAAATCCTTGTGTAACTCAATTGTGCACAAACGATCTATGAAATCCAATGTAAAACACAATAACTAATTAGATAAATATTCTACCACATATCAAATAAAAACACTCAATCCTACAACACTAGGCATGGAAATCAAAGAAGCAAACTAACAGGAAAAGCAAGGACAACTGGTTAGAATAAGAAAACATGGGATAAAAATTCATTTCATGGCATAAATAACCCTATTCAAAAACAATTAACCTTAATCCAAACCAAGAAATAACAATAGGTCATAAAAGGGCTAAAAACCATAAACACGCAATACCTTGTTCTCGGGTATTGGTCAGTTTTACACAAAAATTCAAATACTATCTATGGAATTGCACAAAAAACTTACCTCAGCATTGTAAGAACGATATATGTGAACCTCATGCCTTGAATTTCCCTAGAAAACCATATATCTACGAAAATGTTAAAAATGTTCAACTGGGGATATCTCATGAAATAGGAGAAATCAAGAGATGAAGTTGATAAATAAGGAAGAACTCACCGATGTGATTCCAACGCAACCGATGGAGTTCGAATCGGAGAACGGAAAACGAGTCAGGGGCTCAAGGAATATTCATGACTTTACGGATGCTCCTAGATGAGATAGGTCTAGAATAAGATGGTTTTGTCCATTAGAAATGACCTCAGTTCCTTTAATTAAATAAAAATAAAGTAAACGATTTGTCTTTAAAAAGTTCATGATGTGTACATTCCTGTACCGAGCTCTGCTTTAGATGGTCTCCAGGTCACCCCACAAGACCATGTGTTCAGCCATTACACGGCCAACACAGGGCTACCCGCGACAACCGAGTACACATCGTGTACTTATATGTACACGGTGTGTACTCCTAAAATTTCCTGAAACTCATCATTTTCTCAAAAACAACCATAAAATAATGAGATACATGAAAAGAAGATCCAGGTTCATACAAACATTACATATTAATGAAATTCTTCCCCTAATTTCCCTAGCAAGGTAGCATAGAAGAAGAAACATTGAACAACTCCATCATCTATGATCGTAAATTGGACTCCCTCTCCCAGGTCTCATCCTATACTCACACATTCTGCCACAGAACTCGTACCAGAGGAACATACCTGCCATAGAGAACCTTCGCACATCAATCAACAATCTGGAAAGGATGATCCTTGAATGAGGCGTCTACCTCTAACTCAACCGCGTCGGGTTGGAAAACATGAGACGTGTATGAGATGTAATGTCGGAGCTAAGAATTGTGGAAGACATCATTCATAGCCCAGTTCCTCTGAGGTAACTGCAACCGATAGGCAACCGGTATGACTCTCTCCAAAACTTCATATGTCCCAACATACCTTGGAAAATGCATACTATGTATTTTAATCCTCATGTGTCCCAACCTCAGTGTGACATGTAGAGACACCTAATCACTGACCTCAAACTCCAGAGGTCATCTCTGCTGATCAATATAAGACCTATGTCGTGATTGTGTAGTATCCATCCTCTTCTGAATCAACTCTATCTGCTATGTTGTCTCCTGGACCAGATGAGGTCCCAGTATTGATTCCTATACTATCTCCATCTCTCCTAAGGGTGATAGGCATGGACTATATTACAATGCCTCATAAGGATCCATATGAATAGTTTCTTGAAAACTATTTTTACAGGAAATCTCCACTAGTGGTATATTCTTCTCCCGAGAACCAAAAAAATCTAGGACGCATGCTCGAAGTAGGTCCTCATACACCTGAATCGTACGCTCTTACTGGCCATCTATCTAGGGATGGTAAGCAATAATCAGAAGAACCTGGGTACCCAATGCCCTCTGTAGTCCCTACTTGACCCGAGAAGTAAAATTTGTGTCCCTATCTGGAATAATGGATTGTAGAACTCCATGTAAACGCACAATCTCTCAGATGTATAGCCTTCCCAGCTCATCCAGACTGAAGGTATCCTTGATCGGTAAAAAGTAAGTAACCTTTGGGAGTCATTCAATGACAACCCAAACTACATCATTCCCTTGAAGAGACCTTGGTAAACCTGTCACGAAGACCATCATGACATCATTCCACTTCCACTCAGAAATGGGTAACTGCTGCAAGGCTCTGCTAGTCGCTGATGCTCCACCTTCACCTGCTGGTAGGAGGAACACCTCATGACTGAACCAGCAACATCTCTCTTCATACATGACAATCAATACTGATGGAGTAAATCATTATACATCTTGGTGACATCAGGATGAACTTCCAAAAATGAGGAAGAAAAGTCTTGCATCATCTCCTCACGTATGTCCTCTGACATCCATACATTCCCATGAAATTGAAAGATCTCATCCCCACTAATGGTCCATACAAGAATGGGTTCATCTCCTAACACACTCTCCTATAGGACTAGGCCTTCATAATATGATAATTGCCTCATTCACACTCGATCAAGTAGAGTATAGGTAATAGATACAGAACAAAGAAGCATATTCCCTTGTCTGTCATTAACCTCCAAATGCATCAAAAAGAATAGATCCATAAGCTTCTAGTCAATGCTGGACTCCTAAACATCCTGTATATGAGTCCTCCTGCTCAGCTATTTAGCCACAAAATTTCCTTTCCTAGGCATGTAGGCAAGCTCAATGTCGAAGTACAGAAGGTACTCAACCCACCTTTACTATTTCAGATACAAATCTTACTGAGTGAAGACATTCTTGGAACTTTTGTGGTTGGTGAAAACCAAAAAATTCTCTCCCAACAGATACCATCTCCAATAGCATAAAGCATGAACAAATGCAACCAACTTGAGATCATGCATCGGGTAATTCCTCTCATGTGACCTCTACTGCTGAATCCCATATGCAACGACTCCTTCTCCTTGCATAAGCACATCTCCCATCCCGATACCTGATGCATCAAAGTACATAGTATAACTCTTTCCCGGATCTAGAAATACTAGTATCGGTACTGAAGTCAACCTTTATTTTATCTCATGAAAGGCTGACACCCAAGATTCATACCACAAGTACTTCACACCCTTCTCAGTCCGGCCCATCAGTGACGCTGCTAAGCGTGAGAAGTCATGTATGAAATTTCTATGGTAACCACCCACCCCTAGAAAAATCTTCCCCTCCAATACATTCTTCGAATGCTCATAGGAATATACTACTCTCACGTTCCTTAGGTCTACTGATACTCCTTTCTCTGAGATAACATGGCCCAATAAGTGAATTTGGTCTATCAAAAAGTTCCATTTTAGATCTTAGCATATAAATGATGGTCTCTAGGTGTACTCAATATGATCTCAAGATGGGTAGCATGGTCGTGTCGAGTATCATAGTACACCAAGATATCATCCACAAAGACCACCGTGAAAGAATCCAAGTATGGATGGATCACTTGGTTTATCAGTGCAATGAAAACAGTAGGTGCATTCGGGAAATCGAACAACATAACCACATACTCGTATAGACCATACTTGATATGAATCATTGTAAGAGGTATATCCGATGGTCTAATTCACACCTGTTTATAACCGAAGCTCAAGTCAGTCTTCGAGAACACCTAGGCTCCTTGAAGCTGATCAAAGAGATTATCAATCCTCAATAAGGGATATCGGTTCTTGAGCATCAACTAGTTCAAATGCCAATAATCCACACGAAGTCTGAAGGTATCTTCCGCCTTCTTCGCAAACAGGACATGAAAACCCCAAGGAGAAGTACTAGGTCGAATGAAACCCTTTTCCTGAAACACCTCCAACTGCTTCTTAGGCTCCTGTAACTATGGTGTATCCATACAATAAGGAGCAATGAACACTGATGCCACTCCTAGAACAAGTTGAATAGAAAAGTCCCCCTATCACTCTGGAGGAAAACCTAAAAAGTCCTATGGAAAGCATCCCTGAAATGATAGACCACTCGAGGAAGGTCAAACTGTGAAGTCCCCTGGTCATACAGATAAAGACTAGCAATCTGAGCTGTGATTCCTCTCAACCAATGATTCTCAAGTCCCACATTGCTCACCTGGATATCCCATTAACCCTTATGAAGAAACGATCTATTCAATAGTGATTTGAAACTCACCCTATGATGATAGCATTCATAAACATCCTAGAAAGGAACTAACTAGCCCATTAAAATAATGACATCATATCCGGTGATCTATAAGACATATAGGTCCCAAAATAAGTGACACCCCCAACCACTAGAGGGAACTCCTTGAACTATTGTACACTAGCCGTTCTTGTCCCCAAAGGAGTGTCAAGTGTCCAGAAATCAGAAGAAGTAAAGATACAAATCAAAAGTCTCTCCACAACATCCACAGATATGAAACTATCAGAATCCCCTATATCAAAAACTATAGAAGATAATAATGAGTCAACTAGGATCGTACCTTGAACTGTAGAGGGTCTGGGACCCTTCTCCTACTGGGTCAACTCCACTGCAAAAGCCTTGCTTGTACTGTGGCCCTGTGACCCTGCCAGACCACCCTGAGTTGATCCACCCTATTGTCGCTGAAAGCCTACAGACTGGCTTCCACATTCGCGACTTCCACCTTGACCTGAACGGTCGGAAGAACTCCAGTTCCTAAACTGATAAGAAGCTGGTGGTTCTTCTCTTGAATGAAGAGTCATACAAGAACCCCAGTCACCAGCTGCTAGTGAACAAAATTCCCAGAAATGCTGAAGATAACCCATCTTGCTGCAAGATCGACACTCCACTAGGTCTCTCAGGCAATGTGTCCTCATATGCACACTCTTACAGCACTGGTAGCACACCACATGACCCCTAGAAGAAGTATCTCACCTACTACGATTTCTATGTGTAGAATCCCTATAGCGCTTCCTGCTGTTATCATGCGGGGTACCAACATTGGACGCCGAACCTCCCTGGCTCACAGCTCCAGAATCCCTCAGATTGTACTCCGTGATCAGCGCCTAGTTGACTATAGATGTAATGTAAGTCAACCTGAAGATGTTCAATTGAGATCAGATATCATGCCTGAGACCCCCCTCAAACTGCCTTACCAAGAATAAATCATCACCTCCTAGGATGGGTGTGAAGCGCTATGACTCTGTGCAATGAGAGGAGTACTCAATGACAGATAGTGTACCCTAATCCAAACTCATGAACTCTTAGGTTTGATCGGCTCTCATGGTCTCTGGGTAGAGGTAATCGTAGAAGGCATGCTGAAACTCATCCCATGCCATAACCTTATGGAATCCCTCTTTTGAGATCATATCCCACCATCTCTTGGAGGAGTCTCGTAACATGTACATAGTGAGCTTTACCCTTATCTCTAGAGGTGTCTCTATATACTCAAAGATTGAAAGCATGTATTATATCCATGACTCTGAAGACTAAGGTCCTCCTTCCCCTGTGAAAGTTGTAGGATTCTATTACTAAATGAGCCACTTCAATTCTACCATCGACGGACCAGGAGGCAGTAGTCCTCAGAAGGTCTGCATAAACCTCGTAAAGCCCTCATTGAATTGTGCATCAGCAACTATTTCCGGAATAACAGCTGGTTCCAAGACTAGAACAACTGTATGATCTTCCGGTAGTCCCTGATTAGCCATATCCGGGGTTTGATCACTGCCCGGAATCTTGTGTAATACCAAAGGACATCCCGGTGGCATGACTTTGTAAGGTCAAGCACATACCTTTGATCAAGATTATCACGGACTGAAATCTAGAAGTATAAGAAGGGAACAAGAGAATGAAATCATTCTTGTTTTTCAATACACAGATACACGGTGTGTATAATGCCTACATGACATGTTCCTGTAAGCCTTCACATGGGCCTGTACTTTAGCAAAAACCGGTCATGCAACACCCCATACCCTCAACGTGTTCTCCCAAGACACAGTGTGTACGTGATTCGTTTCCACTTCTTGAGTTCTTCTACACGACTATCCCACATGGTTCTCCTAAGACAGGACTAAACAACATGTTTGTGGAAGACACAACATGTACCACTTAGGTTTCAACTGATCGTGTTGTTAGTCACACGGTTGGACACATGACTGAATCTACACGTCGTACATTTACCAGACACAACATGTAGTAGAAGGATTTTACCGACTAGTGTTGTTATTCACATGACCAGATACCTGGGTTACCCTACACAATGTGTTCAATCTTAACATGATGTGTATAACTTATGATTCTTCCATCTGTGTCGTTAGTAACATGGGTGGACACACAGTCTATACAACAAGACGTGTACGTCCGGTACACGGCGTGTGCTACCAATGATTTCCCAAACACTGTGTCTCTGCCCACACAGCCAGTGACATAGTTAGAGACTACACGGGGTGTACATAAAATACAGAACATTTACTTATGAAAAGAAGTTACTTCCCAAACAGAAGGATACATGGCATGTATTCAGAAATACACACCATGCATTCTAGGTTTTTCTGGACAGTAAGCCTCAGAAACTACTCAGAAACCCAGAAAAACATTGAAATGAACTTTATTGTGCCAAATTATGATCCATGAGGGCCCATAATCCCCGCGAATAAATTTTTGACATCTTATACATGTCATATACAAGCATAACAGTGCAATGATCCACCGAATTCTGATTCATGAGGGCCCATAACACCTCAAGAACCATATTTTGTCATTCATTTAAACAAAAATTTACACAATTCAATACCCAATAAAAATTTGGTATTCTATCAATGAATCTCTCACAAAAACATGCATATCTAGAACAACGTCTATCACAACAACATGAAATCACTAATGCACCCGAAATGGCATGAAAGGAATGCATGACATGTGATTTCTATCAAGTTCTTATATGATGCATGAGATGAAATATGCTCATCTCATCAGGTTGCAACAGAAATAGAACCTTAATTTTATCAACGATAACATCACAAAGCATTTTAATCACCCAAAAGTGAAATCAAATCAAATGTAAAACTGAAAAACCATAAAAATTGCAATAACTGAGGTAAATTATCTTTTTCCCTGTACATGGGTTAGCTACTCCCAAGAAAAACTTATTACTAATTACCTATTACATCCTATCCCTGGTTATAGGCTCCAAACAGTATGTCAAGAAGAAAAAAATTTCCCTAAACCACTTTGTAATGTCCCGGGTCCGGAAGCCGCCCAGAGGTTCCCTGTACCCAGTTAGTCACATGGCCTCAAACTTATTTCCCCAAATGCCAGAGGCTGCCAATTATCAGTGAGGGCCTTGGGTGTGATAGTGGGGAAACAATACTCTCATTGGCAGAGTAATGAAACAAAAATAAATAGATGACCCTAACAGAAGCAGTAATAATACCATACAACAGTAAACAGCAGAAGACCGGGAGTAATAACAACTTAGCACACACACACACAAATATATATATATATATATATATATATATGATGCATGGTACATATATCCAAGAAATCAAAAAAATGAGTCACAATGATTGAATACAATACTAAACCAAAGATCAAGGAAAAAAAATAAAATAGATCCACAACATCACAAGTCTAAGCTTGGTCCCATGCTCTCCAAATCCAAAGTAGTAAAGTACCTGATGTAGAAGTTAGCTTTCCCTTAACTATACCTGCAACAATATAATCTATATGGCCCCAAAATCATGACCCAAACAGGGTGTGAAATGAATCCCAGTAGGAAACAAACCAAATATCGATGCCTAATAGTTAGTGAATATATATGATAGCCAATAAGACAAAGAAGCTGTAAACAAGGAAATACTTAATAATAAACAATCCTAAAGTTCAAATACATTCAACATTCATATATCAAGTAAAAATCTAATCGAAAATAGGAAACCCTATAGGAAGTACTCATATCCTAACCCCTCTAGATCAAATAAATCAAACACAAGCAACCCTATGGGATGTACTCACAATCTAACCCCTCTGATTTAGCTTCAGCAAAGACTCTCTTAGGAAGCACTCACCATCAATTCCCCATGTGGTCTCGTATCGGTAACTAGTAGGCACTCTAACGAACCACTCAATGTCCAATCCACCCTTTGGCCTATATCGATGAGACTACACACACTCTGAGGGAGCACAATGTCGACCCCCTATGGTCTCAAAACATAACATTAAGACAGACACTCTAGAGAAGCCATCAATGTCCATTCTCCCTATGGTCTACTAAAATAGGTTCCCACATCCATGGGTATGTCAATCATGCACAAATGATGCATGTAATAAAAATTAAAACTCAATAACTACTTGGATTAATAGTCTATAATATATCAAATAAAATAACTTCATCCTATAATACTAGGCATGGAAAGAAAAACAGCAACCTAACAAGAAGAGCTAGATCAACTGGTCAGAACAAGTGAACATGGGGAAAACATCCATAACATAGAAAAGATAAACATATTCACCAAAAATTAACCTCTATCCAAACAAACAATGCATAACAGGAAATAAAAGTGATACAAACCATAAACACCCAATACCACATTTTTAGGTATTGGGCACTTTGGCAGATAAAATTCAATGACTACCTACGGAAAGGGGCAGACCACCTACCTCCGCATTGTACGAATGATATACGTGAATCTCAGGCCTTGAATTCTTCTAGAATTTTGTAGATCTACTAAAATGTAAAAAATGTTCAACTGACGATATCTCACAAAATAGGAGAAATCAAGATATGATGTTCTAGAATAAGGAAGAAACCACTGATACAATTCCAACGTAACCGACGGAGTTAGAATCAAAAAACATATAGCAATTCGGGGTCTTAGAGAAGTTTCACAGTTTTACAGATTATCCCAGAAGAGATAGGTCTAGGAGAAGATGGCTTTGTCTATTAGACGCAACCCTGACCTCTTTAATGAAATAAAAAGAAAGTACACAACGTGTCTTTTAAAAGCACACGGTGTGTGCTTTCCTTTACCGAGATCCACTTTAAGAGAATTCTAGGTCACCCCACACAACCATGTGTTTAGATGTTACATGGAAAACACACGACTACCTAGGAAAACTGAGTACATGACGTGTACTTATAAGTAAAACACATGTACTCCTAAAATATCCATAAACTCATTTTTTCTCAAAAACAACTAGAAAAGAAAGAGATATCTGTAAAGAAGACCTGGTTTCTTACATTTTAATTCCACTAAAAGAATGTGAATGTTACCTTAATAAGGATTCAACCAAACAATATTCTATCCTTTGGTCATTTGAAAGCCTATTTGGATTCATGGGTTAATAAGGTTTTGTGATCATAGAAACAATATTATGCATTCTATCTCCCATAAAATTGGGTTTCTTAGGAGGACATTCATTTCATTTCACCTCGTATCCATCATTAAAATTCATATTCTAGGTTATATCCATTGGCTAAAAAAAGGAATCATAATTTGAGAAAGACATCTCACGGTGAAGAACCAAAAAATCATGAATATTACTTATTGGTTTTCTAAATTATAAAACCTTCTTAAATTTATGATACCTTAGGTTTATCCAACGTTATTCATAGAAATATTATTTTTAAATCCTTCAAGATGGTTCATAGTAGTTTTTGAATTCTCAAATCATATCCACATGTAGTGTCAAACCAAGTGTACTACAAAGATCACTATCATGTACCAGGTTACACTTGAGTTAGGACTGATGTACCTTATAAGAGTTATTATCCCTAGTCACATATTTTCTATATCCAAATCAACTCATAGTATCCAAACAAGTATTTAATGTTAGGAAACTAATCACTCTATCCTTCATCAAAATTCTAGTACATTTTCTTAAACATTAACATATCAATATACTTATCCTTAGATACACCCAAAGGCATATCCTTAGAAATCTCACTAAAAATATCACTAATGTTTTATCATCTTATTTTTAAAATGATGAATAAACCATTTCTATGATACCAAATATAATAACCCAACATTTGTATATAATAATATTAGATCATTTTTTAGGAATACCTAATACATTACATAAATACACACCTAAAGACCATAATAGTTTAGCGCCATTGGAAACTTGGAATAAAAACATCTTGTATGGTGGAAGATATTCAATGTTTACAAAAAAGATATTTCCATTGAATAATCCAACTTAAAAAAATTAATTATAACTTTGGGAAATGAATCATAATAAATGTATGTGCCCAGATGATCAGTAAGGGAAACCAAGGAATACTATAAGAATAATTAGAACATAAGGGTAAGAAAACATGAAATTAGTATTTGAAGATCATACCCTGCACATCAACAGATCATATAAATGAGTCATGTTATAATAATTCATAGTTAAAAAGACATTTATCATAAGATAATAAAGATCACAATCCATGAAATCACAACACATGAATAAGACATAGAATTTGTGTAAGACACAGAAGCATATAAACGGATTTCCATAGTAGTCAAGGAATTGTTTCCATGGACATAGTAGTAGTATGGGTTCACTACACATAACATCTTGGTAGTCATGGTTCACTTTAATAACAATATTGGTAGTCATGGTTTCACTTACATAACCATCTTGGTATTCAGTGTTCACTCCTGTAGTCAACATGGATGTAAAGGATCACTCCCAAGAACATATTACTCTCTCTCATAAGATATAAATCCTTACCCAGTGAATTAGAGGGAGATCTAGATCCCATAAAATTTGTAATGAAATCATAAATATGTGTTCCACAAGAACATAAATAATTCATCTTATAATAACTAATGGAATTAAATGGGTTTCATAAACATCATGCAATCATAACATAACCCACAGAAAAGAAATGGGTTTCATAAATAACATTCCATCATAAAAATAAAAAATTAATATAAATAATAAGAATAGAAATGTTGGATCACATCATCAATAAAACATAATTAACATTAAATAATGTTATTATATATGAAAATAATTTTGAGAGTCCTCTTGAAAACAAATATTGATGAAAATATCCTTTCTTTATTGAAAAAATTTTTATTACTTGAAATTCCAGACAATATTAAATGAAAAATATTTATTTAAAAATAAAATTTTAATATTTTAAGGGAATTTTTAATAAAATAAGGCAGAAATAAATTGTAAAAATAAGTTCATTCCATATAGGTTAAAAAAAATTATTCTCATTCTTTTTTGGAAAAATTTATAAAGTACCCCGCTAAAAAAATTCCTTTCAAACTATATTATAAATAGTATAAAATGGGTAAAAAGACCTAATTTTTTTTGGAATATATTAAAATATTATGGATTTTTTAAACAAATATGGAAATGGATGATAAATATTTTCCATTAGACACATACATAAAAACCATCACGAATAATAATGTGATTGTAAAATAACCCTTATGACTTTATAATATGTCAAATCATTTGACCCATTAAAGAATGAAAATTTTATGGATATGAAAACACTATAATATTATGTATATTACTAATTAATGAGAGTCATGGAAATTATATACACCATATAAAAGAATCAAGTACTGTATGAGACATGATTCTCATAGATGTAAAGGTGAGACAAAAATCCCTTAGCTTTGGTCCAATTTCCTTTATATGTGTATGAATATACTGAATAGTGGTTTTAAATATATTATTAAATTATAATAGATTCATTATAATATTTATTCTATAATATATAATTCATTTATGAATTTATATTATAAATTTATTAGAAATTCTTTGTTAATGCAACGTTTCGGGTAATAACTACTTTGTTTATCGTACGTTTTCAATTTTTTATTCATGAAAATATTACATAGATCATTATTTAATTACATAAATAATTTAAAAATGGTTTATATATCATATATATTTAATATATATATATATAAGATAGATATATGAAATGTAATACATCGTTCATGGAGAGGGTAAGCCGTACACATGCATGAAAATTGTTTCTGTTCTATTATCATTCTTAATCAAATAAGGTAAATGAAATATATGTATATATATTATTAAATTATAATTATTATGGAATATATTTAATATTTATTAATTTTATACATCTTTATAATTAATCTTGAAATGGTTACCATGGAAAATGAATCTTATCACGCTGTGGAGACGGAAGGTTGTATGTACGCACGAGCGATGATATCATTCTCTTAATGGTAAAGGAGTGAGGAATTAAATGGTATATTAATTATATAACATAAATAAAAATTTATATTAATAATATATATTTATTATATATATTATTAAACCCATCCATGTAAAGTGGAATTGAATAACATATTATACCATGATGTGGAGACGTTAGGTTGTACGTAAACAGGCATGGTGATTTCATTTATCATAGGATTGATAAAAGGTGGAATATAGTTATTTCATAATCATAATAACATATAATAATATATTTTATAATATATATACCTATTTATATTGGGATCATCAATTGAAAAGGAAGTATAAGAAGATTTGTTTTTGAAAGTGTTAGTAAAGAGATTACATCTTCTTCGACGATCGCCCTCTAGATCTATTCTAAGGGACACTAGAGTTGGTATTTTGAGAAGACCAATAAATCTATCATATTAAAATAATATTTTTATAAGGTAAATAGAAAGGTTATGGTTTATATTTAAGGCTCATGGTGGTGCGAGGAAGAAATATAAGATGTTTCTTTTTTATATCAGAGTGTAGGGATACTCTTGGAAACTATAAAAATATTAAATTGAAACAAACTGATTTTCTATTTAAAATATATATGAAGTGATTTATTTAAAATTGAATATTATTATGTGAATAAATAATCTCAAATATTTTATAAATTTTAAGGTCAAAATATTGTACTTATATTTTGGATTCAACCCTGAGTTAAACCCTTTAACATTTAGCATGCCAATTTGGATTGTTTCTCCTTAGTGTTAGTATAATTACAATAAAATGACAAAAGAAACCCAAATGGATCATTGATGACATATGTAACCTTATTATAGTTATTGGGAAGAATTATTAATTTTTTTGATTTTTATAACATTTAATAAAATATAATTAATTTTGAAGTATCATTTATGTCAATGTTGATACTATTCATTAATTTTCTTTTTATAAATATTCTAAAAACATGAAAACATTGATCCAAAAAATATAATATATCACTAAAATATATAATTTATCTATAATATTATTGGATGTCATTAATTAAATTAAATTATATTTATTATTGTATTTTTAATATAATTTATTTTAAGATTCAATTAATTAGTCAATTACTGCATCATCATTATGTAAGCCTTAAATTAGTTTATTTCTTCTCTAAAAATTAAAAATAAATTATCATTATTAATATAATTTTATTATATTTCAAATTTATATTTATATTCGAATTTATATTTTCATAAACCTTATATTAAAAAATATTTATAAATTAAAAAAATGAGTATGACATTTTTAACTTACCTTTTAATAAAATATAATAAATGTCATATTCTAAACTAAGTGGCTTAAAAAGTGAATAATTTTGGCTAATGTTTTATTTGGGTCTAAATAAACTTTTAAAATTAATTAGGACAAGTGTTAGCGCAATTTTATAATCCTTATAATATTTTTATGCATAATTAACGGTTTTACCTTAACCGTGGTAAAAAATACTAAATTTACTATTCAAAAAAATTAAGATGATCCCATTACATGGTAAATATAATATTGATTAAAAAATATTATGTCTATTTTATGAAATTTAATTCATAGAATTTCGAAAAAAAGATTATATGTTATCCCACAAACATTGAAAGAAGGCATGTAAAAAGAACGTTCAAAAGTAAAATAAGTTTTTATATCTAATTTCAAAATAAAAAATTATTCAAATTACATAAATTAGATAAATATGTGTATAAGTGATCTTTTGTTACATTAAAAATTAATTTAATTTATAATAATTATTTAAACTAAAAATTTGTTTTTAACTACTATAAATTATTTTCACTATTACTCAAAAAATGAAACATCTCATAAAATACTAAAAATTCACCATAAGATAATTTTCAAATTGAAAATTCAAAAATAATTTTTATTTTTCTAAATTTTACAATTAATAGTGTCTAAAATTAATTTTATTATTGTTCACAAAAGTACATACAATGAAATTCCTTTATGAAAATAATATTTCTAAACACATAAATATTGTACAAAAAAATATATATTTCATCAATATGTTTTATTTATGGGAACCGTTTTAAAAATTGAGTTTTTTATTCATGTTACAATGTTAAATGGATGTGTTATAACTATCTGAATGATATAATTATAATAGTAATTTTCTGTTTTGAAGAAACATAGTGTAACATGTAATGGAAGGATAGTCAGTGTTGCATGTAGTGAAAGATTAAATTGGTGTTGTATATAACGTAATCCAAACATTGTGAGTTTATATAATAATAAAAATTTATATTCAGTGTTTATTAAAGTGAAAAATATAAAAAATATTAAATTAATTTGGGAAGCATATTTCAAAAAATATTTGGGGGTTACACCAACTACACAATTAGAAGGCCAAGTGTGGGATGTTTTCTTGGGAACTTACAGGGGATAAAGTATGTGAATGTTCAATAGTACATTTGATCTTTATTTACTAGCAACCACTTATTTGAATATGTTATGTTTCTCTTTTACTATTTTTAGTTTATTATTTTTATATATCAAGGTTTAATTAAAATAGATCAAAATTCCCAACGAATAAGTGCCCATACACATTATCACTGAAATGGAAACCCATTTAATATAATTTTAATGGTGTGACTCAGTATATTACTCATTCCAACCAATGAGGGCTGATAAACCTCAATAATTAAAAATAGAAATCACTAAATCGCAGCCAAAGAGAAAAACACTCACACACACACATATATATACAAGGCTCTCAAAATAAGCATAATAAATATAAAAAAAATTCATGAAATGAATTGCCTATATATGGAATTCCAATATGATTGGCATGTGAATTATAGGTGACTATAATGATGCAAGTAACAATTATTATTTCCCTTATATCTTCACGCCAAGGATGAAATAAATTTATCTGTCAGAATAATAATAATGACCATAAGTGAACATGTGTGTCATCCAATAGGGAAATGATATGAATTGTAATAGGAAAATTCTGAACAACAATCAGAATTTTGGAAACTCAACATTAACTTCAATCATGGGTTTACTACACCTAAGCACGAATCATAATCAAATTCCAAGAACTCGTAATATTAACTATATTTTTTTCAAATAGTTAATTAGGAAAATAAACCTTTGATACCACTTTGTGACGTCTAGATGAAAGATTCCTCCCAAAGGTTCCCTTATCCTAGTTGTCCACGTGGCCTCAAGCACATCTCCCAGAATGCCAGAGGATACTGACTTGAAACTAGTGCCTCAGGTGTGTCGGTGGGGAGAATATTAGCTCATTACCATAGCGTATCAGAGTAGATAAAATTGATAAATGTTATATTGAACATGTAATACAGAAAAAACATATGGTAGAGTATAATCATCCATGAATAATAAACAACTAAAACAACTGATAATCATATATAGAAGTTGATGATACAAGTCATGTGTCTAAAAAGATAGAAAATATGTATACAATGCACTAGGAATAAAATTATATATGAAATTAGAAAAAATAATTGAAAAAAATCAAATCATCCCAACCTCCAAATTGGTCATTTGTCTACCAAGAATCATCGTAATGAAAGAAAATAGTATCATGTTTCCAAAGTAAGATGCATTGATTTTTTAACACCTTCATACATATAATTTGTCGGGCTTCCCATGGTGGACTAGATAGGGTGTGATATTAGTCTCAATAAGAAAAATATAGTCCATAACATCAAGTCAGTGTAATATGAATTGAAATAGTGTGAAAGCATGAATATATAAATGTAACGAAGTATAGTAAAAAAATACCCAGGTACATACTTTATCCTTAGTTAGTGTCTGAACATGTAATAACTTCATTAATTATTTATCTTCCAGTTTATTTATTTAATTCACATGATGTATAACCAACACTAAAATCCTGAGAAGATAATAATAATGAAGGACCTAGATATAAAAAGGCATTAAGCTATAATACTAATAAGGCAAGGGGTCCGAGCTAATATCCACGACATCATTGACCTTAAGGATAAATCAAACTCAGTAGTAACCTATATATTGGATAAAGGGGTACGTTTATGATATAAGGGGAATCTCCCCAGACATTCCACAATAATTTAAATCTAACAGAGATGAAGGAATACATACAAGGTAAAACATTATAATAAATTTTTAAGGTCAAGGGCATATCTAAGGAGACATATCTCTATAGACAACATTTTCTATCCAAGGAGTGTATCCAATGAGTCCTTTAATAATAATGGTGCGTACCTATAGTGTCATAACATGTATCTACTGATTGAAATGTAATAGGTTCCAAGGGGGGTGTAAACTAGGGAGACCAACATCCCTAAATTGGAATTTCATCCATTAGTACTCAAGGAACTACCTCAACAATCCATGGATATCTCGAGTCTAACCAATCCTATAATGATGTCAATGTAAATATAAAATATAGAACTTATAATTAATTTATTTAATAAAATTTTCCATGTTATACTCAATACATTTAATTGAACAAAGGGTTCATTTCATACCTTTCATTAGTTTTTTTATCATTTTATATTAAATTAATTAGTTTTCTTTTACATTTCATAAACATGAAAATGTGGGGTAGGTATTTGAAACCATGGGGAATTAATTTATAATAATCTAGGACAAGTCATATAAAGAATATAATTTCCAATTACCATTTTAAGATTCATTGAATAGGTGAGAACACATACATATTAAGGATCCAGTGAAACTATGTTTTACAAGGGAAATCCATTAGAAATTCTATATTCACCATATTGAAGAATGGATCACCACTAATAGGTTCAATCCATAACACAGTCGATCACTGGTTTATAAAAGCATGCCAAAACAGTAAGGGATTAAATATGGAAACATACTTAATGGGTTGGATATCATTGATGTTTTTACCTACAAAAACATGGATAACACTTTTAAACAAGCTATTGAACACGAGCATGAATACTATATTCATGGTAAGAGAATATAATAGGCCACAACAAAAAAACATTTGACGCACACACAACAAAGGATATTTATAAAGAAAATATTCTTGAGGGATGAATTATAGAACACCTAAATCTTACATGTATGAATCTCCTCCTGCACTATCAGTTTATAGTTTTTCCATGTTTGGATGAGATCTGAAAAATGTATCAATCCCCTGAAAAAGGTCATATGCAGATGCATCTAAATAGATCCATCAATAGAAAGAGTAATACCGAACTACTAAAATAGAACCCTGATATTATCAGCATGTATACAATTAAATTAATGGTGCTTTTATTTGATTCCAGATAGGAGAGATATGGAATATTCGATCATAGTCTTGAAGAGGCCCAAACATGTATTGGGGAGAGATCCTTATAGTGGAAATGAGGAAATATAGAAATGGGGAATGTTTAAACATTTCATTAAAGGTAATTTAGTCATTTCACCCAAATTCATGGGTCATATGGTTTTACTACACAGTTATCCAATCCATGTGCCTACCATGAACCATCTACTATAGAAAGGGGAACCTCACACAGTTAGGCCACATTGTTAGGGAAACCATGCACCAACAATGATGAATACCTCTATAATAGTGTTTTTAATTTTATTCATCGACTTGTGCCCCCTGGATAACAATTATAGAATATTTTGAACCTTACATCACCCCACCATCCAGCCTCAAAAGTTTAGCAATAACTGTGTGTCATGACCTAAACAATCCCCACTAAGTGTGAACTAATCATTTTTCTCATGAAAAATATGTTTTGATCTCTAAAGAAGCCTTAGACAACCCTGAGACACCCATGAAGTAATTATGTATCCGTATTTGATCAAAAATATTGAATTAGAATTCACATAAAAAGATTCAGAATAGAGATAAATATTGGGTTCATACATTTTTAGTTCATTTTTACCATTATCTTATTATTTTATCCCATGGTAAACTTGTCTTCCCCTTAATGATGATAACATATTTTTACTACTTTTTCTATTAATTATGACCATGAATTATGATAACCATATAATCAAATATTAATTATGATGAATTCAAAAAACTTATCCTTTTTATGAAATATAATTCTGAAAATTTATAAAAAATAATCATAATATTCCTTCATGAAAAATAAGTAAAAATCATTTTTGAATAAAATGTATTTATGAAGTATAAAATGTGTTAATTAAAAATTGAGTTATTATTTAATAAAATATTATGAATAAATTTATATTGATTATGTACATTATATATATTTTATAATTTATTGACTTATAATTATAGTAACCAATAGATGGGAAATGTTATAAAACAAATATTTAAATAACAATATTTTAGGGTTTGTTAAGGCTTGGTATTGAACGGTGTATATTTTATCAAAAATGATATTATTTTTAAAAAATATGGGTGCAATACACTATAATTTTCAGTAAGATCTTTTTTCAAAAGGTGTTACATGATATGTTACAGAACCATACCCATTTAATTGATAGATTTTACACTATGATTTCTCATTTCCTTAAGTCCTTCATTGTTCATTAATATATTGCTAAATTTAAATTTATGGGGATAAAAGTATATTTTATAACAAGGAATGAATATTTTCACCTAAAAATAATGGGATATATGAGGGGGATTCGAATATAACCTATGGTTAATTGAGTTCCATGGGAGAGATTTAGAGTATTATATTTCATCATGAAAGTAAGTGATGTAACATGAAAAGACTAACTAATTTAGTAACTATTTGATCATAAAAATTTATAGTAATAATTATTTCTATAAATATATTTTATTTTTAATGAAATACTTAATTTTAAAATGGATTTTTTAAATTTATTTATTTATCAGTTTCCTTCATAATTATAATATTGATTATAAACATGCAAACAGAAAAATATTTTTTAATGAAATATGAATTCTACTTTGTGAAGCACTGGTTACATTAATAAATATTACAATGTTAATTATTGGGTTTTAAGGATTTATCATGAAAAATGAAATTAAATAACAATATCGAACTAATAAAATTATATCAAATAACATTTTATTTATCTATTCCCCTAGTAATACATTATGGAACTCCCTTATTCATATGAGAAGAACAAATTTTATTACGTAGTGTGGAACCATCCTTTTTTCATGAACACATTGATGGAAACTAAAAATATTAGTTAACTCATACCCAAATTTTTGTACAAAAATATATTTCTTTAAGGTCAATAGTGATATATATATGTGGTTTCATGGGTCAAATAGTTGTAATTTTATTCTTTCATTATATTTATTTCATATTCTTATAGTGGTCTATAAAATAATTTATCCATGTAAACTTTATTGGTTATATTCATGATTATATGATTTTATTATTGTGTGTGTTGTGAATAAATATCAATTTGAGAATGTTTGTTCCTCTATTAATCCACTATGTTATTAATTTTTTTAATGATAATGATTGTTTATATGGATAAAAATGTTCCTTTAGCCTATTCATACTTTGTAAGGATAAACATTATTGTTGCATTGAAATCATTATCTTGGTAATTTACTGATCATTTTGATCTATATAAATGGATATGTTCATTAACAGTGGATAATGATTTGATAATTGAAATTTCTAGTTTAAAAATTTGTTGTGGAATATCACATAGCATTATAGAATGATTCTTTGTTAGGAATCAAGTTATATTACAACAATATGAATTGTATATAAGAACCCACTAAATGGTACACTGATCAATAATATGATATGGGTATGGGATTTAAATTACACTATCTTTCACGTTCTCTAATTAACAAAGATATATTCTACAAAATTTGAAATACTATTTTATGCACCTAAACTATTACAAGATATGGGGGTTTCCTCCAACTACCATGGATAGGGTGGCATGGGGTAAACACATAGGGAATATTCTAATGAAACATCCCACCATATCCATTTTAGATATTAGGTTGTTAACTTATGTTGGTATGTCATGTTTTTACCCTTCCTATATAGGGTGTTACCTTTATATTAATATGGATTCTCATATTGTGTCACTATTAGTTTTCAATTATTCATTTATTGATATGAATAAATGTGATTAATGATATATTTATGTACATTTGTAGATCTATTTATAAATACGACTATAATATCCGTGTTCTTTTTTAACACTGATGGTGGTTCTCTACATCCAATTTTATAACTGCAACATGTATAGACACCATGGTGTACATCTTGAAACTTATTTCCTTCATTAATGTTACATAAAAGTACTATTAGAGGATGAATCATTTTGGAGTAGTTTATTATGTTGTCATTGGTTTGGTATCAGTTTAATGCCTCATATTTATCATTATTGGGAGTTGATGGAGATCTAGTTAGATCCATTTCATATTTCTCTTTTGGGAGGGTTCATCTTATAAGGGTTTGGGTTGTGTGATTTTCCATAAGATGACCTTTTTTAGTTTCTTAAATTTTTATTACTTTTTTTCATCGATATAGAGTGTTATTCCTTGATTTCATTATGGTTATTATCTTCTTCCATGTTTATGATTATTCTAATATTTTATATAATTTTGGGTTTGCTTCTTAGGATTTATTTATAACAAACTCTTACGTGAATTTAAATATGAATTACCTAGTTTAAATATATGGTTAAAAAATTCATATAATTATATAACAAGGCCCATGATATTAGTTTCCCATACCTGGGAATTTTGGACAATATCTTGGGTTGGGGTGAACTTCATTCAGATGCTATGTTATATATTTAATTCATGGGCATTACACATAATAACATATAAAGAACAAAAACAACATACAAAATAGAAAATATGAGTATGTTTAAATGAAATGAAAACTAAAATAAAACCATAATTAAATAAAAAGTGGATAATTATATATAAAATTTACTGTATAGTCCCCACATGATGATAAATCCAAAATGGATCACACGCTGATAAGATCATATAAACAATATGAATAAGAACAATTGACATATAGACCCCACCTCAACTTCTCAATCCCCTACTCTTCCCATATTTAAATATAGTTCATTAAGTCTATCACCATTATATTTAAAACATATAAAGTTTTTTAAATATTTCACATATAGTTTTTAATCCCATATAAATTAATAAAAAAAATTTGGGAATAAATTTATGTTAACAAATAATTTCCCATTTTGTATAGTATAAAAATAAATTGTGTTGTAACTAACACATTCATTAAATTTATTAGAGATAATGTACCTTGAAAATATGAATTTAATTAAGACGTGGCATATGAAATCTGTATAAAAGAATAATAAAATCATTATATAGAAAAAAATAACATATACAATAAATAAATTAGAAATCCCTCTTAGGAAATGTATAACATAAACATATATAATAAATTATGACCTTAATGGGGAATCAGGACACATTGATATCCCCAGTAATTAAAATATATATTTGTAACACCTCGAGATTTTATGAGAAATATTATTTTTAATTTCTTTAATGTCTTGTGTTGTATGATACACAATGATTATCTTGCGCTATAAGCAACACAATATTATCTTTTAGTATACACATAACTATTCTTGGCTTGGGTTACATGCAAGAGAAACCTTTCTCGATAGCTTGCATTGTACACAATACTGAGTTTCACTGAACAACGACATGTTATTAAAATATTATATAAACTAGCCCTTATGAGTAGTAATATACAGATTTTAAAATTTTATAAATTGTATCTTTCAAAATGGACTTCATTTTTGGTTTCGTAATATCGAAATTAGCTTAGGCTGAATTTTTGGTATTTTTCTGAAAACATTCAATTTTTGATGAATAGTGAAACACTGAGTTATTGGTTAAAACTGACATTTCATTTAATTAATTATTTATTTTATTGAAATTTATTTTAGGTCAAAATAGATACATAATAACTATATAAGATCAATGTAATTCATTGGAGTGATTTTATAATAATTTTAGATATATAAAATTTTTATTGAACTTTTTACCGCCATTTACCCACCTCCTAAGAGCATTTGAAAATTTACATAAAAAATAATTTTACCACTTCTGTGAGTTGAATTTCAAAAATCCGAGAGACATGGTTGATTTTAGTAAGGAAAATTTGGTTCAACGAGATGAAAATAATTATTGGTGAATAGTAACATTTAACTTTTATTTATAACAGTTAAAATTAAATAGGGTAATTAAGGGTAAAAATGATATCATTATTACCTTAAAACATGTCTTAATTAAATTGGATATGTGTAATTCGACCCAAAACAGCCTTACGAATAAAACATTACCCTATTGGTCCACTTGGATTAGATTAGGACATGTATTATTAATTTATTCAAAGAAGAGTTAAAATAGTTAAAATCAAAGTTTAATAACTAAAACATTTTTAATATAGTGTTATTCATAAGATAAATTCGTCTATAAATATTCATTATTAAGCTAAAAATATTTTATACATAACGTTAACTTGCTTATAATTTTTAGGCATTAAATAATTTAATTTATTTATGACACAATGATGATGTAGTAATTATCTTATTAATGAAATATTAACATAATTGATATTATAAAAACTCAAATAAATGTAATTTGAGACTTTTTATTAATTAAATTAATTTTATAGGTTAATATAACATATTAGGGTTAGTTAGAGGAATTTATTTCTATGTACTAATGCTGTTATAAATTTTGAAAAAACAAAATACCAAATAGTGTCCAAATTGACATAAAAGAATTTTTAAAACAAATATTATATTATTAATTGATTATAATCGTCCTAAAAATATATGGTTTAGGAAAACGACTTATATAATAATATATATGACATTAGATAATCCATTGGGGTTGTATTGTCATTTTATAGTATGTTTATTAACCATATAATGTAAGCATACCAGAAGATACGGTAAAAGATAAATTATTTATCATAGAGTTAAATCTAAATGATAAGGTTAAAATGGTAAAATAAAATTGTCTAAAACCTATTGGTTGAGAGGCGTTCGACCCATACCCACAATACCCTCAAAATAAGTAAATTTGGAGCCATTATAAACAAAAAATGATTTTACTATAAAATTATATTTTAGAGGTTTCCATAAGTGCCCCTCTCCTCTCTTATAAAAGGGCACCTCCTCCCTCTACACCTAAAAACATTTTGAGCTTTAAATCTCTGTGAAACCCTGTCCATTACTCTTCTAAACAACCCTAGTAACATTATTTAGGTTCTGGTATTCTAAATAGACCAACTATTGTCCCGTAAGAGGAGGTTTAGAAGAGGCGCGTTGAAGAAGAGGTAATATCCTTTAGCGATTCTTTCTAGTTTGTTTCTTCTTCAACATCTTCTTATTTAGTTGTTTCATTATAAAGTAATATAATAATTATCACTAATATACTTATATGATATTATAAATATTAAACAACCACATTTCACCTTCTATCAATCCTACGGAAAAGGAAATCACCGCGTGTGTGTACGTACGGAATACAGTCTCCATGTCGTAGTGTAATCTGATTTACCACCACCACATTAATTGGATGGGTATAATGGTGGAAATAATAACTACGTATTCTTATTATAACATAATTCTAATTATGAGATATTATATCATCCACTTCAATTCCAATCAATAATTATGGGAACGATATCATCGCTCGTGCATACGTACGGATTACCATCCCCACGATGTGATGAGATTCAATCTCCATGTTAACCATTCAAGAATGATTATAAAGTATATATAATATGTAGTCCTGAAAAATATGACATAATAATACTACTGGATTTATGTATATACATATGTCATTTACATCCATTCAATTTAATAAGAAAACGAAAACATCGTTCATGCGTACGTACGATCTACCTTCTCCATGAATGGTGTATTTCGTTCCATTTATCGATATATTATATATATTTATATTATGAATATATATTAAATAAAAATAATGTTTTAAATTCCAAAATTAATTAATCATGATATAAGTAATCATATGAATTATTATAAGTCAAAACTGCTACAACAAATGAAATTATTTTACCCAAAACGATGCATTAACATGGAATAGACAAATGAACGTGTGATATAAAGTTGTAATTGAATAATTTTTGATATAATAAATATTATTATGGTTTTCTTACAAGTTAATAATATGGTTAAACCCAATATACATGATTTTATGACACATAAGGAAGAAACTAGACCTAAGTTAAGGGATAATTTTGCAATCTCATTTTTATCCAAGATTTTATATACGTAAGTATTTACTACGGTTATATTTTTAATCCATGTACATAAAAAATGTTTTTTCATAAAGTTTTGAATATTATTTAATGTATTTTCAAATTAATTTTTACCCATATTTTACTTTTAATTTTTGTTATGGAAGGAATATTTCTTTTGTTTACTATATGAGATACTTTTTGTCTTTTCGGGCATGTAATTCACACTTTTCATCTCCCTTTTTTTGGACTGCTTCCAACGCCCTTGGGGTTATCCCGCGTGTGAACTTGCGTATAGGCATTGGCCCCCATTATATTCATCAACCCTATAATGGGTTGGGATTCCCTCATGGCCAGACATGAGGAAGATACCGATGGGCATCCACCTTGGATTAAGCCCAACCTTATGGTCCTCCCTATGCATAATCCCCACTCCACTTCCCATAGACGCACCTTTCACGGCGTGATCGTCTGGTCCCTAATGCCTATTGTTTCTCACATCGAGCATGACTCACATGGGCTTAGAGTAATCATTGACCATGAAATCCTCTTATGGGACTCCTTAGAGTGTAAGCCCCAATCCATTTCCATTGGCCTCCTCAAAGAGTAAGCCCCAAGCTAATGCGAACTACGAGGAATTTGATTCCCTACCACAAGGTTATATAGGAAGCCTCCATGAGGTTCAAGCCCGATCACCACCGGACCCCCAGGTCCACATTCACATTGGCTCGCCAACACTCCTATTCGATCTACGTGGACATAGATCCTTGTCTCCAAGGAAAGGTACGTAGGAAGCCTCCCTGAGGTTCAATCCCAATAACTGGTCGATCTAGCTATCTTCTTGTTAGTTCACCACACCACTCCTAGTGCCACTTCAATGTGTCCAGACTTCTCGGGGTCATTAATAAAACGAGGGATGTTAAACCTCAGGCATAAATGATTCTGAACCCCAGCATCCAACTGACCATTTCCAACCAGTTGTAATTCGTGGATACAATGATTGGGTATAAACCAAAGATTCACAAACATATGAATACGTCTTAAATATATAAGAGAGTCTCGGAACATGCAATAATTCCCCCCCAAAATGGTGCGATGAACCCGACTTCCCATCCTCTCAACCAATGTAAGTTCTTAAGTGTCACTAGCCAAATCACCCAGCGAACACCTGCCTTTAGAAAGAAGGTCCACGTATCATCGGATATGGAACCGTTGGACGTTTCGAGACCGACCTGAAACAAAAATGGTGAACCCGATATTAATCTTTAACCAATCATGATAGATTTAACCTAATACAACCTTGTTTATATTTTATACTCACAAGGAGGGCCAAGCAAGTTCTTTAATTATGCATGGGGTCATGAGATGCTACCTCGACGGGTTTGTTGTTTTTATTTATTAAAATTTTCTACAGGCACCGTACAGAACTCCCTTCAATCCAAGGGAGTCACAAAGGAACTCACAGGTACGCGCTTCCAACTACACAGTGACCGAACTTCCATACAAACAGAGGACCCTCTCACCTACCCAGCATCTTCAACACTAGTTCTCGGATGTGCTAATCCGAGAGTACCATGTGAATGGTACTCTCTTGACGGTGGAGACGTCCATGCATGCCCTCCAATCTTCCAAGACTCGTCGGTCTCCCGCCCAGCAGTGGCCGCAATGGAAAATCCAAACGGCCCCTAAAGCTATCTTTAACTGTTTCAAGAGTCTATCCCCAGCATGGGACAATTCTTACCTCCCTTATCTTAGGGAGGTAGATGAGGTCGACGCTGAGGACTTCATCCCCACTGAACGGGGGTTCCGATCCAAGGCCCTTGACGTCAGACGTCATCGCGTTCATGTTGTGACTCAACATCCTCATTCTCAAGAGGATGTAGCATGGAGGATCCAGCCCCACGCTCCCCGAGCTCTGGCCCCTCGGATAGCTCGACAGGGTCGGAAAACAAGCAGCCAGGCACTGGTAATTACCCTTGTCTCTGAGAAGGAGCTCCACTACCCAGTCATGGAGACACATCACAAACAGGAACATAAACCTGTTTGCTCCTCCAAAGCCCTCCATCTAGACATGGCGGCCTGCCATCCGGACATGGCGGCGTCATACGAGCAGGCACGCATCCCCGCCGGGCTCCACCACACCCGCCGCTCACACAGGACGACACTTAAATGGCATGCACCTCTCCCTTCCCAGGGTTGTGAAACCCACCAACTCGACATGGTGGCATCCAAACGTCTGCAGAACCAGCTCCTAGAAGATGCTACTGATGCCTACCATCCCGATATGGTGGCGATCAATAAATCCTCCCTCCCAGACATGGAGGCAACTCATAGGTGGGCACCTCTCCCCGCCAATAAAGGCCAGCGACTCAATACGGTGGGAAACCAACATATGCAGGGCCATCTCCCTGTGGATGCAAGTAAAGTCTGCAATACCGATGTGGCGGAATATAGAGTGATAAATCGGAATATCCCGGCCCAGGGGCAAATTCGTTCACCTGCCCCGACACCAGAGAATTGTCAGTACCCACTGACCACTAGAGGACCGAAGCAGGATATTCCTACTCTGATACCGGAATGGCCCTTCATACCCGTTCCATCCAAAGATGTCTCTTTGCATATAGTGGCATTGATGGAGGAGAAAGTATCGATCCGAGATCATATCTTGTAGACTTTCTAGAGTGTAATTGCATCAGCAGCAACAAAAAGTACTCAGGCCCGTGAGCCCGTCTCCCCAATTGAGGTGACTCATATAAGAGATGAGATATCCACCTCGGAGCAGATATGCATCCCTTCTTCAACCCAGGAGGGTCACCAGCTGTATTTCGTGATGTAAGGGAATACAGATCGAGCAGCTTCAGTCATTCCAACTGGGGGACACCTATCTATCACGATGGATGCTCCAGAATAGGCATATATCTCTACTAAAATTAAAGATGTTCGTCGGCGTATGCTAGAAACATCGCGAGACCCAATTAGACAGGGACCCAAAGGCGAAGTTCGTTGTCAACAGCATACCGTCCCCCCTGCCCGCAAGAAAGCGCCCCGAACACGCCGAAGGCAGCCGAAAAATAAAGAACGGGTTCATGACTCTGCTCTGCTGGAAGTTGGGGTTCCCAACGCCGCTAAGCGCTTATCAAAGCGTCTGATCCCTGCCCACCCATTACAATATTATGGGAGCAGCAGTAGTATTTGCGAAGGTCCTCCCCACAATGTCGCTACAAACAGCTCTAAAGGTCATCCCTAGAGCACCCACGGGGGCCTCCCCCGCGGGCATATAATGATAAATCACGAGAGCTCACCTTTTGATGCGCGTCACCGAAACCCTCCACATAACAAGAAGATCGAGCAGCAAGAAGTTCCTGCACTTTCTGCGGTCCACCCTGAAGGTCCTCCCCAGGGTCTATGCTGTAAACACTATCCATGCAGTGGGAACACATATTATTATAGTAGTCCTCGCTATCATAGTCGCAACTATGGAGGCCCTCCCCGCAGCGACATCTCACCATGACAAGAAGGCCCTCCCCTTGTCATGGCCTTCCCTGAAGGTCCTCCCCAGAGGTTACGCTGCAACGACACTCCATGCAGCCATGCATCAGATCACAGTGATAGTCCTCACCACCCTGATAACGGAGGTCCTCCACGTAGAGATGTCAAGAAACGAGAATGACCTCCCCTAATTTCGGTACATTCTGAAGGACCTCCTCACGGTGTACCCGCGGATATTCTCCCTACGGCAGCAGTAATGGTAGTCCTTGCCATTGCAGCTGCTGTGATGGTATTCCTCGCCACTACGACAGCCATTGTGAATGTTTTCCCCACAATGGCGCCAAGCAACACGAAGGTCCTCCCCTTGTCCCAGTGTGTCTTGAAGGTCCTCCCCAGGATACACATCGAACATCAAACCATGATGGTCATCCTCCCCATTGTGGCAGTTATTGCGAAGGTCCTCCCCGTAACAACGCTACACAGCCAGAAGGTCCTCCCCTTGCTGCGACACGCCATGGAGGTCCTCCCTAGGGTGTGCACTACAACCGCCCTCTATGTAGTGAGGCGTTAAGTAGTAATGGTCTTCCTCGCCATTGCGACTGCCATTGCGAAGGTCCTCCCCGCAATGGCATGTCATATCGATAAGAAGGTCCTCCCTCTTCCGAATCAAGAACAAAAATGCCCTTGTATGATGAGGCACTCATAAGGATGGGATCAATCATGTCAGATTCCTAGTCAATCGCTAACGACACCATTCTTCAATCAGAAGATGTTTCGGGGACACGTTCATCCTCTGAACCACCCCGAAATAACCCACATGACAATTCAACACCTACCGATCCCACTGCCTCCGTCCACACTATCAGTGAGCATCTCAGTTGGGCTGACAAGGTACAGGAGTCACTAGAGGAGGAGTATGCCGACATGTTGCACCTGCGGAAACAACTGGACATGGATTATATAACAGTTATGTTTTGGCCCATGGCCTCCTCTCAATTCGACATATCCAGATAGTTGTCGGAAAAATACCTGCACGAAATCCACAATAATATATGGGCAACCCTTCACCAATTGAAATCAACATTTCTTCCCTAAGATGGGTATGTAGACCATGTCAAGACAATAGGAGACCTCTTGTGTCACATCGGCCTATAATCTCTTCCTTCGGCATGGCAACAATGACCCGAGGGGCGTAAAGGAAACATGGAGATAACCAGCCTCTGTGTTCTGCACCAGTTGCGTCGCCTCATTAGTGAAGCTCCGACGGGAGTCTATATTAGGGGATGGGGAGAACATGGAGCTCTGCATTTCACTTTGCACCCCACCCAGAAGTACCCGTTCAGCATGGTGTCTTTCAATGTCATCACATCAAGACAGCAATCGAGTGGTCTCACAGTTCGGGAAAGGTAACACACCAAACAGAGTCATGCCTTGAGCAAGTCCCAGAAGCTTCATGCCCGATGGGAACAAGCCATTCAAGAACATTTGAATCAGGCCACCGAAAGAATACAACATGACTCTCGCCTAAGAGAGGCCAATCATCGGTCATTGCCTGCCTCCCTAGAAGTGATTGATTCATAGAAGAACTTAGCACCAAACCCAGTTCACCCCCGAATGGGGGAACATCAGATCAGGCAGGTAGCGATAGCAGCAGCCACTACCACAATCTAGGGTCAACCCCATCCTACTAGGCTGGGGGCATGTTTAAGAACAAATACCACCGTAAGTCCATTAAAAACGGGAAGAGACTCAACGCCCAAGGAATGGAGCCAACCCCAACCCCCAGGGATGGGGGAATTATTACCTCCTCAACAAAAAACTCCCCAATGAGAATCAGTGTTCTCTCGTTTAGGTAGGATGGTCATAAGGGGAGGTTCCTTCCCTATCCCATCATTTGAATCATCATCCCCTCCAAAAGGGAGGCGTACCGTAAGGTCACATCACAGATCTCTCCATGTCACCCTTTGTCAAGGAGCCCAAAAGCTATCCTGGGATAGAAGAGGGAATACCAGTAAAAGGCACGGGAGATCCTCTTCCTATTTGGAAGATGACATCCTCTCCACCCCACGATATGAATCCATGAATGCCATATAGGCTAACACCACAGGTAACACCGAAGATGGTGTAGATCTGGATGGATCGGGAGACGATGGTTCGGTTAGGCTGTGACTCACAACGAACCACTAGGTGTGCACACCCGGAACCAGAGGGTCGCTCTTAACATGGCATCCCCTTCAATTAACCTTCCTTTGCTCACCATGCGAGCTTCCAACAAGGATAATAACAAAGGACCGATTACCCTTAACCCGCCTCCTTCTCTCGATAAAAATGAGCCACTTACTCTTGAAGACAGATTCGCTCAACAGGAAGAGGAAATGAAAGAATATAGGCATATTAACACAAAGTTACTCCAGAGGAACCATATTATTTAAAGCGCGCCCCAAGAAGAGCCATGTAATGCACTCCGAGTAAGTGCACCTCAATGTCCAATGTTTTTCCCAGAAAATGATGCATGGTCATGGATCCTTCCCAATGAGGAGCCCAGCCCGTCCAACTAACTAAACGTGGATTTGGAAGAATACCAAGACATCCCTCCACTCAGTAGGCAGCTGGAGTGAGTATGTTTGAACCCTCTGATGCTGTCACAAACGACACATGCACCCCTGGTGCCAACAGAACTCCATCCTCAAGAAATGACTCGGGCTACACTTTCCCAGGACCAGGCCCAACAGAATGTAAACCGGGGTCTCACCAACACCATCGAGGCACTAACGGCTCGATTGGAAGCAATGAAAGGTCGGCGCACTCCGATACAGCCAGAGCGGAATACCTACCCATATTTGGTGAGAAACACGCCTCCACCACCCAATTTTGGAGCCATGTATTCCACATATTCAATTGATCAGGAAATCCGAAATAGCATTTGATGCACTATGCGTCTTATTGCAACCCTATGATGTGAACTCCAGAAAAAACAAGAAGCAGTGAAACTCAGATGCTTTGTACAAACCTTGAAAGGATCCACCTTCGTCTAGTATATAAGTCTGCTAGCCCAGCCAATAAAAATCCAGGAAGACCTTCGTTAGCAGTTCCTATTCCACTTCAGCTCAACATTGCCTAAAAGAATGGTTAGTGACCTCGTGAACTGCAAGCAGAGGGAGAACGAGAGGGTATTAGATTTCATCGCCAGATGGAAATGTCTGACCTACTCTCTGAACAAGCCAATACCTCAAGATGATCTGCTCTCAATAAGCATTGATAATCTTATAGATGAGTTTTGAACTCCGCTCATACCAGTGGAGTGAACCACTGGCCTCCTCCATCTCTCGACCATTGCCCAGAGAATCGAGGACTCCGTGCAGCGGACCCATTTAAAGTCCAGAATAGCCTCATAAGCTCCCGCAAAGAAAACAGTTAGAGCTAAAGCATCCACTGTCATGCTCAAGCCGGCCCCTGTGCCTACTACACCACTCAGGCCTCCACAAAATTGTCAAGGGCCCCCTATATATCAGCGGCATCCTCCACCTATGCAAGACGATCAGAAAGGGTCAAAGTAAAATCTGTTTGAGGAACAAAGTCATAAATCATACTCATTCCCAGAGGGCCAATTCCGCAGCTACTTTATCACTGCCATGAATTGAAACTATCTACACCTCTCGGAGCCGAGGAAACCCAAAGAAGTCGGCCACGATGACAGGCCAGACTACTATCCCTACAATCTAATGTTGGGGAACAATATCCAGGAATGCTTTTTTTTAAGGATCTTTTGCAAAGGATGGTAGACTTTGTGAAGGTTGATCTAGGACCACCCTCAATTCATGTGACATATATTTCTACCACCGACTCCGAAAAAAGAGAGGGGTGGTGGGAAGTCATCAGAAAGAAAGGGAAGAAATTAGATAACTAGATGACTCAGAAGACTATCAATTGATCCCAGGGCATACTCCAAGCTTAACTACAACAGCCGGTGTTGCCACCAACATCCCCTGATGCCGCACAACCGACAATATCGGCCTCAAAACCCTCTATGAGCCAGTCATCTAGGCCTAATTATGAAAGGGGGAGACAAGCGCAAGATTAAAAGTCCTCGACGAGGCCAAAGTTAGCCTCGATGTTGTCGGGTTTTATGCCCTCGAATTTGGCACCATGGGCATCGACCCACCAAACGGCACCATCAGGGACAGCCGACCAGGTTGACCTGTCAGAGGATGAAGATCCAATCATTGGTTCCATCAATTTCATCCATATTATGGAATCTTTCCCTGAAGAAGGGTATGTTTATGAACCCAATTTCCCAATACGAGGATTCGGGACGAGGAATCGCAGAGGTAGGGGATGTCAGGGAATGCGCAGTCGCGGCCGAAACCAACCCTATGGTTGGAACTCAGCCCAAATCGTTAATATCGCAGAAACCCATCAGAGATCCATTCAACAGACTCGGCAAGAGAAAGAACATCCCCCACCTCCACAAGCGGCCAATCTTCCCCCGTCATTCTATAGTATCCATCCAAGGAGGAACAACTGTCTAGCCGCCTAGTGCACACAAAAAGACCGGCCGGACCGAGTCCCCAGAACATGGAGACATCATCGATATCTGAACCTGCAACCGGTCCCTCCTAATCAAGTATTCCAACTCCTAAGCTACTCGCTAAGGCTCCCCCGCCAATGGAGAAGCATCGGCTGCTGGGAAAAAAATACGACATCCTTAAGCAGCTGGTGTTGGTACCAACCAAACTGTTGATCTTGGATGCCATGGGTTTGTCAGCTGACCTCAGGGAGGAACTGATAGAAGTCTTTCTCATCCCCAAGAGTTTCAAGCCGAGGTAGCTGCCATCGAGATTTACCAGATGGAGACTAGCTTGGATGAATTCAATGAAGTGATTACCTTCACCGATCTAGATGAAGATTCCATCATGTAGGGACACATCAAACCACTATATGTGTCTCACACACTAGATGATGTTGAGATCCAAAAATTATTTATTGACAATGGCTCTGGAGTTATCCTCCTTCCCCTACGGACACTCCGTATGTTGGGCTACACTGAGAGTGATTTAATACCCTCAGACACAACTCTTCTAGGTTACGAAAAGAGTGAGCAGAAGCCGATGGGACAAATTAATATAAAGACCCATTTCGGCGACCTTGTGGCCTACTCGGAATTCCTGGTGGTCTGATACATCAAAACATTCAATGCCCTACTGGTTAGGTTGTGGCTCCACATGCACATGGTCGTTCCTTCATCCTTCCACCAATGTATTAAATACTGCATCAATGGGAAAAGTGGGACATTGCATGCCGAAAAGGCCCCTTTCGAGCTCTCCGATTCATACTACATTGACGCCGGGTTTTATGAGAAAAAGAAGAAGAAGCCCTCAGTCAATGGTGTCGACTGGATCCCCATTCCAAATGGTCTGGAAGGGGTTCCTAATAACCCCCTTAGATGGCTTGGTAGATATGACGTACTACCCATCAACCATATTGAGAGAAGGGAATCGAGTTCAGGCACAGACTCAGCTGTCCTCATGACTTCTGCCATAACGACTAAGAGTGATAATGCGAAAATGACTGCTAACCCTCAATTCGGGGACGAGTACTTGATCGAGGATGCCCATGACACGTCGCCTCCAGATTTCCAAGAACCCGTGAAGGGATTTATCCCCCCGTTAAATCATGAAGACAAGGATTTGGGAGAAGATGAGGAGGAAGATCTCCGGGATGCACCTCCCGCATTTGAGGAAGGCATCTCCATCACGGTGGACGAGCTCACGTTAATAAACCTGGGTACCGAGGAAGACCCGAGGCCCACTCTTGTTAGTGTAGTCATTTACCCCGAGGAGAACAAAGTATATGTCTATTTCCTGAAGAAACACTGGGATGTCTTTTCTTGGAATTACAAAGAAACTCCAATACACGATCCCGAAGTGGAGACACATCACCTAGGTCTGCCAGAAGTCCATCGGGGCTATAAACAGGCCGCCGGAAGGCCACACCCCTCACATGCTGCAAAATAGAGGCTGAAGTCGATAATCTCATTAAAGAAGGATTCATTTCGGAGGTCCAATACCCCATATGGTTTGCCAACATCGTCCCTGTCAAGAAAAAGAACTGGCAAATCAATGTCTTCATTGACTTCAAAGATCTCAATCGGCCCTACACAAAAGTTGATTTCCCAGTCTCGATCACCGAGTTATTAATCGATGCAACAACCGAGTATGAGGCCTTATCCTTCATGGATGGCTATTCTGGGTATAATAAAATCATGATGGCCCGAGAAGACGAAGAAGACATTTCCTTTAGGGCCCCTCAAGGTGTATTCTATTACAAATTCATGCCCTTTAGTCTCAAGAACATTGGTGCCACGTATCATTGTGCCATGCATCGTATCTTCAAACCGTTCTTGGGGAGATTAGTTGAATGTTACTTGGAAGACTTGGTGGTTAAGTCCAGCCAGCGCTCAAATCACCTGTCAGACCTTGAGACCATCATCAAGAAACTTTGACAACATAGTCTAAAGATGAACCCCATGAATTACACCATCATGGTTATCTTAGGGAAATATATTGTCTTCGGCGTACGCCATCGTGGCATCAAAGTCGACCCTGAAAAGACAAAGGCCATTCCCGGCCTGCCACCTCCCCTAAATGTCACTGATTTGAGAGCATTCCAAGGGCACTTGGCTTATATCAGGCAATTCGTAGCTAACCTGGCAGGATTTTTTTCCCATTACCAGGTTAATGAAAAATAGACTCACTTACCAATGGATGGATGACTGCCAAGAAGCATTTGATAGCCTAAAGAGGTACCTCTTAATCCCACCGGTGCTCATGCCCCCGGTTGAAGGAAGACCTCTCATTATATACGTAACGGCCCTAGAGTGGTCACTGTGAGCCTTTCTCACAGAAAAGAATGATGTCGACTGTGAAAAAAATCTCTATTATCTCAGCCAAACCATGATTGATGCTAAGAATCAATACTGAAACATAGAGAAGAGTTGTTTGGACTTGGTATTCATAGTTAAAAAATTGTGACATTATCTACAGCATCAGGAAGTCCATTTGGTCTCGCGTAATAACCCGCTCAAGTACATCTTCAGCCGCCCAATGCTGACCGGGCACCTATCCCGATGGGCAGTCATCCTGCAAATGATTAACATCCGGTTTGTGCCTCAGAAGGCCATCAAAGGCCAGTAATTAGTAGAATTTTTGGCGGAGCACATTCAATAGGGACTACCACACCAGACATCGAGCTACCCAATGAAGACATCTTCTCGATTCAAGAGGAGCTACTATCATAGGAATTGTATTACGACGAATCATCCCGAAGCCCAACCTGAAAAAGGATGGAATATCCCAAATTTAACAAGGTGGGTTTGGGGATAATACTCATGTCCCTAAAAAAGGCAGTCTTTCCATATTCCTTTTCTCCTGTCAGAAGGATGTACGAACAATGAAGCGGAGTATTAGACCCTCATTGTAGGCCTGGAGCTCACACTCTAGGCACATGTACAACACCTTAAGGTAAAAGGTTACTCAGAACTGGTCATCATGAAAGTCAATGGTGACTATACTATCAAAAAGGAGGAGCTGATTCCCCTGTTTGACTATGTCCGAGAGATAATGTTTGAATTCTCTAGAGAACCCACATTAACCTATATTCCCTAGTCTCAGAATGCCCAGGTCGATGCATTAGCTAATGCGACCACAACCCTAGACAACCCAGATCGGGATGAAACAGTCATCAGTATTGCTCACCGTCAAATGGACTTGCCATTTGTCCAGAGAAAGACGAAAGAAATCAATGTAATCAGTGTTGTTCCCGATCCATATGCTCCTTCCACTGGGTAGAAGACCCCCTTTGTAAACTATCTTCAAAGGGGAGAACTTCCAACAAAAAGGACTAAACGAGATAAAATACAGAGAATTGCAATCAACATTGTCCTATATGGCATCACGGGCCAGCAAGAGGTCCTCTGCAAAAGAGGCCTCGATAGAATCCTCCTCAGGTGCATTGATGGAGAAGAAACTGTTGCCGTCAAGACTGAAGTGCATGCCTGATTATGTGGAACACATCAGCCGGGGTCCAAGCTTTCCTATCTTGTCCGAAGCCTTGGGTAATATTGTCCCACAATGGCATGAGATTGCGAGCGCTTTACTGCAAAATTCCACTCATGTCAATTTCATGCCAACTTCATACACCAACCCCTAGAGTTACTCCATCAGGCCATGTACTCCTGGCCATTTGTCTTCTGGGGAATGGACGCCATGGGACCATATCCCCCCACCACAGCCAAACAACTAATGTATATCCTCACGGCAACTGAATTATTTTCCAAATGGGTAGAATTTGTACCCCTTACGGAAGTCGGGGAAGGAAGAATTTTCAGCTTTGTGAAAACTAATATCATCACCAAATTTGGTGTCCCTCAAATCATACTGACGGATAACGACACCAACTTCTGATCTGGTGAATTGGAGAAACTGTACCTTGAATACGGTATCAAGGATAACCATTCATCCTGCTACCATGCAATGGCCAATGGACAGAGAGAGGCTTTCAGGAAGACCATGTCGAACATTCTCCAGAAAATGGTCGACAAAGACAAGAATTCATGGCCGGATAAACTCCTCCATGCATTGTGGGCTTATCAAACCACAATCCGTACTGCTACTCGGGCTACTCCGTACTCATTAGTATTCGGAACAGAGGCGGTCCTGCACATTGAACTCCAATTACCCTTGCTCCGTGTTGCCATTTGAGATCAGTTTTCCAAAAAAGAGCGATCAGAAAAGAGACTAGGTGAATTGGAGCTGCTGGATGACAAACGGTTGCACACTTTTCCCCATATGGAAGTATATCAGAACTGGATTGCACGAGCCTTCTATAAAAATGTCTGTCATCAGTCTTTCTTGGAGGGAGAATTGGTGTTGGTCCTCCGGACCACAATGATACCCGAAATGAAACCTACAAATTTGGAGCCCATGTGGGAGGGACCGTATGTTATACATAATGTCTACTCTAATGGAGCAGATGACATGATCTCCATGGATGAGAAATTAATCACTGCTCCTACAAATGCGAGATTCTTGAAGAAGTATTTTGCATAAAAATCCAAAAGTATTCCTTTTCCTTACCGCACGACGATAAGCTGCAAGGGTAAGAAAAAACGAGGGAATCGTCCGAGTGGCATGATGTTAAACTGCCAAGCACCCAAAGGTCCAAGCTCTATGACCCTAAACTGAGAGTATTTCATCCCCACAGCATGACGTTACACTGCACAGATTATAGAGAACTACGTATGACCTTATTCCTTCCCTCATAGGATACGTAGCGATCCTAGGACCCCCGATCCTGGACCAACCACCCCTCAAATAAGAATAAAAATGCCCCTTCTCCCATGTACGGACCAGATTCGCACGAGGTGTATTTAGCATTGAACTACGTACGGATATATTCCTGCCCTCGTAGGATACGTAGCGAAGATAGGACCACCTAACCAGGCCCAGCCACCCCCTGAAAAAAACAAAAGAAAAAAACAAAAGAAGAAAAAATATAAATTCTCCCTCCCCCCGTGTACAGAACACACCTGCACGGGGTGTATTTTTAATCATCACCGCATGACATTAAACATTACGGATTTCAGAGAACTATGTACGGCACCGGGATCCCCTAGCCTTACCCAGCCATAACCAAATTAAATAAAATAAAATTTAACATTTTCCCCTTCCCCCGTGTACGGACCAACCCTGCATGGGGTGTATTTATTTCAAAGAACTACATGCAGCTTGATTCCTGCCCTTGCAGGATACGTAGCGATGCCAGGGTTCCCCGTCCTTGCCCAGCCACCCCTGAATAAAAGTTAGAATTGCACTCTTCCCCCCGTGGATGGACCTGCCATGCATGGGATGTATTCCTCGTCCTTACTTCATGACGTTAAACTGCACGAATAAGAAAAAAGAGAGATAAAAATTCCCTTTCCCCCTTGTACAGACCAGACCTGCATGGGGCGTATTTTTGCATCCTTACCGCACGACATTAAACTGCAAGGATAATGCAAAAAAATTCCCTTTCCCCTGTATACGGACCAGACCGGCACAGGGTGTACTCCTCGTCTTCACCGCACGACGTTAAACTGCACATATAATAAGATTTAAAAATGCTTCCTTTCCCCCATGTATGGACTAGACCTGCACAGGGTGTATTTTTATATCCTTACCGCACGACGTTAAACTGAATGGATAATGAAAGTTAAAAATGCCCCTTTCCCCCAATATATGTACCAAACCTACACACAGTGTATTTTTCATCCTCACAGCACGACGTTAAACTGCACGGACCACGTCCTTACCACACAACATTAAACTGCATGGATAATGAAAAAATGCCCTTTCCCCCGTATACGGACTAGACCGGCATGGGGTGTACTCCTCCTCCTCACCGCACAGCGTTAAACTACATGGATAATAAGATTTAAAAATGGTTACTTTCCCCCGTGTATGGAATAGACCTGAACGGGGTGTATTTTTATGTCCTTATCGCACGACGTTAAACAGCATGGATGATGAAAGTTAAAAAGGACCCTTTCCACCTGTATATGGACTAGACCTGCACAGGGTGTATTTTTCATCGTCACCGCATGACGTTAAACTGCACGGACCGCGTCCTCACCACACGACGTTAAACTGTACGGACCGCGTCCTCACCACACGATGTTAAATTGCACGGATTTCATCGTGAACCACCTAAGATGTATGGGGAAATGAGGTGGAAATACTCTTTGATAATTTGGATACATCCTCCCCATACATCAGACTTCACGAACCAGATAAATATAGATCTTCATAACCATTCAAGGACATCAGAAGTAGAAAGTTATCGACCTGTGGACACCTTTTCATGACTATTCATACCATGCCATCAGCGGCTCTGCATATTGATAGCCACTGCCCCGTCTAACAAAGGCAAGATTTCCACAGGCGACACTCTTCCTAGCTCCGTATGCTTACCGGCCTCAGAGCCCCTATACCATATCTCTCGATCCAAGAAATTTATGGCGTAGTGGATTAAAAGTTCACCCCCCTTTTTTCACATCCAAACCCTTCCAGGGTAACCCTACCCGGTTTGCCTATGTTTCCGCCAGTGGTTCACATGACGATTTTCATCAACAAACATCAAGCCAGGGATAGGCTACTTTTACTCAATGGAAAATTGCAGTGAAGATGATTCTTGTATGCTCGGACACCATTATCCCCACATTTTGTACTCTGTACTGTGAGAAATCTCGAGTTTTCCTAATCATTCATGGCCATCAGAAGTGGAAAGTCATTGACCCGAGGAAACCTTTGCATGACTATGAATACCATGCCCCCAGCGGCTCTGCATATTGATAGCCCATGGCTCGTCTACCAAAGGCATGATTTCCTCAGGTGTTACTCTTCCTAGCTCCGTACGCTTACCGACCTCAGAGCCCCCACACCACATCTCTTGATCTGGGAAACATCAGAGTTACATTTTTAAACCTTCATCCCCCACCTTGTTCAGAGTATATCAGAGCATGGTAACTCAGTTATCCTTCGAGTGACTGCATCAATAGTAAGCCAACAGTCTGAGATCTATGACCACTAAACTAGGAGTACTTTGTTCTTACCGCAAGACGTTAAACAGCATGGAGTGAAGGTGAACCACCGCGAACAAGATAAATCCGCGAAGGGATCTCTCTAACATTTAATAGCAACCAAGGCTGAATATGCTCGACATGTCCAGGTATTTTCTTACCAGATAATAGACTTCGTGGCTCAGGAAATTGCGGATCCTCAAAACCATTAACCACCATCATAAGTGGAATGTTATCGACCTATAGACACCTTTGCATGATTATAAATACCACTCCCTCAGTAGCTCTGCATATTGATATCCCCTGGACCATCTTCCAAAGACAATATTTCCCCGGGATGCACTCTTCCTAGCTCCATACGCTTACCGGACTCAGAGCCCTCATATCATTTATCCTGATCCCTGAAGCCCTGGAACCACAATTTACACTATCAGCCCCTCTCCACGTCATGGGCATGCCAAGGTGTTCAAACCCAGTTACATTCTAATCAAGAGAAGCCTTTGCAACTACATCCTTATCGCATGATGTTAAACTACACATAACGTCTTGGCTGCTTGGCATAATGCTACAAAGACCAAGCATTAAACATTCATAGAGATGCCTCCAACTACAAGAATTTTCACTAGTTTAATAATATCCCCGTCCTCACTTCATGATGCTAAACTGCATAGCATCCTTTAATAATGTCCTCTTTCTCTCTACATGATACTAAACTGCATAGCATACTTTAATAATTCCCCTGTCTTAGTTGCATGATGCTAAACTGCATAGCATTCTTTAATAATGCCCTCGTCCTCGCTGCATGACACTAAACTCCATGACATCCTTGAATAATGTTCCTCGTCTTTACCGCATGACATTACATTGAACGGAAGCCGTCGTTACCACATGATGATAAACTGCATGGTCAAACCTGTCATAGGTTCAGTAAGGAATAGAGGCTTTCCTCTGTCCCTCAGTGCATGGGTCATACCTGCACAAACCACCGTCTCACACCAGCGTGAGAAATAATGACTTCACCCATTATCGGGAAATTTAGTCTAGATGGATCTCCCATATCCAGGCACCCTCTCCTCATAAACCATAATCTGTACTCAAGAAATGGCCAAACTCTCATAATCCACCCTCGGTGGTCCCGAATCTCAACTTCCCTAAGATGCCCGGCTATTGGGAGAATGCAATCATTGACCTGTGGACACCTTTTCACGACTATATATACCATGCCCTCAGCGGCTCTGCATATTGATCACCCCTGGCCCGTCTACCAAAGACAAGATTTCCTTAGGCAATACTTCTCTTTGTATTCCTTTTTTCCCCTGAGCCCCCATGTTCATCCCAGGATTCGGAAACCCTCTCAGATACAGTTTACCATCCTCTTTCACAACCCTACATGAATATGGTGGAACGTCTATGATGAGATTACCAAGGACTAGGAGAATCCGTTCCATTCTAGATAACATCCCAGATGCATGACTTTAAACTGCGCCAAGTTCAAACCATCCTTTACGCTAAATAAATACGTAGGACAAGGACCCTGATTCCACACTCCTGATTAATACAGATGTTCTCAAACAATTTCAGACATCACAAACCCTTTCTGAGCCACCACTGGTGGTCTTCATAATTCCACAAGCCGCCCATGGTGGTTTCCATAATCTAGAATCCCATGACGTCCTTAGGCCATCAGAAATGGAAAGTCATTGACCTAAGGACACCTTTGCCTGACAATGCATACCATGCCATCAGCTGCTCTGCATATTGATCGCCCCTGGCCCATCTACCAAACACAAGCTTTCCTTGGGCGATACCCCTCCTACATCTGTACGCATATACAGCTCCCATGCCTTGAGACTTGCCCTGCATGTCATTCAAATCCACACATGTTCCACCCACATGCGTATGAAGGATATTGAGATATATTTTAATCAAACAAATATCATTGGGGCCCTCGCCCCACCATATCTGGTCAAAGATGTTCGACCTTAAACATCAGTAATGATAGTCTTGACCGCGGGACTCTAAACCACTCCTAATGAAAAAAAGAGAGGCACAAAGCCTGTTAGGCCGAAAACCCGAAAATGGTGACCAATGAAAAATTCGGGCCATACCCGCTGGGTCCACACCAAATGTGCCCAGAAAAAATAAAGTCATTAATAAGAAAAGACAAAAATTTTGTGGGGATTTTCTAAAAAACCCTAGCAATAGTCAATCTATGTTCGCTGAGTCCCTTGGCTCTGGAAAAATTTAGGGTATTGTTCAATCACTCATTGATTTTCAAGACCACTCTACATCAGAATGGCTTCCTATTCGTTCCGATAAGACCCCATTCTGATGGGGGGCATTTGTAGGGTTCTGAAAATTCAACAAGGGGGAAATCCAATTACCCCAAAGTGTGGAAAAGGACCAAACCATTCTACATACCAGCTCCCAGAAATAGTACGCGGTCGGTTCGGTGAACCGCCCTCCCGTGGACGCTGTCGTACGCGAAATGGGGGTAGAGCACCTACGTGGGCACGAACCAGGAAGACGGTTGGACATCTATCTGGTACACCACCGTAAAACGCGACAACATGCCCATGCCGAACGTGCCTTCATTCGTGAAATGGAGGCGGAAGCCATATGCCACCACGAACCTCGTCCATAGCAGAATAGAGGTGGATTGGTGTGCCGCCACAAAGCATCCCTGCATGCCGCGACTCATCAAATATCGATTGACCGAGTCATCCGTGGGTGGGTATTCATTCATGGGATTATGCAGAAAGTGTCGTGTGCCCGTCGATATATCCTCTTCATGAATCTATCAATAGTCCCTGAGGGACACCAAAAATGGAGAGAGGAAGGAGGGGTGAAAACCCGTGGGGAGACACAAGAGAAATCGCTCCCAGCGGTAAAGTTTCGCGACCATCCTCGGAGCCCATATCATCTGTGGATGGACTCTTCCAAATAAAGGATAAACCAAACCGCGAACCACATGAGGCCATCTCCTTCGCAGCCACCCCCTCCGTGGACAAGTTTCATTTGCAAAATGGTGGCGGGAACCCCTCTGTGGGAGCGAAGTAGGACGGGTACCACCCCCTCTGCAGATGCCCTTAGTGGACATTTCCTTCTCGGACAACATCTTTCGTATACATCATCCATTGCGGACAACATTTTTTGTAGACAGCCTCCTTCACGGATAGCCTCCTTCGCGGACAGCCTCCTTTGCGGACAGCCTCTTTCACGGATATCCTCCTTCGCGGACGACCATCCTTTGCGGACAGCCTCTTTCGTGGCCTATTCCTTCACAACCTGCTCCCTCATGGCCAGATCCTCCATGGACACCATTCACAGACAACCAAACCGCGAACCACATGCGGTCAGTCCTTCACGGATGGCTCCTCCGTGGCCAGTCCCTCGCAGCCAGCTCCTCGTGGCCAGCTCCTATGCGACCCTCCCCATGCAGAAAACCCCATGCACTCGCTCGTCCATACTTTGGGGGATGCGCCCCTGCACGGGCCGGTCCCTTCGCTACCATCACTATACCCCATGAAAAATGGATTCACATCGCAAACTTTTCGGGCTGAGTCAATAGTATTTTACATTGCACCCTTGTGCCTCCCCAACATCCGTTCTATACATTCAATGAGTCTAGCTACTCCACATGACTCTCCTATAACACCATTTCATGGCTCCTTTTGCTAGGTTTATCCAGAAAAGGCCGCCCTTGTGTAACTCCCACTGCAACCATTGATAGGTCTCTCATACCTAGTCATCATGACCACATGACGTTAAACTATATGACCCTCGTCCTGACCACATGACGTTAAACTGTATGGCCCTCATCCTGACCACATGACATTAAACTGTATAGACCTCGTCCTATTCATATGACATTAAACTATACAATAACAGTCCTATCTACATGACGTTAAACTGTAGTATTCCTTATGTTCCAAACGTAGGATGCCTCTTACTCCAGACAAGAGATGTCTTATGCTCCAATCATAAGACACCTAATGCCATGATCATAGTGGCGTAATTTCAAGAGCGTTGGAATCCGTTCAAACATTCCATCACTCCACCCCACGCTTTGCATGTCCTTCATTCGGATATTCATCCACTTCCATGTCCGAAGGGACCCCCTAATGGCCTAGTCCCATGCCGCATCGGCTCACCTACCATCCTGGGCCAACGCCCCAGAAGACTTTTGACAACACATTGTGTCAGGTCCTGTTTTACAAACATGGTCAGCAGCCAACCCTCATTTCTTTGTCCCCATTTCAGGCTAATGCGATATGGATGATGTGTTTCGAACATGGTCAATAGTTATCCTCTGTCACCATGCCACCCTCATTGTGATCCGAATGTCGGGCATATAATTCACACTATTCATCTCCCTTTGTTCAGACTGATTCCAATTCCCTTTGCGTTATCCATCTTGTGAACTTGCATATAGGTGTTGGCCCCCATTATATTCCTCAACCCACCAATGGGATGGGATGCCCTCATGGCCAGACATGAGGAAGATACACTTGGGCATCCAACTTGGAGTAAGCCCCGACCTTATAGGCCGCCCAATGTGTAATGCCCCACTCTTCTTCCCACTGATGCACCTTTCACAACGTGATTGTCCGGTCCCTGCTGACTCTTGATTCTCACACCAAGAATGAATCACATGGGCTTAGAGAAAGCATCGACCATGACATCCTCTTATGCGCCTCCTTAGAGTGTAAGCCCCAATACACATCCATGGGTATCCTCAGAGCGTAAGCCCCAAGATAATGAGAACTATGAAGACATTGATTCCCTACCACTGGAATACGTAGGAAGCCTCCATGAGGTTCAATACAGATCACCACCGGACCCCCAGGTCCACATTCACATCGGCTTGCCGACACTCTTATTCGAACTATGTGGACTTTGATCTCTATGTCCCTGGCATGGTACGTAGGAAGCCTCCTTTAGGTTCAAGCCCAATAACTGGTCGATCTGACTATCTTCATGTCGGTTCACTACGCCACTCCAAGTGCCGCCTCAATGAGTCCATACTCCTCGGGGTCATTAATCCAATGAGGGATGGAAAACCTCGGGCATAAATGATTTCGAACCCCTGCGTCTTGCTGACCATTGCCAACCAGGTGTAATCCGTGGTTACTATGCCTAGGAATAAACCAAAGATTAGTGAACAAATGAATACATCTAAAATCTATAAGAGTGTCCCGGAACAGGCAATAATTTCCCCCAAAAGCGTACGGTGATCCTGACTTACCATCCTCTCGACCAATGTGAGTTCTTAAGTGTCGTTGGCCAAATCGCCCAACGAATGCCTTCCATTGGAATGCAGGTCCACGTATCATCAGATATGGAACCATTGGGCATTTCGAGACTGACCCGAAACAATGAAACCTCCAAATTTTTTTGAAAATTAAAATGAACATGTCATGGTCACTAAATTCTATAGATGTTTTTTTTAATTTACTTTTATCATTAGCTGAGTAGGCCATGCATGGATTGGGTATCAATTGTGGTGAGTTATTTCAACTACCCACTCGATATTTTTCCATGACTGAATATAATGTGGTGTAATTTATCATGAAATAATTAGAAATATGGATAATTTTTTAAACATTTATCATTCACCTCATTATTACAAATGTTAAAGGCTTTATGATGTAGTTTCTTCTCAACTCCCTAAGTTTAATATTATACAATAACGTTACAATCTGATGATTCTTAGTTACTATGAAACAAATTTAATTCACCTTCTATGGTAATTTTTTTAATCTTTACTGTGGTTGGTTTGTTTTATTAAACCATAATATATTTTAAATTAATCAAAAAGGGAGGACTAAAACTCCATTCCAATATAGATTCTTTTATTGTGGTATGAAATATATACAATTTCGTAACTTTCATTATACATATTTTTTAATTATAACATATCCTTTCTATAAAAAATAATTTAAATATAACAAATTAGTTATTATATAAAAATTTTAATCATTAAAAATATTAAACAAATGTTATGCATATTTTTTAGTTTATCACATACCCCACACTGTCCACATATAATTATTTTCTTTCCACCAAGAAATAACTCATCATCAAGTCCAAAAGTATACTATTTCTAATACGTGAAATATAAAATCATTTAAAGTTATAAAAAATACTACTTTATTTTTGAGGAATCATATATCAACTTATTTTCGTGTTTCCTAGTCACGAATCATAAATAATTTCAATTCAAAAGTCAATTATTTTTTCAATCACCTTAATTAATAATTCAATATTTTATATGGTAATGATGCCATATGTTATTAGAATATAATTTTTTTTAATATATTATGATTAATTCAAAAATTTTGTTCTGATTCCCTTGTATAATTATTCAATATATATGATTTTAAGTCATCTCAATTAGTACTTTAGAAATAATTATGAAAAAAATCAAGGAGGAATTTTAATAGTTCTTTGTAATTCATATGATAGGTGGTTAATATTGTGGAAAAGTATAAGTAATGGATTAAAATATGGGGATGAATTTTTAATTTATTAAGAAATATATTCTATTATAGGAAATGGAGAATGTCTTCTCCATCATCTCCATAAAACACATTAGTCACCAAATCATTTTCGGTATTTTCTCACAACATCACAACATGGACAATAAAAAAACTACTAATTGCTCCTGCTCCAAAATATTCCACTTGTCTACATTGAAAATATAGTTTTTGTAATCTCATTTTTCCAAATGATCATTTTTAAACAAAATAGGCACTATTATACTAAAAACAATATCCACCTAATATTAAATAGAAGAGTAAATACCTGAAAGGGGAGATAGATTTCTGAAGGTCAATCCAAGGAATACCGTTATTAATTTTTTTTATTAAAAAATATAGGAATAATACAGTATTATAATAAAATCATGTGACCATTCTTCTTAAAATTCAAGTGACCCTATAATATTTTCCATTGGAATAACTATGATTCTTTAATATCCTACTTCTATATCAAAATAGTATCATGGAATTATTATGCAAGTATATGGATAGGAATGATAAATTATCTTGTAATTTAGATCCCTATAATGAAAGTAATGGCCTATATAGTCTTATCATATGATTACTCGTTTTTTTATTTCACAAGATCATATAATCAAAAAATCAATCAATGTCCTCTATCATTTTAATATGATTCAAATTAATTATGTTTGGATAAAATTAATTTGAAAATATGTGTAGTTATATATACATAAAGAGTATCTCTAGAAATAATGTACACGAATGAATTATTTAAAATAAATATAGATTCCGTGTAATCCATCGGATTTTAATATATAGGAAAATATTTTTTTAGAAAAAAAAAAAGAAATTATAAATCAAGGAATTAAAAGTTTTAACAGATTAGAATCATGAAAATAAATCATCTACAAATAAGTTTTCATGTAACCACAATTAGTGTTGGCATGAAAAATTTAACAACATTCAATTATGTTTTTATCATTTATTGGAAAAATTAGTAATAATTTTCTGACATGTGAAATTATATCTCATAATTGATAATATCTCATAGATTATAAGGGGATTAAATTCCAATGCGAATAATAGATCCCTTCTAAAAACATTAATTAAACATAATACCCAATTATTTAAAATGGTTATAGTGTTTAATGTTAGTTTGAAAAAAATTACAACACAGGAATGTCTAAGAATGTTATAAAAAAGATATTAAACTCAACCAATACTAATATAGAATATATTCCATAGTTCTTGGAGATGATTGATTACTATGAATTCTTTAATAGCATTTGAGTGTTTTTTTGAAATATAAATAGAAAACTTTTCTACATATGTATAATTATGATCTATAATAATATGTATCCATAGAGTTCTAAATAATAGTGACACTATAATGATATTATTCCTTTTATTTTATCAAATATTAAAAAAATGAAATGAAAATAATTTTAAAATAAAATATGAGTTTGGATAGTGAAAATTCTGATAAAATGAAAAATATACGGACTATAACAAATTATAGTGGTAGAGGAATTTCTATGACTCTTCATTATAAACCTCACACTCCCCACTGTTGTTCTTATTACTTTATTTTACAAAACTCGAGACAAGTATAGTTGCATCTGGTGTGAAAATCATAATATTTAAAAATTAATTTTGATGAAAATAGATGTGATTGAAACATAAACATTCATAATTCCTATGTCAATAACTAAATCGATTCATTCAAAAACCGTAGAGATTCTAGGATTATAGTTGTTCATAATTTATAGAACCATTTATATAAAAGTCATATATATTTCTCATAAATTTATATTTTTTTCTATTTTTCCTAGAACATATTATTTACTAATACATATTAATACTATACCAAAAATCTCTCAACACATGATACCCTTGAAGGAATATATAACATAATATCCATCCTCATAAACCGATTTAATTGAATCTTAAAAATGTTGAAAAAAATGATAATTATTGGTTATTATATTCATTATCAATTTATGATCATAAGTGAGGCTATTATGATATTAAGGGTAAAGTAACATGATAATAACAAAAAACATATAGAGAAATTAATATACAATAAAGCATTATTTATGTAATAAGGAAATTTCATATAAGAAAACATGATTAATAGAAGTGAAAAATCATCAATAATTAGTCATGATAAATGAGAACATATAATAATTATAAGACATATGTTATGGAATAAAAACAAGTGTATAAAATCATTTCCTTAGTAAACGATCACTACTAAGACTATTATATTTGATAGATTAACATAGTGGATTCAGATCACTCTCAATTATCGAAACATAGTGAACATAATACCATAATTTATTTGATTGACAATAAATTTCCTTCTGTATTATCACTCGAGTTATCACTCATTTACCATTTTATTGTAGTGATATATAATTAAGGGGTAAACTATGGAATTTGGAAATTAATAAATGTGTGTACTAAAAATCTTAAAAACAATCATGATTTTATCATTTCCTTATAAACCTCAGGAAAATGAAATCAGATTCACAAATACAAAATTATCACATTATAATTATAAGAAATATAAGGAAAGAAAGAGGATGGTATTATATGATCATATTCTAAGTGAATCATAAAAATTCTTCATGGGTGTTGACATAAATAAAAAAAATTATAAATAATTATGAAATATAATTTGAAAAAATTAAAACATCATTTTCAATGGGTAACATTTATATTAAAAAATCACATAAAATAATGAAAATAATTTTTTTTATATAACCATTGAAACATATAAAGTAATATTGATAATAAATAATAATCCTGATCTATGGAAAATGATTATGATATAAAAATGTTAAAAATGGATTTTCCATAATTTATATAAAAATTCAAAATTGTGTCTTATATAAAATTATTGAAATTATCATTTTAATAATTTGTAAATATATTAAATGATAGTATAAAATTACCATGTTCAATTAGATAATGGTAGATAAAGAAATCAATTAACCAAATTTAAATAACATGGAAATGTAACATATGTATTCCTGACAAAAAATAATATATAATGGTTAGCTTCCCATTAAAACATTTATTCAATTTGTTTGATAACAAAAATAGGAAAAAAAATATAATTATTACTTGAATAATCATTAAATAAATAGAAAAAATGTAATTATATGGGACTTATAATATATATAACATATAATTTCCCCTAATATAATTCTAAAAACATTGAAAATACTTATAAAAACTTATATTATAAAAGAAACCATTACCCTTAATCCCGAAATTTTCTATACACACTATATTATCCTATTTAATTAATTTTAACTTATTATACATCAATAAAAAACTATATTGATAATTATATTACTATATATCATTACCGTATAATTTTATATTACCTATTGAACAATAATACATTTTTAATATAAATATTTTTGTTTTAACAGTTTAGTTTTATACATGTGTTTTGATTCAAAGGTTTTTTAAATGATACATAGTAATGGTTTAACCATATCCAAAATGTTAGTGAATAATTAAATAATGTTTTTAAAATATTATTGTGTTTTAAAATCCCATTACATAACTTACATTAATTTATTTTTTAGAATTCTCAAATTTTATCTTTTTTGATGAATGTTGAATTTTAAAAAAAAATTATCATTAAAGGTAAATATGAATTTTTATATATCAAATAATTAATTATGAAAAAGTATTGAATTATAAATTGTTATATAATATTACATGAATATAAAAATCTATATTAATTATTGTAATAAACATTAAAACAATGTTCATGTTGGTGTTAAAATGGAAAAACGAAGAACACATTATAACTGATGAATTATTAAGAAATATTTATTGTATAAAGATTCGATAAATTTTTATTGATGTAAATTATTTTATTAATAACATATTTATTAAATAAATTAAAAACATATGACCTTAAAATCAAGAATGTAACGAAAAATTAAAAGCTTCCTTCATAGATGTTTTAGTTTGCACATAAAAAAGAGTGATTATTTCATTTTGAAGTAGATTGGTCGGTCAGTATGAAAAAATATACAATATATAGATAATAATAATTAATTCATTAGCTCATTATATGTATATTTATTCAAAAATTACTATAATATCTCTGCAAAATTTATAAAAAAATTATTACATCTATTAAGTGAACTGATATTTCGTACGTATCCATGCGAGATATTTTCATTCTTCAATTTGATATAATATATATAGAAAATAGATTTCCCATTATCCTAATATAATTTGAGTATATTAAATAAACATTTCATATTATAGTGGTATTTTTAGATTATATTTATTGGATCTAGAGGTTGAAATAAACATTAAATAATTTATTTAGGACTTATATCTCTTCTTTGGATATATTCATTTATCATACACCTTAATCCTTATATGATGGGTATTTTGGAGAGACCGAGACCTCTATAATTTTGGGAGTAGATTTTCAATGATTTTTACAGGTATTAATTTTTATTGGATTCACTAATTATCTATTGGAGTGAGTATATGCAATTCCTTTTTATAAGTTAGGGTAACGGAACCATTATAAATATTCACTATTGAAAAATAATATAATTTAATTTTATTGGTAATGTGTAAAAATGTACAAATATTCAAATATAAGATATTTTAAGGTCAAAATTCTGTCATAATATCATATTTATACATTTTTAAAATATTTATAAAGCCTTATATCATATATTAACCCCTATTATCACCCTTTATCCATTAATGTGGTGAAAACATATATGATGGTAATAATCAATTAAGTGAAGAAATTAAATTGACCACAATAATATTTTTTTAAATTTATAAATTCAATATTTGAATAAATTTTCTATTATTAAATTTCTATTAGTAGAAATAAATTTTAAAACAGGTTTATAGAATACAATGAAAACCATTTTATAAGAAAATTCTCTTTTTAACAAAAAAAATTATTAATAACATAATCAGGAATATTTTTCATTAAAAATTAATTAACATGATTATTTTTTAATTACAATAGGTGTATTTGACGTTTAAACCAATAAAAAACTGATATAAAACTACAGAAATTTAATTACAATTAAAAAAACATATATTTCATTTGAAGACATTATTTTCATAGATTTAAAAAATATCAAACATAGATTTCTATGTTCAAAAATATATTTTTTAAATGAATTATTTAAAACATTAAATATAGTTTTTTCATAAAATGTATTTATAAAAATTCATTACATTATTATATCAAGATAAGATGATAAACAATGATAATTTTTGTAAAATTATTTTTTTAAATTTTATAATAAAACCATTTCCAAAAAATTGATCAAATTAACACAAATAAATTTATTCTATATAAAATCAAAAACTAAAATCATTAAATAAAATATAATTTAAATAATTTATAAATTGTTATTTTAAATTAAAATATATGACAAAAAGTAAAACCCATTTTTTAAAAAATTTCCATTTTGAACATTAATAATTTTAACCTTATTTCATATCATTTAAACGTGAATATTTATTTATTTGGTTTCACATTTTATTCTCAATTTTTTTTATCTTTATCATTCTATTATATTATTTATTATTCAATTTATTTGATTGTTTTTTATATCAAATTGTAATCAATTATATATTTATTTAAAGTGAAACATACTAAAATATCAATATGTTACATTCTCACATAACCTTATAGAAATTAAATCCCCAAAACGTAAACTTTCAACCTCATATCTTTTAGAAAATGGTTTTAAACAAAATTACAATCAAATCCCTAATGTAGAATTAATTTTATAGAAAAAAACGGTCCCTTTTATTGGAACAATTAAATATATTGAAAAATACATGAAATACATAATGGCATATAAATATAAATATATTTCATGAAATAAGATTCTATCCATAATTTATTATTTATCAGTTTGAAAATAATATAGTTACCTATGGTAATACTAATAAATTTATAATTTCCTACTTATTAATTAAAAATTTCATTTAAGATATCGAGATGTCTACTTGAGAGTGAGTTTCAAAAGGAATACCCATATAGCTGATAAATATTTTCCACATAAAACGTGATAAATTAATATTCATCTTAATAATGTATGATGAATTCCATTTCCATTGAGATAAATAATTTGCGGAAATATACCTATTTGATTTATTTCTACTAAATTATCACAATTTCATTTAGATCTGTTTTGAGTAGTTTTCAACTTTTCTTTATCGTATAATCTAAAAAATAAATTTTTGTGATGAATTATTTAATTCCCGATTTACTAAATTGTCTTTTAATACATTATAACATCCATAATTAGATAAAATTTTATTCTCCTTATTTATATACATTAACCAATTCCAAATTGGGTTTCACACGTATTTAAGTTGAATAAATAAATGTATGAAGAAATAACACATCAATTTTTATAACCTAGAAAATAGACATTGTTCAACATAAACACTTCCAAAAATAACTATAAGTAAAACAGTTCCAGATATTCCAGATAAAATTTTAGACCTTGAGATTTTAATAATTTTGTCACATGTTACTCCAAAATAAATATAATTATTCTCCAAAGAACATAAATTACTCTTAAAGGAATAAAAAATGTATATCACTAAGTCATATATTATAGTAATTATACTAATAATTTCTCAAAGTGACATGAATCACTACAAAATGTTATATATCTTATAAATGATTACTTAATCGCTATAGTTAAAATATTTAAACCATTTACATACACAGCCCAATAATATCAAAATATAAACATTTTATATTTATTATATAATATTCCAAATGTATTGAACTTATACCAAAAAATATTATCCATATAATAAATAAATAAAATATTATTCCCATGGTAATCTATATTATAAAACATTAGTTTCTAAAAAACCCAGTTTTGAAATTAACAATAATTACATCAATATCAAATAATGATTCAAAAGAAATGGTTATACTTACATCATATATTGTATCCAATATATAATAAAAATCTTTCTAAAATACATTCATTATAAATTACAAGATAAATTTAAGTGTTGTATATGAATCAATAATATGTTAAAAACCAATAAATTTATCTCAAAATAACATTAATCATCAATGAATACGATCATATAAGACCAAAAAAGTTTATCTATACTATTGATTTTTTGATAATTCATATATAAATTTAACTAATTTATAACATTTAATAAAATATATATATAAACTTAAATCATTAAACTTCATTCATAAAATATTAATCAAGGTTTTCCATCTTATAAATTTATACTTATCTCCTAAAATAAAATCTGAATCGTTTACTAAGATTCATCCATATTAATATAATCATGTTTTATGAGATTAATATAATCAAATTAGTTAAAATAATCCATAATTTTTTTATGTTATAAATAGTTTCTTTCTTATTTATCAATATTATTATCTATTCCTTTTTCATACTATTTTTTGATCATCTTCATGATATTTCCTACTTGGTAATATATATTTTTAATTCATATAATCCAAACATATACAAGATTCAATATATTTATTAGGATGAACATTATTCTTCTCAATTAGGTAAACATGTTGGAAAACGAAAATCACATCCAGGAACATATAAAATGACGAAGAACATAATATGAAATACTATATTTTTTCAAAGGATTTTATTTGACTTGTTTTTGGCCTGAAAGGAGTTACATATGAAATGTGGTGGTCATTGTATGATAGAATTTTAAAAGCATCCAACATGGGATATTTGGCCGCAGTACTCAAACCTCCACAAGTAGAAGGAACCTCCACATAGCATAACTCCAGTTCTTGGAGGTATAGTTTATGATGGTACAATTAATAGAGGTCCAGTTGATAGATGTTTGGTTCATGGAGGTCCATTTTGTGTAGGTACGATTCATGTAAATCCCATTCATGGAGGTACATTTCATATATGTCAATATTCATGTGTATAATTGATGCTAACATTCACATAGTGTGAGTCCATATTCAAGGATATCCCATAATGTTCCTGTAGAGGATTGATGGTGACCTCCACACAATGTCATTATGTGTTTTTAGAGTTCCCTTAATACAAGTGAAGAATATTTAATTAAAAAATATGTGATTCCTCAGTCTATATTGAAAGATATCCCTTCATGCACATGGAAGGTTTTGATGGTAACATCCACACATTGTTAGTAAAAAATGATGAGGCTCCCATAATGCACGTGTGCAACATTAATGATATCCTTCTTGCAGCATCACTCCAATTTTTGGAACACTGTTGTTTCCAAAATATCATAATGATTCATAATGTTGATCATTTTTCATGAAACCAATTCCCTCGACTCCCTTGGGCCTATAAATACCCCCCTACGCAAGCTATTTAGTGGGAGGACACCATTCAGTTTATATTAAACTCTTTTCGATATTGATAATAATGAGATCTGTGAATGATACAGGATATGGATATTCAATGATGGATACCCTTCACAATACCACCTCCCTTGGGATTTTTATAACCTCAACCCAAAGTAGAGATTCCTTTCATGAAGGTCCATGAACATAAAGAAAGATCAAATACTTCGGTGGATATTTTGGTTTCACGAGACACCAAACCTTCATGAATATAACCCCATGGGAACCAATAATTTTCTACACAGTAAGGGAATTCTATTCCATAATGTATACTACCTCACAAGATATTGGATCTCCATGAATCCATGTCCATTATGACACCAGTTACATCCACGATGCCCCAACCTTCACGAGACTAATGACACCTCCAATGAACCAACCTTCATGAAAACCTTTCCCTTGTTACCACTTGCTAATAACATAGGGGATGATCCCTTTCACCCACACTCAGGATCTCTATCATAGTGAAATCCAAGGCTTCTGACATAGTCTCATCACTACCATCACAGACCCCATCATGAATGGTGATTTGATCAATTAACATTTCAGGCCCAATAAATGAAATTTTGGGTTGTTCCAAATAATTACCCAACGTAAACTAAATTTAGTAATACACTCATCGATTCCCCATGTACTTTTCGTAAAACGACTCTCCATGAAACTCCTGAAACCCCATCCCTAGACTCACTTGCCTCATTGAACTGGAGAGGGCTTATCTTGAATAAGTCACACACCGGTAATTCCTAGAATTCTTTTACATATTCCTCCTCAAATATATGATGTAAATCTAAAGTATACATAATATTAATAACATTGTATGCCTCAGGTGACACACACCATGTTCTTTATGCTTCAAGAATAACAGTATTCATGAAATGATCATGAATTGACCACCAAATAGACACAATGGGCCTCCTCCTATGGTGTAACCCCCAATAATATCCCCAACCCATTAAAAGGATGATATTACCTCATGGTATGGAATGATGATTTTTAATGGAAAACCATAGTGAAAAAGTACTCAATATATCCCTGATACTACAAAGTCGAACCATGGGCCTCCTCATAAGATTTAAAACGCAATTCATATTCCATGACCTATTAGCGGGTTGTGAGGCCCTCATGACCTAAAATTAGGAATATACGATGGTAATTATCCATGTGTAAGGCTCACACACCACATCCTTCAACATGACATTAAACAATAATATTACACCAAGAAATGGACAAGGGATCCGCTCAAGACAAGACATGAGGAAAAAATGATGGGAAGCTCAGTGAATAATCCCCAAACATCACATATATACAAATGAAATTAAACAATAATTTTAAACAACACAATAGAAATGGGATTACCTCATGAACATCCATTAGGAATAAATTATGAGAAGCTTCCATCAATAATCCCACACAACTCAATCCTCTATATAACATTAAACAATAATTTTACCAATGATATTAACATGGGATCCCCTATTTTCTTGGAATGTGGATTTAAGGATCAAAAAAATCCATACATAAGAACTAAATACTTCATCTCTGATCCTATAATCACATAATAAGCTTTCACTCATAATTACATTCACATCATTACTACACTATAGCGGTAGTCTTGAATATTACATGTTTAAGCACCATACCATCTCATATAGAGTGATCATATCATAGCGGGAAGCTTCCATGTGTAATCCCCACACCACATATAATCACTATGAGACTAAAATATATCCCAAGACAATTTATACATGAAATCCCCACACCAACCCTCATCAATGATCCATCCTCAACATGAAAGTCCAAACTACATGACACTAAACTAAATGGACTAATCGTGTTACACTAGCTTAAAATGAAACATATTATTATGTTGTTTTTGGTCCCTATCGTTAAACAAGGGTATATTTGAAGTCAAACTAATATTAAATCTTGAACACAACCAGTTGAGTGTGAAATTATCCCACTTTTGGGTGACACACTACATCATATGAGGGTGAAATATTCCCTCTTATGGTCAAAACCCCTCAATATATCTCAATAGGACATTCTGATTCACCTCCATAATATGATAAACATAGGACTCAAACCATATTAATAGGATTATATGATTCATCATTGTAACACCCCATGATTTCATAGTACTTTATTTCTTCAAAGTAATGCAATAACTTGCACTACACGCAACATTGAGTTCAAGCACATCACGACGTACCAATCTAGCCGTTCAAAAGCTGTTATGAATAGTATTAACTGAATTTTAAACTATATATTATACTTATAATTTTAGAATCAATATTATGAGTTTTTTAGTCATAATGTAAGAACAAATACATTTTTTCAGATAAAAGAAGAATTTTTCAAAAAATGCAATTTTATCGCCTTTTAATGGGGAACCCTTTTTTAAATCCAATATTTGAAACTTTAATATATTCAATCTGACAATATAAACTTCTTATTTATAATTGGGACATAATAATTTAGTTTTAATAAATTGTTGGTGTTTTTCTGATAACTTTCATATTTGAGTGAATAGTGAAAAATACTATATTTTAACTGAAAAAAAAATTTTTATTCAAAATAATTTATAATGTTGATTTATACCATTTAATGGTTTGGAAGTATAATTATATTATATTTTTACCATCTAATACAATTATGGTCATTCTATGTTTTTTCACTTTGAGATTAGACATAAAAAAGTGTCAATCTTTTGATAGATATTTTTTCTTAAAAATACATCTTCTAGTATTGACAACGGGAATTGATTTTAAATTAATAAATTAAACTTATATGATTTTAATTTGATAAAATAGACTTCATTTTTGGATTAGGAATATCAAAATTATAATATGGTGAATTTTTGTTATTTTTTTGAAAACGTTCAATTTTTGATGAATAGTGAAAAAAACACATTGTTATCATTTAAAACCGAATTTTTATTTATATAATTTTTTATTTTATTTAAATTTATTTTAAATCAAAATAGATACATAATAACTATATAAATTCAATGTAATTAATTAGAGTCAGTTTATAAAAATTTTAGATATATAAAATTCTTTAAAAAACTTTTCACCGTCTTTTACCCACCTCCTAGGAGAATTTTCAAATTCACATAAAACATAATTTTAACACTTCTTTGAGTGGAATTTCAGAAGACCGAGAAACATAGATAATATCAAGGAGTAAAATTTGGTTCAATAAGATAAAAATAATTTTTGGTGAATAGTAACTTTTTAGTTTTATTTATCACGGTTAAAAAGAAATAAGGAAATTAAGGGTAAAATTGATATTAATATTACCCTAAATCATGTCCTAATTCTATTGGACAATTGTATATCGACCCAAAACAACCTTAAGAATAAACTATTTTCATTTAGGTCCACTTGTATTAGACTAAGATATTTATAATAATTTAATTCAAAGAAGAGTTAAAAGAGTTAAAATCAATGTTTAATAACTAAAAAATTTTATTTTAGGGTTATACATTATATGAATTCGATTATAAAGATTCATTAGAAAGATAAAACTATTTCATACATAATTATATTTTATATATAATTTTTAGACATTATATAATTAAATTTATTTATGACACAATGGTGATGATGTAATTACCTTATTAATGAAACAATCAAATAAATGGTATTATAAATATTAAAATAAATATAATTTCATAGTTTTTATGACATCCAAAAATTTTCTATATTACTATGACATGTTATGTATGATTCAATGTATCTTTTTAGAATTAAAAAATGTGTGATGATTTTCACGTAAACAAAATACAAATAGTGTCAAAATTGACCTAAATAAATATTTAAAACTAATAATAAATTATTGGTTGATATAAAATTCCTAAAAATCTAAGGTTAGGAAAAAGGACTTATACCAAGATAGTTGTATCATTAATGGACCACTTGGGGGTATATTGGAAGTTTATAGTATGTTTATTAACTATATAATATTAAAATACAAAGTGACATGGTAAATGTCAAACTAATTAACTAAGAGTTAAAACTAAAAGATAAGGTTAATATAATGACCCAAACCTGTATAGAATCTATTGGTTGAAATATTTTTGACCCATAACCACCTTATACTTTGAATAATCCACTTTGTATCCATTATAATCCAAATATTATTTTTATTATAAAATAATACTTTGAGTTTTTTCTAAAGAGCCCCTCCTCCCCCTAATAAAAGGACACCACTTACAACCAATTATTCACACATTCAAAGCATTTTGGTTTGGACAAATCCTTACCAAATACTCTCTAAACGTCCCTCACTTCAACCTAGAGGCACTAGTTTGATCAGAAATCCATCCTAAGGATCCCTTTTGATCAAATAAAAAGGAAGAACCCAAAGAAGAGGTAATGTTTTCACCACCCTTTTTCAAGATCCTTTCTTCTTCAACATCTTATTTCTTTGTTATTTCCTTTCTAAAATAATAAATCAAGTATCTTATATATAATGTGATGTTATTATAAATATGGTACATCCATATTCATTATTCAATCCACCCTTTTAATGACATGTCACTATACGTGCGTACGTATGGCTTACCATCTCCACGTCGTGGTGTAATTGTTATGCAATATATTATTATTTGGATGGGTATAATAATGATGTTTATTTCATGTAAATAATAAATATAACATGATAAGGATTCTGTCTATATGATATACCATCCAATTATATATTATTTTAATATCAAAATAATGATATATTTTTTCGTGCGTACGTACGGATTACCGTCTCCACGACGCGATGAGATTCATTTCCAAGTTCACCATTCATCGACGATTATAAAAATATATATTACTAATAAGTATGTAATATATGACATAATAATGCTACTGGATAAATATATTTAATTATTTATTTATACATATAAATAGTTATGTACTTACATATATCTTATTCACTTACTTCCGTTCAATACTATATGAAAACAGAAACAACGTTTATGCCTACGTACGGACTACCGTCTACAAAAATAGTGTATTCCATTTCATATATACATCTATTATATATATTTATATTATAAATATATAATATATATAAATAATTTTTTATATTCTAGATGTATTTAAATCCTGATCTACGTGATTCAATCAAGAGTAACAATTTAAAACATGTACGATAATGAAAGTGATTATTACTCGAAATATTAATATAACATGGAAGTTATTATTAAATGGGTAGTATAATGTCATAAATGAATAATGTATGATATCATAAATATTAATATGGTTCTGATATAATTTAATAACATACTATAGTATTCATACCAGAGGTTAAACGTTACCTCGACTAATGTAAAGTGTAAGGTAAGGGGTTTTCATCTCACTCTTTATTTCCGTGAGATTCATACCATATTGACACTATTACCTTTTGTGTGGTGTATGTACTTCCAATAATTGTATTCTTTGTTTAATACACTTTAATTCATGTGTATTTAAAAATTCATTGTATGATACCTCTTTCAGGGTGTGTATGTTTCGTATGTTACCAAATTGGTAAGGGTTAATTTCACAATCTCTTTATTATCCGAGGTTGTTTTTACGTAAGTATCTACTGGGTCATATTTATTATCCATGAACATGTTTCATAAAATAGTTTTCAAAGGTATTCTTTTTAATGGAATTTTTACTAAAACATCATTTCAAATGTTTTAAATATTTATTCTTCTAAATCTTTTTCATTAATGTCCATGTCATCAAAATGGTTTTTATGGATTTATTTATATGGACAAGAATGTTTTTAAAATGTTAATTCTTTTCAAAAGTTTCAAAGTGGTATGGGAAACTTTGATTCCAAAATGTATTTAAATTTCTTTCTCTCTAAATTGTGTGACTTTTAAATGTTTTCATGAAATGGGTTATTTTTCTAAAATAGGTTTTAGAAATCATTTTCATCTATGTAAACATCCTGTGATGGATTTTAACCTTATTTGAAGTTGATTTATTAGGATACAAAACATCCATATTTTATTGAAGGTTTTGTGATATGTTTGACTGTGGATGAGTTATTTTTATGTCATTCATGGTTTATGGTTAAAGTATTGACATTTCCTAAGTTAGTTTTAATACGAATGTTTATGTTATATTTCACCGTTTTCATAAGATGACTGCATTGGACTAGTATGTTCTGGGGTGGGGTCTGGTTATAGAAGACCCTCCGGGTTGGTGTCCGGGTATTAGAGGCACTCTAGGTTGGTGTCCTGTTATTAGAGGCACTCCGGGTTAGTGTTCGTTTATTATAGGCACTCAGGGTTGGTGTCCGGTTATTAAAGGCACTCCTGGTTGGTGTCCGGTTATTATAGGCACTCCGGGTTGGTGTCCGGTTATTAGAGGCACTCCGGGTTGGAGTCCGGTTACAGAGGATCTCCGGGTTGGGTTTCGGTTATAGATAGCCATTAGGTCTTGGAACAAGGCCTTGAAATTGAAATTAAGGTTTTTTATTATGCATTCCATCATTATGAAAGTGGTTAGTGATATTTCATGTGATTATTAGACTAGTAGAATATCCATGTGAACATGTAAATGGCATTACATCATTTTATTTTTTCCATATTATTCTGAAGTTCATGTTTAAAAGTCTTTTGTTTTAGTTATAAATTGCCTAAAATGATTATGCTTATTTATGAAGGTTTTCAATTTATTGTTATACTTACTGAGCATCTGAGCTCACCCCTTTCTATGTTTTATTTTTCCAAGGATTCCAAGAAGTGTATTGTGATTGATATGTAGGGTTAAGATAAGGAAATAATAACGTTCGTGAAGGATTATTTATGTTTTTTATGTTATGAAGTGTAATGTAACATTCATTTATGTAATATATTTTCCAATACTTCTAAACTAATTGTTCCTTCAAGACTTGATTCTTTGAAATCATGCCAATGTATTAAAATAATGTACCGACTCTGGGTAATTCGGGTAGGGGCGTTACTGTTGGTATTAGATGATGTTTAGAAATAACCTTGGAAGCTAGATTTAGATAAACTCTGATTAGAGAACATAGCTCTAAGATTCACTTTGAGGATTTGTATAGAATAAATTCCTAGAATTTCTATATTGTAGAGATTTTGTGAGTTTTCTAAGAAATACAACCCTATCTGGATACGAGCAGGTAGAGGTGGCTCTGCCACAGATGTACCTTGGGGTAAAACCTGAAAACACTGCTTTGAGATAGACTCGAACGAGAACTGGTGCACAACAACGGGCCTTACTGCACTCTTGGTTACCACTATCCCGGGGGGATATGCTTAGGATAATTCTCATTTTCTTTTCAAACCATTATGAAGGGTTTAGGAGTATATACATACCAATGAATACATTTTTATGATTATGGATTATATCAATAAACTTCTTAATTTATGTTAAGTGTTTTACATGTTTGGGATTAAGTATTTCTATTCATAAACTAATCTAATGTCTGCCAATGTTTAGAAATGGCACCCAGTAGAAGAAATGAGAACACCAGCAATACGCATGATCCAAAGAGTAAGAATGTGCAAATATTTCATGGTCTTAAACTAGAATTTAAAAGGGAAATAGTATCCCATGTATTATCAACATATAATGAAATAGTATCATGTATTGATAAGACAAGTGAAGAATTCTTGGATTCCTATGGATTTGAAGGGAAGCCAGAGAAGGAAAGGATGGTAGAGAGAATGAAAGATAAATGGAAGAAGGTAAAGAAGGATTTTACCATATGTGATAACTATAGAAAAAATCACCTTGTAAAATACTTGAAGGGAATGGGAATATGTTATAAGTGTGGAGAAAAAGGATACCAAGTACGTGACTACAAGAGTAAAAATGGTTTCAGATGTACAATGCTTCATCTTCATGGAGTTTGGACACTATGCGAACCAATGTCCCAGTCATCATACTATGCCGCAAATGATGCAGTTGGATAATAATAAAGCTATGATACTACCATAGATAATGAATAATGACTAGTGTTCTTATATTGTTATTATAGAATTATTTAGATTGAGTGTTGTATCAACAGTATACTAGTTACATGAATTATGGAGATAAATATGTATTGTACTGCAATACTATTTCATTTGGAATTTGAGATTATATGATCCTGATACTAAAGTAGTAATTTTGGAATAAGAAATTGTTGATTTTGGTAATTCCGGATGTTTCAGTGTTGTGAATGAATATACGATGAAGGCGTTCACAAGTTATTACCTGGAAAAAAGGATCCTCATTATGTTTAACTTCCTTATAAACATTGGACTGAGAGCTTGGATATATGTATTTTGGATAATTTTAATGTTTTGAAGGCATTAAGTTTTAAATTGTATACTATTGTTAAGGTTATTTTTGGATTTCCATAAAAATGACATCCCAGAGGTCGGGTGGCAACTAGTCATGTCCTGCAAGGCCGCGAGACTTGAACCAACAACCGAAGGGAGGCAAGGGTGTATCACCTATCACCGACCCACATGATGTCCTGTAATGAATAATATAGTTTTTTAAAGGTTTTGATATGTGAATTATAAATTGATTATTTTTGGAACCATATACGATTAGGATAAATAGAATGTATATATATATATTGAAATCGTTTAGAGTAAAAGATGATTCTGTGGTATGAATTAGTTGAAGCATGAAACTCTACTTATCAAATATATATATATATATATTCCCTCTTATTTTAGGGATATATTAATTATTAAACTTTAGGGAAGGGATCTTAAAAAAATATGTTATCCTAATACCTTACATTTTGTTGAACTGATGGTATTTTAAATCATCATAGATTGGTGGCTTTGACTCCCACAATTATACAATTGTGTGTGATTGATGACTACAATCACTCCCTATATATATTTACGTTTTTCCTCCAATTATGTGTCTTTATTTTCCACCAATGTTCTCCAAATGGAGATTATAATTTGGTGGTGACTTTTTCATTCCCCTTTTCCTCTTATTAAGACTAAATTGTATTAACCCAATTTCTGATGTGGGTTTTCCCACGAAGGTATTTTATATTTGCAACCTTTTTTTTCAAAGAAAAATTTAAAATTTAGAAGACTCAATTTATTTATGAAGGGTAGAATGTAACTCCCCAAGATTTCATAGTACGTTATTTATTCAAAGTAATGCAATAACATTCACTACACGCAACACTGAGTTCAAGCGCATCACGACTTAGCAAACTAGCTGTTCAAAAGCGGTTATGAATAATATTAACTGAATTATGAACTGTATATTATACTTATAATTTTAGAATCCATATTATTAGTTTCATAGACAAAATGTAGGAAGAAATACATTTTTTTCAGATAAAAGATTTATTTGTCAAAAAATGCAATTTTACCGCCCTTTAATGATGAACCCTTTTTTAAAATCCAATATTTGAATCTTTAATATATTGAATTTGAAAAAATAAACATCTTATTTAAAATTGGGACATTATAATTTAGTTTCAATAAATTTTGGGTGTGTTTTTGATAAATTTCATATTTGGGTGAATAGTGAAAAATACTATATTTCAACTGAAAACAACTTTTTTATTCAAAATAATTTATATTGTTGAATTATACATTTTAATGGTTTGGAATTATAATTAGATTAAATGTTTACCATTTAATCCATTTATGGTCATTGTATGTAATTTCACTTTGAGATTAGACATAAACAAGTGTCAATCTTTTGATAGATATAGTTTCTAAAAAATACGCCTTATCGTATTGACAACAAGAATTAATTTTAAATTAATAAATGAAACTTCTATGTTTTCAATTTGGTTAAATAGAATTCATTATTGGATTCAGAATATAGAAATTATCCTTGGGTGAATTTTTGGAATTTTTCTGAAAACGTTCAATTTTTGATGAATAGTGAAAAAAACACTGAGTTATCATTAAAAATCGAATTTTTATTTAAATAATTATTTATTTTATTTAAATTTATATTAGGTAAAAATAGATATATAATACCTATATAAATTCAATGTAATTCATTGGAGTCAGTTTATAATAATTTTAGATATATAAAATTCATTATAGAACTTTTCACCGTCTTTTACCCACCTCCTAGGAGAATTTTCAAATTCACATAAAACATACTTTTACTGCTTTTGTGAGTGGAATTTCAAAAATCCAAAAGACATGGTTAATATAAAGGAGTAAAATGTGGTTCAATAAGATAAAAATATTTTTTGGTGAATAGTAACGTTTTACTTTTATTTACCACGGTTAAAAGTAAATAGAATAATTAAAGGTAAAAATGATATTAATATTACCTAACACATGTCCGAATTCTATTGGACATGTGTATCACAACCCAAAACAACCGTAGGAAAAAAATATTATCATTTAGGTCCACTGGGATTAGATTAGGATATTTATTATTATTTAATTCAAATAAGAGTTAAAAGAGTTAAAATCAATGTTTAATAACTAAAACATTATTAATATAGGATTATACATAATATAAATTATATTATAAATATTAATTACAAAGATAAAAATATTTCCTAAATAATTTTATTTTATTTATAATTTTTAGACATTAAATTATTAGTGTTATTTATGACACAATGATGATGCAGTAATTACATTATTAATAAATGAATCAAATAAAGGGTATTATAAATATTAAAATAAATGTAATTTCAATGTTTTAATGACATACACTAATTTTATATGTTACTATGAGATGTTAGGGATGATTAAATATATCTTGTTTGAAGTAATAATGTTGTGATTATTTTCACAAAAACAAAATATCAAATAGTGTCAAAATTGAATGAAAGAAATATTTAAAACAAATACTGTATTATTGTTTGATATAAAACTCCTAAAATCTAGGGCTCGGCCAATGGACATATATCATGATATTTTTATCATTAATGGACCACTTGGGGGTCTATTGAAAGTTTATAGTAAGTTTATTTACTATATAATATAAAAATACAAAGTGATTTGGTAAATTCCAAACTAATTAACTAAGAGTTAAATCTAAACGATAATGTCAATATAATGACCCAAACCAGCCTAAATACTCTTTAAACTACTCTCACATCAACCTAGAGGATTTATTTTGATCATAAAACAATCCCAAAGATCCCTTTAGATCAAATCAAAAAGAAGAACCCGAAGAAGAGGTAATGTTTTCACCACCATTTTTCAAGCTCCTTTCTTCTTCAACTTCTTCTTTCTTTGTTATTTCCTTTATTAAAAAATAAATCAAGTATCTTTTATCTACTTATATGTTATTATAAATATGGTACAACCATATTCATTATTCTATCCACCCTTTGAATGAAATTTCACTATACGTGTGTACGTACGGCTTACCGTCTCCACGTCGTGGTGTAATTGTTATTAAATAGATTATTATTTGGATGGGTATAATGATGATGTGTATATCATTTAAATAATAAATAAAAAATGATAATGATTCTATGTATATGATATACCATCCAATTATATATTATTTTAATATCAAAAGAATGATATTTTCGCTCGTGCGTACGTACGGATTACCGTCTCCACGATGTGATGAGATTCATTTCCAAGTTCACCATTCATCGACGATTATAAAAATAGATATTACAAATAAGTATGTAATATATGACATAATAATTATACGGGAGACATATATATTTATATATATAATTATTTATGTTCATACATATATCTTATTCACTTACTTCCGTTCAATACTATATGAAAACGGAAACAACGTTTATGCGTACGTACGGACGACCATCTCCGTAAACAGTGTTTTCCATTTCATATATATGCCTTTTATACCTATTTATATCCTAAATATATATGATATATAAATCATGTTTTATATTCTGGATGTATTTAAATCATGATCTATGTGATACAATCAAAAGTAACAAGTTAAACCACGTACGATAAAGAAAGCGATTATTACCCGAAATATTAATGTAACATGGAAATTATTATTAAATGGGTAGTATAACGTCATAAATGAATAATATATGATACCATATATATTAATATTGTTCTGGTATAATTTATTAACATAATATAGTCGTCATACATGAGGTTAAACATACCCTCGACTAAAGGAAAGTGCAAGGTAAGGGGTTTTCATCTCACTCCTTATTTCCATGTGATTCGTTCCATATTTCCACTATTACCTTTTGTGTGGTGTATGTACTTCCCATAATTTTATTATTTGTGTAAGAAGCTTTAATTCATGTGTATTTACATATTCATTGTATGATACCTCTTTCATGGGGTGTATTTTTCGTAAGTTACCAAATTGGTAAGGGTTAATTTCACAATCTCTTTATTATCCGTGGTTGTTTTTACGTAAGTATCTACTGGGACATATTTATTATCCAAGTCCACTATTCATAAAATAGTTTTCAATGTGATTATTTTTAAGGGATTTTTTACTAAAACATTATTTAAAATGTTTTAAATATTTTTTTTTAATATTTCTCATTAATGTCCATATCATCAAAATGGTTATTAAGGATTTATTTCTATGGGCATGAATGTTTTTAAAATTTTAATTTCATTCAAAAGTTTCAAAGTGGTATGGGACCCTTTGACTCCAAAATGTCTTTAAATGTCTTTCTTTCTAAATTGTGTAACTTTTATATGTTTTCATGAAAATGGGTATTTTTCTCAAAAGGGTTTTACAAATCATTTTCATCTATGCCAACATCCTTTGATGGATTTTAAGCTTATTTGAAGTTAATTTATTATGATACAAAACTTCCATATTGTATTGAAGGATTTGTGATATGTTTGGTTGTGGATGAATTATTATTATATCATTCATAGTTTATGGTTAAATTATTGACATTTTGTAAGTTAGTTTTCATACGAATGTTTATGTTATATTTCAACCTTTTCTTAAGATGAATGTGTTGGAATAGTATGTTCCGGGTTAGAGTCTGGTTACAGCAGACCCTCCGGGTTGGTGTCCGGTTATTAAAGGCACTTCGGGTTGGTGTCCGGTTATTAGAGGCACTCCCGGTTGGTGTCCAGTTATTACAGGCACTCTGGGTTGGAGTCCGGTTACAGAGGCTTTCCGGGCATGGTTCTGGTTACATTTAGCCCTTAGGTCTTGGCACGAGGCCTTGACATAGAAATTAAGGTTTGGTATTATGCATTCCATAATTATAAAAGTGTTTAGTGATATTTCATGTGATTATTCGACTAGTATAATATCTAGGTGAACATGTAAATGGAATTAATTCATTTTATTTTTTCCATATTATGTTGAAGTTCAAGTTTAAAATTCTTTTGTTTTAGTTATAAATTTCCATAAATGTTTATGCTTATTTATGAAGGTTTCTACTATATATTTATCCTTACTGATCATCTGATCTCACCCCATTCTATGTTTTGTTTTTCCCAGGATTCCAAGAAGTGTATTGTGATTGATATGCAGGGTTAAGCCAAGGTAATAATGACGTACGTGAAGGATTATTTATGTTTTTTAGTATGTTATGAAGTTTAGTGTAACATTCGTTAATGTAATATATTTTCCAAGACATGTAAACTGATCGGTCCTTCAGGACTTGATTCCTTGTAATCATGCCAATGAAATAAAATAATGCACCAACTCTGGGTAACTAGGGTCGGGGCGTTACAGTCATCATGGAGTGAAATCATCACTCTTAAGGTACCACACCATCAATCCATCTCAATAGTACATTATGATCCTACTAAAAAAGTCATTAATTGCATACCTTAATATATCTTAATATGACAATTTTATCCATCATCCTAGTATCAAATATTCCCAAATAAGGACACACCCCATCAACCCATCTCAATAGGATGTTTTGATCCATCTCAATGGACATTAAATTCATCCCTCAATAAATGTCAACATTATTTTCATATTCATATCTATAAAATGTTAAACTAGTTCCTTAATCTCTCAAAATATCACATTGTAATATGTTTCTACAAGATTCTAAATTTATTCTCATCTCTATAAGATGGTAAGCTGACACCCTAGTTTAGAATCCATTCCCCATGAAATAGAGATGGAATGCCTATTGTAATAATCATTGAAATTCATTCACCCTTGGAATCATTTAACTCATGGGTGATATAAGATTATTTGGGTTCCAAACATACGATTCCTCCCATATAAGATGCCTCCATCATCAAAAAGAGATGACTTTATATTTTCCAAACACACCCATCATCCAGAGATGAACATACATGTCTGACGTTACCCTCTACATCGAATGATAATTTTATACCATATTGAGGAAGATACATTATATGTAACCGACTTACACCTAGAGATGGAACCAGTAATGAGTTTCGTAAACCTGATTCAAATATATGTGGTAGATCTATACAACGTGATGATCTCTAAGGAAAAATACATGGATGTGGGAACCAACATCCTATCATCCTGTTTTGATCATGGATCTAGCATCACCAACCATGATAGTTGAGGCCACCACCTTTGGAAATAAGGAAAGCTGGATAGGAAATGTGTTTCACTTTAATTATGAATTCCCCATCTATGAAAGCAGAACAATAACATAACACTTTATTTACTCAACAATTAATTACTTTATAACCTCATTTTCCAAAGAAGAAAAATCATCGTTTTTCTTTCATACATTACTCTAGGTTCTATTTCCAAAATTCATGTCACATTGAATTTTGGTTATTTTTTCCTTTATGATCACTATGATGTAAATTTAAATGAAACTCGATTTATATTTATTTGAAACATCATAGAACTCAACTAGTTTCATGATGTTAGTCATTTTTGAGATAAATGGATTGGCATAATTGAAATAAATTTCACTCCATATCTAAACATGTTTGGTTTCATGTATGGATAAAAATTTTAGTCTCATTAACATTCAATTTTATCATGCTTAGTACCAGTTCTATCAATACATTAAAAAATTATTATATTGATAATATAAAATAAAATTATAATAGACAATCTTATCACGAGGATAAATAAAATGTTATAATTTGCTATGTAATCTACTTTTCTATTTTTTCACTGAGAAGACTATATTGATTATATATCACAATATGTTATTCTATATGGTTATAGATGAATCTTAACATATGATCCCATAACAACATTATAACCCCTAATGTTTTTTAATTTTCTCAATTAATCCCATATAAATAAATCATATCCTCTAAACTTATTTGAACCATTTCTCCAACAGAAACTATGAGAAGCCAAGTTCCTTGTAAAAAGGATCATTATTAAAATAAAAAACATTAAATATTGGATCTATTAACATAAAAATATACCCAAACATATGAATATATGATCTCAAATTAAATAATTAAAATATTCACTTAAATACTAAAGACATTCATGGAATATATTATAATCTAATTATACAATAATATACCTAGAATAACCAATATCATTCAAATAAAGTGGTCCTTTTTCCCATTATACTATGATACAATTTGTACATAATAAGGCCCCAATATATCTAATAAAATTATCCTCAAATAATACACTTCTAGATATATCTTACAATAAGTAATTTATTTAATCCTAGGGAAACTGGGGGGAAATAAGAATGATATCAAATCCTCAGTATTACTAGATGTATGCTATATCAATTAAATATAAAATTAGTGTATATGTTGATCACATGAGAATTATAATGTATTAAAAACTATAAAATACATAACCAATGAATCATCGACCATATATCACGGGTCATGGTATAAGGGTTTTTCAAAACAAAATAAATGGTACATAAATGTGACAATTCATCAGTAATCAATCGTGATCCATGAGATAATATCATAAAAAACATAAAAATATTATTATAATGAAAAAATACAAATAAAATAATCTTCATTACTATGGATATAACCAAATACTATCATATATGGTTAATTATTTTGTTGGAATAGGTTCAATCCCCATTCTTATAAAAATTGTAGACAAAACCCTTAGTGTATTAGGTTCATTACCTAATCTATTTCCAATTATCACATGAGAAAAACATAATTACTCAATGTTTTGGAGGGAAATATAAATTTGGCAAACCCATAACATAATGAAAACCATACATATCTATTCCATAAATCATAAAAATATTAATAATTTTGACATATAATTATTAACTTACAGGAAAAAATTACATGCAGGAAATATCAATTAAACTATCATAATTATATTGAATTTAAAGAAAACAATTATATGGAATAAAATATTTATTCCCAATTAAACAAAAAAATCATTAAATACTAGTGACATTGATAAAAAATAATTATCCTAAAAAAATAAGAAATATTACTTGAAAAAAATGAGATTACATCATTTACATTTTAAAACTGTTATGATCTAAAGATCCATTAAAAATGGAAATAAAAATAGCATGGTTAACCATGTAATTTTGTAATGGAAGATTGAAATTTTAAAATTTTTATAATGGTTGGAATTTTTTTTGATATATAAATGTTAAAATAAAGCATTATTTTACTACTTTAGTAAGAAGTTAAAAGTGAGACTTATAGAAAATGATTCATTATTGATTTTATTTTTTTAAAATAAATTATAATATAGTATAAAAATAAAATTTATATTAAAATTTATATAATAAATTCTATAATATTCTTTTTATGAACATTGTTATGTAATATAACTATTCTTAAAATATTAGGAAAGAATATATGTTTTTCTTATAAAACCTTTTAATTTTTTTGTACAAATATTCATAAGAATGGAATGAATGAATGAAACCCATAGAGATACCTTAAAAATAATATAATCCTTTTATAATATAAATTTTCTAAAAATTTCCAAAAATGTTAATTGAAACATAAAAAATCATTATAAAAAGTGTTATTTTTATAGAATTCCTTACATGAAGTCATGATATACATCATACCCAAAATAAAATCATGTATAATAAGTGTTGAAATTATATATATCGATAATATAACAAAATTAATATTTATATTACCCTAAATTGAAAAATGATAATTTATTATTACACTCCTAGTTATAATTAATTATTAAAATAAATAGTTTTATCCTTTCTATCCAGTCATCAAAAAATGCTTTGATTCAGATATTTATTTCCTTGCACCATTGAAATGGATTAATTATATAAAAAACTTTAGGAATATTTAAATCATGAAATTAATATTGATATATAGTATTATAATGAGTTTATGGAACTCGTGTTAATGGTTGGTAGGGAAGGCTTAAAATTTTAATATTTCATGTATTATTTAATGAATAAAATAATTTTCTTTATAGGTAAATATATAATTCAATATTAATGAACTATATTAATGAAAAAAATCATAAATTGATAATTATTTCATAGTATTAATGGTACTTAAACTTTGTTTCTTCAATAGAAATGTGAGAATATGGTATGAGAAAAAAGACTCTTTTATTATACAAAAACAATGTTACAACAGATTAAAGTGTGGTATTTTAAAATTATCCCTTTGAAAGAAGAGCATGATATCATCATGTAAGTGATAAAAAAAGAAACATTTATCAATATATATCCCATTGCTTTCAAATATATCAACATGGTTTTAGGATTCACGATATGTATGATTTATAAAGTTGCACATCAGTGAATGAAGTTCAAAACATATTATCCAATGAGTTGTCATTTTCCATGAAAGGTGCAGATGACCATTTCTTACTGACATTAAACGAACCATATAGTGAAATTATAACAAAATCATATTCCCTACACTTTTCTTATCCATGTCCACTACTTTGATCAACAAAAGCATTTCAGACTCCAAGGATGATGTAGAACAAAAAATACTCTAAAGGTAGCCCAATATGTAGGAATTTCGGTCTCAAAAGACTACCACAATTCCAAAATGTCCTTTCTTTTTATTTAATGATCCATTGGAGTTTCATTTTATCCATCAAACTAAGGGTGTGATCTATATGATTTCAAGTGTACCATGAATCTTGGGGGAAAATGAAGGTATGCCCAATCATCAACGAACCATGTGAATTTCCAAATAATTATTATGTAAACCATGATACATGGAATTAGCACACATAACATATATCAGGATTTGAAGTCACACAGAATGCATGTTTAAACATGACTTTTCATGAATAAATCAGTTCCATATTTTCTATATTATTAATGTGATCTCAGCATTACCCACCCGAAAAAGTATTGAAGATATTCATTAAAAGAGGGTTCTGAGTACATTCAATGATATACATATAGATAGTATAATTTTACATAAAATTCATTGATAATTAAAAATATAAAATTTACCACAATTATTATATCGGTGATAAAGTTGACTAAAACAATAACATATTATAGTAGTTAAAATACTATGAAAATATTTTTGTATTATGATAGTATTAGTTTTATAGATGGTTAATATTTTTATAAATATAATATTTATTCATTAAATAAATCCTTATTATGATCAATATGAGAGAGTAATAAAAAATTAACGACATTATTCAGTGATATGATAGTTTGAACATATACATCAGCATTATTTTGATTTTTTAATATATTTGTGGTTAAGAAGAAATATAATTTTTTTTCATAATTGAATAATAGTTTCTTCTGATAATAAAAATATATAAATTAAATGAAGAAGAAATCCTTCGATGGCTATTTGGGTTTCAAGAGACACCAAACCATCATGAATACAACCCCATGGGAATAAAGAATTTTCTCTGAGGTATGGGAACCCTGTTTCATAATGCACACTACATCACAAGACTATTGATATCAATGATGCCCTGACCATCACAATACCACTGGTATCCACGAAGCCCCAACCATCAGGAGACTACTGACACCCGTGAATCCCCAATCTTCATGAAAACCCTTGCCTTTGTTTCCACTAGATAATACCATAGTGGATGAACCATAACTCCCCAAATCAGGATAAATATCATGATGTAACCTCATGGATCTGACATAGTCCATTCACTACAGTCACTGACACCCATTATAAATAGTAATTTGATCAATGAACATTTCATGCCTAGTCAATGAAATTTTTGGCTTTTTATAAACTTCCCAAATGTGCACTAAATTTATGAATACACTCATAGATTCAATAGGTACCGTTGGTAAAAATACTCATCATGAAACTCCTGAAACCCCATCACAAAACTCTTATGCCTCATTGAACTAGAGAGGGCTTCTCTTGCATAAGTCCCACACCAATCATTTCTAGAATTCTACTACATTTTACTCCTCAATAAATGATGTCAAGATATAGTATACCCTATATTAATAACCTATGATGCCTCATGGGACACATATAATATTACTTATGCTTCAAGAATAACATTATTCATAAAATACTCATGAACTAACCACTAAATAGACACTATGGGCCTCCTCCTATGGTGTAACCCCGAATCAAATCCCACAGCACATTAACAGGATGGCATTACCTCATGGTATGGAATGATGATGATAAATTGAAAATTCTAGTGAAAAAGTCCCCAATATATCCCTGATACTACAATGTAGCCCCATGTGCCTCCACTGAATATTTAAAACATAAATCATATTCTATGACCCTTTAGTGGGATGTGATTCCCTCATAACCTAACATTAGGATTATATGATAGGAATTATCCCTGAATAAGATTCATACATCGTAACCTTTCACATGACGTTACACGTTAATAGTACCCCATGAAATGCACAAGGGACACCCTCAAGACATGACATGAGGAATAAAGGATTGAAAGCTCAGTGCATAATCCCAACACACCACTATTATCAACATGAAATTGCACTATACTTTTATGTAACATAAGATAAATGAGATTCCCTAATGACCATCCATGAGGAAGAAATTATGGAAAGCTTCCATAAATAATCCCATGAAACACGTTCCTCTATATGATAGTACAATATTTTATCTCAATGAAAAGATCATGGGATCCCCTAATTTCCTAGCAATTGGATTTCATGATTGGAAGCATCCATGTGTAAGCACTAACCACATCATCTCTAATTCTAGAAGTACATAAGAATATTTCACTCATAATTCTCATTCACATAATTACCGAACTATAGAGGTAGTATGGATTATTCCATGTTTAAGCCCCATACCATCTCTTATAGAGTGATCCTCTCACAACGATAAGCTTCATTATGTAATACCCCCATCATCTCTGATTAGTATGTGATAAAACTCTATCCGAATATATATTCCACATGAAATTCCCACACCATCCCTCGTCAACACTCCTTCCTCAACATGAAAGTACAAACCTCATAACACTAAACTAAAAGGACTAATCATGTCACACTAGCTTAAAATGAAATGTAAAACTATGTTTTTTTTGGTCTCTATCTCTAAATTATGATATATAGGAAGCCACCCTATGATTAAATCTTGAAAGCAACCATTTCGGTTTGAAATTATCCCCATTTTGGGGAACACACTACATCATACGAGTGTGAAATATTCCCTCCTAGGGTCAAACCCCATCAATCTATCTCAATAAGACATTTTGATCTATCCCCAAAATATGATAAATACAGTCCTCAAACCATCTAAATAGGATTATAGGATTCATCATCCTGATGTGAAAGCAACATTCCTAAGGCCCCACATTATCAATCCCTATCAATAGTACTTTACGATCTAACTCCAAAATTAAATAAACTAATACCTTGATATATCTCAATAAGTCATTCTGATCCATCATCATAGTGTCAAATCTTCCCCACCAGGGACACACCCCATCGATCCAACTTAATATGACGTTCTACTCTATATTTATAGTACATTGAATTAATTTCTCAATGAATCTCAATAGGTCATTCTTATTCATCTCCAAAATATTTTAAACTAGTTCCTCAATCTCTCTAAATTGGAAATTATGATCCATCCCTGCATGATTCTAATGTTGTTCTCATCTATGCAAGATGGTAAACTGACACCCTACTTTAGAATCTATTCCCCATGAAATAAATATGGAATACCTAGGGAAATTTTTTTTGAAATACATACAACCTTGGAATCAATTACCTCAAGGTTGATAAAGGATTATTTTGGTTCCACACCTATGATGCCTCCCATATGAGATGCCTTTATATTCAAAAGTAGAATACTTAATAGTTTTTCAACACACCTATCATCCAGAGATGAATAGACAAGTCTGACATTACCCTCTATATCTAATCCAAAATTTCTACCTTGTAGAGGAAGATACATCATAAGCAACAACTTCCACCTAGAGGTTGAACCAATAATGAGTTCCATGAAGATGAACCAAATCTTTGAGGGAGAGCTAGATGAGTCTATTATCCCCAAGGATTAATCCATGGAAGTCGAAACCAACATCTTATCATCTTGTTGTGATCATGGAACCAACATCACCAACCATGGTATTGGAGGCCACCTACCTTTGGAAATATTTAATGTGGGATAAGAAACATGTGTTACTATAATGATGCATGCCCCATATGTGAAATTTAAAAAAAATTAACCCATTATTTTCTCAACAATTAATTACTTTATGACCTCATTTTCTTAATAAGAAAAATCTTCTTTTTTCTTTCATACATTTCTTTGGGTGCTATTTACAACATTCATGAAACATTAAATGATGGTTATTTTTCCTTCATGATCATTATCACTTAAATTTCAATGAAAAACATTTTCAACTTATTTTAAAGATTAGAAAACTCAAATAGTTTCATGACGTTAATCATTTTTGAGATATATGGTTAGCCATAATTGAAAGTGATTTCACTCCATATCTAAATATGCTAGGTTTCAGGTCTGGATAAGTACCGTAGTTTCATTCACATTTTATTTCATCATGTTTAATACCGTTTCTATCAATTTATTAAAAAATGATTATTTTAGAATATAAAATAAAATCATAATAAACCATCTAATCAAGAGGATAAATAAAATGTTATCATTGAAATTTTAATCTACTATTAAATGTTTTTTAATTAAGAAAAAATTATCCATTATATATATAAAAATTTTATCCTTTATAGTTATTGATGAATCTTGACATAAGACCCTAGTCCAACATAATAACCCCTAATATTTTTAATATTATCAATTATTCCCATTAATAGACATCATATCCTCTAATGTTATCTGAACCCTTTCTCTAACAGAAACTATGAGAAGCCAGGTTCCTTGTAGCCCGCATCATTATTAAAATAAATATCTTTACATACTGTATTTATTAACAAAAACAAATACCCAAACATGTAAATATATAATCACACATTAAATAAAAAAATATTCATTTATTTCAAAAGATCGTTAACGAATATATTTTTAGCTAATTAGAGAAAAATTTATAATATACAAAACCAAATGTCATCCCCATAAAGTAGTTATTTTTTCCACTATCCTATGATATAATTTTTACAAAATAAGGCCATAATACATGTAATAAAATTCTCCACAAGTGATACACTTCTTTATATATCATTTAATATATAATTCATCATATCATAGGGAAATAGGAGGAAAAGAATGATGATATCAAATCCTTAGTATTATTAAACATTTGATATATCAATTGAATATAAAATTAGTGTATATGATTATCATATTAGAATGATAATGTAATAAAATCTTAAAAATACATAACCAAGAATTCATAAATCTTATATCACGAGTCATGGAATAAGGGTTTTTCAAAACAAAATAAATGGTACATAAATGTGTAGATTCATAAATAATCAATAGTGATCAATAAGAGAATATCATAAACATCATAAAAATTTTTATATAATGAACACATACATAGAAAATTAATTTTTTACCAAGAATATAACTCAAGACTGTCATAAAGGGAAATGTAGCATATTAGAATAGTTTGAATCCATATTCTAATAAAAATAGTGGCCAAAGACCCTTAGTATATTAGGTTCATTCGAAATTGTAATTCATTTTATCACATGAGAAGAACATAATTACAAAATATTTTAGAGGGATATATAATTTTTATAACGGCCCATACTTTACATACATTGTTAATACTTCAAAATTAAAGCACACTTATAACAACATATGACAAAACCACAAAGGACCGTATAGGTATAGTGTCTTTAGAAACTGGGAAACATAAACAACTGGTTCATAAATCTTCTACAGTGTCTCCCATTTATTTCATCATATCTAGGTTCCCTTTTAGCATATTCTACTTAATATCCATCTTCCTGACCTGGGGAAAAGAAAACATAAAAGGGTGAGCTCAAATGCTCAGCAAGGGCAAATAAAGGAAATAAAAATCATATCATATCTTTTTGAAAATCAAAACCTGCAAAAGAGATCATAATATCTTAACATGGAATAAATCATAGAAGTGAAAATGAGATCCCTATAATCATAACATAAAACTTGAAACTTTGTGGCATGCACACATAATCATGGAAAATCATTTTTTGTTAGTCATGACTCATTGCCAAGACTATCTTAGTGGACAAAGTCCCTTTTGGAACGGAGTTCACTCCTCGTTTCAGTCCTGTATCACTGAACCGAAATAACCTTCCATTCCAGCCATGTCTATCTCATGAGATATAAAATCTTTACCCAATGCATTGGAGGGAGATATAGGTCCCACCCATCTTATAATGAATCCTTTATTATGTGTGCCACATAATCATAAAACATACATCATCGCATAACACATGTAACAAAAATGGGATTCTTGAAACATCATGACATCATAAATCAATTCATATAAGATAAAGGAATTCATAAAAATAATTCCATCACAACATGAACAAATCAATTTAATAATAGGGATAAAAACAGAACCCTTTATTATCTTAGATGGAAAATAATTTTGATAAAACACTTGAACTCCATTCTTGAGGAAAATATCCTTTCTTCTTCAAAAACATTTTTCCTTTCATAAAATGTCATAAAACTTTAAAATAAAAGAAGTTGATTAAAAATAAACTTGAAAACTTGTAAAGTAAGCTTCTTGGAAACAATGTTTTAAAAATCCATTCATGCCGTATAAGTTAAAAAAAACATTCTTCGTACTTTTTTCGGAAAGTCAAAAAGTACCTCGTATGAAAAACGACAAAAGATTCCTTTCATATCTTTTACAAAAAAACTTACCGAAGGGTAAAATTGGATATAAACTATTGTAGAAGGATGGAAATAATATTACATATTGAGGGAACATGGATGTGGATGATAAAATACACCCCAGTAATTACCAAAGTAAATACAATCTCGGATAAAAGTGAGATTGTGATATTTCCCTTACCTTAGGTCCGATTTGCTTTGTACGTGTCCGAAGCTCCTGTATAATGGTTTAAATAATGTTATTGACTTATTCCAGAATCATACATATTGATATGATATCATATATGGTCATATTCTTAGCTTCTTGTTAGTAATATTTCATTGTTACTTGTTACTCGGGTCTTTATTGCCTTTTGTTCTTATTCGTGTTTTGCCGAATACATTCTTATTCTTCTTTTAAGGTTATAGATACCTTATATCCAGAATGGTATTAGTTTAACATATATCATATTTATTCATTCAATTCATTTATATAATTACTATGTAATGATGATCATGTAGAACGAGTCGCATCACATCGTGGAGACGGTATTCCGTACGTACGCACGAGTGATGATATCGTTCCTATGATCGTGGAATTGTATTGGAGTATATGTATATTATTTCAGTATAAATATTATTTTATAATAATCATAAATAGTTACTCATTACACCATTATACCCATCCTTGTAAGGTGGTGGTGGAAAATAGATTACACCACGGTGTGGAGACGGTATTCCGTACGTACGCACGCGCGGTGATTTCATTTTTCCGTAGGATGGATAGAAGGTGAATTAGGGTTGTTTCATATTTATAATAACATATCAGTATGTAAGTAATACTGATTTTATTACTTTATCATGAAACAACTAAAGAAGAAGAAGTTGAAGAAGAAAGAAATTGAAAAGATCGGTAATGGATATTACCTCTTCTTTGGAACGCCTCTTTGAATTCTCCACTTAGGGAACTAAGAGTGGTCTTTGAAGAAGACCAGGACCTCTAAGATTATTCTAGTGAAGTGGAGAGGAGAAAATGGCAGGGGTTGGCCGAGCTTGAGTGCTCAATTTGGTGTGAGGAGGAGGGGGAGGAGGTGCCCTTTTATAAGGGAGGAGAGGGGCACCTTAGGAATATCTCAAAATATTATTTTATATTAAAGTCAAAATCGGTTTATAATGGTTCCAAAGGGTCTTATTTCGAAGCTAAAGTGGGGAAGGGTCGAAATCCTATCAACCAATAGGATTTAGACAGGTTTAGGGTATTATTTTAACCTTATCAATTAGATTTAACTCTAAGTTAAATAATTTAACTTTTACCATGTCTTTTTGTTTTCTTTCACTATATGGTTAATACAGTTACTATAACATGCCAAACGAACCCCAAATTGTTTATTATTAATATATATATCCTTATCTAAGTCATTTGGCCGAACCTTATATTTTTATGAATAAAATAACAATTAGTAATATAATATTATATTTAAAAACTATTTTGTGTCAATTTTGACACTATCTGATATATGATTTTTGTGAAAGTCATAACAGGATTATATGTTCGAACCATGTTGATTCAATCAACACTAATATATCATAGTAATCTAGAAAATTAGTGTAATTCCTAAAAAGTCTCAAATTACATTTATTTTGGTGTTTATAACATCAATTATGTCAATATTTCATTAATAAGATAATTACTGCATCATCATTGTGTCATAAATAAATTAAATTATTTAATGTCTAAAAATTAAAAATAAAATACCATCATGTAGGAAATCTTTTTATCTTTCTAATGAATATTTATAGTCGAATTTATCTTATGTATAACCTCATATTAAAAATGATTTACTTATTTAACCTTGATTTTAACTATTTTAACCCTTCTTTAAATAAATTAATAATAAATGTCCTAATCTAATCCCAGTGGGCCTAAAAGGTCATATTTTATTCATAAGGTTGTTTTGGGTCGAATTAAACTTATCCAATAGAATTAGGACATGAGTTAGGGTAATATTGATATCATATTTACCCTTAGTTACCCTATTTACTATTAACCGCGGTAAAAATAGCAAAAAGTTACTATTCACAAAAAAAATTATTTTTATCTCATTGAACCACATTTTACTTACTGATATCAACCGTGTCTGTCGGATTTTTGAAATTCCATCCACAGAAGCGGTAAAATTAAGTTTTATGCAAAATTCAGTTTTTAACCTACCACTTAGTGGTCTCACTATTCATCAAAAATTGAAAGTTTTCAGAAAAATACCAAAATTTCACCCTAGTCTAATTTCGATATTCTGAGTCCAAAAATGAAGTCCATTTTGAAAAATAAAATTTATAAAATTTCAAAAAGTGGTTATTATTATTCATAACGGCTAGTTTTAATAGCATATTGTTGTTTAGTGAAACTCGGTATTGCGTACGACGCAAGCTATCGAGGAAGGTCGCGATTGCGTGTAAAGCAAGCCAAGCAAGTGTTGTGTAGAAAAAGATTCCTTTGATGATTTATATAACATAAAAGTCTCGGGTGTTACATTCTACCCCCTTAAAAAGAATTTCACCCTCGAAATTCGTCACTTTGTAACAAACAGATTAGGATACTTCTCCCTCATCATATCCTCAAGCTCCCATGTAGCTTCTTCAAGTTGGTGGTTCCTCCATAAAACTTTCAACAATCAAGTGGTCTTGTTTCGTAGGACATTTTCGCTACGATCCAGAATCTCTATCGGATGTTCTTCATTAGAAAGATCTTGCTCCAGCGGTACAACTTCTGAGCTGAGTACATGTGAAGGATCAGGTATGTAATTTTTCAGGAGAGATACATGGAACACATCATGAACTTGAGAGAGATTCGGTGGAAGCGCCAATCGGTAAGCTACCTTCCCAACACGATCCAGTATTTCGAAAGGACCGATATATCTAGGGCTCAACTTCCCCTTCTTTCCAAATATCATAACCCTCTTCCAGGGAGATATTCGTAAGAACACTTTATCACCCACTTCAAACTCTAGGTCTTTTCTTCAGTTGTCGGCATAACTTTTATGTTGACTCTGAGCTGTTCTTATGTGTTGTTGAATAGATCTGGCCTTTTCTGCCATTTCATCAACGAGATCAGGTCCTAACAGCTTTCTTTCCCGAACTTCATCCCATCAAGTTGGAGTCCTGCATTTCTTTCCATAGAGAGCTTCATAAGGAGCCATCTGAATACTGGAGTGAAAGCTATTATTATAAGAAAATTCCACCAAAGGTAGGTGTTGATCCCAACAGCTTTTGAAATCCATAGAGCAAGCTCTCAACATATCTTCTAGGGTTTGAATTGTTCTTTCAGATTGACCGTCTGTCTGGGGATGATAAGCAGTGCTGAAACTCAACTCTGATCCAGAGTATGCTGAAGACTTCGCCAGAACTTCAAGGTAAATCTCGGATCCCGATCAGATATAATAGAAAGTGGTAATCCATGCAATCTTACCACTTCCTTTACATATATCCTGGCAAGCTGATCTAGGTAGAAATCCTCTCTAATAGGAATGAAGTGTGCAGACGTTGTAAGACGATCAACTATGACCCAGATAGCATTATTGCCTTTGGATGTTTTAGGAAGTCCTGTGACAAAGTCCATAGTGATGTTTTCCCATTTCCATTCGGGTATGGGTAATGGTTGTAACATCCCCTTAGACTTTTGTCTCTCAGCTTTAACTTGTTGACAAACCAAGCATCGAGAGACATATTCAGCAACATCTCTTTTCAGGCCATCCCACCAGAAGTACTCTTTCAGGTCCCTATACATCTTCATGCTTCCAGGATGAATAGGGAATGATGAACTATGAGACTCATCCAGCAGCTCCTTCTTTAATTCGGGGATGGGAGGAACACAAACCCGATTCATGAACTTTATTATCCCATCATAATCAAGGTTGAATTCAGGAACATTTCTCACCTTCTTTTGTAACTCGACATCTTCTTTATGTGCCTCTTTAATCTTCTCATGTATAGATGGTTGAACATTCATTTGAGAAAGATAAGATTTTTCCCCTTCCATTATAATTCCAAGATCCATCCTTTGTAAATCCATAAATATTGGATCTTTTGTGATCCTCATCATGGATAAACTAGCATGGTCTTTTCAACTTAATGCATCTGCCACCTTGTTTGCTTTCCCAGGGTGGTAATGGATCGAGCCGTCATAATCTTTAATCAGCTCCAACCATCTTCTTTGATGCATATTCAACTCCTTTTGTGTGAAAATATAATTTAAAATTTTATGATCAGTATAAATATCACACCTTTCACCATAAAGGTAATGCCTCCAAATCTTTAATGCAAAGATTACCGCAGCCAACTCCAAATCATGTGTTGGGTAATTTTGCTCATGGATTTTCAACTGTCGTGAGGCATAAGCTATCACCATATCATTTTGCATAAGAACACACCCCAATACCTTCTTGGATGCATCACTGTAGATCACAAACCTTTCTCCACTACAAGGTAGTGTCAGCACAGGTGCACTGGATAACCTTCTTTTCAACTCCTTGAAATTCTCTTCACATTCCTCTGTCTAGACAAACTTAACTCCTTTCCGAGTCAACTTGGTGAGTGGATTAGATAATCGTGAAAAATCTTTTACAAAACGTCGATAATATCCATCCAACCCAAGAAAACTTCGGATCTCAGTTACTGTTGTTGGTCTCGACCATCTTTCGATAACTTCTGTTTTTGCTGGATCCACAGATATCCCCTCTTTTGAGATTATGTGACCCAAAAATGCAACTTTTTGAAGCCAAAATACACCCTTGGTAAATTTGGCATAAAGCTTCTCCTTTCTCAGGGTCTTCAATATAATTCTCAAGTGATCTTCATGCTCTTCCTTGCTCTTTTAATAGACAAGAATATCGTCTATAAAGACTACCACAAATTGATCAAGATAGTCTCTAAAGACTCTATTCATTAGATCCATGAAGATAGCAGGGGCATTAGTAAGACCAAATGGCATCACTATAAATTCATAGTGTCCATACCTTGTACGGAAAGCCGTCTTTGGTATATCCTCCCTTTTAACCCTTAATTGATGATACCCTGAATGAAGATCAATCTTGGAAATGTATTGAGCTCCGCGTAGTTGGTCAAATAAGTCATCAATGCGAGGGAGAGGATATTTGTTCTTGATAGTGATCTTGTTAAGTTCTCGATAATCAATGTAGAGTCTCATTGATCCATCTTTCTTCTTAACAAATAGAACAGGTGCTCCCCAAGGTGACGCACTAGGGCGTATGAATCCCTTATCAAGATTCTCTTGGAGTTGCTTCTTCAATTCCTGCAACTCAATTGGGGCCATTCTATAAGGTGTCTTTGAGATAGGCAAAACACCCGGTACGAGTTCTATTGAAAACTCAACTTCACGATTTGGTGGAAGACCCGGTAATTCCTCCAGAAAGACATCATCAAACTCTCGTACAATGGGCATATTATTAATCGTGAGTTTCTCACCAACCATTTGAGATAAATAACCTTCATTTAGTGGAATCAATACCCATAAGATGGAAGAAATTTCCACTGGAAGGTTATATTCATCCTTGCATCGATTGACGATCGTAGATTGATCTGGAATATGAAATGTGACTTCCCTTCTTTGGCAATTGATATGATCTCCATGTAGAGAAAGCCAATCCATGCCGAGAATCACATCAAATTCCACTAAAGGAAGGATCACAAGATTTGTAGGAAGCACTTTCCCACAAACTTCGATCGGAGAAGAATTATAAACTTTTGATGCGACTGTTGTGCCATTAGGTGTTGTCAAAGATAACTCAACATCTAATTGTTGAGGTAATACGGTGATACCCTTAGAAAATTTTTCATAAATAAAAGAGTGGGTGGATCCAGAATCAAATAAAACATTTGCTACTTTAGAGTGGATGGTAAGTGTACCTTTCACCACTTCGTTATCGTACTCCACATCGCTGATAGAAATTGCATGTGACTTTCCTTTGTCTTTAGCCTTAAGATTTTGTTGACGTTGACCATCATCATCAACCCTTGGATTTGGGCATTGATTGGCATAATGCCCCATCTCCTTGCACTTGAAACATTGAAGTGTAGTAGGTTCATTCTGTGTATCCCTTCCTTTGTTTGCGTCATTAGACATCTTCTTCCCATTATCACGGCATTCAAATGCCCGATGACCTTCCTTTCCACATTTAAAACATTTACTTGTCCCTTTAAGACAACTCCCTCCATGTTTCCTTCCACACTTTGAGCATAAGGAAAAGCTCATCTTCTTTTCCGTGTGCTCTTTAGATTTTTCTTTGAATTCCATCTTCCTCTTCTTATCAAACCCATGTGACTGATGGGTTACTCCAATCTCCATCTCGACTTTGAGAGCACATAGAACGATTTCCTCGTAGCTATTGAAGTCCCTTATGGCTAACGCCCTTCGAAGACTTGGTTTTAAGCCACTAAAGAATCGATCGATCTTACTCTCACGTTGGATAATAATACCAGAAGCGTACCTTGCAAGTCTTGTAAAATTTGCATCATAGGTACCAACAGATTCATCATCCCTTTGCTTCAGTTCAAGAAACTCTTTCTCCATCTTTGTTCGGAGAATACGAGGGAAGTACTTATTGAAAAATAAGTTCTTGAACTCGTCCCATTCCATAGACTCAATTTCATCCCTTTGCCTCGTATTCTTAATAAGATTCCACCATTGATCAGCATCTCCTTCCAAACGATACACTGCTAGGATGACTTTATCATGATCAGAACATTGAAGAACTGAAAATATCTTTTCTGTAGCACTAATCCATTGTTCAGCAACTAATGGATCAGTAGACCCACTGAAAGAAGGTGGACGCTACCTCATGAAGGATTCAACAGAATGTTGCTCCTTCCTTTGCTCATTTGGAAGTCCTCCGTGATTCATAGCTTGAGAAAGTTGTGTGAGCATGGCTACAAGATTTTGTATTCCAGCTCCCATATCGTTTGGTTGCTCAGGGGGACAATCATTGCATTTCCCATCGCATTCCGCATTAACACGGTTCCTTCGGGTTCCAGCAATTGACTAAAACCAAGAAGAATAGTGTGAGAAACACAAATTATAATAGGAAAACCACATAATCAAGAATAAAATTTCACACTTAAGTTCTTATCCTAGGGTATTCATGGCCATTTCTAAAACACTAAGATTGTGTTGTATGCTTAGACTTATACTTAGGCTTCTTACTAAGGCTTTCACATCCTAGTTTCCAAAGGTTGACTATACATTTCCTCTGATACCAACTATAATGGCCCATACTTTACATACATTGTTAATACTTCAAAATTGAAGCACACTTATTAAAACATATGACAAAACCACAAATGACCGTATAGTTATAGTGTCTTTAGAAACTGAGAAACATAAACAACTGGTTCATAAATCTTCTACAGTGTCTCTCATTTATTTCATCATATCTAGGTTCCCTTTTATCATATTCTACTTAATATCCATCTTCCTGACCTGGGGAAAAGAAAACATAAAAGGGTGAGCTCAAATGCTCAGCAAGGGCAAATAAAGGAAATAAAAATCATATCATATCTTTTTGAAAATCAAAACCTGCAAAAGAGATCATAATATCTTAAAATGGAATAAATCATAGAAGTGAAAATGAGATCCCCATAATCATAAAATAAAACTTGAAACTTTGTGGCATGCACACATAATCATGGAAAATCATTTCTTGTTAGTCATGACTCATTTCCAAGACTATCTTAGTGGACAAAGTCCCTTTCTGAACCGAGTTCACTCGTCGTTTCAGTCCTGTATCACTGAACCGAAATAACCTTCCGTTCCAGCCATGTCTATCTCATGAGATATAAAATCTTTACCCAATGAATTGGAGGGAGATATAGGTCCCACCCTTCTTATAATGAATCCTTTCTTATGTGTACCACATAATCATAAAACATACATCATCGCATAACACATGTAACAAAAATGGGATTCTTGAAACATCATGACATCATAAATCAATTCATATAAGATAAAGGAATTCATAAAAATAATTCCATCACAACATGAACAAATCAATTTAATAATAGGGATAAAAACAGAACCCTTTATTATCTTAGATGGAAAATAATTTTGATAAAACACTTGAACTCCATTCTTGAGTAAAATATCCTTTCTTCTTCAAAAATATTTTTCCTTTCATAACATGTCATACAACTTTAAAATAAAAGAAGTTGATTAAAAATAAACTTGAATACTTGTAAAGGATTCTTCTTGGAATCAATGTTTTAAAAATCCATTCATGCCGTATAAGTTAAAAAAAACATTCTTCGTACTTTTGTCGGAAAGTCAAAAAGTACCTCGTATGAAAAACGACAAAAGATTCCTTTCATATCTTTTACAAAAAAACTTACCGAAGGGTAAAATTGGATATAAACTATTGTAGAAGGATGGAAATAATATTACATATTGAGGGAACATGGATTTGGATGATAAAATACACCCCAGTAATTACCAAAGTAAATACAATCTCGGATAAAAGTGAGATTGTGATATTTCCCTTACCTTAGGTCCGATTTTCATAGTACGTGTCCAAATCTCCTGTATAATGGTTTAAATAATGTTATTGACTTGTTCCAGAATCATACATATTGATATTATATCATATATGGTCATATTTTTAGCTTCTTGTTAGTAATATTTCATTGTTACTTGTTACTCGGGTCTTTATTGCCTTTTGTTCTTATTCGTGTTTTGCCGAATACATTCTTATTCTTCTTTTAAGGTTATAGATACCTTATATCCAGAATGGTATTAGTGTAACATATATCATATTTATTCATTCAATTCATTTATATAATTACTATGTAATGATGATCATGTAGAACGAGTCGCATCACATCGTGGAGACGGTATTCCGTACGTACGCACTAGTGATGATATCGTTCCTATGATCGTGGAATTGTATTGGAGAATATGTATATTATTTCAGTATCAATATTACTTTATAATAATCATAAATAGTTACTCATTACACCATTATACCCATCCTTGTAAGGTGGTGGTGGAAAATAGATTACACCACGGCGTGGAGACGATATTCCGTACGTACGCACGCGCGGTGATTTCATTTTTCCGTAGGATGGATAGAAGATGAATTAGGGTTTTTTCATATTTATAATAACATATCAGTATGTAAGTAATACTGATGTTATTACTTTATCATGAAAAAACTAAAGAAGAAGAAGTTGAAGAAGTAATAAATTGAAAAGATCGGTAATGGATATTACCTCTTCTTTGGAATGCCTCTTTGATTTCCCCACTTAGGGACCTAAGATTGGTCTTTGAAGAAGACCAGGACCTCTAGGATTATTCTAGGGAAGTGGAGAGGAGAAAATGGCAGGGTTTGGCCGAGCTTGAGTGCTCAATTTGGTGTGAGGAGGAGGGGGAGGAGGTTCCCTTTTATAAGGGAGGAGAGGGGCACCTTAGGAATATCTCAAAATATTATTTTATATTAAAGTCAAAATCGGTTTATAATGGTTCCAAAGGGTCTTATTTCGAAGCTAAAGTGGGGAAGGGTCTAAATACTATCAGCCAATAGGATTTAGACAAGTTTAGGGTATTATTTTAACCTTATCAGTTAGATTTAACTCTAAGTTAAATAATTTAACTTTTACCATGTCTTTTTGTTTTCTTTCACTATATGGTTAATAAACTTACTATAACATGCCAAAAGAACCCCAAATTGTTTATTATTAATATATATATCCTTATCTAAGTCATTTGGCCGAACCTTAGATTTTTATGAATAGAATAACAATTAGTAATATAATATTTGATTTAAAAACTATTTTGTGTCAATTTTGACCCTATTTGATATATGATTTTTGTGAAAGTCATAACAGGATTATATGTTCGAACCAAGTTTATTAAATCAACACTAATATGTCATAGTAACCTATAAAATTAGTGAAATGCAGAAAAAGTCTCAAATTACATTTATTTTGGTGTTTATAACATCAATTATGTCAATATTTCATTAATAAGATAATTACTGCATCATCATTGTGTCATAAATAAATTAAATTATTTAATGTCTAAAAATTACAAATAAAATACCATCATGTATGAAATCTTTTTAGCTTTCTAATGAATATTTATAGTCGAATTTATCTTATTTATAACCCCATATTAAAAATGATTTACTTCTTAAACCTTGATTTTAACTATTTTAACCCTTCTTTAAATAAATTAATAATAAATGTCCTAATCTAATCCATGTGGGCCTAAATGGTCATATTTTATTCATAAGGTTGTTTTTGGTCCAATTACACTTATCCAATAGAATTAGGACATGTGTTACGGTAATATTGATATCATATTTACCCTTAGTTACCTATTTACTAATAACCGCGGTAAAAATAGTAAAAAGTTACTATTCACCAAAAAATTATTTTTATCTCATTAAACCACATTTTACTTACTGATATCAACCGTGTCTGTCGGATTTTTGAAATTCCATTCACAGAAGCGGTAAAATTAAGTTTTATGCAAAATTTATTTTTTAACCTACCACTTAGTGGTTTCACTATTCATCAAAAATTGAAAGTTTTCAGAAAAATACCAAAATTTCACCCTAGGCTAATTTCGATATTCTGAGTCCAAAAATGAAGTCCATTTTGAAAAATAAAATTTATAAAATTCAAAAAAGTGGTTATTACTATTCATAACGGCTAGTTTTAATAGCATATTGTTGTTTAGTGAAACTCGGTATTGCGTACGACGCAAGCTATCGAGGAAGGTCGCGATTGCGTGTAAAGCAAGCCAAGCAAGTGTTGTGTAGAAAAATATTCCTTTGATCATTTATATAACATAAAAGTCTCGGGTGTTACAATTTTAGTCCCACCCATCCCTTAATGAAAACCCTACATATCTTTTCAATAAATTATAAAAACATTAATAAATGTATCCTATATTTATTAACATATAGGAAAAAATTAATTTAATGAAATATAAACTAAAACATCATTATTATAAGGCATTTAGATAAATGGAATATACGGAGTAAAATATGTTATTCCTAATAAAAAAAATCCCTAAATACCAGTGACATTGATGAAAAACAATTATCCTAAAAAATTTATAAATATTCTTTGAAAAAAATGAGATTACATCATTTACATTCCGAAACTTTTATGATCTAAAAAATCATAAAAATTTGAAATAAAATCATAATGGTAAACAATGTAATATTTTAATGATAGATTGAAATTTCAAAATGGTTATAATTTCGGGAAAATATAGTGGATATATAACTATTAATATTAATCATTCTTTTACTAATTTAGTAAAAAGTCAAAAGTGGGTCATACTGAAAATATTGGATTATTACTTTTAACTTTTTTTATAAAATTATAAGATAGTATAATAATATTTTTTCCATTAAATTGAAGATAAGAAATTATAGAAAATAAATTTAAATAACATTGATATAGAATATAAATACTCTCAATATATGAGGAAATAATGTATGTTTTTTCATAGAAAACTATTTCATTATTTTTGTGTAAAAAAATTACTTAAATTGGAATGAAAGAATGAAAAAAATATAAATACCTAGGGAATAAAGAAATATATTCATTTTAGAATATATATTTCGTAAAATGTCTAAAAATATTAATTAAAACATAAAAAATCATTACAAAAAGTGTTATTTTTATATAATTCTTACCCAAAGTCCTGATCTACATCATACAAAAAAAATGAAATCATTTATAATGAATGAATAAATTATATATATCAATAATATAACCAGATTACTATTTATATTAGTATATATTAAACCATTAGTATTTATTATAATAAAATTAGTAATAATTCTTTATTAAAATAAATATCATTGTCCTTTCTATCCAGTCATATAAAAATGATTTGATTCGGATATTTAATTACTCACACCATTGAAATGGATTATTCATATAAAAATGATTACGAATATATAAATAATGAATTTAAAATTGTTATATCATTTTATTATCCTTTTATGGAACTTATGTAAATGGTTGGCAAGGAAGGTTTAAAAAATTAATTTTTCTTGTATTATTTAATTAATAAAGAATTTTTATTACTAGGAAAATATATAATTCAATATTAAATGACTATATTTATGAATATATCATAAATTTATAATTATTAAATAATAATATTAGTATGTAATCTTTATTTTTTAGTTTAAATGTGAGAATATGACATGAGGGAAAAGTATATTTTATAATACAAAAATAATGTTACAAGATTGGAAGTATGGTATTTTTCAATTATCCCTTTGAAATAGAAGCATGATATCATCATATAAGTAATAAAAAAATAAAAATATATCAATATATATGCTATTGTTTTCAAATCATTTTTCATGGTTGTTGGATTTATGATATGTATGAGTAATGAAGTAGCACATCATTGAAGGAATATCTTATCATCTAATCCAATGTGTTATCATTTTCCCTGAACTGTGAAGTTGACCATTTCTTACTGCCATTACACAAACTATAGAGTGAAAGATAAACAATATCATATTCCATACAACTTTCATGTCCACATTCAATTTCATTAGGGTTTTTATATTTCTATGTATAATAGTATGTATTTAAAATAATTATTTTACTTATAAAATATTTATTATTCCTTTTTTTCATTAATTTTTTATTATTATTAACTAATGAAATTATCATAAAATTGATTGTATTTTTTAATTGGTATTTTTTAATATTAACTGACAATTTAACCTTTTAAAAAAAAATAACAAATTACTTTAAGAAAATAATGATATGTGAACATAAAAATATAAATTATGGACATCAAATTCAAATTCCAAAATTCATAAATTATGTTTTTAAATGAAAATAATTAACATAATGAAAAAAATTTATAGAAAAACTAATTTTTTAATTTGTATGTTTTTAGATTTTTTAAAATCATTTACAAATAAATATTATATTTTTTAATTTTCACACACATAATTTATTGATACATTTCATTATCTTTAATAACTTTATATTAATTTTAGTTTTATGTTTTATATATTACATGTTGTTAAAGAATATATTTATTTAAAGTAACAGACACTAAAAAAATAGGTTTTTATAGTACTCATGTTGTTTAATTTTTTTATTATGTATCATTCTAATGGAATTTTAGATGATACCAACTAAACTACTAAAACCCACATAATATAAATATAATGTTACTAATGGAAAATTGCAATCAGTACTAAAATAATTGGGTAACAAAGAAAATAACTGAATTAAAATTCATAGGGATGTGTAGTATCTCAATAGTATGGGGACCCAATCCTCTTTTAAGATTTTGAAATTATCTATAAGAAAAATTAATTAGTAACTATCTCTAAATTACGGGAATGTAGAGTATTGTTGTAAATAATTGAGCCTGTTTCTATCTCAATTATTGATCCCATGGTACGATCAAAATCTACATTAGTGGTTTGTATCATAGCATAAGGGGATGATGTAATGTTTGTTGAAGGCGGGGTGACATTGGGAGGGGATTCACGATCAACTTCTTATTTTAAAACTTCTACTTGATTTAGAGGGAGGGCATATGATATGAATTTAGGAAAATGAATAGTATCTTAGGTGGAATCTATCAAAAAATTCCATTTCACTTCCTTTGGGAATTAAAATCTTCTGGAGATGCATTATAATTATTAATCATGATATTCAGTTCCCAATATAGTACAATCGTAGTAGGGTTGATTCAGATAAAAAAAATATAAAATCATATGGGAAAATATGTTGGCTAATGTGGCCAATGGATAAATATGAATAGGTAGGGTCAAAATGGTGGGTGGGGACAAATCTAGGGGTGATCCACATTATGGATATAATAAAGGAGATAGGGATGTTGTATTTACTAAGGTGAAAGGTGAATTCAATTATATGTTATAAGACTCCTTAATTTCAATGGGAATTTTATTCTGATGGTTACTCACATATATAAAGGTATCATGGAAATACCCATTCAATTCCTCGTAAATAATTGGTGGTAGTATTTCCTCAAAAGGTGTAATTATGGAAAATCATATGGGTAATTAGGACAATAAATTTATTTTGGTAATCTTAGAATAGTTTTAATTCTCCAAGTACTCTATTGTAATGTTTGAATAATCATTAAACCATTAATATTTTCCATTATTAAATCATAAGCTCGTATTTTATAAAAAATGGAGATAAATAATTTTGATTAATCTTAATTGGGATACTAAAATTTGCCTCCCAAATTCTATAATGCACTTTTCCATGCTGGTAATGAATATTAAAGAGATAATTGAATGATTTATTTTAAATTAATGAATATTAATTTGGAGATGAAATCGTTCAAAACATATTGATAGTTTGGACATATATGATTCTATATTAAGTGATAAAATATAACTGAATAACTAATTAATGATATTCCCCCTTTATTATTGTTTATTTTGGTTAATCCTTTTAGGAATTATCCTATAGAAAAAATACATTATCTATGAACTTTTAGTATTCGTAGGGTAATGCATAGTTTTTAGATCATTGCCTAATTCCATCCATAGTTGATAGAATCAATTCAAAGGTTTACATGAAATGACATATTTATATTCTTAGGAACTCAAAAGATCATTGCTATAACTAATAATGTTTACACAGAAATTATCCAACATAACTCGCTAATGTTTTCTATCATTATTAATTTTTTTTTCAATGTATGCTCTATGATAAATAAAATATATAGTAATCTATAAGTATGTATTATCCAATTTATGATCAATTTTCTACAAATGTTTCTCCTATAAATATATAATAAAATTGTCAGTTATGCCAAAATTATTCATGATAATAATGTCTAGGGTGTTATATTTTATATAAAATTTATTTTTAGTGTCTCTAGTATCTCTCGATGGATTTGATAAATGAATACATGTTATTGGTGGTGATTTTTTATAGGATCACTCATTAAATTAAATATGAGTGGTTTAAGAATTTATATGGGTTATGTATTTTTAGTTTAGGCAATAGAACATAAATTATTGGAAGGATACAGGTATGAATTGATTGTCATACAGTATTATTTTTTTATTATTTAAATATTAGTTTCTTACTAAATTGGGGTGGTGTAAATTTTGGTTTAGATGGGAGATTATGTTATTATTATCACACAATAGTGTTAATGAGATTGAGAATGTATTGTATTAAGTCTTAGGGGAACTGTTATGCTCGGATTTATGGGACATTTGTAGTGTATATGACGTAAGGTTCTAGCTGCAATGGTTTTGAAGGTATTATAATATCTACCGGGAAATAATGAGATTTTATTGAATAAATTAGTTAAAAAATTGTTATAAATTATTCATAAATGGATTAAAAACAATTACCTTAAAGATATATTTATTCTAAGTCTATTTTTTTTATGTGAGTCTTGCGCCATGTGAGAACTGAGAGAGGAATGGAAACTGGTCAAGGTATGGATTGGGGTTTGTTATATATTTATATAGATTATATATCCATTTTGGAATAAATCCCCTAGTTTTAAATTTATTTTACCTAATTTAAGATTACATATGTTATTAAAACTAGATCATCATGAATTGATACACCATGGTATGATCCATTACAATGTAGACACAACATGGAAGTTATGAAATTAGTGTATTGTGTGAAGGTTTAGTGACATTAGGGAACCATGAGAATCATTCAACAATTACTATTAAAAATACAATTTTCCTCATGGGATGATGAAATAATATTTACAATGTAATTTCTTATGAATTTAATATTTATGATCCTCTATGTAAAAATTGTGGTGTTATATTTTCCCTAAGATTATTTTTATAATTTTCTATTTTTATTTTATTGTTAGGAAATGATATATTATATTATTCCATAATATTATTTCCTATAAATTATAAGAATCCTGAAGGTTGACATAATGAAATTTAATTATCCAATGAAAAAAAATATCTCTCCTATTTTCACTCAATCATGACTTGGGCTTCCAATAATGGGAGTTTTTCATTGAAGTGTATTATCTATTTCGTATTCTTGAGAATGTTGGGTCCGATAATAGTGTTCTTATGAATCCATTAATATTGTATTCCAAACTATGTCTCATATTTATCTTACTTATAATTTAATATCTACCATAATTTCATTACATCTGTTTTATAATGATTATGGGAATATTAATTGTAGTGTGGAACAATCTATTTCAACATAATGTCATATTCCGTTGAAATATTTCCACAATTTCAATTTCAAATGAATTTCAGAATTTATATAATATTTACATGTAATATATTCATCTATGGATGAGGTTTAATTTCTTTGAAATTATATATATATATAATGTATCATATAAGAGTATCTAAAATAGAACAATCTATAAACATTATAATCTAAAATCCAACATGAATGTGAGTTTCAAAACAAAACTATAAACATAAATGTGTTTCCAACTAGAATATGATTTTGTAAAAGTTAAATTCTCAACATATTTAATTCATAGTTATATGTAATTGAATGGAACCCCCAAAATGAGAATACTTCATGTTGTTTTTTAGGCATTTTTTATTTACATTTATGTGATTTTCCTCATTTCATGGAATATCAATAGATCTATACAGAGATATTCATATTTTCATGAAAGACCCTTATTATCTCAATTTCGTTTTACATATGAATAAAACCCAATAGTATATTAATATGTTTCCTTATCACTAATGTATAAATCATTAATTTATATGTGTAAACATGAAATTTCATGATCTTCTCTTTCTAGATGGTCAAATAAGAATAAGTATCACTCTAGGTCTATTTTTGATCTTCCTAATTCAAATACCTCTTCGATCCAGAATCATATTCTACATAATTGACCTATTTTCAACAGTATATTATTTATTTGTGAGATATTTTAGAGGGTATAATTTTTTCCAATCTATTTACTAGAATGGAGACATTATTAATTCTATACTGTTCATTGATCAATAGGTGTAAAACATGTTATCATGTTTTATTGATCAATCTAGTTTATATATAATAATATACATATCCAATATCTATTCAGTATACCATTATTAATTATAAAATGTATAATTATATCAGGATGATATGGAGTACTCATTTTATATAACAACCTATATTTATTGATTAATCCTCTTAATTATTAGTTATTGAAATATATTCCTTGATCACTAACCATAAAATGTCTCACTCTAATCCAATTGAAAATATATTATTTGGAAGAAATAATTATAGTTTGATTATGGTTCCTTCTACTTCAAATTATTCCATAAAATAAACAAGAAATAAATGTATGTTAGTTTGAATAAAGAATTTGTGGAAGGACCCATGAAGTCAATCCACCCCTGTTTCATCAAAATAAAAATTAACGATAGACTAACGTTGAATATCTTCATTTTTCATTATGATAATATGATGTTTTATGTGAGATTATGAATTCATAAATATCCATTATTTTTATGTTATTTTGTTTTTCAAAAAATGAACTTTATCAAATCATATCTGTTTTCCTCTCTAGACCATGATGTCCTCACAAGGTGAGGTTTTAAAAACACCAAGATGCAATCTAGTTTTTCATTAGGAGTGATCAGAGTTGAATCAATTAATCAAATAACTATAACACTCCAATATTTTATGAAATATATTTTTATAAATTAATTTAATATTTTTTATATTTTCCATTAAGCATAATAATGAGTTTATCTTTTGTTTCACAAAACCCTGATTGGAAATGAAACAAGCCATATTATTAAAATGTAATTATATGATAGTTATCACTTATCCAATGGAATCAAATGTATTTATAGGAATAAATCATTTAGGAAAATATATTATTAAATCAATTATATAAAATTATTATTTTTGCTACTAATAAAATAGAAATTAAAATAAAAAATAATTCTAAAATAACATAAATATTTCTATGAAACTAAATTTTTTTCTAGGAAAACACATTTTACCACAATAAATTATAAGTAAATTTTTCAATGAATGATTTTAATGAATTATAATAATTATAAATTTAATATACAATTAACATTATTTTTATATGTTTTCTAGATAAGAGATAATAACAAATCTAAATTTATTCTGAAGAAATGTATTCTTCTAAAAAGATGTTTTTAACCTTGTTGAAATATTATATTAATACTAATTTTGACACTTTAAAAAATATAATTATAATATAATTTTTCAAATTATCTTTTCATAGTTATATAAATTATATTTTTTTGATTTTTTTTAAAAGATAAAATATATTATTAATAATGAAAAATAATGCATTATAATTGAAAACATAACTTTCATTTAAATTATTAAAAAATAAAAAATATATTTTAGTTTGGTTTTAAATTAAATTTAGTCAAATTATTTACATATTAATACAATTTATGTAATTTAAATCATATTAAAATTGAATTTTGATATAATACAATTTTATAATTTTATCATTTTCTATTCGAAAACCCCACATTTACACCATGACTGGATGGATAATATTAAATTAAAATTTTCCAATTATGTAAATGGAATAAAAAAAATTATTCCATATTTGAATTATAATAATAAATATTATCAAAAAATATAATTGTAACACCCCAAAATTTCATTGTATGTTATCTCTTATAAGTATTTCAATAACTTGTGATACACGCAAGACCGAGTTCGAGCGCACCACGACTTACCAAACCAGCCGTTCAAAAAAACAAATATGAATACTATTAACCAAATTTTAAATTATATATATATTCTATATAAGTTTAACACCCATATTATGTGTTTCTTAGTCATAATATAAGAACAAATTCATTTTTTTAGATAAAAGAAGTATTTTAAAAAAAATATAATTTTGCCACCTTTTAATGGAGATCCTTTTTTAAAACCAATATTTGAAACTTTTATATATTAAATTTAATGAAATTAAATTCTTATTTAGATGTGGGACATTAAAATTTAGTGTGGATAAATTTTTTGTACTTTTCTGATAACTATCATATTTTGACGAATAGTGAAAAATACTATGTTTTAATTGAAAACAACTTTTTTAATTGAAATAATTTATTTTGTTAAATTACAAATTTGAATGGTTTTATGTGAAATTATATTATATTTTTATCATTTAACACAATTTAGGTCATTATAAGTAATTTAACATTTAATGTTGACATAAACACATGTCAATCTTTTGATAGCATGATGTTTGAAATATTTTTTTAGCTTTGTAATAAATATTTATAGACTAATATATAACATATATAAACCCATATTAAATTTTTTTTAGTAAAAAGAAATATGTTCATATCATTTTTTCGATTATGTTCAATTAAATGTAAGTGTCATAATCACACCCAAGTTTCTTCCAAAGGAGAGATTTTCTTTCCAAGGGTTGTCTTGGTCGGTATATCTCATACAATAGGATTATTACATGTTATAGTGTAGTTTTATGTTATTATAATATTATTTTTAATCTTATTTACCTGATTTACCCTTTAACCGTGGTATATAAAAATAATTATTAAAGTTACGATACATCATGTACATCAAAAGAATATATTTACATAATTTGAAATTTTTTATTTCAAATATGGAATCCATTTTTCCAAATTCATAATATATAAGTTTCCTTAATTAATTTAATATTAATTCCTATTGTCAAAATGAGAAAATTTGTTTTTTAAAAGTAAAAACCATCAAAATATTGACATGTGTTTATATAAAATTTTAATATGAAACTACCTCAAATGACCAAAATTAGATTAAACAATAATAATTTAATCCAATTAAACTTTAAAACCTATTAAAAGGTAAATAACTCTATAAAAATATATATGAAAAATAGTTTTGAAATAAAATGGAGTATTTTAACTATTCATTAAAATATAAATATTATATGAATAAATAAAAAAAATTAAACCAAAGTAAATATTTATGTACCACTTACAAAGAAGAAATTTATATTTTCTATAATTGAAAAAAATAGATTTCGAAAAGGGTTACCCGTTACAAGGCCAAAAAACAACGGTTTAATCATATTAGTATATTTTGTGCTTAAAATTGGAATTATTGTTTTTTTAAGCCTCTAGATTTTATTTTATGAATGTAAAACAATTTATGAAACTTGTGTAAAAATAATATATTTAGTTTTATTCATTTATTCTCATAAAATGACAAGGTTTTAACTACCTTTTAAAATAATTATATTAATATTTTATTACTTTCGGTATAACTTAGCTTTGTGTGTAACAAAAGATTTCAGAGAAACCCATTGTTGTGTGTCAAGTATGCTATTAGAAAAAGTCTCACCCTTAACATAAGATTATTATCTTATTCATAAATTTTAATATATATGAAAATTTATTATTCTATAAAAACATGGGATGCTACATCCTTCCCCCATTTAGAAATTTCATCCCTGCAATTTTATTCACATATCATATATGTGGGGGTATTTGTCTTTCATATCATTTTAAGATTCCCATGTTTCCTCTTCAACCATATGGTTTTTCCAAAAAAACATTTACCAAAAAAATAACCTTATTCAGCAACACTCTTTCTCTGTGGTCAAGAATCTTGACTCGACATTCCATGTAACATCCTTGGTAAATAGAGGATATGACATTTTCATATTTATTAATATTTTTCAATTAAATAATAATTTTACTTTAAAGAGTATGGTATGTATTATGTCTTACTTGACACACATCAATGGTTTTTCCCTGAATCTAATGTTGCACAAAATACCGAGTCATACTGAATAATAATAAAAATAATAAAAATAGTAATATAATATTATTATTTGAAATGGTATTTAAAACATAGTTGATGTACTGGAGGTAATGAACAAAAAAACAAAATATGATTATACATGTTTTATAGATGTCTTTACATTTATCCAATAAAATTTAGAGGCCTAAAATAAGAAAGAATTCGATTTTAAGCGTGAAATACCCTAATATTCTTTAAAGGTCATTTTACAGCCTTTTGATGGAGAGCCCATTTTAAATAATTTTTTTTAATTTTATATATTAATTTGACAAAATAAACTTCATATTTAGAATCTAGACATCAAAATTTAATTTGGGTAAATTTTTGGTATTTTTTCGAGGAAGTTCAATTTCTTATGAATAGTAAAAAATACTAGATTTTAATCCAAAACTGCCATTTAATCTAATTTATTTATATAGTTGTATTGTTATTTTTATTTGAATTAAAGTTTAATTGGATTTTATTTTTACCATTTAATCTAATGTTGGGAATTTTATGTAATTTCAATTTGAAATTGGATATAAACAACTATCAATCTTTTGATAGTTATTATTTCTTAAAAACACACTTTCTGGTTTTGACAATGGGAATTAATTTTAAATTAAATTATGGAACTTCTATGTTTTTAATTTGATAAAATGGCTTCCATATTTGGAATCAATAGGTCATAATTGTTTAAATAGGTAACCATTATTTTTAGACATTATGAATAGTAACTTCAATAAATTTTTTATTTACCATGGTTAAAGGGTAAATCTGATAAATTAGGGTAGAATAATAATATTATAATAATATTCATAATCCTATTTTCTGATACATTTCTGACCATGGGCATCCTTGGGTCAATTTTAGAACCACATGGAGCCACTTGTAAGTGAAAATGTCACATAAAAATTAATTTAATGTTAAGGAAAATTTAACAAAAACATATATCTTTTAGTAAAACAATTTTTCTATGGGGATATATAAGTTATAATTTCACCTATAAATAAAAATTATAAAGATAAAAAAATTTCAATATCATTGTATTTTATTTATAATTATTATACATATTATAATTAAATTTATTTATGACACAATGACGATTTAATGATTACCTCACTAATGAATGTTTGAAATAAATGAGATTATAAATACAAAAAAAAATTATTTTGAAACTTTTTATGACATCCTAGAATTTTAGATACTCTTATGACTTGTTATATTTGAATTAATGATTTTGTTTCAAAATAATCATGTTTTTTTGGAATTTTAAAAAAGTCATGATATGAATAGTATATAAATTGTCACAAATGAGTTTTTAAATCAATTAATATTTTATTAAATGATAAAACAATCATAAAATCTATGATTTTGAAAAATTACATATATGATGTTAAAAATTTCATTCATAACCCTTTTTGGGTTGCTTGGTTCTATAGTAAATATATTAACCATATAGTATAAATATACAAGAAGACATGTTAAACGTTAAATAATTTAACAAAGGGTCAAATAAAAAAGATAAGGATGAAAAAATATCAAAAACCTATCCTATTATTATTGGATGATTTTATTTCAACTTATATTAATCTTATATTTGAATTTAATGAGTTTTGGACCTTTTAAAACCAAAAATCATTTTATAAGAAAATAATACTTTCAATCTTTTATAAAGGGACCCTCCTCCCACTTATAAAAGGCCACCACCTCTAACCCATTACTGAAACCTCTCATGCCCCTTGGATAATCCAAACTCTTCTATAATAATCTCTTATCATCCCTCTCTTCCACATAAAAGCCTTACATTATGAAGAAGGCATTTCAATAAAACTATTTGGTTAAAACCAAAGGGAGTTTATCGATTTAAAAGAGATTAAAGAATGAACGAGTCATGTCGGACACGAGGTAGGAGAACTTATTAAATAAATTTCCATTCTTTGTGTTGATCTTCTATTTATTGTTTATGTAATTATATAATTATGTGAGAAATTAATTTTTATATCTTATCATGTATTTGTATTTTCTTTATTTATTCTTATATTGAATACACATAGTCGACCAACTTTATTTAAAAAATGATCATTGTAAGGAACGTCGTATCAATCTCCTTTCATTGAGTTATACATTGATTTATACAAGAATTTATGTTATACAGTGTATAAATGTATTTGAAATTTAATTTCATTAAAAGGGAATATTTTTTCTACAATGAATTTTACTAAATGACAGAAAAAATGTTTTTTTAATGTACGTGGTGGAACTTCCTTTCCACCGCATGAAGCATTATTTGATTTTTGTATTATTTGACAGGAAATAATGTTTTTAAAAGGAAATTAAATACCGTATACTGTTTTTAAGAATTTTTTAATTTCAAATATTTTATTATAATGGATTGATTATGTCATTATCTTGAACTGATATATGTTGAGTCAATAAGGTTTTCCTTATGACTTTTCCATTCCTTCTTGTTTTGAAAATCACAAACACCTTACCTTAATGAAAATTGATTTTATAAGGAAAATTGCTTTCTTAAGGAAAATTTCTTTTATAAGAAAAATTGCTTTTATAAGAAAAATTATCCGTATCTTATTTTCATCTATATTTTTCTTAAGTATGAGATTCAGATTCATTTCTATTTTCTCGGAATCATTGAATCTTTGATATGAAGCATTCTGTTTTAGGATTCAGATTCTGGATAAGAACTATAAGGAAGTTTCATTCCGAATTCCGGATATGAACTCTAACTAAGTTCTATTCCAGATTCAGGATACGAAATCTTATGAAGTTCGATAACGAATTCTCAATACGAATTCTAATGATTAATTCTCATTATGAATTCTGATGACGAATTCTCATTACGAATTCTGAAGAAGAATTCTCATTAAGAATTCCAATGAAGAATTCTCAATACGAATTCTAATGATTAATTCTCATTACGAATTCTGATGACGAATTCTCATTAAGAATTCTGAAGAAGAATTATCATTACGAATTCTAATGAAGAATTCTCATTACAAATTCTGATGAAGAATTCTCATTACGATTTCTGATGATGAATTCTCATTACGAATTCTAATGATGAATTCCCATTCTGAATTCTCATTCCGAATTCACCTATTAAACAGAATCTGATTATCTTTGTTTTATACACTCTGAATTAATTCAGACTCCGAAAAATATTTTGGTTAGACTCCGAACTTTTATTCTGCTTACACTTCTATAATTTTTCTACTCTTTATTATTTTCATTACACTCCGAACCATCACTCCTAATCTTTCATTCCGAACTTTTGAGTAAGAATTAAAACAATGTCGTACATTCTGTTACACTTGTTTGTTATAAAACGATGTCTTCTATTTTGTTATAAACTAACCGTTGTCTAAGTGACACGTGTACAGGTCCCTCCGATCTTTAAGGAAAATATGACCGTTGGAGAAGGAGACAACCTTACCTATAAATAAGAGCTCATTTGAAAGAGCTCAATACTGATGACAGATGAACAACATGGTTTTGTGTATACATGTTGTTGAAGTGATTTCTAGAGAGAGAGGCTCTTATTAACTCTCAAAGCTTCGTGTGACTCCGAATGTTGGTGATTACATTTGAGGGCTTTCGGGGATAGGAAGACAGAGGTGCCAACTACCTTGAAGTTCGAGGGCTTCCTTGCTGAGGAAGACAGAGGTTGCCAACTACCTTGAAGTTGAGGTCTTGCGGGGATAGAAAGACAGAGACTCTGTTGTTCGTATCGAGGGCTTACCCTGGTGTGGGTAAGACATACTTGCTTGAAAGTATAAATCAGGGGACCTTTATCCAAGATTGTTGGATACCCTTCTCTTTAGGTAAAAAGACTTATATCTTGTAACTTGTATTTTAACTACTTGTTTATATTCCGCTGCATTTTGTATTATAAGGAAAGTATAACCTTCTTATACTCACTTACTTGTACTCTGTTTCATTTAGATTCTATACGCTTTAAGGTACAATCTCATATTGTAACTTTTGTTGAGGTTCAATATCCGGAACCATATTTCCAGAACCCACTTTCGGAATCTCATTCCAAGTTTTCATTCAGTGTTAGAGGTGTTGTGAATTTTCATAGTTTAACATTGTTAAACGTAGCCCTTTCCTTTGCTTAAGGAAAACATAGTTATTCATAAGATATTTTAAAGGTTCCAAATTAATTTTTAAAGTATACAATTCACCCCCCCCTCTTGTATATTGAGCATCTACATCACAATTTCGATCCTACAATTGGTATCAGAGCAGGTCTCCAAAATACTTGTACTCACATATAGGTTTTTCTTGCTCTCTTTTCCCATTCCGAACTTGTCCATTCCGAACTTTGTTATTACAAAACTTTTGCTACTAACAAGTTTGTGTATCGAAGGTTTTTACTAGTATGGTAGGAGTCAATGTTGGTTCTATTGATAATATAAATCCTACAAGACCACCTATATTTTATGGTAATGACTATGAGTACTGGAGAGATCGAATGAATACTTTTGTAATCAACACTGGAGTGGAAAACTTTGTTATGCTTACTGGAGATTATAAAATTCCTGACATGGAATTCAGAACTTTTACTAACTAGGAAAAGCATGAATATCAACTCAATTATAAGGTACGCAATACTCTACTATGTTCAATGACCAGAAATATATATAGCCAAATTTCTTCTTGTGAAGTAGCTAACTGTATGTGAATGAAGTTAGAGGTTACACACTTTGGAACTTCTAAATTGATTGAGACTAGAAGAGCTATGCTTAGAGATGAATATCATGGCTTCAATTTTCCTTATGGTGAACCTATCTGTAAATATCAACAGTGATTTATAACTATCATCAATAGTCTACAATATATGGGAGAAAATGGTATAGATGATGAAGCTCTTGTGGACAAGATAATTGATATTATGCCCAATGAGTGGGAATCCAAGAGAACAGCCATAGATGAGAATAGGAAGGTCACTCAAATTACTCTTGATGAATTATTTGGAACTCTTCTACAACATGAGACTAGAATGAAGAGATATGCTGACAACATCAAGAAGAAGAATTGAAATGGTATTTTTTCTTTTACAACAACTTCAAATCAGATGAAAGCTAACACTCTTGAGAGAGTAACCAGATCCAAGTCTAAGAAAGTTATTTTCCAATCCGAATCTAGTGAGAGTGAAGTCTCAGAAAATGAACTAGAAAATCTTGCTTGAAGGATGAACAAGATAGCTGGCCAGAGAAATTTTCAATCTAAGTATAAGAAAAAGGAAAAGAAAGATAAGAAAGATGGAGAAGTTACTTGTTATGAATGCAAGAGAGCTGGACATATTAGGCCATATTGCCCTATGCTCAAAAATAAAGAAAGAAAACAAAGGCAATCAGATAGGAACAGAATGAAATATTATAATGTTAAAGCTAAGAAAGTTCTGAAAGCTAATGATACATGGAGTGACAGTGGTGGTGACTCTTCAGATGAATCTTCTGATTATGAATCTTCAGGATAGAAGAATCTTGGTCTTATAGCCACTATTGATAATCATTGTTTTATGGCTGAGGTACGAAATGCTGAATCATTGACCAATGTTTCTTTAAATTCCAATGATAGTAAGTATTATAACTCTTCTCATTAAAAATCTTCTTCTGATGAGGAAAATACTTTACCTACTTATGAATAAGTCTCTAGGTTTGCTGAACTTCATGAGATTGATAATTCAAAACTCAATAAGAAACATGATATGGAAAACTCTAGGAATTCTATTCTTACAAAAGAGATATAATATCTTTCTAAAGATATTGATAAGAAAAATGCTGATTTTGAAAGTATTTCAAAAAATCTTGAGGAAGTGAGTTCTGATAAGAACAGACTTTCTGAAGAGTTAGAAAAAGTAATTTCTAAGAAAAATGTTTTCGAACCTAACTCTAGTTCAAAAACTAATGATTTTGAGGATAAAAACTTGGTTGTAAAACTCAAGTCCGAAATTTTTTCCTTAAAGAAGTGTTTATCAAACTTTACCCATGGTAAGGAAACTTTTGATAAGATGTATTCCCAAATATGACCTTTAAGAAATAAATCCGGATTTGGTTATACCCTTGCAAAACCTATTTTCAGTAACAATTATTTTGTTCCTCAAAGTGCCCCATTTTGTACCAAGTGACAATGTGGTGGTCACTGGGCAAAGAATTGTTCCTTAAACAAAACCCAATCTCTAGGATTTCACAATGCTTACTTTTCTAAGAAGATATGGGTTCCTAAAATTTTAATGTATGGAAATCACGGATCGAAACAAGTTTGGATTCCAAAAATCTAATTTTCTGTTTGATTTCAGGAAAATAAAGAGAGTACCAGCAATAATACATGGTACATGGATAGTGGATGTTCCCGGCACATGACTGGTAACAAAATATTTTTCGAAAAGATTATCAAAACGAAAGGAGGAAAGGTAACATTCAGAGATAATGCTAAGGGAGAGATTGTTGGTATTGGTAATATTGTTCTTCTTGTTAAAACCTTGATTTCAAATGTTCTTTTTGTTAAAGGTCTTAAGCACAACCTCATTAGCATAAGTCAGTTATGTGATGAAGGTTACCTTGTGAATTTTAGGAATGATAAGTGCTTAGTTCACAATTCCAAGGAAGAATTTATTCTCTCCGCCAATAGGCAAGAGAATGTTTACACATTGAATTTAGAAGACCTCAGAAGCCAAGATTTACCTTGCCTAAGTGCAATGGAAGATCACTCCTGGTTATGGCATAGAAGACTAGGTCACTATAACCTTAGGAACCTATGTAAACTCTCTAAGAAAAAACTAGTTAAGGATCTACCAGAGCTTAGATTTGATTCTTCTAAAGTTTTTGATCCTTGTCAATATGGAAAGCAACATAAATCTAGTTTTAAATCGATCGGTGAAGTCTCAACAACCAATGCATTACAGTTAGTGCACATGAATCTTTTTAGTCCAACACAAACTGGAAGTATTGGAGGCAAATACTATGTGTTTGTTCTAGTTGATGATTACACTAGATTTACTTGGGACTATTTTCTAGCAAAGAAGTCTGGAGCTTTTTCATATTTCAAATGATTTAGAGCTCATGTTAAAAATGAAAAAAACCTTCCATTGAAAACTATTCATAGTGATCATGGAGGAGAATTTCAAAATTCTGATTTTGAATCTTTTTGTAGTAAGAAAGGTATTACTCACAATTTTCCGGCACCTAAAACTCCTCAACAGAATGGTGTAGTTGAAAGAAGAAATAGAATTTTTCAAGAGATAACTAGAACCATGTTGAGTGAATATTCTATTTCAAGACATTTCTAGGCTGAAACTGTAAGTACTGCTTGTTATACTATAAATTGAGTTTTAATTAGACCTTTTCGTAATAAAACTCCTTGTGAGTTATGGAATGGTAGCAAACCAAGACTTTCCTACTTCAAAGTTTTTGGTTGGAAAGTATTCATTTTGAATACTAAATATAACTTACATAAATTCGCACCAAAATCTGATGAAGGGATTTTCTTAGGATATTCCACAACTTCTTAGGCTTATAGAGTTTTTAATAAAAATACTTCTACTGTTGAAGAAACAATACATGTAAAATTTGATGAGTCAGATCCTTTTGTTTTCAAACCATCCCAGCCTACATCTTCATATGTGTTTTCAAAAACAAATTATCAACCTTTGATAGAAGAACCTTCTGATAAGGAAATTGTTCAAGAAGATACTTCTGAAACATTTACCCCATAAGACTTTCTACCCTATGTTAATGAACAGGTTTTACAAAACCCAAATCAGGTGTTTCTTAAGAATCATCATAGTGATAGTATCATTGGTGATGTAAATCAACCTTTAAGGACTAGAAGTTCCTTAAGAAATTAAGTATAACATCTAGCATTTCTTTCCCAATTAGAACCTAAAAGCACTGATGAAGCTTTAGGTGATTATGATTGGATCAAAGCAATGCAAGATGAACTAAATGAATTCGAAAGGAATAAAGTATGGACCTTGGTTGAAAGACCTAAGGAAACTTCTGTTATTGGAGTAAAATGGGTTTTCAGAAATAAATGTGATGAAAATGGAGTCATAGTAAGAAATAAATCTAGACTTGTTGCTAAAGGCTATAATTAGCAAGAGGGAATAGACTATGAAGAAACCTATGCTCTAGTATCTAGACTTGAATCTATCCGTATTCTACTTGCTTTTGCAGCATTCTTTTATCTCAAACATTTCCAAATGGATGTGAAATGTTCTTTTCTTAACGGTTATGTTCAAGAGGAAGTCTTTGTTGAACAACCTCCTGGCTTTGAAGATACAAAACATCCTGATCATGTTTTTAGACTTATCAAAGATTTGTATGGCCTTAAACAAGCCCCACGGGCATGGTATGATAGACTCACTGGATTTTTGCTTCAAAATAACTATGCTAAGGGAAATGTAGATCCAAATCTTTTTATAAAGAATGATAAGAAAAATGTTTTGATTGTTCAAATTTATGTTGATGACATGATATTTGGGTTAACTCATCAATCTTTGACTGACTCTTTTTCAAGTCTAATGAAATCTGAGTTTGAAAAGAGTATGATGGGTAAGTTAAAAAATTTCCTAGGTTTTCAAATTTCTCAAAAACCAGAAGGAACTTACATATCTCAACATAATTATATTAAAGATCTTCTTAAAAAGTATGGTTATGAAAACACTAAAAGTATAAGTACTCCCATTGGTACCTCAAATTCTTTAGATCTTGATGAAGCTGGGAAACTAGTAGATCAAACATCTTTTAGAGGTATGATAGGAAGCCTACTATACTTAACAGCTAGTCGACCAGACATAATGTTTTCAGTATTCTTATGTGCATGATATCAATCCAATCCTATGGAATCTCACTTAAAGGCAGTAAAAATAATTTTTCACTACCTTAAGGGAACCATGGATCTAGGATTATTTTATACTTCTGGAAATGATTTTGTTCTTAAAATCTTTTCTGATGCTGACTTTGGTGGATGTAGAATGGATAGAAAAAGTACATCTGGAACATGTCATTTCTTAGGAGATTCACTAGTTTCTTGGTCCTGCAAGAAGAAACATTCTGTAGCACTTTCCACTGCTGAAGCTGAATATGTAGCATCTGGAAGTTGTTGTGCTCAAGTGTTGTGGATGCAACACACACTCACAGACTATGGCTTGAGTTTTACCAAAACTCAAATTTTGTGTGATAACACAAGTGCCATTTCCCTCAGTAAGAACCCTGCACATCACTCCTGTGCAAAACACATAGATAGTAGGCATCACATTCTTAGTGATCACACACATAAAGGAGATTTTATTCTTCAGTTTATCAGAACGCAAGATCAACTTGCTGATATTTTCACAAAATCTTTGCCTTCTAATAGATTCGAATATATTAAACAGAAGTTAGGAATGATAATCGTAAGGTAATCTTCCTAAATTAAATTTCTGTTGAAAAAATATACTTACAGCAATAAACCCCTTTTCATAGGGGGAGTACATCTAATTGATAGAATAACAAAGTTTTCCAAAATTTGTTTTCAAATTTTTCGGAACTACAATTCCGGAATGGAATTCTCGGAACTAAAATTTTCCAGAATGGACATTTCTATATAGAATAATTCTGGAATGGAAGTGTTCGTATTAAACATTTCTGGAATGGCAAATTTCGTACTGATATTTTCATAATGGGATTTCCGTACCAAATCTTTCATAATTAGTTTTTCGTTTTCATTTTTTTTACAAAATTTTCGTACTGATTTTTCCGTAATGAGTGTTCCGTAATGAGTTTTTCGTACTAAACTTATTTTCCAAACCAAAGTTTTTGTGAATTCTGTCTTCTCATAATAATGTTTTTTTTGGTCTTTTTTATATTACCCACTACAAATAATCCTCCTAAACCAATCCGAAAGGTATGATTTCCTTACTTCAGTTTTCGTAGTCATATTTTACTTACTGGCATTTTCTTGTATTATATTTTTGGATTTTACTTTTCTTAATTATCTGTTTTAATAAAAAAACCTCAAAAATATCGGATTCAAGTTTTCTAGAGAATTGGTTTTCAACGGTTAGATCTGATCTCAGCTTATCACAACTGTTAGATCAACCGAGGAAGTTGAACTGTCATCTCATTGTCTATATAAAGGGGACCCGAATACTCGTCCCACATCGGTTCTCAAGCTCTCGCATACCAAATCTCTGCCTCTCGGTTTTAAGGTCGTTCCGAACATCAGTTGTCTCCGTTCCGATCTTCTAAAATATTTTCAAATCCGAATGTCTGTGGAAGTAGTTTCTCAAGATATGTCTTCATCTAAGACGATCTCGAAGTGGTTAGTTTATAGAGAGAGGATGGTTCATCCGGATTTCTTCAACAAGTATGATTCTCTTATTTCTAAGAATATCAAGCTTAATGGCTGGGAAGATGTTGCGGTGTCAAAACCCGGGAACCAAGATGAAGTGTATTCAGACTTACTTGTTGAATTCAATGAGACAATTTCTTTTCTTCAGGAAGATGGAAAGGACAAGTTGTCTTTTAAGTCTTATGGGAAGACTTATAAAATTTCATATGCCAAGGCAGCCAGCATGGTAGGGCTAAAGAATGAAGGTGAAGCTGAGTTTGTTTCTCATGTGCTGCCGAATTCTAAAGATAGTTTCAACAAGGAAAAAGCTTTAGAAAATCTTGGACTGTATGATGACAAGGCTCCGAAGATTGGTAGTTTATCTACAAATTTATGGATTCTAGTGCTATGGGTACAAGGTCTTATCGTACCAAGGAATGGTGACAAAGATAACTTAAAGAAGAGTGAGATCTACATCCTAGATTTTCTGATAAATCTGGGGAATTTTAACTTGATGAAGCACATTCTTATCACTCTTGAGAATTTGAAGAAAAGAAATATGAGAGCTCAGATTATTATGTATCCAGCAATCCTCTCGAAGTTGATAGTTCGGTGCCTTGAGTCTTTCAAGGAGGCTTGAATATCTAATCCAAGAGTTTGCAAGATTATGCTGGTGAGCGATGGTACTCTTAAGAGAATGGATGTATCTTTTGACAAGGAGTCTGGATAGTTTATTGATCTACCTGCTCAAGGAGAAGCATTTTCGAAAGTTGCTGATCCGGAATCTTCTAAGACAGTAAGGAAGAGAAAGCTGAAAGAAGTGGAAGTAGAAGCAGAGAATCCAAAGACTAAGGAAGTCCATTACGCACCTCCAAAACCAAAGAAGAAGAAATCCTATCCTGATGAAGTTGTTGCGAACTGGAGAGAAGATAAAGAGTAAAGGAAAAGAAGCTCAAGAAGAAGATGTCTGAGGCTGAGGTAGCTCAGACTTTGTTGAAATTCAATGAGATGGTTTCAGAAACTATTCCTGTTCCAAGATCATTCTCCTTGGAATCTCTACCTGAGACTCCAAGAAGAAATTCTGTTGCTCTGGAAGAAGCTGTTGCTAATAATACTGAGGAAGTATAGCTAGTTGAGCATGTGGAACGAGAAGAAGATGGTGCTGAAGGAAGTGGTGAAACCGGAGATGTGCTGAAACAAGTAGATGATTACAAGGGGACACCTTCGGAACACTTATCACTCTGAAATTCAGAAGCTGAATCTTCGAAGCTAGTTACTCCAGCAATGGAAGAAGAGAAAGGAGAAGAAGAAGTTACTTATCATGGAGAAGAAGAACAACTCTTACTTGATGTTTCTCAGAAGGAAAACGTAGGTGTTCATGTTCAGGAAGTCGCTGATGAGGAATATACTGTTGTTCAAGTTTCTAATAGTGAGAAGAGAACTCCGGAATAGGATTCAATTCCAGAAAAAGACAAGGGAAAGAAAATTCTTGCTGATACTCCGAGCTCAGAAGTGAGAAAGAGGGAGGAAGTTGGAATTTCTTCAAAAATAAAGCTTGACCTTATTGAAGAATAAAATTCTCCAAGCAAATTTTCGGATTCAGAGTCATCTTCGGTGGGGAATGACTTTGTTGTTCAGACTTTGAAGAATTTGGAGGGAACCATTCCGACCTTCTCAAGTATTGATTCAAGATGCCAAATGCTCCATCATGATTTAAATCAGAAAACAGACTTTGTATCCATGGTTATGGACAAGTGTGTTGAGATTGAGGCTCATTTCAAAACCTTCTTTGTTGGCTACGAAGCTCATAGAAAATCTTGCAAGAAGATGACAAACTGGTCGAAGAAGACTGTTGAAGAGATGAGGTTATTTGATGAGTTTCAAGAAAATGTTAAGGATGCATTTGAGACTGAGGACAAGAAGATAAATGACCTGACTTCATCCTTTGAAGAGAAGCTGACAGATGAAAAGAACTTCTAGATTCAATAAGTCAGAGATTTGAATGGGAAGTTAAATTCTGTTTCTCAGAACTGGAAATTTGAAAGAGATCATTAGATTGAGTTTTAAGAGAAGATGAAGTCTTAGGTAGAAAAGATCAAAGCTCAGGAAGAAAAGCTTCAGGCCCATGAAGAAAGAATTGAAGCTCAAAGTGCATGAATAGTGGTCTTAGAGAAGCAAGCTGAAGAAGATCATAAATACCTGAAGAAGAACAAGACTATTCTTAAAGGGATCATGTCGAAGGAAAAAGATCCGAAATAACCAAATCCGATCTTTTTGTTGTAATATTTTATTTGTTGTAAATATTTCAAACCTAATGAAATGTGTGCCTATCGTTTCTTTTGTTGTCATTACTAATATTTCAGGTACTTTTTTATTTTTTCCATTCCCTCAATTTCTTTTTGAAAATCACAAAGGGGGAGAAGGAAAAAATCCTTAAGAAAAAGAAGAAAGTCTATCTAAGGGGGAGTTTTTCATCAAAGAAGACTTTATTTTTCGTAATGAAATGTCACTTCGGAAATCTAGAATATGATCCTAAGTGTTTCAAATCCTAATGGGGAGTTAGTCGTATTCATAAATTTCCTTAAAGCCAGGGGAGATAAGCATTAATGTTTTTAATTCTTCTTATAATTTCTTTTTCGTAAGGATGTTTGTGCTTTCCAAAAAGGGGGAGATTGTTGAGTCAATAAGTTTTTCCTTATGACTTTTCCATTCCTTCTTGTTTTCAAAATCACAAACACCGTACCTAAAGGAAAATTTCTTTTATAAGGAAAATTTCTTTCATAAGGAAAATTGATTTTATAAGCAAAATCGCTTTTATAAGAAAAATTATCCTTATCTTATTTTCATCCATATTTTTCATAAGTATGAGATTCAGATTCATTTCTATTTTCTCGGAATCGTTGAAACTTTGATATGAAGCATTCTGTTTTAGGATTCGGATTCTGGATAAGAACTATAAGGAAGTTTCATTCCAAATTCCGGATATGAACTCTGACTAAGTTCTATTCCAGATTTAGGATACGAATTCTTATGAAGTTCGATAACGAATTCTCAATATGAATTATAATGATTAATTCTCATTACGAATTCTGATGACGAATTCTCATTACGAATTCTGAAGAAGAATTCCCATTATGAATTCCAATGAATAATTCTCAATACGAATTCTAATGATTAATTCTCATTACGAATTCTGATGACGAATTCTCATTACGAATTCTGAAGAATAATTCTCATTACGAAATCCAATGAAGAATTCTCATTACGAATTCTGATGAAGAATTCTCATTACGAATTTTGATGACGAATTCTCATTACGAATTCTGATGACGAATTCTCATTCCGAATTCTCATTCCGAATTCACCTATTAAACAGAATCTGATTATCTTTGTTTTATACACTCTGAATTAATTCAGACTCCAAAAAATATTTTGGTTAGACTCTGAACATTTATTCTGCTTACACTTCTATAATTTTTCTAATTTTTATTATTTTCATTAAACTCCGAACCGTCACTCTAAAGAATTCATTCCGAACTTTTGAGTTAGAATTAAAACAATGTCGTACATTCTTTTACACTTGTTTGTTATAAAACGATGTCCTCTATTTTGTTATAAACTAACCGTTGTCTAAGTGACACATGTACAGGTCCCTTCGATCTTTAAGGAAAATATGACCGTTGGAGAAGGAGCCAACATTACCTATAAATAGGAGCTCATTTGAAAGAGCTTGATACTGATGACAAATGAACAACTTGGTTTTGTGAATACATACTGTTGAAGTGATTTATAGAGAGAGAGGCTCTTATTAACTCTCAAAGCTTCGTGCGACTCCGAATTTTGGTGATTACATTCGAGGGATTCCAGAGATAGGAAGACAGAGGTGCCGACTACCTTGAAGTTTGAGGGCTTCCTTGCTGAGGAGGACAGAGGTTGCCAACTACCTTGAAGGTGAGGTCTTGCGGGGATAGCAAGACAGAGACTCCAATCTTTGTATCGAGGGCTTACCCTGGTGTGGGTAAGACAGACTTGTTTGAACGTATAAATCAAGGGACCTTTATCCAAGGTTGTTGGATACCCTTCTCTTTGGGTTCAATGACTTATATCTTGTTACTTGTTGTTTAACTACTTGTTTATATTACGCTGCATTTTGTATTATAAGGAATGTATAACCTTATTATACTTCCTTACATGTACTATGTTTCATTTAGATTCTATACTCTTTAATGTAGAATCTCATATTGTAACTTTTGTTAATGTTCAATATCCGGAACCATATTTCCGGAACCCACTTTCAGAATTTCATTCCAAGTTTGCATTCAGTGTTAGAGGTGTTGTGAATTTTCTTAGTTTAACTTTTCTAAACATAGCCCTTTCCTTTGCTTAAGGAAAACATAGTTATTCATAACAAACTTTAAAGGTTCCAAATGAATTTTTAAAGTATAAAATTAACCCCCCCCCCTCTTGTATATTGAGCATCTACATCACAATTTTGATCCTACAATATCTTGGGATTGAAATATAGAAATGTTATATTTCTTTTTTTTCATGTTCATGTATTATGATTATGTTATGGTTCTTGGGAATTGTTTATGTATATGGGTGGTTATGTGATAAACCTATGGTGGGTGAGCTTGAGATATCCCTCCAATGTATTGGATAACATGACAGAGGTAAAGGTTAATGTTTCTCTTAAGAGATTTAGGGTATATACTGTGATGGGTATTCGAAACGTAACTCCCTATGTAGTTATGAAAGCTACAATGTACGTTTCCTTGGGATACTACGAGTTACCATTATGATTTATGGTTTATATGTGTTATTATTTGATATTATGGTTTCATGAGGTTTGTTAAAGTGCTTATGTTTTGTGTGTACTAATGGACTAATGATTTCATTAATTAATTTATACACCTTACTATGATTTTTATTCTCATCCCATGTCATTGAAATGTTTTTGAAAGGGTATAAAAAGATTATGAGAAAGGAAGAATTCAAGAAGATTTATATCAAGAAAAGTATTTCAAAGACGTGTAAATTTCAAGGAAATTTTTTTCTAAAATTATTTGGGATTTTAAGAGTACACAGTTTCTTACGGCACATGATTCCGAGACCCGGTGTGGCCGGAATCAATTTCCGAAGTTTAGCTCGGGTACGTTCAGTGAACGAATGAGCGGGTTTTTCTATATTTTGAACCGGTGCTCAGAATTAAAATCTGAGGGCACTGATGAACTCGCAACGCCAGTGTTTACTTAAGAGGACATTTATTATTGGTGAGTTTTCTTGGGAGGAGTTATAAAAAAATGTGGATTAAATGAAAAGTAAAAAAAATTGTGTTACAATTTTATTTCTTGTACTAAGTTGTTATATCCTATGTATGGGTGTAGGGGTGGGACCCACTAGTTACTAAATACTCTTGAGAGGATTAAGGTGAGGAGGGGCCCACACTAGCCCCAATCTTTTCACATTCTCCATAGCCCCTTATACTCCCTTTAAACCTCCCTTGTATTTAATTATGTGGCTTCTCCTCTTCTCCATTAATAATTCCATCATATCACTTAATTAATTAGAAAAATAAAGGTATAATTAATTAAGTGAATTCAATTTTGAATTTTTGTAATTTGTAATGCATGGATTCAAATAAGAAAATAAGTGGAGTCTTATTTTATTGGGTTGGCTTGTTGAGTGAGAATTTGAGGGAGATCCCAATTCTCTTGAAGAACATCATCCTCAACGAAGAGCGACAACACTTCGTCAAGGATCATCGACTCGACAACCCAGTTTCTTATGTCCTCTTCTTCCTCCTCGACAAAGGAGGAGGCACCGACATATAAAATCACCAATTATGTTGCACCATATAATCTTCTCTCCGCGACAGAGGGAGACCTTGCTTCCTCCTCAGACGCTCTCTGTTGAAGTTTACGGAACCTCACCCCGCGACACTGTTTTCCGCGACGCTCATCGTTCGACAACTTGTGTTGAGCTAGGAGTTAATTCTTCGTTCAAGTATTATTTAACGATATTTGTTGTTTAATGATTGGATGATTGTTATCGATATAATGAGAGGAGATCGGACCGCACAAAAATGGTCGATCCGCCTCCCCTTTTATTGTTGATCTTCATTGTGACTTGAAACGGAGGCGATGTTGTGTCATTGCACCGCGCGGGGACGAAGAGGACCGCGGTCGGAGCGGGCCACGATGGTGGAGCGCGGCACCGTCGCGCTGCCCCGGTGATGCCGATGGAGGCCACGACCAAGAGTAGGATGTGGCGGAGGGGCACGGTGCTGTCGCGCAGCGCCGGAGCACCAAGGAGACATAGTCGGGGCAGGACCCAGTGGAGGGGAATAGCGCCGTTCCGCGACACCTGTCAGACGGGAGTCGCGGCCGAGGGCACGGTGGTTTCAGAGGAGCAGCCGACGCCACCTGGAGGCGGGACCCCCTAGGGTCCCGTGGTTTTATAGGGTCGGCCTTAATGGCCGGCCGTTTCGAAAACATGGGGCAGAGCCCCCCTCCCCCTCCGCACCCCACTAGGTCGAGAGCTGAGCCGAGCCGCGGACGACTTCCAAGTCGGGATGCAGGCCGCACGGGGTGGGCTGCTAGCTTCCAGATGGGCTGCCATCACCGGGTCGGGCCGCCAGCGCTGGGCCGGGTTGCGCCAGCTGGGCCGGACCACGCCCAATTAGGCCAGACCCGAACCCGAGTCGACCTGGTTCGAGCCGACTCAGGGGGATTGGACTAGGTCGGACTAGGCCCAAACCCCCTATTTTCGGACATATTTGTTCAAATGCCCATATGTTGGGTTACAGACCTCCGATCGACACACCGTCAGTTTTTTTGGGATACCTGGATCGAGGCAGTCGTTTCATTTTATTACACTCAAGCTTTCGGTAAAGATTGTGTATGTCTGGGTTGGTTCAAAACTGAAACCAACCGGGTCCTTAGAGCGGAAATGGTTATAACTTGACGACCGGATGTCCGAATGACGTACCGTCAGTTATGTTGTTTTCCTCATAGTGAGAAAGTTCTTTTGGATTACTCCTCCTATGTTTTGGATGCATATGGAGTACGGTTGGGTTGGTTTTAGCTCAGAAACCAACGGGGCCACTAGAACGAAAAAGCCAATAACTCTCAGATCGTGCGTCCGACTGACGTGTCGTCTCTCACGTTGAGTTCCTTTTGACCATATGAAACATTGTGATACATCAACTCTAGAATTTGTGACAGTTGATGTATTGACCCCATGGCTCGTGGAGTGAACCCTCCCGGAATCGAGCATGCTATGTGCGGGAACCCTAGAGCTGGCTGCGACTGCGAAGACGATGACGACTGTACATGGATCCTATGTGGGTTCAACAGCGAGGATGACTGTACATGGATCCTCTATGGTATGGCAGCGATGAGGACTATACATGGTTCCTATATGGGTTCGGTAGAGATGGTTACTGTACTTGGATCCTACGTGGGTTCGACAGAGGAGATGATTCAGAGGCTACATCAATCATCTCCACCCCTCATCATGAGTAGTATACCTGTGTGAGATGAGTGTAGACTGTCAATAATTATCTTTGATATTATTGACTTGCTATCCTGTGTGGATTTGGTTGTTCTTTCCTCTTTGGATTGAGTTGTACTTTCTTGTGTGGACTGGGTTGAACTTGGGCTCGGATGTTGGAGCCGAACTGGAATTTTTGACTTAGGTATATGTGTGGGATTATACCTAAGTAGTGTTGGTTGATACTTCGTATTTGTATCTTTCCATTGTGGGTTATACTTTGTGTATTCTGGGAGACCTTCGGGGGTCTCGGGGTCCCTATTGAGTATCGTATACTCACCCCTGCATAGGCAATGCCCACACTACGATGTGTTGATTGCAGACGACCGACAATGCTGATCGTGGTTGAGGCATGAGGAGCGGGACAGTATACGGAGGTGGACTATCAGGTGGGACGTACACGGAGTCGAAGGCCAGACCCGAGGAGCCGATGAGACTATCTATACTCACCCTTCAGGTGGGACATCCGTAGGATGTCTTGGTGGTTTCTGCTTTACTTTTCAGCTGTTTTACTTTCTTATCTCAGTTGTATAATTATTTCAATTGGGTTTGTATACTGGCCCGTTTACTTTCCAACACTTACTTTGGTACTTAGTTTACTTAGTGTTTACTTCAACTTTCATAGTCTATGGTGTTTGTTTTCTTATATAAAGTAAATTCCTTCCCTTTTATCGGGATTTGTGTCTTTGGTCCTAGTCACCAGCCCCTGGCCTATGGAAGGCGTTCTTGGGGTAGTCACGACACGGGCCCCGATGACGGGTCGTGAAAAATTGGTTTCATAGGAGTTGGTTCTACCAAAGAACTCATGAATCTAATAATTTCCTCTATGTGAATCAATAGTGTTAAGGGTATTGAGTGCAGTAATCAGTCCAGGGAGTCCAGTTTTGGTACGACGGCCGACTTATCCATACACCAGGACCCTGTCTTCTGATTTCCAACTCAGTGCAAAAAATCACTGATTGCATGTCTGTTTCAAAAGTTTTCCTTGAGTTTAATTTGTGTCAGCTCACCAGGTATACTGTATTAACCATGGCACACCTATTACTTTTCAGGATGGCCCCACTTAGGCATCCAGCTAGGGATCCGAGCTTTGTGCGAGATGGCAGCCCACCGAGTGATGAGGCCTCGGTGCAGGGCCCCATTACAGTGGAGACACCGGCGATACCTCTATCCATCGAGCCACCGATGCCACCAGCCCCAGCAGCAGAGAGTGCACGTCGCCTAAGTGAACTACACGATTTTCTACATCAGAGTCCACCCAGGTTCCGCAGGGAGATGGACCCTCAGGCAGCCGAGGATTGGCTGGAGGATGTTGTTCGAGTCTTCAGATTGGTATGGACACCAGTAGATCTTATGGTGATCCTTGCTGCGATTCTCCTGCATGCAGTAGCAGGTAGATGGTGGAGCCTGATGCTCCAGGTGTATGACGAGACATCTATACTTTGGACAGACTTCAAGATCCACTTTCGCTTAGAGTTCGTTCCATCCACCCTCCGGGTCCAGATCTTCGAGCAGGGATTGAGGCATGAGATCAGGGATTCGATGATCTCCCTCATTATTCTGACATAGGCTGGAGTACTGGAGGGATCCCTTTTTGTGGAGAGATTCCTTGTTGAGCCTACCGCAACAGTGAGGCCTACCGCTGGGCGACACGTAGCGGAGTCTTCTCTAGCCGATGGTAGACAGATGTCGCAGAGGTCCAAGTGGACCAGACCATCAGTTCGGCAACCACCAGATACTGGTTTGAAGGTTCGGGGAATACGCAACAAATCCAGTCATACAAGAGGCAGGCAGTGATATGCATGCGGCGGGTAGGGCCACATGGCTCGTGACTGCCCGACCCGCCCTGGAGATGAGAAGAAGACCGTAGAAGGACCTCCCAAGTAGTGGCAGAGTATTGACTGTGGTGGTCCTCCGGGAGTAGGTGGATGTGGTAGAGGAGCTAGCCGAGCAGCGGGTAGTGGATGACGTTTCAAGGCCCTACCACCACCTCCACCAGGTGGTCAATCCCGACCACAGCGAATAGGTGGATAGGGGAGAGCACAACTATAGGTAGTTTAATCTTACGATCATGGAGCTCTGGAAGTGGGTGGACAAGAGCATGACTAGCTCTCGGCATGGAGGCCTTTGTCCATAATTATTCTAGCTTCGTTGAAATCATTGTTTGTGATTCTTTATGTCTTTGTACATTGAGTTGGAGTAATAAAAGACACTTACAATAGTGATGTTTTCATTCTTGTCTTTTGTATTACAATACTAAGAGGTTTCGGTTAAAAATAATTGACTTGACCCTCACATATGAGATTCCTAGTAGATCATACCCAGTGACCACACACTAATGCCGACAGTGTGACTCAACCCTTGGTGGAGAGAGTAACGGTTGCATCTCTTGGTAGCAGCGTCGAGGACTTACGTCGTCATCCATGGCATGAATTACAACTGTTCATTTCTGGATTGACTGTATTAGGAAAGGAACGTGGTTCATCCCGGGGATGAGGCCTGTTTTCTCATTTCGGCAAAGGAGAAATCATTGCAGCTTTTCAGAACGTTAACCAAGAAGGGGAAACCCTTCGTGTGGTAAGACAGATGTCAGCAGAGCTTCTTGGAGTTTAGACAGAGATTGACCAGTGCACTCATCATGAGGCTACCAGATGAGGGAGTAGGGTACGTAGTTTACTACGATGCATCAGGGACCGGACTGGGGTGTTTCCTGATATAGGAGCGGGCAGTGATCGCCTATAGATCACAACAGTTGAGGCAGCATGAGAAGAACTACGGTACCCATGACCTGGAGTTAGCAGCTGTGGTCTTCTTCTTAAAGATGTGGCAGCACTATCTGATGGGAGAGAGCTTTACAGTCTACTCTAACCACTAGAGTCTCAGGTACATATTCTTGCAGAAGGACCTGAACCTGAGACAGTGGTGATGGCTCGAGTTCTTCCAGGACTATGTCTTTGAGAGAGTCTATACTGCTGGGAAGGGGAACATAGTAGCCGATACTCTAAGTATGAGGTCGAGCATCTAGCTCCATGGAGAGGCAACAGAGCACCTAGCCGCGTTGCAGATATCCTTTGTGGATAGAGATGGGGAAGCCTTTCTACAGTCGCTCACAGTCACTCCACCATTACTTCAGCAGGTCAGAGAGTCACAACGTGGGGATGTTGACTGTGATACGTGACATGCACAGATATCCACAGAACATACACCTGATCGATTTTCTGTAGGAGGAGACCACGTAATATTTTTCAGAGGACATACCATGGTACCAGTTTCATTATAGGAGGAGGTGCTGAGAGAGTTCCACACTTCCCCATTGGCAGTACATCCATGAGTAGCGAAGACGTACCAGGATCTCAGATGACAGCACTGGTGGCCAGGTACGAAGAAGGTCGTGGTAGAGTTCATTTCACGATGCCTCACCTGGAAGCAGGTGAAGGCAGAGCACAAGGTACCAGCAGGCTTGGTACAACCCTTGGAGGTCCTGGAGTGGAAGTGGGACAGGATATATATGGATTTCGTGGCAGGGCTTCCACGTACATCCAGTGGACACGACTCCATTTGGGTGATTGTCGACCGACTCACCAAGTCGGCCCACTTCTTACCTATTAGAGAGCAGGGGTAAGTGGAGATCTTGGGATGCCTCTACGTTCAAGAGAGCGTACGACTTCATGGTGTCCCATCATCTATCGTCTCTGATCGAGATGCTCGCTTTACTTCCTGGCTTTGGAGGGGGTTGCATGAGGCATTTGAGATGCAACTACGCCTGATGTAACACCCGAGACTTTTATGAGAAATATTTTGTTTTTATGTTATATAAATCATCATAGGAATCTTTCAATACACACAACACTATCTTGGATTGCTTTACACGCAATCATGACCTTCCTCGACAGTTTGTGACGTACACAATACTGAGTTTCACTAAACAACGATATGCTATTAAAATATTATTAAAACTAGCCATTATAAATAGTAATAACCACTTTTTGAAATTTTGTAAATTTTATTTTTTCAAAATTGACTTCATTTTTGGATTCGGAAAATTGAAATTAGCCTAGGGTGAAATTTTGGTATTTTTCTGAAAACATTCAATTTTTGGTGAATAGTGAAAACACTAGGTTATTATTTAAAAACCGACTTTTTATTTAAATAATTATTTATTTTTTTTAAATTTATTTTAGGTCAAAATTGATATATAATAACTATATATGTTCAATGTAATTCATTGGAGTAATTTAATAATAATTTTAGATATATAAAAATTTTATTTAACTTATCACCATCTTTTACCCACCTCCTAGGAGAATTTTCACATTTACATAAAACATAATTTTACCGCTTCTGTTAGTGGAATTTCAAAAATCCAAGATACACGATTGATGTCAGTAAGTAAAATGCTGTTCAATGAGGTGAAAATAATTTTTGCTGAATAGTAACTTTTTACTTTTATTTACCACGGTTAAAAGTAAATAGGGTAATTAAGAGTAAAATTTATATTATTATTACCCTAAGACATGTCCTAATTCTATTAGATAAGTGTAATTCGACCAAAAATAACCCTAGGAATAATATATGACCATTTAGGCCCACTTGGATTAGATTAAGAGATTTATTATTAATTTATTTAAAGAAGGGTTAAAATAGTTAAAATCAATGTTTAATAAGTAAATAATTTTTAATATAGGGTTATACATGAGATACATTCAACTATAAATATTAATTAGAAAGATAGAATTATTTCCTAGATAATGGTATTTTATTTTTAATTTGTAGACATTAAATAATTTAATTTAATTATGACACAAAAATGATGCAGTAATTATCTTATTAATGAAATATTGACATAATTGATGTTATAAATAACCAAATAAATGTAATTTTACACTTTTTATGAATTACACTAGTTTTATAGCTTAATATGACATGTTAGTATTGATTTAGTTAACTTTTTTCGAATTAATCATTCTGTTATGATTTTCACAAAAATCAATTACTAAATAGTGTCAAAATTGACATAAAATAGATTTTAAAACAAATAATATATTATTAATTGTTATTTGAATCCTAAAAATACAAATTTCGGCCAAATGACTTATATACGGTTATATATATTAATAATAAACAACATGGGGCTCTTTTGTCATGTTATAGTAGGTTTATTAACCTTATAGTGTAAGAACTCAAAAAGACACGGTAAAAGTAAGATTATTTAACTTAAAGTTAATTATAAATGATAAGGTTAAAATAGGAATATAAACTTGTATAAATTATATTGGATGAGAGTATTTCGACCCATAACCACTTTAGATTCTAAATAAATCAATTTGGATCTATTTAAAAACGAATATGACTTTATAATAAAATAATATTTTTAGTTTTTCCAAAGGTGTCCCTCTCCTCCCTTATAAATGGGCACCTCCTCCCTCTCTTCCTCACACCACATTGAGCTTTCAATCTTGGCCAAAACCTTCCAAATTATCTTATCCAATTCCCTAGAAACATCCTAGAGGTCCTGGTCTTCTTAAAATACCAATTTTATTGCCCTGAAAGGAGGTCTCGAAGAGGCGCTTCAAAGAAGAGGTAATGTCTGTTACCGATTCTTTCAACTTTATATCTTCTGACACTTCTTCTTCTTTAGTTGTTTCATTATTAAGTAATAAAATAAGTATCACTAATATACTTATATGTTATTATAAGTATGAAACAACTGTATTTCACCATATATCCATCCTACGGAAAATGAAATCACCGCGCGTGCGTACGTACGGAATACCGTCTCCACACTGTGGTGTAATCTATTTTCCACCACCACCTTACTTGGATGGGTATAATGGTGTAAATAATAAATATAAATTATTATTGTAATGTGATATATATTCTGAAAGAATATACTTACACTCCATTACAATTTCACGATCATGGCAACGATATCATCGCTCGTGCGTATGTACAGAATACCGCCTCCACGATGTGATGCGACTCGTTCTACATGATCCTCATTGCATAATGATTATATAAATGAATTTAATGAATTAATATGATAAATATTACAATAATACCATTCTAGAAATGACGAATCAAAAACCAAAAAACAAGAATAAGAATTTATTCGACAAAACACGCATAAGAACAAAAAGCAATAAACACCTGAATAACAAATAACAATGAAATATTACTAATAAGAAGCTATTAATATGAACATATATGATATCATAACAATATGTATGATTCTGGAATAAGTCAATGACATTATTTAAATCATTATACAGGAGTTTTAGACACTTACGAAGCAAATTGGACCTAAGGTAAGGGAAATTCTCGTAATCTCAATTTTTATCCGAGATTGTTTAGAATTTACAGGGGAATATTAGCATCCACAGCCATGTTTCCTCAATATGTAATATTTATATCCTTCTACAATAGTATATATCCAATTTTACCCTTAGGTGAGTTTTTAGTAAAAGATATGAAAGGAATCTTTTATCGTTATTCGTACGAGGAACTTTTTGACATTTTCGACAAACGTACGAGAAGAATGTTATTTTAACTTATACGACATGACTGGATTATTAAAACATTATTTCCAAGAAGCTTACTTTACATTTTTTCAATTTTATATTTAATCAACTTCTTTTAGTTTAAAATTGTATGACATGTTAAGAAATGAAAAATGTTTTTGAAGTAGAAAGGATATTTTCCTCAAGAATGTAGTTCAAGTGTTTTATCAAAATTATTTTCCATCTAAGATAATAAAGGATTCTGTTTCAATCCATATTATTACATTAATTTGATTATGTTGTGATGGAATTATTTTTATGAATTCCTTTATCTTATATGAATTGTTTTATGATGTCACGATGTTTAAGAATCACTTTTTTATTACAAGGGTTATGCTATGATGTATGGTTTATGATTTTGTGGAACACATAAGAATGGTATCATTATGAGATTTCTGGGACCTATATCACCTTCCAATGCATTGGGTAAAGATTTTATATCACATGAGATAGACATGGCTAGAACTTCAGGTTAAACTGGTTCAGCGAAAAAGGACTGGAACGAAGAATGAACTCGGTTTAGAAATGTACTTTGTCCACTAAGATAGTCTTGGCAATGAGTATTGACTAATAATAAATGATTCTCTATTATTATATGTGTATTCCACAAAGCATCATGTTTTAAGTTATGATTATTATGATAACATTTCACTACCATGATTTATCCCATGTTATTAAGTAAGATATTCTAAAAGGGACTCTAGATATGATGAAATAAATGGGAGGCAATGTAGACAAGTTATGAACCATTTGTTTATGTTTCCCAGTTTCTAAAGACACTATACATATACGGTCCTTTCATGGTTTTGTTATATGTTGTAATATGTGTGCTTCAATTTTTAAGTATTAACAATGTATGTAAATTATGGGTCGTTATAGTTGATATTAGAGGAAATGTATAGTCAACCTTTAGAAACTAGGATGTGATAGCCTTAGTAATAATCATAAGGATAAGTCTAAGCATAAAACACAATCTTAGTATTTTAGAAATGGCCATGAATAACCTAGCATAAGACCTTAAGTGTGAAATTTTATTCTTGATTATGTGGCTTTCCTATTATAATTAGTGTTTCTCACACTATTCTTCTTGGTTTTTGTCAATGGCTAGAACCCGAAGGTACCATGTTAATGCAGAATGCGACGGGAAATGCAATGATTGTCCCCCTGAGCAACCAAACGTTATGGGAGCTGTAATGAAAAATCTTGTAGCCATGCTCACATGACTTTCTCAAGCTATGAATCATGCAGGACTTCCAAAATAGAAAAGGAAGGAGTAACATGTTGTTTAATCATTCATGAGGTAGCGTCCACCTTCATTCAGTGGGTATGTTGATCGATTAGTTCCTGAAAAATGGATTAGTACTAGTGAAAAGATATTTTCAGTTATTCAATGTTCTGAACATGATAATTTTATCTTAGCAGTGTATCGTTTGGAAGGTGATGCTGATCAATGGTGGAATCTTATCATGAATACGAGGCAAAGAGATGAAATTGAGTCCATGGAATGGCACGAGTTCGAGAACTTATTTTTCAGTAACAACTTCCCTCGTATTCTTCGAACAATGATGGAGAAGGAGTTTCTTGAACTAAAGAAAAAGAATGATGAATCTATTGGTACCTATGAAGCAAATTTTACAAGACTTTCAAGTTATGCTTCTGGTAGTATTATCTAACCTGAGAGTAAGATCGATCGATTCATTAGTGACTTAAAACCAAGTCTTTGATGGAAGTTAGACATAAGGGACTTTAATAGCTACATGGAAATTTTTTGATGTGATCTCAATGTTGAGATAGAGATTGGAGTAACCCATCAGTCATATGGGTTTGATAAGAAGAGGAAAATGGAATTCAAAGGAAAATCTAAAGAGCACAATAAAAAGAAGATGAGTTTTCCCTTATGCTCAAAGTGTGGAAAGAAACATGGAGGGAGTTGTCTTAAAGGGACAAGTAAATGTTTCAAATGTGTAAAGGAAGGTCATCGGGCATCTGAATGCCTCAATGATGGCAAGAAGATGTCTAGGGATGAGAACAAAGAAAAGGATACACAGAGTGCACCTCCTACACTTAAATGTTACAAGTCCAAGGAAATGGGGCATTATTCCAATCAATGCCCTAATCCAAGGGTTGATGATGATGGTCGACGTCAACAAACTCTAAAGGCTAAAGAAAAAGGAAAGTCACATGCAATTTCTATCAGTGATGTGGAGTATGATAACGAAGTGGTGAAAGGTACACTTACCATCCACTCTAAAGTAGAAATTTTTTTATTTGATTCTGGTTCCACCCACTCTTTTTTATGAAGAATTTTCTAAGGGTATCACCATATTACCTAAAAATTAGATGTTGAGTTAGTTGTGACAACCCCTAATGGCACAACAGTCGCATCAAAAGTTTATAATTCTTCTCCGATTGAAGTTTGTGGGGAAGTGCATCCTACAAATCTTGTGATCCTCCCAATAGTGGAATTTGATGTGATTCGTGGCATGGATTGGATTTCTCTATATAGAGATCATATAAATTGCCAAATAAGGGAAGTCACATTTTATATTCCAGATCAATCTATGATCGTCTATCGATGCATGGATGAACATAACCTTCCAGTGGAAATTTCTTCAATCTTATGGGTCATGATTCCACTAAATGAAGGTTATTTTTCTCAAATGGTTGGTTAGAAATTCATGATTACGAATATTCCCATTGTACTGGAGTTTGATGATGTCTTTCCGGAGGAATTTCCGGGTCTTCCACCAAATCGTGAAGTTGAGTTTTCAATAGAACTCATATCGGGTGCTTAACCTATTTCAAAGACAGCTTATAGAATGGCCCCAATTGAGTTGCATGAATTGAAGAAGCAACTCCAAGATAATCTGGATAAGGGGTTCATACTCCCTAGTGCGTCACCTTGGGGAGCACCTGTTCTGTTTGTTACGAAGAAAGATGGATCAATGAGACTCTACATTGATTATCGATAACTTAACAAGATCACTATCAAGAACAAATATCCTCTCCCATGCATTGATGACCTATTTGACTAACTATGTGTAACTCCATACTTTTCCAAGATTGATCTCCGTTCAGGGTATCATCAATTAAGGGTCAAAAGGGGGAATATTCCAAATACCACTTTCCGTACAAGGTATGGACACTATGAATTTATAGTGATTCCATTTGGTCTTACTAATTCCCCTGCTATCATCATGGATCTGATGAATAGAGTCTTTAGAGACTATCTTGATCAGTTTGTGGTAGACTTTATAGACGATATTCTTGTACATTCAAAGAGAAAGGAAGAAAATGAAGATCACTTGAGAATTATATTGAAGACCCTGAGAAAGGAGAAGCTTTATGAAAAATTTATGAAGTGTGAATTTAGGCTTCAAAAAGTTTTATTTTTGGGTCACATAATCTCAAAAGAGGGTATATCTTTGGATCCAGCAAAAACAGAGGTTATCGAAAGATGGTCGAGACCAACAACAGTAACTGAGATCTGAAGTTTTAATGGTTTGGCTGGATATTATTGATGTTTTTTGAATGATTTCTCAAGATTATATAATCCACTCACCAAGTTGACTCGGAAAGGAGTTATGTTTTTTTTGGATGGAGGAATGTGAAGAGAATTTCAAGGAGTTGAAAATAAGGTTATCCTATGCACCTGTACTCACACTTCCTTGTAGTGGAGAATGGTTTGTGATCTACAGTGACGCATCCAAGAAGGGATTGGGGTGTGTTCTCATGAAAAATGATATGGGTATAGCTTAAGCCTCATGACAGTTGAAAATCCATGAGCAAAATTACCCAACTCATGATTTGGAGTTAGCTGCGGTAATCTTTAAATTAAAGATTTGGAGGCATTATCTTTATGGAGAATGGTGTGACATTTATACTGATCATAAAAGTTTAAAGTATATTTTCACACAAAAGGAGCTGAATATGCGCCAATGAAGTTGGTTGGAGCTGATTAAGGATTACGACTGCTCAATCCATTACCACCCTGAGAAAGAAAACAAGGTGGAAGATGCATTAAGTCGACAAGATCATGCCAGTTTATCCAGGATGCGGATCACAAAAGATCCAATATTTATGGATTTACAAAGGATGAATCTTGGAATTATAATGGAAGGGGAAAATATTATCTTTCTAAAATGAATGTTCAACCATCTATACATGTGATGATTAAAGAGGCACAGAAAGAATATTTAGAGTTACAAAAGAAGGTGAGAAATGTTCCTGAATTCAACCTTTATTGTGATGGGATAATAATGTTCAGGAATCGGGTTTGTGTTCCTCCCATCTCTAAATTAATGAATGAGCTGCTGGATGAGGCTCATAGTTCTTCATTCTCTATTCATCCTGGAAGCACGAAGATGTATAGAGACCTGAAAGAGTACTTCGGATGGGATGGCATGAAAAGAGATGTTGCTAAATATGTCTCTCGATGCTTGGTTTGTCAGCAAGTTAAAGCTGAGAGACAGAAGTCTAAGGGAATTTTACAATCATTACCCATACCCAAATGGAAATGCGAAAACATCACTATAGACTTTATCACCGGAATTCCTAACACATCCAAACACAATAATGATATTTGGGTTATAGTTGATCGTCTCACAAAGTCTGCACACTTCATTGATATTAGAGAAGATTTCTCTCTGGATCAGCTTGCCAGGATATATGTAAAGGAAGTGGTAAAATTGAATGGAGTACCACTTTCTATTATATCTGATCGGGATCCGAGGTTTACCTAAAAGTTCTGGCGAAGTCTTCAGCATACTCTAGATACAGAGTTGAGTTTCAGCAATGCTTATCATCCTCAGACAGTCGGTCAGTCTGAGAGGACGATTCAAACTCTAGAAGATATGTTGAGAGCTTGCTCTATGGATTTCAAAGTTGGTTGGGATCAACACCTATCATTGGTGGAATTTTATTATAATAATAGATTTCAGTCCAGTATTCAGAAGGCTCCTTATGAACCTCTCTAAGGAAAGAAATGCAGGACTCTAACTTTCTAGGATTAAGTTGGGGAAAGAAAGCTATTAGGACCTAATCTAGTTGATGAGATAGTAGAAAAGGTCTGATCTATTCAACAACACATAAGAGCAGCTCAGAGTCGACAAAAAGTTATGCCGATAATCGAAGAGAAGACAAAGAGATTGAAGTGGGTGATAAAGTGTTCTTACGAATATCTCCCTGGAAGAGGGTCATGAGATTTGGAAAGAAGGGAATGTTAAGCCCTAGATATATCGGTCCTTTCGAAATACTGGATCGTTTTGGGAAGGTAGCTTACCGATTGGCGCTTCCAGCAAATCTCTCTCAAGTTCACGATGTGTTCCATGTATCTCTCCTGAGATAGTACATACCCGATCCTTCACATTTACTTAGCTCATAAGTTGTAACACTGGAACATGATCTTTGTTATGAAGAACAACTGATAGAGATTCTCGATCGTAGTCAATAAGTTCTACGAAACAAGACCACTCCCTTGGTGAAAGTTTTATGGAAGAACCACCAATTAGAATAAGATACATAGGAGCTTGATGATATAATGAGGGAGAGCTATCCTCATCTGTTTGTTACAAAGTGATGAATTTTGAGGGTGAAATTCATTTTAAGTGGGGTAGAATGTAACACCTGAGACTTTTATGAGAAATATTTTGTTTTTTGTCATATAAATCATCAAATGAATCTTTCACTACATACAACACTAGCTTGTCTTTCTTTACACACAATCAAGACCTTCCTTGATAGCTTGTGTCATACGCAATACCGAGTTTCACTAAACTATGATATGCTATTAAAATATTATTAAAACTAGCCGTTATGAATAGTAATACCCAGTTTTTGAAATTTTGTAAATTTTATTTTTTCAAAATTGACTTCATTTTTGGATTTGGAATATCAAAATTAGCTTAGGGTGAAATTTTGGTATTTTTCTGAAAACATTCAATTTTCGATGAATAGTGAAAACACTAGGTTACTTTTTAAAAACAGACTTTTTAATTAAATAATTATTTAATTTACATAAATTTATTTTATGTCAAAATTTATACATAATACCTATATAAGTTCAATGTAATTCATTGGAGTAATTTTATAATAATTTTAGATATATAAAAATTTTATTGAACTATTCACTGTCTTTTATCCAACTCCTAGGAGAATTTGCAAATTTACATAAAACTTATTTTCACCACTTCTTTGAGTGGAATTTCAAAAATGCGAGAGACACAGTTGATTTTAGTAAGTAAAATGTGGTTCAATGAGATGAAAATAATTTTTTTTAAAAAGTAACTTTTTACTTTTATTTACAACGGTTAAATGTAAATAGGACAATTAAGAGTAAAAATGATATTATTATTTCCCTAAAACATGTCCCAATTCTATTTTATAAGTGTAATTCGACAAAAAACAACCTTAGGAATAAAATTTGTCCATTTAGTCCCACTTGGATTAGATTAGGAAATTTATTATTAATTTATTTAAAGAAGGGTTAAAATAGTTAAAATCAATGTTTAATAAGTAAATAATGTTTAATATAGGGTTATACATGAGATAAATTCGACTATAAATATTCATTAGAAAGATAAAAATATTTCCTATATAATGGTATTTTATTTTTAATTTTTAAACATTATATAATGTAATTTATTTATAACACAATGATGATGTAGTAATTATCATATTAATGAAATATTGACATAATTGATGTTATAAATACCCAAATAAATGTAATTTGAGACTTTTTATGAATTCCACTTATTTTATAGGTTAATATGACATGTTATTATTGATTTAATTTACTTTTTTCGAATTAATCATTCAGTTAGGAGTTTTAAAAAGATAAATTACTAAATAGTGTCAAAATTGACATAAAATAGTTTTTAAAGAAAATATTATATTATTAATTGTTATTTTATTCATAAAAATCAATGGTTCTGCCCAATGACTTATATAAGGTTATATATATTAATAATAAACAACATGGGGTTCGTTTGGCCTGTTATAGTAAGTTTATTAACCTTACAGTGTAAGAACACAAAAAGACAAGGTAAAAGTAAAATTATTTAACATAAAGTTAAATCTAAATGATAAGGATACATTAGGAACCTAAACTTGTATAAATTCTATTTGATGAGTTTATTTTGACCTATCCCCACCATATCTTCAAAATAAATAAATTTGGAGCTATTTAAAACCGTGTATGACTTTATAATAAATTATTATTTTTAGTTTTTCCAAAGGTGCCCCTCTCCTCCCTTATAAAAGGACACCTCCTCCCTCTCTTCCTCACACAACTTTGTGCCTTCAAGATCGGCCAATACCTGACAAATTATCTTCTCCACTTCCCTAGAAACATCCTAGAGGTCCTGGTATTCTTGAAATTCCAATTTTAGTTCCCTAAAAGGAGGTCTCAAAAAGGTGCTTCAAAGAAGAGGTAATGTCAGTTACCGATTCTTTCAACTTTATTTCTTCTTCCACTTATTATTCATTAGTTGTTTCATTATATAGTAATAACATCAGTATCAATAATATAATGATATGTTATTATAATTATGAAACAACCCTATTTCACCATATATACATCCTACGGAAAATGAAATCACCGTGCGTTTGTACGTACGGAATACCATCTCCATGCCGTGGTGTAATCTATTATCCACCACTACCTTACTTGGAGGGGTATACTGGTGTAAAAAATAACTATAAATTATTATTGTAAAGTGATATTGATTCTTAAATAGTATACATACACTTCATTACAATTTCATGATCAGGGGAATGATATCATCGCTCGTTCGTACATACGGAATACCGTCTCCACGATGTGATGCGACTCGTTCTACATGATCTTCATTGAATAATGATTATATAAATGAATTTAATGAATAAATATGATATATATTACAACAATACCATTCTGTAAATGAGGTATCTATAACCCAAAAAGAAGAATAAGAATTTATTCGTCAAAACACGCATAAGAACAAAAAGCAATAAACACCCGAATAACAAGTAACAATGAAATATTACTAATAAGAAGCTAAGAATTTGAATATATATGATATCATAACAATGAGTATGATTCATGAATAATTCAATGACCTTATTTAAATCATTATGTAGTAGGTTCGGACACTTATGAAGCAAATCAGACCTATGGTAATGGAAAATCACGCAATATTAATTTTTATCCGAGATTGTTTATACTTCAGAATTTACTGGGGAATATTTTTCATCTACATCCATGTTTCCTCAATATGTAATATTTATATTCTTATACAATAGTTTATATCCAATTTTACCCTTTGGTGAGTATTTAGTAAAATATATTAAAGGAATATTTTGTCTTTTTTCGTACGAGGTACTTTTTGACTTTTCCAACAAAAGTATGAGAAGAATGTTTTTTTAAATTATACGGCATGAATGGATTTTTAAAACATTATTACCATGAAAATTCCTTTACATATTTTCAAGTTTATTTTTAATCAACTTCTTTTAGTTTAAAATTTTATGACATGTTATGAAACGAAAAATATTTTTGAAGTAAAAAGGATATTTTCTTCAAGAATGGAGTTCAAGTGTTTTATCAAAATTATTTTCCATATAAGATAATAAAGGGTTCTGTTTCTATCCCTATTATTACATTTATTTGATTATGTTGTGATGGAATTATTTTTATTAATTCCTTTATCTTATATAAATTGTTTTATGATATCACGATCTTTAAGAATCCCATTTTGTTACATGGGTTATGCTATGATGTATTGTTTATGATTTTGTGGAAAAAATAATAATGGTTACATTATGAGATGGGTGTGACCTATATCTACCTCCAATGAATTGGGTAAAGATTTTATATCTCATGAGATAGACATCACTGGAACGACAGGTTAACCCGGTTAAGTGAAACAGGACTGAAACGAGGAATGAACTCGGTTCAGAAATGGACTTTGTCCACTAAGATAGTCTTGGAAATGAGTCTTGACTAATAAGAAATTATCTCTATGATTTTGTGTTTATGACACAAAGCTTCATGTTTTATGTTATTATTATTGTGATTATATTTCACTACCATGATTTATCCCATGTTATGAAATTATGATCTCTTTTTCATGGTAAGATTTCCAAATTGTTATGTTCTTATAAATATGATGTGATTGATTTTTAGTTCGTTTACCCTTAATGAGCATTTGTGCTCACCCTTTTTTATGTTTTCTTTCCCCCAGGTTAGGAAGAAGTTTATTAAGTAGGATATGCCAAAAGGGACTCTAGATATGATGAAATAAATGGGAGACAATGTAGATTCTTTATGAACCAGTTGTTTATGTTTCCCAGTTTCTAAAGACACTATACCTATACGGTCCTTTAATGGTTTTGTAATATGTTGTAATAAGTGTGCTTAAATTTTGATGTATTAACAATGTATGTAATGTATGAGTTGTTATACCTGAGCACCGCCTTTCTCCCTCATATGAATGGTCAGATGGAGAGGACCATTCAGACTCTCGAGGACATGCTCCGTGCATGTGTCCTCGACTTTGGTCGTATATGGGAGGATCACCTACCTTTGGTGGAGTTTGTGTATAACAACAGCTACCACTCCACCATCTAGATGGCACATATGAGGCATTGTACGGCCGACCTTGCAGATCACCTCTGTGCTGGACAGACCCTGGGGAGTCAGCACTTGTAGGACCATAGATGGTCCAAGCCACGACAGAGAAGGTAAAGATCATCCTAGAGCGGATGAGCACATCTCAAAGATGACAGAAGTCCTATGCTGACAAGATGTGGACACCACAAGAGTTCGAGGATGGCGACCATGTTTTCTTACGGGTCTCACCTCGGCGTGGATTACGGAGATTTGGCCAGGGTGGAAAGTTATCTCCGCGCTTCATCGGACCATTCCAGGTTCTTAGAAGGATAGGCTAGGTGGCTTATCACCTAGCTCTTCCACCATAGTTGCACATGGTGCACAGAATCTTCCACGTATCTCATCTGATGAGATGCGTGCATGACCCGATGCATATCATTGGTCATGGGGAGTTGGACATCGATGGCGGGGTGACTTTTGCGAAGGTCCTGGTAGAGATCGAGGATCGACAAGAGCGGGACCTACATGGACAGTTTATTCCTCTAGTGCGTATTAGGAGGTATCACATGAACCTCTAAAAGAGAAAATGGGAGTATGAGGCTCATATGTGTGCACAGTACCCTCATTTGTTTCCCTAGGTTATGATGTATCTTTACGGGGAAGTAAAGCCCTGAGGTGGGAGTAATGTAAAGACCTATAAATTTTAATGGAAAATTTTTTCTTAACTTATTTGGGATTTTTTGAGTACACAGTTTTTGACGGCACTTGATTCCTTGCCCCAGTGTGCCCAGAATCAATTTTTGAAGTTTAGCTCGGGTACGTTCAGTGAACGATCGAGCGGGTTAGTATATATTTTTACCTGGTGCTCGAAATTGAAATAAGAGGGCATCGATGAACTCGTAGTGCGTGTATTTTCTTAAGAGGACCATTACTGTAGGTTCGTTTTCTTGGGAGGAAATATTAAATAATGTGGATGAAATGAAAAGTAAAAATAAAATTGCGGTACAATTTTATTTCTTTTACTAAGTTGTTATATCCTATGTATGGGAGTTGGGTTGGGACCCACTAGTTATTAACTACTCTTGAGAGGATTAAGGTGAGGTGGGGCCCACACGATCCCCCATCTTTTCACATTCCCCATAACCCCTTAAACTCCGTTTAAACCATCCTTGTATTTAATTATGTGGTTTCTCCTCTTCCACATTAATAATGTCGTCATATCACTTCATTAATTAGAAAACTCGTGGTTTAATTAATTAAGTGAATTCAATTTTGAATTTTTGTAATTTGAAATGCATGGCATCAAATAATAAAATAAGAGGAGTCTTATTTTATTGGGAGGGCTTGTTGAGTTAGAATTTGGGGGAGAGACCAATTCTCTTGAAGAACTTCATCCTCAACGAAGAGGGACAACACTTCGTCAAGGATCATCGACTCGGAGACCCGATTTCTTCCATCCTCTTCTTTTTCCACGACAAAGGAGGAGGCACTGACGCAGAAACTCGCCAATGATGTCACGCCATATAATCTTCTCTCCGCGACAAAGGAAGGGAGACGCCGCTTCCTCCTCGGACGCTCTTCGTTGATGTTTATGGAACCTCACCCTGGGACGCTATTTTATGTGACGCTCATCGTTCGACAACTTGTGTTGAGGTAGAGGTTAATTCTTCGTTCAAGTATTATTTAACGATCTTCGTTGTTTAATGATTGTCCGATTGTTGTCGATATAATGGGAGGAGATCATACGACACAAACACGGCCGATCCTCCTCCCCTTTTATTGTTGATCTTCATTGTGACTTGAAACAGAGGCAACGTGGTGTCGTTGCACCGCATGGGGACGAAGAGGACCATAGCCGGAGCGGGCGACGGTGGAGGAGTGCGGTGTTGTCGCACCGTGCTGGTGAGACCGCAGGAGGCCGCGGCCAAGATCGGGCCTCAGTGGAGGGGTGTGGCGCCATTGTGCCACACCTGATCACCAAGGGGTTGCGGTCGGGGTGGGCTATGGTGGAGGGGCGCAGTGCCGTTGCGCCAGGCCAGTTGGACCGAAGCCGTGGCAGTTTCAGAGGAGCGGCCAGCTGAGTAGGCTGTTGGCACCAACTGGAGGTGGGACCCCCTCGGTTCATGTGGTTACATAAGGCCGACCTTAATGGCCAGCTGTTTCGAAAACAGGGGGCGCCCCCCCCCCCTCACACCCCACTCGGCCGAGAGCTGAGCCGAGCTGCGGATGGCTTCCGAGCCGGGCCGCAGGCCGCACGGGCCGGGCCGCCAGTGCTGGGATAGGGCGCGCCCAATTGGGCCGGACCAAGACTCGGATCGGGTCGACCCAGTAAGGTCCAACCCAGGGGGTATTGGGCTGGGTCGGACAGGGCCCAAACCCCCTATTTTCGGACAGATTCGTTCAAATGCCCATATCATGGGCTACAAACTTCAGATCGATGCACCATCAGTTGTGTTGGGATCCATTGATCGAGATAGTCGTTTTGGTATATTAAACTCTAGCATTCGTTAATGTTTGGGTACCGCCAGTTTTGTTCAAACCTGAATCTAACCGGGCCCTTGGAGCGGAAACGTTTATAACTTAACGACCAGACTTCCGAATGATGTACTTTCAGTTACGTTGTATTCATGTTATTGATAAAGTTCTTTTGGCTTACTTTGCTTGAGGTTTGGATGTAGTTGGAGTATGGTTGGGTTGTTTTTAGCTCAGAAACCAACCGGGCCCCTGGAACGAAAAAGCCAATAACTCATAGACCGGGCGTCCGATTGACGCCCCGTCTGTCGCGTTGAGTTCCTTTTGACGAGACGGAACTATGTGACACATCAACTCTGGACTTCGTGACAGTTGATGTATCGACCCCTTGGCTCATGGAGCAAACCCTCCGTGAATTAAGCATGTTGTGTGTGGGAACACTAGAGCTGGCTGCGACTGCGACGACGATGACGACTGTACTTGGATCCTACGTGGGTTCAGCTACGATGAAGACTGCACGTGGATCCTTTGTGGGTTCGGCAGTGATGAAGACTGTACTTGGATCCTATGTGGGTTCAGCAGTGATAGTTACTGTACTTGGATCCTACGTGCATCTGGCAGTGACTACATCTTTACGTGGATCCTACATGGGTTCGGCAGAGGAGATGATTCAGAGGCTACATCAATCATCTGCACCCCTCTTCGTGAGTAGTATACCTGTGTGAGCTGAGTCTTGACTTTCAATCATTATCTTTGATATCATTGACTTGCTATACTATGTGGATTGGGTTGTTCTTTCCTGTGTGGATTGAGTTGTAGTTTCCAGTGTGGATTGGGTTTAACTTGGGCTCGAAAGTTGGATCCGAACAGGAATTGTTGACATAGATATATGTATGGGCATATACCTATGTAGTGTTGGTTGATACTTCGTATTTGTATCTTTCCTTTGTGGTTTATCCTTTTTGGATTATGGGAGACCTTTCGGGGTCTCGGGGTCCCTATTGAGTATCGTATACTCACCCCTACATGGGAAATGCCTGCACTATGTTGTGTTGGTTGCAGACGGCGGACAACGCTCATCGTTGTTGAGTCCTGAGTAGCAGGACGATATACGGAGGAGGACTATAAGGTGGGACGTACACGGAGTGGACGGCCAGAACCGAGGAGCCGACGAGACTATCTGTACTCACCCATCAGGTGGGAGTTCCGGAGGACATCTTGGTGGTTGCTGCTTTACTTTTCAGCTGTTGTACTTTGTTATCTTAGTTGTACTGTTCTTTCAGTTGGATTTGTATATTTTCCCGTTTACTTTCCATCACTTACTTTTGTACTCAGTTTAATTAGTTTTTATTTCAGCTTGTGTACTTTGTGGTGTTTGTTTTCTTATATAATGATAATGCCATCACTTTTATCGGGATGTACGCCTTTTGTGCAAGTCACCGCCCCTGGCCTATGGATGGTGGGCTTGGGGTAGTCACGACACGGGTCCCGTGGATGGGTCATGACATGTACTCTTGTTTTCTTTTAAAAGTTTTTATTTAATGAAAAAATGGATATTGAGTAGTAGTTTCTACATGTAATATTCATGATGTATAGTAATAGTTATGTCCTAATTTTATATAACTCTAAACCTAAAAATATACTCAATGTAAATTCTTGAATTAATTCAAGATTATGTTATTTTTAAGGATGGGGCCTTAAAGATGGTATCAGTGGACAGTTTAGACAACTTTAGGGGTTATGATATTGTTAAATTAATATTTATAAATTATTTTTATTTTATGGTAATATTGAAATGATATAGAATTTTCAAGATTACCATTTTTATTCACATAAGATATTTCTATGTTGAGAAAGGATTTTCATAATGGAAAAATGGAAATTGATATGAGAAGGCATAAAGAGGGAAATGCCCTTCCAAATCAGTAGCCTAAGATGGTCAGAATCAAAATTGAATAGTTTGTTGCAGTGATAACTCAGATGACTTAGGTGATAAATGGTGGTTGTGTTTATTGATGACATTTTGGTATGTTATAAATGTAAAGAGGAACATAAAAGTCATTAAAGGGTTGTCTTTAAAAACTTAAAGGAAAAGAAATTGTATGGGAAATTCAGAAAGTGTGAGTTTTGGTCACAAAAAAATCATAACTTGGTCACAATTGTTTCAAAAAATGACACAAATATTGATCATGCAAAAAAAGTTGTCAAAAAATGTCCAAGACACACAAATATTACCGAGATCTGTAGTTTTCATGGGTTGTTAGGATATTACAAGGGTTTTTTTTGAAAATTTTGCACTGTTATCTAGCCCAATAACTAAATTAACTCAAAAGGGTGTCAAGTTCATTTGGAAAAAATGATGTGATGAATGTTTTCCAGAATTGAAAAGAAGATTGGTGAATGATCTAGATTTGGAATTACCTTCCATCAATGGTGAATTTGTTATATACAGTGATTCTTTATTGAATGGACGTGGTAGTGTCCTAATAAATAATTATCCGATAATTTATTATGCTTCACATCAGTTGAAACCTCACGAGTTAAATTACTCTAAACATGATTTGGAATTAACTACTGTTATATTTGGTTAAAAAAATTAGAGGCATCATCTGTATGGTGTAAAATGTGAAATATATACTAACCACAAAAGATTGAATTATATATTCACTCAGAAATAATTGAACATGAGACATATTATAGGGAAGGATTAAATGAAGGATTATGATTTCATGATTCATTTCCATCCATGAAAATAAAATAATGTTGCCAATGCATTTTTTCAAAAAAATGACAGTGAAATCATCTCTATTAGAATTAATTAAGAAAGCGCAAAAGGAAGATAATAAGATGAAGAAAAATGTAGATTTGGTTCAGAAGGGAACGTTTTCGGAATATAACATTGATAAGGATCATATATTGATATTTGGGAAGATATTATGTGTGCCATGTGATTTATTGTTGAATAATGAGTTATTATGTGAAGCTCATAGTTCTCCTATTTTAGTTCATCCTGGATGTACTATGATTTAATAAGACCTCCTAGAGTATTACTGGTGGGATGGAATGAAAAGAGATACTGCTAAATTTACTGTGTAGTGTTTGACTTGTCAACATGTTAAAGAAGAATGACAGTTACCAAAAGGGGTGATTCAACTTTTACAAATTCCAGAGTGGAAATAAAAATATATATCCATGGATTTATTTGTTGGATTACCCAAGACATCTCTAGGTAAAAATTCAATTTGATTAATTGTTGATCGATTGACTAAATCAGCATATTTTCTTCTAATTCTAGTTAATCTATATCTAGATCAACTTTTTTGGTTGTATGTTAAAGAGATAGTCATGTTTCCTGGAGTTCCCCTCTCCATTGTATATAATCATGATCTGATGTTTGCATCTAACATTGGAAAAGGCCTTCAAAAGTTTTTGGGTACTGAATTAAATTTTATTACAACTTTTCATCTTCAATCATATGGGAAGTTAGAATTAATAGTTCATACATTTGAATATATGATACGTGCATGATCAAGGGATTACCAGGGAACTTGGGGCCAACATCATTCCTTGGTTAAATTTTCAAATAATAAAAATTATCATTCCAGTATACAGATATCACCATTCGAGGTATTATATGGGAACTAGTGTAGAACAATATATGTTAGAGATTATGAAGCTGAAAGGAAACTAATGGTACTAGAATTGGTAGAAGATATGGCATAAAAAGTTCAGTTGATTCAAAAGGATATGAGAATAGCTCCGAGAAGGTGGAAAAGTTATGAAAATAACTAGATGATGGATCTTTCATTTGGTGTAGGTGATCATGTATTTCTCAAAGTTTCTACATGGAAAAGTGTGATGCATTTTTGGTTAGAATATATATCGGAGTCCAAGGTTCAATGGACTTTATGAAATCTTGGAGAATGATGGATCAGTTGACTACAACGTGGCTTTACCTCTAATTTTATGCCAGGTACACAATTATTTTCAGGTTTCAATGTTGAGAATGTATATTCTATATCCATCTCATGTTTTGAGTCGAGGGGTAGTTCCATTGGAAGAGAATATTTCTTATGAGGAATAACTAGTTCAGACTCACGACTGAAGAGAGAAAGTGCTGCGGAATAAGGTAATTCAGCAGCTAATGGTTTTGTGAAAAAACCATATGGTTGAAGAGGAAACATGGAAATATGAGAATACTATGAGGGATATAGACCCCACTTATTTAATAAGTGAATAAAAATTGTGAGGATGCAATTTTCAAAAGGGGGAAGGATGTAACATCCAAGGTAAAAAAAGTATATGATATTTTCATATTTTTTAATATTTGTGATTTAAATATTCATTTTACTTTAAAGGGGATTCTTTGTTTGATAGAGTACCCTACACGTAAAAAATGAGTTTCTCTAAAATGTTATGTTGCACATAATGTTGAGTCATACTGAAATAATAATAATAATAATAATAATAATAATAATAATATTAATATTTTAAATAGTTGTCAATGCCTAGCCATTATACTGGCAGGAATGAACAGAATTAACAAAAATATGATTATACATGTTTGATAAAAGTCTTTACATTTATCCAATAAATTTTAGAGGCTTCAAATAAGAACGAATATCTTTTTGAAGCATGAAATACTCTAATATTATTTAAGGTTATTTTAATGCATTTTGGTGGAGAACCCCTTTTAAATATAATTTTTTTCACTTTTATATGTTCCATTTGACAAAATAAAATTCTTATTTAGAATCAAAACATCAAAATTTACTTTGGTTAAATTTTTAGTATTTTGTAGTAATGTTCAATTTCTTATGAATAGTGAAAAGTACTGCATTTTAATTCAAAACTTACTTTTAATCTAATTTATTTATATAGTTAGATTGTTCTTTTTATTGGTTTTACTATGTAATTAGATTATAGTTTTAAAATTTATTCCAATTTTAATAATTGAAATCCATTTCACTTTGAAATTGGATATAAATAGGTGTCAATATTTTGATAGTTATTATTTCATAAAAACACGGCTTTTGGTTTTGACAACGAGAATTAATTTGAAATTAATTTTTGAAACTTATGTGTTTTCAATTTGGAAAAATGGATTCCATATATGGGATGAGGAGGTATAAATTGTGTAAATAGTTAACTTTTATTTTTAAACATTATGAATAGTAACATTAATAAATATTTCATTTACCATGGTTAAAGGGTAAATTTGGTAAATAAGGGTAAAAAACAATATTATAATATTATTAATTCATCCTAACACGTGTCTTAATCTAATTAGCTGATACATGTTCGACCATGGGCATCCTTAGGATGATTTTGGGACCATATAGCGCCACTTGTAAGGGAAAATGACACTTATAAAAATTAATCTAATGCTTTGAAATATTTAACAAAAACATATATCTTTTGGAAATTTTTTTTATATGGAGTTATATAAGTTATAATTTCAGCTATAAATAATTATTATAAAGATATAAAGATTTCCTTCATCATGTTATTTTTTTCAATTTTTTTACATCATATAAATAAATTTATATATCACACAATGAATATTTAATGATTACCTCATAAATCAATGTTTTAAAGAAATTAGATTATAAATATAAAAACTAAATTTATTTTGAATCTATTTATAACATACAATAATTTTGGAGATAATTATGACTTTTTGTAATTTAATTAATGAAGGTTGTTTGAAAAAAACAAAGTTGTTTTGGATTTCCAAATAAGTAATGATATGAATACTATATAAATTGACAAATATGAGTTTTTAAATCGATTATTATTTTATTAAATGATAAAATAGTCCTAAAAATCTAATATTTTTCCAAATGATATATATTATGTTAAAAATATCATTAATGATCTATTTTGGGTCTCTTGGAATCTATAGTAAATATATTAACCATATAGTTTGAATATAGAATAAGACAAGGTAAACGTAAAATAAGTTAACAAAGTGTTAAATAAAAAAATAAGTATTAAAAAATATCAAAAACATGTCTAATTCTTATTGGATGATTTTATTTTTACTTATATTCATCTTAACTTCAAATTTAATGAGTTTTGGACCTTTTGAAACCGAATTTCATTTTATAATAATAAAATACTTTCAAACATTCCTAAAGAGCCCCTCCTCCCACTTATAAATGGCCACCACCTCAAACCTATTACTCATAACATTCAAGCCCCTTGGGTCGTCCAACATCTGCTCAAATATGCTGGAAAATGCCTCTATTCCACCAAGAATCCTTACTTTGGGTAGAAGGCATTTCAATAAAACCTTTTGGGTCAATCCACATGGATTTTGTAACACACTGAATGTTTTTGAGAAATATTTTGTTTTTATGTATTATGTTATACGCAACACCAAAAGAATATTTCACTACAAACAACACTGTTTTGGTTTGCGTTACACGGAAGAGATACTTTCCTTGATAGCTTATGTTGAACGCAATACTGAGTTTCACTAAACAATGATATGCTATTAAAATATTATATAAACTAGACGTTATGAATAATAATAACCACATTTTAAAATTTAATAAATTTTATCTTTCAAAATGGACTTCATATTTGGATTAGAAATATCGAAATTAGCTTAGGGTGAATATTTTGGATTGTTCTGAAAACATTCAATTTTTTAGGAGTAGTGAAAAACACTGAGTTATAGTTAAAAACAGAATTTTTATTTAAATAATTATTAATTTTATTTAAATTTATTTTTGGTCAAAATAGGCACATTATACCTATATATGTTCAATGTAATTCATTGGAGTCTATTTATAATAATTTTATATTTATTAAAATTTTATAGAACTTTTCACCGTCTTTTACCCACCTCCAAGAAGAATTTGCAAGTTTACATAAAACCTAATTTTACCACTTTTGTGATTTTAATTTATAAAATCCGAGTGACATGGTTAATATGAAGGAGTAAAATATAGTTCAATAAGATAAAAATAATTTTTGGTGAATAGTAACTGTTTACTTTTATTTAGCACGGTTAAAAGTAAATAGGGCAATTAAGTGTAAAAATGATATTATTATTACCATAAAACATGTACAAATGCAAGTGGATAAGTGTAATTCGACTAAAAACAACATTAGTAATAAAATATTACCATTTAGGTACACATGGATTAGATTAGGGCATTTATTATTATTTAGTTCATAGAAGAGTTAAAAAAATAAAAATCAATGTTTTATAAGTGAAACATTTTTAATATAGTGTGATACATAAGATAAATTCGTCTATAAATATTAATTATGATTCTACAAAGATTTCATACATAATGGTATTTTATTTATAATTTTTAGACATTAAATAATTTAATTTATTTATGACATGACAGTGATGTAGTAATTACCTTATTAATGAAATATTAACATAATTGATATTATAAATACCCAAATAAATTTAATTTGATAAATTTTATGAATTACACTAATTTTATAGGTTAAAATATTATGGTTGGTTAGATGAATTGTGTTCGAAGTAATAATGCTGTTATGAATTTAGCAAAAACAAAATACCAAATAGTGTCAAAATTGACATAAAAGAGTTTTTAAAACAAATATTAAATTATTAACTGATATTTTATTCCTAAAAACTATGGTCTAGACAAAAGATGTATATAACAATATATATTACATTAATTAACCAATTGGTGTTTTATTGGCAGTTTATAGTATGTTTATTAACCATATAGTGTAAGAATATAAGAAGACACGGTAGAAGTTAAATTATTAAACTTAGAGATAAATCTAAATGATAAGGGAACAATGGTAACCTAAACTTGTCTAAAACATATTGGTTGAGATTATTTCGACCCTTCCCCAACTTATCTTCAAAATAAGTCACTTTTGAGCCATTATTAACCGAATATAAATTTTTTATAAAATAATATTTTATGTTTTTCTTAAGGTGCCCATCACCCCTCTTATAAAAGGGAACTCCCCCTTCTCTATAAATCACACCTCCAATGCCAGTTAGCATCACGAAACACTACCCAAATACCCTATAAACTATCCTCCATTTATCATAGAGTCCTTATTTTAGACATAAATCCAACCTATGGAGTTATTTTGATCAAATAAAAAGGAAGATCCTGAGGAAGAGGTAAATATCTCACCACCTATTTCAAGATCATTTCTTCTTCCAGTTCCTCTTTCTTTGTTGTTTCCATTATAAAATAATAATTCCAGTATCTTCTATATTCTATGATTTTATTATAAATTTTACAACCATATTAGTTATTTTATCCATCCTATGAATGAAAAATTCACCACACGTGCGTACGTATGGCTTACAGTGTCCACATAGTGGTGTAGTTTGTTATTAAAACATTTAATCATTTGGATGGTTATGATAATTAGTATAAATGATATAAATAATATCTATAACATTATTATGATTCTGTAAATATGATATACCATCGAATTATATACTATTTTAATATCAAAAAAATGATATCATCGCTCGTGCGTACGTATGGCCTATCGTCTCCACGATGTGATGTGACTCGTTCTATATGGTCCTCATTGAATAATGATTATATAAATGAATTGAATGAATTAATATGATAAATATTACACTAATACCATTCTTTAAATGAGGTATCTATAACATAAAAAAGACGAATAAGAATTTATTCGACAAAACGTGCATAAGAACATAAAGCAATGAACACCAGAATAACAAGTAGCAATGAAATATTACTAATAAGAAGATAAGAATATGACCATATATGATATGATAACAATGATTATGATTCTATAATAAGTCAATGAAATTATTTAAATCATTATACATGAGGGTCAGATACGTACGAAGCATATCAGAACTAAGGTAAGGGAAAATCTCGCAATCTCATTTTTATCCGAGATTGTTTTTACTTCAGATTATACTAGGGAATATTTATCATCCACATCCATGTATCCAAAATATGTAATATTATTTCAATCCTCATATAGTGGTATAATCCATTTTTAAATATTGGTTAATTTTTAGTAAATGATATGAAAAGAATATTTTGTCATTTTCAGTACGAGATACTTTTTGACTTTTCCGGCCAAAGTACGAGAAAATTGTTTTTTTAACTTATACGACCTGAATGGATTTTTAGGATTTCATAGAACATTATTTCCATGAATCTTACTTTACATGTCTTCAAGTTTATTTCTAATTAAATTATTTTAGTTTAAAATTATATGACATGTTAATAAAGTAACAAAGTTTTTGAACTAGAAAGGATATTTTACTCAAGAATGGAGTTCAAGTGTTTTATCAAAATTATTTTCCATCTGCGATAATATAGGGTTCTGTTTCTATACCTAATTTTACATTTATTTGATTATGTTATGATGTAAATGTTTTTATGAAGTACTTTTATCATATATGTATTATGTTATGATGACATGATGTTTAAGAATCCCATTTTTATTACATGGTTTATACTCTGATGTATGATTTATGATTTTCTGGCACACATAAGAATGGATTCATTATGAGATGGGTGGGAACTATATATCCCTCCATTTCACTAGGTAATGATTTATATCTCATGATATGGACATGGATGGAACGACAAGTTAATCCGATTCTGTGATACAGGACTGGAATGAGGACTGAACTCAATTTAGAAATGGACTTTGTCCACTATGATAGTCTTGGCAATGAGTCTTGACTAATAAGAAATGATTTTCTATGATTTTCTGTGTATGGAACAATGTTTCTTGTTTTATGTTATGATTATTGGGATTACATTTCACTACTATGATTTATCCCATGTTATGATATTATGATCTCTTTTGCAGGATAAGATTTTAAAATTTTATGTTCTTATAAATATGATATGATTGATATTTCTTTTTTTTACCCTTACTGAGCATTTGATCTCACCCTCTTGTATGTTTTATTTTCCCCAGGTCAGGAAGAAGGGTATTAAGTAGGATATGCCAAAAGGGACTCTAGATATTATGAAATAAATGGGAGACAATATAGATGCTTTATGAACCAGTTGTTTATGTTTCCCAGTTTCTAAAGACACTATACCTATATGGTCCTATCATGGTTTTTATATATGTTTTAATAAGTATTCTTTAATTATGAAGTAATAACAATGTAGGTAAAGTATGGGTTTTTATAGTTGGGATCAAAGGAAAGGTATAGTAATCCTTTGGAAACTAGGATGTGAAAGCCTTAGTAAGAACCCTACAGGTATGTCTAAGCATAGAACACAATATTAGTGTTTTAGAAATTTCCATGAATAACCTATGATAAGACCTTAAGTGTGAAATTTTATTCTTGATTATGTGGTTTTCCTATTATTATTAGTGTTTCTCACACTATGCATATTGGTTTTAGTCAATGGCTGGAACCCGAATGAACCGTGTTAATGCTGAAAGCAATGGGAAATGAAATGATTGTCCCCCGGAGCAACCAAATGTTATAGGAGAAAGAATGAAAAATATTGTAGACATTCTCACACAAATTTATCAAACAATGAATCATTCAGGACATCCAAATGAGAAAAGGAAGGAATAACACTATGTGGAATCCTTCATGAGGCAGCGTCCACCCTCATTCAGTGGGTCTACTGATCCATTAGTGGATGAAAAATGGATCAGTACCACTGAAAAGATATTTTCAGTTCTTTAACATTCTGAACATGATAAAGTCATCTTATCAGTATATCGTTTGGAAGGTGATGCTGATCAATGGTGGAATCTTATCAAGAATATGAGGAAAAGAGACAAAATTGAGTCCATGGAATGAGACGAGTTCAATAACATATTTTTCAATAAGTACTTCCCTCGTATTCTTCAAAAAATTATGGTGAAGGAGTTTTTTGAACTAAAGAAATTGGATTATGAATCTATTGGTACCTACGAAGAAATTTTTAAAAGACTTTCAAGGTATGCTTCCGGAATTATTATCCAACTCGAGAGTATGATCGGTCAATTCTTTAGTGGCATCAAACCAAGTCATCGAAGGGCGTTAGCCATAAGGGACTTCAATAGCTATGAGGGAATTGTTCGATGTGATCTCAAGAATGAGATGGATATTTGAGTAACCCATCAGTCATATGGGTTTGATAAGAATAGTGAAAAAGAATTCAAAGGGAAATCTAAAGACCACACTGAAAAAAAGATGAGTTTTCCCTTATTCTCAATGTGTGGAATGAAACATGGAGAGAATTGTCTTAAAGGGACAAGTAAATGTTTCAAATGTGGAAAATAATGTCATCAGTAATTTGAATGCCGCAATGATGGGAAAAGATGTCTAGTGATGCGAACAAAGAAAAAGCTACACAAGATGAACCTCTTACACTTCAATGTTACAAGTGCGAGGAAATGGGGCATTATTTTAATCAATGCCCTAATCCAAGGGTTGTTGATGATGATCGAGCTAAACAAACCCTTAAGGCCAAATAAAAAGGAAAGTAGCATGCAATAGTTGTCGGTGATGTGGAGTACGATAAGGAAGTGGTGAAAGATAAACTTACCATCCACTCTAATGTAGAAATTTTTCTATTTAATTGTGGGTCCACCCACTCTTTTATGTTTGAAGAATTTTATAAGGGTATCGTCGTACTACCTCAACAATTAGCTGTTGAGTTATCTATGACAACTTCTAATGGCACAACAATTGCATCAATAGTTTATAATTGTTTTCCAATTTATGTTTGTGGGAAAGTGATTCCTTCAAATCATGTGATCCTTTGTATAGTGTAATTTGATGTGATTCTAGGAATGGATTGTATTTCCTTATATGAATCACATATTGATGGCCAAGGAAGGGAAGTCACATTTCATATTTCCGATCAATCTATGATCATCTATCGATGCAATGATGAATATAACCTTCCAGTGGAAATTTCTTCCATCTTATGCGTCTTGATTCCAATAAATTATGGTTATTTATCTCAAATGGTTGGAGAGAAACTCATGATTAAGAATATTCCCATTATAAGGGAGTTTGATGATGTCTTTCCAGAGGAATTTCTTGGTCTTCCACCAAATTTTGATGTTGAGTTTTCAATAGAACTCATATCGGGTGATATTCCCATTTCAAAGACACCTTATAGAATGAACCCAATTGAGTTTAAGGAATTGAAGAAGAAACCCGAAGGGAATCTTGATAATGGATTTATACGCCCTTGTGCATCACCTTGGGGAGCACCTGTTCTGTTTGTTCAAGAGAAAGATGAATCAATGAGACTCTGCATTGATTATCGAGAACATAACAAGATCACTATCAAGAAAAAATATCATCTCCCATGTATTGATGACTTATTTGACCAACTACACGGAGCTCAATACATTTCCAAGATTGATCTTCGTTCAGGGTATCATCAATTAAGGGTTAAAAGGGAGGATATACCAAATATGGATTTCTTTACAAGGTATGGACACTATGAATTTATAGTGATTCCATTTGGTCTTACTAATTCCCCTTATATATTCATGAATATAATGAATAGAGTCATTGAGATTATCTTGATTCGTTTGTGGTAGTCTTTATAGAAGATATTCTTGTTTATTAAAAGTGAAATGAAGAACATGAATATCACTTGAGAATTGTATTACGGACCCTATGAAAGGATAATCTTTATTCCAAATTTACCAAATGTGAATTTTGGCTTCAAAAAGTTTCATTTTTGGGTCACATAATCTCAAAATAGGGGATATCTGTGGATCCAGCAAAAACAGAGGTTATCGAAAGATGGTCGAGACCAACATCAGTAACTGAGATCCGAAGTTTTCTTGGTTTTCCTGGATATTATCGACTTTTTGTGAAATATTTTTCATGATTATCTCATCCACTCACCAGGTTGACTCGAAAAGGAGTTATTTTCGTTTGGATGGAAGAGTTTGACGAGAATTTCAAGGAATTAAAAAAAAGTTTCTCTAGTGCACCCTTTCTCACACTGCCTTGTAGTGGAGAAAGGTTTTTGATATACAGTGATGCATCCAAGAAGGGATTGGGGTGTGTACTCATGTAAAACAATATGGTGATAGCTTATGCCTCACGACAGTTGAAAATCCGTGAGCAAAATTACCCAACTCATGATTTGGAATTAGCTGTATTAATCTTTTCATTAAAATTTGGAGGCATTATATTTTTGGTGAATGGTGTGATATTTTTACTGATCATAAAAGTTTAATGTATATTTTCACAAAAAAGGAGCTGAATATACACCAATGAAGATGGTTGGAGATGTTTAAAGATTACGACTGCTCGATTCATTACCACCCTAGGAAAGAAAACAAGGTGGAAGACACATTATGTCGACAAGACCATGCTAGCTTATCCATGATGAGGATCAAAAAAGATCCAATATTTATGGATTAAAAAAGGATGGATCATGGAATTATAATGGAAGTGGAAAAATCATATCTTTCTCAAATTAATGTTCAACCATCTATACAAGTGAAGATTAAATAGGAAAAGAAAGAATATGCAGATTTACAAAAAAAGGTGAGAAATGTTCCTGAATTCCACATTGATTATGATGAAATAATAAGGTTCTGGAATCAGGTTTGTGTTCCTCCCATACCATAATTAAAGAAGGAAATATTGGATGAAGGTTATCGTTATTCATTATCTATTCACCCTGGAAGCACAAAGATGTATAGGGACCTGAAGGAGTACTTCTGGTGGGACGACATGAAAAGAAAAGATGTTGAATATATCTCTCGATGCATGGTTTGTCAGCAAGTTAAAGGTGAGAGACAAAAGTCTAAGGGAATATTATAACCATTACCCATACCATAATGGAAATGGGAAAACATCACTATGGACTTTGTCACTAGACTTTCTAATACATCCAAAGGCAATAATTCTATCTTGGTTATAGTTGATCGTATTACGATGTCGACACACATCATTTCTATAAGAGAATATTTATTTCATGATCAGCTTGCCAGGATATATGTGAAGGGCCACTTTCCATTATATATGATCGGTATCCGAGGTTTACCTCTATGTTTTGGTGAAGTCTTCAGTATACTCTAGATACAGAGTTGAGTTTCATCACTGCATATCATCCTTAGACCGACGGTCAGTCTGAGAGGACTATTCAAACTCTATAAGACTTGTTGAGATATTTCTCTATATATTTAAAAGGTGGTTGGGATCAACACCTACATTTGGTGGAATTTTCTTATAATAATAGCTTTCACTCCAGAAATCATATGGATCCTTATGAATATCTGTATGGAAAGAAATGCAGAAATCCAACTTGTTGGGATGATGTTGGGGATGGAATTCTATTAGGACCTGATCTTGTTGATGATATTGCAGAAAATGTAAGATCTATTTAACAACAAATAAAACCAGCTCAGAGTTGACAAAAATTAATTCCGACAACCAATGAAAAGACCTAGAGTTTGAAGTGAGTTATAAAGTGTTCTTACGAATATCTCCTTGGAAGAGAGTAATGAGATTTGGAAATAAGGGAAAGCTAAGCCCTAGGTATATTGGCCCTTTTGAGATACTGGATCATGTTGGGAAGGTAGCTTACTGATTGGCGCTTCCACCAAATCTCTCACAAGTTCATGATGTCTTCCATGTATCTCTCTTGAGAAAGTACATACCCGATCCTTCACATGTACTAAGCTCAGAAGTTGTACTTCTAGAGCAAGATCTTTCTTATGATGAACATCGAATAGTGATTCTGGATCGTAGTGAAAAAGTTCTACGAAACAAGACCACTCTCTTGGTTAATGTTTTATAGAGGAACCATCAATTTGAAGAAGCTACGTGGGAACTTGAGGATATGATGAGGGGGAGGTATCCTCATCTGTTTGTTAAAAGTGATTAATTTCGAGGGAGAAATTTTTTTTAAGGGGGTTAGAATGTTACACCCTGAGATTTTATGTGAAATATTTTGTTTTTATGTATTATTTTATATGAAACAGCAAAGAAATCTTTCATTACACACAACACTATTTTGGCTTTCATTACATGCAAAATCAACCTTCCTCGATAGCTTGCATTGTATTCAATAATGAGTTTCACTAAACAACAATATGCTATTAAAATATTATATAAACTATCCGTTATGAATAGTAATACACACTTTTTGAAATTTTATACATTTTATCTTTCAAAATTGACTTCATTTTTTTATTAGGAATATCTAAATTTCCTTAGGGTGAATTTTTGGTATTTCTCTAAAAACATTCCATTTTTGATGAATAGTGAAAAACACTGAGTTATAGTTTAAAACCAAATTATTATTTAAATAATTATTTATTTTATTTAAAATTATTTTTGGTCAAAATATACAAATAATACCTATATAAGTTCAATTTAATTCATTGGAGTCAATTTATAATAATTTAAGATATATAAAAATTTTATAGAACTTTTCGTCGTCTTTTACCCACCAACTAGAGAATTTTCAAATTTACATAAAACATAATTTTACTACTTCTGTGAGATGAATTTCAAAAACTCTAGTTACATGGTTAATATCAAGGAGTTAAATTTGGTTCAATAAGATAAAAATAATTTTTGGTGAATAGTAACATTTTACTTTTATTTACCACAGTTAAAAGTAAATAGGGTAATTAAGGGTAAAAATGATATTATTATTACACTAACACATGTCCTAATTCTATTATATAAGTTTAATTAGACAAAAAACAACCTTATGAATAAAATATTACCATTTAGGACCACTGTGATTAGATTTGGGCATTTATTATTATATAATTCAAAGAAGAGTTAATTGAATTAAAATCAATGTTTAATAAGTAAAACATTTTTAATTTAGGGTTATAAATAAGATAAATTTTTCTATAAATATTTATTAAAAATCTAAAGATATTTCCTACATAATGATATTTTTTTATAATTTTTAGACATTAAATAAAGTAATTTATTTATGACCCAATGATGATGTAGTAATTAACTTATTAATGAAATATTAACATAATTGATAGTATAAATACCCAAATAAATTTAATTTGAGACTTTTTATGAGTTACACTAATTTTATAGGTTAATATAAAATATTAGGGTTGGTTAGATGAATATTTATGAAGTAATAATGCTGTTATGAATTTATGAAAAACAAAATACCAAATATTCTAAAAAATGACATAATAGAGTTTTTAAAACAAATATTAAATTATTAATTTATATTTTATTCCTAAAAATATAAGGTCCATCCAAAAGTCTTATATAATAATATATATGACACTAATGAACCAATTGGGGTTCTATTGGCAATTTATAGTAAGTTTATTAACTATTTAGTGTAAGAATACAAGAAGACAGGGTAAAAGTTAAATTACTTAACTTAGAGTCAAATCTAAATGATAAGGTTAAAATGGTAACATAAACATGTCTAAATCCTATTGGTTGAAGGGGTTTCAAACCATCCCCACCATATCCTCGAAATAAGTCACTTTGGAGCCATCATAAACCGAATATAAATTTATTATAAAATAATATTTTAAGTTTTTCCCTATGTGCCCCTCACCCCTCTTATAAAAGGGCACTACCCTTCTCTCTAATTCAGACCTCCAATGCAATTTTTCTTGGCAAAAACCTGACCAAATACCCTTTCAAATGTCCTCCATTTATCTTAAAGGCCTTCCTTTACTCATAATGCCAACCTAAGGAGTCCTTTTGATCAAATCAAAAGGAAGAACCTGAGGAAGAGGTAAATATCTCATCACCTATTTCAAGATCTTTTCTTCTTCCACATCCTCCTTCATTGCTTTTTCCATTATAAAATAACAACTACATTATCATCTACATAATGTGATGTTAATATAAATGGTATAGCCATATTAGTTATTTCATCCATCCTATGAATCAAAAAGTCATCACACGTGCATATGTACGACTTACGGTCTTCACGTCGTGGTGTAGTTTGTTATTCAAACATTTTATCATTTTGATGGGTATGATAATGACTATAAATGATATAAATAATAAATTTAAAATTATTATGATTCTGTATATATGATATACCATCCAATTATATAAGATTTTAATATCAAAAGAATGATATCATCGCTCGTGCGTACGTACGGCCTACCGTCTCCACGATGTGATGCGACTCATTATACATGATCATAATTGAATAATGATTATATAAATTAATTTAATGAATAAATATGATATATATTACCCTAATACCATTTTTTAAATGAAGTATCTATAACCTTAAAATATGAATAGGAATTTATTCGAAAAAACGTGCATAAGAACATAAAGCGATGAACACCCAAATAACAAGTAGCAATGAAATATTACTAATAAAAAGATAAGAATATGACCATATACGATATCATAACAATGAATATGATTTTTTAATAAGTCAATGTCATTATTTAAATCATTATACAGGAGTTTCAGATACATATGAAGCCTATCAAACCTAAGGTAAGGGAAAATCCACAATCTCATTTTTATCTGAGATTGTTTATACTTTAGAATTTATTGGGGAATATTTATCATCCAAATACATGATTCCAAAATATATAATATTATATCTATACTCCTCAAATTGTTTAAATCCAATTTTACCAATTGGTCAATTTTTAATAAAAAATATGAAAAGAATCTTCTGTCGTTTTCAGTACGAGATACTTTTTGACTTTTCTGGCCAATGTACGAAAAGAATGTTTTTTTATCTTATACGGCATGAATGGATTTTTTTGATTTCTTAGAAAATTATTTCCTGGAAGCTTCCATTACATGTTTTAAAATTTAATTTTAATTAACTTCTTTTAGTTTAAAATTGTAAAACATGTTAAGAAAGGAAAAATGTTTTTGAAGTAGAAAGGATATTTTCCTCAAGAATGGAGTTCATGTATTTTATCCAAATTAGTTTCCATATAAGATAATATAGGGTTCTGTTTCTATCAATATGTTTACATTGATTTGATTATGTTATGATGGAATTGTTTTAATAAGTCCTTTAATCTTATACGGATTAGGTTATGATGGCTTGATGTTTAAGAATCCCATTTTTATTACATGGGTTATGCTATGATGTATGATTTATGATTTTATGGCACACATAAGAATGGTTTCATTATGAGATGGGTGGGACCTATATATCGCTCCAATTAATTAGGTAAAGATTTATATTTAATGAGATAGACATTGCTGGAATGGCAAGTCAATCTGGTTCACTGATACAGGAGTGGAACAAGGAGTGATCTCGGTTCAGAAAGGGACTTTGTCCACTATGATAGTCTTTGAAATGTGTCTTGACTAATAAGAAATGGTTTTCTACGATTATCTGTGTATTCCACAATGTTTCGTGTTTTAATTTATGATTATTGGGATTACATTTCACTACTATGATTTATCCCATGTTATGTTATTATGATATCTTTTGCAGGTTATGATTTTCAAAATGTTATGTTCTTATGAATATTATATGATTGATATTTCCTTTGTTTACCCTTACTGAACATTTTAGATCACCCTTTTGTATTTTTTCTTTTCCCCAGGTCATGAAGAAGGGTATTAAGTAGGATATGCCAGAATGGACTCTACATATGATGAAATAAATGGGAGACAATGTAGATGCTTTATGGACCATTTGTTTATGTTTCCTAGTTTCTAATGACACTATACCTATATGGTCCTATCATGGTTTTGTTATATGTTGTAATAAGTATGCTTCAATTCTTATGTAATAAAAATATATGTAATGTATGGGTTGTTATAGTGTTACCCGATTTAAAGGAGATTAAAGAACGAACATGTCAAGTTGGACATGAGGTAAGATAAGTTCTTAACCAAATTTCTATTCTTTGGGTTGATATTTTATTTCTTGTTTATGTCGTTCTTTTATTATATGAGAAATTAATTTTTATATCTTTTTATGTATTTATACTTGATTTATGTGTGCTTATAGTGAATACACATAATCGATCTATTTTATTAACAAAATGATCTTTGTAATAGACTTATTCTCAATCTTCTTTAGTTGAGGGATACATTGATTTATCCACGAATTTGATTTATACGGTGTATAAAATCCATTGACTTTTACTTTAATTCAAGGGGAATCCTTTCTCTACAAATAATTTTACTAAACATTAAAAAGAATGTTTCTTTTTAATGTACGTGGTGACAATGAACCTTCCACCACTGTGATAATTATTTGATATTTGTCTTCCATAACAAGTCACAATGTTTTAAAAAGGAATATAAATACCATAAACTCTTTTTACGAATTTTTTTATTGAAAATGGTTTTGATAATTGATTTATTATGTCAATATCTTGAATTGATATCTTTTTATTTCAATGTGGAAATGTTATCATTCTTTTATTCTTATTCATATGTTATGAATATGTTATGGTTCTTGGGTATTATTTTTGTATACAGGTGGTTCCATGATAATCCTAGGGCAGGTGAGACCGAGATAGATCTTAATGCATTCGGTAACATGACAAATATAAACGTTAATGTTTCTCCTATGATATTTAGGGAATATACAGTGATGGGTATTCCAAACATAACTCTCTACATAGCTGTGAAAGCTACAACATAAGTTTGTCACAGATGCTAGAAGTTACCATTATGATATATGATTTTTATGTGTTATTCATAAATATTATGATTTTATGAGGTGTGTTAAAGAGCTCATGTTTTGTATGTATTGATGGACTAATTATATCATTCTATATTTTATTACCCTTACTGAGCTTTTTATGCTCATACCATGCCATGGAAATGTTTTACATAGGGTATAAGGAAGTCTAAGAGAAAGGAAGAATTCAAGAAGATTTAAATCAATAAAGGAACTTTTTTTTCTTTTAAGAGTTTTTATCTTATGAAAAAAATTGATACTGAGTAGTAGTGTATACTTGTAATATTCATGATGTAATGTAATAGTTATAGCCAAATTCTATAAAACTCTAAACCAAAAAGTATCCTCAATTTATATTCTTGACTTAATTCAAGATTATGTATTGTTTATGTTTGGGGCCTTACATTCCCCATAAGATAAATTATTTTCCTACTAAACTACTTATAGACTAAAAACATGAGATGGATCCAGCATATACATTATTAACATTGAAACATGAAAAAAATTGTGCTCCTAAGATAAAATTTTAGGTAAATCCACTCGGTAGGTAACTGATCCAAATTTCTCTAGGATTTTATAGGGTCCAATGAACCTCAGAGTCAACTTAAAATTCTTACCGAAATGCTTCATACTTTCCCATGGTGAATATTTTAGACAGACCTGATATCCTACCACAAAATAAAGATCCTTCCTCTAGTTATCTACATTACTTTTCTTCATACTCTGAGCTTCGGTAAAATTATTTTGAATCAAATGAACTTATTTTCCATCTCTTCTACAAATTCTGGTCCCATAAAATTCCATTCTCCCACTTGAACCCAAAAATCTGGAACTTGACACCACTTTCAAAATAATTCCTCAAAAGGTTCCATATTTATACTATAATGATATCTGTTATTATAATAAAACGAAACGAAATAAAAATGTTGATCCCAACTTCACTGGTAATCCACTGAACAAGAACATAGTGCATCCTCCATGATTTGAATTGTTAGTTCTATCTGGCCATCTAATTTAAGATAAAAAGCTGTAATGAAATTTTTTTCAGTTCCCAGTGACTTTGTAAGCCCATTCAAAAAAATTTAAGTGAACCTGGGATCATGATCAGAAACAATTTAAAGGGGAACTCCATGTAGCATGAGTATCACTTTAATATAAAACAAGTAAAGTTGATTTATAGATAGAGTATCTTTAATAGGATGAAAATGGGAAGACTTAGTCAATCGATCAATAATAACCCAGATCACATTTTCACCTTGAGAAGTCTTTGGAAATCCCACTATGAAATCCATGGATATATTTTCCCATTTCCACTCTAGAACTGGAAAAGGATGAAGCTTCACATTCAGTAAAAGTGGATCTACTTTAAAAATTTTAAAAATCAATAATACTATGATAAAGACTACAATATCCTTTTTCATTCCACCATACCATTAATTCTCTGTAGGATCATTGTATATCATCGTACAACCAGGAGGAACTGAAAACGAAGAACTATAAGCATGACATGAAAACTATTTCTTCAACAGTAAATCACAAGGAACACATAATCTCTTTCCAATCATTATAAAAAACTATTTATCAAGGTTTAATTTAGGTAACTTACCCTTCTGAACCAATTAGAACTTTTTCTGTAACTCACTACCCTCTTTCTATACTGGCGTAATTCTGTCTGATAGTGATGATTTCACTACCACCTGAAACAAAACAAAGAAATTTCCTAAACCAAAAATTTCCAATCTATAATTCATCAAATCAATAACAAATTAATCACTTTCCAAACATATCATGGTTAATGTAACATTAATTTTTCAACTCAAAGAATCACCCAATTAATTTTCCTTTCTTGGATGGTAATGAATCTTGAAATCGCAGTCCTTGATTAATTTAAGCCATCATCTCTGTCTCATGTTCAATTATTTATGATTGAATATATACATAAATTTATTTTATTAGTTTATATTTCACACTTTATGTCATACAAATGGTGGCTCCATATTTTTAATGAAAAAATAACAATAGCTAATTCCAAATCACGTGTTGTGTAATTTAACTCATGATTTTTCAACTGATGTGAAGCCGAAGAAATTACCTGATTATTCTGCATCAGGACCCAACCAATTATTTTTTAATTAAGAATCACTATATTTAAAAATTTTACCATTAACTGAAGTCTAGGGAAATACTATAACATTAACCAATCTTCTTTTATGTTTCAGAAAACAATCATCACAATTTTTTCATGATAAACATAACTCAATTACCTATTAACTTATATAGTGGGATAGATAACCAAGAAAATATTTCAATAAAACTTTTCTTATAACCCACTAATCATAGAAAATTATAAATCTATGTGATATTGGTTGGTCTTGGACATTCTTCTACAACATATGTTTTATAAGGTTCAATAATGTTTCTATATTTAGAAACAATATGAAAAAGGAATGATTTTTTTCAATAAAAATCACTCTTACTAAACATTCCATACAAATTCTCTTCATATGTGGTTTACAATACAACACTTAAGTGAATTTAGTTTTCCTTATGGATTTTAGAATATACCAACATATCATCTATAAACATAACCACAAACTGATCAAAAAACTAATAAGAGACTCCATTCATGAGATTCATAAAGACAGCAGGTGCATCAGATAAAAAAAGGGAATAACTAAAAACTCATAATGCCTATATCTCATTCGAAACGCTTTCATTGGAATTTCATCCTCCTTCACCTTCAGCTGATGGCATCAGGACCTCAAATCAATCATTGAAAAATACTGAGCTCCATAGAGCTGATCAAACGAATAGTCAATATGAGCTAAGGATAATTGTTCTTAATAGTGATGTCATTTAAGGATCTTTAATCAATAAAAAGTCTCATAGAACCATATTTCTGTCTCAAAAATAATAATGACCATCCCATGGTGATGTGCTTGGTGGAATGAAACCTATTTCAAGAAAATCTTGCAACTGGTTTTTCAATTCAACGAGTTTTACATGAGCCATTCGATGGGGGGGGGATTATAAATGGGATTAGTATCATGAATGAGATAAATGGTAAATTAAAAATTCCAATACAGAACAATACCACGAAATTCATCAGAAAAAACTTCTGTGAATTCATTCACAACTGGAATGCCAATAATAAAAAGTATTTATTTATTTTCAACAACATTATCTAGATAACCTTCACTACCATCTTTAATCAATCTCTCAACTTATTCTTATGTTATAAATGTTCTGAAATTATTGAATAAAACATTCTTAGATTTACAATCTATTTTATGTTGATAAAAAAATCCAATCCGTACCCAAAATGATATCAAATTCCACTATGGGATGTACAACAAGATTTTAAGGAATTAATATACCACTAATGATTATATTAATATTCCTAAAAATCTTGGTTTCATTAATACATACACCTCGAATTTTTACCAATTTTTCTATATCATATTCATGAGGTTCTATTTCTATTTTTATTTCAATGCCCTCAAAAATGATTGAATGTGAAGATCCAGAGTCAAATAGTGTATTGTAATTATTTGAAAAAACCTCTATAATACATGTCACTATAGAATTTCCTAGACCCACATCAACTCTAATCGTAGAAAATGAGTAATATATGCCCTTATGCTTTTAATCATGCTGGTTTCTACCATGGGTAATAATCATTGGACACATAAATGCATAATGACCTAAGTCATTGCAAGTGAAGCATCTTATCACTTGTTTTTAATTTTCTACCTGATCATTTTTTTATAGTTATGAGCAATATGGAAATTCTTACCCAAAAGTAACAACTTCCCAAACATTGATATATATTATCTAGGATGATTTTTACCACACATATCACATGTTTTAAATTTAGTTTTCTTACCTCCAAACTTATTTAATGAATTCATTCCCATTTCCCGCCAACTTGATCAGTTCTATTTCGTAATCTCCCAGAACACATGGTCATTAGAAAACTCCATTTATACCTTTTCCTCTCATCATACAATTTTCTCATATATTTTTAACTCATGAGAAGCTAATGAGCTTGGATGTTTTGAATACAATCCTAAGTAAAATTTATTTATCTTGCTATCCATATCCCAGATAAAATTTTGGGTATAATAGGACAAACATGTGAAATTTTCCTCCTTTTAGTCATATACATCGAACAAATCTTCATCAATTTGTCTTAATTCCATGAATTTATTTTCAATAATAATTAGAACATTCTTAAGAAAATATTTTTCAAGGAATATGTTCTTAAATTCATCGCATTCTGTGGTGTCAATCTCTTCACTTCCTCTAATATTTTTAACCATTGAAAATCACTGATCGACTTCACCTGAAGAATGTTAAACAGCATGACTATCCATTGGATTTTATGAACACCTCGTTACAAAAAATATATTTTCTAGTTCTTTAATCCACAATTAATCTTGAATCGGGTCAGATGGTCCTCTGATTGATGGGGAATGTTTCCCCATGAAATGATCCACTACCAATATATTCTTCTACATTTGATCTATTTGATCTCATGGATGAACACCAAAAAAATTTATCACCTAATTCAACAGATCCATTAGGGAAATAAACCACTCATTTCATTATCTGACCAACTTAGGATGCTTATTTTGAATGTTTTTTCCTCTGAATGTCTTCCCAGCACAATTAAACTGTTTCCTCTATAGAATACTATTCTGAACAAAAAAATCATAGACAACGAAACATGGTAATGTTCAAATTATATATCATTTCAATTTGACCATAAATTAAAAATTATTTTTGGATATTTTATTAAAAATATCCTAAGCCCTAAAGTTATCTAAACGAACCTCAATTACCAATTATAAGGCCCAAAACTTGAAAATTACTCATTCTTGAGATAAGACAATAATTTGACTTTAATTCACAATGAGGATCTTTTTAGGTTTATATATTTATAGAATTAGTTTATAAATCATACATAAAAAAATTAAATATTACAAATAGACCCTCATACACACTGTCCATATTTTTCCTAAAACAAAACAAAAAAACATGGTTTCGTTTATTATTTATAAAATATAAATTTTCCTTGATCTAATACTTGACTCTATTATTCTATAATTCCTATGAAAAACATTTCAAAACATGGGATGAGATAAAAAGACTTGTAGCGGAGACACAGATAAGTAAAACTATAAGTCTTGGGAAAACATGTAATATATGAATATTTTATCATAATATAATTCTTTTCACTGTTATGAAGTAGGAAATACTCTTCACTGAATATAAGCTCTTAATAATCCTTTTTATAAAAAAATATTACCATCAACCCATTGAATGAACAACATCAGATATAAAGGTAAATTGGGACTTAAGAACACATAAATAGAATAACTATATAGTCGACTTCCACACATATCACTATATGGAATATCCATACAACCGAGTTCTATATCTAATGAATTGGAGGTTATAATGTAACCACCCATCATAGGGTTGTCACGAAACTACTAATTTTTAGTTCATCTCATATCCACCCATATTTGGTTTATCACATAACAACTCATCAAATGTCCAAGTACTATTATAAAATCATAATAAATATTATATTTCAATTATGAACATTCCACTCATAAAATTCCATTTCTAGTCAAAATAAATCATTTCAAGATATTGAAATAGTAAATACAATTTGAAAATAAGTTCTAATACCAAAATAAACAAAATGAGAATAAGGTATCTATTTTTGATTTTATAAATATTATGGCTTATGGTGGAATAAAAATATCAAATAACGGTTATAGTGAAAAGAAGTCATTATAGCTGCATATGTTAAAAACATAAATTTTGTTATATAGTGAAACACTTCATATAAAATGTTTCACTTTGGAAAAACGTTGAATTAAATTAAATGTAAAATGGTTAATTATACACCGTATATAAGAATGAGGTGTATATTATCAAAATATACCTCAATTAAAAGAGATAAAGACAAAGCCCCGTACCATGATTCTGACTCGTCACGTACAATCGTTATGTTCCTGAATAATAAACGTAGGTTAATTTTTACATTCACCATAAACTATTTCATTTTATTATTCCATTTATATCACTTATTACCATGTTATAAAAATTACATAATTATTTAATTTCATATTAGATGTTTTGCCGATATTCGGTACTTGAGTCAAAAATGTACTTGTTTTTGTGTGAATAGTACATCTGGTCAAAATTCCAACTTCTTCAGAATATTAATCATGATTTAAATATAATTTATAACCAATATATATGTATTTATAATAATCCATAATATTTTAAGATAAGAAATGAAATGCATCGTTCATGGAGACGGTAAAAAGTAAGTACGCATGAACACAAATTTCCTTTCATTGTCATTTTAAAAGAATAATAATTAAATGATAAAAAGTATTCTTAAAATAGAAGTATTATATTAATGTCATATATTTCTCAATGTTTTAATAAAACCATCCTTTATATGTTCTATGTAATGTTTGGACGAGTCATATCTCTTTTAGGGAGAGGTTGTCCACACTTCCTCAAAAAATATCAAATTTACACAAAATGTAAAGCATAAAGATATGTTCTAAATTAAAATAAAAGAATATTAGAGACAATATAAATATAATATATATCATATTTAAAAATATTTACCATTATAATGGCCATCATGATAGTTTGGAAGTGAAAAACTGAACAATCATTGTTTTGTGAGGTAGTAGTTCACCGTACACAGAAACAAAATGTTTGTAACCCATTAAATGGAAGTGTGTGTATGTGAAGATTGAAAAAATATCAAAAAAACTAGTATATTTATGATACTATCTTTTTTAAATAACAGAATAATAAGAGTTTTTAGAGTGATGAATGGAAATGAAACTAAAAAGCATGGGAGAAGGTGTTGCCTCTTAACCAAGTAACTTCTTTTGGTTTATAAAAATGATTCATTGAGAAGCTTTAATCCCTACGTGTGGAATATAGGATGGGGTAGGTATTATAGGACGACTTTTGGAAAGGTTTTCGCATAACCAAGGGGTAATTGAAGTGGGAGTATTAGATAATAGATGATACCCTTTTATAGAAGATGAATGTGGCACCATTGGAAACTCTTAAATTATAAAATTAATACAAATTAAATTTTAAATTATAAGGGATCTAACATGATATATGTAGATGATAAGATGAGTATACATAGATATAATGTCATCCAATAAATTTGTGAGAAGAATTTATTTTATTATAAACCTTGTCTTTTTGGTCTACCTTTAATTATTATCTTTTAATTTTAATTGTGGTACCAACATTTTAATTTTTAAGAGGATATTAATTTTACTTATATGAGGTCAATTTCACATTATTCAGAAATTAATGAACTTTTATAAATTATAATAGTTAATTTGATATATTAAATGGATTTTATTATTTTGAAATAATTTTATAAATTACCATTTTTATAAAACAACAATTATGTAACTTTTTACACTTTTGATTTAATTTATTATGAATTAAATCAAAACAGAGAGTTAACTTTGAAAAAAAGAATTAAATAGTCTTATAACATGTCATATGAAGCTATAAATGTCATGGATGAGATAAATTATGTAAAATAATGTTTATCATATCAATTATTTGATTCGTTTAATAATAGAGAAATTAATGCATCATCATTGTTTCATAATTAAATTTAATTATTTAATGTATATAAATTATAAATAAAATACCATGATGTAGGTAATATTTTTATATTTATATTTTATATTTATTTTCTAATATATTAGTTATATAAACCCATATTAAAATTGTTTTATTAAGAATATTTATATATATAACGTATATTCCTTTACTTTAAATTAAAAGTTATAAGTGTCATAATCATACCCAAGTGCCTTCTAAAGGATAAAAATTCGTCCAATGGAAAGTAATGGTTGTATGTATTTCATTTAATAGGATTAGGATGAGTCTTAGGGTAGTTTTATATTATTATAATATTATTTTTACACTTATTTATCGGATTTACTCTTTAACTGTGGTAAATAAAAATAATTATTAATGTTTATATTCATCATGTCTAAAAATAAAAAATAATATATTTGAATAATTTTAACCTTATTATTACCAATATGGAATCCATTTTTATAAATTAATAACACAATATTTGCAATAATTAATTTAAAATAAATAATTGTAGTCAAAACGAGAAAGTGGGTTTTTTAAAAGTAAAAACCAGAAAAAGATTGCCATGTGTTTATATCAAATTTCAAATTGAAATTACCTCCAATGACGTAAATTGGATAAAATGGTATAAAAATAATCCAATAACACTTTAAAATAAATTAAATGTAAAAATTTACTATATAATAAATAGATTAAGAGGTACTTTTGAATAAAAATGTAGTATTTTTCACCGTTCCATAAAATATGAATGTTTTTCAAAAAATTACCAAAATTTAAACAAAAGTAATCATTTATGTACCTTTTACAAATAAGAATATTATTTAGTCAAAAAGTGAAAAAACTATATTTAAAAAGGATTCTCCGTCAAAAGGAACAAAAATGACATTTTAAAAATATTAGAGTATTTTATGCTTAAAATTGATTTTATTCTCTTTTTAAGCATTGAAAAAATATTTCATGACAGTATAACCATTTGAAAACACATGTAAACATAATATTGTTAGTTATTTTAATTCCTCCTAATAAAATGACTTGGAGTTAAATAAAATTTAAATTAATAATATTAATAATATACTATTTATGAGTATAACACAACTTTTTGTGCAGTGTAATATTTCAGAGAAACCTGATAATATGTGTTGGGTATGCTATCATAAAAACCACACACATTAACATAAATATAATATATTATTCATAAATATTAATAGATATAAACATGTATTATTTTATAAATAAAAGGGGTGTTACATAAATAGTGATCAGTTTACTTTCATGTATTAACCCAGTCTAAATAAAATTCCTAGTCAAACATTTCAACTCCTCAATGAGCCCATATGGAAACATATAAACGGATATAATTTTTTTTGAAGTAATAACTGAGTTAATCGGGTTGACTCTCCCATGTTGGGATATCAAATTACATTTATGTTACTAAAATGTTATGTGTGAACCTAATTACATGTTGATAATGAAATGGGTGAACCTAGTTACATGTTTTCATTTGTATGCTGGGACCTTAGTTTCATATCCATAATGTTATGAGTGGACCTGGTTTTATGCCCATATATTTATTTTATGTTCAAATTTCATGTCCTTATATTATTTAGTTACATTTTCTTTATTTATACATGTTCATAATGTTACAAAATGTTGTGTATTCCCCAAATATATGTCTAATGCCAATATTCTTATTTCATAGATCACGTTATTTGACACCCTTATGATTTATGACTTTGGAACTTCCAATCATTATTACATGACACAATATTATGTTCTTTGATATGAATGACATATTTTTCAAATTTTACACTCTTTTTCTCTATCACTTATTTTCATGTTATGATTATGTATCTCTTTTTTACCCTTACTAAGTATTTAACATCACAATTTCCTATGTTTATTCTTCCATGTTATGAAGACTGGTTTCAAATGGGGTATGATTAAGAGTAGTTATAAAGGGGAATATATTTACTAGCATTATTTAATATCATTATACAAATTAGAATATTATGTACCTTGTCTCTAAAGATACAAAACTATTAGAGTCCATTAGAATGTGATTTGTCAATGTATTTATTATTAATATAAAATGACATCATATCTAAGTGTGATAATACTAGGTTCATATTGTTGGAATCATATTAAAATTTTATTTAATACTTTGATACTAGAATAAGAAAAATCCTGGCCACTCCGTAGAGTTATTTCTAAGGATATGTATTTATATGAATCTAAGGATGAGTTAGAGTATAAAAATATTACTGGGAATATTTTTAAGGGATAGAGAAAGTTGTTTATAAGGAATTACATCCATTACTAGATACTGCAATTGGATAAAGCTCTATAAAATATAACCTAAGGGTAAGAAATTTGAAAAGGGAACATATAGCTCGACATGATCCTCACATAGTGCACCAAAATCATATTTGATACAATCCTTGGTTGACCCTCCTGGGGGATATATAGTGGAAAATCACAAAATTATTTTTGATACATCTAAATGAATTACATTGATTATTCCTATTGATAACATATGATAAACCTAATATTTTACATATTAAAAATATGGTTTCGTTATTTACACATTTTATAAGAGATTTTTTTAGGTTATGTTCTTTTACAATATGAATAGTTTTACTCACACTATGATTTTGGGTTTTAGTCAAATACATGAACCAAAAGAAAATAGTTAAACATTAAATGTAATGGAAAATATTTTGATGAGATAAAAAATGATATAAATTCTTGACTAATGGATTTATAAATTATTACAAATTTGCTATCTTGGAACATGATTAACAACATGCACCATATCAAAATATCAAACAAACGAAGCCTAGAAGGATAGGGTTATTTTGTGTTTAGGTAGTGGAACCCATGGATGAATGAATATTCAGTTGCTGATATATTGGGAATATGGGAATAAGAAGTCATGGTAATGTCTCAAAGGGATGGTAAGATTTTTTGGGTGTGAAAAATAAGGACATAAATAAATAATATAAAATGAAAAAATGAAATATTTTAGTTAAAATAATGGATGGGAATAATGGTATCCACAAATTGTTTTATCAATTTATTAATGTTTTATGTATGCAATGTTTTATAATTATGATAATATGTGTCCAAGGGGAATAATTTTGATGAGAAAAAACATGACGTGTAGAGTAATGGTTATGATACTAATGATGAAGAGACCATGGATGGCATACAAAAGTAAAGAGCAGTTCTAATAGAATTATTTATGAGAATGGTTTTAAACATGATTAAATAGAGATTAATGATTCTAAAGACTTGATTCATATTTCATATTATAGGAAATATTAATGAAGGAATATGTTGCTAAATTCTAGTTAATCATTTAGGAATAAATAGGAATGATTTAAGTGTATATGTAATGGAATTTAAGAATTATATTATATGAATCATGAAATTTTTATTGGTTGTTTAGTATAAGTTCTTATTTATGGGGTTTTAAGAATATTTTGAATTGTAAAAATAACCTAGAAATATGATTCAATGTAAAAGTGATACTTGTTTATAAAAAAATGATTACTAGAATATATCCCTTAATATGTTCAAAATTTTTATAAAATGGTGTTTAGTTGGGGAAGAAGAGATAACTGATATGGATAAAGTAAATTTTATAGTATTGATTATATTGGAAATGATTGATTTTTTTTAAAAAATTGGTTTATGATACATTGATATAATTTACAAAATTAATGTATTTACAAAATATATTCAATAATTCCAGTTTTATTTATTGAATTATGATGTATTAAAGTATTCATTCAGTTTTTATGGAAATTATGTTTACAACCATGTTTCAATAGAATAAATTGAGAAGGTATTAAAATTATTGGTAGGTAAAAATTACAACCAAAATCATGTTGTCTGAGGCATTTAATATAATTTTATTTTGGAAATTTAGTAAACTTCTTTACAAAGTTGGGGACATTAATTTTTTTAAATGGTCATAATGTTAAAGAATTATTAAATTTATTAAATTTTACATTGAATGAGATTTTAAAACATATTATATTACTTCACCATATGAAGATTTATTTCTATTAGAAACAAGTGCTATTCATTTTGGTTGTAACTAGAGATATAATGAATTCTATTTCATTGACTTATAGTTCTTGATATTTGTTAGTTATTTAGGAATAAAAAACATAATTTTAACATATATTATTAAGAGATGAAGTGGGAATTGACCGAATCCCAACCATAGGATTAAATTTTGAATATTTTATAAATGAAATATATTCCCTTGGATTATCAATTACATTGGAATTCATGATCATATTTGGGTAGTTGCCTTTCGATTGGGACTTCCCCCAAATCTATATTTGGATCATGATGTGTTCCATTTTTCTTACCTTAGGAAGTATATACCAGATCCCTCACACGTACTGAACTCAGAGGTCATACCACTGGGTCATGATATATATTTTTAAAAAGAACGAATAAAAATTTTAGATCATATAGAGATCAATATAAGAATCAAGGATAATCACATGTTCAATGTTTTTTATAAAACACACCAATAGAAGGATTATAATTGGGAATATGATGGAGTAATGAGGCAAACGAATCCTCATTTGTTGGTATAAAATAGATAAATTTCAAGGGGTAAATTTAATTTAATTATGGTAGAATGTAACACCCCATAATCATGGGACATTTTTTAATTAATTTAATCTTTTTGATATTATTCATTATATATAACGTAGAGTTTAATTTTCGGTAAATGCATCCCGAAGTTTATTAAAAATGTTTCAAATCATTAATTTTTTATTATTTAATATTCATCACATTTCTATTGGAATGAAAATAATGAATATGATTTACTAAATTATGAAAAGATATTTTTTAAATTGGTATATAAAATTATTTTTTTGGTGACCAAATAATTATAAATGAAAATAAAAAACATTTTTAATATAACAGAAATATTTATCTAAAAATAATATTTTTAAAAATACATGTTTTAAATCTATAAATTAAAAATAACTTTTGGTGAAATATTTTAATGAAATTGATATACTATATATATTTAATAAACTATATAATATTCATTTAATGAGTTTTCTTGATAAGAGATATGAATTAATCAAATTATTTTCATAAAAAAGAATATTTTTATAAAAAAAAAATTTATTAACTTTTGAACATTAATATAAAAAATAATATTTTAAAAATTTTAAAATTTTATTTTCAAAAAATAATTTACATTTTCTAAATAATCCTGAAAAAAATTATCTTAGGGTGATGTTATGATAATTTATGACACAAATAGTATTTTGAGAAATACTTAAAAATAATAAATACTAATTGAATATTTCCTTTTCATTCAAATTATTTATAAATATAAATTATATTATAAATTAATTTAATATTAATATTAGATCAATTATATATCTAATAATCCAATTTGGGTCATTTCAAAATGAATTCATAATGAATTTTCATATAACAAGTTTATAAACTATTGAACATTCTCTCTTAGAAAAACTTATTTTCTCAAAGCATCTACAAGATTAATTTTAAATCAAAATGTTCAATTTGTTTGAAAGAAATTTGAAAAAATATGTTACATATTTGGAATAATTATAAATTATATTATTTAATAAGGACACATTAATTATTTACCATAATAATTATTAAACATAGTTGAAAGAAGTTTTTGCGGTTAAGAATAAAAAATTGGTTTTCCGTTATTTGACCTAAAATGATAAGTGTTTAAAAGACCTATTAAATTAAAAATAGTATATTTTATAGGAATATATAAATACTAAAATTTATATTTCTTGAAAATATTACATATTGGAGACTTTTGGATTTTAAAAAACCTGTGTATGCCCTATTCATTTAAAAAATTACATGTGTTCCAGTCCATTGGATTAAAAAGGGAAAGACACTCTCCTTTCATCATAAAAAAATAAAACAATTTTTATTCGTGAATTAAATGAAATATCCCTTCTGAAAATCCTTCTTATACTTCTATAATCCATATTTTTGGTAAATAACCATCCTAAAAATTATTTTGGTTAAAATCGATGGAGGATACCAGAAAAAGAGGAAAAAATCATCAATACGAATTTTTATTATATTTACCCTTCATCTTCATAAATTCTAATTAAAACATTATCATATAATAAACTCAAAATATTCCATATACTAATATCATTTTTTATGTTTTTTTCCTACTACCATATACATTTTCATTGAGTGGATTATGGAATCTTTATTTGTTTATGTAGGGGATTACTACCTCGAGAATATACATTATTCGTTTCATACATTACCGTATCTCACAGTTTGACATTATGATAAATTTAATTTATATATATGATATATATAATATAATTATACTTATTGAGTAATTAATTCTCATATATAATTTATATTTTCTATTCCATAGGGGTTATAATCACGTCGCTCATGTGTATGGAAGACTAACACCACGTGAAGCGAAGCACTTTTTTTACTAATTTATTTCATGGGAGATAATGTAGATATTTTTAATAAATATTTGTGATATAGATAGAATATTTATTATATTACTAAAATATTTATCATTTTGAAAATATAATACATCATTTTATTTCTTACCTTTCACTAACTGAAGTATGATAATTGCATTCATGCACATGTGTACTAAAACTATAAAAATGAGATGTTACTCTATATTTCCATCATCAAATTACATATATATATATAATGGAATGAAATGTGATTTATGATACTATGATCATTCTATTGAGGGAAACTATTAATTACTTGATTTTTATATATATTTATGAATACTATTGGATCAACATATTTGGAAAACAACACATATAATGGTCAAGAGTGATCTATTTTTACCCTTTTATATATAAAAAATGTTTGACCACTAAATTCATTTCAAAAATACAATGTATAACCCCTCCCACTCTAATAAAAGTCCACCCATATCCCATATTCTTCACTCCTTAAAAACCATTTGGTTCTCCCAATTAATACCCAAATCACTTCCATATATTCCTACCATAAACCTAGAATCCTTAGTTTGAATATAAATCCATATAAGTATTTATTTTAGTTCAAACCGAAATAGGATATATGATGAAGTGGTAATCTTCATCGATAAGAGTTTTTTTATTTTTTCCTACACCACATTCATGTCTTATTATACCATGATTATACAATTACCAAATTATCCTTCATATGCTGGTATGTTTTTATGTTATGTAAATGAACTAAAACCATTTCAACATCAGTCAAATGGGTTACGAAATCAATAAAAATTTCTACAATGGACTACCATCCCATGAACCAATGTCATTGGTTTTCCATTACTATATAAATTGATGTTCATAAAGATGGTTTAATTGTTTATATAATATATTTATGATATTATTATGATTATTTAATTATTATATTCCACATACCATAATACCCTCCACTTTTTGGGACCACAATAACATTATTCATGTGTACAGTGGACCACCGCCTGATGAAGTGATGTTATTAGGACAAAAAATTCATTTTTTTAGTATAACAAAAACAAATTTAAGGACAATTTGAGAAACCACCATTAAAAAAAAACAAGAACAACCCCAGCATAACCAGTCTCTGTCTCACCCCAAAAAATACATCGTGTCAAAGACCATCACTAATGCCCAGCCAGACGACAAGCAGTCTCGTGCAAAATGCACAGGCACGGAACTGATGTACTTAGCCATACCCTCTCAAACATCCATTCAACTCCAAAACATAAGTGACAACCACATGACCTGATCCCATCTGACACAGAGCCATGTAATGCTGGGTACCCAAATAATACCTTAAGAAACACAAAGATGAAACCAAAGGCCACTTCAAACGAACCCAACAGAATCCAACCTAGGACCAAAACCCTCAAAGTTAGCACGGGGCATTAAAAAGTAAACTGATATTACTTGTACCTATCTCTCTGAACAATTTCCATGAGATAGAATGTTCTTTTCTTGGAGACATCGTCATCATATTATCAGTCTCTCAGGCCAGCCGACGAAGTGATGTTATTCATTCATGTTTTACATTTAATATATTAAGGATGATTTTAATTAAAATTGTTGATATATATTACTTAAATTTTTTTATATAAATATAATATCTATATCATTTTATTTTTTTTATTCAATCTGAAAAGAAAATTGAAATTATGTTCACATGTACATATGAGCGACAATCTCTATAAACGGTGTATTTCAGTTTATATCACTAAATAAATATAATTATATATATAATAAATTAATAAAATATTTATATATAGTTTTAAATTAAATATATGATGAAACTATGATAGATCTAATAGGATGAAAAATAAAAAGTTCAAACATAAACTAAAATAGTATTTATTGCACAAAACGTGACATTAACATGGAATTTTAATTAAACTGTTAATAAAAGGGAATAAGTAAATAATATATATTATAATATATATTAATTTGATTCATTATTGGATGTATAATAAATATATATTTATTATATATGATGTTTTAATTACAATGACATAATTTAAGACTTAAGGTACGAGATATTAGTCTCAATTTTAATTCCTTGAGATGTATGTTGTGTTACAAACCTATATTATTTTATTATGTATAAATAATGTCCATTTTAAATGTAATATAATGAATTTATTTATCCTAATGATATTTCATGTTCCATTTCAGGTTATTTCTTTATGGGTCTTATGATTCAATGTTATGTTTTTTGGAAGATGATATGTTATGATCTCATTTTTATCAAGTTTTTTTATGATTATATTTATGAGAAATATATATTATGATAAAAATATAAAAAACCACTAGAATTGTATTCTCCATTAGTTATTAATTATATGATCAATTAATTGTGTCATTTTTACTTGTGTTACTTATTTTTTTAGAGAAAATGTATTTAAGAAAATCTGAAATTATTTTATTTTAAGTAAAATATATGTTTCCTCCCAAAACCATGTTTTCTAAAAATGTTTGAAAAAATGATTTATTACTCAATTACTTTTTTTAAAATATATTTTCACCAATGTTTTACTTTTAAAAAATTAATATGGATTTTTATTACTTTTTATATAAAATTTATGTTTTGTTTTGATGGAAAATATGAAATGAATCATCATTATATCATTCACAACATGAATAAAATTTACTAAATTATTGAAAAATAATTTCTTTGAACCTTATTTTATATTATTTCATGGAAATTATCAATAAAAAAAATTTTAATAATTTTTATGTTTAAAAAACGTTCTGACTAGAAATGAGATTTTCCACATGAAATGTTTTAAATGATCTTTCAAAATTATATTACAAATAAGAAGTCATCTTTTGGTGTTAAATCTTCTTTAATAGAGATATTATCCAATGATACAATTCATATTCATTATTTTTATGGTTTATTTTTTATCGTATGATATTAATGAAACCAATAAATCCTCCACAAGTTATCCCACAAGGAAATGTTATTAAAACACACTTCTTTTAATAGGTTAATATATGATAAAATGATTACAGAAAAAATTAATTATCAAAAGGCTCTGATACGATGAAATGTAAATGATACACATTTCATTTCCTTAGATGTGATATGATGAATGTTTTTTATTATGTGAAACATATAAATATAGTTTTAAAAGTGTGATTGGTGGGACCTATATCACTATCCAATGTAATGGGAAAACATTTATATACCATGAGAAATATATGAATAGAATAAGGATAAAACTCGGTTGATTAATATAGGGTTAGAATTTTAATTTAACATATTTTAGTAATTTAAGTATTAGAATATGTGTGAAACTAGTTTATTAATGGATTAATTATCATATGATGGTCTTGGTAGTGATCCTTGACCAATATAGATATTACTTTTGATTCTCATTTTAAAGACACAAAATGCGTGACATATGCAAATGTAATTCTCTCATAGGTTATGTCGATAAATATCCTTATGATTCATGTCTTATAAACAATAAATATTTATGCAATGATCAATGATTGTGATATTTGGTATGAAGTTCAGGATTTTAAAATGTTATGATCATGTTATCATACCCTCATTCTCATTTTATAATTACTTATTTAACTATTTTCCCTTTAATAACCATCCTATATAACATTTTCTTCTATACATTTCCCTAGTTAATGAAGAAAATTATTATATATGATATGACTATAAATTTTCAAGTTCTGAAGAATATAGTGAGATATGACAAAGCTCTCTTATTAACTAGTGTTTGTGTTTCCAATTTTTCAAATCCACTAAATTGTTACGGTCTTCCAGTGTGTGTTTTTGTATATAATTAATATTCATAAAAAATAATGTAATATCTAATTTTCATAAGCCTTGGTCATTATAATTGGTATCATAGGATTGGTTGACATAAAATTTTTAAAATAGTTTGAGAAACAATTAGTTAGATACCTAAATTTAATTATAAGTATAAGTCCATTGATGATCCAATGTATAAGGAACTCTCCTAGAATTTTGGAAAGGGTGGAGTGAGTGGTTTCTGAGAAACATCATCCCTATCATAATAATATAAGTATATACAGCTCTATTAAAGAAGTACCTAGGATAAATAACTAAAAAATGTAACATTGAAGTAGACTCGATCATTATCTTCTGCATAAAATGGGCCTTGCTGACACCAACTTTGAAACTCATCTAGGATATTCTTTGGTAATTAAAAAACACTTTATAAACCATCATAATGCATTTAATTATAATAATATTATTAATAAACTACTTTAAATATAAGTTGTTATATATTAAAAATAAGATGTCTTTATTTAAGAACTGTATATGTTTTTTTCAGGATTATGTGGTTCCAAAATATGATTACTTTTTCATAAACAATGTTTTTTGTTTTAGATAGTGGATCAAACTAGAAGAAATCACAATAATGATGATTTTGAAAGGTAATGTAATGATTTTTCTCTTGATAATCCAAATTTTATGGTATATGGAATTCGAAATATTGTTATTATACTACCATTAATTTATAAGCCTCTAAATCATAATGGAAATCCATATGAGTAACAGAGTGAACATCGTTTGGTTGGGTCCTCCATGAGACAATACCAATCTTCCATAATGGGATTTGGGGAACTGCTAGTTGTAGAGAATTGGATCAGTACCCCTAAAAAGATATTTTCCATTATCTAATGTTTAGAACATGAAAAAGTCATTTTGGATATCTACCATTTGGATGGAAATTCAGAGCAATGGTGGATTCATGTTAAGAATATAAGGAAACATGATTAAATTGACCCCATAGATAGAAAAAATTTCATGAACATATTTTACAATAAGTACGCTCCTTATATTATTCGTATGAATATGGATAAGTATTCGCATGAGTTAATGAAAAAATTTTATGATTCTATTGGTTAATATGAGGAAACTTTTACAAGGCTTGAGAGTTATGATTCTGGTATTATCATCAAAAATGAAAATATGTTTGATCAATTTCTCAGTTTCTTAACACAATATCTCCAAAGGGTGTTATCCATAAGATACATCAGTAGCTATGAATATATTGTTTGATGTGAAATCTTGGTTGATATTTGGGTTATAGTTACACATAAATCCCATGGTTTTTATATTAAAATAATTATAGAGCTCCAAAGAAAATATAAAAACCATGGATAGAAAATGACATGATTTCCATTATGCTGAAACGGTGTGACGTAGATTGGATGAAATTTTCACAAGGAGAATGGTAAATGAATTCTATGTGGTTTTGAATGCCATACATATTTTGATTTTTGAAGTGATGGGAATAAGTTAAATGATGAGGTGAATTGATATAGGTACATTTAATTCACATCACACACTATAATTCAAAAATTATATAGGGAATGATAAATATGATAACTAATTTCTAAACCCAAGGGATAATGATAATGATAAATGTCAACATCCTATTATGCTGAAGGGAATGGGAAAACTCTGTTGATACCCAATTCCGATGAGTGGTGAAATAAAATCATGGTTAATAGTGCAATTTCCATCAAATCTATAAATTATAATGTCTAATTTGGATATCAATGATCATATTCACAAATATATAATGGGGCTTATAAGGGTATCAAGATTCCAAAAAGATGATCATATTTGGAAATACTAAAAAAACCCCTAATTGTATGATAATCACATCATAAGTGTATGATACCTATCTTGTTGGATTTTGTGGTAACATTCTTCTTTTAAATATTTTCACTTTTCCTCTTATGAAATTTGATGTCATTTTTAAAATGTAATGGGTTTCATTTTATAAACCCCACATCAATTGTTGAGGATTCAAAGTCACATATGATTTTTCTAACCAATCTATGGTATTTAATGAAGTTGACGATATTTTTGAACATAATATAGATATTACATCAATTGTATGGGTCTTAATTCCCATTCATAAACGGTGTTTATTTCAAATCATTTTGGATAAACTCAACACTTAAAATATGATTATTGTGTGGATGTTTTTTGTGTATATCTCAATGAGATTCCTGGACTTCCACCAATACCTAATTTTGAGTTCTAAATGGAACTCATACTTAGTACCACAAATGTTTTGATTACTTTTTATATAATGAAACTTATTGAGCTACATGAATTAAATAATAAACATATTGAAATCCCCAAAATGAGTTTCATTCGTCCAAGTGTGTAAACTAGGGGTGCACATGTTCTTTTTATTAAAAATAGATGTTTATTGATGAAAATATACATTGATTATTTGGATCCAAACAATACCACGATTAAGAACTAGTAACCTCATTCCAATATTGATGACATGATTGACTAACTGTGTGGATCTCACTATATTTAAAAAATTTACCATCATTCTCGATATCATCAATTGAGGGCCAAGAAGGGTGATATATATAAGACAACATTCTATATGTGGTATGAAAACTATGAATATTTAGTGATTCTATTCGGTCCTGATAATTCCATAACTATCTGCATTAATTTAATTAATATAGTATTTAGATTTTACCTTCATCACTTTATGGAAGTCTATATAAATAGTATTTTTATCTAGTCAAATAGAAAGGAAGTGATTACCACTTGAGAATTATAATAATGACCCTATGGAAGGAGAAACTATATGTAAAATTTAAAAAGTGTGAAGGATTAATACAAAGGGTTCATATTTTGGTGATATAATTTGAATATATCTTATATCAATATATCCATCAATGATGGTGGTTATCTAATGTTTTCCCAAAACAACCGTGGAAACTAAGATCCATATTTTTCTTTGTTTAGTTATATATTATTGATGGTTTCTGGAGAATTTCTCATCACAATGTAATATAGTCATCAGATTAATTCAAAAGGGATCCAAGTTCCTTAAGATAAATGAAAATGGGGATAATTTCAAGGAACTAATTATAATATTAGTTTGAGAACATGTTCATACTTTACCCTATAATGGATAATGGTTTGAAATATATAGTGATACAAACATGATGGGATCAAGATTTTATATTATGTATAATGACATCGTTATATGTGATACCTCAAAAAATGAGAGGCTCATGAGAATAATTACAGTATACATGATTCAATGTTAGCTATGGATATTTTTTAATTAATTATACATAGAAGATATCTTTACAGATAAAAGTGTAAAATATATATCAATAACAAATATTTAATGTCTATATTCATATAAAATGAGTGGAATAAGAACCAAAGAAGATTCTTTGAGATGATTAATGAGTATGAATGTTCAATACATTTCCAAATTGGGAATGATAATATGGTGGATGATTGTTTGTATTCATATGATCATGTTTTATTATCTATGAAGGCGATCTTAAAAGATAAAATATTTCTGGATTTTTGAATGATAAATATGAAAATATTAAATGAAGTGGAGAAATATTATCTTTAAAAATTTAATGTTAAATTAAATATACAAGTCTAGAATAAATTGGTATAGAGGGATAACATGGTTCTTCAAAATAAGGTTATATATTTTACTCTGTATAACCATGATCACGTTAGAATGATAAGGTTCAGAAATTGTTTTTGGATTTTAACCACACTAGTTTCTTCGAAGATGATATTAGAGGAATCTCATAGTTATTCAATATCTATTCATACATGAAGTAATTTTTTTATATAGTTGTTAATGAATACTTATGGTTGGATGGGATAATGGGATACACCAAAGATGTTGTATATCAATTCTTGGTATTCCCACAATTTAACACAAAAATTATAATTCTTGTAGGATTTAGAATATATTACCCATCCTAAAATAGAAATGGGAGAGATCAATGTAGTATTTTTCATTGAACTCCCCAAAATGTCTAATGGGAATAACGTTATATAGGTTGTAGTGGTCCTCCTAACTAAGTCAATACAATTCATCTCTATCAAAGTGTACTTATATCTAAATTACCTTGAAATGATTTTCATTACAGAAGAGTTATGGTTTCCTATAGAAACTCATTAATTTTCTTATTTGGATATGAGGATTTTATCAACATTCTAGTAATTTATTCACCATTATATGGACAAGGAATTCTGTTTCATATCTACCTATCATCCCAAAACAGACAGTCATTCTAAATGAGAAATTCAAACCCAATAGAATAGGATGAGATATTATTACTTGGATTTCAAAGGTGGTTGGGATAAACACCTTCCTATAATAGAGTTTTTTTTCTAACAATATGTTTTAATAATTAATTTATATGGATCCTTATAAATCCATCTACTGAATTAAATGTAGAGATTTGACATACATGATTTATGTTGGAGAAAGAAAACTATTGGGACATGAGAAAACTGATTAATTGATGGTGAAGGTTATAGCTGTTTAGTAACAGATCAAGGAAACACATAGTTGGAGTAAAATTAATGCTAACAATCATCTATGTAGTCAAAAATATTAATATTGAGATACAATGTTTCTGATATTATCTCTATCGAATATTCATATCATATTTGGGAATAAAGGGAAGGTAATAACTTTTTATATCGATCCCATCAATATTATTGTTCGTATTTGGATGGTATGCTATCGTTTTTTACATACACCAACCCTCTATCAATTTAAAAATATGTTTAATTTACCATTCATGAGAAAGTATACACATTAGTGTTCACATGTACTAAAATATGAGGTCATGGTGATAGAGTATGTTATTTCTTATGTTGTAAAATTTGTGTATATTCTAGATCATACAAGGAAATATCTACAAATTAATACCACTAACCTGGTGAATGTTTTATCGAGATCCCACCATCTTGATAAAGCTATATGGTATCTTAGGAATATGATATAGGATAATTTTCCTCAACTATTTACATTATAAAGAAAATTTTCAATAGAGAAATTCATTTTAAGTGGGGTTGAATGCAACACCCCGAGATTTCATTATTATTTTTTCAAATAAATAAAATTTATTTGATGGATTTAGTTACATGAAACAAAATGTTATGATTTCATTATATGAACCACCATGTTAATATTTTTCTACATGAAACATTGTCCTATTATGTATTACACACAATACTGAGTTTTAAAAAACAACGATATATTATTAATATAGTTATTTCAATGAGACCATTATAACATCTTCATAAAAAGTGGTCAAAATAGTAATAATGATAACAATTAATTTTTAATAATATTTAAATTGTTTTTATGTAATTTAATCATATTATTAATAAAGTGTATAATTTTCAATAATAGCTATATATGTTTTAAAAATACTATTTTCTAAAAAATAATTTTTCTATATTATGTGAATAATTATAAAAATAATTTTTTCTGAGAATTTTAGAAAAATAATTTTTTAAAAAATAATTATATAATTTAAAATTTCCAAATTATCATAAGTTGAGATTTCATGATTTTTTTAAAAAGTTTCATTTTGATGAATTGAAAAAAAATGAATTTTATGTTAAAACATTGTTTTTAATAATTTTATTTATAAATATAAATTTAATTCGTAAATAGATTTATCATTAAAATAGTTAAAATATAAATCCATTAATAAAATGTATTTAATTAGAATCTATTTACTGTTTTTTTGATATAAAAACTATTTAAACTTTTGAACCATTTCTATTTAAAAAGGCGCATTCTCATATCCTCTCCAAGATTAATTGTAAATTAATTTTTTTCACTTATATGAAGAGAATTTGAAAAATTGATTCCATATTTTTAATATGAATATTTTATAATATCTAATAATGTTAATATAAATTTATACTATAGTTAATAGTGAATGCAATTAAAATAAATTTACACGGTTATGGTAAAAATGAATTTAATGGGTCTTGAGATAAACAGATAATGCTAAAACAAACTATAATAAATTTTTTAAAACTATTTTAAGGAAATATTTTCCCCTTTAAACATATATAGTTCTTTAATGGTCTATTTTTGACCATTTTGGAATATAAACAACTTGGTATCTCTCATTTGAATTCAAACATACCAACTTTTTCCTCTCCCCCAATAATACAATGTCAGCCTATTTCCTCTCATCTTCATACATTATAAATATTTTTTTGGGCTAATCTATTTCAATATATCTTCTAAACATCCCTCCCCTCATCCTATAAGTCATATTTTGGTTATAAATGCAACCATCAAATAATTTTTGAGAAAACATAAGGAGGCCACCTGAAAAATAAATAACATTCATCAACAATCATTAATTTTATTTTTTCATCTACCTAGATGATTAATTATTATAAATATCTTATATTATAACCTTATTATCTTTAATATAAGATATTCTTTGTAAATTTAGTTTCCTATAACCATCTGTACTCCCAAAAAATAGGTTATGAAATCATTATTCACATGTATAGAAGACTACCTCCTCACAAAACGATGTCATTTGTTTGTCCATTTTAACTTTTCAAGTCTGGTAATTATAATGGATTTATTTTATATTTGTGATTTTTCTAATGTTATTATGAATCAATAATTATTATTTCACACATACCATTATACACTCAATTTTTAAGGAATATGATAATGTCGCTTGTCTGTACAGTGAACTGCCCCATCGAGAAGTGATGTGGTTAATTAAAGAATTACATTGAATGTATTATAGATGAGATTAATAAACATATATGATATATATTAGAAATATATTATTATATATTGATAATATATATACATTTAGTTTTCTTTCTTTTAATCTGATATGAAAATAAAAACATTGATCATGTGTACCTTTGACCTACCATTTTATGAAATGTGTATTTCACTTCCAATCACAAAATTACGTTAAATACACATATAATAAATACATATGTCTTTATATCATGTTTTATTTTTTTATATGGTGAATTCATGACCTATCTAAGAGGAGTAAAAATTAAAAGTAAAAACATACATGAAAAATTAAGTAGTTATTTCCTAAATTATAAATTTAAAATGAATTTTTTAATAAAAAGAAAACAAAAGTGAATAATTAAATCATATATTACTTAATATATTTGAATATTGTTTTTAATATATTTATAATTAAAATATATTTATTATATGGGAGGTATGAATTTGGATGAAGGAATTCTAGAAAAATGGTAATCGATTTTTGACCAAATTTTCCATCATTGAATTGTATGTTATGTTATATAATCTATATTCATTAATTTTTTGTATACAAAACCACTTTTTTATTTAATATCATTATTCTGGTTTTCCTCATGAATATTTTAATTCCATTTTATGTTTTTCCTTCATGGGTATTACAATTCAATGTTCTAAAAAATTGTAACGATATTATGTTATAATATAATTGTTTAAAAAGGATTATTTATTATGTATCAAATGATAAAATTATATAATAAATCTATTAATAAACACTTGAATTTATTTAAAAAATGTTTAGTCATTAAATCTTTAATTAATGGTACTCTTTTCCAACTATTTGGTACATAAAATTATTATTAAAATGTTTTTAAGAAAACAAGAAACTATTTTTCTATTTGTTTAAAATTATCTTTTCATTATAAAAATGTATTCAGAAATATTTTATTAACTCTCATGATTTGTAAGATACATTATAATAAATTTTTTTAATGTAAAAAATTATTTGACGGGAATCGTTATGTCATTTTATAAACAATGCAACCTTGGGTGTTTAAAAAAATGAAGGATCATTGTTTTAATGTCCATGACAAGAACAATGTTTTCTAACATCATGACCAATAATTTATTAAATTATTCATTTACACAATTTCATGATAATTTTTATAGAAAAATTCTTTCAAAATTATTTTTTTCATAAAAATAATTTTCCAAATAAGAATGTTTATTTTCCTCATAAAATATTTTAAAGGACTATTCAAAATTATTCTACGTATAGGATGACATCTTTTTGTGTTACCTATTCCTTATTGGGGATATATTACAATGATATCCTTTATATTATTTATCTAAATGATTTATGTTGAGATGGAATGATTTTTATGAAACCCATTTCTATTCCATATGTTATACAATAACCCACTTATTTTAATGGGTTATTCTATGATGAAATGATAATGAATCAATTATCCTTTAAGTAAGTTATAATAGGATGACATTTTTGAGATATTATTTCATCTAATTGGTCATTATATAATGAATTTTTATAATATTATAGAGCATATAAATAATGTTTTCTATCTATTATTGGTGGGACATATTTCTCCCAACAATTCAATGGGTAAATAGTGATATCACATGAGGTAAATAAGATTCGAATGGGGTGTGATCCTAGTTCGTTAATAAATTGATTGAACATGGTGAGAACCCATTTTAGTAATACATGGATATAATGGGGTGTGATATTGGTTCAAAATGAAATGGCTAGAAAATAGAGTAGTTGGAAATAGAAAACGTGTTCATGTAGTTCACCTAATGCATCTAAACATGATATTAGAGCATAGATAATTTTTAAAGATTTTTATTTGACTAGTCATAGATCCCTAATAGATTTACTGATTAGAAGTAATGTCTATTTGAATTCATGCTTCTGAAAATGTCAAATGCAGTGATTTTGGTAAAAAATTTGGTTTTTCATGGAAGAATGGATGTTTTGTGTACAAGAATTGATGTTTTGTGTACAAGAATTGATGTTTTGTGTTCAAGAATAGAATATTTCATGAAAAAACATATTATTGTGTGAAACCCATCACATAATCCTTTTATGCGTCCAATGCGATGTCATATTCAACTCCGATCACCCAAAAAACGACAAAGTATGTTGCACATAAGTTTCGAAATATATGTGCATGATTTTTATGACCAATTCGATGTATACAGGGATTGTTCCACGAAGTCTAGGGAAAATAGATAAGGAATGGGTGTTCATGTTTTAAGATGTCCGTGTTGGATTGGAATCTACACGCAAGACTCTAATGCACCCAATGCGACATAAAATTCCCCTTTGTGTGCGAAACATCTGGTGGTCACATAGAAGATCTCTTCCACACTACCACTCAAGGTTTCAAACATATATACATGTACCCCATGCCTCAAGGTATTTCATCAGAGTTTGGCCACAACTTTGCTGTGTGTAATACAACCTCTTCCAAAATATCAAGGAACAATAGAACCCTCTGTTATTCGCTTCGATGAGCCTATGTCATGTGTTCTCAAGATCTCTTATTACATGTTAGATTCCACTCATTCGTGTAGGATTCCATTCATGCATGGAAAATTACCAATATTGCGTGTAAATCATCAATCATGCATGAAAAAGTTCCGAACATCAAACATTTCAGGCCCAGTCACAATTATTTTACCATGCACACTTATGCACACACTCCTTCCACCAATCAAATTTCCGGATTCGAGATACTTCTCTGAACTCCATGAAATACTTTCACTCAACATATTCAACTTGGTCCCATTCCCCTGTCGTGAGCTGAGATTCTCATCTTCAATTCCCCGAGTACCTTGAGTCGAACAATTCCTCAACAAACACCTCCAAACCCTATCACCTGACTCCTATGACAGGTATAACTAGATAGGAACACTATTGTGTAAGTCCCACACCATCCATTTATAGGCACCTTATGACTAATAGTCCTCTTTACATGACAATAAATTTTAGTATAAAATATGTGACAAATATAGGATGCCTCTAGCTCTAAATAATAGGTGCCTTATGCACCAAGAATAATATGAAAATAGTCCAAACTACATAAATTTAAACTATATAATACCCAATCCTAAAGACTTATTCATTGTGTATAAGATTACCCCTTGGCCTGACATGAGGAAGACCAAATGGGATGCTCATTGTATAATCCCCACACACCTCATCCATTCACATGTTGTTCAACTGAATCCTTAACCCTTTCAATATAAAATGGGTTTCTTCATGAGTATACATGAGTAATACATCATGAAAAACAACCACACATAATCTCCATTCACCATTATTTCACTTTAGTAGCACACGAACAACAAACAAACGTAATCCCCATTCATCTGTTCCACTACTTATCATCACAAAAGGTAGAAACTACCCATAATCACCATTCATGTTTTCATATCCTTAGCAGAACATGGGAAGCAACCATGAAAACTACCCATTCACCTTTTCTAGTCCTTAATGGAACATAGGAAACGACCCTACATAAAAACCATTCCCCATCACGTCTCCTTGAAAAAATCCTAGATACAACCATGCCTAATCCCCAGTCACCGTTTCCACTCCTTAACGACACACGATCTGTAACCTCGCGAAATCCTCATTCACCTTTTCTGCTCTTTATAAGTACAAAGTTAACTACCATGTGTAATCCCCAGTCCCATTTTCCACTCTTTAGCGGTACTCAAGAAGTAATCACACATAATCTCCATTCACCTTTTTAGTTCCTTAGCGGCACTTGGGAAGAAACCATGTGTAAGACCCATTCATCTTTTTCGCTTCATAGTAGGACTCGAGAAACTTCCACGCGTAAGCCCCATTCACAGTTTCCACTCCTTAGCGTCACATGGGAAACTTCCATGCAAAAGGCCCATTCACCTTTGATGATCATTAGTGGCACCTGGGAAGCTTCCATGTGTAAGCCTCATTTTCCTTTACTACACCTTAATGGTACTCAGGCTACTAACCATGTGTAAGCCCCATTCTCTTTTTCTGCTATATAGTGGAAAATGGGAAATATACTAGAATATGCCCCATTCACCTTTTCAGCTTCGTGGAGGAACCTGGGAAACAACCACATGTATGACCCATTCGACTTTTTCATTCTTTATAATTAACTAGTCAACAGCCATGAGTAAGCCCCATTCACCTTTTCCTCTCCTTAGCATCACCTGGGTCTCATCCACACATAATCCCCATTAAAAATTTCTACTGCATAGAAGCACTAGATCATATTACATGCGTAAGCCCCATTCACCTTTCCCACTCTTTAGCAATACCTGATAGCTTCCACATGTAAGGCCCATTCACCTTTTCTACTCCTTAACAGCATCCAGTCAGAATGTACGCATTGGCCTCGTTTACCTTTGCTCATCCTCAGCGGCACTCATGATATTAACCATGTGTAAGCCATATTCACCTTTTCATTTCTTTAGCGGCACCCGGTAAACGTCCACACTTAAGACCCATTCACCATTGAATCTTTTTAATGGAACCAAGGATGCTTCAATTCATAACCCCATTTAAGGTTTCTACTCCTTAGTGGCACCCAGGACACTAACCATGTGTGAGACCCACACCATCCCTCATGGACACACCTTTGCAACAAGATAATTGGGTCTAATGTTTCCTCTTGTTTCATTCACTGGGCATGACTCTGGTGGGTTAGATTAAGCATCGACCATGAAATCCTCTCTATGATGATAACTATTCATAACCCATAAAATGTCTTATGGGATGCTTTATCATGTAAGACTCATCCCACTCTCCACTGAACTACGTGGACTTTGATCCTTTCACTTTTCAAGTAATGAACATATGAATCCTTTATGAGGTTCAATCCCATCACCCATCAGTCCCCACCACTTCATGTCGGTTCACCCTCGTCACATATGATGTTAAAATGGTTTCCCCATTCTTCCCAAAAGGCATTGAACTATATGCTTCCAAACTACGAGTTTTTTATCCCCGTTTCCTAGAAAAGGCACATAAGAAACCTCTCTACAGTCGATACCTGAACCCTAGTAACCCTTAGTATCCCCATTATTGGGACCAAAATCCTTGGTCTACCTTAGTGGTGTCAGAATAGTTCTCATGTAGATGAAAAAAGTATAAGTACCACACTCAATCCATAATCCTACAACATAGAGTTCCCCTCTTTCGATGGGATGTTAACCACATGTAATCCCCAACATGTCACATGGTCGCTATCATTTGTTTACATTCTAATTCTATGTACCATCCTGAACTACACAGACTTTGATTCATTTCCACAAGGATACATATGAAGCCTCCCTGAGGTTCAATACTATAACTCATGTACTATCATGATCTATCCTTTGATCCTTTCTATTTTAGGAAGATTATTCCCCAACCTAGAGGATTAACTCCATTATGGTCCTCATCCATGTGATCCATTCTCACAAAACACATCCTAGGGGTCCCAACACCCCACCGAACATCACCGACATTGATTACATGTCATAGGGATACATAGGAATCCTCCTTAAGGTTCATGCCCAGCACCGTCGTTATCATCATGTCAGTTCCATATCACTCACCACCAACTTCTTCCATCTCCCCATTATCCATACTGATCCTTACCTAGGACCCCACATACAGGTGGAGTCATTCTACCCACTTATAGGATGTTTCTTGCATTTTTAGGGTAGCTAACCATGTGTAATCCCCAAATCACCCCTTAAAACTACGTGGGTTTTGATCCCTTCATTATAAACAGGGTACATAGGAAGCCACAATGAGTTTCATTCCTAGAAAATGGTAATCCTCGCTGATCCACCTATTGGAATCCACCCTCATGGTGTGACATCATACACTTTTGAGACACACAATCATGAGTTCACTCATTTTGGGTGTTTCTATCTATCAATGTGGTGGTCCATTTTTGGAATCTGCCGTCACAGTTTGACATCTTACCTTTTTGTGAGATACCACCCTAGGTCCACAGTATTTAGTCATTTAAATCCATCCATATGGTGTTCCCTTTTTGCGATCCACCCTCATAGTGTGATTATTCCTTTTTTCGGACATGTCACCACAGGTCATCTCTTTCTGGGAGTTCCGATCCATCCATCTGGTAAACCTTCAAGGTGATATCTCCTAGTGATATACCAATAGGGCATATCTCCATGGGGAATTTAGATTTTTCATATTTGTCTCTGCAAGATGTTAAACTCGATACCTACCCTGTGTTGAACATGGGATGTCTGAGGATAACCGTGGAAACTAATGCTTCGACGTTACCATATCCACTAGACCTAAACTCGTGGAATGCCCCTGTTAAACATTTAATGTTGAGGAAAACCTTGAAGACATGACATTGGAATAGGATACCCCATGACTGATGTGGGATGCCTTTTGTTTCCATTCCTATGAGAAGACATACAATGAGAAATAATACTGGTGTTCCATTGTTTGGGAATCCCAAGAGGCACCAAAATTATTGATGTCACTATTTACTCCGCCTGAAGGTTTATGTCATATCAAGACCCCTTGGAATGTTCAGACATGAGAAACATAATTAACCAGCCCCCATAATGATATGGAACTGGGAATGAGATTCATGAACCACAACTCAAATCTATGAGGGAGACCCGAACACGTTGATGAGTTCTGAGGAGCAATCCACGGAAAGGGAAAATGACATCCCATCATCCCGTTTAAATCAAGGAGTAGACATCTCTGAATAAGTGAAGGATGTCTCCCACCTTTGGAAAGCGGGATTGCATGACAACAATTAGCGCATCACCATCGACGATGCATGACCTATTATAATGCATCCGAAACAGGAGTGAACCAAATTTAGTAAAAGAGATTTTCTACTATGATGGTCTTGGAAGAGATCCTTGACTTATATAGTAATTATTTTTTATGATTATTTGTAATAAATAAATTAAATTACATATGTCAATGTTTTGCACCCAAGGCTCATGTTTAATGATTTACTTACAATTCTTTTCCTATTAACCTCTAATAATATTTCAATAATTAATTATTATGATATTTGGTATTTAGGGTATTCTTTAAAAATGTTATGATCATGTTCGCATACCCATATAATCATTTTATTCTTACACATCTATATTTTTTTCCCTTAAAAGGCATCTCAACTCATCCTTTCTTATGTGTCCCTTCCACCAGATATGAAAATATTTATTATGAAATATGTAAATAGTAAGGGTGGAAGTTGATATGAACAAAGTGGGAGATAACAGATCTCACTTATAGACCATTGTTTATGTTTCAAAGTTTCTGAGTCCCTAAAACTATTATGTTCCTCAAACATGTGTTTGTTTATTTTATGGATATTTCTAAAAAATGATGTAATATATATTTATGATAAGAATGTGAAATGATAACATTTGTTCTACTATATATGTATTAATCTGATTTAGTTTATTTAGAAAAATAATATTGAATTTTGATATAAAAACCTGTTAATATATTGAACCTTTTTCTCTTCAAATCCCTCATTTTTCATCGCGTTTGTGGGGTTATTTTTGAAATATTTTTTTTCACTTATATAAATTTAATTTTCTAAAACGTATTCCATATTATTAATATGAATAATTTATATTATCTAAGAGACTCAAATTAATTTTTATCCAAAATTATTAGTGATTATTTTAAATTAGTTATTGTTATTATGTTTAAAATAGAGTATTTGGTGTTACATTCATTTGTGTTAATAGTAATTTTCCAATAATTTGATTTGAATTTGTTAAATTATATTTAATATTAATAATACATATTTCCAAATTATCTAATAAAACTCATTTTATTTACTTGTTGATGGATAAATTACTTATATTTAAAAACTAGTCCCTTTCTTGAAAATTTAAATGGTAAAAGTGAGTTAATCAAAAAATATTATTAATAAAATTCATAAATCATCTATTTTTTGTGGTGGATGTGTGGATAATCCATATCATCACTCCCCAAAATTATTTATCAAATTTTTTCCACATTAGGTGAGAGTAAACTTCCATAATTTAATAATTTTCACTATTTAAAAAAATTCCACTCCTCGTCAATTATAAAAGGGCACTCACTATACTAACATCTTCACACCAATAAATGTATATAGATAGAAAAAAACAAAACAAATATACATAAATTACATAATATCATAAAATAACAATTATATTTTGTATAAATTCATCCTTGGAAGGAATTGTTTGCTAACATAATGACAATACCGAAGAAGAGGCAACTTTCTTCAAAGAGAAATTTTATTTTTCTTTAATCTCTACATCTTATAATTTTTAATAAACTATTATAATAAATTTACAAGATAATATAACATATAAAAATATAATTTTTATGTTATCTTAATGACCTAAAAACATCTCGTAATCTATAAAATGGTATAGGAAATCATCGTTGTTCTGTACGAAAAACTACCGCTATGCGAACCAATGTCTTTCGTTTTTCTATTATCACATATCATAGTTGGGTATAATTCTGGATAAAAATATTATATATTATTTTGAAAAAATAATTTTTCTTAGAGAGTAATAATATCATACATAAATTATTTTACTTTCTTTTTAATAGGGGAATGTATAATATCAATCATACATACGGCCGACTACCGCCTCGTTAAGTGATGTGATTCATTTTCCCTAATGATTTATATGGAATTTAATGAGTATAAATATATTTGATATAAATGAAATATTTTTATTATTCATAACATATATACCATTATTTATGTATAATATTTCATTTTATTTTGTATCATTTATCTCACTAAATTATGATAACATCAATCATGTACTTGTGGAGTTTAACCATCATAAAGTGATGCGAAACGTTTTCACCACCAAAACACATGGATGATTTTTATATGTACAAATAATTTAATAATATTTTATTTATGATGATATAATAATTATATAAATGTATGATTTTAAATAACTTCATTATATAATGATCACTGAAAAATGGAAATTTTACTCAAGCATAAGTACGACCTACCATCTTATTGATTATAATGTACATCATTTCTCAAATCCTTATTACATAATTTTTTATAAAATGATAATTTATGTATAAATATTATTATTATTATTATTATATAAATATTTTGGAACCATTATCAAAATATTATGGTTGAAAAAAACTAATCAAAATAGATAAGAAAAACCAATCGATCATTATTTATAAACATGCCATTAGAATGAAATTCTTAATGAAATAGTAATGAAAGAACATAAAAAATCATATAGGATATGATATATAATATAATGGATTTATAATATATTTATAAAAAAATATTTATAATATATGAGGTTTAAATTATTATAAAGGATCTCAAGAATTATGGTAATGGATATTCATCTCAGATTTATTACAGGTTTAACAAATTTGAAATTCACAAAAAATTTCTTTTATGTGTTTTAAATTATTCAAATGAATGTATATTTTGTTTCTTGTATTGAAATTTGTTTTTATTTACTTATATATTTTAGGATATCTCTTTCAGGGGGTATATGTTTCAAATGATTCCAAATTTTTAGAGAAATGTTTTCTTTATTTTCCTTCATTTGTGAATATGGTTATGTCATGCAGCTATCTTGTTTAAAGTGGTGCATATATAGTCCCTTTATCATGTTGTATAATGAATTTATTTATCCTAATGATATTTTATGATTAATTTAATGATATTACTTCATGATTAAAATGTTTCAATGTTTCTAAAGTTATATTTATTTTATTTTACAATCTGATCATTTATTTGGAATATTTTTTGTTATGTTTTAATCATTTAATATTTTTATACATATATAAAGAAAATAATTTAATTTCTTATATTTTTTATGTAATTATAATAAATATTTACCCTTAATTTCCATTATATTTTGTAATTAAGTGTTGATAAATAATGATTTTATAAATAATAATCTTTAGGGTATATTTTTTCCCAAACCAAGTTTTCTAAATTTGTTTTCAAAATGTAAATTTATGTTATCTTATTATTTTTAATTGAAATGTTTTTAATTTTTGTACTTTTTTTAATATTGAATGGAATCTTCTTTTCATTTCCCTAAAAATTATTGTTTTCGTATTACCAAATAATGTGAACGTAGACTTTTTGTATGACGTGAATGGAATTTCATGCCATCTTAAACCTTATAGTCTTTGATTCCTCCTTATATATTAATTTTTATTAAAATAAAATTATTTTCAAAATATTTTATGTTTTAAAAAAATCAAATACAAAAGTCAATTTTTCTCATGAAAAGCCGAAAATTTCAATTAAAAATTCTATTATATATTTTTAATGTCATTTTCAAATAAAATAATTTCCGAATTATTCTAAGAATTTATAGTTTTAAAAAATTATTTTTCACATAAAATAAATAACCCTCAAGAAATGTTCCATGTAATATTTCAAAAATCATTCTCCATATATAATTTAATCCTTACATATTATTTTTTCATTAATGGGGTTAATTATGTGAGGATAAAATTGAAAATATTTCTCCAAATTATTGATTTTTATGATGTTAATATATTTAAGGTCCCTATTTCTCTTCCATGGGTTTTACCATGACTAAATAATTCTAAAGCCCACTTATATTCATGATTTATGATATTATGAGTTAATGAAATTATTAAAAGTCCTCTCTATTTTACATATGATATGATAGGAGAAAATATTTATGAAACCCATTTATATTCACTGGTTGAGATATGTTAATTATTTATGGTTTCATGGAACTCAGAAATATGGATTTTATTATAAGATGTGTGGAACCAATATCTCCGTACAATATATTGGGTAAAGATTAAAATATCATTATATAACAACGGGAAATTAGTGTGACATGATCCACTATAGCAAACATGTTTTTCCAGATCAATTATAGGAAATAGGTTTGTCCTGATCTACTATAAAAAATAGTTGATTAGTTTTTATCTAATGTGATTATGGTATTGGTAGTTAAAATATACATATATAATGGTTTTCAATATTTATGATGGTTCCACACTTTTATGACCTGATATTATGGTTCCTGATTGAATTTTGATGATTTATCACCTTTATAGGAAATAGTTTCGGAAATGATAATGTAATATACCTTGATCCATCTTTATGATCTACAAAATTTTGTGTGTGAAGAACATATTTTATATCCCTGATGAAATAAACTTATTATTGTCTTATTATTCCAAATGATAATATTGTTATACCTAATATTTTTTCCCCTACTAAGAATCAAAGCTCTCCCTTTATTATATATCATTTATCTAGTTATGAACAATGATTTATGTAGGGTCTTCCTAAGAGGAGTAAAATGTGAGAATATATTAGTTGGATATATTTAATATATCTCAAAAAATATAATATTTTTTACATAGTATCCAAACACACTAAAATATTAAATTCTCAATGCATTGGTTTTTGTAATGTATGGAATATTAATAAAAAAAGATATAATATCTATATATGTGATTCATAACTCTCCATAATTGGAATTAAAATAATTTTTTAGTTAACCATTTTAATACATGATTATAAAACATTAGTGAGATCCAAATTAAAATTTATAAGGATATATCTATGGATGTATCTAAGTATAAGTTTTAGAATGATCCATGTTTTATGAAAATTTCATAGAATTTTTGTAATAGATATATGAATTTGTTTTAAAGTAATTACATCCATTTAAGGAAACCAAATGTCGATGTGGATTTATAAATTAGGTAAATACGGACAATAACACCAAAAATGGTGAATTTATTAGAACTACATCCCCACTTAGTGCTTGAAGATAGTTCATTCCAGACAAATGGTTTGACACTCCTAGTGGATATGAATTGAAAAATACACAAACTTTATAATAACCGTTTAGAATGATATAAATATATGATCAATATGAATTTCCCAAGATAAAAATAAGGTATCTTTGATAAAAAATGTGATATCATTTAAACATCCTATAAGTGATTTCTAGTACAGTTTGGTTTCCCATTATGATTTTCATTACTTACACTCTTATTTTTGGTTTCAGTAAATGGGGTAAACTATAAGGAACATGGTTAACATTGAGTATGATAAACACTTATCTAATGTGAATTTTACTATGATGATGACTACAGTAAGGGTTGATATTATTATACCTAATTACCTATCAATTAAAACGATTAACATTGTTCACCTTTACCAACTATTAGACTCTCCAATGAAGATAAGGGTAGAGTTTTATGAGAGATTTGGAATTGGATACTATGCATGAAAGCTGAATATGTATCTGATATGTCTATAATGTTGAAAGAATCACTAAACGGAATGTCTCTAAGGGACGAGAAGATATTTTGGATGTGTAAAGGGGAAAAAATTGTAACTAAAATATAAAAAATGAAAATTTTTGTAAATGAAGTAGATATGAATAATGGCCTACAAAGAGTATCATATATTGTTGAATGTTTTAAATATGTAAGTCACATAGATTATGAAAATAAGTTTCCTAATGGTAAAGATACTGAGGAGAATAAGAAATGTCATATTTTTAATGGTTATAATTCTTACGATGAAGTGAAAAAAAAAGAAATATGAATAAAACGTTTTGTTCTAATACTATATTTATGTTAAAAATTTTGAGCATGACTAATTTAATGTTGATGAATTATAATACATGTTTCATATTTCATATTGTAGGAATGATATATTAATGAATATGTTAATGAATAATAGTTATTGGTTTTATAAGGTAGTTGGATGGTTGAAGTATTAATGATTTGTAATTCAAGGATAATATAATATGAATGAAGAAATATTTAAAGATTATTCAGTATATTTTTTCATTATGAATTTGAAACAATATGCCAATTGGTATTAATAAATTTAAAAAGAAATTTCATGGAAAGGTGAAATTTTTATTAAAGGAAGATAACCCTAAAAATGTTCCAAATATTGATATAATTATATTGGTATAAATAGATATTGAATATGAATAATTAATTTGAACATTAATGATTACATTAATGGTTTATTGAAAAGGTAGTTTGTGAAATAATTGAAGGATATCCCCCTTTTTAATATTTAAGTAATATATTTGATAATATGTGTTTTTATGTAAGTAATGATGATGCATGTACATGTTAAATATTGATTTATTTGAATTTTTGTTCTTATTCTATTTGAATAGAATACATTATAATGGTATTCACATGTTTTGTATGTGAAAATTAAGAACATCTTCATATATTTTTGGGTATTATTTATATGTTTAATTTGGAATGTTATTAATATTAATTCTAATGTTATGGATTTAATTAATTTGGAAGGGTCATAAGGGTAACTATTTTTGGAATGGTTTAGGTAGAAATTTTGATGATGATTCATATATCAACAAATTACTTCATCATATAATGATTTATCCTTATTTTAAGACAAGTGTTAACATTTTTTCATCAAGAGTTAGAAGGAATGACTTAACATTTTTATATGGAATTTATTTAGTGCTTTAGACATGAAATATATAATCTTTAATAGTAATAGTTGAACTATAAATGGATCAAGGGAAACCAAGTTATGAAATTGTTCCTATGAAAAATATATATCTAGTATGTTAATAATCATGTTTTCTAAGTCTTTATGGAAAATAAAATCACCAATATTCGACAAAAGATCTTGAAATAAAATGCATCTGTATTATCATCATTTTATTGATATTCATTAAATTTTTAATCATTCATTGGTATATATATATTTTTCCTTAAATTTACCTATATCACACACATTCATATGATCAGTTATCTCTATCACACTATATAAATTTATATTCTTTTATTCCATTATCAAATTATCACTTCCCATAAGTGTTTTACTATTGGGAAACGAAGTTATGATTTAAATTAGGTAACATTTGTCTGACCAACATTACATTTATATTGTAAATTTTGTTAATCAGTTGTACAATGTCAGTTTCTAAAAATGAATTTTCAAATTTTACATCTATTATGTCAATGGAAAATTCCTCTTCTCAGGGGGGGGTTGAATGTAAAAAAATAATATTTTTTGAATTTTTTTCGACAAATATAATCATTTTAATATATTTTAGTATAGAAAACAATAAATTATTATTAAATTACATAGAAAACTCGGTTTATCTTGTGTTTCATGCAACACTGTTCTTATCTTTCATTACACACCACATTCAGTTTTACAAAAATATGATATATTTTTAATATTATCTGAATGCAGTCATTATAAAAAACTATTAAACATATCACAATGAATATTATTAATTACACTTTAATTATCAAGTATAGTGATATTATATAATTAAGACATATTATTTAATAATTGTTTTCTATGCTATATAAATACTATGTTGTAAAAAATTGTTTTTATATATTTTTCTACAATAATATAATTATTTTTTAAAAATACATAAATTATATTTTGTAAAATAATATTTAATCATTAAATGATCATATCCAAACTATATAAGGGTGAGTTTTTTAGATTTATATTGAAAATATTAAATATTTATGAAAATCGTAAAATAGAGAATTTCAATTGAAAATTAGAATTTATTTTGACAAAATTATAAATTAATTAATAATTTATATTTTTTTAATGTAAAATTAGTTCACATATATGTCTATTAAAATTTTTTATCATATTTAAATATGTTTTATATTTAATTTTTATATCAAGAAAAATGAATTTTTTTGATGTTTTCTCTCTAAAAAATGATTTCTTGTTGCATCGATGTGATTAATTTTAAATTAAAAATTTATAAATTTTTGAATTAAATTTGGAAATGGATTAAATATTTGTAATTATAATAATTTTTACCATCTAATTATTAATACATAATGTTTCACCATAATAATTTAAGACAACTTTTAAAATTTTATTACCACAATTAATGTTAAAATGGGGTTTTCAACATTACATGCAGTTGTGTTAAAAGTAATTTTCAACACATATTATTTTTAGTTAAAAATATTGATTTATTATATATTTTAAATAGTTAAATATTAACTAATATGATTAAATCTATTTTAGGATTAAATAAAAAATTAACATGTTTAAAAATATAGTTACCATTGTCATAATTAAAATGGTAAAAGTGTGTCATGCTTAATTGATAAGGAATTATGTGTTTAAAAATAAACATAGGGGTTTGTATCATGAGTATCATCTATTTAATCCTTAATTTATAAATTTTTGAGACATATTATGTGATAATTACCACACATTATTGATTTCATAGAGGTATTCAAAAAATTTCCCTATTCATCAATTAGAAAAGATAATTCACTCCCCTCACATAATAACAACTCTAAATAAATTATGGGAAAAAAACCACCCAAAATCACTTATAAACATCTCTCATATAATCATATAACAATTATTTTTGGTATAGAACTATCTGCAAAAGAATTTTGTGCTAAAATTTAGTGGATACCCGATGAAGTGTTAACCTCCTTAAAAGCATGCTTCTATTTTACTTCTTACTCCATATCTTAAATTTATTTTTAAATAACGCTGATATAAAAAAATAAGTATATTAAAAATAATGGTATATTATTATATTAGGTCAATTAACTATAATAATTTCAACTTCCATAAAAATTGATGTTAAATAATTATTCGTGTGCACGGGGGACTACCCGGTCAAGAACCAATGACATTAGTTTTTCTGCTACCACTAATCTTGTATGTGTATGGTGATGGATAATTATATATATAATATTAATAAAATAACTATAAATCAGTAATAATTATATCAAATATACCTTTTCTATATTCCATTACATATGGGAGATGATAATGTTGCCCATGTGTATGAAGAACTACTTCCTCATGAAACGATGTGATTCTTTTTCATTAACACTTTACGTGGAAGATAATAAAAATAAATATATTTTATATAAATGAAATAATAATTACATTAATTAAATATTTATCATTATATAATGATAATATATCATTTAATTTATCACCTTTTCACTATCTGAAAGAAGATAATGTCATTCGTGTAGGTGTGGACTACCTCTTTCGCAAATTGATGTGACACTCCTTTCATAACCACACCAAATAGATAATAAGTATTAGTATATAGAAATATATAATTATGTATTTATGAAATTATTATATTTCTGAAAATATAATATATTAAATAAATCCTTTCAACAATCATCATTGAAGAATTGATTTGTTACTCATGAGTACGTACAACCAACATTCTCCAAGATCATAATGTAATTAATTTATAAAAAACCATTCATTATAGGAAATAAAATTAAAATTGTTGTATAAATATTATTACTATTTCCTTATTACTATTTTGGTGATGATGAAACCATGATTACATTAGAAGGACTAAAAATAACAAATCAAAATAAATACGAAAAATCAAGCTTTCATTACCTAAAATGTGTCATTAACAAATAATTGTTAATAAAGTGGTAATATGTGTAGAAAATTAAATAATATAGGATATGAAATAAATAAATATATTTTATTTAATTTAGTTATAATAAACTTATATTAATTATAAATAAGGTTCCATTGAAAACAAAGGAAATCAATACATTTGTTAAGGGAATTTTGTCTCACTTTTATTTTATATAGAAAACTTTTATATTTACCACATGTGTCATTTATGTGGTGTATATTATATAAAATAACTTATTTTATTATTCTTATTCAAATAATTAATTTTATTTACATATCCATTTTGGGATATCTCTTCATGATATATATAGTTCAATGTTTACAATATCATTTAGGGCTTGTGGCCCCAAATTTCACTCTAGTAGACATATAATTATATTATAAACCAATATTTTTTAGAACTATATAATTCCCCATTAAAATTTAATATCGTGAATGATTTTATTAACATGATTTTTTATTTTTCATTAATTTATATTCCAACATGGGCCGTACATTTAAAATTTACCAAAGTGGTAATGATTTTATGTTACAATCAAGTTTTTTATTAGGATTGTTTATGAATATATTTTCAATGATATAATTAGGATCTGAATATAAATAAATTCATTAATTTTATTCATATCTAATTATTTTATGATAATAAATTTTTTCCATTAATTTTTCTCTATTCATGTAATGAAGAGTTCATAAAGAATGTTTTGTAAATTTTTTTTGCTAAATAATCTAGTTTCATAAAAAACTATGTTTTCTAAATATTTATTGAGAACTAGTTTTAATATTTTCCTTTGTCTTAAAATTTATATTTTACCTATGATTTATTCTTTATAACAAAATTAAAGGAATCTTCATTTCATTTATAAAATAATGCTTGTTTTTATATTATAAAAAAATAGGAATGGATTCATTGTTTACATCTTGAATAGAATTTCCTGTCATCATAACCATTAATTTATATGAAAACTACATCATATTATTTCAATATTATTGTAAAATTAAATTAATTTCAAATTTAATTGTGTTTTAAAGACGTTTTCTCAAAAAAGAATTTATATTTTCCTCAAGAAATATTTTAAATGACTGTTAAATATTTTATTATACCATGTTAATGTTATTTTTAGAGAGAATTATTTTTAATTTTTTTTTCAATACTTAGTTATAAAAACTGATTTTCAATGAAATTTTCTATTCTTAAGAAATGATTAAAGTAATCCTTCCAAATAATTATCCATTTAATACAAAATCCTTTCATCTTATTTAAGATTTTCTGAGGATATGATGCAAGTATACCATTCTTATTCATTATTTAAATGTTATTATATTTATGATTAAAATGTGTTTACAAAGACCATTTATATTATATGGTTTATAAAATGATAAAATACTTCTAAAAACCACTTCGTTCCATGGGATATATATGATGAAATGATGAAATGATTATAAATATTTTTCCTTATTCATAGTTTATGATGTGATGAAATGTTTATGAAAACCATTTAATATCTTGGGTTATGATATAATGAATATTTATGATCTTATAGAACACATAAATATTGTTTTCATTAGGAGATGTGTATTACTTATATCTCAATCCAAAGAATAGGATAATGATTTATATCTCATCTGATAACCATGGGAAACAACAGGGTCCATTTTCACTATGGGAAACAAGGTTTTCCTGATCTACTATGGGAAACCGGTGTGTCATGACCCACAATGTGAAACAAGTTTTATTTGATTCTCAATGGTAAATAGGTGAAGAGTAACGATACATTATGTTTACGTTCATAATAGGTAACTATGAAATATTAAGTTGGTTTCAATATTTATAATGGTTACATACATTTACTACATGATCTTATGGTTCATGAATGATTTATAATGATATTTCACCCTTATGTTAAATGTTTTTGGGAATGGTAAGGTTTTATTCTCTGAATATTGTTTACGATCTATGACAGTTTAACTATAAACATTGTATTCCATGTTCATTATCACATACCTTTTTTTCTTATCTATTTATTTCAAATGATTATATATTTATACCTCATATGTTTATCTGTAAAAATATTTTTATCTCAGTATTTTTTTTACTTTCCCAGGTTATGAACAATGTTTTAGGTAAGGTTTTCTTATGGGGAGTACTATGTGTGATGATCATTGTGGGATATGTTGAACATATTTCACCAAATTAGAAATTTGTTTACCTCGTATCTAATGACAGTGACCTATTATGGTCACCAGGTGTGTCTTTCTAAAATGTATTTATTATTCATTTAAAAAGATATAATATATATATATATGAATCTTGGGATACCATATCTTGGATGAAAACACACATGGTAGAGTGTGATTTGGTGTAAGTGGGGAGTTTTTAGTGTGAATGTGTGAAAAGGACTAGGAAAAGTGTCCATGCTAGTCTCCATAGTGATCTTCTAGTATGCCTATGTGATGGAAACATCTAAAAAAATCTCATTGGAGGTCACAATGTTATTCGTTGAGCGTAGTAGTAAAAAAAGAACAAAATTAAGAGCCATACCAAACTTTTGACCCACCATAGTTCAAAAAAATAGCCTAAAAGAAAATTTGTCGATCAAGATGGATTATTCCAATGGTTTAATGATATTTATTGAAAACTCACTAACCATTCGGTAACAGGATGTAGTGAATGATACGTTTGGTGGTTAGTAGATGTTACAAATTGTTTTGGTAATATATATTAATTAATGATCTTAAAGATCTCTAATTTTTTTATGTTTCAATTTTGTGATATATAAAAGGTATTTATAAGATATAACTATATAGAATTGAATATAATGAAGTTATAATAGTTGAGATTTATGAATCATCTTATTAGTTTTCTATTAAATTTCATGTTTTTTGTTTCAATTAATTTGTTGAAATTTAAACGTTCTTATGTATAAAATATGTTTTAGAAGACATAAAAATAATATAAAATGAAATTAATAGAAGAAGATACCAGAATAAGAATAATAGAAGAATGATTTTTGGAATTAAGAATTTTTTAAAGATATCATACCCGAGTTTCATCAGGATGAAGAATTAGTTATATAGAAACAATGCACAAACCAATAAAGGCTTTTTTTGGAAGGAATTATCCTAATTGACTTTAATTTTTTAATTATAGAAACAGGCTAGAATTACTATCCCATTCGGGGAAATTTTTATAACCTGAATAAAAGGAAAATCCCACCTTATTTTACATACATTTTGAAACTATTGGGTCAATGGACAGGGTGATATCTTCATATTGGAAAAACTATCCAATTTATTTTTAGAGGATATACTTGTCAATTTTCTTTATCATTCATGAATGTGTTGAATAGAAATCTAGATTTACTCTAACTTGTGATCATATTAACCCATCTAAAGAAAAAATGTAAATTGAATCACTTATTCACCATTTATAATTACTCTCAACTGATCATGGAGGTTCCTTTTCAAGTGTTATCAGAGATAAATGTTCCAATCATTAGTGTAATACTTTTTAGTGATCATATATTTCTTTCCTCCTTATTCATAAATCTTCTCCTGGAATTTATGGTGTATATCATGGATACTATTAACAAAATCAATAGCATGGGTATTCTATTGTTTGTTTGGGAAATATATCACACGTGTTAATATAGTATGATTCCATACATATTATCTATTGGTTTTTAAATATTATAATTCAATACATTTCTATTTACCACCTGGGATGAAGATATATATATGATATAAGGAGATAATAGGGGATTGGAGAATGGTGGCTATGTAATTAATGTTATTCTGTCATTCCTCTTAGAATGTGATTTTCTAAAATTTATAGACACTAATATTAAAAAAAATATAGGATAAAAAAGATAATATATATGACAGAAAGACCAAACTGAACCTATAAATTTTACTATTTTGGAGAAATATGTATGAATATATATAGATTAATTATGATGAAATGATTGGTACTTTTATCACATGGGAAAATGATGATATGGGTGTAATTAGTGGAAATGTTTTGATGTTTTATCATTATAATATTTTCAATTTATTTTCATATCTAACAATATAATATTCAATTAAAATTATATGCTTTGGAAGGAAAATGTCATAATGGTATTTATCTTTATTATTTTAACAATCTAATAAAACCTTATAAAATGGGGATAGTTAGTGTAATCAAGAATATGTGGAAATCTATAAAATAAATCTCTTTTAATTATATAACATTAGTAATATTGAATAAGAAGTATTTCGTTGAAAAATAATCTAATTTTTATTATTTAAATTATTATTCTATTAAATTTTTTATAAGATGTTGTCTCTACTCTAAAAAAATATGTGTATAGGAATGGTCAATTTTAATGGTATTGTTCTACTAATTTTTTTGGATATATTTCTACAAATGTACCCTAATTAAAGGAATATAGAGTTACTGATGAAGATGATAAATAATGAAGATGAACATTTAAGAAAAAGATATCAATGTTTTAATGGTAATTTTTTCCTTTTAAATATAATAGAAATAATTTAAAAAAATTGTAAAGGTAGATTTCTTATCTATGTGTGAATTCATTGATTTTAGTGATAATGAATAAGGAATGAAGACTCCAAGGGATAATGATGATGAAATTATTATATCTATGTAAAATGATGAAGAGTACCATTTTTAATGAAGTAGTGCAGTCAATAATGAATAAGTAATATGGAATAAAATATCGAAGTACATTTAAAAGAATGTATCTAAAATATTACCAAATAAGGAAAGGTGATTAAAAAATAAAGAATAATGTTGAATTTGTCTTCTAAAATGAAAAATCAATGTTTCTTGATGAAGATAACAGATTTAAGATATATCTAAATGATTTGATAAATCAAAATATCATGTTTAAGGAAACATTGATTGGTAAATAAAATACACAAATCTTTTAAGACATAACTTAGAAAAAATAGAAGAGGGTTTTAAGAAATGAAAATTTATTATTCATATTTTGATTTATAAATTTCAATGTTCAGAAAATATTCCAATTCATGAAGATAAACAAAAATTGTCTCTTATGTGTAATATTAATTATAAAAATATTTTTTATAACCTATTGTATAATAATAGTATCATAAAGTAATATTATATATGAAAATCAATTAATTTTATACATTCTATATATTATAAGATTACATTACTCAATAAAAAAAATATAATATTGGTGAAATTATTTTTGAAAAGAAATTTCATTTGAATTATAATGTATCAAGAGTTAAAATATATTTTGGTTTATAAAAGGATCCAAGATAAATTTTGGAAGGAATTTTGAAATGTAAATTTGGTGTGTTTGATAATGTGCTACTTTTAGTTGAAAATTCAATATATATGTCATTATTAGAGTGTTAGTTGTTTTGATATCATTATAATTGTGTTTTAGTTTAGGAACAAATACAATTTTGAGAAAATATGATTTGGAGGATAGTATTGAGGGTGGAGTTTCCCATTTAATGAAGAACAATTCAGAGAGAAGATGAGAAATATGGATTGAAAATTCAATATAGATTTAAAATATTCTATATTATATGTGAACATGTGATAAATATAGGAATATTATAAAATGATATACAATTATGATACAATTGAAAAATCTATCTAGATATAATTTTTGATAGAATTTTAGAATGAATGTGAAATTAAATGTGAAAGCTATTGTTTGTGATGTTTCTTATAAAATAATCCAAACAAGATTTTATAGAGATCATACAAAATGATTTATCCTCACACATGAAAGGATATTTGAACCACTACAAATATGATGAAAAATTTAACAAAGTCTATTTTAACTTTATAAATGGGGGATAAAATGTAATCAAAGGTGTTTAACAAACATTTATTGGAAAATATTACTTCAATTTTGAGAACACATTGTCTATTGAAGAACTGAAACCCAATCCTCATATTGTGTCTCAATTATGTTATGATGTAGGTTAATTGAATTCTAATAATTATAGGATTTATGTGAATAGTTTTAATTATTTATATATCATGAAAAGTGTATATTGGGTAAGGGGATTTATTGTATTATTGATACTGTAAATTCATTGTCTACGAGCATGAAAAAAATAAAATGCGGCACTCAAGACATTAAAAACATAGAAAAGGTGTATTTATTATATTATTATTGGATATAGTGTCAATGATTTCTCAATGTTTAAAAAAGGGAGGAATTTTATGTGTTATAATTTTTAATTTGAAATTATTCTAGATACTACACATGAACGATTAATTCAATATTCTCATCCATTTGTGTTGATTTTCATTGACAATTGTCGGACTATGGGGATGAAATAGAATATGGGAAATAAGTATATTATTTATTCAGTTGATAAATTTACCAACACTACATCTATTATTTTAATGATGAATAAATGAATGTCTCAAAATAGTTCATTCACATTCGCGATCATTAACAAAAAGGTGTGTGAATTATATTAAAAAAAATTAACACAAAAATTGTTTTTGAATATACAATTGGAATATATTAATCCTACCATGAAAAAGATGGTGTATGTGATGAACTCATTTCAACATAAAGGACATATTTTTTTGATGAATGAAAGAATAAAATTAATTTAATGACATATAAACCTGTGTTATAAGATCATAAAACATATCGTAATTTATATAGGCATTCCATTGGAGAATAATTACATATTAAAAATGAATGCCTTTATAGAAAATGTTTTGATATTTCATGATATGAAATTTATTATAATAAATCTTGATCTTTGGTCTATTTGATTTTTTTTTAAAACTACGTAATTATTAATGTTAATGGTAAAAATCTGGTAAATTTTGAATGAATATGTTGTAATGGTATTTACATAGTTATCCTCAAATATAAGAGGTTATAATTTTGACCAAAAAAAGGGCGGGATGATTATTAATGTTTTTGGTTTAAATGTAATGAAACATAAAATTAGATGAACATAAATGTATAATAATTTTCTAGAATTGATGTTGATGAATCATTTTTTATGAAATCTAAAGTAATATTTTCATAATACTAGGATAATTATGAATAAGTTCATGTTGAAGTAGTTGATTTAACAAATTAAATTGATAAAGAACAATATTTTGGAAATGATAACCAGAAATATTGTCACACCCATATCCATAGAATCATTAATAATAATTGATGAAAAATTCAAACTATAGGTACATTTAAGATAGACTAGGATATCACATTTATCACTCATGTTGAACAAAGCGTTTTGTGTGATTCAATGACACATCAAGAGTGTATTGATAAAATTAATGATGATATGGTATAGATCAAAAATAATTGGGATCTAGAGTTTCTAATTAATCTGAAAGAGAAAAATATTTTCATGATAACATATTTGTTATTAGAAAATATGAATTAAATTGATAATGTGGTGGTAATTAACAACATTTTTGTGTTTAATGAAAATTATTAGGATGATGGAGTTGAAATCAATGAGATATTTTCTTTTGTTTCATGATTTGAAACCATACTAGTTTTCCTTATAATTATAGGATGAAATAAATACATGATCATTCATAAGGATTCCAAGTTAGCCTTTCTCAATGGTGAATTATTAATGTAAGTGTTCATTGAAATCCCATGTGGTTTCAATCATTATCGATATAAGGATAGTATATTCATGATACAGAAGGAATCAAATAGACTAAATAATTCCCCAAAATCATGGTACTTTAAGATCATCACCTTATTTAATTAGATAAAATTTATGAAATGAAGAGTTTATATCGATCTCTATATTATTTATAATAATGAGGTGTTTCTCATTTTTATTGTGTGTATAGATGATATTGTTGTTTATGGAAAGGATGAATGATTTTTTTGGTGATTTTTCCAGTGATAAATGAATCTTTTTCTTTTATAGATTCTCATTGATATGTGATAAATTCATGGATCATAAATTTCTCAATAAAATGACTGTTTTTTATATCAAGATAATATGATAATGAAATGTTGAAGAAATTTGGAATTTAGGAATCAAACCTAAATTCTATACAAATTTCTATAGGAAATTAATTATAAATTAATGAATAATTAATTGATGATGATCTGACTGGATTTTGGAGGCTAATTTCTACTCTTTTATACCATGAACATTAAATCATATACATTATATTTGTTATTCATTATTTTCCTAAGTATAAATGGTTCTCCAAAATGTCGCATATAATATTTTTTAATAGAATACATTGATACATCAAAGACACATAAAACTATGGAGTCAAATATGATAACTAAAGGAAGCGTGATTTATTTGGGTTTTAGAGGTAGATTAGGCATGAAATGTAGATGAGAGTATGTCCAAATCAGGTGGATATTCCTTTTATGGACTTATATGTGTATGTTAGTGTTTAAATAATTATAATTTTGTCACCATGAGCACAACCAATGATGAATATATGGATGTAAATTTTTTTTACACAACATATGTAGATGAAGAATCGTTTATATGATTTATTTATTGAAATTAAATTTCATATACTATTGTAATTTGATAATAAATATATAATTATTATTTAAATGAATCCATATTTTCATTAAATGTCTAAGAATAATGATCTAAAATATCACTTTAACAAAGTTATTGTGGAGAAGAATGTGTTAATGCTGGAATTTGAACCCATAAAAATCATGTTTCATATGTGTTCACTAAGATATAGTCAAAAGAATAAATTTTGATTCTAAGGTTGATTTTAGGTGTTTGTACTCAATTATTACAAGGTTAAGTTTTAGTGTCTTTGTTCTCTCCCTTGTATTGTCATCTCATGTTTCTTTCAAATATGGAGGAAAATATTAACAACTTAAATAATTTGTTATGTTCATCTTCATATTTGTTTCAATGGGTATTATATATTTAGGGGGAGTATCCATTGATAGATGATACAATTGGGGGAATTATATCTTACAAGGAATAATATATTCAAATTAAATTTTTACAATGTATAAGATATGATTTTAGTATAACTAAAAATTTTTAATAGTTTATTATTAATGTGGGATATAATCAAATATGTTTTTAAAGTAATTTTATGAGGTATTAATGTATGTTTTCATTAAGAACCATATATATATCACTCTCTTATAAAATGATGAATAATTTATTAATGGTTTTTATTTCTCAACTTGAGTTCACTCAGTTAGCTTTATAACTATTAGATGATGTTCACTTTCTATTTTTTTGTACATTAACAATGATTTAGGTTCCCTATAAGAATATACTGTTAAATGTGGAGATTTTTTATCCAAATAGGTTTTAAGATGGTTTTTGTGATTATAGACTAATATTTTAATTTGATATGATTGTGTTTCTTGGTTTTTTTAAAATACAAAAATATTAATCTATGAAAAATATAATTTCTACATTTGATATTTTTTATGTTGTTACATGTCATGATTGGTTCACCATGATTCTATAATTTTATTATTCTATGCAGGTTTTTATTATATTTAAAAAGAATAATGATGGATCTTGAACTCCATCAAAGGCCACACCCATGATATATGGTCTTTTGTGAGGTAACTTCTTAACATGGGAATAACCACACACTAGTGTGTCCCATGATAAATATGAAGATGGAATATATTAAGGAAACATGCATAGTAGAGTGTGTTTTTATGGATGTATTATATTGGTAGTATTCCTATAGAATATGAATAAGAAAAAGTCATTTTGTTCCCCATACTGGTCATCCAATGTCCTTTTGTGAACCAACCATGTAAAAATATGGATGTGGTAATATCATTGGTTTTTTTGAGAGTGTGGATATGAAAAAAAAATCCAAAAGTGATAACCACACTAGTGGTATGACATCTCATAGTTTCCATAAAACGATGCAAATCAAAATGGACGAATCAAAAAAAAATATTTCTACGGTGTAAGGCGTTTCATTAGAAACATGTCAAACCATTCAGAATGGAATTATAGATAATGTTGTGTTGTGTGTTCATTTACATTTACAAGTTACTTTAAATAATATTGATTCATTTGTCATCATATGAATCTATAATTAAATTTATGAGGATCTTTTTAGGATAATGAAACACATCTAAAAGAACCAACAAGATCTAGATGATCAAAATAAAAAGGGATTACTTGAGTTGTTTGGAGGATATTATTGAATTTTTTTTAAATTTTAAACATTGAATTATCCCAAATTATGTGAAAATTATATTTTTAGAAACTATATATTATGGGTATAAACAACTAAAAATGGGATAACAATAAAAAAAGAGAAGAATAAAGAAGAAGAAGAATATTTGAGTTATAGGATATGATAATTATTATAGAGTTAACAGCTTATGAAATAGATTCATAAACATGAATAATTAGTGGAAGAAGAACATTAATTATAATAATGAAGGCTCATAGTAGAAGGAATTATTTTAATTGATTGAATGTTGTTTTTTATTTTGATGGGTTGAGAGTTACTATCATAGTTGGGAGACAAGATGTAATATGAATGTAAAGAGAATCCCGATAGTTTTAACATGATGTTGAATCATGTTGGTCATATGATCTTGGTGATATGAAGATCATTCCAGGAACTATCAGACTATTTTTTATTGGTGAACCATGCAATTATATTTTTCCATTAATTTGTGTGTTTTAGTTTGAGATTCAGATTCACTATAACAGATGATGATAAATTTTTTAGAAAAAACATATAAGGAAATTGAAAAACAGATTCACCCCCATTATAGTTCACTACCCCTATAGGTTATTTTTTAATATACACAACACATTATCACTAATACTGATAAAATAATATATAAAAATGGGTATTATTTAGCCGAAACTATGGGAATGGGTCACAAAAACTATCATAAACATCATTTTCAATGGTCCTGTATATATATCAAGGTCAAATGGAATTTATATAAAATTTTAAATTAAAATTCAAAAGAAATTAAATTAATAATTAAAACATTATATTTATAACAATGGTGGATAAAATATCTTAGAATAGATTTTTTATAATAGATTTTATTTTATTATCATTTTTAAGTGTTTTTGATTATTAATTGAACCTTTTTATTAAGAAAATTAAAATTATATTATTTAGTTTTAATTATTTATACATTAATTAGTTACATTATGATTTATCAACGAATCTCAATAAATCAATAGAGAATTAGAAAATAATAATAATGAAAAAAGTTCATGTAATTTACACTCTCACTATCACATCCTCGCATATTAAATTAGGGTCCCTCACTTAATTGATACATGTCATGAAAAAAATATATATTAAATTAAATAATATTATTGATAAATAAGATAAAAAAGAAAAATACTCATTAAAAACGTCAGTTGATTAATTGAAATACCAATCCTCCTACTATTTTTTCACCATCCCATAAGAAGATTCACAGTCTTGAAAGAATGACTATCCATTATAAGTACATAATATATCTAAATAAAAAAGCACCATCAACTTAGAAATGAGAAACTTTGAAAACATTTTTGATAGAAATAAAAATTCTATTTGAAATTATAGTTTAATAAAATAATATATGGTAAAAATATTCCCATCATTTCTCTCTCTTAATGTATATAAATATTAAAATTTCATGATTCTCAATTAAAAATTTTAGAACATAACAAATTATAATCATAAAAATAGTTATGAGTTAAAGATTACATTTTGTTGTGGTAATAATATTACCTCCCAATATCAATGGTAATACCAAATATCAATTATTAATAATTGAATTCACTAATAATTCATTTAATTTTCCCAATGTTCATCCAATGATGTCATTATGTGAATGATTCTAAACTATGATTTTATAAATTAGTAGTCTTATGGATATTTTGAATCCTTTGATTATAGAATGGGGTAAGTTATACTGTTTAAATTATAAACATTAATATATTTTTGGAATTTTATAATTTATTACCTGTCTGTACAGTGAAAGGAATCACAATTATTTGAATTCTCATTGAATTATGATAATTAACATATTGGTTTATTATGTCATGATTCTTTTTTTTTTCATGATTCGAGAAGTGTTTTAATTCTTCTCATTTTAATTATATATGGATTAAACATGTCATTGTTTATCATTTTACATCATATGTTCACCTTAATTAATCAAAAAATAACCTCTCAGAAGTCAAATTGTTTTGGGCCCATGTGTTGTAGTGTGAAATGTATTCAATTCAACGAATTTCCCTAATTAAATTCTAATGTATTTTAACATATTCTGAAATTATTTATAGAAAATATAATAACATTTTTTATTTGATAAATCATTAATTTAGAATAAGGAAACATTGGATCCAAATTTTTGAATTATCAATAAACCTTTCATCATGTGGCTTATCCAACATAAAATCACACCCATAAATATATTCATCCTATTAAGTGAAGAATACAATAAATATGATAAACAACTCATACCATATTCTACCATTCATATAGTCTTACTATAAAAACCCATTCAACCACCCTAATAAAAAAATATTAATACATTATTAATTAAAATTAATATGATAAATCATTCATATAATATAAAAAAATCGTATATAATACCCTAATAAATAATGATTTGGGAATTCAAAAAATACCTCAACCTAAAGTAAAAATCAAATTCTGGCCCTAAAATACATTAGTTATATATTTATAAAGACTCCATCAATGCCCTTATTAAATTTATCCAAACATGATCACATATAAAAAATCAGTCACATATATACATTAAATATGTAGATTAAAATAATGCGGTAAAACTATTTAATACTTATCAATATTACCTCATATTGGATCAACTGTGATTTGGTAAATTTTATAATCAAACAGGAATTCAGATAAGAGATAGATCTTTAGGATATTAGAGAATATAAGGGACTCAAAAGGTTTCTAGCACTATAGTACGATTTTGTGGAGTGAAATTATATTTAGATTTTATAAAATGAATAATGGAAAATTTCAAAAGTTCCCCTACATGAACAAGTTGTCAAATTAAACATTTTATTTATTAAAAAATCATAGCTAAAGTCCAATTTAAATGTACATGGGGCCTGACCACGTCATATAGAAACCCTCTTTACCGGTAATGAAGATATGAATGGCCATTCAAGCCTTCTTACCATAGGATACATGTTAGAGACAAGAACCCTAGATATAATCCATAATATGAGAGGCATTGGCCTTTAAAATCCCATTCTATAATAAGAATATCCAATGATTAGAAAAAATATAATAAAATAAATTAACCATACAATTATGAAAATGATATAAAATATGTAAGGTCATTCTGAAACATGTTAAGGGTACCTCTAATATATATATATATATATATATATATATATATATAAGAGAATATGTTTTATGTGTTTTAATCCCATTCAAAACAACCTCCATAACATTGTTTAGTAAATTTTTTTCCTAACAATAAATGAAATAATATAATTTTATAAAAACTAGTATATATATTTAGGTGTGATCATTCATGTATACTGACTTTTCTACCACCCAAAGTATCTTTTACAAATTTTGTAGAATCATAAATGTTCTTTTGTTAAAAAAAATCCAACTCATTTTCTATGATATTTCATATGCAACATATCTCACTAGGGATCACTTAATGAATCCACATTCAAGTATTATTTAATAAATATTATTAATACATATAGTGATTTACCCCACACCAAATTCTTTATCAATATAGTCAACCTCACATTATAATTGGATATTCCCTTGAAATTCCATACCACACATATCTATATGTCATAACCACATAATGTACACAACAACCACATACTACAGAACATAACCATATTCCACAACCACATTCTAGATTCTATATACCATAACCATGAAACCACTACACTATGAAACAAACATATAAAAACTACCATATATCTCCACATAACTATATCAAAAAGATATATTCGATATATTGGGTTATAGAGTAATCTATATAATCTCAATATTTTTGTAACACATGGAGAACCCAATACATGAAATGGAAATCTATAACATTACATAAAGTGGGTTCTATTGTATGATAAATTTAAAAAATTATACACTTATAAACACATCATATCCTTTATTTCACTTCAAACAAAACAAAACCACAATAGCATAACCACTAAACACTATTACCAACATACACAAAAAAATTACTACCACCTTGTCACACATTACATACCAACAACACTTCTATTTATCCAATATACAACTTCTTTCTGAATCATATTTCATCTTTAATATCAAATAAATTTATTAGTAACCATATTTTTTATAAACATCATTAATTTATATAAAAATCGATTATCCAAATCAAAATTTTGAATCAATTTCCACATCAAATTATTTATAACATTAATTCAATATATTAATCACATAATTGTTTCAACATAAAAAATTTAGAATCACTTTATTTAATTTATATATATTTTATAGGATAGTTACCTATTATCAGACAAGACCAAAAAATATACATTAAATCCACAATAACCATAGAACCCACACAATCATTTCATTAAAATAAATTGAATCAATAACTCTTCCTATAATCCAATCAATTTTATAAATTTATTTTCAATATATAAAAATAAATCCAATTATAATTTCTATATATATTCTTCTCAAATAATAATTTAACAAAAAACGAGTAAAATTAAAAAAATAGTATTAACATTTTCAATATATTTTTTTCATTACCATCTTATTAGTTTGGAAACACAATTTAGATCATGTTTTAACATGTAAAGAACCATTAATTCTATTCAAAAAAATTTATTTACCTAATCAATAATTTAATTACATAACACTAACAATGATACATTATATGTAAATTAATATCACCAACTTCCCAAAAATTTGAATTCAATTTCCTACATAGAAATAGTTTAATTTCATTAATTTATGTAATGATATTTTTCTATAATAAATTGATATTAATAATAGTAAATAAAATAGAGAATCTGAACCACCTATCATGGATAATATTTTAATTATTTCAACTATCAAAAAGGTAATTTACATTGATTATTACAGTGAATCTCTAAAATGAAAATAAATTCAAACATCCTATATAGATAACCCATGAATATAAAAGTTATGTGAAAAGAAATAAAATTATTCTTGAAAATAAATTTAAGGATATGAATCCATCCTTAAGTGAGATATGAATTCATGTTAGTAAAAAAATTCTATGATAAAAATAAATCACCTATGTTTAATAAAATATAAGAGGATGAGGAAGGAATAAAGACATAAAATTAAAAAATTCCCCTAAATTTAATATTAATCATAGGATCATAATAATCAGTGTCTAATAAAAATCATTATGATTGAGGTGGGTTTGGTCAATTAATCCATATAAAACCATGGAAATCTCCCTATGTTATCTCAAGTTATAACCATTTAATTTTAGTGTCACAAAAGAATATTATTGAATAATGATCATTGTAATGAAAAATGACTAATCCTCTACATTTCCGTATGAAACCCTCACCCCTTTTAATTATATATTTTAATCTATCCTGTGTATGTAATATCAATTATACTACTTCATAGTGAAATGAATATTATAAATTTATAATAAAAAAACACTGAATAATTCATTACTAAATACTATGATTCTAGTATTATATCACATAATCTAATGATAACATATATTATTTTTACCCTAAATAAATACAACATAATTTTTCAAATCAAATAATAAAGATATAATTATTTTCTCAAGGAACATGAATAAATATATTGAATAAACACATCCTTTATTAGTTTTAGTATATAATTCTTAACAAACAATCATGAAGGAATTCCATGTGTTATAGTATGGTTTTGTTTTTAGCTAATAATTTATCTTTAACCCACGTTATATCCAACATTATCCACTAAACTGACAGCAAACACCTCTTACATATAAAAACCAACAATTAGAGGCTATATATTCTTTGTAAACACACATTTGTAAAATTTTGATTATAATAAATTATTTCATGGTCTATTGGTGAAATTGGTCCATTAATTATTTTATATAATGGGTATATCCTTTGAAAATACCTACCAAATATATGGTGAAATATGAATGGAACAATTAGTTTGAATGAACTTTTTTAGAGTTAAAAGTAAGGGTTAAATTTTCCTAAAATCTAGTTCAAAAATACAATATAAAGGTGTATTTATTCTACTATAATTATTTAGGGATTGGATAAGGGTAAATACAGTTTTAGGAGGACATCATAGACATTATTTCCCTATATTTTTGAGACCTCATGAGTTTGAAAATAATCCATGAAAAATGTATAACTACAATGGTTCATTACATAATGTTAATTTACCGTTTTCTTTTATATAAAGATTTATGAGGTAAATAGACCACTTGATCAAAATTTACATATTCAGATAGTGGGACATGAACATAATATAAAGGCATTGTTATGATTACCTAAAGAAAATGGATTTTTTAATGTGTCATATTCCACATGGAAAAAGAATATTAAAATAAAATACTTTTTCTAGATTAACTTAGAGAGGGTGGTATTGGGAGTTAGTAAAAATAGTTGATGGTAAAAATTTTCATTGAATAGTTTTGATATATGATGTAGTGTCTAAAATTATTGATATTTTATCTTATTACTCTTAGTTCATGTCTCTTATATTAAGGGAAATAGTTATAGTATTTAGATACTAATTATTTTTTAAGGATAAAATTATAATGAATATAATGTTTTAAATGTTCATGGATGGGTATTAATTTCTATATATATTTTTTAAGAGTGGATTAGGTACTAATATAAAATTTTTTTAGGTTGTATATATTTCCATTAAAAATAATTACCATAATATTTGATACAGGTTTTGGTGGATAACAATTATGAGAGTCATTATAGGAAATATATCTTTAAGACTCCCCCATTAGACGGTTATAATAGAGAATAATAAATGGACAAGATTTTGTAACAACTTCAGGATCCTATTTGGATGTTGGCTACATTAACCATGGACATTACCATATAATTTTCACGTGATGTAACATGTCGTCATATAGGGTAGGTTGTCGGGTTCCTGCCAACAAAATAATAAAACATAACTCTTATCTAAGAGAACAAGTATGTAGAGACCTAAGTTTTTGCCTATAATACTTTGAAATATTTATACATATATTTCATGATATAGGTGATGGGATAATATACTATTCCTAGGTTTGGTGTTTTAAAAAATTAATTTCATAAAAATATAAATTATATTTTATATTACGTGGAAATAGTTCTTAAAAAATACGGGATAACTCTTAAATGGAATATTTGATCAGAAATCTAAAAAAGTGGTTGAGTCTAGAACATGGTGTTTATAATTGGAAAAAACTATAATATGATTGATCAGGGAGTTTAGACATATCTTTCATTGGAGGATCATTCAGTGTAATAATTAGTGGATTTATTTCTTCATTCATTAATTTGAACCTAAAAACCCATCTATAAAAATACATCCGTAGAATATTCATTAGGGTTTTGCCTCAAATTCATGGGATCTGCAGAGAGATTTTATTCCTCCATCTATTGGTGGATCAACATTGATGATGAATAAATTCCAAAATATGGGAGATCATATCTTAGAGAATGAAAACAAATCCATCGATTAATGGTGAGAATGTTCCTCAAGGACTAATGATCCAAATCTCTATGTAAGAATCATCACCTTTTCATCTACACCATTGTTGAATAAATTAATAGAGTAAATCATCTCCATTAATTGATCAACACCAACTTAATCATCATCATGATCCTACGTACTGGATTAAATTGATTATATAAATTGTTTTAAATTGAAAATATCCATTATGAATCGATAACCAATAAAACATGGACAAAGATTCTTAAAAAGTTGTACATGTTCATTCCCCCTTCATTTTCATGGTGTCCATCACAGGGTGGACCCCTATAGTCCCGGTTCATTATTGTTAGACATTACTAAGGCCGATCGAACCCCCAAAATGTGTTAAAATCTTTAGTGAGGTATTGATCCACCAAACAACAATATATCAATGATTTTTCAAGGAATGAGTGATTTCTTTAAAAAAACATATAATGAATCCATTGATATATGGTGAACTGAGGCATGTGATACATATGGTGTAACCCATGAGTATCAATAGAATCTGATTTATGAAAATAGAATATGGAAATGAAATATCATTCCTAGATATGGGGATTTGGGTTGAAAAATAGGTGGGATATTTTAGGAAATGGCTTGATTTGATTCGTGTGATGCGGATCAAAAAATCAATGAAAAACCTAACTACATACTGTGTATAGTGATGAACACATGACTTCTAGCACCTTGAAGATGACATATAGGGTTTTTTTTAAATCTATATGGATTGAAAGGCATGTATCAATAATACACAACATGTATCTCATCCCTTGATGGAGGATCAATGTGGTGAAACACATGGACCGCACAACGTGTGAGAGGACATGGTCACACATGCAACCATTTACTGAAGTATATGAATATGAACAAGGTGCATGGGCAGGGACCTCAATTACATGGACACACCGTGTAGACTCCCTACACACCATATATACCTTCATGGGGAGAGATATGTGTGCTAGCTAGAGCCATGGCTAGGAAGTTGAGCAGGACAATATGTCTTGTGGGTACCTCACAAGCTGTGTACTACTTTCCTCCTTTTGAGAATAATTGATGATTATGTATCTCCTTCATTTTGACTAAGATTTTTTCCCAAAATTATCCTATCAAGAGTATTCTAATCCAATAATGTGATCGTTCTCTCTATTGTGAATATTTCGATATGTTGTGCACTGTTCTGGGCATGATTCTTGGTAATTTTGACACTCGACAAAGGAAATGATCATATATAATAACCATATTATTCATAGAGAGTATAACCACCCAAAAGCATGGGTTCATGTTAACTATAACAAACAACAAAGTGGAACCTCGATACATGATCAGTAGAGGGTCCTGAATGACTAGAGTGGAAACCCCATGTATTACTGAGGCGAGAGTCCTCAACATATGAGTGTAACCACTATCAGATAGGGATTGTGTCTTCGATGACTAGATTGTAACCCCTCTATCACACTAGAGTCTGGGTCCATGACTTATAGAGTGCAACCCATGGTAATCTTGGAAATAGTTCATCTACCCACCAAATAGAACACCCTTTTGGAAAGGGATTTAGTCTTAATTACACTATATGGGACCCACATCAGCATGGGGTCGAGTCCTCTATGGATTCTGATAAAGTGGAATCACCCTAACACTCTAGTACATGTATCCTCTACATAGATATTGTGTCCCCATGACTGAGTGGTGTATTGAAGAGGTCTGGCTTGATTGTCACATTTTTTTATGGGTAGATGTGTAATTTTTTTGGAAATCATTGATAGGATTTTGGAACTATTAGAAATTATTCCTCCTAGGATGAGGTGTGAGATGGAGTTCCCCTTACTATCTCGTTAGGGATTCCATTGACAGTGAATATACATATTCATCTATATCCATAAATTTAGATTTTGTGACTATCCTTTCATGGGTTGTGAAGACATGTAATGTGTGCAACATTATTTCAATGTTTATCTTCTCTTCTTTGGATTAGTATACTCTCCTTCTATAGGGGGAAATGACTTGGAAGACATTTTATCTACACACCATGTTGGGCCCCTTTTTTTGGACAGGTTTACTCTCTCTTAGTTTGGTTTGTGATATTCTATATGACTATATATTTCATCTATTATCATTATGTTCCTATTTTATCTCTTACTTATCCCCCTTCATCTTTCAAGAAGTCCTACTGGTTATGTATATATTCACCCCTGCATGGGATTTCCCACCACATGTCATGTATTTTGCAGATGATGGAAAGGTCAACGGTGACTTCAAACAATCTTAGGGACACTTAGATCATTTGGCTATGTATGGTGGCCACATCTTATATATCAGTATCTAGTATCTCTAAAATAATTACTTTTCCTATTTTTCATATTGGGACATATTTTTGGTTGGGTGTTTAATTTTCCCTTGTACGTTTCATTTGTCACTATCATACTTATGTAAACCCGAGACGTTTTTCATTCTAGGATTACTTTCCAGCTGTTTCATGTTTTTTATTATTTATCATCACTTATTCATTCATATGGCCATGTGTGTGCATATATGTACATCAAAAAAGGTATCAAATTTAGGATATTCGTTTCGGTACTTGTCACCACCCCCGGGCCAATGGAGGCAGGACAATGGTAGTAGTGGATCTATGCATGTCTTGGGTTGGTTTGTGACATATTGGTACGAGTGTAGTTCATTCCCTGGTATATTGTTCAAACTATTCCCCTTATGAGGATTTAATTTGTTTTAATGCAACAATATCAATGTTTCTTGAGAGTGGCACACAGACTAGGGAATCTATTGATGGTGTTGGTGGCCAATATATCCATTCACCGGGAAATTTAATAACTGATTATAGAATCTATATAAAGAGACATAGGTTTATACGATTAATTTTACATGAAACATCTATTATTTATTCTTATACCATCATTATTGAGTTAGCTATCCATTGTTGATATATATATTCTCATAATACCATGGTACTTCTTGTTAAATATCAGGATGCGTCTGCTATGACAACCATCAAGGATACCAGTTTCAAATCATAATGGTGGTCCAATGAGTGATGAGGCCTCAGTTCAGGGTTCTTCTTGTGAGCATCATTCTCAGGGTGGATAGGTAAAACCACATCTACCTGTCAAGAAATAGACCATCCTAGCCCAACCAGTGAGGGAGTGTGAAATCATAGAACACACCGCATGTTCCTGGACTATAGGTCGCTGAGGTTCCATGGTGTGCCATATTCTTAGGTAGTAGAGGCATTACTATATTCTATGGTACATATCTTTAGTGTTGTTCAAACCCGATTAGATTAGGTGGTTGCACATTAGTTATTCTTTTCCACATAATAGTGTGGTGATGGGGTATACTTGTTATGTATATGCATGATGAGTTGACACTTCCTTTGAACAACATCCAATATCCATTCCATGATTACTACTACCAATATTATTATTTATTGGTTCAAATTCATGAGGTTCTAGGGCTACAGCTGGGGGGATTACGGTGGCAGAGTACGTAGCGAGGATCGTTGATATTTTTATGTACTCTCTTGACCTGATTTATGATTGGTACCGTTGAGTATGGACCTTTGAGTAGGGACTCCAACGATATATCTGAAAAATTGTAGTAAACCTGTGTATACCCATATATGACATCGGTGTTTAAGAAAGAAATATTGACCAAGAGCATTCTACCATAGGGATTATAGATAGCTTGAGATTGCAGTGGTTGACCTAGGGCTGAGTCGTCTGCAGGAACTAGTAGATTCCATGTTCCAGGTTAATTGCTTATGAGACCTCCATTGATCACAATCATGAATATTGTCATGTAAAAACATATCACTAGGGTATCTCCTAGAGGGTTGGTGATTTTATTTTTATATTATAGGTCAAATAACATGAGGATTTCCAACAGAACATGCCATGCAGGATAATCAGGTTGATGATAGACCGTCATGTAAGAGGCAAATCCTTGATTAGGGGTCTCCCAAGTGGGGGTAGGGAGGTACCCAGGGAGGAATATATTGAAAATTAGAAGGAGGAGAAATGGTTATTGGACGTTGCTAAGAGAACCTACCACCATCACCAAACTATTACATAAATAGACTTTTGTGGTGGTTTACTAAACCGCCGCTAATTTCTTATAACAGATTTAGTGGTGGTTTATTAAAAACCTCCCCTAAACTATTTTTTAAAACTCCCGACACTTCTCCCCAACCCCACGAAAGAACCCCTTCTACACCCGACCCCCATACCCCCACCCACTGGCAACCCCAGAAGCCCTAGCTCACCTCTCCTCAGTGCGCCTCGCCACCTCTTAGTGCGGATCACCACCTCGGCACCCCTAATAGTAGCTTGTTTCCCATTGCCACCTACCCCCCGATGCCCAAGCTCATCTCCCCATTTCAAGTCCGGACCCATGCTACCACTCGACACTTACCACTGCCCCTCAGCGTGCCTCACAGGGTATAGCCACTATTTTTTTTAGAAAAATACATAGTGAGTTTTTTATAATATCTTGGAAATGTATGAGGATAATAGACCGAATACAGATATAGAACACTATTCAAAGGATTTTGATATTTCATTTATCATTATTCATGAATGAAAATAACATTGGATTCCACTAGATATTAGTGTATTTAATGGATTAATTCATCTGTTGTAGATATTTTTCATGGTTGAGCGTAAGGATAATACAATATTATTGGATGAATTATGGACGTAGGTTTATAATAAGTTCCTCTCTTTGACACATATGGTGTCAAGATGGAAGGATTTTATCGCCAACAAAAAAGTTTTAGCATGTGAGGTCTTAGGTTTTGATTTAATAACCTTATTAATTTTTCTCATGATGTTCTAATATATGAGAAGGATATAATGTTAGATTTTGAGGAGGCATTGTGTTTAGATTTTTAAATCTAGGTCACTTTATTTACCCAATTGATGTATCAAGATTTTCTTGTGAAGGTATAAGTGAATGTGAATATGTGTGTGTGGACTAAATATTCTTAAGAGGGGATTCATTAGAACTACCAAGGACTAAGTTAGTAAATAGAGGATTTTTTTTATCTAGGAAGTCAATGTTCCAATCGATATGGAGACAATACCATCCTTCTTCTTCTTATTATATTGGAGTTATAAATTCTCAACCTTATATGAGTATATCCATTCTAGTGTTATTTTATATTCATGATTGTGGTCATAGATAGTACCAATTCCTAAATATTATTTAGTTAAAGTGTGGTTTGGGTGATTAGTTCCTTGAACAACCTCAATATATGCTAATTATAATGCCATATCCCTTTATGAAAATTGATCAAACAGTAATAGATCATGACTCCCCTAATCACTAGTCTCACACTCACTTTTCCACTAAGAAATATAAACTTGATTCTCCAGTTATCTAAATCCCCTTTCTTGACCATAACCATTACATCCTCTAAAAAACGCATTTATTACCATGAGTTATCTCTGTTAATATTTTTTATTTCTATTTTAATTAGAATTATATTTTATAATTCATATTTTTGAATTTATTAATATTTTGTTTTTTGTATGTTATCATATTTTTTAACATCTAATTGTTCATGTAGAAAAGTATAAATTACATCAAAAATGATATTATGAGTTTTCATTAACCAAAATATAAGAAGTAATTATATATAGACCTAAAATTTACATTCATTGAATTTAAGAATATTAAGGGGAATTTATTTAACCCATAGATCCAAAGGAATAAAATGTATATTTTTAATGATCTAAAAAGTGAATTTTGATTATACCATAAGATTTATAATGGTTGGTTTACCTTGGAGTACCTATTTAGTTAGAATATAAGTTTTTTATAGAAGATGGGATATGTTTTTATTCATGTTATGGTTTTCATGAATAGTTAAATAACAATCCATGGTCATAGATATTTGAAAAATATCTAATGCCCAATTTATACATGGTCATAAAAAAAACAATTCATTTTAAATAATTTTAGTAAATAATTGTTTTGTAGTTTATGAAATCTTTAATAACCCTATAACTAAAATATAAATATTAATTCATCTTATTATAGTACCTATGTTTCCAAATTTTATTACTTTTGATTAATGTTTTCAATAAACCCTTTAGAATCTATGTGTGATTTTCCTATCAAGGATCATACTTCTGAGGAATCTAGATGTTTTCTATCATTTCCTAGTCGGTATTTTAATAAGAACACAATGAAATGGTTCTCTTCAACAATTTGATGAGGATAACTAGTACACATCGTTTTTTGACATCTTTCAATACTTATAGATAGTCTCTCGAGATACCTATTAGTTATGATATATGAGTTTTGTTTAATTTTTTTAACAATGGTGATGGGAAAATATAATTACATGAATCATCTATGAAGATCATCCCAAACATGTAATTGAAACAAAATTAAATGGAAATGGAAAAGGAATATTTAATAGGTTTTACCACTTTCTATAAGACTTGGATTCATCTACCCTAGCCTTGAATCCTTTCACCTGGTGATTGCTGGAATGTTCTATATCTTGGTTACACATTCATTTTCTAAAGTAGAGAGTCATGTTTAAGGTAATATTTTGTTTCCATTTAGTATTCCTATATTCTATTCAATTATTATATGATTTATCAAGACCGTACCTTAGTGATATCAAAGTTATGACATCATTAGTTCGTCCACATGATTAGGTGTAGAACGACATATAAAAAACAATTGGAATGGGATCCTTGTTCTCCTCTTATTTTATGAATCTTTTTAATTTTCATTATATAGTTTATAGTGGACATTGAAAATTATTGGCAAAAATGGAAAGAAGTTAAATGGAGATTGTGGTGAGATGTCAATGACACATTGTTGACCGCTCAATAGATGTATGACAAGCTATCCGATGGGGTACCCAAATAGCCATGAAATGTTTTTGTTGAAAAACATCATGATGATAAAAAGTTGGTATTTAAATATATATTACTATATTAATATAATTTTACATTTATAAATGTATATGAAGAGGATATGACATTGAATTAATTACTATTAAATTGAATTTTATTTATTTCAGTATCTTTCAAGAATGAATGCATTGAGCCGGGCTAAGAAATTCATCCCTCACACTGCAGGGACAGAGAGTTTTTCTAGAATCCGATATGGTCTAGTAATATTTTCAATATTTTAAATATTTATAAGATAATATTATTTTTTATATATTAAATTGTTGATTTATGCTTTTTTAATGTAGTCATAGAGTTTATGGCACGAAACATACTGAATAGAAGTGTAGTTGAATGTTCACAAAAAATCTGATGGACGTTTTGTTAATGAGCCAGCTAATGGTGTGGGGGTATAAACTCATTTTTAATTATAATAACTTATTATCAGTTATTACTATGTTAATACACATTCTATCTAATATAAATGCTATTTTAATTATAGGTAAAAATTAAATAACTGTGGGATTCCAATCCTATGCAGTCCTACTTAGTCTCCTAGGATGACCCGGTTTCTAAAGTCCTTTGGAAGGAGCATCCTAGTAGATTGCGAAGTATGGGTTTGGGACTCGTACCATCTGAGGTCTCTAGAAGTCCATCGGGGATTGCATCTTAATATAATATTGGTTGTAGTCAGTCCATACCTTGAGAGACTCATAGATAGATTGTTTCCTTATGAAACACAATTATAGACTAGGTGGCTCAGATATCCACCCTTCAGAAATCATTGATTAATTTATATCATAAGACAACCGGATCTTCCCCCAGTGGTATTGCATCAATTTTTGGGGAGTAGGTAAATCACATAAATTCAAAATCATTTAGTTTAAAATATTTTATTTTTTTTAAGATTAAATATAAATATACAACATTATTTATATTCAATATAATGTTCTTACATGTGGTAGAAAGAAGTAGAGATGGAGGTGGAGAGGGTAACGAGCTGTGTTCATAATCATACCATGATTAGTTGTATTCTTGATATGTTGGAAAAATATGGTAAAAGTTGGTTTTTATATGTATCATGTGTGGCATACAGTTTCCACCAAACATTTTCATGACTTAACATTTTCTTTATTTCTCATTATTCATTTTATGTATTTTATTTATTTATGATGTTATCATTTATATCTTGATTTCTCATGTGTGGTATGCACTATAAATTTCAATTATTTATTGTCATGAATCATTTTTTATGATTAATTTTTCCAAAATATATTATGTTTGTTACCCAAGGTTGATCAATCAGACCACTTATTGATTTTCTTGGGAATATCCAGTTTTATAACTCCCGTCAACATATTTTTTGTGGATATGACTTCTTTCATCAAACTTTATAGTATTATCTTTTTATGTTTTATATATGGCATTTTATCACTCCCAATTATGCTTTTCTATTATTCAAAATTGTTTTGAAAGGAATTTACAAACATCATTTGAACACTTGAGTGTCTTGATCTTGTAAAGGTAGAGGGATTGTCTACTTCATTAATAGTAGAATTTAAAAATATCTGTGTAACACTTGAGTGTATTACACTACCATAATTTGTATCTCCCCAAAATATGCATCTGGTGGAAAAAATAAAGAATACAATCCTAAAGCATGTCCTATATTGTTTGGATCATCCTTCCTGACTACTCATCGATCTAAGGATAAATGTTTATACACAAATTCAGCTATCAACTATGAGAATTATATTAAAATTACCAAAACTATGAGGTAAAATAGGTTGGACTTGGGTGAACATTCCACTTCAACTATCAACTCTTATACTTAATGATAATTTTTGGACAAGCCAATCAATGGGAAACAATGCCTTCAATGACTATTATTATGGAGGGCCACTTAAACATCCACTTTTCATTATTATAAATCATGGTTGGCCCTAGGGGAACATCCCACTTCAAAGTATTATAGGATCTCATAAACTCATATCTCAAGGAATATGTGACCATTACCATGCTACGAACTATAACCACTCCTTGTATATCAAAATTCAATCTTTAAATGGTTTCACTTTCTTCCAACCTATCACACGTCATGATACATTCCAGAAAAATATTCTATCTTGTCTTTAATTGATTATCCAATGAATAAATTATCTCTAAGGATACCCACATTGCTTCCCCTAAACCCTCAACTACACCCACAAACTAGTATTATAGTGAAGATAAGATCTTCTATTCAGCTAATGAAATCGGTTCTCCCATCTCGGACATTTTCTATTCCGATGAATTTACATCTACATTTTCATTTCTAGTGGAATGATATTTATTGATGTCAAGCATATAAAAGTACTCTATGAAATTCATCTGATAAAGATTATGTCCATGTAGTGATAAAATATAATATGTACTCTAGCCGCCAAAGTACCCAAAAATATCTCTCCCAAGAAGTTCTATCATGATCATTTCAATCCATGGACATCAACTACAAACTAAAATACATGATTAGAATATTTAATCTTGTGGTTTAAAATCTGATGAAAACCAAATTGACTAATTTATCACTCTACATCAGAACATATCCTAATCCAAAACAAGATTCATCACATTTCACTACATATCCAATGTTAGGCTCATGAATGCTTAGGATCAGAGTAGACAACAACCACTTCTTTAACACTATAGAAAATTCTTAACACTAGTATTTATAGTCAAACATGAATCCATTCTTGGTAACTGAGTTCATTGACAATGCTAAGTGATATACCTACAAATTTATTATCCATTAATTACCATACAATCTAATAAAACATCAACTATTGATTACATTCCATGGTTATGACAGATACAAAAATACATCAACATACTCGATATCAACTGATATCCCAGATTATGAAACCACTATATCCAAAAGTGACACTTTATGTAGTTAGAATAAATTTTATTTACCCAAATCATAATAAACCTATTATTCAAGTATCAATTATGTAATTTCTGTGAATATTTTTGTCTCATGTTATTCTTTTGAATGTGGGATGTATGTGCATGTGAAATCGGAATGGTTTTTTTGGGCGCTGATACTGGGGCCCTATAATCAGCTGTTGTTTTATAAATCTGGATTTAGTGGTGGTTTTAACAATTGTGAAATAAATGTATTATATTCAGTAGCCGGCTTAACTTCCACTACAATTTAACTATTTTTTTTATCTTTAGTGGTTAAAACTGTCACTACAAACAATAATTTAGTGGCTTTTATAACCGCTGCTACACCGTTTTCATATTAATTTATTATTTCGTAGAGGTTATCTTGGTTTTAGCTGTGGTTTTTTGTAACACCCCGAGATTTTATGAAAAAATATTCTTCTTAATTTAATTAATGTCTTGTGTTGTATGCTACACCAAAAGGATCTTGCACAACACGCATCCTTGACATGCCTTTCATTACACGCAATCGCAACCTTCCTTGATAGCGTGTGTTGTACGCAATACCGAGTTTCACTAAAAACGATATGCTATTAAAATATTATTAAAACTAGCCGTTATGAATAGTAATAACCACTTTTTGCAATTTTGTAAATTTTATATTTCAAAATGGACTTCATTTTTGGATTCGGAATATCAAAGTTATCTTAGGGTGAAGTTTTGGTAATTTTCGGATAACTTTCATATTTTGATGAATATTGGATATTACTAAATTTTAATTAAAAACAACTTTTTCAATCGAAATAATTAATAGTGATAAATTATTAATTTTTGTGGTTTTAAAGTATATTTAGAATATATTTTTTCAATTTAATACAATGATGGTCATTGGATGTAATTTCACATTTAAACCAGTTATAAACAGGTTTCAATCTTTTGGTAGTTATTATCTCTTAAAAACACATTATTTGTTTTGACGACGGAAATTAATTTTTAAATTAGTAAATACAACTGATATGTTTTTAATTTGGTAAAATAGACATCATTTTTGAGTTCATAATATGAAATATATCTTAGGCCTAATTTTTTGTATTTTTCTGAAAACTTTCAATTTTTGATGAATAGTGAAACCATTAAGTGGTAGTTAAAAAAACTGAATTGTTCATAAAACTTAATTTTACCACTTCTGTGAGTGGAATTTAAAAAATCCGAGAGACACGGTTGATGTCAGTAAGTAAAATGTGGTTCAATGAGATAAAAATAATTTTTTGGTGAATAGTAACTTTTTACTTTTTTTACCACGGTTAAAAGTAAATAGGGTAATTAAGGGTAGAAATGATATTATTATTACCCTAACACATGTTCTAATTCTATTGGACAAGTGTAATTCGACCAAAAACGAACTTAGGAATAAAATATGACCATTTAGGCCCACTTGGATTAGATTAGGTCATTTATTATTAATTTATTTAATGAAGGATTAAAAGAGTTAAAATCAATGTTTATTTACTAAAACATTTTTAATATGGGGTTTTACATAAGATAAATTCTACTATAAATATTAATTAGAGAGACAAAAAGATTTATTACATAATTGTATTTTATTTGTAATTTTTAGACATTAAATAATTTAATTTATTTATGACACAATGATGATGATGTAATTATCTTATTAATGAAATATTGACATAATTGATTTTATAAATACCCAAATAAATATAATTTGAGACTTTTTATGAATTTCACTAATTTAATAGGTTAATATGACATGTTAGTATTGATTTAATTAAATTTTTTCGAATTTATCATTCTGTTATGATTTTCACAAAAATAAATTACTAAATAGTGTCAAAATTGACATAAAATAGTTTTTAAAACAAATATTATATTACTAATTGTTCTTTTATTCCTAAAAAACTAAGGTTCGGCCAAATGACTTAGATAAGGTTATATATATTAATAATAAACAACTTGGGGTTTGTGTGGCTTCTTATTGTATGTTTATTAACCTTATAGTGTAAGAACACAAGAAGACACGGTAAAAGTAAACATATTTAACTTAATGTTAAATATAAATGATAAGGTACAAATAGGAACCTAAACTTGTCTAAATTCTATTGGATGTGAGTATTTAGACCCATCCCTACCTTAGCCTCGAAATAAATCAATTTGGAGCTATTTAAAACCGAACTTGACTTTATAATAAAATAATATTTTTAGTTTTTCCAAAGGAGCCCCTCTCCTCCCTTATAAAAGGGCACCTCCTCCCTCTCTTCCTCACACAACGTTGAGCCTTCAAGATCAGACAAACCCTGCCAAATTCTCTTCTCCACTTCCCTAGAAACATCCTAGAGGTTATTTCCTTCCTCAAAGACCAATTTTAGTTCCCTAAGAGGAGGTCTCAAAGAGGCGCTTCAAAGAAGATGTAATTTCCGTTACCGATTCTTTCACCTTTATTTCCCCTTCCACTTATTCTTCTTAGGTTGTTTCATTTTGAAGTAATAACATCAGTATCATTCATATACTGATATGTTATTATAAGTATGAAACAACCCTATTTCACCATATATCCATCCTACGGAAAAAGAAATCACCGCGCGTGCGTACGTATGGAATATCGTCTCCATGCCGTGGTGTAATCTATTTTCCACCACCACCTTACATGGATGGGTATAATGATGTAAAGAATAACTATACATAGTTATTATAACATCATATTGATTCTGATATATTGTATCATCCACTCCAATTCAATTCAATAATTATGGAAATGATATCATCGATCGTGCGTACGTACGGACTACCGTCTCCACGACGTGATGAGATTCATTCTCTATGTTAACCATTTAAGAATTATTATAAAGTATATATAAGAAATAATAATGAAATATATGACATTATATATCTACTGGATTTATGTATATATGTATGTCATCTACTTAATTCCATTCAACTCAATAAGGAAACGAAAACAGCGTTCATGCGTACGCACGACCTACCGTCTCCATGAACGGTGTATTTCCTTCCATTTACTAATTTATTATATATATGAATATATATTATATATAAATCATGTTTTATATTCTGTAATTATGTAATTATGATCTAAGAAATCATATGAATAATTACAAGTCAAAACATGGATGACAAATGAAACAATTTTACCCAAAATGCTCTTTAACATAGAATTTACAAAAGAAAGGGTAATATAAAGTCATAAGTGAACCATATATGATATCATAACAATGAGTATGATTTTGGAATAAGTCAATTACATTATTTAAATCATTATACAGGAGGTTCGGACACATACGAAGCAAATCGGACCTAAGGTAAGGGAAATATCACAATCTCATTTTTATCCAAGATTGTTTATACTTTGGAATTTAATGGGGTGAATTTTATCATCCACATCCATGTTTCCTCAATATGTAATATTATTTCCATCCACCTACAATTGTTTAAATCCAATTTTAAACTTCGGTGAGTTTTTAGTAAAAGATATGAATTGAATATTTTGACGTTTTTCATACGATGAACTTTTTGACTTTACCAACAAAAGTACGGGAAGAATGTTTTTTTAACTTATACGGCATGAATAGATTTTTAAAACATTATTTCCAACAAGCTTCCTTAACAAGTTTTCAAGTTTATTTTTAATCATCTTCTTTTAGTTTAAAGTTGTATGACATGTTAAGAAATGAAAAATGTTTTTGAAGAAGAAAGGATATTTTCCTCAAGAATGGAGTTGAAGTGTTTTATCAAAATTATTTTCCATCTAAGGTAATAAAGGGTTCTGTTTTCATCCCTATTATTAAATTGATTTGATTATGTTGTGATTGAATTATTTTTATGAATTCCTTTTTCTTATATGAATTTTTTTATGATGTCATGATGTTTAAGATTCCCATTTGTATTACATGGGTTATGAAATGATGTATGATTTATGATTTTGTGGCACACATAAGAATGGTATCATTATGAGATGGGTGGGACCTATATCTCCCTCCAATGCATTAGGTAAAGTTTTTATATCTCATTAGATAGACATGGATGGAATGGTAGGTTATACTTGTTCAGTGAAACAGGACTGAAACGAGAGTGAACTCGGTTCAAAATGGGACTTTGTCCACTAAGATAGTCTTGGCAATGAGTCTTGACTAATAAGAAATGATTCTCTATGATTATGTGTTTATGCCACAATGTTTCATGTTTTATGTTATGATTATTGGTATTTCATTTCACTACTAAGATTTATCCCATGTTATGAAATTATTCTCTCTTTTGCAGGTTAAGATTTCCAAAATGTTATGTTCTTATGAATATGATATGATTGATATTTCTTTTGTTTACCCTTACTGAGCATTTGAGCTCACCCATTTATGTTTTCTTTTCCCCAGGATATAAAGAAAGGTTTTAGGTAAAAAAAGGAAGATCTTTATGGGAGATGTTTAAGATCTTTCACCACGATTAGAATATTATATTCCGAGTTTCCAAAGACACTAAACTATTAAGATCCTTGTGTGTGTGATTTTGTTATGTACTAAGTATTCCGAAAAAGTAATGTAATGACCATGTACGTCAAGTTTCGGGTCTCTACATTTTTAAAGCCAAAATTATTTTTAGTGGTGGTTAAAACCATCACTAAAAAAACCATTTTCACCAGGAAAACCACATCTAAAACCATAAAAACCACCACTTAATGCGTACACTATGACCGTTACCATAAATCACTTCTAAATCGAGAAAATCACCATGTATTGAACGCTGTCACACAATTTAGCAGTGTTTTTTTGTAAAGATCTCCATATCCAAAAATAACCACCTTGAAATGGTCATTTTCCAGTACTTCCACTAAGCTTCCCATGTTAGGTGCATGGACCTGGAGGTCGGGGCCACATGTTACTATAGACTCTAGAGGATTATGACCTCACATCATAGGATAAGATCAAAGGTACAATTATTTTTATTATACTAATGAATTATTATTTTTAGATATATATTATATTAATTCCATCATCTCTATTCTTTTGTTGTATGAGTTGGAGCTCTTGGAATAAGAGGTTCCCTGAAAACATTATCATGGGGTTCTTATAAAGAACCCTTCTTCAGTATTGTTTCTCTGTCGAATGTGTGAGAGATCACATGGTTGAGAGAGTATCAAATGTGACCCTCTGGTTGTCACGATAGCACCCTATAACATAATCTTGGTTATGGATTGTCTTTCGAAGCTCTAATCCTAGATTATCTATCCCCATAGATTAGTAAGATGCCTATACACATTTGGGATAAGATTCTAGTTTTATGGAAAATATTTTTCATGGAAGTTCGAGTGGGTTTGGTGAGCATAAGGCTGCAACCCATCACCCATCAGTTAGAAAGTATAAACCTTCATGCAGTTGAATCTATAGGCTTTTATATTCAATCATTTATGGTGGAATATATGGACGTCTTCTCTGGGGATATTACCTGACTACCTACGTAGTGAGATAAGGATTTTTGCATCAATATACATCTTGATACCACTTTTATATCTTATACAGAATATCATATCGTACCTATCTAGCTCTAATAGATGCGGTTGAAGTTGGAGGATCATCAAGAGTAGGATTTCATCAGACTTGATGTGTCCCCTAGTTAGCTTCAGTTTTGATCATGAAAAAGGAAAATGAGTGATGAACTCTTTCTATGGATTATTTTTATGTGATCATGGACATGAAAAATAATTATTACCCCTTTCAAAAGGATTTTTTAACTATTTGACATATTGGGAGGCATGATATGGTTCTTGATGACAGATATCAAGTCCAAATATGACTAGTTGAGTGTTTGTGAGGATCATATTACAAATCTATAATTGCTATGTCGGTACAGACATTATGTGTCAATAGTGATTTTTTTTGTGAAAAATGTCCCCACTATGTTTGTAGATTTGATGAACATGATCTCCTAGCTATACATTGACTAGTTTTTTGTCATCTTCATCGGTGAAATACTCATATACTCTTCATTAGAGGATGATTATGCAGATCACTTGACAATGGTTATACATTTTCTTTGAGAGAACCAACATTCTGTGAAACTATCATAGTGATAGTTCTGGTCTAATTAGGTTTACATTTTAGGGAATTTCATTTCTGAGGAAGGTTTAGTAGTTGACCTAGAAGGATCAACACAATGTTTTATTGTGATCCATCCAAGGGCATGGGATCAGTGTGATGTTTTCTTGCCTTGGTAGGGTACAACAAGTGGTTTGTGGACAAATTCTCTAGAATTTCATCCCCTTTTGTCCACCCTACATAGAAAGGGATGTCATTTACATGTACTAATAGTGAAACTAGGTCTTTAAAGAGTTGTGGTTGAGGCTGATGAGTTCTCTTATATTGAGACTAATAGAGAAAGGATTGATGTACGTGGTGTACTGTGATGACTCCAGAGCGGGGCTTGGTCTCATGTTGATGTAGAGACATACAATTATTGCATACATGTTGAGGTAGTTGAGAACACCTGAGAAGAACTATATGAATTTGGAAATATTTATTGATGTTTTAGTATTTTCTTGTGGATGTAGATGCACTACCGTATTGGGTATTGGTTATTGGTTTACTCATACCAGCATAGTATCTGTTTCATATTCTAGCATAGATACGTGACAATTATATATTGTATTAAGTTTAACTTAATTTAGGAATATGACATAATTATAGTCTATATGTAGTATAAGTATATTGTAGTTGTAGATGCCCTTATCATGAAGACCCATTCTCATTTGGTGTTAGAGGATTCAGAGTAGTTGGCCTCACTGAAGCTGACCCTAGTAAATTAAGAGGGTACAATTTTTTTAGTCAATGGTGTTGGATGCTCTTCTTATCAATTGTGTGAGAGTGTCCCTTCTAAATGATATCTTGTGAGGTAATACCTAACCTGATATCCATAGGGGATTTACCATATGGATATTATGATGGGCAGAATCATGTCATTAATTCGTAGGGTAGGATAGTGGTTCCTATAACGATTAAAGAGGAGTGGATATGAGAGTTCCATACTTCTCCCATATCTATACATCATAACATGGGTAACTTATATAGAGACCAATAGTTTTTATTTTAGTGGTTTTAAATGACATGGAAAATAGACGAGTTCATGTCTTGGTGCATCACATGTCCGCAAGTGAAGGATGTGTACCACATTCTGACTTTTTTTTACATCCCAATGAGATCCCATAGTTTAAGGGTGGTGTAATATACATGGAATGTTTGGAAAACATTCCAGACAGAGTGTAGCGAGTTGAAACCATCTGGGCGATACGTGACCAAATCATGAATTCCACACACATCCTTATAATATGGGATACGATTTTAGTGGAGAGTTTTGGGCAGTGATATGTATGAGATATCAATCACCTTCATGAGGTTATCATGATGATTTCCTCCAATAATGTGGAAAAATTTACATCATGATTTTGGAGAGGACTATTGAATTATTTTGATACATAGCTTATGATGAGAACATCTATTCACCCCCAAACCAATGGGAAGACCAAGAACACAATCCATGTGTCCGAAGATATACTGAGTGTTGGTGAGTTTGACTTATTCCGTAGTTGATATGATAACACACATTTGGTAGAGTTTGAATACAAAAAAAACAATAACTCTACCATCATCATGAAACCTTTTTAAGATATATATGTGAGACCCTACCGATCGACCTTGTGCAATGAATAGATCTGCAAGACATCTCTATGGGCCTAAACATAGTGCAGGAGACAATAGAGAAGGTCTAGGTCATCTGGGAGGGGATGAGGATGTCCCAAAGTAGGCATATATCTTACCTATATCACCATCTTATGCCCTTGGAGTTCGATTAGGTATACTAACTTTTCAGGAGAGTCTCCCCAAGATAATGGTTATATCGCTTCAGCTAGGGAGGAAAGCTATCCCTGAGGTTCATTAGGTCATTCAATATAATGAATAGGGTTGGTGAAGTTTCTTACTCCTATACCTATCCCTACTACCATAGAGGTTTGATTCAATATTCCGAATTTCACAAATATGGAAATATATACATCAACCCACACATATTTGATACAAGAGAGAATTGGACCTTATGGATGGAGAAACCATTAAAGAGAACCTGGTGGATATCAAACATTGATAAGAGAGGATCCTATGTGGACATCTCATATCCTTATTTCAAGTGTTATGGAAGTAAATAATCATGAATGATAGATTATTGGACTAGGAAATCTATGTATGGGCTTAGTATCATGAACTCTCTTCTTCATTTTTCATTTTGGGGATAAAAAGTATAAAGGATGAAGAGATGCAGAGTCACAATTTATTCATTTTAAGACATGGAAATATTTCTAAGATATTTCTAGTGATATGCCCAGAGTAGGTGTGAAATTCCATGGAATGAGGTTCACGAAACTAATATTATAAAAATATTACAAATATTTGTTATTATGTGCACACAGTTCACAAATAATATGAGATAAATTTGAAATAGAAACTTTGATAAGTAATAAGATACACATTTTGATTCTGAAACATGGTGTTTACACTAGGTACAACAAAAAATAGGCCGGTCTATAGAATTAATACATCCCACTCATTGTTAGTGCATTTAGTGGATTAATTAATTAATTAATTAAATTTTACCTACTGAAATTTTTTATGTGAATACTACAATAGAGAATTCTCTTAGGTTTATCCTCATAATGTTGGGAGCTGCTGAGATATTCCATTCCTCCTTTTATTAGTAGATCACCTTGGATGACGACATAACACGAGATCAATGTAGATCTGAGAACATGAAATGAAATGACCTCCTTAAATAATTGGAGAAAACATTCATCAATGATGAAAAATAAAAATCTATATATTGGAAATTTCAATTTTTGGTTTAAACAATTGTTAATTAAATTGATCAAGGATATCAAGTCCTTATATTACTCTACACCAATTGTAGCCTTGTCATACCCCTAAATAGACGATTAATTTGATTATTTCCATTTTTATACGAATAATCCCACATTCTTGATCATTTCCCATGATTTATCAGTCAATGATTCATAGTTCACTATTATGGTTAATTCCTCCTTCAATTTGATTTAATTTTTCACTGGTTGGACCCCTAATATCTTGGTCCAAAATTTCCAGGCAGTAAAGAGACTTATCGAAACCCCATAAATGTCAAGAAATCACAAGAAAACATGAATTGAAAAATTAGAATATATTAAGAGTATTTTTAGGCCTAGGTGATCATTTTGACAAATGAAGATCAAATAAATGTTTACTAAGTGGAATGAGGATTTTGAAACGTACAACTGAACCCAATAGGTTCAATGGAATCTGATATTTAGAGAAAAACTACCTAATATGATAGATCCAAACCACATTTCAAAATTTTGATTGGAAAAGTGGTAGGATGTAAAGATAAATTCACTGAATCGATGTGTGGGATACAGATCTGATAATGTATGAAAATCCAAACAGCACATTGGGAACATGGATTAATATACAACATGTATCCCCGTATTAGAGGATTGTAGTGTTTTGGAAATATATAAGGATGGAATGTCATGTATACCTTTTACATGTCTTGTACACCACCCTCATATGAACAATCAATGTGGTACAACACATTGTAGGAACCTTATGTGAGAGTAAAAAGTTTGGAACACAACTCTTTACCGATGTTCATAGAGACATCCAATGTGCATGGCCAGTGACCCCTAGTACTAGGACACTCCATGTAGACAACCTAACAATTGTGTATCCCCACAAGGGAGGAAATATTTGTACTAGATGTAGACACAACTAGGCGGTGGAGTGGGAACACTGTACACTGTACATGTACTGTAGCAGAAATGTACACTTTTTGGTACTGTAACAGGTATGGTTCTGTATTGTAGTAGCTGAAACTATTCACCTTGGGCCATAGGTTTGGGCTTGGATTCCTTAAGGATTTTGGGCCACCTAGACCTTCGGGTCAGTATGGATTTCGGGCCACCTTTATGGCCTTTGGGACACCTCAAGGCCTTTGGGCCACATGCAGTTTCCCCAGACACAGTACAAAAAAGGAGCATCCCCAGAAGAGGATTTGGTAGCGTATCGTGAGTTTTCTTTCACATAGAATTCAATGGTTTCCTATGTTGTGGATTTTGAGATATGGCATGGAATTATCCATGAACGGTTCTTATTTAATGAAATGCTCAACAATGGTAGTGATCTAGAATAATCACAAGAGGCATCATATAGAGTATATCCAACGCATCAGTAATGGTTCATGACCTCTATATCTACCTTCCTACTGTAACCCACTATCTAATTGAGAATATGTTCTCAATGAATAGAGTGGAACCCCCTATTGGACAAGGGAAAATGGACTCATCATCCATGTGGAACCCCTATATTGGATTATAGTAGATATTCTTGATGACTAAAGTGTAACCCCCCTATCACACTAGGGCATGAGTTCTTTGGACTATAAATTAGAACCCCCAATTAGTTTTGAAGTGGGTCTACTACCCACTGAGGGGATACCCTAGTAGGATAGGGAACATATCCTCATGACACAAGAGTATAACCCCCATAAAGCATGGGTGTGGGACCTCTATGGATACTTATAATGTAAATCCCACATGATGCACTAGGGTGAGGGGACTCTACATAGAGATTGTGACCCATCCACAATGGCACATGGTGACAAGGAAATTATTGATTTCCATGTCTACTTTTGGGAAGATGTGTGAGATACTATGAAATTTTTATGGACATTTAGAGCTATCGGTGACTCATATTACATGGATGAGTTGTGAGATTGATATCCCCTTACTCACTTGTTTGGTCTTATTTTTTCGGAGTTTATATATATTCATATGTATATCGACTTTTGGATTTTCTTACTCTCCTTGAATGGGTTGACAATAATTATAGTTTATTACACCTTCTTTTTCTGTGAAGCATACCAAGGTTTGATGAGTATACTTTCTTATTATAGTTGTAAAATAATCATTGCGTAGATCATCAAAACATCGTGTTGATCCCATTATGTTTGGATGAGGTTAATCTCTCCTTGTGAGGGTTGAGATGGTCAGTTTGATTCTTGAATATAATATATTTATATTCCTATTGTATCTCTTGTTTCCCCCCTCATCGTTCAAGGCATCCTATTGGGTATTATTATAATCACCCCTATATGGGATTTTTCCATAGGTGTTGTGTCTTATACAAATGATGGATATATCGATGGTTAATTCAATGAAGCTTAGGGATACCAGGTACTTTGGAGTACATATAGTGGTTATAGCATTGTGAACAGGAGATGTGATCTCTTAGTAGTTTACTTTTCCTATTTTTTCAGGATGGGATATATTTTGGGTTGGGTGTATATTTACCTCCATTATTATTCAAGGTCACTATCATACAATTGTACTCCCTAGAGGTTGTGCATGATTGGTCTAATTTTAGTGGTTGCAATTTTTTTTTAATTCCTATGCAGTTCTGCATTGAGATGGTAGGGTGTGTGCATATAGTTACATAGGCATCATACTCACATTATGGATATTATTTTCAATGATTATTGCCAACCCTAGCCTATAGAGGTTGATTTTTTGTATTTGTGGATTTATCCAAAGGTGAGGTCATTTTAAGACATAGTAAATCAATGAGATGGGTAATATATATAGATAAGTGGTTATACATCAATATGTGATTATAATGGGAAATATTTTATAAATATATACTATATATATTCTTATCATGGTATTTTTTTAAAAAATTGATGGAAACATATTTTAATATTTTCATTTTGAATCAACTATATATCATCCATTAGTAAAATATGACTATCGGGATAGAGAAGGCTATCCTATAGGATTTTTTGTTGGGATTCAACAATGTATAGAAGGAGAATGTCAATTTTAGTGGTTTTTTATAAATAAATATATTAATATTTGTTATATATTTACCCATATATAGAATAATATTTCATACCACACTATAAAAATATGTATTGGTTAGAGGCTGGAAAATAGATGTCCATTTAGATATGTTTGGTACAGAAAACAACAATGAGGGTCAAATTGATCAAGATTCTACTAGTTATAACATTAAATGATAATAATTCATGTACTTTATACATGTGATGATAATTAAATTTTTCAATGGATTAATAAGTATTCTTATGAGTGTCTCCTTGGATTGGTTTTCACTTATTAAGTAAGTATGAATAGATTAATCCATGTTCTATCTACTTTGATAAGATTTGTTGAAAAGATAACAGAATTTCATAGGGACCAAAAAAACCCCCCCAACATCTACAAATTCCAAATTTATTTCTAATGAATCAACTTTTGATACATGATCCAAATCGCTCACCACTAATTTATTGAGATTACTTTGAATTGGATTCTAATTGATCCTTTATGGAGTGACCAAAATAGCGATATTACTACATTAATAATGGGATTTATAGAATTAATTTTCGTCTATAATTATCAAAATTTAACTATGGGAATATTCATTAAGGGATGTGGGTTTAGGAGAAACTCATGAGATCCATATGTATTGGATGGTTAAATGAGGATCCTTTTGGCATCTTATGAATGGTTGTGATCTCAAATAAAGGGAGTCAATATTAAACGAATCAATATTTATATGGTTTAAATTTAAATATGATAATTTAAAAAATAAATGTATATTTAATTAAATTAACGTTTAATAGGATTTATGTTCAATGGAATTAAGAAATGGGGGATACTAGAGGTTCGTGAAATCAATAGAATCCCATAAAAATATGGATGAAACCACAAATGAAATTTGGAGCGAATAAAGGATCTAATGAATGATTTAAGATTTTTTCTTGTTCTTTTATCTAATAGTGAATATCATTAGTGGTTATTTAAAATTTATTGTCATATTTCATATATTTTATTAATGATATTTGAGATAGATATTTTTGTATAATGTTTTCTAATTTTTAGTTGAACAAATTAATAAATATATATGGATTGATGGTTTTTAGATATGTTTTATATGATCTAGATATGCAAGGAAATATTTGAATCACCCTTTGGTATGTATGAACTTCTAGACAACACACTTTATTTTCATAGTGATATGTATCAATTCAATATTTATATATATGATTTGTGTTGACGGTTCTACTAAACTAATATAATGGAAAGAACAGAATATAATAATGATGATATTAGATTAATATGGATGATTTACTAGTCTATATTTAATATTTAATGAGTGATATATAGGATTTGGTAAAGTGAAATTCTGAATAGTATCAACAATTCTATTGAGTATAATAAACATTTAATGATACATGAGAGATTAAAATAAATGTGTGATATGTTGGTGAGAATATATAATATTCTCATGCACTTATAGAATATATTATTGAGGATTAATATGATCTTACATAATTTAAAAGTTATTAACAATATATTTGATTTAATTTATAAGATTAATAATTGTGAAGACATCAATAATTTTGTTTAATTAAATTTACTATGAAATTCCAATATTCATGTAAGAAATATTGTGATGTTGAGTGATTAAATCCTCGACATATGCCAATATTCAATGAATAAGATAGTTATTTCATGTGGATAATTTCCACACCCCCATCATGATGAATAAGAGATAATAAGAGAATAATTATCCAGGCCATATGGAGAATTTAATGATAATTAATTAAGAATTCCACTTCCCCATTATTAAAGATATTCACATTTGATTATTTGAGAATCATTATTCGGAATGAATGATGTAGAAATTATAGGATGATATTATTGGCTAGTTTAAATGGTTTTTCAAATTTTCAAATTTTCATTTTAGGATCATAGAATGAAAGAAAATGTGGTCATTTCAAAATTGAAATAGACTAAAGATTATCGCAACACTTTCATGTGATCAGTTATATGGATAATATCATGAGGATACAAATATTTAAAATACATTGAAATTTTTGATGTCAATACATAATAAATAATTATAGTTTGTTTTTTAGAAATTTTATTTTTCATTGATATTATATAATTTTGGATGTAAATTACGAATATAATAGTATATTTAAGATATAAATTAATTTGTGGAGTATAATTTATATACAATATAATAATTAGAGATGAAATAATATATTGACCTAATGATCAAGGATATAAATATACTAAATTATTCTCTACATTTTTTCCAGATCATGATAAAGAGAAAACATGAATACTTTTGAAAATCATGAATTCCTGAAGTAGATATTCTATAAATGTTGATACATCAAATTTCATATTGTCCATAATGATTATTTCAATTTCAATTTTTATTTTAAATTAGTGGTATCAAGCATAAATAATAGTTGGGATACTAAGCTATTAATAAATTGGTAGTATTATCTATTGTAATATTAATAATAATTTTTTTTTCCTGAAATATTCCTTGAATATAACAAATAAATAGTCACTAACCATAGTTGAAAACCATGTAAATTTATTATGTGATATATTTTTTCAATAATTATATTCATCTTATGGTTGTGTGTCAGTTGGTTTTATTAAAACGTAATATTATTTTTGAAAAAATGATTTCTAATAGGTGGGGAATCATAAAAAAATGAACCCCTCATTCCACCCACCTTCTTTGTGGTACACAATTTAATATCAAGGAATTTGTAGTTGAATAAATTAAAATATGTGTTCCCCCTATGTCATCATTTAAAAAAAATAATGTAGAATTTGAATTATACCAAAATTAGATATGCTAAGAACATTTGATAGAAACATTATTAGGGATAGAATAATATTAGGATTTCTTATATTATTCCTCTTGGAATATATTTATTTGATGTAGCTATCAAAGGGTTTGAATAATTTAGGATAGATAATTCCATTACATTTATTAATAAGATAAATATAGTGGAAAATAAAAAATAATGGAATAAATTTAAAATTTATTTATATGATGAATATTAAGAAATGTTTTTGGAAAATAAATTGGACAAATAGGTAAGGGATAATCTAAAAAATAATTTTGATGGGAATGTCAAAGTGAAAGAACCCATGATGAAAATTTGGAGAGAAAATATTGTGGATACCAAAATGGGAGATGATGAGACTATTGATAAAAAACCATACATTGAAAAGAAATTTTCATAAAAATTGTCATTATAGAAAAAATATATAATATTTATCCATTATCATGAAGTAAATGAGAGATTTACCATATAGATTTGATGAAATAATTTCATCTATAGAGGATAGAGATGAGTTTCCTATAAATAAATAATATGATTTTTTTTTATAAAATTAAAATTGATTTTTATTTTTATATAGTGATTAAATAGGAGAAATAAATTTCTTTTAATGTGATAAAATATCACAAGATCAAGGGGAAGAGGAATAAATCATTCCTAAAATCTAATTGCGATAAAGAAAGTGATAATGTGAATAGAAAAAACAATTGTTATATTTTGATTAACATTAAATTGGGAAGAGGAAAATTAAAATTTATTCCTCATTATAAAATATATAATTATTATCAATTAAGTTTTCTGATGATTTCCCCAAGAAAAATAATAATTGTACTGATAATTCTATGTAATAAAATGTTATTTCCATAATGAAATGGGAAAAATCCATGAAGGAAGGTATTAGGAAGATGAAGTTCCAATGAAATTTAAGGATTAATATTAGTAGAAATTTACAATAAGATGATGCCACAAATATGGGCATAAATTTAGAATATAAAATTAATGGTGTAAAGTATATCATAAATATGCCTCATGATAATTAATATGATGTCTCTTCAAGAAATCATAATATGAATAAAAATACCTATAGAATAACTATATTTAATGGAGATAATTAATATTCCCAAGACCAAAAAACAATCCAACGGAACATATTCGAATATTTTAGTTGGAACATGATGAAAAATAAGTATAAATTAAGAATAATAATTAAAATTTTTAAAAAAAATTACAAATATAGATGTGAGAATTACATAAGAATGTAATGTATAAAATGAAATTAATTTAAAATTATCTAAAAATAAATATGATTTTTGTAAGGATAAATATATAATTATTACAGATAAAAAATTCAATTAGAATATGAAATAAGACATGAAAATTTATTTTTTATGTTCTTTTTAATTCATCTCAAGCTATTATGAATGATATCCTAGAAAAAAAGATACATTCTAGTTGTATTTTTATGAGGTTACATAATATGTTCCATATAATAGTTTAGGTCTTAAATCCAAAATGGGTCACAAATTGAATATATAAAATCTTCAATAATCTTCTCCATTAATAAGAGATTATAGGATATAATATAAATATTTTTATTATAAACAAAAATGAAAAATTATTCCTTTTATTCACTGTGATAGAAATCAAGATATAAAAATAGATGAAAAATTGTTATACAAGATCATATATTAAAGGTAATTGGTAGTGTTTTGAAGTATGTGAAATAAAGTTAATGTTTTGATTTTTATCAGTTTGATTCCATAGTGTAATCAAAATAATATAAAAATTCTTCCTTTCCAATGAAAATTGAAAACTATTCCTAGAATAAACTTATCATGGATATTTTATTATCATATTTTTACACTACTTTTTCATAGTATGTATGAAATTTATATAATATGTAGTTAGTAGTTTTAATGTAATTAATATAGTATGATATATTTTATAGGAAAAAATTATCTTCTATAGTTGATAAATTTCACATTATAGAAAATGGAAGGAAGACACCCCTTATTAATGTGACTCTTAATGAAAATATAACGAATATATGAATACATAGTAGGGTATATTCATTTCAAATTACCTGAGAAACAAAAACTAATATAATATATGTTTTCATGATGTAGATTTTGTGATTTTTGGTAATGGGGTCTCTTTTACAATCCATATAAGCACAACTGAATTGAAAACCCAAAAATTAAAATAAAATTGGGTTTTATATTTAGATTGGTTAAAAAACTATTTTTATTATTATATAACTCATTTATAATGGTAATTAATTATTTTAATAGTATTAATTGAATAATAATTATGTTTATAAAATATTTTATTGTTTTCATAATGTGAAAATGGACTAGTATAAAAATATTCCAAGTTTGTAACTCATTTGATTCTGGTCATTCAGGATGAAAATATTAAAATAATAAATCAAAAAAATACATGTATATTTTAGACAATGTAAATTGTTAAATATTTTGAGAGGATATTTCATAATAGAAATTCCATGACTAAATAGGGAATGATAAAATAGATTTGAAACATATCAAAAGGAAAAAAACAATTCAGTGATGTCAAACTATAGGGGAAATTAATTCCATTATTCTACAAGATTAGATTCACTTGGCCTTATATAGTTTATAAAGACATCAATCCTTACCAGGTGATTTTATATTCATATAATTTATATATGAATTTAGTTGACTGAATTTGGTTTTGTTTATAAAGTACAATGAAGTTATTATGAAAATGTTCTAGCTCTTAAAAAGAGTTGTTGAGAAGGAGCAGAATTTTTATATGAATAAGATAAGAAGTGATATTGGAATAGAGTTAAATATATTTTTAATTGAATAGTATATTTTTATTTTAGATTTGATTAAAAATATTTATTTCTATATACCCACCATCAATCTAATGTTATTGAGACATTTAATTGAATCTCAGTCAATATGGGATTAGCCATTCTTGTAGAATTCAGTCATTGAATATATTTCAAAGAGAAATTGGGATTAAACCTCTTAATTTTAACATTATGTTTATATTAGGGAATCGATTTATCATTAAAAAATTTTATTATCATTATCATAATATTAATACTATTATGTACTACAAATTGTTTGGAAGTATAGAATTTATATAGATAAAAAATTCATATAAGGGAAAATTTTCTGAGAATAGTAGGGAAATAATATTCATTGGTTATTTTATCAATGTAGGATACATAAATGAATATAATAAATGTATACATATATTATTGGACTACTATTATTAGGTGATCATTGAAAATATTTCCAATTATAGAGTATAAAATTATGTATATTTTTAAAGTTCATATGTGGTGAACAAACAAATTCCTATAAAAAAAACTAAATAATAAAATTTAAATTAAATTGATATTGTTAATTTTCATTAGTATAATACCAGTGATGAGATATGATAATTAAATTATTAAATTATTAAAGTACTAGAGGCTTAAAAATCATATATCATTGTAAAAGAAAATGGAAAATTATAATACAATAGTTGAAAGCAGATGAATAATGATGTGTATCAATCTATCAACTTTTGTTTCATAAGTCAATCCACTAAAAAATGTTGAGGATATTAAGAAAAATGAATGGACATGTTTAAAATAAGAGGATATGGATTATATCAATGTTTATTAAACTTTTTATATTGTTCTAATTCCTAAAGGAATGATTTTCATTAGAACACCGATGGTCTTTAAAAACAGGATCATTGAATGTTGGACATTTATAGAAACAATGATTTTTTTTTTGAAAAGGCTACTCCTAGGTTGATGGATTTCATTTTTAACATAAATTATAGTATATTTTATTAGTTTATTATATATATTTTTTCATGAATATTTCATTTTATTGGAAATTTTAAACCTATAAAATTTATTTCAAGTAATACGTCATGAATAGAGAACTAGAAGAATAAGCTTATAATGACTAGCCTATATTTTATATCTTAATAGTTATGGAACAATGGTTTTTAGGTTGTAAAATCTTTATATGGGTTAAAATAGGTCCCTACTTTCTATTATTTATCGAGATAATTTCAAATTGTGGATAAATTTAATTAAATAAAATGTTGATACAAATCATAATGTGAAGGAAATGAGAAAAGGTGCACTTCTTATCATTCTTATAAATGATGACAAAAAATTTTCACGAGACAAGGACAATTATTGTAAATAGTTTCAATGGAAAATGGGAATTTATAATTAAATTTTTTCTATATTATTAGATAATATACATCCTTGTTTTGTAATTTAGGAAAAATATTTTGTTTTTATTTCTTAAAAAATATATTAATTGTAATTTTTAAAAATTATTGGAATGAATGATTTTAAGGAGGGGTCCCCACCCATGATAACTGTTGTAAAGATAATAAAATATGATATATATTTTAATATTTTCAAAATTTAATTTATAATATTGAATAGATTTATTATTTACATTAATATATCTAATGATATACCTATGTTAAAAAACTCATTTAATACACATCAAATTGGTCTAAAATATTCACACATGATGGATGAAAAAAATTTTATCAAATAAATCAATGAGATATTGAATTTTTGGATGACATAAAGAAGAGGTGATAAAATGAAATTTTTGCGTAAAATTATGTTCATTTGGTTGGATATTTTAATAATAAGAAATCAACATTATCGGGTATATTATTAAATGGAGAAATGGGTTTGACTATATATGAAGATAAAAAAAAGTAATAATATTAAATGTTGAAGAGGCAGATAGTCCATCTACTAAGACTTCAAATATAAAAATTATTTTTATGAAATTTAAACCATAAGAGTAATCGTTTTAAATGAAAAAGTATTAAAAATTTAATATTTCAATAATAATGAAATACATTTTTGTTTGGATCTATAAAAATACATGAAATTTAAAAATATTGAATTTAGATATCATTTTATCAATTTTAAGGATATAAATTCTAATGTTAGGATATAATATATTATAAAAATTTAAAAAATTGGATATCATAAGAAAATATATAAGAAAATATACATTTTAAGGCTTGAGTCCAATACGAATATGTAGAATTTACATATAATATGATAATTTTATGCATTCCCCCAATTCATTTTGATTACATTGTAATGGATGAAAAATGTGGACAATTGTTTTTATTATAAATCGAATACAAATTTATTTACATTGAAAAAGTGTATCAATGAGTGAGTTGATAAAGGGGCATTATATAAATATCATATACCCCTAATTTCATACCAAAGTTGGATATAATTTTCAATAATCATTAAATTTTCCAATAGTGTGGTGTTAGGATACATAATATTAATAAATGTTAGAATTTTATGATGATTTGTCTGATTTTTATAGATTATAATAAATCCAATTTGGTATATTGAACAACATCTAGAATAATTGATGTTTTTTATATTTTATATGAAGTGTTTTTACAACTCATTATATGTTTTATAATTTTTTTGAGAAATTAACTTTTCTATTTATGTGGTATTAAAATCATTTTAGTGTATCCATTTTATTCTTTTAGGGTATAGAAAGTGTTTTATAGAACATATCATTCTTCTATACATATAAGTAAATTTAAGATTCACTTTTTTATACAAAATAATTTTTCATGATTTTTATGGATTTGGATAAAAACAATATCCCATGGAACACTGAATATATATGTTTATATTTATCTATAAATGCCTCAAAGGGATGTTAAAACATTGATATTTTATATCCTTAATATATAATGATGATTTAGAAGTCAATATATAATATTTTAATGGTGGTACACAAGAAGGATATTATAGTAATTTTAAAAAGTTTGAAAACTACTTTGGTATGTAATTTATTTTAACTTTTATAAATGATATTAAAATACATGTGTTATATTCTTGTGGCAATAGAGAAGACCCTCAGGGTCATAAAAAAATATTCCTGAGGGAATGAAATAAAATTTACCCTAATGATATATTAAAAATGATATTCAATTTCTTAAAAATGGGTTATAAGATTGAACAAAGAATTAAATCCAGACAATAAAGATAAACAAATATTCAATGATCTAAAAGTAACATATATCAAGACACAGAGTAATTTATTTCACGATTCATTTTGAGATTAATTGAAGAATAAGGATGTTTCATATATTATATGGTTTCCTCACTTTCATATAATCCGAAATAAAACAAGATATGATTTATTTAAGTCTAAAAGTAAAATAAATGAAATTTAATAAATAAAACTATACATAGATAATTTTGGATTTGAAATTATAAAAAATTTAAAATCATTAATATATTTCAAGAAAAGATAAATTAATTAACTAATTATTAAAAAATTTAAATGAACAAATATTTAAATTTTTAGTAATTAAATTGTGTATCGTTGAGAGAAACCATATATTGTTAATTTAAATTTAGAATATATCATGTATTATGGAATATAAATCATATAATTATTAAAGGGATTAATATAACAAGTAATAAAAATATATAAATCTTTTAAAATTGTCAGAAATAAATTTTTATGAATACATAAAATAATGTTTTCATCTTTAATTTTTTCAAAATGGAATTATTTTGTAACTCTTAATGTTTTTAGAAAATATAAATGGTGAATTAACAAATGAATTAATGTGTTGAGTATATATTTTAAAGAGAGATCTAATTATATAAAGAATAATATATATAAATGTATTTCAAATTTTTCGATGTACTGAATCACGATGTGTATTTTATGCATCAGTATCTGGTAAAATAGGATTAATGAATGTTTTTTATAGTTTAAAATGAATAAATAAGATGTTATATTGATGTTAAATCATCCTGGATATTTCTAGTTATCTTCTTTTATATAGTTCTAATACATGTTATGATCTAGTGAGAACTGGTATAAATAATTTTTGAAAGACTCAGCTATTAATAGAATTATATTGTAATCATATTTTATAGTAGTGATAAAATAAATTCCTTAGAGACAAACACACCTCAAGAAGGGGATATTCAGAAAAATTGATGGATAACCTTTTAAAGTTCTTTTGTACCTTATTTTTCATAATTTACAATATTTACGAAGGTGAGTGAGTGATTTTTAAGTATATCTCGATCATAAATTGATGGGGGTGGTTAATTTAGCTTATTTTAAAAAATGTGAATGAATATAGAAGGGAATCATTCCTTCCTTTGTAGTTTTTCATAGATTATTACATATTCATTTCATTGAGTATATTAGTCATTAATTTAAAATTTATAACTAAACATCCATTTTGGGACCACCAGACTTCTATCGGCCTAATAAAATTCTAGTAAGATGACCAATTTTGTTTAATATTGTTATATTTTTTAAAATATTTCTTTATTTTATCTTTTATAGTCCATATTCTTTACCCAACTAGGCCTATCCCCAGACAACCCCTCTCCATTTATGTTATTCCACTCATTTGGTTCTCCTTTATAAATTATTATAGGAAGTAATTTTTCATTACTTGTGCTATTTAACTATTTATAATCATAATTCTATATAATTTTTAATATGACGTTTATTTTTATATTTATTATTCATCAATAAAAAATCCTTAATAATGTTTTATTTTGTTATGTTTTTTTATTACAAATTCATTAATATTAAATATATTTTCATCCCATGGGAGTTTTTATCCTAATGTATTATAGTAGTTTATAATTGTATTTCTATATTATTTATATATTATTATATAATCATTTATATAAATAGATTTAAATTATATATATGTTTATTTTAACTAATTTTATTGAGATCTTGGGTAGACTATATTATATAAAAATGACTTATATGGGGTTAGATATAATGATTTCAAAAACCATTGGAAAAATTGTGAATAAAATTAGAATAATTTTACATGGTATATATTCCTTGAATAAATTGAATCCCTTGGGAATTATAAATTTTTTAATGGTTCCAATTATTTTATTAATAATTCGGGTATTAATTATATCAGTCATCACCTATGATGTTTAAGGAGAATAAATAGCAGATTTATTATCACGAGTTGGGTGTGAATGAAAAGAAAGAACTTCCTAATGGGATTTATTATATTTTAGTATGGTTGGTTATTTTTATAATCTTTCATTGATTCCTTCCCAGGTGAATTGTTTATAAACTAGATACAATTAAATGATATATAGGTTATCCCTTACACATAAGTTGTTCCTATAAAATTGTGGTTATGTTTTTAATTTATATAGGTTCTACTAAAATATTTGTAGTATTACAAATCTCCCAATATGAATATCTATAATTTAAATTTTATATAATTACACCAATCATTTATCCTCCTCAAATGAGATTAGATATATCATTCCATCCTTTATATTTCATTTCCTATGAGGGGGTGGTAAAATTATATTCCCTCATCATTTGGTTCTTAAATTTATAGCTTTTATGTAGAGTTATATGCTATGATATTTTAATATAATTCATTGAAACCCCTAATATATAACTATTATATCCACTAAAGTATTCCAAAATAGGTATGTTTTGGACATATGGTGGCAAATTTATCACACATATATTATTTCTTATGTGATAATATACAAAATTCTAAAGGATGATTGATTTATGTAGAGGGTGATTAGGTGAAATCTAATTATGTTTTATTCAAACTACCTATAAATTTACCATTGTAGAAATTAAATCATCACTATTTAGGATGTGTTTAAGAGGAAATAGCTAATTTAGAGCTAAAGAGTATCTTATAATTACATATATATAGAGGCAAACTAAAAAAATATTCATGTATATTTTTTCTTATTGGGAATCCTTTTACTTTATATTATATTTTTAGTTTAAATATGATTCAATATATGTGGTGACCTGTAAGAACCCAGTTATAATTTTTGAGGTATGAGTATCTTCTTTTCTCTTTTCCTTAAGTGTTTTTGAGAAAATTTGGGAAATGGGGGAAAAATCCTAAATTTTGGGACTACACACCGTGTACATTTCCACAAGCTGCGTACTTTGGCCGTGTGGGATGAGTACACAGTGTTTGTAGCCCAGTAGGTGACGAAAGGTGAAAAAAATGGACTACACGCCGTGTAGTTTGTATTTACAGGCCGTGTAGTAAGTCGGAAGTCAAATAGTAAGGTTGTGGAAGCAGCCTCCAGATACGTGAATGTAAATGTTTTGTAATCAGGAATACACTCCATGTACTCATGTCGACAGATGAACAATGCAGCGGTTCCAGCAGAGGAATAGTTAAATGAGAAAATTACACGCTGTGTAGTAAATTGTACACACCGTTTAGTTTGTTTTCTCTTTTGCATAAAATGGGAAGTAGAAAACCATGTTCACAAGATTGGCTTAGAACCGTAGGAAGGATTCGGGAGAGGAGGCCAGACCTTCGAGGATCTCCAGATCAAGCGCCGGGAATCCTTCTTCACCTCGGACGATCTGGTTGGAACTGCACGGGTAAGCCCTCCACTCTCCTTAAGTTGTTCTTACCAATTAGTCCTCTTAGAGAAGTTATATAGGATTAAACGAGTTTTCTTCTACCCCAGATCTACGTCGTCTTTGGGCGTTTCTAGAAGTGACGTTCACGTATACCGTTGAGGGGCTGTTAAGGTAGGTGGATTGGTGTTTAATTTCCAACTGTTGTGCGTTTTTGTGTACCTTTAGCCATGAAACCATGTTGGGGTGTCGTGTGGCTGGGGACTTGGCAATTTAAATACCTAGAATTGTATAGGTAATTATATGAGATAATAACCTACTATTTGGGATCGCTTCTTGGATCCATGACTACCCCGGGGGTGCATTCCTCTGTTTAGCCATTTGGCCAGGATACCGGAGGGTATGCAATTATAATAATGTTTGTTAAATTGACTTGAGATGAATTGTATTTGAATTTATTATTTACATTTTGGGAATGGCCTGCTTACTTGCGCCTGAGGGTAATGTTTTTTTTAGCCTGAGGGCATTGTTTGTTTAGCCCGAGGGCAAGGTACTACTTAGCTTGAGGGAAACGTCCTATTTCACATGAGGGAAACCTTTCATATGCCTGGGGGAAGTGACTTCTGTGCCTGAGGGAGACAATTCATACACCTAAGGGGAATATCAGTTATGCATAAGGGCAATGCCTGAGCGCAAGTTTCTGATTACCTGAGGGTAAGGGTTTGCGTGTCTGAGGACACTAACTGTTTATATAGAAAATTCACTATGGCCATTCACCATATATTGAATGATTACATGAATAATAAAATGGCAATATAATTTGTAAAGTTAGTTACTTTTTAGTACATCTTAGTTTATTGCATTTACTTTTACACATTGTAGATGCATGTTTACACATAGTTGTGCACGGACCTTTCGTGGGTGCCTACTGGGATTTATTTCTCACAACCTATATGGGTCATGTCTTCGGCCCAAAATATTACATTTCTGCTAGTGTGGATAAGGGAAAGAGTCCTAATACAGGTACTTGATTGCTGGTGAGGATTAGGGGAGCATGGGACCAGGCTTAGGCTCGCGATGCTACATGCTATTTGGTTTTATTTTTCTGTACTAAATATTGTGTAATACTGTATTGTTGTGTACCATGTTCTGGCTGTTTTCTTAGAACATGAGACATGTGGCACCATTATCTATATAACTGTTAGTTATCTTTTACTGTAGTTGTTTATTTTAAATGTGTATGGTTCTTGCTTCCGCTGTCGTTGTATGTGTTTTATTTTATTCTGATGTGCTACACTTTGACAAATGAGGGCATAGTCTCCCCACTATCAGACTTGGGACCTCGCTACTAGTCGACAGCCTCTGGCATTTGGGGAAATGCGCTTGAGTTCACGTAGCGAACCGGGTTCGGGGAACCCGTTGAGTGGCACATGGACCCGGGACGTTACCTGACCATTCTTTAGAAAATAAAATTTAAAATATTTTTATCGTTATTATGACTAGGACATGTTTTAATGTGAAAAATATTAGTTTCCTTTTCTAGATGATTCTACTAAAACCACATTAAAAAAATCAATAAAATGGTGTTCTCTTTATTTTGATTTTACTAATTTAAATTACTTGGACTATAATAATGTGTTTCTTTATATAGATCATCATTTTGACTCCATGAATCTTTACTAAATAAATATTATCTGAATCCAAAGTAAATCTAAATCATAAATTGAATAATTAAATAAACATATTCTTAGAATGTCATAACATTATTATATATTAACATTTATATTGACAATCCTGTACATTATTAGGTTTTGAAAATATCACCCATAAACCATTAATATTACTTATGAATTGATTTGAACATTTTTATTAGATTATATTTATATTTCTAGGATATAATTATAATCCTTTATGAATATAATCGATGAAATATAGTTTTAAACTATCGAATACATATATTATTATTCTTTTATCATCCTAAATATCAAATAATCGAGATGATCATTTACGTTTTTCAAAATACATTCATCTAAAAATTAATTATTGATAATAGAACATTTATTTCAATATATATATATATTAATTTTATGAAATATCTATTAATATTGAAACATAAAAAAACCTACACTCTATATTAATTTTATTAGTTTATTATTTTAGTAACTTTTTACAAAATATTTAATATAAAAACATAAATATTCAATATTTTTATATTGATCAATCACCTCCTACACTATTTAAGATAGTTAAAATATAAATGTAGTATGAGAGATAATGATCATTAATTTATGAAAAACATAAATAGAAGATAAAGTAACCTTATTATCCCTAATCCCACCATAAATATTTTCTCTAAAATATTTTTACTCATTTTGATAATAATGTGGAGTGTTTATAGTTATATACTAATACTAATGAAATAATATTATTTCTAAACTATTTTTTTTTAATTTTTCATCTCAATTGATGTTTTTAATGAAATTAATATTCATTAATTAAAATTTTAATTATTTATTTTTTTCCCAAACCCCTCAAAAACATTTTACGTACGAAGAAGTATAAATTCATTTAATATGATTATATAATAACTAAATATTCCATCATTTAGTATATTAACAAAATTACTAGACATTCAACTTAAAATAGATACCATTAAAATATATAACATTTTCATTATGGTTTTTCAAAATTTATAATAAGGAAAATAAAATTCTTAAGAAATAGTATATTCCATATTTGTATGAACTCTAAGGAAATAATTCTTATAAAACTTTCTAATTTCCCATAAATGGAAAAATAATTGATATATATATTTTATAAATTTTAAGATTTTAGTTTTTTTTATTTTTATTGTTAATTTAAGAGATTACAAATTAAGGAATGAAAAAACACCGTTATTTATTCTCCATTAATTCCTTGATCGATGTATTTTGTTGGGCTTTGATTTTCTACAAAGCATATATCTAAATGAAAAAATATTAAATATTTAATATATATCTACAATAATATATGATAAAATATATAATATTTAAGAGAAAGTATTAAAAATGTATCATTTATAAATAATGGAAAACAAATACAAAATATAAATTTATATTTCAAAAAGGAAATTTCCTTTTATTTTATTTGAGAATATCACATTATATGATATAATAATATATAAAAAATTGAAAATTATCTATATTTTTATTCATATATAAAATTTATTGTGGTGAAAGGAATATAAAATCCTTAAGACTCATTTTTCTTGTTTGAGACATCACATACTCTTTACACTATTTCATCTTCATCAACCAATTTTTTTTTCATAAATCATTTAGAATATCTATCACGCATTAACATCAAATATATCTGGAGTGACCCGGTCTAGGTGAGTATATGTAAGAAGTAATATCGTTTTTCAAAACCTAGCACTCACCATAATGTAGAGGGTGGTGGAATATTTTTTTAGGAATAATTCTTATTATCTTCGTTGGGTTATATATAAATAGTTATTGTCTCAATAAATATTTCGGATCTCATTTTGCATAGAATAAAATTATCAAATTCTAATTTGTGCTAAGAAATTCACAGTGATATATTCTTGTGATTCAATTTCGATGTTATAATTATTCAAACTTTTTTACATGGTGATAGAGGGGATTTTAATTCTTCTTAATAGTCCTTGAGAGTTTTGTAAATGTATAGGGTTATATGGGGAACATTAATAATTTACATTTTCTCTTCCCTCTTTATCTTTTCTATCATTTCATAAATAATATTTAATATTATTTTTAATTAATGTAGTTTTTTATAATTTATGAATTAGCATGATATGAATTTATCCTGTTTTGGTAAACAATGTAAATCTTTGAAAGACATGAATATATTGACCCCATAAATAACTCAATTAACTCCCATCATCTTTATATATTTCTTATTTCGCATTCCATTAATATGATAAAAAACATATTTATAATATAAAAAATAATTATATATAAAAAGTTTATAACTGATATTATATCCTATATAGAGAACAAATCAATGATTCGTACATGGTATATTATCTATAACATGATATATATTCAAGTTAGTATTTTTTTATTATATAAATGTATTGAGCCATATGTGACTCATTGGTTTACTCTACTAATTGTTATTTTTATATACATCTATATATTAAAAAAAAATTATTGTATATATTTGGTTTTTCATATATTCAGAAAAAAAACCATTTATATATAAAATATAACAAAATATAAATTATATTTCCAATAATTCAACCATTAATTTACCTATCCAATATCACTATATAATATTAAAAAGAGATCACAATCCAACAAATATTATTGAATAAAATTTTAAATTATTCTTTAATATATATTTATTGTTTTTATTTGATTAATATTTGGTTGATCCATATCAATACTTGAGAAAAAATCAATATAAATCAACTTACACATTATAAATTTTTTAGCAATTATAAAATGAAGGATATTTTTGGTGATTTATATTGATTAGAAAAACAATTAAATATGAAAATTCTTGAAACTTTGTAAAAGTTAATGATTTGTTATTTGATTTTATTGGGTTATATGGTCATGGATGATGATATTTGGATTTAAATTTTGTTACCTTATGGTCATTTATAGTATTGTATATGAAAACAGAATGGTTATTTTTTGGTATATTTTTTTATTAACGATGAAGGTTCTATATTTAGTAGTTCAATTATATTTTAATTACATCATTAAAGGGGTTAAAGGGATTAAGTTTGGAGTTAAAAAGGATTTAATGTATCAAAATAGATGATTATTCCTCATATGATATAAGGAATTTATATGGATGTTTGTAAATTATTTGTTATTTTGAGAAAATTATAGGTTATAGTTTAATGGAATATAACAACGTGTTACTAAATTGATTATCATTACAGTTGGATATGTTGTAATGAAAAAGATGGACTAAATATTGGATATATTAATCCATTATTAGTACAAAGGAACAATATTCATAGAGTTTGATACATATAATTTTAAATTTATTTTATTATAAATACAATGGTTTTACTGAATATTCTATTGTATTAAGGGTCAAAGTATTGGGTTATGGGGGTTTCAATGAATCATAAATAAAAATATGCTATATAAAGACAAATTAATCTATTTTTTATGGAATATTTGGTAAAATTTATTTTTGGAATTAACATTAGTAAATATAAACAATATATATATTGGAATGGGACATGGTTTTGGATTTTGCAAACTTGGGTCCAGCTATGGGTAAATACTCCAAAAAAACACATCATGATTAATAGTTAATATATTTCAATAAAAAGTTAGTTTTAATCATTTTAACTCAAAATGGACATCAATAATATATTTTTGGTAATTATTTTCCATTAAAATCATTGAATTAATTACTTATTAACATTGGTTGATTTTCACCCCATATATAATTGTTGTGTTTCTAATAGGAAAAAGTATATTAATGATATGTTACATAGCTTTGAGGGTACAATTTGTTTTTTATATGACTCACATTGATCAAACATGATACTGACATAAGAGAACCTAATCTAGAACACATTACATTCTGGCATAGTTTTGATAGATAGTGTTTTTTGAACCTTGTCAACTCAGTATAAGAATTATGGAGAGATAAGTATTTTCTCATATCATTTTTTTTAAATAGTTTAGAGTAGAAATAAACAATACATACTGAAATTAAATTCACAATGGTTTTTTGGATAATTTTTGAAAAAATAATTTTATACTTATAGTTCATGTCCCAAACCATGAAAAATTATTTAAATTATCCATAATCACAAGAAATAAGATATTAAGAGGGATTTAGTTGGGATGTATAAAAATAACATGTGAAATTTCTGAAAATAAGAAATCTCTAACCAACAAAAGGATAGAATTATTTTTTTATTAATAAAAATATGAAACTAGTAATAGAGACATATACATATTTGGTGTCGTTCAGTTCTATATTATAATTTTAAATATTAACATGAAATATATAATTCAATAATTTCTTAAGAGAGAAAAAAACCAACATGATAGTGTTTAAAATTGAATGTAATAATTTACCATTGAACACGTACAATGATTCAATATCTTTTTGCATTTCCATTATAACATGATGTTAAAAACACTAATGGTGAATTGAAAAAACCATCATGGTTGCATATTACCTTAAAATATTAAAATCCTCATTTAAAAATAAATAAATTATTTCTTTATTAAATCTCAATCCCTTAAATGTAGGATATGCTTGTAATGTCCAAGACCATTATGTGTTGGTGGTAAATTTTGAATTTGAACAATAATAGATTTGGTTATGGTATAAATTTTAATTATTTGGATTATATTTAGGGGGAGAATTATTTAAATTATTATTTTATATAAAAAATTTAATACATAATTTTGGTTTTAGAAAATTTTAGTTGATGGGATTCAACCAGATATATATAAAACCAATATTCTATGTGTCATTAATGAATCCACTGGAAGCTTTTGGATATCACACAATGCTTTTAGTGGGATGGGTTGTTAGATAGACCATTATCACCCAAAACTGGGGTTCTAGTGGAATTATACATGTGTTTTATAATATAAGTGCCATAATTTTACGATCTACCACCATATACTATATATAAATGATTTTAGGGGGAAATTTTTGTTCAGATTTCACTTTTTTCATTTCTAGTGCATCTTTATTTCTCCCTTGATATAAGGTATATATAAATAAATTTTTCATTGATTATCATTGCACCTCAATCTTACCGAAGTCAATCTTCTTCCATTATGATTTTGAATAACTGAATTTTTGGTTTGTATCATGATTAAATAATATCATTGTAGAAATAAATTGTTATAAATGATACTGTTCGGTGTAAAATGGGTAATTATAAATGGAAGACAATTTTTTTAAAAAAAATTATTATAATTTATCTCTATGATTATTTAATTATTTATTTCAATGAATTTTCAATAAATATTTGACTATGTAAATGTAAAAAATTAGTGATTTTATGTGTTGTAAGATTACTTTTATATTGAGAGAGGATAAGAAGTTATTGTGTATGGTTATGGAACTTTATCAGTAGCCACTAGGTTTTCCAATAGTTCATAAAATTATGGATTCTGTGTAAAATGATGTGTATATCAATACATGATAACTATAAAAGTGTTGGAAATACATTAGAGTGATTAATGGTTGATAAAAGATCAATTTTATATTAGATTTATAGCAAGGTTTGTGTAGTTTACACATTTGGTATAGTGATCACAAAAATATGTCATATTTTTGTTATTACTATTATTATTTATGGAATGTTATCATGAATTTATATTTCTCAATAAATGGGACGTGCTCATGTAATCTTAATAGTTAAAAAGAACTATTTATATTGATGTATTGTTCATCAGAAATTATATCATGAAAAATTTCCCAATACTTATTTTGAATTTTTTGGTGGGGTGTAATTTTTTTGATTTGGTTATCAATGTAAATGGGATTAATCATTAAATTTCATACTTCATTATTTGATATATTTTGATTGGAAAATTCATTTTGATGAATGTTTTTTAAATGTTTGATTTGACAATTAGATTTCAGAAGAGGTGTTTGACTAATATTTTAATATTATTTTTTCTAGTATTGGTAAAATTGACATTTTAGATTGAAATTGGAATGTGATTCATTTTATGTATGTTTTTAAGGGTATATTTATTTTAATTATCAAAGGAAATTGAAAAGTATTTTATTAAATTTTTTTATTAGGGTTGATATACTAATGTCAATGAATGTTTTTTGTAATTTTTTTTCTTAACTGAGATATATAATTTATCTTTTTATTGTATGATATCTCATATTAGATGATCACTGATGATATTATATAAAATATATTTGACACCATTCATGGGTGATCATTTTCCTATACTACTATCATATCTCTAGTAATATTTATTTATGTTGTGTATATATTTGATGTTAGATATTACCCTTTAGTAATTATAATTATGTATTGAACTATAAGGAATCCAAACTATATTCATTTTATCATAGGTTCTAGTGGATCATTTATTGAGTTATACATTATGGTTTTGGATCATGGTATGAGGTGAAACATGGGATTTCTGTGAAGAAAATATATTGATCAAGTGATTTTTATTATCATACAATATCATCCATTAGGGATATAATTGAAATCATTATAATTTTTTTGAGTTCATTGTTCATGATAGTGTAACCCTTTGATTTAAATTAGTGATTTTTGGGGGATATAGTTTCAATAATATATCTATTTGTGATTATGAAAACATATTTGGGAAATTGGGATATAGTTTTCATTATTAATTAATAAAAATATATTATTTTATTATTTTATTTTACTTTTTTATTATTTTATTTAATTTGATATGTATACATGAAATTGTTGTATGAATATATATTTTTGTTTTGGAATGATGATCGTAATTTTGGATTAACAGCTTTGTATTTTCAGTCATTCAACAGAAAATATTTATCATAATATTAATAAAGGGAATGATTGTTTTTTGGGAAATATTTGGATTCATGATAAGGATTTTCATAACACAAATATACAGAATAAGTAAAATTTTTGACATTATATTGTACTGAAGTTGAGAAACATAAAATTAATTACAAGATAAAATGTGCTACATAAAAATAATATAAAAATGATGACACTATAAAAGAGTTAGAGGGATCACCTTAAATAGAAAATGTAACCTAGGGTATGAGCATGAGAGTATGCAAGGTTTCTAACATAATCCCACATTCATTACATTGAGGATGTGGTTTATCATCAATGAACAATGTTTCTACATAGTGGGACTGTACTACATCAAGAGTAGTGTGGGGAAAACACATGAGAATTTATTTCTTCCAATATTAAATATACAAATCTAATATATATATTTAATTAACAATGAAACATAGTTTATAGTGACAAAACATGAAAACATTTAATTGAACCACTCTATGCAATGTGATACACACTTTTTAAAATTTAAAAATTTATAGGGATGAAATTATGTTGGAAATTAAAATGAAATATTGAATTTCACCTTAGTGATATACCAAAAAATATTGAAATACGACACACACCAATGATAAATTTTTGTCCTAGCTTAATGTTATTCGACCTATATATGTTACTCAATGATTCAAATTGATCTTAAAATATCAAACGTGACACTAATATTTCCATGAAAGAATAAATTTACAATCCAATGAAAGTTATATTGACTCTAACACATTCTTAGTCAACTAATTTAAGGATATATTACATTCTTCAATTAAATTATTAGATATTAAAAAAATGTTTTATGTAAACCATATTAATTTGGAAATGAAAATAAAATCATAATTTTGATTTGGCAAAGAGTGATCATTTATTCAGAGTACTCAATTATGTGATTCATGATATAGAGATCATGCATAATGTATAAGTATGACAATATTCTAAGAATATTATTTTCTAAATAAATCATAAAATACACTACCTACCATAAAAAATAGGCATGGAAACTTGGTAGTGAGTGAATGACCCTTGATGGAAAGGGGAGCAGGAATCTTTTATTGATAATTAATTTCGATATCCACAGAGAGTTATCTCAAAATCAATCATCCTTATGGTAAGATAAAATATGTTGAGATGATTTATTTTATTGTGATATCACACATAGATTATGTGATTAATCATTAATTTAGGATATAAAAAATCATAAGAGAGGATATATATTTTTAGTTATCATATATTGGATTTTGATGCACCAGAAACCATTATATATGATTCTCTATCTATAATATATATTTAATGTTTTAGAATGATTATGTGTGGAAAATTATTATGTTGTCAATATTGTAGTGTATTTTTATATGTTCTTTAAAATAGTAATTAGACAAATTTCTTGTAATATATAAATTGATTAATATAAAGGATTAGGTGAAGGAATGAATGTGAATAGTCAATACCATTGACATAGACTATGGAAATATATTATTGGTGAAAGAAGTAAATAATGAGCTTGAGGTAACCACCAATCATAGACATGATGAGATTGAATTGTTTTTTATGGTTAACTCATATAGACTCACTAGGACTTGCAATTTTCCCTAGAACATGAATTGTGACATTAGAGAGAAAATATAAATAATTAGTCAATGTGAATAAAATAAAAAAAATGATATTTTTCCTATGAAACAAAATTCCATGACACTATTCCCAATAACCATAAATTTTCACCAATTAATTATTAAAATCATTCATTAATTATCCTTATGCACATTAACAAATAAACCACCAATAATTGATATTAATTTTTTAATGTTACATTTTACATTTATGTTAAAAAAGGATTTATCTTCCCATATTTACATTATAAATTTTTAATCATTAATTGGATTAATTTTACCTATGGATATAGACTATTAAAACCATAAATTTATTATTTTTTCATCCCTGAGAAATCACTTTGGTTCTCATTATCTTCACTATTCTTTTAATAATTAATCCCATTTATCATTTTTTGGGATGTCTATTCTAATCTACATCTTATATTAAAAATATTATTATGGGACTTAATAATAAAAGTACATATTATTCTATATATCCATATATTCAAATATATACACTCAATTCTTAATATTGACTAATCAAAGAGTAAACTATATTCCAATGTAGTCACATTACCACAAGGAACATAAGTGATGATATATCAAAAAAAGTAATCAATGTTAGGATGTTAATATATTTTTTTATAATAAGTCTATTAATTCTATTTCATTTACAATTTATCAATTAAATTTATCATTGTATGTGGCGTCATGGAAATACATGGATTAAAAAGAATATGTTGTTGGTTGATGTGATGAACTTCCTTTCATAAGATCAATTACTTTAAAAATAAGGTGATACAAAAAATTCTATGGGAGTAACTTCTAAAATAGTAGTTTATATATATTGTAACCCACTTCCATACTCTTCAATATTTTGGAAACTATGGATGTGTATTGATAACAAATAATATTTAATAGTGTCGATTATAGAAGATAAAATTATTAAATTATTGAAGAGAACTTTTTAAAATTTTTATAAAAATACAAGTTAATGAAGTTTATAGTGAAGACAATTTATATATAAAAGGGGTATATTAGATGTTTTTTATATATTTTGTATGGAATTTATGATATCATCCCCATTATGTTATAGTTACAAATATATTATTATTTTATTGGACTATGAGTAAGAATTGGATGAGTTTAGTTAATTAGCTGATTACACGATTTTTTTTATCATTGAGTATCTGAGGAAAAATAACATATATTTATTTGGGGTTACTAGATAAATAAACTATAATCATATTGTACGCATCTAGAATCTAAAATCTAAATTTTTTTTTCTGAAAAGTATGGATACAGGAACTAAAATATATAATATATTAAATGAATAAACAATTATATATGATGTTATGTCTTAAAATACATTGAAAAAAATATAGATAAAATGTTCTAAAAATTATTAAATTAATGGAATTAAAATTTAAGGAATCTATTTAGACATCCCAACTAGGGAGCCACTGATATGGTTTCCAAAAAATATTATCTGCAACGTCTGAAGAAAAACTCCCAATATGCCAAAGGCTCTTAACTATTTTTGGGGGTAAAATGATTGAATGGTGGGATACTATACCCTCATGAATAGATATGGAAAGCGATATATTTACAAAAATAAAGATATAATGTAAGAGGATTAATAAGAAATAAATACTAGTTAATAAAAACTGGAAATAAATATTAACTGAATAAGTAACATTTCATGAACACAACACACTACATAGGTGGTAATAATCTGATAGGTACTAGATAACATGAATAAGAAAAACAATTAAAACACAAATTGATATCCACATGAGATTCCAGAGAACCGCATGATTCCTATTCTCCCAATCTCCGATGAACATGAGTAAAAACATGCAACATGATCCATGAACTAAACTGCAACAATGAAATATATTCAATTAACAATCAGCGACCCTAATATATTGATAGGGAAAATCATTAGGACACCACTAGTGAAATCAAATTTATATATATTATGTGAATATAATATAAGTTTCAAGAAAGTATAATAATTAAGTAGTATATAGATAAATGTAATCATATCGGGCACTAGTTAATCAATGGAAATTTGGATGACCATAACTTCTTCACCCTCTAATGGAATGTCTATAAATATATGTCACCCAATATATATTTACACATATAATCATAAAAATGAATGTACACATATAACTCATATAATAATGAAGATATATGTTCATTTATATAAAGAAAAGATAATAGACATGACCCTAAGTGTATTCCCAAGGAATACATGAGTAATCATTAAAGGTTCGATAATTCTCATTGAATATTTTCATATGATGAAATATAACTATTTGGTAAAAATGTAAATAAAATACCTACCATGTGTGCTATTTGACCTAGAATAAAATTTATTTTTTAATTTAATGGAATATTTATCCTATATAATGTTTTTGAAAAATGGGAACCCACAAATATTTATAGGTGTGGTATAGAAATATATCAATATAGGAGTCTATCAAAGGATTTTCACAAAAAGAAAATAGGTATCATTCATGACATGTTTGAAAGGCATATAAATCTGATATTGTTCATCATATTACATATAGGTACGTAGTTTTCACTCATGTAATGGTATAAAAAAATTGTCCCTCTTATCCCTTCCTAGATAATCCACTTGGGCACTAGATATCAGTCAAGGGTATTACAAAGGAATTGGGTTTTTGAGTATATCCAAGGAAATCTATGAAATGTTATAATTAGTTTATCTACTTATATTTTTACATGTATTCTAAATTAGTAGCCCGCATATATACTATGCTGTATATAAAATCTCAAACATCATATAAGCCCATCCAAGGAATTCCATATTAGGAATCAATATATCACTTAAGTCATATTTGTTATCATTATACCAATGATACCTTCCAAGGTGATTGTAACACCCCAAGATTTTATGAAAAATATTCCGTTTAATTTCATAAATGTCTTGTGTTGTACGCTACACCAAAAGGAGCTTGCACAACACGCATCCTTGACTTGCCTTTCATTACACGTAATGACGACCTTCCTTGATATCCTGTGTAGTACGCAATACCGAGTTTCACTAAACAACGATATGCTATTAAAATATAATTAAAACTAGCCGTTATGAATAGTAATAACAACTTTTTGAAATTTTCTAAATTTTATTTTTCAAAATGGACTTCATTTTTGGATTTGGAATATCGAAATTAGTTTAGGGTGAAATTTTGGAAATTTTCGGATAACTTTCATATTTTGATGAATAGTGGAAATTACTAAAATTTAATTAAAAAAAACTTTTTCAATCAAAATAATTAATAGTGATAAATTATTAATTTTAGTGGTTTTAAAGTATATTTAGAATATATTTTTACAATTTAATACAATGATGGTAATTGGATGTAATTTCACATTTAAACCAGTTATAAACAAGTTTCAATCTTTTGATAGTTATTATCTCTTAAAAACACGCTATTTGTTTTGATGACGGGAATTAATTTTTAAATTCTTTAATGCAACTAATATTTTTTGAATTTGGTAAAATAGAAATCATTTTTGAGTTCATAATATCAAATATATCTTAGGCCTAATTTTTGGTATTTTTCTGAAAACTTTCAATTTTTGATAAATAGTGAAACCACAAAGTGGTAGTTAAAAAAACTGAATTGTTCATAAAACTTAATTTTACCGCTTCTGTGAGTGGAATTTCAAAAATCCGAGAGAGACGGTTGATGTCAGTAAGTAAAATGTGGTTCAATGAGGTAAAAATAATTTTTTGGTGAATAGTAACTTTTTACTTTTGTTACCACGGTTAAAAGTAAATAGGGTAATTAAAGGTAGAAATGATATTATTATTACCATAACACATGTCCTAATTCTATTGGACAAGTTTAATTCGACCAAAATCAAAAATATGAATAAAATATGATCATTTAGGCCCACTTGGATTAGATTAGGACATTTATTATTAATTTATTTAAAGAAGGGTTAAATGAGTTAAAATCAATGTTTATTTACTAAAACATTTTTAATATGGGGTTATACATGAGATAAATTCGACTATAAATATTAATTAGAAAGCTAAAAATATTTCCTACATAATGTTATTTTATTTGTAATTTTGAGACATTAAATAAGTTAATTTATTTATGACACAACTATGATGCAGTAATTATCTTATTAATGAAATATTGACATAATTGATGTTATAAATACCCAAATAAATATAATTTGAGACTTTTTATGAATTACACAAATTTTATAGGTTAATATGACATGTTATAATTGATTTAATAAACTCTTTTATAACTTATAATCCTGTTATGATTTTCACAAAAATCTATTACTAAATAGTGTCAAAATTGACATAAAATAGTTTTTAAAACAAATATTATATTATTAATTGTTATTTTATTCCTAAAAATCTAAGGTTCAGACAAATGACTTAGATAAGGTTATATATATTAATTATAAACAATTTGGGGTTCGTTTGGATTCTTATAGTTAGTTTATTAACCTTATAGTGTAAGAACACAAGAAGACACGGTAAAAGTAAAATTATTTAACTTAATGTTAAATCTAAATGATAAGGTTAAAATAGGAACCTAAACTTGTCAAAATTCTATTTTATGAGAGGATTTAGACCCATCCCCACCTTATCCTAGATATAAATCAATTTGGAGCTATTTAAAACCGAACTTGACTTTATAATAAAATAATATTTTTAGTTTTCCCAAAGGAGCCCCTCTCCTCCCTTATAAAAGGGAACCTCCTCCCTCTCTTCCTCACACAACTTTGAGCCTTCAAGATCGGCCAACCCCTGAAACATTCTCTTCTCCACTTCCCTAGAAACATACTAGAGGTTCTGGTCTTCCTCAATGACCAATTATAGTGCCCTAAGTGGAGGTCTCAAAGAGGCGCTTCAAAGAAGAGGTAATTTCCGTTACCGATTCTTTCACCTTTATTTATTCTTCCACTTCATCTTCTTAGGTCGTTTCATTATGAAGTAATAACATCAGAATCACTCATATACTGATATGTTATTATAATTATGAAACAATCCTATTTAACCATCTATCCATCCTACGGAAAATGAAATCACCGCGCGTGCGTACGTACGGAATACCGTCTCCACGCCGTGGTGAAATCTATTTTCCACCACCACCTTACATGGATGGGTATAATGGTGTAAAGTATTACAATATATTATTATTTTAAAATGATATTGATTCTGAAATAGTATACATACACTCCAATACAGTCCCACGATCATGAGAACGATATCATCGCTCGTGCGTACGTACGGACTACCGTCTCCACGACGCGATGAGATTCATTCTCCACTTTAACAATTCATGAATGATTATAAAGTATATATAATAAGTAATCATGAAATATATGACATAATAATGATACTGGATTTATGTTTATATATATGTATGTCATCTACTTAATTCTGTTCAACTCAATAAGGAAATGAAAACAGCGTTCATGCGTACGTACGGCCTACCGTCTCCATGAATGGTGTATTTCTTTCCATTTACTAATTTATTATATATATGTATATTCTGAATATATATATATATAAATCATGTTTTATATTCTGGAATTAAGTAATTATGATCTAAGAAATCATATGAATAATTACAAGTCAAAGAACGGACGACAAATGAAACAATTTTACCCAAAATGCTCTTTAACATAGAATTTACAGAAGAAAGGGTAATATAAAGTCATAAGTGAACCATATATGATATCATAAAAATGAGTATGATTCTTTAATAAGTCAATGACATTATTTAAATCATTATACATGAGGTTCGGACACATACGAAGAAAATCGGACCTAAGGTAAGGGAAATATCACAATCTCATTTCTATCCGAGTTTGTTTATACATGGGAATTTACTGGGGTGAATTTTATCATCCACATCCATGTTTAATCAATATGTAATATTATTTCCATCCACCTAAAATTTTTTAAATCCAATTTTAACTTTCGGTGAGTTTTTAGTAAAAGATATGAATGGAATCTTTTGACATTTTTCATACGAGATACTTTTTGACTTTTCTGACAAAAGTACGGGAAGAATGTTTTTTTAACTTATACGGCATGAATGGATTTTTAAAAAATTATTTTCAAGAAGCTTCCTTTACAAGTTTTCAAGTTTATTTTTAATCAACTTCTTTTAGTTTAAAGTTGTATGACATGTTAAGAAAGGAAAAATGTTTTTGAAGAAGAAAGGATATTTTCCTCAAGAATGGTGTTCAAGTGTTTTATCAAAATTATTTTCCATCTATGATAATAAAGGGTTCTGTTTTTATCCCTATTATTAAATTGATTTGGTTATGTTGTGATGGAATTATTTTATCTTATATGAATTTTTTTATGATGTCATGATGTTTAAGATTCCCATTTGTATTAAACGGGTTATGCAATGATGTATGATTTATGATTTTGTGGCACACATAAGAATGGTATCATTATGAGATGGGTGGGACCTATATCTCCCTCCAATGAATTGGGTAACGATTTTATATCACATGAGATAGACATGGCTGGAATGGTAGGTTATAAAGGTTCAATGAAACAGGACTGAAATGAGGGTGACTCGGTTCAGAAATGGACTTTGTCCACTAAGATAGTCTTGGCAATGAGTCTTGACTAATAAGATATGATTCTCTATGATTATGTGTGTATGCCACAAAGTTTCATGTTTTATGTTATGATTATTGGGATTTCATTTCACTACTATGATTTATCCCATGTTATGATATTATGATCTCTTTTGCAGGTTAATATTTCCAAAATGTTATGTTCTTATGAATATGATGTGATTGATTTTTCTTTTGTTTACCCTTACCGAGCATTTGAGCTCACCCTTTTATGTTTTCTATTCCCCAGGATATAAATAATGCTTTTAGGTATAAAAAAATAAGATCTTTATGGGAGATGTTGAAGATCTTTCACCAAGATTAGAATATTACGTTCCGAGTTTCCAAAGACAGTAAACTATTACGGTCCTTGTGTGTGCGATTTTGTTATGTAATATGTATTCCGGAAAAGTAATGTAATGTTAATGTACGTCAAGCTTCGGGTCTCTATAGTTGGTATTAGAGGAAAGGTTTAGTCAACCTTTGGAAACTAGGATGCGAAAACGTTAGTGAGATCCCTAGAGATATTTCTAAGGTATGTCTAGGAATGTCTCTAAGGTTAAGTATATGAATAGCTTATAGTTCTAGAATTCCTCTAACAATCTTAGAATTTAACCTAAGATGTTAGATATTGAGGGTACTCCCCCTTTGTTATGTTGTTTTCCCTATCATGATTTTTTCCTCTCACACTATTCTTTTTGGGATTTAGACGATGGTTGGAACCCGAAGGACCCGTCTTGATCAATGCAATGGTCAATGCAATGATTGTCCTCCTGAACAAGCAAATGTTATCGGAGATGGTGTGCAAAATCTTATTTCTATACTTACACAAGCTATTAATCATTTTGGACTTCCAAATGAGCAGAGAAGGGAACAATATTCTATTGAGTCCTTCATGAGGCAATGTCCACCTTCTTTCAGTGGGTCTTCTGATCCACTTGTTGCTGAATAATGGATCAGTACCACTGAAAAGATATTTTCAGTTTTTCAATGTTCTGAACTTGATAAAGTCATCTTAGCAGTATATCGTTTGGAAGGTGAAGCTGATCAATGGTGGAATCTTATCAAGAATATGAGGCCAAGAGATGAAATTGAGTCTATGGAATGGGACGAGTTCAAGAACATGTTTTTCAGTAAGTACTTCCCTCGCATTCTTCGAACAAAGATGGAAAAAGAGTTTCTTGAACTAAAGCAAAAGGATGATGAATCTGTTGGTATATACAAAGTGAATTTTACAATACTTGCAAGGTATGCATCTGGCATTATCATCCAACCTGAAAGTAAAGTTGATCGATTTTTCAGTGGCTTAAAACCAAGTCTTCGAAGGGCATTAGCTATAAGAGACTTTAGTAGCTATGAAGAAATTGTGCGTTGTGATATCAAGGTATAAATGGAAGTTGGTGTTACATATCCATCTCATGGTTTTGACATGAAACGAAAGATGGAGTTCAAGGAGAAATCTCAGAATAATAGTGAAAAGAAGATGAATGTTTCCTTATGCTCAAAGTGTGGAAAGAAGCATGGTGGAGATTGTCTTAAAGGGACCAGAAAATGTTTTAAGTGTGTAAAAGAAGGTCATCGAGCAGCTGACTGTCGAGGTAATGGAAAAAGGGTTTCTAATGATGTGAATAAATCAAACACTGCAGAGAACGCACCACCAACACTTCAATGCTTCAAGTGCAAGGAAATGGGGAATTATGCTATTAAATGACCTAATCCAAGGGTTAGTGATGATCGACATGAGCAACCGCTTAAGGAAAAGGACAAAGGGAAGTCACATGCGATCACTATTGGCGATGTTGAATATGTCAACGATGTGGTGGAATGATTAAGTGTTTATGTAATGGGATTCCAAAATAATGTTGTATAATGGAGTATTGGAATATTTATGTATTGGTCTAATGTGATATTCAATGTGATTGAGATATTTTTGGAAGTAAGATGATATGCGCATAATGAAGGGAAAACGAGAAAACGAAATGTTTAACAATATTCATGAGCTCATGACTGATATAAGGAGAAGGTTATATCATGGTTTGAGTATATATAATTTTGAGGATTTTGGTATGTGGAAAGTGTTAACGTTTAACTGCATTCATTTTTTTAACTAAGGTTCCCGGGGTATTCAAGAGAATACATGATTAAGGCCTTTAAATGTTAAGAATGTGACCAGCAAGACATATCTTATGATATATGGGGATCAACAATGGTATTAAATCTCTGGTAATCATTTTCACTATGTTATGAGAGTGGACTGCAGTATTATAGATAAGCCTAAAGATTGGAATGGATTATGTTGGACATAGGTTAGTATTGTTTATGGATAGACATTTTTTCGATATTATTTATGGGATGTTATAGTAATATAGTTTTAGAAAAAGGAAAACCTGCAGGACGGGCGACAGCCCATCGCGTCGGACATGGCTATGGGAATCGAACCCACAAACGAAGTGAGACTGACATTTATCACCTACCACTGGCCTACAGGAAGTCCCTATTTAATAGAAACTAGTTTTATTATATTAAGCGGTTTTATATATGAAGTATAAGTCCATTTTGGGAACCATATATGATTAATCTCACTATAGAATGAATTATGTATATTTAATAACTTTTTCTAACCTTTTGTTTGAAAGAGATGGAATGAACCCTCATTCTATCACATGATCTTTTAACAAATCACAAATAAAAAATTCAACTTCATTACTTTAAGGGATGAAGTGGAAATTATTCAATTCACGAACAACATTGAGATTGTACCAAAATCATGCAACTATTTCTTTTAATTCATCAACTTTAGGGAAATGATCTTGAAAACCCAAAATGTTGTCCTAGTTCCCTTATATCAGATGAATCAGATGGTACCTTAGATCATCACAAATTAATAGCTTTGTGATTGTTGGATTTTTCATAGCCATGTTCTCTACCACTCTCCATCAGAACTTGATGGTTAGATTTTTCTTCCATATCCATATTTTCACCTATGTCGAAACCCAATGATTAGTTTATTTGGGTAACTGTTACGTTTCATACTTTTGTTTTTAAAGATTGGTTTTGGTATTCGTTTTCATGATGTGGATTTCTATTAAAGAAACTTTCTAATAGTAAACCATTTATAACCCCGACGAATTTCGAGGGTGAAATTTATTTTAAGGGGGGTAGAATGTAACACCCCGAGATTTTATGAAAAATATTCTTTTTAATTTCATTAATGTCCTGTGTTGTACGCTACACCAAAAGGAGCTTACACAACACGCATCCTTGACTTTCCTTTCATTATACGCAATCGCGACCTTCCTTGATAGCATGTGTAGTACGCAATACTGAGTTTCACTAAACAATGATATGCTATTAAAATATTATTAAAACTAGCCGTTATGAATAGTAATAACCAATTTTTGAAATTTTGTAAATTTTATTTTTCAAAATGGACTTCATTTTTGGATTCAGAATATCGAAATTAGCTAGGGTAAAATTTTGGTAATTTTCGGATAACTTTCATATTTTGATGAATAGTGGAAATTACTAAATTTTAATTAAAAACAACTTTTTCAATCGAAATAATTAATAGTGATAAATTATTAATTTTAGTGGTTTTAAAGTATATTTAGAATATATTTTTAAAATTTAATACAATGATGGTCATTGGATTTAATTTCACATTTAAACCAGTTATAAACAAGTTTCAATCTTTTGATTGCTATTATCTCTTAAAAACACGCTATTTGTTTTGATGACGAGAATTAATTTTTAAATTAGTTAATGCAACTGATATGTTTTGAATTTGGTAAAATAGACATCATTTTTGAGTTCATAATATCAAATATAGCTTAGGCCTAATTTTTGGTATTTTTCTGAAAACATTCAATTTTTGATGAATAGTGATACCACTAAGTAGTAGTTAAAAAAACTGAATTGTTCATAAAACTTAATTTTACCGCTTCTGTGAGTGGAATTTCAAAAATATGAGAGGCACAGTTGATGTCAGTAAGTAAAATGTGGTTCAATGAGATAAAAATAATTTTTTTGTGAATAGTAACATTTTACTTTTTTTCACGGTTAAAAGTAAATAGGGTGATTAAGGGTAGAAATGATATTATTATCACCCTAACACATGTCCTAATTCTATTGGACAAGTGTAATTCGACCAAAAACAAACTTATGAATAAAATATGACCATTTAGTCCCACTTGGATTAGATTAGGATATTTATTATTAATTTATTTAAAGAAGGGTTAAAAGGGTTAAAATCTAAGTTTATTTACCAAAACATTTTTAATATGGGGTTGCACATAAGATAAATTCAACTATAAATATTCATTAGAAATATGAAAATATTTCCTACATAATTGTATTTTATTTGTAATTTTTAGACATTAAATAATTTAATTTATTTATGACACAACAATGATGCAGTAATTATCTTATTAATGAAATATTGACATAATTGATGTTATAAATACCCAAATAAATATAATTTGATACTTTTTATGAATTACTATAATTTTATAGATTAAAATGACATGTTAGTATTGATTTAATAAAATGTTTTCTAACTTATCATTCTGTTATGATTTTCACAAAAATCAACTGCTAAATACTGTCAAAATTGACATAAAATAGTGTTTAAAACAAATATTATATTATTAATTGTTATTGTATTCCTAAAAATCAAAGGATCGGCCAAATGACTTAGTTAAGGTTATATATATTAATAATAAACAATTTGGGGTTCGTTTGGATTCTTAAAGTAAGTATATTAACCTTATAGTGTAAGAACACAAGAAGACACGATAAAAGTAAAATTATTTAACTTAATGTTAAATCTAAATTATAAGGTTAAAATAGGAACATAAACTTGTCTAAATTCTATTGGATGAGATTATTTCGACCCATCCCCACCTTAGCCTCGAAATAAATCAATTTGGAGCTATTTAAAACCGTACTTGACTTTATAATAAACTAATATTTTTAGTTTTTCCAAAGGAGCCCCTCTCCTCCCTTATAAAAGGGCATCTCCTCCCTCTCTTCCTCACACAACATTGAGGCTTCAAGCTCGGACAACTCCTAAAAAATTATCTTCTCCACTTCCCTAGAAACATCCTAGAGTTCTTGTCTTCCTCAAAGACAAATTTTAGTGCCCTAAGTGGAGGTCACAAAGAGGCGCTTGAAAGAAGAGGTAATTTCCGTTACCGATTATTTCACCTTTATTTCTTCTTCCACTTCTTCTTCTTTGGTCGTTTCATTATGAAGTAATAACATCAGTATCACTCATATACAGATATGTTATTATAAGTATGAAACAATCCTATTTCACCATCTATCCATCCTACGGAAAATGAAATCACCGCGCGTGCGTACGTACGGAATACCGTCTCCACGCCGTGGTGAAATCTATTTTCCACCACCACCTTACATGGATGGGTATAATGGTGTAAATAATAACAATATATTATTATTTTAAAGTGATATTGATTCTGAAATAGTATAAATACACTCCAATACAGTACCACGATCATGAGAACGATATCATCGCTCGTGCGTACGTACGGACTACCGTCTCCACGACGCGATGAGATTAATTATCCACTTTAACCATTCATGAATGATTATAAAGTATATATAATAAGTAATCATGAAATATATAACATAATAATGATACAGGATTTATGTGTATATATATGTATGTCATCTACTTAATTCCGTTCAACTCAATAAGGAAACGAAAACAGCGTTCATGCGTACGTACGACCTACCGTCTCCATGAACGGTGTATTTCTTTCCATTTACTGATTTATTATATATATTTATATTTTAAATATATATATATATATATAAATCATGTTTTATATTCTGTAATTAAGTAATTTTGATCTAAGAAATCATATGAATAATTACAAGTCAAAACACGGACGACAAATGAAACAATTTTACCCAAAATGCTCTTTGACATAGAATTTACAGAAGAAAGGGTAATATAAAGTCATAAGTGAACCATATATGATATCATAACAATGAGTATGATTCTAGAATAATTAAATGACATTATTTAAATCATTATACAGGAGGTTCGGACACATACGAAGCAAATCAGACCTAAGGTAAGGGAAATATCACAATCTCATTTTTATCCGAGATTGTTTATACTTCGAAATTGACTGGGGTGAATTTAATCATCTACAACAATTTTTCCACAATATGTAATATTATTTCCATCCACCTAAAATTTATTAAATCCAATTTTAACCTTCGGTGAGTTTTTAGTAAAAGATATGAATGGAATCTTTTGACGTTTTTCGTACGAGGTACTTTTTGACTTTTCCGACAAAAGTACGAGAAGAATGTTTTTTTAAATTATACGGCATGAATGGATTTTTAAAACATTATTTCCAAGAATATTCCATTACAAGTTTTCAATATTATTTTTAATCAACTTCTTTTAGTTTAAATTTGTATGACATGTTAATAAAGGAAAAATGTTTTTTAAGAATAAAGGATATTTTCCTCAAGAATGGAGTTCAAGTGTTTTATCAAAATTATTTTCCATCAAAGATAATAAAGGGTTATATTTTTATCCCTATTATTACATTGATTTGATTATGTAGTGATGGAATTATTTTATCTTATATGAATTTTTTTATGATGTCATGATGTTTAAGATTCCCATTTGTATTACATGGGTTATAATATGATGTATGATTTTGTGGCACACATAAGAATGGTATCATTATGATATGGGTGGGACATATATCTCACTCCAATGAATTGGGTAAAGATTTTATATCTCATGAGATAGACATGGCTGGAACGGTAGGTTATACCAGTTCAGTGAAACAGGACTGAAATGAGGGTGACTCGGTTCAGAAATGGACTTTGTCCACTAAGATAGTCTTGTCAATGAGTCTTGACTAATAAGATATTATTTTCTATCATTATGTGTGTATGACACAAAGTTTCATGTTTTATGTTATGATTATTGGGATTTCATTTCACTACTATGATTTATCCCATGTTATGATATTATTATCTCTTTTGCAGGTTAAGATTTCCAAAATGTTTTGTTATTATGAATATGATGTGATTGATTTTTCTGTTGTTTACCCTTACTGAGCATTTGAGCTCACCCTTTTGTGTTTTCTTTTCCCCAAGATATATAAAAAAAGGTTTTAGGTATAAAAAAAGAAGATCTTTATGGGAGATGTTGAAGATCATTCACCAAGATTAGAATATTACGTTCCGAGTTTCCAAAGACACAAAACTATTACGGTCATTGTGTGTGCGTTTTGGTTATGTAATAAGTATTTCTCAAAAGTAATGTAATTTCAATGTACGTCAAGCTTCGGGTCTCTACAATGATCAATATAATGAAACCTAGTATCATTCAAGGGATTAGTAGAAAAAATACAATCATTTTATTCAATAATTAAACATATTATATGGAAATGTCCATGAAAAAAAGTCATCACTATTTGTAAATTTACTCAAATATCATCACTGTGATTGAGAGGGTCCATGAAAGTATACATGTTCTTTATTCGTTCACCATTATTCAGTTTATTAATGATATAACATCAAGAACTAATAATGGAGATGGGAAATGGATTTTTATTTAACAATTTATAATTACACATTTAACATCCTCCAACAATTACTTTGATAAATGATTATAAGGGGTCATGTGTAAATATAAAAAACACCTCAAGTTTATCACATTCATTTAGTCCTCCCTTATAAATAATTAAGCTGGGACACATGATATGTGTGTCTGGTTACAGAAGAATATGATCAAAATAACAGTTTTATTATTTGAGTCCTACATATTATTCCAGACCCTTTTTATTCCAAGTTCATACATTATAATTTAACATGTGACTAGTCTGGATACATGATAAAAATAATTCAATTAATTCACATATAGTAATTTAATATATCCTTTTTAAAAACTATATCCATACATATGTTTTAGTGTTTTGGATAATTACCCTCATTATTCTCCCTGATAATATATTTGACACACCCATGGGGTGGTCCACAATTTGGTATCATCTATAATAATTACATCAGGGATCATAAGGGATCTATATATTTTTCTATGAAATTTAATTTAAGAGTTACAAAATTTGGGATAAATGCTTGAAGAAACTAGAACATCACATAGTTAAATTTTCATAAAAAAAGTTATTATAGAATAATCCAAAGATGAGCTAACTCATGATAAAGATACATTAAATATAAATTATAGTTATTTGGTCTCATCCAGAATGATAGAAATCAAATAATTAAAAATATTATCTAAAAATAAGAAAATTAGATCACATGGAAAATAACATATGATATGTAAGTATTAATGTAGAAATGTTGGAATATGAATCAAATCATTAAAAATACAAACCCATCACACCTGATGATGTTTGACTCAGACTAAGAAGGATGGAGATCCACAAATAGAATAAAGAGAAAGGAGGGAGGATGCGTGGAGGGATATATGGTGAAATTGTGATGAAAATGGGGTGAACCCAAATTTAAATCCATTAGGTGATATTTTCCATTTCCTCCATTTTAATGATCACCTTGGTTTGGATTCATTTATTGACTATCCATGTTAGAAGATTTTAGAGCTACTGTTTGTTTCTACCAAAACTGATTTTTCCATTCCAATGCATCAAAAACTAAACTAAATTCCCATGTAACATATCAGACCTTAAATAACATATTATAGAACCAAATTTAATTGTTACAACTCCCATAATTATGTTTTGAGTCTCTATTTAATATTTTCCCATCAACCAAAAACAAATTCAAATTCTATTGGAATTTTGAGAAGTAATAAAAAAAGATGGGATATTATAATATCATAACCATATCACATCTTGTACATGTTAATACATGGTTATCAAGAAAATATTCACATGAACTACTTGGTTTTAATGTCCGACCAAAATTTCTATGTTGCATTACGCATGTCCAACCCTCCTGCAATCTCTACCATAAACACGTGGTATTTTGCCTAATATAACTCGATACAATGCTCATAAAAATTAAAACCTCAATATGGATCTTACATGATCTCATCTAAATAATTATATGATCATGTATTCCTATCAATAATAATATTTCATACGATGCTCCCCACCATAGAATTCATCTTTCGATGACTAATCCTGAGCCATGATACTTCAACTAGTAGAATTTTTTATTAGAACAATGCTCGGGAATCCTAATAACACTTCTAGAATTATTCTCACCTCATGAAACATCATGGTAGATGAGGAATTTAATACTGGTCCTTGATTATATAAAAAATACAAATCCAAATTTACAACTCATAAACTAGCAACACCATCCTTTTCCTTGAAAATTCCAAAATGACTCTTACATTGAACTCATCACATATGATGGTGTATTTTATTTGGTCCCTCACATGTCGCATTAAACTAACCTAAAATATTCATGTAAAACCACCTCTAGATAACTATTATAGAAAATTATGGTCATTAAATACTAACATATCATCAACATTAGATGATGACACCTTTCAAAATGGCATACAATGATCACTTCAGGTGTGTGTACCAATGTTTGTATCTGTATTCAAGTGAAGTATCCTAGATAAACTATCCATGGTTCCTTAATCTAATATCCATAATGATACAAAAACCATTCAATGAATGAACTCATGATCCCTCTTCCCTTCTCATGTGATGGTCCATCTATCATAAAAAATGGTAATCAAATTTCCAAATTTATAGAAAATTTTGTCTCCATCTACTCTAGGCAAATATATTATACGGAAAAATATCATCTGCAAACCAGTTGTCTGATAAATTAACATTGAGGATTTCCATAAATAATAATACATAGTTCTCCAAACCCACACTCCATCATAATGGTTTACATTCCATCAGTAATCCACTAAAAACATGTCTTATAATGATGTCTGACCAAGTCCAACATTAGTTCAACTTCCCAGAAATCATTCATTATAAAAAATGATTTTTTTCATTCTTCTCTAGTATGACCCATTTAAGAAACATCAAGATTAATAGCTAACATAGTATTTAATTGAATGAATCATGCCACCTTGAATATTATGTACTTATAATCATTCAATTTAAACACTAATGTCTAATCCTAAATATTGGAATTCATAAATGGTTGGATAGAAAGGAAACCAACACATTATTTTGATTTCTATAAAGAATTTACGTGTTATCGAACTATCAGACAAAAATATTTATTATTCAACCTGATATATATTATAGAATTCTAACTCGGAATAAAATCACACTATGTTATATATGTCGATCATTATCTTAATTTCTAGGTAACTCAAATTTATATCCTCATAGGATTTAAAAAAATATTTTTACCATTTCTAATTGAACATTTAATTTCACATTAAATTTACTTTGAATGAAAAGATTAATTTTTTTGACATTATTTTCCACATCTTTTAATTTTTCAAGTCATAATTTTCATAGAATAAAAACACATACCCTAGAACACACTCCATCCACCATCGAAAATGATTTACCGATGTGGAAAACATGATTATACCAAAATATAATGAATTAAAAAATAACAAATGTCACATAAATTTACTCTAAATTAGAATTAAAATCCAAAATCAACTCTTATCAGAAGTTTTAATAAAATCACTAATTCATCAAACATCATCCCAAAATAATGAAATAATTTAGTTTCTCTAATTTCTTGTCACAATACTCTAGAGGTAACTCGTGACTGTACGGTCAATGTTCTCAAGACTATTCTCGAGTAGTAATCAAACTATATGCATTAATGGATCATGTGAATTTTTCACTAAAACTATATGCATATTGATACAAGAAATATTATCTCAACATGCATCTCCTGTAACTGTATATTCTATTTGAATATTGAAATAGAGTGATATTTTTAACGCATTAATGAGACTGGATAACATAAACATAGAAAAATGAAGTTTTTTTATCCATATGGATATTAACAGGAAAATGAGTCCAAATTCATACTCGATTAAAAAATATAAAAGGTTACACAATAATGAAAATAGATAGTCATGCCCAAGGAATTATAAACCCGCTAAACTGGATCATTACATGATGGTTACATTTTCACAAGAATGCACTTACCAAATAACCCCAATATACATAGGGGGTTTTTCATCACAACGATACCCACCTGGAAAAATTAAACCACTCCTCTAAAAACTAAAAGAAATCATTTACTACTGATATAATTCCTTATAAGGAGTGACCTCAACAAGGGTATCCCACTATTGAAACATAGGGTGTCGAAACTATCCCTATGTTATACCTGAAATGATTTTAGGATTACCCAAATAACCTCTAAAAATATAAAATTTAATGGTTGACTAAGGATAAAATTTTTTTTCCACCATTACATGAGGATTGAATCAAAGAGAACCACAATATTTTTCCATTTTTTGTCCTTTATGTCATCGTTAATTTTAACAACCCATTAAAAGCATCATATATATAGGATATAAAGTACATGTTATACAAGGTAACTATAATTAATTTATAATATAGATGACACCATGAAGCATAATAGTTAAATTATATCATAATTTACATTTAAATGTTTAAATCCTTATTAAGTTAACCATGAAATAATCATAGTAGTCACACATAAAGAAAAATTCGATTCTAAGTAATATAAGAATTACAATATGTATTTAATTAAAAAATTAATTATATAATGACTCATAATAATAAACCTCAAAATATAATTTAGGTATTTTATCATTTTATAGGAATTGGATTAATAAAATCAATCCATAATTTTTTTCATAAAAAAATATAATTGGATTATATAACCATGAATTAATATACAATATTTATAAAAATCATAACCCAATGTAGTTACGTAATAAACTAGAAAAGGTAAAAATAACCATCACGGTATTCTAAATTCCATCCCAAAATAATATAAGGAGGGCCAATATCAATTTCATTTTTATGGATTAATTAGACCCGTAGTGGTTTTTTCACAAAAGCAACAAGTTCCAACTATGATACTTAGTTCCATTTGTGAATATAGAATTGAATTCATATTGTTCATCATTACCATACTATAGATATAAATTCCATATTATATATATATAACGGTTTGGTTTTTTGTGTCACCATTCCCAATATATTATTGTACAGAAATTTATAATTTATAATTTCCACTTAATGTAACATTAACAAGACCATTTCATCTGGTTAATATAATGTAATATTGCATATATAATGATTTTATTAGATTAAACATCAATAAATATTTATTGAATTATTTTAATCCTAAATTAAAAATGATATATATGTAATCAAAATTAACTAACATTAAAAAAATGTATTTCTTGTTCCATGATATAAATATATGATAAATTTTTAGATAAGGTGACCCCTTAAAAAGGTAAGCGATAAAATATTTTGGTCAATTAAATTACATTAAAAAATAATTATTGATCTCTTTTTTTCTACTTAAAATTTAATAAAAATTTCAAATATAGAATTCACGGTGCACAAAACATTATACATGAAATTCAAGCTCTAAAATAAACAACGCTTAAAAAAATTGGAGACATTTAAATATTCAAATGAATTAAATGGTACATGAAAAAATTACATTTCATACTAGTCCAATGGTAATGATACCATTAAAACCATAAATACATCAATAGTGGAATGATACTCCAATCTATCGAGGTGAAAAATTAATAAATTATATCCACAATATCAAGAATAATCACATCCTGGTCAACATAATCTTTCTATAATGAGTGTGATGGATGGAATGGGACACAAGCTATATACAATTTGATAATACATTCCTAGGCTCATATACTATCATAGAATAATAAAAATTATGGAAAATAATTTTCTCATACCAAATTTTAACATAATAAATGGGGATCCACTTAAACAGTTCCACAATCTGGTTCACCACATGGCATCAATAACTCCCCCCTTATGTAAGAGGTTGCCAACAAAAAGTGAGTGTCTACTAATGGTTAATTTGGGAGACTATAACCTCATGATTAGAGTGTATCAAAGGTATATATATATATATATATTATAGTAGATAAACCATTAAAATAAAAGACTAGTGGATGATAATAAAAACTGATGACAATGAATAGTAAAATTATAAATATCTGTGAAAAAATATACCACAATGGAGAAGAAATAGACATGTAAGAGGAAATATATTACATGTATAATTAAGATAAAAAATCTCCATGTGATATCAACATGAGAAAAGAAAGTGTATTATCTATCTAGTGCATCTAGGTTTCAATGTACACAAGTAACAACAAACAACAGGATCCATGACATAACCTGTATCTAGGATATTTGGTACTAATCGGTGACCCAAATAAGTTATGGGTAAAACATAGTAGGAAACCACCTGTAGTGTTTAATTCATATACAATTTTTCGTTATAAAATAACATGTGTTAATGTATAATAAATAAGTAGTAAATAAATAAATGTGATTAAGTTGGGATCAGGTTCCACAATGGACATCCGACCTATCATACATGTTTTGTCTTATATTGAAATGTGTCTAAACACATTCATCTAATATATATTTATATATTAAAACTAGAAATTTTTTATATATACTTCACATATGTATGAAAATATATTCCCATATTTATATATAAGTTACAATAGCTAGTACCCTAGGTGTATTCCCATGTACTCCATGTTTAATCATAAGAGGTTCAATAATTATTTTTCAATATATACATTAGAAAAAAAATATAACTTGGCAGTCAGTATGTGATAAAAAGGGAAACTTCTTTTATGTTAATTGACTAGATATATGTTTCAATTAGTTAATTAAGAATAATTCTATGCATATACAAGGTGTTATGAAAAGGGGATCCCATGTATCACAAAATGTGTGTTATGAAAACCCATAAATATAGGATTCCATCCAAGGAATTCCATAAAAATAACTATGGTAGAACTCCCATTATGGTATTGATTCATAACCCTCTGAGCACGTACATGGTATAGCACATATTGAACCATGTATCTCCCATTGAATGTTAAAATAGTACTATCTATGTATCCATATCCAAGGAAATCTGTTGAGGAACAAGGTATCCCTTATGGGTATTATAGAGGCATTCACTCAGTAGGATAATATAATTTATTCTACATATAAACACATTTATCACTCTAGGAGTGTTATAATTAATTTATCAAATATTAATTCTTTATATGCCTATTATTTCTCAAGGCATATAAAGAATAGATTAGCTCAGTGCATTAAATATTTTAACTAGGACATGGAAATGTAAATGATAAAATAAAAAAATATCAGTAACCAAACATTACATGAAATAAAATCTATATGGTCCATAGGGGAGATGAAATTATGAAAGTTGTTTAATAATTAATATTGATTAATTTTAATAATCATCTTACTTCAAGATGTAATATGGGGAACATAAAATGAAATTTCATTTATTATTTAATAATTACACATTTAATATACACCAACAATTTCGTTAATCATAATTAATAAGGTACCATGTGTGAATGAATATTTCATATCCAAAATATCATGCTCATCTAGAAATCCATGTTAAAAACTATGCTAACACAAGTTAGAATGGTTTTTGGTTACACAAGAACATGTTCATAGTAAGAATTTAATTATGTAAGTTTACATCTCATTAAAAGTACTTAGTATTTGAAGGTAATTCTTCAGAATTTAACATGGTCTTAGTAAGAATAAATTTATAAAATTACACTAATCAATTCACATACTATAATTTAATGATTCTTTTTTAAAATGTAATACCATCCATAATTGGCGGTGATTTTTATAATTACACACATTAGTTCTGATGGTCAAATAATTAAAACTCCCATCAGGTGGTCTAGAGCTACATATTTCCTATAAAAATATAATAGGGCATAATAAGGGAACTATTTATTATTCTAGTTAAATTAAATTTATGTGTTACACAATTTAGGATGGAGGTTTGAATAATTTAGCAAAGAGGAATATAACTATTTTTTATAAAATTATTATACATTATGGGATAATGAATAGACAACATAATTAATTTTTAGCAATAATTACTTGTTCATTATTGATATTTGATTCAATGTGAAACAAGAGTTATAAAAGAATATGAAAAACTATCAAAAAATAGTGAAATTCTATTAACATGGAAAATTGAATCACATATAGAAAGATAAATTATTAAAATAAGGATGTTGAATCGTCGTCCTAATGATACACTTGAAACACAACCAAAAAAATTCCATTTAGACAAAAAATTATTGAGATAAACCCATGGAATATGGAGGAAGGATGGAGCACACATGGAGGGATTCTTGGTTAAATGGGGAAGGAAATGGGATGAAACCCCATTTAAGTTTGGACGGTTAATATGGTAATTTTTACAATTTTCAATAGATATATTTTTTTTCCACGAAGATTATGTAACTGTGTTCCAAATGTGAAAGTATATTATCCAAATAGACACCCATTCCAAAACAATTAATATAGATAGAAAAATCTTGCACAACCCATGAATTCTCCCACTACTATTTTCTATATATATACCTCATGGTATTGAGGCCTTGGGTTCATAGATAAACAAACCATGGGACTCCATATATACAACCTAAAATATAATCATGGTTTCCCCTAGTGGAACAAAAATATTAATCATACCATGCCCTTATACAAATAAGATGTATGGTTTGGGCCACCTAGTTATCTCTAACTGTGCACCAAATCTACACCCCAATATGTTTCTCCTAAAACATATATCTCATAACCCCTTTGTTATGAAACAAAAATACACACCATAGTCTAATAATAGGAAAAACAACCATATAAAAACATCACATTTACATTCTATAACTCTATATATTAAAATATAATGTCCAATTTATGATTTGGAACATCCAAACCATTAAAAATATCAAATTATCAAGGAATTTTCGACATGGTCTAAAACATTAGATTTCAATGATATCTAAGTATATGAAACAAAATAATCCCATTGAGTGAATACATATTATATTTTTACAAAAACATTACATGATCCTATAGAGGTCAAATAAAAGGAAATATATTATTTAAATGTTATTAATAAGGACTGTATGAATATTTGAGAGATGTTATTTTTCTTACAGTCGATTTAGATTAATTAATATTATAATATTATATAATTTACAATATTATGAATAAATTTCCATGATATTAGATGAAATGAAGATAAAAATGATGAAACACAATGTGTGTTGACTTTTCTTATTATTGAATTAAAGAAATAGAGCAATTTTAATGAAATTTAATGTATGTATGGTTTGGACTATTCATGGTTATATAAATTAACATTAATAGATCTATAAATATGTTTATAAAATAATGAGTATGTATAAAAATGAATTGGTAGAGGATCACGATGTACATTAAAGGAGAGAAGGTGGATAAATCAACTGCCTATCAATCCAAAAATTAATTAATTGATTTTATTATTGATGAATAAAATACATCACTATTCTGATATAGCCCAAGTTGGTTACATATGCATGATAGTTTTTAATAAAAAAATTTATACCAAGTCAGTGTGTTGCTTGCATATTTCAGGTTTGATTGGATAAATTCATATTGAAAATCAATAGAAAATCATGAACTTGAGTTGAATGGATTACATGGAACTGTAGTAACATATGTGCACAAAATCATTTATTTGATATTATAGTTATATCATAATTCAAATATATTATACCTACTTATAATATATTCTAAATAAAATTAAATCTTGGTGGAGTGTGTTGTGTATTCTATTTATTATATGTAATTGAAAAATATGTCTATTAGAAATATCTAAAGTAAATAACTTATAAAACATTGATATTAATGCTTATAATCATGGATGGGGATGTTTTTATGGAATTACACTTTGGGAAAATTATTTGGTTTATATAAAATAAAATTTAATACAGAATTTTAATATATTTTCACCATATGGATGAATAACTCACATATACAACATAAAATAAATTAATATATTCCCTTTTAAATATGATTAAAATGCAGAATTGAGAACTCATAATATATTTATAGCGACCCAGAAATTTTATTCATAAAAACTACATCATTTATTTTTTAATGTTAAATTCATTTGACAATAACACACTCTTGAGGACAATAAAGGTTTAGTGTATTTATAAATATGGATACATAAGAAACAAGTATATAAAACATTTATAAAATATCTAATTAGGTTCTCCACAACTAGAACCCTTATTAGACAAACCATACGTAAAACATTTGTTCATAACCCAGGGAGGATAATAAATTGAAACAGTTACATAATATGATATATAATGGTAAATATAATATATATAAATAAATTTTCATATGTGATAAATTGTTATGAATAAGTGTGTGAGAATATGATCCACACATACAACAATCATATGAAACCATTAAATTATCAGTAGTCATGAAACATGGTATATATTTTTGTCAAATAAATAGAAGAAGTCATAATAGCGTGGAATCAACAATAATCATCCATAAGACATAGAAAAATTTAATATACATAAATAATGTGTTTTTGGAATGAACATAAGCATAGAATATGAATTACTCTATGAAGGAACACTACTAAGAATATCATTTTGGATTTTCCGGAGTCCCCATTTTATTATCAATATAGTAAATTTTCACTCCCAATAATATCTTATTAAAAAACATACATTAAAAATTATGACTACTCTCGATTCTAGAATTTATTTTTTCCTTAGATATCTATATTTATCCAATAAATGGGATGGATACAAAGTACCAACTCATCCATGGGTTATAACGTAAACACCCATCACATAATTAAATCCATGCATATGTGTCATGGAAGATCATAAAAATCCTTTATAACATATTATAAAAGATTATAAATATAATAAATGATTTTAAAAAAATCACAATATACATTATAGTGATTTATCGAATTAATTACAATGGTAAATTTGGATTGAATTCCATATCTATATTAAGATACATAAATGTATATTATTATAGATGAAAATTCTTTTAATATATCAGAAGATAATTTCTTTTCAAAAATAAAATTCTTATCTAAACAATAATAGTTAGAAAAAATATGATTCCAAAATATTAAGACAAAATTATGATAAAATTGAAATTTAAAAATGTTTATTTATTAAAAAGAGTATTTATTTTTGTCATGAAATCCCTTAGTTTAGTGTATGTTAAATATAATTCCTTTTATAATTTCATAACTAATATAAAGATACATTATTTAGAAATACCTAATAGGTATCCTTATAAACCATGGTATATAATGTAAAATATAGATCCAAAAATTGAATCATTAAATATTTGGATAATATTAAATATATTAATGAAAAAAATTTAAATATAGAATGGATATGGATGGAAAGATTCTTGACAGGAGTGAAAACCATGGTCTATTTTCCTTAAAAAACCTTTATTGTCTTGACTACATAAAGAGTGAAATATTGAAAGAAAAAAAATAAATTTACATACAGAACCATATGAGATTTAATTACTTATAATTTCATCACAATAAAATTTAATCATAAAGAACCATGGTATCAATGAGATTGTAATGTAAAAAAGATCTAGAATTAAAAATATTTGAATCAAAAGTCATCATATGCTTGAAAATATCATAGGTATAAGAATATAATAAATAAAAAATGATTAATTATATAATAATCTCTTTGGTATTATATAAAAAAATAGATTATAAATTGGTGAATATCAAAAAATCATGTCATAATGAAGAGAACATTAGGTGAAACCCCTTATGTCACTGATTCATTTATTTATTAGCATAATAAAATCATTTATTATTTTATAAAAGATATTAATAAAATCTATAAGAACCAAAATCATACCTATAATACCATTTATATATTACATATAAAATTTTAAAACCTATTAATTAACAATTATTCATAATCATACATTTTTATGGTCTTACCTTCATTGTTCCTCATGTCAGTTTTGGTTAATCAGTAATAGTAATTTCTCATTGATCATGGTTCCTTTATATAAAAAAATTATAATCATGATATTAATATATTATATATGAACTATATAATTCTTTATGACCATTAATATATTGAATTTAGGAAAATGAATTATATAACTACTTAGAGACGCTAGTCCATACCTATTCATGTGGGATGTTTCCATTTCTCTATGAATGTAATGGAAAAGTTAAATATTAAATAAACTTTTTATATTAATTATTATAATAGAAATAAATTATATAAAAAATAATTATATCATAATGATTAAATATGAATTACAGTTCAGAAAAATTAATCGTATTGCAATGTTGATATTGTAGTCCATCTGTAGAAATGAGTGACACATTAAATTCCAATTGGAATGAGCAAAAATAGTTATTGGTTCTTACATAAACAAAATAAAATTTTATTATATTATTCCTACTATATTCATCATATTTTTATGGATATAAAAAATAAGAATAAATTGAATTGAATGCTCATGATTAATGTTTATACCAGTTTTTTGAGAGACCCCCTTTTCATTACACCTTATGACATAAACGATTTTTTATAAGAGAATATCATAAGATCTTTGATGAAGAGAATAATTCTAGGAATGATGTTGAGTCATACTATTCTTGACTATAAGGCTAAAATTATTTGGATATTGGATTAAGAGAGGTTTATTTATATAAATAAGTGGAGGGACACAAAGAATTTCATAATGTATTTCAATTATTTGATGCCACTATAATACGAAATTGGGTTTATATCGATATATATTACAAGGTAGGACAATATATGGTTTAATTATTCAAATCCAAATAAAATATAAAATTTTTGGTTGGAAATCCTAGCCTTATCTCACGGTTTAACCGCTAGTAAATTTGTTTTAACATCAACTGTGGAAAATGTGATTTACAACTTTTATTCATCACTATGTACAAAAATAAAATTGACTCTATTATGTTATATTAATTATTATAATTTTAAGTGTGGAATCATTTTTATGAGATTAAATTTAAATAAGTGGATAGGTTAATTATAATTATACATGAAGATGGTATTTTAAACCTATAAAATCCTAATATTTTATGATATATTTTACTATAATAAAATATGGGTTGTTTTATATCTTTCTTTACACACAACATCGAGTTTAAAAACCACATTGGAATGATAGAATATTATTATTTAATGTGATAATTATATCCCATCAATTTAACTGGAGGATATGAATAGTATTAACCCCATTATGAAATATATATAATGGTTCAACTAAATAAATTTTTTTTAATACTTATTAATTAAGGAGATAATATTTCATAGTAATTTTATTATTCAAAAATGTCATGACCCAATCCCCACAAGGTGTACCCCTCCTAGGATGGAAATATGAGAACAGATATATGACCCCCTGAGTCTCACCTCCAGTATGCCCCGTGTGAGAGACTAGCACCGAGGGTATAGTAAAAAAAACAAATGGGAGTTATTACTCTCTAAGAGATCACATGTGAAAGACAGAGATAAGACAAAGCCCAACCGACTCCAACTCAGACTGTAATATAAAAGAAAACCCAAGGCACATATGTAATTTCATGAAAAACTACTACAACTAAAAGTGAAAACAGAATATACTAATGGAATGTAGAAAAAAAAGCATCCACAAGCCTGAACAGCTCCGGCAACCCCAAGCTAGTAGAAAGCAGCTAGATCTTCAAACTTCTCGAAGTGACCAAATATATATATATATATATAGGGTGACTATAATAATATACTCAGTAGGATCCTCCCTAGAGCCCTCGTTTAAATTTAAAGCAAGCATGCTAAAGCACATTGAATAAAAAGGTAAACTAACTCAACACCTAAATTGGTCTACTAAGTTCCCAACCTCACCATGGATACTCTCACAACGTATCGCATACAAGATTATTTAACATAATAAAGAATATCAAGGGTACCCCACTACTACTTCCCCATGGGTTTTCCGCTTTTCCCCAACATCGCATGTCCTAATAATCTCGCTCCAAAAGTATTGCCCGCAGACACCTGGGAGAAGCACCACAACATGCACCTCATGCAACAAAACCACCATATCCTCGTAATCAATGTAACCCTGCAGTTTCTAGGAGCCACTACAACTCGCATAACGTGTATCATACGTTAGGTATTATACCTCAAGCCATTATATCCCTTACACTATGTAAGGATCCTCAAGCCATCAAATCCTATACATGTTACACCTATAGTAGTCCATATGAAACTATATCTAGAATATATGTGTGTGAATAACAACAAGACATTACAACCCTGTACACACATATATGGGTAAAACTAACCATTGTGCCTACTAGAAAAAGCAACTACCAAGAGAATAGAGTGTGTCCAAAGTGGTAGTCATCCATCCATCCTCTAACTAGAATGTTGGGAAAACATCCCCAAGGCTCTGAATCCCTGGGGGTTCAGTTTCTCCATCCGATGGGGTGGAGTATTGTATATAAACATAAAAAGTACATAATATACTATAGATCACAACCACACTATTGTCATAACCTACTCTTGTACTCAACTCCAGCTAATGTCTCTTAGACTCCCAGTTTCCACTTCTAAGACTAGGAATCCTATAATCTCACAACCATTTGAATAGATTTATTACATTACATTAGTCTCTTTTTATAAGTTTCACTTTATGTTAATTAATTCGTTAAAACCTAATTAACCATTAACAATTTCACATTATATTTCATTACCATCACACCCAAAGTCCACTATCCCATTAAACAGTAACCCCATCATTGCATCCCAACAAGCTCCCACCCATTTGGTTAACATAATTTATTCAATCATAAATAAAAACATTATTAATTTCCCATATTCTCATAAATTCTAGAAAAAACAGTATATTCTACTGAAAACAAGGGGATCAACTCGATGAGTAGATGAACTACCCTTCATTTATTTTACAAAAATACAAAGAGAATAGACCCATCCTCCTTCGAGAATCTAAACACGAAAACCGTGTCGCATACCCCACATTTCTTTTCCCCTTTTGGGAGGAGGGTAACCAAACCAGCTTCCTTGAAAAGTGGGGAAGGTAAAGACTATAAACAACCATCAAGAATCAGAAAGCATAAAAACATTCACATCCAACACATTTCATCATCATCGGTGTTCTCCCCGACACCCACTTGCATAAACCGATGCATCTCACCACTCTAGGCGTCAACTAATACCACAATCAATAGGCCTCCATGCCCCCACATATCACAATAGACATCCAGGCTCACATGAAAATATAAGGAGTGGAAAAAAAATCATATCCACTGGGCTATTAGACATTAAACAAGCAAGATGGTAACTCATAAACCTACATGGAATTATTGTTTATCAAACAACGAGTTCATTAATCCATCTTGAATAAATCAATTTATTATTATCAGCTTCTAATTACGGGAAACCTAAATAGTAAGCTATCAAAAATTGATTAAAACTTCTTTATACATGAATTTGATTAGCATCAAATTATAAAAAACAATCAGATTCATTCACATGCCTCTTTATCTTTAGCCAAACAATTATCAATTAATTCCAACTTTACATTCATTACCAATTTCCATAAAGAATGAAATGCTAATCAAATCAAGCATAGATATCACACTATCTTGAAAAACAAGAGGAATTAACATAAGATCAATATCAATTTATTAATCCGGTTCAAATATTTATTATTTAAATTCCATTATGATCTAGTGGGATAAAAAATTCTATCTATAAAGTTTCATGTAACAGAAAAAAGATGATATGAATCCCGTACATCAAACGGTCCTTGATGTTCTTTATACGAGAACGAGCCACACAATGGGTTACAATATCCTCCCACTATGGCAACTGTATCCACTAGTGGATGAAGTGACACCACCATAGTAGAAAACACCCAATAAAATCCCATTAGGAAATTTGTTATATCATTATATGAAATAGAAAATAGAAACAAAAGGAGATGAAACAAAAAGAATGATGACAGATTATACATTATATCAAAGAATGATCGATAATTCTTGGTTGCATCAAAATATGTGGGGAACCAATCAATAGAGGAAATCATGATCACACAACTCCTACAAGAAGGAATGGAAGGTTCAATCATCTCATACCCATGAATAAGGAGGAAGAATCAGGGAGGGAGATATCTCGTCCCTTTAGAAGATTTAATGAAGCAACCATTTAAGATAAAATAAATTTTCCATGGAAATTAGATTTCATTACACAGATCAATTTGACAAAATAATAGTATCTTGAGCCTTTGGAAAATATAATATAGCCGTTATGGCCTTTGAATCAGCCGTAGAGTCCTTAAAATGAGGATTTAAATTCATTTTATGTAAAACGAAATGACAAAGGGTAGAACTGTAGGAATCTGGAAGCACTATTCATGAACACAATATTTGGAAAAAGAAAATAGAGGCTACCATTGGACGTCACCGTTTTAGAGACACTATTCATGAACTCAGTATTTTGGAATGGAAATTGAGGCTACTATTGGACCTCACTATTCTAGAAACACTGTTCATGACCTAAAAATTTGGCAAAGGAAATAAAGGCTACCATTGGACCTCACAATTCTAGAAACACTATTCATGACCTCAAAATTTGGAAAATGAAATTGAGGCTAGCATTGGACATCAGCATTCTGGAAACACTGTTCATGAACTCAAAAGTTGGAAAAGGAAATAGAGGCTACTGTTGGACCTCACCCTTCCGAAAAAACAGTTCACATAAGGCTACCGATGACACTGTTCCCATAAGGCTACCGTTGCACTGTTCACATAAGGCTTCTGATGACACTGTACATATAAGGATACCATTGCACTGTTAAAATAAGGCTACTGATGACTCTGTTCACATATGATTACCATTGAACTGTTCACATGAGGCTATCGATGACACTCTTTACATAAGGTTACCATTCCACTATTCACATAAGGCTACCGATGACATCGTTCACATAAGGTTACCATTACACTGTTCACATTTGGCTACCGATGACACTATTCATATAAGGATACTATTTCACTATTCACAGAACTAGAAACATTGTTCACAGAATAAGAAATTTGGTAAAGTGTTGTGGATAAACCACCTTGACTGCCCAGAACACCTGAGACACTAGATTTTCACAAAAGAATGGAGTAGAGGGGTCCATGCCATTACATCAGATACATCGCAAAACATTATCATCCTCTAGAATTCAAATCCAACCTAAAATAAAATAGAAAATATGTCTGAAAAACCATCCATTGAGATACCTCTCAGAAGATAGAAATCCATAAGAAACAACCAAAGAAAGCCATATCATAAACCCGAATGGTCTACAACCACAAAGTGAACATCGTTAAATAAAAAGAGTTAAACATCAAACAAATCTGGGTACTGAGTACGTATCTACGACCCACATTCCCAGGTACTCTTTTCCATGCCATCGGGTCACCACAAAACACAAACTAAGGGGGTAGAACGCCCGTATCACATCCTCTCATTATGGTCTTAGACCTCCACAGGTCGCTCCTCGATGGTCTCATCATCGTCAACATCGATCTCTCCCAAATAAATGATGTGGAGTCATCATTAAGATAATGATGGAGCTGCGACACATGAAAAACATCGTGTATTTGGCTCATATGTGGGGGAAGTTCTACACGATATTCCCCTGCTCCAACATAAGCTAACAACTCAAAAGGCCCCATAAACCAAGGATAATTCTTAATCCCACGACCAAACCTTCCCTACCCACGACTGGGTGTCACCTTCAAAAACACTTGATCCTCAACATCAAACTATAAAGGTATACTGCTTTGATCAGCATATGATTTCTGAAGATCATGTTCTATCTTCATCCTCTTACAAATGACCTAAACCATCATTGTATTATTCTTTCCTAGTTCTGATACAAGAAATGATGACTCTCCAACCCCAGTCATGAACAATGGAGAATGAAACGTTCGACCATAAAAAATTCCAATTGTGCCATACCGATGGTGAAGTGAAAAATATTGTTGTATGTAAACTCCACCAAGGTTAAGTGCCTCATCCACGAACCTCCATAATCCATGATACTAGATCATAACTTGTCTTCAAGATTCTCGATAGTATTCTTTATCTAACCGTCCATTTGAGGATGAAAATAAGTGATAAGGTGTATTTGAGTGTACAAATAATGCTGGAGACCTCTCCACACCCTGTAGGTAAAATGAGGATCATGATCAGAAATGATCATCCTTGGGTCTCCATGAAGTCTCACCACCTCCTACAGGTACTACCTCGACAAAGCATCCAATATGCATGACTACTTGATTGCTATTATGTGGGATAATTTTGTTAAATGATCCAAATCCACCCAAATTGTGTCATGTCCTCTCTGAGCTCGAGGTAAAATAGTAAAAAAGTCCATTGAGATGTCTTCCACTTCCACTGAGGAACATCTAATGGATGGACCAGACCACCAGTAACACGGTGTTCGACCTTCATCTTTTGGAAGACCAAACATCGACACACATACTCTACCACTTCATGCTTTAGCCCAGGCCACAAAAACTGACTCCTTAAGGATCGGTACATCGTTTTCACGCTAGGATTCACCCCTAATGGATAACTATGGAACTCTCTGAGAACTTTCTCTCACATGGCCAAAGGAACAAATAGCCTTACGTGGTACAACAATCGGTGATTCTTATCCTCAAACAAATCATCAGGGGCCTCGCCCCAAACAAGTTAGTCTCTCCATACCTCCACCTCATGATCCACCGAATAGGGATCTTCCACTTACTATACCAGAGATGACTGCAACATCATCTGAAAAAGAAATCTCTTTCCCCCATCTTCTCCCATATCGAGATGTAATGATGAAAGTTCTTCCATTACACTCCAGGAATCACCAGATTCACACACTGCATCACTAAGTGACTTCCGACTCAGTGCATCAACTGAAACATTCCACTTTCTAGGTGTATACGATATTTTGAGTTGTATTCCTATAAAAACTCCATAGACCGATGCTATCATAAGTTCATGTCACGCTGGGTGAAAAACTACCTCAAAATCTTATGATCAGTGAAAACCACAAAGCTCTCACTAATGAGTTAATGTATCCACAACATCAGAGAAAACACAACAGATTCCAACTCAAGATCATGGGTGGTATAGTTATGTTCTTGGGGACGCAACTACCAAGTCCCATAAGAAACAAATGATTTATGCTGTATTAGAACACAACCTAACCCCAGATGCAAATCATCAAAGAAAATATCAACATGAACTCTCTCTACTGGAATACAAAGAACTGGAGCACATACTAATGTCTAATTTATATAATAAAAAGATACCTGAAACATATCATTCCATATGAACTCTTAATCCTTCCTAGTCAAATCAGTCAGTGGAGTCACAACTCGAGATAAATCAACTACGAACCTCTAGTAATAGCCTGCAAGACCATGGAAACTTCGCAACTCCAACACAGTCATCAGGGCTATCCAAGACACAAGTGATTCGTTATTTAATGAATCCACAGCTACTCCCTATTGGGACAAAAAATCCCCCAAGAAACGGACTTCTCAATCCCAAAACGCACACTTCGAAAACTTCCCAAATAGATGATTTTGATGAAGAACTCCAAAAATAGCATGTAGATACTTTGCATGCTCCTCCTCAGACGTGGAGTACACAAGGATTTAATCGATGAAAACCACCACGAACTTGTCTAGGAACTCATGGAACACAACATTAATCAATCCCATGAATACAACTAGATCATTAGTCACACCAAATAACATTACAACGAACTCATAATGCCCATGACGACAACAGAAAGCAATCGTCGAGATATCCTCATATTTCACACTCATCTGATGAAATCTAGATCGAAAGTCAATCATTGAGAACCAACATGAACCCTTAAGTTGATCGAATATATCATCAATCCATGGAAGAGGATAGTGATTCATTTTTTTCACTTTTCTCAAGAGATGATAATCGATACAAAACCACAAAATTCCATCATCGTTCTCCACGAAAAAAACTAGTGCGCCCCATGGTGACACACTCGTCCGAACAATACCACACTATAACAGACCATCATGCTATAAATGTAGCTCTCATAACTCAGAAGGGGACATCCTATAAGTATACATAGAGATATGAGATGCTCTTAGTTGTATCCTGATCCCAAACTCGGTCTCTTATTGAGGGGGTAATTCTACAACCTCTTCTGGAAAGGCATCAGGGTGCTCTTCATCATACCTAGGAAAATTCAACTACTCAACCACTAATGAACTCAACATCGTCTCATACATCATGGATGATAAGGATAGAAGATGCCTCTAACACATCTGAGGGTCTTGATCACCAACAAAAACCACTGGTTCTCCATCCGCATCAAAGAACAGAACCTACTACCTGAAGCAATATATGATAGCCTGCATCGAATACAACCAATCCATGCTAAGGATGAAAAAATATGGTTGTATTCGTAAACATAGAAAATCTAACCAAGAGCAATGTTGTCCCAACACTATCCAACAGTCTCTACATACTTCAAACATGTTATCTCGTCCTCCAACTGGCGCAGTCAATTCCAAGGGCACTAGAAGCCTGTCTACCTCAAGTTCCAAATCATGGAAAAGGGTAGGTGATATGAAAGAGTGTTTCACTCCTGAATCAAACAAGTCACACACCTTTGTGGAATACATTCAATGGGTATCTCGAACGACATATGGCTCGCTTGGCACTGGCAGCACTAAAGCCTAAAGCTGGCCATGACCTTGTCCACGACCTCTATGACCCTAATTAAGACCACCACCACAATCACCCACTACTCACTATGTATGGGTAGTGTCACGGGGCTGTGCTCTGCCTACCCCATATACGCTCTACTAATCCAATACTGGTGCAACCTACTGCTGCTTCCTCGGATTGAACTACCTCTACAGAGAAACATATAGATGAAAACCTAGTTCATGGTGACTACTTTGAAAGGTCAGACATTCTCGATGCTAATGAACTCGACCACAATAAGAAAACAAAGCACTTTATCCCTTTTCCTAGGCCTATGATCTGTTTCCCCTAGATAAACGAGATGCTGAGTGGTGGGACTTACCCCATCCTAACGGAAACTCTTCTTCCCTGAAAACCAGGAACCCCAGACCACATATCTGCTTCATGAGTAATCATGATTACTCCTCTCTCATGATGATCCCGTTCTAGCTAATGTACTCTCAATGACCTCTTCCCTTTACCGCACCTCACGATATGTCTTCCGCATAAATGTGGTGTCCTGGCGCTGGAACTCTAGACGCAAAGCCTCCTCAAAATGCATTAATCTGGCCTCTTCATCTGGAAACAGGTGCAACACATATTGTTAAAGGTTCCATAAATGTAAAAGAAACTTTTTCACACTAGAGTTCCTCTATAGAATGGTTAAAAAATCATGGGTACTAGATTCCTTCATAGTTGGAAAATGAAAATCGACTATAAACATGTCCTGGAACTCCTCACATGAGATCACCAACTCCTCACGACCCCTTAGGAAAAATAACCACCATGACCTTGCTGCTCCACATAACATCGTCAAAAGCAAGGACACCCATTGCTCTTTCCAAGCACAAATTGAACTAGAGCCTATCTTGACCTCCTCCAACCAGTCTTCTCTGACTGCATCTGAAACAGAGCCCCCGAACTTTTGCAATCTCTTGCACTTAAACTCTCATATTATCCTCCTCTATGTGTCTTTATCTTCAACCTCTACCCTACGTCGATCTAATGGCACAACCTGCTGGATGTATTATATGAGATCCTAATGATGGTGTTGACCCGGAGCCTTACCTATAAAATAACAAATAATCAGAGCTCCTAGAACTGGAACTTGGAAGACTCAACATTAATTATTTTTTTCTTTTATTCATTTTTGCTTTACCTATCCCAAGGTCTATCCATTCAAACATAGGAATACAAAATAAAGATGCATGATACTTTCCTAGATCTATACACTATAACTAGTATCACCTTGTTTAGTAGCCATTGTATACTTAAAGGTTAATGCTTCAGATCATAGGGGGCCCTAGACTCTTGTGTCTTAGTCTGTCTTTAGTGTTTACATCAATTGATAAACATGAATGACACTATTACCCGACCAACCCATGTAACCTCGCATGTTCCTAACACCAAACTCTATACTATCCATCAACCATACCTCTGACACCACTCTGTCACAACCCCCTCCCCAAATGGTGTACCCCTCCGGGGCCGGAAATATGAGAAGAGAGATAATGATCCCTGAGTCCCACCTTTAGTAGGCCTCGGGTTGGAGACTAGCTCTGAGTGTATATTAAACACACAAATGGGAGACAATATCCTTTAAGAGAACACATGAAAAAGAGATAGATAAGAGAGACACCTAGCAACTCGAACTCAGACTGTAATATAAAATAAATCCCAAGTGCACATATATAATGTCATGACAAACTACTAAAAATGAAAGTGAAAACTGAAAGTACAAATGGAAAGTAAACAAAACTGAAACCACAATCCTGAACATCTCATGTAACCACAAGCTAGTAGAAAACGGCTAAATCTCAAACCAACACCAAGTGACCTGAAAAATAGTTTATATATACATATAGTGAGTATTAAAATATACTCAGTAGGATCCTCCCTGGATCCTCTCGTGAAAATGTAAAGAAAGCATGCTAAAGAACAGTAAAAAATTTGAAACTAATTCATTTCCTAAATAGGTATACTAAGTTTCCAGCCTCACCATGGATATTCACAATAAGTATCACATAAAAAAGTATATAATATAATAAAGAAAATCAAGGGTACCCAACTACTACTTCCCCACTAGTTTGCCACTTTTCCCAAACGGTGCATGTCCTAAGCATCTATCTCCAAAAAGGATTGCCCACAGACACCAGGTCGAAGCACCACAACATGCATCTTATACAAAAAAAACCATCATGTCCACGTAAGCAAAGTAACCTGGTAGTTTCTAGGATCCACCACAGCTATCAAAACATCTATCACACGTTTGGTATCAAAAATCAAGCCATTATAACCAATACCCTGAGTAAGGATCCCCAAACATCATTGCCTATACACGTTACACTTATAGTATTCCATAGGAAACTACATCTAGAATATATGTGTGTAAATAACCATAAGCCATTACAACCCTCTACACACATATATGGGGAAAATTAACCATTGTTCCTACCAGCACAAGTAACTACCAGGAGAAGAGAGCAGGGCTAAAGGGGGTAGTTAGTCATCCATCCTCCCATTGGAATTATGAGAAAAACACCCCCAGGGCTTAGATTCTCTTAGCTCTTAGTTTCCCTAACTGATGGGTTGGAGTAGTGTACAGAGACACAAAAATTACAGAATATAATATAGCTCACAACCACACGATGTGAATATCCTAGTCTTAGAATCAACTGCATCTAACGTCTCTCGGACTCCTAACTGCCACTTCAAAGACTAGTTATCCTATAATAACACAACCATTTAACATGATTTATTACATTACTTCATTAAATTTTTATCTGTTGCACTTTATGTTAATTAATTCTTCAAACATTAATTAACTATTACCAATTCCACATTATATTTCATTAGCATCACATCCAATGTCCACTTACCCTTTAAATTGTAACATCATCATTGTGTCCCAGCAAGCTCTATCCCCTTGGGTTAACATTATTTATTCAATAATTTATAAAAAAAAAATTTAAATTCCCATATTCCCAGGCATTCTAGAAAAACATTCTATGCTACTAAACACAAGGGGCTCAACTCGGTGAGTAGATGAACTACCCATCAAGTCTTTGGAATCTATATAAAGAGCATAGACCCATCCACCCTAGATAAACTAAACACAGAAAGCGCATGGAATCCCCCACGTGTCTTCGCCATTTTGGATGAAGGGTAAGCAGACCAGCTGCCTTGAGTAGTGGGGAAATTAAAGAGGAAAAACAACCATCAAGAATCCTAAAGTATCCAAACATTGACATCCAACCCGTTTCATCATCCCTGGTGTCCTCCCCGACACCCAGACGCATAAACCGTTGCATCTTTCCACTCAAGGCATCAACTTTGGCCATAACCAATAAGCCTCCAGGCCCCCACATATCACAAAAACCATCCAGGATCACATCAGAACACAAGTAGTTGGAAAACAAACATCATATCAATTGATATCTCAGCACTTAAACAAGAAAAAGGGTAAATCAGAACCCTATAATGAATTATCTTTTATCAAACAACCAGTTCTTTAATCCATCTTGATTTAACCGATTTATTTGTCGCAGGTTCCAACTACTGGAAACCTAAATAGTAAGCTATCAAAAATTTATTAAGCATTCTTACTGCATTAATTTTATTAGCATCAAATTAAAAAAAATCAGATTCATTCACATGCCTCTTTATCTTTAGAAAAAAAAATATCAATTAATTATGGAATTATGTTCTTTACCAATTTGTATCAAGAATGAAAATCTAAACAAAATGTGCTTATATATCATACTATCTAGAAAAACACGAAGCAATAACATATGATCAGTAAAAATTTAATTATCCTGTTCCAATATTTTTTATGTCAATTTCACTATGATCTAGTGGGATAAAACATGATAAATATATCATTGCAAATAAAATAAAAGATATTCAACAAATACTATACTTCAAATGGTTCTTTACATTCTATATATGAGAACGATCCACACAATGGGTTACGATCTCCTCCCCCATGTGACACCTGTATCCACCCAAGGATGCGGAGACACCACAACACTAGTAAACAGCCAATAAAATCCCATTAGGAACATAAAGATAACATTACATAAAAGGGAAAGGGGAAATATAAGGAGATGAACCCAAAATAATGAAGATATATGATAACATATATCTATGATTTATCAATACTTCTTTGTTGCATCAAAAACAAAGGGGAACCAATCTAAGGAGGAATGTTTTATCGCACAACTCTACGAGAAGGAATGGAAGTTTCAAGTATCTCACACTCAAGAATAAAGATGAAAAATAGGGAGGAAGATATCTCGTCCCTTTAGAAGATTTAATGGAGTAGCGGGTTATGATACACTAGATTTTACATTGAAATAAGATTGCCTTAAACCAAGCGGTTTGACCAAGTAAAAGCATCCCGAGATTTAAGAAAAATTATTATAGGATTTATGGCCTTTGAATAGGCCTTAGAGTCCTTAAAATGTGGCTTTAGATTCATTTTACATCAATGTAAACGTCAAAGGGTAGAAACTATAGGTAGCTAGAAACACTGTTCAGGAACACAAAATTTGGAGAAGGAAATAAAGGAAACCGTTGGACCTCACCTTTCGGGAAACACTGTTCATGAAATAAAAATTTTTAAAAGGAAATAGAGGCTACTGTTGGACCTCACCATTCTGAAAACACTGTTCATGAACTCAAAAATTACAAAAGGAAATAGAGGTTACCATTAGACCTTACTATTTTGGAAACACTGTTCAGGAACTCAAAATTTTGAATAGGAAATAGAGACTACCATTGGACCTGATCATTCTGAAAATACTGTTCATGAACTCAAAATTCAGAAAAGGATGTAGAGGCTACCATTGGACCCCACCATTCGAGAAACACTTTTCATGAACTCAAAATTTGGAAAAGGAAATAGAGCCTAAAGTTGGACCTCACTATTCTGTAAACACTATTTACATAAGGCTACCATTGCACAATTCACATAAGGATACCAATGACATTATTCACATAAGGTTACCGTTGCACTGTTCACATAAGGCTACGGATAACACTGTTCACATAAGGTTACCATTTCATTGTTCACATAAGGCCACCGATGACACTGTTCACACAAGGTTAGCATTACACTGTTCACATAAGGCTACCATTGACACTGTTCATATAAGGTTACCATTCCACTGTTCACATAAGGCTACCATTGACACTGTTCAAATAAGGTTACCATTCCACTATTCACATAAGGCTACTGATGACACTATTCACATAAGGCTACCATTTCAATGTTCACATAAGGCTACCGATGAAACTGTTCACATAAGGTTACCATTGCACTATTCATAGAACTGGAATCACTGTTCAGAGAAATGGAACTTTGGAAATGTGTTGGTGATAACTCACCTTGACCTCCCAGAACACCTTAGACACTAGATTTTCACAAAGGAATGGACCATAGAGGTCCATGCCATTACAAAAAATGTGTTTTAATTATTATTTTTATGTATATTATAATTAATTCTTTTAAAATTTAAAAATATTATTTTATATAAGGGTTATATATTTTGAAACAAACATATCAAAATTTACAATGGGTGTTTTTTTATTTCTCAAAAATATTGATTTTCTAATTAACAGTGAAAATAATTATTTAAATTGAAATTTTATTTCTATAATTCAAAATGATACATATTTTTCAATAATGTATAAATGTAATATTTGTTCTCTTATATTATGAAGAATCTTATAATTTTAACAAGAATCGATTTTAAATTTATATTTTTCATATAGACATTGTTTTATTTAAAAAATCATTAATATGAAAAGATGTTATTCAAGATATATTAAATATTTATCTTAATTTATTTCTAGAAAATTTAAAAATATATTACTGAACAAGGGATCCCATATTTTGAATCAAGATGTCCAATTTTGTGAATATTTCCCTTTTAATTCTCTACAATATGATTAATAACATTGGTAAATTTTAATTACCATTATAAACACAAAATTGATTATTTATGGTTGAAACAAATTAAGAAGTCCTAAATTTCATTAATACCCATTAATTTATCACCATTATCAATTATAGGTAATCTAGAAGTTTCCAAACATAAAAGATATGATCGTTTGTTACAGTTTGTCATGGATTATGACCTTTGAAATATTTAAGTAAAATTTATTGTAAATATATCACTTATTAATTTTAATATATATAAATTTTATGATAGGGATAAAAAACATCTGTTATTTTATAAATGGTAATTTTAAAAAAAATATAATTATTTTCTTGGTAATATTTTTATAATTTCTCGTGATGAAATAATTTCATTAAATCCTTTTACAATGACTACACATTTCTTGGGTATGTATAAGAAAAACCAGGTAAATAATTTTAAAAACACTAAAAGTAATTATATTGAGTGATTAATAATGTTAAAAAAATTATAATATTAAATATGACATATTTTGGACTTTTTAAAGGTTTATATTCAAATTAATTTGTAGTAATGTTGTTTCGAAATTCAAATTTCTTAAATAGTTCCATGAATGAAATTAATGAACTTTTTTAACCTATAAGTCATTATTAAATGATAATAAAATAATAAAATATCTTCATAAAATATAATTGTGATATGGTTTATTATATAAACCATTTTACATTAATTATTATGTACTATTTTTTAGAAATACTCATAACCCTTAAAGAGAATAAAAAATTCATATTACAATAATTTTCTAATGAGATAATGGTGGTTAAAACTAAAATATAAGGGTAAAAAGAGGTCAAAAAATGATGATATTTTATTTTATAAGTGTAATCAAACTCATAAATAACATAATTTAAATTATATAAAATTTGGGAAATTTTTCAGTCAAAATTAATATTTAATTATTTATTACTATAAATAAATCCAAGAGTTCCCCTTATCTCATTTAAAAAAGATAAAATACTTGTCTTCATTGTTCACAATGTTTGAGCATTATTTTTCAGACAATACCATAAATTATTGAGTCCTATATTCATTCACCACATTTTAGATATTAATCGCAATCCAAAAGAACTTTTTCTCAAGGAATTAGGTGTAAGGAAAATATGGATTCCCAAGGAAAAGGTATTACTCTTAACCGAGTGTTTCAAAATTATTTCTTGTTACCAAATATATAATTATATGGTATCAATTATAAAATAAAGAATTTAGTATAAAAAATATAACTACTTTCTATTATTATTATGGAATAACCATTATCCACTATCATGTTATTCATTGAAAAATTATAACATCGCTCGTGTGTATGTCTCAACTGCCACCTCCACAACGGAATTTGTTTTTTTCACATACAATTTTCAAGGGAAGTAATAATTTTTTTTTGAATATATATCAATGATATGATATATTAAAGATTCTATAATTTTTTATTCTAATTCACCTTTCTTTCATTTCATCAATTCAAAATGAGAAAAATCCCTCATGTGTACCTATGGACAATAGTCTCTAAGATGACATGTAACTAATTTTCCCACACCAAATTATAGAAATAGTTATAAAAATATATATAATGATTAATAGTTTACTCATTAAATAATAAAAAATATCGATATGATGGAACCACTATCAATGTTTATATAGTAGGACTTTCGGACCAGAACATGCATGAATAACGAACTAGTAATCATTTAAACCATGATCTTAATAAAAAATATGTTCACATTAAAGATGATATGATTATTTAGTTATATAATATAAAAAGGATAATAATAGTAATTATTATATAAATAATATATAATCAATCTATATTTAATACAAAGGATAATCCTACAGGTATGATCAATAATGTTAAATTAGGAATGGGATTTATGTATCAATTTTTCTTTGTTTTGTATTATATATGAATGAATTTATATTGATAAAATTATAGTATCCTTATATGATATATAATTGTTTATATTAAATAATATTTATAATTACTGAATAGTTTATTTTATTTCATTTTCCTCACTTCATGAATTCAAGAGACAGAAAAAAATTCTTTTATGGATACCTGATTATATTCTTCTATTCAATCTCAAACCTTTGTCTTCCTTGTCTATTATTTATTTAATTTTTTATCATGGATTTTCTTTATTATACTTCATAATTATAAATTACCTTTAAATATTGATCAAGTATTTATAAAAATGTTTGAACGGAAACTGCTAATCATTTTTCGAACGAGTTACTGATTAAATTTTTTGAAAATTGTTAATGGAATCATTTTTTTAATTTATATAATCTGAACATAATTCCCCTAGATGAAGACCATAAAAAGATTAATTAGTATATTAATTTTTTAAATTTCCCCATGAAAGATATATTTTCCAAAATAATATATATCTTTTTAGATTTTTATAAATTTATTTCAAAATAAAAAGAATATTTTTTCATGGAATATTATAATGTAATTTTAATGTAATTTTAATTTATAAGAATGAAATATTATATTAACAGTGATTTACTAAGTATGTGTTCCAATGATACTATCCTTCTATTTCAATACGTTCATGGTTGATAATGGACATATTTTTACAAAAACTATTTTTCCATGGGTAATCCTATGAGAAAATGTTTATGAAACTCATTTCTATTGAATGATTTTTCGATTGAGATAATGATAAATGTTTTTTTATCTTGTGGAACACATATTCATATTTATATTTATATGAAATTTGGTAGTATAAATTTATATGACTCTATTTAATCATTTAGTCTTTATATCTCATAATAATATTACATGAAATGAGTTGATGTGCTCGATCCAATATGGAAAATTGATATGGTTGAATTATATCATATGGGAAATGGGTGATGGTTCCTAACACTTTTTTTCATACAAAAGTGTTTTTAATAAGTAATTAAATTTGATTTTAATTTGCTTAGTAATAAACATTGACTTATGATATGGTTTCTTTGTATACTATGCTTCCATATATTTTGAATATTTTATTATGATTAGAGTTTTAACTTATCGTTCATGATGAATTTATGATGATATCTGAATCTTATGATTCATGACATTTGAAATGATAATGTTTTATACCCTGCATCATTATTTTGATTCGGGATATAGTGGTTGTGAAATTTTTATGTACATATATTAAAATTCTACACCTTTTCATTTCTTATTCATTCTCATAATCATTTATTAATATATCCCTCGTTTACCCATTATGAGAATCTGAGGTTACTCTTCTTTATGTTCACTCTCAATTAGTTATGAAGAACTGTTTTATAAAGGGTGTGTCAATAAAGATACAATTTTAGAAGAATATGATGAATTATTTTAAAGAATGTAACATAATATTATATTAGTTTATATAGTTTCTAGAGACAAAAAAACCATTATAGAAATTGTATGGATTGCAATGTGATATATTGAATATTTCTTAAAATTTAAGTAATGGTTTTGTATAATAGAATTTTAACACAATAGTTTGAATGACAGTTTGGTTTAGTTAATCATTGGATATTATCATTAGATATATTTTGAAATAATAATTTTTGGGTAAATCTATATATAATATAACATCCTACTATTTTGGTATAATGGAGATTAAATGGTTTTATAGTAGGGAATTTATTAATCAAGATGTAATTATTGTTTTTATTCAATGAATAGATCCCGAAGACATTATGATAATAGATAATTTGATAGAAATTGACATGATCATCCACCAGAGAAAATTAATTCTACATGATTTGTAATTTATATTGATGTTCTTAATTAAACACACCTTTATCTTTTCAATAATCATATATGAATTCTGAACAACCATTAGAGGAAAAATGTATCATTGATTCATTAATGAAGAATCATCGAAATTCATTTTGTAATCCATTTAATCCACTTGTGACTGGGTGAGGTATTTTTACCTTTGAGAAAATATTTTATGTTCCCGATGCATCAGAAAATTAATAATTTCTCTTAATAATTATGTTGTAAGGTGAAACTCATTAAATGTGAAATATTTTAATGAATACATGGGAAAAGGGAGAAATTTACTCCGTAGAATTGGATGAGTCTAAGTAGATATTTTTTACAAACTACTTCCCCCATATTTTATGTAAAATAATAGTGTACTAATTCTATAATCTCATAAAGAAATTTAATTAATCCATATGTATTTATGAGGAAAATGTTACAAGATATACAAGCAATGCATCTAGTTTAATAAACACCCTAAAATTAATATTTTATATATTCATTGGTGGATCAAATACTAGTATCATAAATGTTTTATATATAATAGAAAATTTTATTTATGATTAAATAATTTGATATAAAGATAAGTTAGAAATGGTAATTTAATATTCCCACAATTCATATGGTTTTGATATGAAATGGAATATAACGTCTCATAAATACTTTAATGAATAACATATTGGAATGAAATTATATCCACATACATGTGAGAAGTTTTTGAATAAGAATCATGGAAATTTATTAAATAGAAATTGGGAGGTAATTTAAAACTTTAAAGGTGGGTCATAAAAATCATGAATTTTTAATGGTGACAATGTTTACAATTGATATAATAGAAGAAATTATGATGTAAACCAATGAAAAAACCTGGATCCAATGATCCAAATACATGAAATATAGGATTTATGAAAAAAGTTACCAAATATAGTTTTTTGGATGATTAAAAAAATAATATTATGTACCGTAATATAAAGATAAATACAATGTGATATTGACTATTAATGTGGATTGAAAGAACATCATGAATGTCACAATTATCATCCACACTAGATTATAAAATGTGTAATTTTATTGTAGATATACCAAATAATATACAACAAATAAAATTTTTTATATTATAAAATCGCAAATGTGTTGATTAGATTTTGAGATAGTGGTGAAAACCCTCATGGTATATTAGTTGTAACTCAGGTAAATAGTTCCTCTATAATAGTTGTTTATGTGAATATTCTCTTTTAAATATTTTGATTCATTACCCTATTTATTTTGATCCAAATATAGGTCTACATTGGATTTATTTATATAGAGACCATATGAGTTGTTGTGTAACGGAGATCCAATTTTATATTCAAAATGAATATATAATTTTTTTTTCAATATGTAGATTTATAAAAAATTCCAAATAAAGTTATTTCTATTTCGTGGGTCTTATTTTATATACATAAAGGTTATTTATCTGAAATCAATATAGGGAATATAAAATTTTTTGATACACCTATTTCAGAGGAGTTTGATAAATTATTTATATATTAATTTTATAGTCTTCCCTTTAATTGATACGTTGAGTTTTAAATAAAACCCATACACGGTGATTCAAATTTTTAAAAGGTTCAATCATGAATAGTCTTAATTTCGTTAATCAATTTGAAAAATGTACTCTAAGAAAACATTATAAGTAATTCTAAAACCCTAATAAACCACCATATGTTTCACCTATTCTTATTATAATGATTAATGGTGTGATAATTAGTTTTTTCATTAACTATCACTAAATTAATAGGATAACATTGGTGACAAATATTTATCTAGCATGTATTGATGAGTTTTTTTTTTGATAAATTGTGATGATGTATTGAATCTTACAACATTTAACTTAGTCATATAAATCAGAAATTAAAGGATTAAAATGATAATATACCTCAGATAAAATTCTCTATGAGTTATTAGAATTATGAATTTATGGTTATTTCATTAAGAAATACTAATTCCCCTACCATCCTCATGGATTTGTTGGGTAGATTCATTAGATATTACCTTGAACAATTTGTGGTAGTTTTTATATATGTTAGTATTATATATTTCATGAGTAAGAAATAGAATTATGATTTCATTATATCTATAGTGAATACCCTAACTAAGGAGAATCAATATAGAAAATTTAATATGTTTTAAAATTGGATTCCAAATGTCTCATTCATGGATTGCATAATCTGTTGTGAGGGTATTATAGTGGATCTTGAAAAGACATAAATTTCGTACAAATGAACCCAACCGATTACGATTACTAAGATCTACAGTATTAATGGGTTGTATTGATATTTTTTATGTTTGTTAGGGATTTCACACCATTATCAAATCAATTCACTATGTTGACAATAAAGGGATTTTTACGTTATTATTGTCAAATAATTGTTAAGAGAGGTTCAGAGAACTGAAATGAATTCTGAAAAGATCACATATCCTTACACTACCCAATAATGGAGTTGTTTTTTAATTACATTATGAAATCATTACTTAAAATCTTATAAGGACTTCCTAAAAACATGAGCTTATGGTTACCCTTTGAAAACAACAAAGATCCTTGGAGTTTCTATTACTTCACCAGATATCTCATCATCTACTGAAGTAGTAGAAAAATATTTTTTCGCACTTGTTTTTTCTAGTCATGATGACTTTTAACCTTGAGTAAGTATCTTCAGAAACATATTTTCATAAATATATATCCCATTTCAACTAAAACATCCCACTATATAGAGGATATAATTCATATCATTAATGGATTGTTAATGGAACTTCTATATATAAGCACAAACCACCTGAACAAACATACCACACTAGAACACTTTATCAATCATAACATACATTCCCAAAACTATATTTTTCCACTCATTGAACGCATTTTAGGCTTACCTCCATAATACATAGTATTTTTCTTATCTATTTCATGACCCATTGACCATTTCATACTCATATAATCTCATGGAACATAAGTGTCTAAAAACTCCATATCAACTTTGTCTGTACAAACTACATTCTCAAAATGATTAAATTCTCATGCATCCAATTGTATTTATTATATTTGTTAATCGTTGGTAAAATATATTAATTTTATTGTCACTGTGTCAAATAAAACACAATGTAAACATCTCTAATCATGTTATATTTCATTCAAATGTAGCTACATGATATTCATATTTTACTCTAATTCTAGGAAATGTTTCTCTGTCCTCATATGAACAACCATATGGAAATATTTATCAATGAAAATATTCATAAATGTAATTCATTCAACAACATAAATATTATCCTTATCTATAGCATTATTAACAAAATAAATTCATCAATCAACATCACCTTCTGAATGATATATGGAAAGAATAACCTTTTCATTTTTTGTACATCCAATGGCTTAAAATATCTTTTCCAGGTAATTGATTCATCCTTTATCTACCACTAGGTCCGATGTTTTGTTGAATTATGGGGGAATGATGCCTCATAAAATTATCCAACATAGACATGATCCTTTGTGCCTCATTAAGTTTTTATCTAGAATGGATACAACCACCATTTATAGCTCTTCCAATTGATCCGTAAATATAACCAAATATTTTTCCCCTTAAAACCATATCGGGATGTTGATTAGGATGGATGTTCTCTTCTCAATTCCATCCCACCATAGAATCCTTTTTTCCTCAGTCAAAACCCATTTGGAAAAAATGTATCCTACATGTAAAAAAATGAAATATTAAAATGATACATCATTTCTATTTAACAATAATTTAATTTTTCTGAATAGAATGTTATTAACACAATTCTATCCTATAATGTTTTCTAAAACTCACATTGATACCAATATTAAGGACATATCCTTATTATTTACATATTCAAGTTATTTTATAAATAGAAATCACGTTCATTTATGAAAGATATTTTAGGTTTTTAGTTTTATAGAATTAGGAAATACTCTTATAATGTGAAACCACACATTAAGGTGGACACTTTTACTTAGTATACTTTTCTTCAACCAAACAAATCATTCAATAATAAATCATTCTTTTCCAAGATATAAAATCACAATTTTTACCTTCTACATGCCATTATACCTAATCCTTCTCTAACCCTATAATTTTTCAAGAACACTTGGGATATGAACTAAAATATTTGTAAGGGAAATTAATAGAAAGAAAACCATTAACTTAGTAGGAAACATAAAAACACATTTAATTATACTTGAGAAAATAAAACAGAACCTTTTAACAATAATCAGACAGATACGTTTTTCTCCAAAAAATCTTTTAAAACCAAAAATAAGAAATTAAATACTTCTTTAGGTGATGTAGAGAACCATCTACATAAAACACTTTGAAAACCTTGAAAATTAGAATAACCAATTGATTAACTACCAATATTATTATTAACCAATTAATTGTATATATATAATAGTGATCACCCTTCAAATCAGCTACATCGGGCTCACCTGTGAGAAAAATGGAGCTCAAAAATTCCTATAAGCTATATTAGGCTCACCAGTTTCTCATAAGCTACAATGGGTGTCAACACTTCCTATAAACAATATAGGTCTCACTAGTGATCTATAATGCTGATCAACCCTTCTTATAAGCTGTATTGGGCTATCCCATTCCTTATTAAATTTTCCAGTACAATTTCATAAATAAAATAGTTTCATCATAAATCCCTTTGAAAAAATAATTTAATCCCATATAAAAAACACTTTCAAAAAAAAACCATTTTCTATTAAAAATCCATTTTCAATACTAAAAATAACTATTCCTTGAAAACCCGTATTCAATTTTAAGATTTCCCAAAAAATAACGATGTAATATCATTTATGAAAACATGTAAGATTGAAAAGGAAGAAGGAAATTATATAATAGTCATGAGGGTGGAAACATTATTTTTCACAATGCATGTTAATTACACAACATTTCTTTTTTATTTGTCAAAATCTTCCATAAAATGAATCTAAAAATATTAATTTTTAATACAATTGAATTAAGTAGGAATAAAATTAATTTTATAATCCTTTTATATTAACATTTAAAAAATATCATGAATATTGACATGGAGGAGTATATTTTGAAATAAAATCATTAAACATTTTAAAATAGATATTAAAATAAATGTGTCCCATACCACATGGAATTATTTGAATCACAAACCCTATGAAGGGATAATATTTTTAAAACATGAATGTACATGAGAATAAAAAATACAGCACTATATTTCAATGGGGATGTATTTACACTTCATAAAATAATGATGGTTTGTACGATCAAAATATTCCCCAATAAAAGGATACTGAGATAAATACCCCTAGAAATGTTATATCATTGATGTGGGAAATAATATAATGAATATAATATGTGTTGAAACTTTAAATCCAAATATATAATTTAAATACAATAGAATAAATTCAAAATTTAGTTCCCACATAATTTAAGAATGACATAAATTGTAACACCCCAGGTAAATAAAGAATATGACATTTTTATATTTATCCATATTTGTGAATAAAATATTAATATTATTTTAAAGGGGACGCTATGCTTGATAGCATACCCAACACACAAAAACGAGTTTCTTGGGAATCTTACGTTACAATCTAATAATAAAATAATATTATTTTAAATGGTAGTTAACGCCTAGCTGTTGTGATGGCGGGAATGAATAGAACTAACTAAAAATGATTATATATTTTTGTCAAATATTTTTACTTTTTACAATAAATGTTAGAGGATTAAAAATTCGAATGAATCCAATTTTAAGCGTAAACATTCTAATATTCTTTAAAAGGTCGATTAACCGCCTTTTGAAGGAGAACCTCTTTTAAATCCACTTTTTGAAAATTTTATGTGTTATATTTGACAAAAAAAATACTTTTTTAGAATCAGGACATCAAAATTTACTTTGTGTAAATTTTTGGTATTTTTCCGATAAAGTTCCTTTTTTAATGAATAGTGAAAAATGTTGTATTTTAATTCAAAACCACTTTTTAATATAATTTATTTATATGATTAGATTATCTTTTGAATTGGTTTTAAATTTAAATTAGAATATATTTTTACCATTTAATCAAATAGTGGTCATTGGAATTAATTTCACTTTGAAATTTGACTTAAACAAGTGTCAATCTTTTGATATATATTGTTTCATAAAAACACGTTATTTGTTCTAACATCGGGAATTAATTATTAAATTAATTAATTTAACATATATGTTATGAATTTTGTAAAATAGACATAATTTTTGAATTCAGAATATCAAATATAGCTTAGGGTGAATTTTTGGTAATTTTCTGAAAAACATCAATTTTTGATGAATAGTGAAACCACTAAGTGGTACTTACAAAAACAGATTTTCCATTTAAATGAAATTTTACCACCTTTGTGTTTTGAATTTCAAAAATCCTACATACACAGTTTTCATCATGATGTGAAATTCGGTTCAATGGGATTAAAATAATTTTTGCTGAATAGTAACTTATTATGTTTTAATCGCGATTAGAGGTAATTAGTGTAGTTTAAGGTAAAAATAATGTTTTAATAATATTAGATGAGCTTGAAACATGTCCTACCCTCATTGGATGTGTCATGGCCGACCAGAACAATCCATTGGTCAACTTGGGGACCCCATGGATCCACTTTGGTTTGGAAATGACATAAATAACTTCTTATTTAATGTTAAAGTAAAAATGACACAAACATGAGATTTTTAATAAAACAATTTTTACATGGGGTTATACAAGTCAGATATTTGACTATAAATATTCATTAGAAAGATAAAAATATTTCCTACATCATGATATTTTTTTATAATATTTAGACAATAAATATATTAAATTATTTATGACATCATGATGATGCGACGATTACCTCATTATTAAAGAATTTAAATAAAATGAAACGATAATGAAAAATCTATGACCAACACATTTCCAAAACCTATTGGATGGGTATATTTAGAACCCTTATCACTCTATCCTCTAATTATATCAATTTGGGACCTATTAAATCCGAGTCTCATTTTAAAATAAAGTAACTTTTCTTTACTTTTCAATAGTGCCCCACCTCTCCTCTTATAAAAGGCCCCCACCTCTACCTCTTTACCCAAACTTCCAAAGACATTGGCTCGGCCAACCCCTGCCCATTGTTTCTCTCCACATCCCTCTCTTACTCCTTGATGCCTCATTTTGGGCAGAAGTCTTTCCAAGGAAGCCTTTGAGCTCAAACCAAATAGAGTTACCCGATTTTATTGTAATGTCTTCAGTTGAATCCTTTTGTTTTATTTTTCTTCTCCAAACCCCTAAACTCTTTTTATTAATTTCTTTTGTAACAACACCAGTATATTCCATATACTAGGATGTTTTTATAATATTTATTCGAGCTACACTTACACACACCTACAACTAATGGTTAAAGAACATACTGTTTCCGTGGATGGCGAATTTCTGCCTCCCGAAACGATGATTGTTCAACATTCTTTAAACACCTTCAAAGGTGGCCATTAAGATGAAACTATATTTATATATGATATATGATATGTTTATGTTTTCTTTAAGATTATGTATTTTTCATTTTGATCATAACTTTATGGCTTCCATTATGGTTATACGCGATATCTTCATTTTTGGAAGTGCGGACTACCACCCCCTCAATGTGATTTGATTCGTTAATACCATATGTGGTGCGTATAAAGGATATATTTAATGATATTATATATGATACCATACTGAAAATAAAATACTATTATGTATCATTATGTTTTAATTCCATTAAATATGAAATATAAATGGAAGTACCGTTCATGCGTACGTACGGCTTACCGTCTCCATGAACGGTGCATTTCATTTCATAACTCTAAATGTAATGTAATATTATAAATGCATGAATATACTGGATATATATTATATATATGATATCTACATCATGAATACAATTCCGGATATAATGTATATTTTTTCACATTAACAACTTGTAATTATAAAGAGTTTATTTTTTACTCAAGTAACAATGATCATTAAAACGACCGTTATTAGCTTAAATAATAACATAGTGTTCATGACATGGTAATAATTGATATAAAATGAATATTTAACTTGAAAAAACTTCTTAAGGAATTATAAATTAACTCATGTTTAGTATTCAGGAGATTAAAGAACAATCGTGTCAAGTCGGACCCGAGGTAAGAGATCCTACCCCTCTCTTTATTTTTAAGTACACTCTTTTATGTTATTCCTTTAAAGCTCATCATTCTTATGATTTGGATGTTCTTTTATATTAATCCTACTGTACTTATTATTTTAATATGATGAGAGACCCTATTTTCACTCATCAATCCATTTTGGATGTTTTGAGTGGCGCCGTTAGGCTGCCGAATTTTCGTAAGAGATCTAACCTCTCTCTTTCTTTTTAAGTACTATCCTTTATGTTACTTCTTTTAAGATCCTCTTTGTTATGATGGAGGATTTTCATTTATATTCCTATTTCTGTAAATGTTATTGTAATATGATGAGAGACCCTATTTGATCTCATCAATCTATTTTTGGAAGTTTTAATTGGCGCCGTTAGGCTGCCGAGTTTTCGTAAGGGGTTTTTCATCTCACTTTTATTCCCCTGGGATTTATGCTAAATTTGCCAATATTTCCTTTGAGTGGCGTATGTACTGCCCATTGTATTACTCATTATGTAATATTATTTTATTTATGAGTATTTACATCAATGTTGTACTGTCTTTCTTTCACGGGGTGTATGTTTCGAAAGTTACCCAAGTCTGTAAGGGAACCTTTCACCCTCCACTTTTTAAAAGACTTCTTTTGTTATGTATTTTATTTCACATACTATTATGTTGGTATATGTTCTTATATATCTTTATTGATGTAAATTTTATGTCCAAGTGATTAGATACCATTTTTATCTCTCATCAACTCTTTTTCTGAATTTTGAAGTGATGCCGTTAGGCTGTTGAATTTTTGAATGGGAACTTCTTAACCCAATTTTGATTCTTTGGGATAAACTTTTACACCTTGAATATGTAGTTCTATGATTCTGTGTTAATTTCCTCTGATTTTTTTACACTTTATACACACTTATATTTCATGTATTCATTTGTCACACATAATTATGTGACCGGTTTTTCCTTAATCCAAGGATATCGTCTTTGTATGGGACTTCGTCTCAATCTCCATTCATTGAGGCATATTTTGTTTTATATACAACATTGTTTTATACAGTGTATAAACCCCTTTGACTTTTATTTTTATCCAAAAGGAACCTTTTTTATACAAAGAGTTTTACTAAACGAAAAAAGGGAATGTTTTTGTCGTATGTATGCGGTGACAATGACTTCTCCGCCGCCATGACCATTATTTGAATTTAGGCTTCCTCTACAAGCCATACCTTTTTTAAGAAATATAAATAAAATGTTTTACTTTTCATTTATTTTGGTATTGAAAATGGTTTTCATAATGTTTTTATATCAATGTGTTGTATTGGTATCTTGTGATTGAAAAGTGGAAATGTTGTGTTTCCTTTATGCATGTTTTATGTGATACGATTATGTTATGGTTATTGGGAATTATTATGAAGATGGGTGGTTCCATGAAACACTAAGGGAGGGTGAGCCCGATGTATCTCTCCAATGCATTGGGTAACACGAAGGAGTGAAACGTTAAGGTTTCTCTGAAGATATTTAGGGAATATACTATGGTGGGTATTCCAAAAGTAACTAAGAGGGTTACTCCCTACGTAAGAATGTTATGAATGCCTCAAGTTACCTTTTATGTTCTATGATTTATATGATTTATTCATGATTTGATGAGGTATGTTAAAGTGCTTATGTTTTATGGGTAAAGTATGATTTCTTTCTTATGTATATATGAACTCATGATTCCTTTCCATATTTTTATATCCCTTACTGAGCTTTTTATGCTCATCCCAAGTTTTTTTGAAATGTTTTTTACTGGTCAAGGGAAAGGTACATGATATGATGATAGTTTCAAGGAATTTTCAAGAATGAATCCATGTTTTATTTTAAATATGTTTCAGTTGATGGGAAAAAATGAATACTATCTTTATGTAACCACTTTGTTTAAATGTGGAATGTAATGCATGTTTTATGATCTAATTCTCTAAAACTCTAAACCTGAAAAGATACTCAATGTGTAATCTTGTATTAACTCAATATTAAGTAAGGTTTAAGGCTGGGGTCTTATAGTTGTTATCAAAGGTCGGTTTAGACAACATTAGGGATTAAGAGTTTTTGTTAGACACATGGTTAGTCCCTATATCTATTATTTCAGTTAAATACTTATTTTATAATTTTTTTTTTCTGGAAATATAAAGTCAGTTACGAATGGAAGGAGAAGGATCTCAAATGACATTCCAATCTCTTCCTGATGACATTCTTGCAATAATTATTGCAATGTCATGTACGGATGATTGTGAAACTTTTTCTAGCATACAACTCACTTGCAAGCAGTTGTTTGAGATATCAAACACCTCCTCTATAGCTCGTTATCATCGTGGATCATGGGTTGTTTTTAGAGAAATACTATTTTCACAATATTCTAATATTTTCAAGAAAGGTAAATATTATCAAGGTATTTTCAAATAGTTAACATTATCACAAGAATTTGAAGCATATTATGATTTTAAAAATGGTGCTGAGGAAGGAGACCCTTGCGCAACCTATTTATATTTTCTTTTAAAACATAGTCTCTCAGCACATACTTATGGTATTTTAAAAGGAACAATAATAGAAAGATTCAACTCAAATTCTGTCTGACTATTTTATAGAAATCGTGTTTTATCAGTTGCTTTGGAATTATATGTCATACATGATTATTTTCCGAAACTATTTTTCCGTGAACACCCATATGACCCATGTTGTACAAGGTGTATTTGGATGGAGGAAGTAAATGATTTTCAAGGATCTCTAAATCATTGTTGTAATGCATGGGACGTCTACCTACACGAACAAGATGACGATGAAACCGAGTGGACGCTATGATCAAGGTATGTTGTTATTCATTTTGGGAATCGTTTTACTTTATCTTATGGTGGTGAAATAAGACTTCAAGAATTAAGATGTTGAGATCGTAATGAATTTGGATGAAAATGAGGGGTATATGGAAACTATTTAGATTAAAACATGTCAGGGTTGTTTTTGGAGTTTTATAAAAAGGACAACACGTAGACCGTGTGACAACCCGTCGCGTCGGACAAAGCTACGGGAATCGAACCCAAAACCAAAGTGCAACTGGTATTTATCGCCTACCACTGGACTACGTGAAGTCCCTAGTTGGTTTGACTGATTCTTTTTAGTTAGTTGATTTTATGAAGTAATAGTATGTTGATTTTGGGTTATTTATGAAAATTATTAACATATCATGGAGGATATGTGATTAGGTTAATTACTTTTTAATACGAGACTTTATGAGAAACTGATATTGTTTGGAGATAAATGTTACGATTTAATTTGGAAGACTATGTGACTAATTCCTTCAAATATTTGGGTTTCAATCTTAGTTTGGTTTACTTTGAATAATTTTATGGACAAATTTTTTATCTAATGATGGTCGTTGAACTTTGGGTTTTGTTTGACAAATTTTGGAGATTAAGTATAGATTTTATTTTTATAAAGGATTATACTTTTGTTGATTATATGACCTCATACTAACAATTTTGGTTTTGGATTTTGTCTAAAGACATGGGAAATATATAGTTCTCTTTTGAGGATTTGGTGATTCTCATGAAGTTTATTATAGTACTCATAATGCGAACAAGTCTTCCCAAATACTCATCTTTTGGAGAAAATATGAGTTTGATTAAGGAATCTGGTAAAAGTTGAAAGTCTACGTGACAAGTAAGTATGTTTCATTATGATTTAGTTAAGATCAAAAATAAATTCCTCAATGAAAAGTATCTTAAAACAAAAATGTTGTATGTTAACTTCTCCTACTGGGGAATCGAATACTGTTTAACCCATCAGAAGTTTGTGATTTTCTTATGGTTAACATTCTCCTAGACATGTTTACTATCACTCTCCATCAGAACATGACCCTTTGTTGTTTCCTCTATTTCCATATTTTGATACTTCGAATCCTAGTATGGGTTAACTCGGGTGACCTTTGTACTTATCTTTCTTTATTTTAAAGTGATTTTTTTACCGACACTTGTTCCGATGTGGGATTTTCAATGAAGTTTTCAAGCCCGATTTTAAAATTGTGAGGACGCAATTCTCAAAAGGGGGGAACGATGTAACACCCTAGGTAAATAAAGAATATGATATTTTTATATTTATCCATATTTTTGAATAAAATATTAATATTACTTTAACGGGGACGCTATGCTTGATGGCGTACCCAACACGCAACAACGAGTTTCTTGAAAATCTTACGTTGCAATCTAATAATAAAATATTATTATTTTAAATGGTAGTTAACGCCTAGCTATTGTGATGGCGGGAATGAATAGAACTAAGTAAAAAGGGATTATATATGTTTGTCAAATATTTTTACTTTTTACAATAAATGTTAGAGGATTAAAAATGCGAATGAATCCTATTTTAAGCGTAAACATTCTAATATTCATTAAAAGGTAGATTAACCGCCTTTTGATGGAGAACCACTTTTAATTCCTATTTTTGAAAATTTTATGTGTTATATTTGAAAAAATAAAATACTTTTTTATAATCGGGACATCAAAATTTACTTTGTGTAAATTTTTGGTATTTTTTCGATAAAGTTCATTTTTTAATGAATAGTGAAAACTATTGTATTTTAATTCAAAACCTCTTTTTAATCTAATTTATTTATATGATTATATTATCTTTTGAATTGGTTTTAAAGTAAAATTAGAATATATTTTTACCATTTAATCAAATAGTGGACATTGGAATTAATTTCAGTTTGAAATTTGACTTAAACTAGTGTCAATCTTTTGATATATTTTGTTTCATAAAAACTCGCTATTTGATATGATATCAGGAATTAATTATTAAATTATTTAATTTAACATATATGTTAGGAATTTTGTAAAATAGACATCATTTTTGAATTCGGAATATCCAATATAGATTACGGTGAATTTTTGATAATTTTCTGAAAAACTTCAATTTTTGATGAATAGTGAAACCTCTAAGTGGTACTTATAAAAACTGATTTTCCGTTTAAATGATAATTTTCCACATTTGTATTTTTAATTTCAAAAATCTGACATACACGGTTGTCAATAAGATGTAAAATGTGGTTCAATGAGATTAAAATAAATTTTTGGTGAATAGTAACTTATTATGTTTTAATTGCGATTAGAGGTAATTAGTGTAGTTTAAGGTAAAAATAACGTTTTAATAATATGAGTTGAGATTGAAACATATCCTACCCTCATTGGATGTGTCATGTCCGACCATGAATATCGATGGGTCAACATGGGGACCCCATGGAGCCACTTTGTTTGGGAAATGACATAAATAACTTTTTATTTAATGTTAAAGTAAAAATGACACAAATATGAGATGTTTTACTAAAACAATTTTTACATGGGGTTATACAAGTAATATATTTGACTATAAATATTAATTAGAAATATAAAAAGATTTCCTACATCAAGATAATTTTTTATAATTTTTATACATTAAATATATTAAATTATTTATGACATCATTATGATGCAGCGATTACCTCATTAATAAAGGATTTAAATAAAATGAAACGATAATGTAAAATCTATGACCTAAACATGTCCAAAACCTATTGGATGGGTATATTTCTAACCCTCATCACCTTATACTTGAATTATATCAATTTGGGGCCTCTTAAATCCGAATCTCATTTTTAAATAAAGTAACTTTTCTTTACATTCCAAGAGTGGCCCTCCTCTCATCTAATAAAAGGCCCCCCACCTCTACCTCTTTAACCACACTTCCAAAGCCTTTGTCTCGGCTAAAACCTGACCATTTTGTCTCTCCACATCCCTCTCTTACGCCTTGAAGCCTCACTTTGTGCAGAAGTCTTCCCAAGGAAGCCTTTGAGCTCAAACCAATGAAGGTTACCCGATTTTAAGGTAATGTCTTCACTTGAGTCCTTTTGTTTTATTTTACTTCTCCAACCCCCTAAACTCCTTTTATTAATTTATTTTGTAACAAAAACAGTATCTTCCATATAAAAGGATGTTGTTATAAGAAGTATTCTAGCTACACATACACACACCTACACCTAATGGTTAAAGAACATACTGTTTCTGTGGATGGTAAATTTCTGCCTCCCAAAACGATGATTGTTCAAAATTCTTTTAACACCTTCAAAGGTGGTCATTAAGATGACACTATATTTATATGTGATATATAATATGTTTATGGTTTCCTGAATCTTCTGTATTTTTCATTTTGATCATACCTTTTGGCTTCCATTACGGGTATACGTGATATCTTCATTTTAAGAAGTGCGGACTACCGCCTCTTCAAAGTGATTTGATTCGGTAATACCATATGTGGCACGTATAAAGGATATATTTAATGATATTTTATATGATACCATAATTTAATTAAAATACTATTATGTATCATTATGTTTTAATTCCGTTAAATATGAAATATAAATGGAAGTAGTGTTCATGCGTACGTACGGCTTACCGTCTCCATGAATGGTGCATTTCATTTCATAACTCTAAATGTTATGTAATATTATAAATTCATGAATATACTGGATATATATGATATATATGATATATACATCATGAATAAAATTCTGGATATAATGGATATTTTTCCACATGAACAACTTGTAATTATAAAGAGTTTATTTTTGACTCAAGTACCAATGATCGTTAAAACGACCGTTATTAGCTAAAATAATAACATAGTGTTAATGACATGGTAATAAGTGATATAAAAGGAATAATTAACTTGAAAAAGTTTCTTCAGGAAGTAGAAATTAACTCATGTTTATTATTCAGGAGATTAAATAACGATCGAGTCATGTCGGACCCGTGGTAAGGGATCCTACCCCTCTTTTTCTTTTAAAGTACACTCTTTTATGTCATTCATTTTAAGCTCATCTTTCTTATGATTGGGATGTTATTTTATATTAATACTACTGTAATTCTTATGTTCATATGATTAGAGACCCTATTTTCTCTCATCAATCCATTTTGGAAGTCATGAGTGACGTCGTTAGGCTTCCAAATTTTCATAAGAGATCTAAACTCTCTCTTTATTTTTAAGTACTCTCCTTTATGTTACTTATTTTAAGCTCCTATTTTTTATGATGGGGGATGTTCTTTTATATTCCCCTTGTTTTAAATTTTATTGTAATATGATGAGGACCCTATTTTATCTCATCAATCCATTTTTGGATGTTTTAAGTGGCGCCGTTAGGCTGCCGAGTTTTCGTAAGGGGTTTTTCATCTCACTTTTATTCATGTGGGATTTATGCTACATTTTCCAAAATTTCCTTTGAGTGGTATATTTACTACCCATTATTTTACTCATTGTGTTATATACTTTTATTTATGAATATTTACATCAATGTTGTTCTGTCTTTCTTCCACGGGGTGTATGTTTCGAAAGATACCCAAGTCGGTAAGGGAACCTTTCACCCTCCTATTTTTAAAAGACTTATTTTGTTATGTATTTTAATTCACATACTATTATGTTGGGATATTTTCTTCTATATCCTTAATGATGTAAATTTTATGTCCAAGTGATGAGATACCCTTTTTATCTCTCATCAACTCTTTTTCTGAATTTTGAAGTGATGTCGTTAGGCTGTTGAATTTTTTCATGGGAACTTCTTAACCCAATTTTGATTCTTTGGGATAAACTTGTACACCTTGAATATGTCGTTCTATTATTATGTGTGAATGTACTCTGATTGTTTTACACTTAATATCCACTTATATTTAGTGTATTCATTTGTCACACAGAATTAGGTAACTGGTTTATCCTTTATCCAAGGATACAGTCTTTGTAATGGACTTCGTCTCAATCTCCATTCATTGAGGCATATTTTTTTTATACACAACCTTCTTTTATATGGTGTATAAACACCTTTGACGTTTATGTTTATCCAAAAGGAACCTTTTTTATATTAATAGTTTTACTAAACGACGAAAGGGAATGTTTTTGTTGTACGTTTGCGGCGACAAAGACTTCTCCGCCGCCGTGACCATTATTTGAATTTCGACTTCCTCTACAAGCCATACTTTTTTATTAAAGAAAAATAAATACAATGTTTCACTTTTCATTTATTTTAGTATTGAAAATGGTTTTCATAATGTTTTTATATCAATGGGTTGTATTGATATCTGGTGATTGAAAAGTGGAAATGTTATGTTTCCTTTATGCATGTTTTATGTGATACGATTATGTTATGGTTCTTGGGCATTATTATGAAGATGGGTGGATCCGTGAAAAACTAAGGGCGGGTGAGCCCAATATAGATTTCCAATGAATTGGGTAACGCAAAGGAGTGAAACGTTATGGGTTCTCCGAAGAGATTTAGGGAATATACTGTGGTGTGTATTCCAAACGTAACCAAGAGGGTTACTCCCTATGTAAGAATGTTATGAATGCCTCAAGTTGCCTTTAATGACTTATGATTTCTATAATTTATTCATGATTTGATGAGGTTTTTTAATGTGCCTATGTTTTATGGGTAAAGTATGATTTCATTCTTATGTATATATGAACTCATGTTTCCTTTCCATATTTTTATATCCATTACTGAGCTTTTTAAGCTCATCCAATGTTTTTTTAAATGTTCTTCACAGGTCAAGGGAAAGGTACATGATATGATGATAGTGTCAAGGAAGTGTTAAGAAATAATCCATGTTTTATTTTAAATATGTTTCAGTTGATGGGAAAAAATGAATACCATCTTTATGTAACCACATTGTTTAAATGTGGAATGCAATGCATGTTTTATGATCTAATTCTCTAAAACTCTAAACCTGAAAAGATCCTCAATGTGTAATTTTGTATTAACTAAAGAATAAGTAAGGTTTAAGGATAGGGTCTTATATAAATAGTAAGTAGAAGTTTATCCTAAAGAATCAAAATTGGGTAAAGAAATCCATTTCCACATTATTCCCTTTAGTGTAGTATGGATAATACTAATGTATAATGTCTTAAATAATGTTACTAACTCATTAAGGAACTATATTCATATTTAAAATATCTTATGTGATGATTTTATAAAATCTTATGACACATTAATTAATTATATTTAATTACTTTCGTATCTTTGAGATCATTTGTTTCAGGGTTTTATGATTAGTTCATTTGAGCATAATTATGGATGTTCTGGTAAAATTGGATTAAAACTACATAATTGGAATGTACTAGTAATAATGAACTATTATATATATTAATGGAACCATATATCTTTTTTATTACTTATATGAGGGATATTCATTAGATAATACATCAATGATAATTGTTTAGTATATTTTGGATGTCTTTTAAAAAATCAAGAACTAGTTTTATTTTATTTAATATTATGTGTATATATTATTTCCATAAAATGATATAGGCTAAAATATACCAATTAAAATATGTTTTAAACTGAATTATCATTTTATGACCATCCATGAATGTGTTAATGGAAAAAGAAGGGAATATTTATTTAGAGAGGTGATTAACCGGCATAACTCGAACCACAATTTCATTTCTTTAAATTAAAAAGAGACAAGAAATAAAATGGATATTAGATATTACACTAGTAAAATACAACTCTAGTATATATATTATTATGGTGTTTTAATTAATTTATGGAGGAATTAGCTGAGGAGAAATAAGAAAAATTAATAAAAATTAAGAAATGTACTTTAAGGAAATTACCTCATGAGTATAACCTCCATGAGAGACCCTTGAGAATGAAAGATTAGGTATTTTTTTGATATCAAGAGTTCTAGAAAATAGGGAGAGTCATTAGGAGTGGTTTCAGAATATATTTTGGCATCTATAAGGCATTTTAGTTGAAATGGGATAGTGAGGGTTGGTATTTATACTTGATGAGAGGTGGGTTTATGTTATCTAAGTAATAAATATATTACAATCGAAGCTTCTTAAATTGAGGTGACATTAACATACATATAATTTTATAATAATTAATATTTTAGATTCCGTTTATCAGTAATTCACACATAAATAAACCATTAAATTATGTAGTTTTTATGCATTTTTTCCTTTAATGTTTTAACTTTAACTCATTTAGTTTTTTATATATAATGCGTTAAATAATGTTTTTAGCATGGTAACTATTTTATCAATAAAATAAAATAATAACTATCATATGTGTTATGATTTTTTATTCTTAATAGGGATTATATTTCTCCAAATAAAATTATGAGAATTTTAAATATTATACTAAAAATTAATCCTACAGACACAATGAAAAAACATTGTTTCATGTGATAAGTTCAAATGATTTAAGTTTTTTTATATGAAATTTAAATTTAAAATTTATTACAATCACATGAATGGGTTTTATTTATATATAATTTAACAAAATATACATAAAAATTAATTTATAATATTATTTTTCTATATAAACTAATTTGATTAAAATGATGTTTCTAGATAAAATGATGTGATTTTAACTATTAATCAAAAAATAAAAATTTTCAGAAAAAACCAAAAGTCACCCTAAGATAATTATGATATAAAAAAAATAAATAATATGTTTGTTAAATGAAACTAAATTTATAAAATATTAAAAATTTATATTGATAATATTTTCTCCATCAAAAGGTTGAAAAATTGCATTTTAGAATAATATATGTTTTTATGCTTCAAATTTGATATATTTATATCATAAGACAATAAAATCTTTTATAAAAACTATTTGTTTTATATATAACATATATGCTTCAATTAGATCATTATATAATAGTGACTAATTAAATTTAATTTGATTAAATATGATTTTTTGAAATAAAAGTAATTTTGAAAAAAAACACAACCTATATATTCCGTTGGATTTTATTTTTTATCAAATCAATTTGTAACCAATGAATTTAATTTATAATCATATTTATAAAATATTCATAGTTTAGTCAATTTTATTCATTCCCATAGTTTCAATGGATAACTTATAATAGAATATTTAAAATAATAATAAATTGCCATTTATGTAGGATTGATGTCCCTTTTCTGTTATGATATTGAGAATAATGTTTTCTTGTAAAACTCTAGGGTGTTATATTCTAAAATTAATATATTTAATTGAATAATTTTGATTGATTATAATGAATCTATATATGGAGGGTAGTGGAAAAACTCAATATGATGAAATGATGTTTGGGAATGAAATGTATTGGTACTTGAGATAACTAAAGAGATGGTATAAAATGTTAGTTTTATTTAGATACATATTATGGTATCTCCGAGTTGAAAGAAAATTTATGCTTTTTAGTGATATTTTTTGTTTCGTGTTGGTGAAAATATATTCCTAGAAATATTTCCATGAATATGATTTTTTTATTTTTATAGAAGGGAATGTTGAAAACTAGATAAATTGAAACCTTTTAAATTCATGATCGTAATGGTATGGTATCATATCATTTTAAAATTTTATTGATGTTCTCTAATCATAATGATGGGCTTCATGTATCTCTCCTAAGAAAGTAAATTCCTAATCCTTAATGTGTAATAAACTCATATGTTTTAATAAGGGAGCATGATCTATCTTATAAGCAATAACTGATGGAGATTCTTGATCAAATATATAAAATTCAATGGAACAAGACCAATAACATGGTCTATGTTTTTTAAAAAACTCATAAATTAGAAAAAAAATATAGGAACCATAGAAAATGATTAAATAATGATATATATTTTTATTTATATCTATGTGAGATAATTCAATGTGAGAAATTCATTTTAACTATTTTATAATTTAATACCCTAATATTATATAATATAATTCCATATAAATAAATTTTATTTATTAAACACCTTTATTTACAGGCAACAATGAGTATAAATCGATCAAAAAATACTATTGAAATATTATTATTTATTGTTATAGTAATTTTCTAGACATTAAATTAGATGATATGAATATAATTAACAAAAAATTTAAATATATATAAAAAGGAATACCCAATAAATTTGTCTTAGTTACTGCTTATGAAATAAGAAGTCATTTGTTCATAAAGTCAAATTATTCAATAAAACAATTCTTATTAAAAAATGGTTTAAATATATTTTGTTGGATGAATATCATAATTAATTTATAAAAATATTATAAATGTGTTGTATAAAAAGGTTATCACTTCTGAATTCAGAATACAAAAATAATCATGGATTTGATTTTTTCAATTTCTAATAAATTATTGATTTTCATGTGAATAATCAAAACTAATGATTTTTATAAAAAATTGTATTTTTGTTTGGATCATATAAAAAGTTCAATTCTCTATTACACTAGTGTCAATGTCAAACTAGTTCTATAATATTAGTAATTGTCCAATTAATTTCATAAAAATCAATTTTATAAATAAATTTGGTATTAAAAAATTATATATAGAAAGATATTTTTTTTGAAAAAATGATTTCAAATTTTTTTGTAAATAAATAAATTTTATCGACATATTGATTTGAAATCATGAAAAAATAGTTCCATATTTGTAATATGTTTTCCAAAAATTGGTAAAAATTCCAATATATTTTGTTTCTTATGAATTATAACAACAATAAATTTGTATTAACCATATAATAGTAGAATGGGTTAATTTGGGTTAAACATAATTTGATCATGCATAATATTCATTGAATCACATTTCATTATTTTATTTCATGATTCCATTTTATCAATAAACATAAAAAAATTAAAATATGACAGGTTTTGGTTTTTAAAATTGATTTTCACATTTATAATATTTAAGTGAACAATAATGTCAAATATATAACATTTGTACTTTAAATAATTATATTATTTTGTGAAATAAATAAGTATACATGTGAATTTTTATATTGAATTATTTTAACTATTTTAATTTTTATTAATACAGAAATTACATTAAATTCATTTGAAACACTGATATAGTGCTTCTTCAAATAGTAGAAAAATAAATTTTTATTTATATAGTAAAATTAAATTTGATTAAGTTAGGTATAATCTGTCAGATATTTTACAGATAAAAATAAAATATTATTTTTTTATTAATGGTTTATACAATAATTATTTGTTTCATATTTTTTCTGATTTCAAATTTAATGAATAGGTAACATAATGGTATTAATGATATTTTATAATATAAAATTAATAATTAACTGATTTTGAATTCACTAACATCATTTCATCTGACATGGGAATGGAATGTATTTGAAAATGTGATGTATGTTCCATTTGTGAGTTACTTTTATTATTATGGTGAGTTTATTATCCCTTAAAAGTTATAGAACATTGATATTATAATAATTTCAAAAAAAGGTAAATGAGGAGTCAAAAATAAGAGATAATGGATGAAAAATAACAAAAACATGGTCAAATTTTATTTCATGAATAGATTTAATCTAAAAATTATATTACATTATTAATTTCTCTTTAAATCCAATATAATGTAAAAATTAATTTATATTAATTTAATACTTAAATTTGATTCAAGAGTTTCCCTCACATCACTTACAAAAGGGAACCTCATATCATTAATTAATAAAAATGATTGGTCTTTATATATATTCTAATACCTACTCAAATATCATAATATCTTAATGAAATAGAACTTAGTTATTTTTTTCTTTCCAAAAAACCCTTTAGTTAAATGCTTAAGGTTTACTCCACAAATGGGTTTCCAGTGAAGAGTTATAACACTTACCTGATCAATTTAATTTTTTATTATACCTTCTTTAAATATATAGTTTCTAATATAAAATATTGAATTCTCTATATTAAATATACTTAATTATTATTATAAATATTGAACAACCAATTTCCACCTTCCTTCGTTCAATTGGAAAATTATAAAATCCCTCATGTGAATGTGTGAACTAACACCTCCAAAAAGCAATGTGATTAATTTTTCACTTCCATTTTACATGGTTGGTTATCAGAATAAATTTAAATAATACATATAAAATATATCATATAGTAATGATTTTAGAATATATAATTTATATTTCACTTTATTTAGTTTCATAAATAAAAAAAATTGAAACATCTCCCATGAATACGTACGAACTATTATCTCCAAGAAGTGATTTAAATAACTTTTAATCACAACATTATAAGAATATTTATAAATGTTTATATATTGAGTAAATGTGATATTCATTACATGATATTAAATATTGTGATTATGGAATCATGATGTAATTATAAGGACCAATATTTCCAATCAAATACATGCATGAAAAATGAATTAGTTTTTAAGAACCCAGATCTTTTTTTAGGTATGTTTTCCTTTTCTGGTCGTTTTTGAGAAAAAGATGAATTTCTAGAAATTTTCAAATTACACATTGTGTACTTTATGAGTACATGCCATGTACTCAGTTACTTTTGGTAGTCATGTGCTGGCCGAGTAGCGACAATGCACACAACCATGTGGGACTAACCTGGAGGCCGCTTAAAGAGGAGTACAGAAATGGTATGTACACGCCACATACTTCAAAATTGCATGCCGTGTATTTAATTTTCTTCATTAAACACACCAAGGGTGCATCTAATATACAGAAACACCCCCTTCTTCATTCGTCTCATCCAGGAGCGTCGTACAACTATAGATCTTCAAAGATCCCTCTAGCGAGTGTCTATCCTCCAAATCAAACACCAACGATTGCATTGGAATCACATCGGTCAGTCCTCTCTTCTCCTAGATCACCATCTTCTGATTTCTACTTTCTTATTATATATCATAGGTTAAACGTTTTAGATTTTTTTGTAGATTTATCATATTCTAGGTTGATCCATTGGTGGAAGCTAGGGTATATCAATATCACAACACCAAGGTAGGTGGTTTCTGCCTTTCTGTTGAAATGCATTGAGTTATATGTGCAATTTTGGCCAAATACCCTTAATCGGGGTATTGTGCATTTACCGTTTTACCACTTTTAATTGCCTGCCATGTTTTTACGCATGAGTAGAGGTTATTTGGATATGAATAAGGTTTATTGCTATGTTTTTTATGTGGTTTCCCATGCATGTTCAGTTTACGACCATTTTGTCCTGCATATTCTTTTTGGCCACGTTCCCTGTTTTCCAATGCATAGTGTTGTAGAGTGGAGTGTTTGTTTTCTGACATGCTTAACATGTTGTAGACCGATTATCCAAGTAGTTCTTGAGGTTTACTTTTGCCGTGTTGCATTGCTATGCTCGTTGACTTACACAATAATGTGAGAACCTGTTGTAGTAGACTATAAGGGGAATTGACCGAGTGAGATTCCTCAGAGATTCATTGAGCACATTAGACTATAAGGGGAACTAACCGAGTGAGCTTCCTCAGAGATTCTTTGAACCATTTTATACTATAAGGGGAATTGAAAGAGTGAGCTTCCCTAGAGAGTCTTTGAACGATTTTAGACTATAAGGGGAATTGACCGAGTGAGCTTCCTCAAAGAGTCTTTGACCACATGTGGATATAAGGGGAATTGGCCGTGTGTGATTCCTCAGAGAGTTCTTGACTACCTAATACTATAATGGTAATTGACTGTGTGAGCTTCCTCAGAGATTCTTGAATCAATTTTGACTATATGTGGAATTCACTGTGAGTTAATTCTCAAAGAGTCTTTATACATTCATTTGATTGAACCAGAGGGGATAGGATGTTTGTACATCACATAGGGTTACCTTGCTTGATTAGCTGCATATTTGATATGTGGAACTAATTATTACTGAGTACTTTCTTGTTTACTGCATATTTTCTTATTACCTATCATATATTTTCATTGACTGTTAGAAACAAATCATCGGGTGGTTGCCTACTGGGATTTAGACACACACCCTGTTTGGGTCATGATTTTGGGCCCAAATACTATATATTTCTATATGTATAGATAAGGGAAAACACCCTACTACTTCAGGAACTTCATTATTTGTGGTGTTAGAGAGCATGAGACCAAGCTAAGGCTTTCAATGCTGGGGATTTGTTTAATATTTTATTTTCAATATTGTTTTAGTACTATTTTTATTCCAGCATTGTGACATGTTTGGCTGTTTTCCTATACATATGTATCATGAATCATTCATATATATATATATATATGTGTGTGTGTGTGTGTGTGTGTGTGTGTGCTCTAGTTTATTAGTTCCAGTATTCGGTTGTTTACGGTTGTTGGATATTTACTTATTCTGCTATTGTATATTTATTTCTATTCCACTGTGTTACTTTTCCAATGATGGTATAGTTTCTCCACTATCACACCCAAGGGCCTAGCTACTAGTCAGTAGCCTCTGGAATTCAGGAACATACTCTTGAGGTCATGTGACCAACATGGTACGGGGTGCCTCTAGAAGGCTTCTAGAACTAGGACGTTAAAAATGGTATCAAAGGAATTCAATTCTCTTGACTTAATGTTTGGAGCCTTTATCTAGGGATATGAAGGAATATGTACTTGGTAATAAGCTGTGACTGGGAGTAGCTAACCCGTGTACAGGGAAGAGCCAATTTACCTCGTATATTTCAAGTTTTCTTATGTTTCCTGAAAATTCAATTTTTATTGGATTATTGAAAGCCACCTTAAGTGTGAGAAGGAACCAGAAAGATACATAACCCATTACACATTTCAAAATTCAAAACTTCTGAAAAACCCATTGACAACATTTTAAAATTCAAAAGATATCAATAAAACCTGATGATCCGCGTCATCATCATGAGTACCATTACTGCTTGCCAGTCATCATCATCTCCAGTACCTCTTTGTCATCACCATCCATCACCGCATCTACATCGCTGTCCTACTACTGCACCGGAGACCTCCAGAGACCGGCGACCGCTGGTGCCGCCATCATACTCAACATCCACACCATCTTCTTCACACTCATCATCACCATCCAAGCCGACATCGCACACTGCAACAAAAATGAATAACATTGAAACCAGATGCCCAAACGTCTTTTCAAACGAATGAAAATTAAACAGATCAAACAATTTCATAAAATAAATACATACCTTTACCGCAATCATTGAGAAAAAATTACCAAATAGATCTGAAAAACCATGAACTGTCTTCACCGAGGGACATTGACTCAACCCGCGCATCGAGCCCCAATGGCCATCGTCCCCCAAACCAAAACCCAAAATCACTTCGAAACCTCTGATTCCTCACTGATGAGATGAGGCTATGCTATCTCATGCATCATATAGGCACGGATTATAAATCACATGTCATGAATTCATTCCATGCCATTTAGTGTGCATTAGCGATTGCATGTTGTTGTGATAGATTTTGTACTAGATATTCATGCTGTTGTGATAGATTTCATGATAGAATACCTATGTTTTGTTAAAGTGTTGATTGTGAATGGTTTTCCATGAATGAATGCCAAACTTTATTTCTTGAGGTGTTCTGGTCCCTCATGGACTGGAATTTGGGGGATCATTACAATATTTTCCTTGTTTATAACATGTATAAGATACCAAGTTTTGATTCAAGGGGATTATGGGCCCTCACATATCGGAATTTGGTACTTAAGGGACTGTTTCAGTGTTTTTATGGTCTCCAGAGTAGTTTCTGAAGCTTACTGTTCTGAAAAACCCAAAATACATGACTAGTAGTTTTGACTACACTCCATGTGTTCTTCTATTCAGGAAGTAATTTTTTTTTCTTTTGTACATGTTGTTGACCATATGTACACATCGTGCACTATCTAACCATGTCATAGGTCGTGTAATAAACAACACATGTCAGTGAAATCTTCTAAGTGCATGTCGTGTCGGTCTGGAACACACTGTGTAGTGTGAGTCCTGTAACCGGCTATGTACCTAACAATACAGGTTGGTGATATATGTCTAGTACACACCGTGTACAGAATAATCACACTATGTAGTCTTGTTCTAGGAGAAACCATGTGGTTTAGCCAAGTAAGGGATCTTGGGTAGGGAAAACTGAAATCAAGTACACGCCATGTAGTGGACATACACGCCATGTATCCGTGTTTTGTAAAACTTGAATGATTTATTTCTCATATTCCATTGTTGTGCTTCTAACATTCTGTCCTTGATAATCTTGACCTAAGGTGTGCATTTGACCTTGAAGATTCATTCCACCAAGACATCCTCTAGTTGTACACCAGTTTCCAGGCGGTGATCAGACACCGGATATGGCTGCTCAGGGACTTCCAACAGATCCTCCAGTTGTTCCAACCATGGAACCACCCATTGTAACTGACATAGGTGCTTATGAAAAGATCATATATGGTTTCATGATGATGATTCAGAACATTTAGGGTGATCCATCTCCAGCCCAGTCGATGACAGAATTGATGCGGGTCTTTCAGTAGCAGCATCCTCCCACTTTCCCAAAGGATGGAGGACCGGAGGATACAGAGTCATGGCTAGAAGCTACATTTACAATCTTTGATCATCTGATGATATCTCCAGAGAGGAGGGTGATGCTCGCCACAAACATGCTTCGAGACTCCGCCAAGAGGTGGTGGGAAGTGGTCTCACAGGGGGGACGCCATCATAATATGGTTTGGGATGAGTTTCAGCACATCTTCTATGATTACTTCTATTAGGAGACCTTGAGGGCCGATCGAGACCGAGAGTTCATGATTCTGGACCAGGGTACTCATTTTATTATAGAGTATTCATCTCTCTTCACTGAGTTGCGGTGATTAACACCATTTCTAGGGTGAGGGGAGTTGTTCCTTGCATTGAAGTTTGAGGATGGTCTTAGGCTGGATGTTCGATCCAAGGTGAAAATCTTTAGGTTGACTTCCACATCCTCTATCATCAACTAGGAACTGATTACAGAGCATAATTTGAGGGATTTTTGATCTGCGAGCCAAGGAGGTTCGACATCCAGAGTTTGTATTCCTCCTACTGATAGCAAGAAGCACCATTGGGAGACTGCATGTGGAGATCAGAGTAGGTTGGATACATATTTTGGTAGCCAAGTGGTGTTCTACAAGTGTGGGAAGAGAGGTAATACGAGACCACATTTCCTGAGAGATAAAGTGGAGTGACGATCCTACAGCAAGATGGGTGACCTTCTGCTTTTTTGTCAGACCTTCTCTCCAGTATCTGGTGACAGGGGTTCTTTTATGACTCCCCGTTCAGGAGTTTCGCCACTAGTTTCTCACGATTTTGGGAACTAGAGTTCGTATAACCATTCAGACTAAGGTGAAGGTCGAGGTCATGGTAGCCAGTCGACTTGTTTTCAGCCACAATTGGGTGGATCAGCTCAGAGTGGTCAGGTAGGATCACATGGCCACAGTGTAGGCCAGACCTTTGATGTGGAGCAGACCCAGCTGGAGTAGGATCTTGGAACCTCAACAGTTCGAGGTATGATCTTAGTAGCGTCAGTTTTAGCTTCGGCACTTTTCAATACAGGGGCTTCCCATAGCATTATATTTGTTGCTATTGTGGATATCCTTGGACTCTTCATCTTTTCATATGTTGATATCATGACACTAGACACTCTGTTGGGGACAATAATGACTAGCGTACGTTAGTGCATGGAGTTCCCTCAAAAGGATGGTGGGTGTCACTTCTATTGGGACCTTTATGTCCTAGAGATATCAGGCTATGATGTCAATCTCAGAAGGGACAGTTTAGTTCCCTTTTAGGCATTCGTCGACTATTATCTCCGTAGGGTGATTTTCAAATCACCCGAGGGCATATCATTTCTTCACAAGGGTGAGTGAGATGTCCATGCGGGTAGAGCGGGACCCGAGCATCATGGGTTGGGAGGAGTTACAACCCAGTTTTTTAGTCAATATCTAGATGACCAGGGGACTTCATAGAAAGAAAATTCCTCCAGTGGTGGATCATTTTATGGAGTTCTTTGCAGATGAATGTTTAGGTTTGCCTTCGTAGCGAGAGGTAGACATTACAATTGACCTTGTCCTAGGAGAGGCACCAGTGTCCATTACTCCTTAAAGGATGGCAACACCAGAGTTACATGAGCTCATGTAGCTGTTGGAGAAGTTGTAGGCAAAGGGTTTCATCTGAACTAGTACTTCTCCATGGGGATCTCCTATCCTATTTGGGAAGAAGGGAAATGGTACCCTTAGGCTCTTTGTGTGGATTATCGGAAGATGAACCATTTGATGGTCATGAACCGATATACCTTTCCATGGATTGATGATCTCTTTGATTATCTTCGAGGAGTCCGAGTGCTCTCGAATATTGAATTGAGATATGGTTACCATCAGTTTCATGTTAGACCATCTAATATACTTCTCACAGTCTTCTAAAGAAGGTATGGTCTATATTAGTATATGGTTATGTCGTTCGGTCCCACAAACGTGCATGCAGTTTTAATGGCACCGATGAACTGCGTGTTCCATCCATAAATGAATTATTTCATGGTGGTCTTCATATACAATATCTTAGTGTACTCTTACACTCAGCACGACCATTATACACATCTTGAGATCATTCTTATTACACTGAGAGAGCATCCTTTATATGCTAAGCTCTTGAAATTCCACTTCTGGATGGATCAAATTCACTTTTTGTGGCATGTTATCTCAGAGACAAGAGTATCAGTAGGCCCTGATAAAGTGAGAGTAGTAGTTACTTAGGAGAATCCGAAGAAAATAATTGAGGTAAAATGATTTCTAGGGATGGATGGATACTAAAGATGCTTCATACAAGTCTTTTCATTCTTAGCAGCACCACAGACGAGTCTGAATAAGAAGGGTGAAAAGTACTTATGGTCAGATTCATGTGAGTCAGACTTTCATGAGATAAAACGTAGACTAATGTAGGCACTGATACTAGTATTTACATGTTAGGAAAGAGCTATATTGTTTACTATGATTCCTCAGGTATCGGGCTAGGAGCTGTGCTTTTGCAGGGAGAAGGAGTTGTTGCGTACGGGTCTCGGTAGTTGAGCCCACATGAGATGGATTACCCAACACATGATCTCGTGTTGGCCACAGTTGTTCATGACTTATGCTATTAGAGACATAATCTTTTCTGAGAGCATTTTGTGGTTTTCACTGACCACTAGAGTCTAAAGATCATATTCACTCAGTGTGATCTGAATTTGAGGTAACAAACGTGGGATGAGTACCTTTAGTCCTTTGACATTGAGCGTGTCTATACTCCAGAAAAATGAAATGAAGTGGCCGATGTACCGAGCAAGAGGACTCAGATACGAAAATTTGAAGAGGCCAGTAGTGAGTGGAAGCTTATCGATATGTTCTCTGAGATGTATTTGGAGGTGCACGATAGGCAGAGGCAGAATTTTATTTCTTCTGTAACTGTTACCTCTACCCTTCTTGATCGAGTATGAATGAGGCAACTATCATATTCTGAATGCCTAGTCCTGCATGAGAATGTGTCAGGAGAGGACCCTATTCCTAGATATACAATAACCGAGGATGAGATCATGCGTTTCTAGGGGTGTGTATAGTGCTAGCAGACATACGCAAGAGCTAATGCGGGACTTTTATTCCTCAGTTTGGTCAGTTCATCCTAGAATCACCAAGATGTATCGTGATCATCACCGTCAGTATTGGTGGCCAGGCATGAAGGTAGATGTTTCTTGTTTTGTCATGAGGTGTTCCACTTTTCAGCAGGTGATGGCGGAGAATCATCGACCTGGAGGACTTTTGTAGTAGTTTCCCATTACCGAGTGGAAGTGGAATGATGTCGCGACGGATTTTATTACTGGTTTATTGAGGTCTCCTCGAGGGAACGATACAGTTTGGGTTGTCATTGACAAACTCATGAAGGTTTCACAATTCTTTTCGATCAAGGAAAATTTCAGTGTTGATGAGCTGGGATGGTTGTACATTCATTATATTGTACGTCTTCATGGAGTTACACACTCCATTTTTTCATATAGGGATGAACATTTTACTTCGCGGGTATGGCAAGGGATTCAGAAGGAGTTGGGCACATAGTTAATTTTTAGTATATCTTACCACCCCCAGATAGATGGTCAATCTGAGCATACATTTTAAGTGATTGAGGACATGCTTTGAGAATGCATTATGGATTTTTGAGGTTCTTGGAGAAGCACATACCTCTTGTAGAGTTTTCCTACAATAATAGTTTTCATGAAACTATTCATATGGAACCTTATGAGGATTAGTTTGGTAGGCCATGCCGATGACCCTTATGTTAGTAGGAGGATGGAGAGGCAGCTTTTCTAGGACCTCATCTTGTTCAGGAGACCACAGAGTAGATAGAGTTGATTCAGAAGAGGTTGGCTACGACACAATCTCGATAGAAGTCTTATGTTGATCACCGGAGGGGACCTATGGAGTTCGAGATCAGGGATCAGGTTTTTCTATGTGTCACACCGAGGTTGGGGCACATAATGATCAGGAGTCAGGGTAAGCATTCACTGAGGTACGTTGGTCCATTTGACGTTTTGGAGAGATTTGGTCCATTTTCCAATTAGTTGTAGTTACCATAGAGGTACCGGGCTATGCACGATGTCTTCAACGTTTCTCACCTTCGACGTTATTTTTCAGACCCATATCATGTTTTAAATCCCGAGGAGGTTGAGTTGGAAGATGATTCATCTTTCAAGGAGCATCTTACCTAGATTTTCGATTACATTACAAGGCTTCTCCATGGACGGTCTAATCCTCTGGTACGAGTGCTATGGCAGCATGGGCGAGTACAGGACAAGACTTGGGAGGGGGAGGGTGATGTACGAGCACAATGGCCAGATTTGTTTGGGGTTTCTTCTTCTACGTCACCTTGCAATGGAAATTCGGGGAAAAAGTTCATTAAGGGGGGATGTTTGTAAGAACCAGAATCTTCTTTTCAGGTACGTTTTCCTTTTCTGGTCATTTTTGGGACAAAGAGGAATTTCTGGAAATTTTCGAAGTACATGTCGTGTACATTATGAGTATATGCTATGTAGCGGCCATGCACACAGACATGTGGGGGTGACCCAGAGGCCGCATAAAGTGGAGTATGAAAACGGAAAGTAAAGACCATGTACTTCAAAAGTACACACCATGTACTTCAAGAGTACACACCGTGTACTTGAAATGTACACACAATGTATTTTTTTCATTAAACGCACTCAGGTCGCGTCTAATTGACAGAAACACCCCCTTATTCATTCGTCTAGTCCAGGAGTGACGTACAACCACATATCTTCGATGAACACCCGAGAGAGCATCCATCCTCCAAATTGAGCACCATCGGTTGAATTGGAATCGTATTGATTAGTTCTATCTTCTCCTAGAGCACCATCTTCTGCTTTATCCTCTATCATGAGATATCATGGGTTGACTGTTTTAGATGTATTTTTAGATCTACCATATTCTAGGTCGATCCAAGGGCCGACTCCAAAGTATATCGATCTCCCAACACTGAGGTAGGTGGTTTCTGCCTTTCCGTTGAAAGTATTTGAGTTATATGTGAAATTGTTTCCAATACCCTTAATCAGGATATTGTGAGTTTAACATATTACCACTTTTAATTGCCTTCCATGATTGTATAACTATGTATATGTTATTTGGATATGAATAGGGATTATTTCTTTTTTTCAGATGTGGTTTCACTTGCATGTTCTATTTACGATCATTTGGTCATGCTTATCCTTTTTGGCCGCATTGCTTGTTTTCCCATGCCTAGTGTATTAGGGTGTAGTGTTTGTTTTTTGACAGGATTTATATGCTCTAGACTGATTAGAAAAGTAGTTCTTGAGGATTGATTTGGTCGTGATGCATTGATGTTCTCGTTGAATTACACAGGTCTGTGAGAACTGGTGTAGTAGATTATACGGGGAGTTGACCGAGTGAGCTTCCATAGTGAGTCTTTGAGCACTTTATTCTATAAGGGGAATTGACCGAGTGAGCTTCCTCAGAGAGTATTTGAGCCATTTTAGACTATAATGGGAATTGATCGAGTGGGCTTCCTTAGAGAGTCATTGTACCATTTTAGACTATAAGGGGAATTGACTGAGTGAGCTTCCTCGGAGTGTCTTTGACCACTTGGTGCTATAAGGGGAATTGACCATGTGAGATTCCTCAGAGAGTCTTTGACTACCTTATATTATAAGGGCAATTGACCGTGTGAACTTCCTCGGAGAGTCTTGAACCACTTTTGACTATAAGGGGAATTGACTATGAGTGCTTCCTCAGAGAGCCTTTATACATTCTTATGACGGAACTAGAGGGGATAGGCTGCGTGTAGTTCCATGAGGGTTACCTTGCTTGATTAGCTACTTATTTGGTATGTGGAATTGCTTATTGCTGAGTGTATTCTTGTTTACTACAAAATTTCTCATTACCTGCCATATATATTCACTGACTGTTAGGCTTAGATCTTCAGGTGGTTGCCTACTAGGATTTAGTCTCACATCCAGTTTAGGTCATGATTTTGGGACCAAATATGTTATATTGTTGCACGTATAGATAAGGGAAAGATAACTTTTACTTTAGGCACTTGATTTGTTGTGGAGATGGAGAGCATGGGACCAAGCTAAGGCTTGAGATGTTGAGGAGCTGTTTATTGTTTTCTTTTGTAATTTGTTTTAGTACAGTTTGTATTCCAGCATTGCAACTTGTTTGGATGTTTTCCTAGACGTATGCATTATGAATCATTCATATATATATATATATATGTGTGTGTGGGTGGGTGTGTGTGTGTGTGTTCTCCAATTTATTACTTCTATTCTTCCACTATTTACTATTGTTGGATATTTACTACTTCTTCTATTGTATATTTATTTCTCTTCCGTTGTCTTACTCTTCCAATGAGGGCATAGTTTCCCCACTATCACACCCAAGTCCCTTGCTATTAGTCAGCAACCACTGGGATTTGGTGAAATACACTTGAGTTCTTATGGCCAACAGGGTACGGGGCACCTCTGGGTGGCTTCAAGAACGGGTACATTACACAGTTTTCAACCAAAATAGTGATTTGAATAGAAAGTTTTGTATTAAAACATGGTAGGATATTATAAGTAAACCTTATATGGTTTGATGTCAATTATTTTTGTTTTATACTAAATTTACAATAAATATATATTTATTATGATTTATTTTTGAATGTGTATTGTAAAATATGAGATATAAGGTTTGGGATTTTTGTACGAATCCCATTTTATTTTAAATTGTTTATTTATTAATTTTAAATAAATAAATTATATATTTCAAATCTAATAAATAAATTTAAATTTTATTACCCACTTTTTTGTTCACCAGAAATCAATTTCTTTAGTTCTCATCACTTTATATACTTAAGAGATCAACTGAGTACTTATATTTAAAATCTGTTTTATTAACTACTTTGATAGGAAATATTTTCTTATAGTTCCAAATTTTATTTTAAATATTTTCAATAATTTTTTACAATAATTAACTTAATTTTTACCAAATTGTGAATTGTAATTAAAACATTTTAATGGGATTTTTTTCCTTTGTTAGAAAATTGAAATTTTTACATTTTACAAAAAATATGAGAGGAATACCTAATTTTGTGTACACTTCATGATGGGTGGTACCACAATAATAGATCCCTATAAATCAGTGGTTAATGATTTATATCCCACAATTTAATTATGATTAACGAGTTGAAGTCATCGATCTTCCATGGGTAATATGTATGGACTATTAATCCCATATGGGAAACATGTGTTGACTATTGATTCATTATGTTATTTTAAATATGTTTTTATTCCTAAAACACAATGATTTTATTGTTTCATAAGTTCACCAAGACATATGAGTTGGTTTTTTTGATATTATGTTTCCCCACATTAATGATAAGTTTTCTTATTATTATTTGAACTTATGGTTCATGATTGATCAATGTCGATGTCTAAAAATTATGATTCTTTTATTTTGAACTGATAATTTATTATGAAATGAATCAATATGTGGACCCATTATAGTCTGGGGATGAAAATTTTAAGTTCTAATTAGAAAATTATACACTTTTTCTTCTAATATTCCTTCTCAGGATCATGGATTTATTTCTCTCATTTTTACCCTTACTGGTCATTTTATTTGAATTATTATTATGATCACTTTACCCAAGTTTTGAATAAATTCTTTATGTTTGGTAAGTTAAGACGGGTACAATCTGAGAAGGACATGATGATAGATGATTATGAATCAACCTATATATGTCTATCATGTATGTAGTCTTAAAATTACTCTAAACCATTAGAGTTATAGAATATAATTAAATTTAATAAATTCAATATTCCTCTAAAATGTTTTAATACATTTATATAATATGATTAGGTATCAATAAAACCCATTTTCTAAAATTGAATATTTAATCATATATAATAATTTACATCACATTCAATCATTTTAAAACACATAATATGAATGATATTAAATTATATTAAATATATAATATATAAAATTAATTAAAATAATTCTTCAGTAGATAATAAATTAATTTATTATATTTAAAACATAATTATCTATAAAAATAGTCATTTTTCTAATTTTGTTTCTATTCTTAAAAATTAAATTAGGAAAAATGAAATTATAATGATGAGGAATATGTAATTAATTATTTTAATTCTTATTAAAGGCATCATGGTTTACATTATGTAGAAATTTGAAACATAATAGGACATTTATTGGAAAATAAATGTAATTTTCATACAAAAAACGATATTTTTCATAAAAAAAATTATATTTTTAGAAGAATACCAAAGGACACCGAAGATATTATTAACATTAATATTTTAAAAATGATATCAATTTACTGAAATAAATTATCCAACATTCATATATATTAATTAGATAGATCATCTCCGAGAAATGAAAAAACTTTTCTTTTCGAAATACATAATCTTGTAGAGTAAAATGAAATTACTAAAAATGAGTATAAGGTTATTAATAATTAATCACAACACCTTTATTGATAATATATTTATTTTTTATAGTTTACTTTATAAAATTAAAACCTTTCAATTTTTTGAATGTTTATTATAAATTACTATATGACTGATCATATAGACTCAAGAGTACATGTGAAGAGTGAAATAATTTATATATAATTTTATATAAAATGATATACATTCAATGTCTTGATTTTTTAAATTCTTCTACCCATGAAATAGAATTATATGATAAAATTAAAACAATATAGTTAAAATAAATGGTGATAGATTCATAACATCCCAATCTTCCCATTTAGAATCCCCAAATTATTCATGCCTCTAATGAAATTTCATTTTGATGGTTGCCTTATTCTATAAAACATTACATATATGTTCCAATATTTCAAAAAAATATTATTCATATATAAAATCATTCTCTAGAAATATAACCTCTATATTCTATAATTGGATTGGATCTATTATGTACAACATGGGGAGAGATACATTGAACTCTTTGTTAACCTAACAGACGTTTAGTTTTGATTCCTTGAAATTAGATATAGTCTATAATAGACATAGAATATATAAGTGATCAATATACATATTTATCAAAATCAACATTAAAAATAATCTCATAACCTTATTCCTTGGATAATTCCCTACAAAATCAATATCGCTAGCATCGAATTCAATATGTCAGTGATGATGGTCAGTTTAATTATTATATAAACTCCATGTTACCTTGATATTGTACTTAATATCTATACCATTTTTTTATTTTTCTCATCTATAATGGGTCCTTGTATATTTATTTCTCCAACTTCATTGAGGAAAATATGATATCGACACATCTTTCTAAAGAGGGCTTAGTAAGGATCCATCTGAATGTATCTATAAAAGATATTGTTGTACATAAACTCAACAGAAGGATGTTGTTGATCCCAATAAAATTAAAAATATTTAGAAAAGGATTTCATCATGACCTTTTTATTGTTAATAGTCCTATTAGACCACCCTTTTTTGGATGATATGTAATACTAGAACACAAAATTGGATACGGTGTATATTAAACACCTCTCAATAATATTGATGTAATCCTTCTATCTTGATCAAATATAGTATAATTTTTTATTCCATTTAATCCTAATACATAATTAACATAAAACCGTAAATTTATTTTGATATATAAATATTGAATGGTATTAATGAAGTGAAATAAAATCATAAGGCGATCAACTATAATAAAATAAAATAATTTCCTATATGTTTTATGGAGTCGAATAATAAAAACAATTGTTATGTTGTCCCATTTCAATTACTATATGGTTAATGGTTCTAATATCACTATTAACTTATATCTTGTTGAATTTTCTTGTTGATTTACCAAGAACCGAGATACAAACTCTAAAATATCTCTATTTATTTTGACACACTATATATATTCTTTCTATTATCAATACATTTTTTTATGTCTTCAATAGACAAAGAACGTTGATCTATAAGATTATTCCAAGAGTTCATTTTTCAGATCAAGGAAATATGGGACATATACATTGTTTATTATCATTGTCATATTATAAAAATAGACGTTATACTCAATGAAAATTATAAACTTCTTTTGCAGATCCAAATCCCTATTTATATCCACATTAATAATTAACGGGTAGACGGTTGTATAATAATTTGATAAAGATATGATTTCACTATATCATTCCAAAATTCAAGGTCCATACTATAAAAACTCATAACTATTGGATCTTAAAATGTAATTATCATATATATTTTTTCATTGTTAATTCACCCTAAGCCATCAAGAACGCTATTATCTTTCATAGGATGGTATTGTATTTAGTATTCATAATATTCTTCATCTCCAACAAATATTATTTAAAATAATTCAAATATATCTAGGTAAATTTGTGTTTTAAAAAATTGGGATATGTATATATATATTTCAATTCATTCTCTATAATGATAACCCCACCATGTCATTAATGTAATGATAACTATTACAAACACTAAATCATGGGTTGTAAACTTTTTCTAATAAAACATCAATTAGCATGAGGAATAATCTATCACTATAGAATTATTTATTAGTACACATACAAATTCAATACTTATTTCATCCTTATAAATCATTATCTCTTTTACAAGGTATGGTAGTTTGAAAACATGTTCAATGTTCAACCATCTATTTAATTCCTTGAAGTTTTCATCATTATTATCATTCCAAAATAATATATATCCCATCCAAGTTAACAAGGTTAGTATATTAGATATGTTTTGTAAATTATTCAGAATGTGTGGATAACATCAAGACAATCCAAGAAAGATATGGATTTTAGTCATAGTGGTTGGTCTATCCCAAATGTTTAATAACATCCATTATAGATGTATTAACCAATATAAGCTCTATTTATATTTTTAACCCAATAATGATTGCCTATATAACCAAAATTCAAGCATTTTAAATTTCATATAAAATTTCAACATCCATAGTTTATTTAATAAAATCATTATGTTTTCATTATAATCATCATTTTCCTTAGAATATATATGAATATGTTATATAATGAATATAATAAAATGATAAAGATAATCTATAAATAAAACTATTCATTATATCCATAATGATACTAGGGTAATTAATAAGACAAAATGGAATTCATATAAATTTATTAGGATAATACCATTAACACAAAATGTCTTCGATATTTTTTCAATTTTTCCCCTCAACTAATAAAATAAAAAATCATATTCAAATTTGTAAAAATATTTATCTCTTAATAATTTATGAAAAAATATCAATATGTGAAAAAGGATATATATTCAAGATAGTGTTCTAGTTAGGTTCCGGATAATCAATACAGAGTGACACTAAAAAAATCACTCTTCATAGAAAAAAATATATTTTCACACTATATTGACATACATGGAATAATTAATCCTTATAAATATTCAATTAAAGATACATATTCAATTCCAATAAATCAACTGGGGAAATGCAATATGGATTCCTTAAAATCAACATAACACTAGGCATGAGTTCGTTTGAATACTCAAGTTAGTAATTTAGATGAATACTAAGAAAACCTTGAAAAAAGATATCAAAAAACCCCATACAGTTATAATAGCATTAATTTTGTGATTCCCCCCACTATTTAATATATATACCTACATTGATTATTAATAATTTCCCATGTAGTGGATATAAATTCCATTGTAGTTTTTCATTTATCATCGCACTAATAGACAATAAAAAGGTATGTTTATAATATCATATGTAAATTCCATTAAATTGTAATTAATATTAGATATATTTAATGTAAGACAATATAATTCCAGAATCACATATAATTAAATTTGAGGATGAATTATAATATTTAAATAATAGAGATTACCACAAAAATTAATTGGGGAAATTTAGAAGTCATATAATATGGTCATCATATAATTAAAAGTTTTTAGGAATATATAAACATATAATAATTGATGATATGAATTATCATTCATTAATAGATTTCATGATATAAAATTTATTCATATAAAAAATAAAAATATTAGGCACTTCATAATTTGACCATACCTTTTACCACATCATCTCCAACCTTCAACCATCAATCCCGTCCTAAAACTAAAATAGCTAGTATGAAAATAAAATATCATTAATCAAAGTAATCAATCATATAATATTGAAAATAATTTATTGGGATTGAGAAAAATAATAACTTCATTTCAATCTTTGATGAATTAAGTTCAGACTATTTCATCTATGGTCATTATATATTCAAATCCTCCGTATACTATTTTAATTAAGATATAAATTAACTATGAAAAATCCGCTAAAATATTCAAACATGTTTTGTAGAAATATATCACTCACAAATCACCAAAATGATTAAAGATATATATTTCACCAACCCCTTTTGTGGTCATCACCCCAAGATACATCTATTCCAAAACCTAATCCTCTTATAGTGTCCAATAAAGGATGTATATTCTTAGGGAAACCAAAGTCCATTATTCACTATATCATTGGATGGTATCATATACATAGGATTATCCAATGGGGTCTCATTATAGTTTCCTCATCCTATTAGAAATATGTTACTGAATATTTACATTAGTTACAACTATAGAAATCCATGCTGAGTATGTTACAATATCTTCCTTTCACATTTATGAAAAAAAGTTAAACGTAAATAATTTTGAAAAAAATAATTCCACTTTTAATATATGGTATGAAAAATCCAATATAGTTAAAAATGACTTCAACTAATATTTTTATAATAATAATAAATTGGCATTAAATATATTAATGACAATATGAAAATGGATTAAAATATTCATGACCAATGAGAATAACACATTTTTTTACTTGAAAACAATCATGAAACATATTGTCTACATAAAGAAAAGAAAATGAATGTTAATCATTAAATATCAACAAATAAAATATTAAAATTTAGTCAAAATTATTCAAAGATATAGATCATAAAATTTAAACATAATGAAATTTAATCATAACCAATCATGGTAAAATTGTGATTGTAACATAAAACACATATTACATTAGTAATTTTTGAAACAGAAGACATTTAATGCATGAAAATGAAATGTAAATTTATGTAACATTTATTAAAAAATATATTGTTACAAAATAAATTATCGTTGAACATATAATACCTATATATTAAAAATTTGTGGATGACATTAGAATACATCTAAATGAAGAAAAAATTGAGACAAAAAACCATTACCTCTAGAATTTTATGCCATGTAAGGGATATAAAAACAAGTATAATAGAGTTAAATTTATTATTATACTATAATATAACCATATTCATACCAATAATATAATAAATGGATTACTTATAAAATCTTATCACAGGTTCAGTAATACTGTTTTAATATCATAATCATTTTCGGTGTAAAACGTGTTGTTTATCATGTACGTTTTGGTTTGGTGGTTATAGTTCTTTTCACATTGAACATGGTTAATTAATCTCCAAAAATGTTAATCCGAGTTTAAATTTCAGATATATTCAATCAATAAATATTTATTACCATTGATATAATGTATTAATTAAATAATAATTTCATCACTACTTGGAGACAATATTCTATATGTACACATAAGTGAAATTTTAAAATTTTTATGGATGAAATGAAAGATTTAAATATTATTTCACAATTACTGAGTACATATCATAACACTAATATAATATAAAAATGTTAATTCCATCATAATGGCCTTCCAAGAATGATGGTGGTTAAAAATGTGTCATATCTCTCTGTGGAGGTGGTAGTCCACATGTACACATGAGTGATGCTTTTATATATAATTTTATATATTTGTTGTGGTAAATGTTTGTGACATAATCATGATAACATATAAGAATAATAATTATACTGTATAAATAATTTATTTTTTTTTATAAAAAATGTTATAGGATTTAGAATTGGAAATAATGTTTAAAGAACTTGATTATGATTTATAACTCTACTTGGAGTTACCCATTTGGATTACACCTTAATTCATGAAGAATAAGTATTAAGAGAACAAAAAAAATATATACGATGATGGGGTTAATTCTTGTGAATATTTTTAGTAGATACTTCTAGATATATTACTGTCAAATATTTTTAATAATGTAGAAGTAGAGGTGCCCATTTATATGTGAGGGGAGGGACAATCATGGAATTTCATTAATTATTTCCTTAATATATATGGAAATTATGGGAATGTGGATAAAAATATAAATGTTTTAAATTATATAATTTTATAAACTTTATAATCTCATCAAATCATAATTATTTGACAAGTGTGGGTGGAAATGGTACCTTTATATCATGGTTTAACACCCAGGAAAACCCTTGTTAACCTTATCCATTGTAACGAAATTTTACTTATTATTACTATTCACTATGGGAAAAAATTATGCCAGTCCAATTAAATTATATTAATTATTATTAGAAAAAAAATTGAATCTGTTACAAAGGATTCAACTTCAATATATGGAATGAATTTATTGTTATTATTTTTCCAAATTCCAATGTTAACTCATTTTTCAAAAATGAATATTAAGCATAAAACATAATTTACATCAATTAATTAACTTGAGAAAATATAAATTTTATAAAAATATTATTGAATATAAAATCTAAAAGTTTCATTAAAACCATTTATCAATAGATAATAAATTAAATTATTAATATAAAAACTCATTGCGTAGATATAAACAATTATTTAGACAAATGAGATTTTAAGACAAAAAGTAATCTTATAACAAATCAAGAATGATAAGGATTACAATGTGAATAAAAATATTATATATTTTTAATTGATAATTATGTAACAAAAATTTATTATTAATTGAATAATTTTATACTTACTTGAAAACAATTATATTTTTAAATTAAATTGATATTTTTCCATATTCATTGGAAAATAATTATTTTTACATAAATCCATAAAATCCACCTTAATAAATTATTGAAATGATGATTTAGAAAATCATATTCAATTACTCATGTAATTTAATATAAGTAGATAAAATTATTTATAAATTTCATGCACCAAAATGAAATAAACCCAATTCATTATGAAATAATTTAACGAAGCATTAAATTATTTTTCTAACAATTAAGTAATTATATATTATACAATAATCAATAATATATATATAATAAGAAAAATTACTAACTACTTTTAATGTGATTATTAATGTTACAACCAACCAATTTAAAATGTAGGTTATAAATATTTAATATTTCATGGTTCACATATGTTCGAGGTTTCATATAAGTCCACCTATCGCACTCTTCATGACTATTTTTGTGTAAATACATAATATATTATGGGGTGTCACTTGTTTTGTTTTTTACTAGTATCCTGGTGTATTTTAGAAAAATAAATTCCATAAAATATTTTTAAACGTAAATTTTCATAGTATACTTCTTATATCATTATTCCTTACACTAATAATTTCATTTACTCTCAATAGATACTCAAACTAAGGAAATATTTTTTATAGAATAAACACAATAAATTATATTGGTAATATCAAATTATAGTTTTCAAAAATTAAACCAATAGAGAATGGGAGTGGCTAATTTTCATTATAAAAAATAAATCTGTGAAATGTTTAATTTAAATAATGAATGGGGATTTTTTTAAGAAAAAGTAATTAATTTATTTGAATTAAGTAAATAAAAAAGTAAAGGAAATGAAAACTTAAAGGGAGGTAAATATTAAATAATTTCTTATTAGATAAGTGATGTATTTAAAATCAATTCATATAATCATAAATGAACCAATAATTTGGATTTAGTTTATTTGGGTTCTTAGTAATATAATATTGATAAAAATAACCTGAGGGAATGATTTAATTCATGTATAAGATAAAATGTGCCTAAAAAATATATAATTTCTTTATATTATTAATAATTTATCTTTTTTGTGATTTTATTATATTTTTTGATATCATATATTATTTTTTTAACATTCCATGTTTATGGATGTAATGGATTTTATAGTAAGGAGGTGAGTATGATAAATAAGATGAAAAGGCATATTATGTTACATAATTAATGAAATGAATTGATCTTTGTCTTTTATAAATGGAATATGAAATATCCCATGTAAAAATATACTACATAATAAATAAACTAGAAATTATTAACCTAGGGAATCTATTATTGTAATATAACTATACGTCTAAACATGAGATTATGTTTCTGTTGTATCTACCCTTTAACATATTTTTCATTAATTTACTCAGAAAACAACAACTCCACCAAAATATAAGGAAAAACAAGAGGTGTGAATAAGTCCATATTGTCTTGGGAATAAAAAAAATTAATATATTAATGATGAAACATTGTCTAGATAGATAATAAATAATGTGTACTCAAGGAAACACATTTAGTATTACACTTATCAGATTTTAGGAATTTTATTTTTTTAACTATTCATATTATCTTTCCAATCCAATTCGATATTTATTTTTAACCCATGATTATTCATAAAACATTGTGAATCTTGATATTGCAATAGGATACGATCTCCCAAAAAAAGTTTTTCATGTAGTTTTCTAAAATTATTCCTACATGATAATAGAACCACAAAAAGCTAATGTGAATCTTTATTCTCATGTGGATGTAATTCCATGTTCTATTGTGGTCTATGTAGACTCAAAAACATTAATATGGTTTTAATATCAATTTTTTATAGTTATCCCATGATTTACCGGAATATCACCAAATGTGTATGTTAAATAATAAATTAATAGAGTGAAACTCTAAATATATAATGTGTATAAGAAGATAATATTTCCTGCATTGAGAGATATCGATTATTGGATTTTTCATTTAGAGAAAAAGTATCATTCATGGTACCATAATATTCGAAAATAAATATTAACTATATATATCATAAAATGCGATAAACAACTAGACACATGGAAAACAATCCTTTGGGTTGACTGGGTTACCTAATAGATAATGTGATAAATCAATTATTAATGATAAATTATGTTGTTATCAATTATGAGAGATCTCATCACTCCCTTTCCTGATAGGGTGATCACCAAAACTAAGAATATGTACATTACTGTGATCCCATGAATCGAATGAATGTTTGATCATTTATTTGAGAGTTGATAATACTAAATGGAGGATAAAGGTATATAAATATCATCAAATAGATGTCGTTTCCCAAATGATTATAATATATCAATCTTTATATTTAATATATTTTTATATTTTTTAGAATAATAGTTTATATAAAATTATATAGACGAGAACATTGAATTATAGAAGTGAATTGTTTCTAATTGATGAATGAGTAGTATTATGAATATATTTCAAATTTACACTTAATGATTTTATATCATGAAAAATTATAAGGATAGTACATTGGAGACAGTGATGGATTGAAAATATAAATCTAATCCCTTGCAAATATTTTGTGGGTGTAGTTCCTTGACTAAAAAAAAAATTTAATTAGGTGATGAGTCCCAGTAATAAATATTTTAAGAGGGAATTCTCTTCTATGTGTATCTCTCATGTGAAACCTAAATGGGGTATATAATTTCACCATGAATTCAAACATTTATATGAGAGAGAAAACAGATTTAATGTGTGTGTATTCAAGGAATAAACTTATTAATTCCCTAATTTGTAACATCTGAAAATGAAACCAATCCCAAAACACCAACTATTGCTGGAATTATCTCCCAAAACTATTCTTTCATTTATTTTGTGATAATTCACTCATCAAACATAATGTCATGTTATAACTTGTTTCAAATAATTTATTTTGTTTTTACATCACACACACCAAACATTTTCATCAATTATTCAAAACAATAAACATTATTAGCGAATTTAAACAGTTGTCCATGTAAATATGAAAATAAAAAACTCTTAGATAATGTGTTTCTCACCATTGTTAAATTTCATGGAGGATTTGTATCATCACTATATAGTTAATATTAATGTAGTGATCCATGGATTGGACTATGAATTGATTCACAATATAGTGTTATCAATTAAAGGACATCAGTTTCATATATGGGATGGCACTAATATATCATAGAGAAATTCAGTGTGTAACTAGTGATGTAGCCACACTTGATTGATTTTCCACTGAACGAAGATATGGTACATGAAGGGTGAATTATATAGAGATACCCATGGTTAAAAAATTAACTTATTTGATAGGACAATGTGTTTTTAGATCTTCTGAATTTTGATTATTTTCCCAATCAATATTATACTCACAATAGTGGTGTTCAATTCAATGATGGACTATAAAGAAAAATAAGATTTATTATGATCAAAGAAGTATAGTAGTGGTAACATGAATGATATTTTTTGGATTCACATTAAATAGTAGACCGAAATACCTTTTCTATCCATATGATAGTATAACTTCCCTGTAAAAAGATCATATCGATGTAGTTAGTGATATATGTTCCATAATAACATTTTGGGGATGTGAGATATTTCATAATATATTATTATTGAACATTTTTTTCATGAAAATATAGTGGGATCCAATTCATATTGATTTATGGAATATGTGGATATTTATACAGGGTCGCAATGGGTAGATTGGTTGATAGCTCATATAAAGACGAATGTCTTCAAATGGGGAAGGGTGTTACAGATAGAAATAATATATTTTATGATTGAGAATTATTGAATATTTTAATAATATATTTATTTATATGATTGAGTGTTAGATGATATTTTATTTTTGTAACATCATCTATTGACATTTTAATAATTTAATATCATTGGAATATTTTTATCAATATTTGTTTTCCTTTGATTGGAAATTTTCAAATTTCACTCTTTGATCACTATTACCCATCACATTTTATGTTTTCATTACCTGTAGTTTAACACCCCAAACTTCCATGGTACACTTCTCTTTGAATAATATAGTAGAGTGTGTTGTACTCAACTTTGAGTTTTAACATAGAACAACCAATCACTCTAGCTGTTATGAATATTAATACCAACTATTTGAAATTTTATAAATATTATCTTTGCAAATTGGCTTCATTTTTGGATTCAGAATATTGAAATTAGCTTAGGGTGAATTTTTTTTATTTTTCTGAAAACTTTCAAATATTGATGAATAGTGAAAAACATTGAGTTATTGTTTAAACCCGAATTTTTATTTAAATAAATATTTGTTTTATATAAATTTATTTTAGGTCAAAATAAATACATAAGTCCAATATAAGTTCAATGCAATACATTGGAATTATTTTATACTAATTTTAGATTTATAAAAATTTTATTGAACTTTTCACTGTCTTTTACCCACCTCCTAGGAGAATTTCAAAATTCACATAAAACACAATTTTTCCACTTCTGTGAGTTCAATTTTAAAAATCTGAGTGACACGGTTGATATTTGTATGAAAAATGTGGTTCAACAAGATGAAAATATTTTTTTGTGAATAGCATCTTTTTACTTTTAATTACTACGAGTAAAAGTAAATAGGGTAATTAAGGGTAAAAATGATATTATTATTACCCTAACACGTGCCCTAATTCTATTGGATAAGTATAATTCGACCAAAATAAAACTTAGTAATAAAATATGACCCTCTTTGGCCCACTTGGATTGGATTAGGACACTTATTATTATTTTATTTTAAGAAGAGTTAAAAGTGTTAAAATCAAATTTTAATAACTGAAACATTTTTTATATTGTGTTATACATAAGATAATCTTGACTATAAATATTAATTAGAAAGATGAAATAATTTAATATATAATAGTATTTTATTCATATTTTTATACATTAAATAATTTAATTTATTTATGACACAGTGATGATGTTGTAATTACCTAATTAATGAAATATTAAAATATATGATATTATAAATATCCATATAAATTTATTTTGAGACATTTTATGAATTAAACCAATATTATAGGTTAATATGACATACATGGGTTGTTCAGAAGAATATTTTTCGAAGTAATAATGATGTTATGAATTTACACAAAAAACAATACCAAATAGTGTCAAAATTGACATAAAAGACTTTTAAAAAAATATTATATTGTTATCTGATATTCTATTTCTAAAAATCTGAGATTCAGAAAAAAGACTTATATAAAGATAGGGGTAGAATTAATGAACCACTTGAGATTCAATTGAAAGTATATAGTACGTTTATTAACCATATAATTTAAAAATACAAAGAGACATGGTAAATGTCAAACTATTTAACTAAGGGTTAAATCTAAAAGATAAAGTTAATATATCGACACAAACTTGTATAAAACCTACTAGTTAAGTGGTTTGTGACCCATCCCCACTTTATCCTTTAAATAATCCATTTTGGAGCCACAAGAAACCGAAAATAATTTAATTATAATATAATATTTCTAGCTTTTCCTAAGGTGCCCCTCACCCCTCTTATAAAAGGGCACTCCCCCTTCTCTCTAATTCACACCTTAATAGACATTTTTCTAGGCTAAAATCTTCCCAAATACCTTATCAACTATCCTCCCTTCATTTTAGAGTCATTACATTAGTCAAAAATAAATCCTATGGATACTTCTTGATCAAATCAAAAGGAAGAGCCCGAATAAGAGGTAAATATTTAATCACCTCTTTCAAGTTCCTTTATTCTACCACTTTCTCTTTCATTGTTGTTTCCTTTCTAATATAATGACTCTAGTATCATCTATATACTTTGATGTTATTATAAATATTTTAGAACCACATTCATTTTTCTATGCATCCTTTTAATGACATGTCACCATAGGTTCGTACGTACGACTTACCGTCTCCACGTTGTGTTGTAATTGTTATTTAATACATTATTATTGGGATGGGTATAATAATTATGATTAATTGATGTAAATAATATATATAAAATGATAATTATTCTGTATATATGATATACCATCCAATTATATATATTATTTTAATATCAAATGATTGATATTGTCTCTCGTGCGTACGTAGATATTACCGTCTCCACGAACGTGATGAGACCCATTCACCATCGTAATCCATTCAAGAATTATTTTCAATAAATGATTAAAGATAATTTTTAAAGACATAATATCATTCTGAATATGAATAAAGAAACATCCTATCCATAACAAACCTTACTTACATAACAAATCATATAAAGGAAAAAAGAATCAATTAACTTCCAAAATGAAGATAATACTAAGATATTATTAACAAAGAAATGTTAAAAGATCATATATGATACCATAATAATATATATGATTTTTTTATAATTTAATAACAATTACATCACAATTATACATGAGTTTAACCTACCCTCGACCAAGGAAACGTACAAGGTAAAGGATAATTTCACAATCTCTTTATTATCCGGGGTTGTTTTTCAATAAGTATCTACTGGGACCTCTTTATCATCCACTTCCTTGTTTCTTAAAACTTTATTCCTAAACATTTTTACTATTTACTATAATATTGCTAAATTCATTTATACCTTTCTTTTAATTGTTATAAAATGGTTTTAAATGAATCTTTTTTTTCATTTTCCAAATAGGGTACTTTATGACATTTTCCAAAAAATTAAGGTAAGAATGTTTTTTTAACTTATATGAAAGGTGCGACTATTTTCCACCATTGTAATATCATTGAAGCTTCCCTTACAAGCTAATTATAATATTTTTCAAATATAATTGTTTTCTTTTATAATTACATGACCTTTAAATGATTTCAAAATAGAAAGATATATTTCTCTAAAGATGTTTTGATTTCATCTATGTCAACATCCATTGATGGATTTTATGTTTGTTTGAAGTTGATTTCTTATGATACAAAACTTCCATATTTTTGTGAATGTTTTGTGATATGTTTTACAATGGATGTGTTATTTCATACCATTTTTGGTTTATGGATAAATTATTGATATTGTGTATGCCAGTTTTAATACGATTGTTTATGTTATGTTTAATCCTTTTAATATGGGGAATGCATTAGACTTAGTATGTGACGGGTGGAGCCCTCTATAGATCCTCAATTCATCGGTTGGTCTCATGAGATAAACTAGTGTCTTGAAACAAGGCCTTGACAAAATTATATTTGTATTCTTGGAAAAAGGCCTTGACTATGTAGTTATGAAAGTCTAGCATTATGCATTCCATCATTATAAAAGTGGCTATTGATATTGCATGTGATTATTCGACTAGTAGAATATCTATGTGTGTATGTAAATGGAATTATTTTGATTTATTTTGTCCATATTATGATGAATTTTATGTTGGAAAGGCTTTTGTTTTAGTTTTATAGATTTCATTAAATGTTTATTCTTATTCAAGAAAGCTTCCACTATATTGTTATCCTTACTCAGCATCTGAGCACACCCCTTTCTATGTTTTATTATTCCCATGATGCGAAGAAGTATATTATTACTGACCTGTAGGGATAGTCTATGGGATCTCAGTGTTGTCCATGGAATCAATTTTTTTTATTTTTCCCTTTTTATGATGTAATGCAATCCTTATGAATGTATTTAGTACTTCTAAGGATACTATACTAATCGGTCTTTCGAGACATGATATTTTCTGATCATGCAAATGATACGTAATAATGCACACACTCTGGGATTCTAGGTTCGGGCCATTACAGTTGGTATGAGAGGGAGGTTTAGTACAAACCATGGAAACTAGATTTAGATAGACTCTGATTAGAGCACATAGCCCTAAGATAGACATTGGGGATTAGTATAGAAGAACTTTCTAGAATTGTGGTATTATAGGGATTTTGTGAGTTTTCCAAGAAATACATCCCTGTCGGGATACGAGCGGGTAGAGGCGGCTCTGGAACTAATGTACCTAGGGGAAAAACCTGAAAACATTGCTTTGAGATAGACTTGAACAGGGACGGGTGCACGACAACGGGCCTTGCTGTACTCTTGGTTACAACACTCCCAAGGGATATGCCTAGGATAATTCTCATTACCTTTACAAACAATTATGAAGGTTTTATTAGTATATAATTCCTCAAAGAAATCATTTTTATGATTATGGATTATATCCATAAACTGTTCAGTTTATGTTACATGTTTTACATGTTTGGAATTATGTATTTTGATTCGTAAACTAATCGAGTTTATGCCATTGTTTATAAATGGATCCTAGTGGAAGGAATAGAAATCGTATCAATTCGTGAACTCAATGTAAGTATTTCCATCCCGCTCAAGATAATTATAGTGGAGCTGGTGATACAACTGGTGCTGATCAGCTTGTCACCATACGGGGACAACTCACTCAGGTTATGAATAATATCCTTACCCGTATAAAGTACCCTGATCCATAATGTGGAGGATCAATGTTAGATATCTTCATGAGGCAACAACCACCAACATTCAATGGGAGTTCAAATCCATTAGTTGTTGAGCAATGGATAAATTTAATATAGATAATTTTCCATGCCTTTAGGAGTAGAGAAATGGAAAAAGTGGTCACAACAGTTTACCACCTCACTGGAGATTCTAATCAATGGTGGTCATTGATTAGAAACATAAAGTAAGATTATTAAGTAACAAATATGGAATGGAGGGAGTTTAAAGGGATTTTATTAGAAAAATAGATTCTTTGTGACCATCGAGCAGATATGGAATAGAAATTACTGAGTTGGAAGCAAAAGGATAATGAGAATTTCACAAAGTATGAAGATAACTTTTCAAAGTTAGAGAGGCATGCTTCAGATTATATACGTTACACAAGAAGTCAGATTGATCGTTTATTTGATTGGTTAAAACGATTTATCCATCGAGCATTAGTCTCACAATCTTTCTCGTTGTACGAAGATATTGTCTTATGTGCTATCAAGACAGAGAAAGATTTCTCAATGTCTTACGACATTAAGGCAAAGAAAGAAAAGAAGAGATATGCTGAACACTCTGGAAATGTAAATAAGGACAAGAAAAGAAAATTTGAATATCCATCCTGTAGTAAATATGGGAAGAAACACCCTGGTACCTTCCTGAAGTTAATAGGAGTCTGTTAAAAGTGTGATGAAAAAGGCCACCAAGCTCATGATTGCATGGTGAAGAAATATGTTGTTGATGTTTAATGCTACAATTGTAGAGAAAGGGGGAATTTTGCGAATGAATTTCCTAAGCATCGGGGGAACTTACCTCAGAAAAGTCCAAGGGATCAAGGCCATGATTATGTTATCACTACTGCTGAGGTTGAAGCTCTGAAAGACATAATGGCAGGTAATTTAATGGTTTCCTCAAGTTTATAAAATGATATATTTGATTCTAGATCATCACATTGTTTCATATCTTCCCAGTTTGGTAAAAAAATTAGATATTTCCAATTTGATTTATCAAGGGAGTTTTCAGTCAAAACTTTTATGGGATGTATCATCACAACAATGTTTTGTGAATCAGTTCCCATTAGAGCATATAAATGCTCTTTATCTGCTGATCTCATCGTCATAACCATTATTGAATTTGATATAATCTTCACTATGGATTGGATTGTGGATCATGATGAAAAAATTTATTATAAGAATAAAGAGGTTACTTTTTTTTATAATTATGATAAAGTACACTTTATCTTTAGAACAGAATCATTACCAGATGATTATTATCTAGATCCAACCCCAGTAGCTCAAATAAATTCAATTATTGGGGAGGAAAATAATGAAATAATTATGGGTGAGGAAAGGACTGTTCAAATAGAGGATGTGCCTATTATGAGATAATGTGTTGATTTGTTTCCAGAAGATTTACATGGACATCCTCCAGAATGAGAAATTGAGTTTTCCATTGATTTAATTCATGGATCAAGGCCCATATCGAAGACCCCTTATAGAATTGCCACTATGGAATTAGTGGAACTATAGAGACAACTAGAGGAATTGAGTAATAAGGGATTTATTAACCCAGGCGTTTCTTTATGGGGAGCCCCTGTCCTTTTTGTTAATAAGAAAGATGGATCTATGAGGTTGTGCATTGACTAAAGGGAGATCAATGATATAAAAATAAATAACAAGTATCCCTTACCTATAATTCATGATTTATTCATCCAACTTCATAGAGCTTAATACTATTCAAATATTGACCTTCGATCTGGATATCATCAGCTGTGTGTTAAGAGGGATGACTTTCCGAAGACATCATTTCGAACCAGGTACAGGCATTATGAGTTTATAGTAATTCCTTTTGGATTAACTAATGCACCCTCTGTCTTCATGGATATACTGAATAGGTTTTTCAAGGAATATCGTGATGAATTTGCAGTGGTATTTATTGACGATTTATTGGTATACTCCAAAAGATATGAAGATCATTAAAATTACTTGCGCATTATCTCGAAGACTCATATAATAAATGAATTATATGGGATGTTTTGAAAGTGTGAATTCTGGATTCATGAGATTTATTTTCTTTGGCCATATTATCTGTAAGGATGGAATATCTGATGATCCTTCAATGACCATGGAAATCCAAGAATGGACAGCACCAACGAATATAACTGAGGTGCACAGTTTTATTGGTTTAGTAGGTTATTATAGAAGTTTTGTCCAGAATTTTCCCTGGTTCACTAACCCATTAACAAAGATCACACAAAAAAGGGGTTAAATTTGTTTGGACAAAAGAGTGTGAGGAATGTTTTGAAGATTTTATGATAAGATTATTCAATGTTCCTATCTTGACTCCACCATCGGTGAATGATGTTTTTGTTATTTATAGTGATGCATCGAAGAAAGGACTTGGTTGTGTCCTTATGCAGAATGATAGAGTTATTACCTATGCATCACGATAGCAAAAAATTCATGAGAAAAACTATCCTACTCATGATCTTGAGTTAGCAGATGTAATATTTTCTTTGATGATTTGGATACACTATCTCTATGGTGAACAAATGTGAGTTTTATACTTATCAAAAGAGTTTAACGTGTATTTTATCACAGAAAGAACTCAAAATGGGGAATAGGAGATGGATTGAACTACTCAAGGATTATGATTTAACTATACTCTACCACCCGGGGAAGTAAAATAAGGTGGAAGATGCTTTGAACAGAAAAGATCAAGGTGTTTTGAAAAAGATGAGAGTTGAAAAGGATCCTATATACATGGATCTAGTAAATATGGATATGGTAATCGCCATAGAAGGTGAAAAAAAAATAATTTATCAAATGGCTGCCAAACCATATTTACTATAAACGATAAAGTGTTCTTAGAACAGGGATGAAGAGTTTAAAAAGAAGATTAATGCTATTAATGATGGGAGATTGAGTGAATTTGTGTATGAAGATGGAATTTTGAAATTTGGGAAGAGACATTGTGTTTCCGATATACCGTATCTAAAAAGCGAATTTTTGGATGGTGTGCATAGTTCCAATTTCATTATAAACCCTGGGAGCACCAAAATGTATGGAGATTTGAAGGAAAATTTTGGTTAGACAACATGAAGAGGGAGATTGCTGATTTTGGGTTAAGATGTATGGTTTGTCAAGAAGTGAATGCTGGAAGGAAACAGCCTGGAGGAGTCAGGAAACCTCATCCCATACCTGAGTGTAAATGGGATAATATTACGAAAGAATTTTTCATGGGACTACCAAAGACTCTGAGAAGGAACGATGCAATATGCATCATTGTTGATCGTCTTACCAAGTAAGCACATTTTCATGCTATAAGGCAAGATTTTCCACTTGAACATTTATAAAGACTATATATTAATGAAGTTTTAAGACATCATGGAGTACCACTACTTATTATTTCTAATCGTGATCCCCGTTTTACATCATGATTCTGGAAAATTCATTAAATTTCCCTAGATACTGAACATCATTTGTGAATTGCCTACCACCCTCAAACTGATGGACAATAAGAACAGACTATTCAAACCATATTAGACCTGTTGAGATTATGCTCATTTGAATTTCAATGTATGTGGGATTAATATTTACCTCTGTTAGAAGTTTCCCATAACAATAGCTTCATTTCAAGTATTCAGATGGCACTTTATGGAGCGTTTTATAGAAAGAGATGTCTCACACCAATCTGTTGGGGTGATGTTGGTGAAAGAAAACTCTTAGGCCCAGAACTTATAAAGTAATTAGAACTGGATCCCGATCTGTCTTATTGTGAAGAGCCTATAAAGGTTCATGATTCAAGATAAAAAGTGTTGAGAAACGAGACGACTCTTCTGGTAAAAGTTCTTAGGAGAAACCATAAGATGGAAGAGGCAATGTGGGAACCCGAGGAACTTATGATGAAGAACGACCATATTATTTTTATGTAGTAATACTCTAGAAATTTTTACGATGAAATTATTTAAAGGAGGGGAGAATGTTACACCCCAATCTTCCTCAGTACTCTTCACTTTTAATAATATAGTAGCGTGTGTTGTTCGCGACTTCGAGTTCTAACACACCACAATCAATCAAACTTACTGTTATGAATAGTAATAACCACATTTTGAAATTTTATAAATTTTAACATTCAAAATGAACATCATTTTTGGATTTGGAATATTGAAATTAGCTTAGGGTGAATTTTTTGTATTTTTCTAAAAACATTCAATTTTTAATGAATAGTGAAAAACACTGAGTTATTGTTTAAAACCGAATTTTAATTTTAATATTTATATATTTTATTAAAAACAATTTAGGTCAAAATGGATACATAATAACTATATAAGTTAAATTTAATTCATTAGAGTTAGTCAATTATAATTTTAGATATATAAACATATTATTGAACTTTTCACCGTCTTTTACACACCTCCTATGAGAATTTTCAAATTAACATAAAACACAATTTTTCCGCTTCTGTGAGTAGAATATTAAAAATCAGAGAGACACAGTTGATATATGTAATAAAATTGTGGTTCAATAAGATGAAAATAATTTTTGTTGAATAGTAACTTTTTACTTTTATTTACCACGGTTAAACGTTAATAGGGTAATAAAGGGTAAAAATGATATTATTATTACCCTAAAAGATGTCATAATTCTATTGGATAATTATAATTCGACCAAAAAAAACTTTAGAAAAAAATATGAACCTCTTTGGTCGACTTGGATTGGATTAGGACACTTATTATTATTATATTTAAAGAAGAGTTAAAAGAGTTAAAATTAATTTTTAATAACTAAAACATTTTTAATATAGGGTTATACATAAGATAAATTCGACTATAAATATTAATTATAAATATAAAAATATTTCCTAAATAATGGTATTTTATTTATATTTTTTAGACATTAAATAATATAATTTATTTATGACACAATGATGATTTAGTAATTATCTAATTAATGAAATTTTATAATAATTGATATTATAAATATCCAAATAAATGTAATTTGATAATTTTTATGAATTACACTAATTTCCTAGGTTAATATAATATATTAGGGTTGTTTATAAGAATTTTTTTCTATGTAATAATGCTGTTATGAATTTAGATAAAAAAACAAAATACCAAATAGTGTCAAAATTGGCATAAAAGTGTTTTTAAAACAAATATTATATTATAAATTGATATTCTATTTCTTAAAAAATCTAATATTCATCCAAAAGGCTTATATAATAACATTTGTATCATTAATTAACCACTTGGGTTCTATTGAAAGTATATAGTATGTTTACTAACCATATAATATAAAAATTCAAAGAGACATGGAAAATGTCAAACTATTTAACATAGAGTTAAATTTAAAAGATAAGGTTAATATAGTGACCCAAACCTGTCTAAAACCTATTGGATGAGTGGTTTTTGATCCATACCTACCTTAAAATTTAAATAATTAATTTTGGAACCATTATAAATTGAAAATTAGTTTATTATAAAATAATATTTGTAGTTTTTCCTAAGGTGTCTCTCGCCCGTCCTATAAAAGGGCACCCCCCTTCTCTCTAATTCACACCATCAGAACCATTTTCCTCAGCCGAACTCTGCCCAAATACCCTATAAACTATAATCCTTTCATTATAGATGCCTTCCATTAGTCAGAAATTCAATCTAAGGATCCATTTTGATCAAATCAATAGAAAGAGCCCGAAGAAGAGGTAAATATTTCATCACCTCTTTCAAGTTCTATTCTTCATCCAATTCCTCCTTCATTGTTGTTTCCATTCTAAAATAGTAACTCCATTATCATATATATACTTTAATTTTATTATAAATATGGTAAAAACATATTAATTATTCTATTTATCATTTTAATGACATGCACCATACGTGCGTACGTACGGCGTACCGTCTCTACGTCGTGGTGTAATTGTTATTCAATACATTATTATTTTGATGGGTATAATAATGATGTGTAATTGATGTAAATAATAAATATAAAATTATAATGATTCTAGATATATTATATACCATCCCATTATATATATTTTTTTAATATCAAAAGATTTATATTGTCGGTCGTGCGTATGTACGAATTACCGTCTCTACGAACGTGATGAGACTCAATACCCATCATAATCCATTCAAGACTAATTTTCATTAGATGATGAAAGATAATGTTTAAAGACATAATATCATTCTGAATATGAATAACATACATCCTATCCATAACAAAAATTAGTTACGTAACAAAGCAAATAATGGAAAACGAATCAGTTAACACCCAAAACGCCGACAATACTAAGATATTAGTAACAATGTAATGTTAAAAGATTATATTTGATATCATATTAATATATATGATTCTGGTATAATTTAATAATAATTATTTCACCATTATACAGAAGTTTAACCTTCCCCCGACCAAGGAAAAGTACAAGGTTAGTGTTAATTTCAAAATCCCTTTATTATCCAAGGTTATTTTAACGTAAGTATCTACTAGGACCTCTTTATTATCCACATCCATGTTTCATAAAAATGAATTCCAACATATTTTTACAATTTACTAGACTATGAGTTGAAGTCATTTATACCCTTGTTTGAATTTATATAAAATGGTTTCAAAGGAATCTTTCTGTCATTTTCTGAACAGGGCACTTCAAGACATTTTTCACAAAAATAAGGTATGAATGTTTTTTAACTTATATGGTAGGTGCAACTATTTTCCGCCATTATAACATCGTCGAATCTTCCCGTACAATATTATAATAATATTTTAAAATATAAATGTATTCTTTTATTATTACGTAACCTTTAAATGATTTCAAAATAGAAAGAGATATTTCCTTAAAAAGGTTTTAATTTCATATATGTCAACATCCATTGATGGATTTTAAGTTTGTTTAAAGTTGATTTATTATGATAAAAAACATCCATATTGTATTGATGGTTTTGTGATTTGTTTGACTTTGGATGTGTTACATCATATCATTCATAGTTTACAGATAAAGTATTGACATTTCGTATGCCTGTTTTAATACGAATATTTTCGTTATGATTAGACCTTTTCATATGGGGAATGCATTGGACCTAGTATGTGACGGGTGGAGCCCTCTATAGCTCCTCGATGAATCGGTACGTCTAATGAGACAAACTAGTGTCTTGGCCAATGGCCTTGACAAAATATTAATTTTAGTCCTGGGACAAGGCCTTGAATATGTGGATATGAAAGTCTGTCATTATGTATTTCATCATTATAAAAGTGGTTATTGATATCGCATGTGATTATTAGACTAGTCGAATATCAATTTGAGTAAGTAAATGGAATTATTTTGATTTATATTTTTTCTATATTATGATGATGTTTCTGTTGAAAAGTATTTTTTTTAGTTTTATACATTACCTTAAATGTTTATTATTATTTATGAAAGCTTCCGCTATATTGTTATCCTTACTGATAATCTGATCTCACCCCTTTCTATGTTTTATTTTTCCAAGGTTGTGAACAAGTATATTATGACAGACCTATAGGGATATTCTATGGGATCACAATGTTGTCCTTATAAACAATTTTTTTTGTAGTTTTCCATTTTATGATGTAATATAAACTTTATGAATGTATCAAGTACTTCAAAGGCTACTAAACTAATCAGTCTTTTGAGACTTGATCTTTTGTGGTCATGCTAAGGATACGTAATAATGCACCAAATCTGGGCTTCTGGGGTCGGTGCATTACAGGTAGGATGTGAGATGACTAATGGGTAAGGATATAATTTTATATAGAAGTAGTATCTATGTATATGAGACGACTCATCATGGTCATATAATTAATTGAGAGTCGAGTGATTGAGTGGTATTACTGATTGGAATAAGTTATTTTATTCTTAATTGATTATATACTAGTTGGACCTTAGTAATTTTGAGTAGAATTAGATTAGTTTTTTTGTATCATGCATCTAATTATAATGATTGAAAAAATTTAAAGAGTCTATGACCATACCTGGGGTTTTTCATGGGTTTAGTGGTATTCATCATTAAGAAAAAGAAATAGGATTTATTCTCATGCATATACTTTCTCACTACCAATCTGGTACCTGGTAAAAGTGATATAATTATAGTTGATCATTCGCCTCACCCATTATATTAATATGTTTAATGTTTTGTGTATTTTTAAATATATTCATAAATTATTTTATGGAAATGTATAAATAAGTATCATGACACATGGATTTGGAATAGTAGTGCATCAATGGATAATAACTTGATAAGAGTTTATTAGGGGGATATATTAGTGGCCCATATATATTAACTTTTTATTTTGTTAGAAGAATAAAAAGGCTTCCACTTCATATATTTTTTATATATCCATTATGAATTATGTATTTTATTCTTCAATATCTTATGTTGATACCTAGACAATATAATTTTTATGATTCGTATTGTAGATTATATGAGACTATCAGGGATATTTCTTTTTATTTCAATTGGTTTGTGGTATATCCAATATACTGAAGGATCATTGAAAATTTTAGTTATATTTATTTATATATTATGTGAATTTATTTTTTGGTTAATAATATTTATATCAATATATTAGGTAGATGTTACTATTCAATATAATCTAAAATATGAGGAGGTGTTCTTGACATTAGATACCAATTATATCAATGTTATTATTTTTGAAAATTATTTTAGTGAATAATTAAATTATATTAGTTCAATTTATTAATATTGAATTTTTCTGTTAGAGATTGATATTATATTTTATGAGTGATGATGGAAACCCAATTCATTCGAGTATGTAATGACTATGTTAAAAACCTATGTTCATAATGGATTTTATATGTTTTGTAATAGAACATTATGTATGAAAATTGTTATAGGTAAGGAGTTTGACTAAAAGATAAATAAGAATTGTGAAGAGTCACCGGGCTTAGTGTCTATACTATTACATTATTTGGTCATTAAAATAAAGAAAAACATAGGGAATAATACAATTGTTTATAAATAGTGTTTTTTGATAAATTTCTTGATGATTTACTATTAATAATTAATATTAAAATATAATATTTTAAATTATTTCATAATTTTTTTATAATTGGATGAAATAATGGTATGAATTAAATATGTGTTTTATAATTTTTGTTTATTTTTTGATAACTTATTTCACTAAATTTTTATGATTTTAAATTATGAGAATATATATAGTTTTTTAGGATAATATTAATTCAACAGAACATGCCATGTTTGAAAATGTTTTACAGGTTTATTTTACATTTACTAGGCCATGCCTTTTATGATTTTTATATGAAATTTAAATTTGATAAATTTATGGTTTTGGGAAATATAAGGTTTTTTAGAATATATAGAAATTTAAAAATGGATTTTCATGAAATGTTCTAGTATATGATTGAAATAACAAGGATTTTTATTTTTTTTGTTTTAATAATAATATTAATTATTTTGGAATTTGATATTATAAAATAAATTTTAAATTTATATATTTTATTGTAAGTAATCAGATCTACCGATGAATTATTGCATATTAATAATTGTAAAAATACATGTTTTTTAAGTAATATTTAAATTTTAGGTGAGTTTTTAAATATTAAACATTTATTTAGGATTAAAAAATAATAAATCTATGATTTATAATTGGGTTTCATGGTTTTAATTAGATGAAATAATAGTGACCTAACCGTTATTAATTATGCTTCATCACTAGTTAATCACAATAAATTAGATTGAATAAAGAAATTATTGTTCAATGAAGTCGTGTTGAATAAGAATCAGATTTCATGTTATATGAATCTATTATTTCATGTACTAGATATCTATGATTTTATCTCAATAAATTAGTCCAATGATGGAGAGAAATATTAAATGTGTTTGCATTTATTTTTTAAAAATTTATTAATGTTGAGTTATTCTTATGTTTGGATTTTGATGGATTGAATGTTTTTATGATTTATATATGTATGTTTTCATTATATATTGTTCTGATGATGAATATTAAAGTGGATCAGGGGTATCTATTATAGGATATAGTAAATGTAATGGATGATAAGAAGTGAAATTCCATATTTTTTATAGATATCATTGGGAAATAAATTATTTCACTATTAAGTGGGTAAAGAGATTTTGATTGAATAGTGAATGAACTAATTATTGTTTTGGAATTTAAGACAAATCCATTTTTTGGTTTAATTCCATATCATGGCCATTGGATGAATTCAAATATATTTCAAAATTTCTAAGAAAATGGTATGCTATGGTTCTCAATTATGTATGGTGTTATGGATTTTTTCTTGTAGACACATATTCCTATTCATATTGGGGGAATGACAAGATGTTTTAACCCTAATTGATTTGATTATTGTGTGTTATATAATTTTATAGAATTTTTATATACATGGGACATTTAAATGTCATTCAAAAGTCTACATGATTTTTTTTACAAAACATTATTTTTTGAAGACTTCAGTATATGAAAATAAAATTGTGGTTTATGAAACTATGCTTTTTTGTGTCGATATATAACCCTTTTTACACTTTATCAGATATCACATTACCTCAAGTGGTGTTAGTTTTAGTGAATCCCCCTACAAAAGACACCAAGAATAGAATGGTAGGATACTGGGAACATGGTAGAGGCCCTTTGAGATTCTAGTGTTTTATTCATCATTTTTTAATATTAGTATAACTAAAATACTATCTATATCAACAACTTATTACTGAATGTAGTTAGGTAATAGAGAATAATTTTAAAAAATTTATCTATTCCACCTCATTTTTAGGTTTTCTTTGGTTGTTCCATGATTATAGGCTGATTAAAATAATTATTATTATGGAATTGGTGTCATAACTTTAGTACCAGATAGTGGATTTCATGAGAAAAGAGAGAGATTGGGTTAATTTTCAAAATAATAAACCTATGTAAAAATAATACATAATATAAATGGAGTTTTCTTCACAAAACATTGAAATAGAAAAACTTAAATTTTATTCTATATGATTGTTTATCATTGACTTAAATGGAATAATCATATAAGAACCATTTGGATTATAGTGGTTTTGTAAGACCATAATCCACTCCTTCCATTCCAACACATATGATTAATATGAATATATAGTATTATAAACTTTTTACACATAAGTATAATATGAATAATGTTAATACTTTTTTAAGGTACGAAATAATCTATGACGATGAGTATGTCTCACATCATGTGTATACAATAAAAATAAATAAGTTAATCATTGTGACCTAAAATGTAGTGGATGTGTACACTGGCTACGAACATATAGACATATAACATTGATTTATATTGTAGAATATGTAGATTTTGGGAAATAGAAATGTTGATCCCTATATTTCTATCAATAATAATATATTTATCATATATGTGTTTTGTTATTAATTCACATTAACGTAATTGGTATAAATAAATGATTTCTAAGACATTCAATTTATCTTTTAATATTCTATTTATTAATGACTATATTAATCTAAAGGTATATTTAAATAATTGAGGGATAAATTGATTTTTTATACACTGATAACTAATATTATACATCACATAGAAAATAATATATTTTGATATATGAAATAATCAGATATACAATATTTTTTTGTTGTTAACTTGGATGGTGTAATTAACTTTTCCCTATATGTATAATAAAAACCAAAGATAATTTCTTTGAAGACGTTGTCTATATAGTCATCTCAAATGAATATATACCTTATTACCATTAAAATTTGTCTTATTATAATAATTACGTGAATGATAATGTATTCTAATAATTCATGTGTGGTCGGTTTAGTTCTTATTGTTATTTACCTTCCCTATAGATTGTGTGTCGTGTTCACTTCACTGTAGGTTTTATATTTTAAATAATAATATACATATTTAACCTTTAAACTAATATCCCAAAAAATAACACCTTGATATTATGGAGCAAAACACATTCATTATTAAAAAGATTAATTATAATCATTTAATGGATAGTATTATTATGTGTTTAAATATAAATTAATTTATGAAAAATATTAAATCAATCACTATAAATTTTGGTTGCATAAACAAAAAATGATTTAAAAAGAATTTAGTTCAACAATCATGTAATTATTCTAGTACCATTTCTAATGTGGGAACCATATATAGAATTGGGAGAACATTTTTGGGTGTGTCCTGAAAATAGATGGAGATTATTTGATAATGCTATAAAAGAAAATGTTTTAGACATTGTTATACCAATGTCACCATCCAAAAATGAAATTTTTTTAGATATGTTCTAATGAAAATATCCAACTATCACACTAGAGTAGCTTTTACCACTAATATTATTCAATATATCCCTATTACCAATGAAAACCCCTAATATGAATATATGTTTATAATGTCATAAATCTATACAAACAAACATAAAGTAGTATTTAAATGTTCCAAAATGAAATATATATCAAGAATATATAAATGAGGGATGTTTAATTAGAATAAAAATAAACCAAGGTTCAAAACCACACTAATTTATCGTTCATTTTAATAATTAAATTACGCTCACAAACACTATTCATTTTGAAAATGATAAAAAAATAATAACACATTTAGTGAAAGAAACATGTAATCATTGGGAGAATGTAAGACAATACAATACCCCCCCACGGATAAAATGTCATAAATTTTAGAGAAAACCCATATATAATGAACAATATGAAATTAATTTTTCTAAAAAAGATAACCATTATATTAAATAATCCATTTATGAAAACATAAAAAGTCATGAATACCAGAAATTTAAAATCATTTTAATAATATATAAAAAATCTTGTGACAAAAACTATTTAATATATATTTAATGGATTATATATAAAATAAGTTAAAATTTAAAATACATTATAGCTATGTATAATCCTCCATAAACCATTCATTCCCCCTTTGATCATTATATCAAAATGAAATAAATATATTTAGTGAACTACCTTTACATAAAAAATTTATCAAACAGATATAAAAAATGTGTTATTGATTTTATATGTATATATTAAAAAACATGAAACAAATTAAAAAATGATATATTATCATATTAAAATAATCCATAATATAAAGTCAATATTTAAATGATCACATGTTTGGTAATAAAACACATCATTTTTCACATTCCATGTATACATATTATAGATAGTTAAAATATAATACATGGAAAAATCATTAGTGAACATATTAAACACATGATATAATACATGTATATATACAATAATATGTATCCAATATGGGAAACTGTCATGACCCACCTTCCACATGATGGGGGAAGGGACATACAATTTCCAATCCCTTCCTTCTTCATATTGAAAGAGAAATAATGAACCCCAAGTCCCACCTTCAATAGGCCTCTGTGTGGCCACTGACACTAATGGTATAGAATCTCACAAAAAATGGATGGAATTACCCTTATTAATGAAAATAGGATTGAGTGTTGAGATGGTAAACAACATAAAAAACAAAAAAAATTTACATAAAGGATACCAAAATCCACCCATAAATGGTTTAAACATAAACTACCAAAAAATTACATCCAATGTACTAATAGAAGTACCAAATAATGAGACTAATTAGAAACACAATCACTATACAGATGCCAGGTCTAGTAAAGTCCATCACAGTCCTCAAAGTCCTCATGTAAACCTAAAAATTGTTTTACTGATGTAAGGTGAGTATACAAGTATACATAGTAGAAAATCTAAAACTACCAATGCAGAAGTGGGGAACATACTAATTCCCCTATGAGAGAATAGTAGAACCTCAAATCATGTACCATGGAGTACTAAATAGCCAAGAATCTCTAAGAAAAAGTCACAAAATAATGTAATTCAAGTAAAGTAATAGTATAATAACATCAACATTTGGGGTACCCCGCACCACATTCCCACTGTTTAACTACTCAGTCTTAACAACTAACATATTGACGCTACTACTCTTCTAAAATGCAGTCCCACTTCCACAACCTAACCGCACAAACTTGGGCATCAATGAACACACAAAACTCGCATGTTGACACATATCCCATAACCACACCTCACAGCTCACCCACAGACACCTGGGCCACAACACTCATGCCTCTTGCACAAATACACTTTGACCTCATCCTGCTGATATTTGGGAAAACAAATTGGGGCCGCAAACACCTGAGCCCATAATTCACCACAATACTACCCAAATGATCCGAGACTATGGTAATCCTCATGATATTACAGCCTTTTAAGATATTCTCAAGTAGTAATAATTGGATGAGGGTGTCAGGAATAAGGTCAACAACCATCCATCCATCCTCCCATAAGGATGTTGGGAATGACACCATTCCCCATGAAATGGGGGTGTTTGGCAAAGGGTTTTCATCATTGGTGGGGTGAGTATAGAAATCAAAAGGAACTAAAATTTATATATATTTTTTAACAAATACTCACTCCAACCTAAGGGTCACAAAAAAATAACCAGACCACAAGAAACACTTTTGATGGTATCCCTATATGCACAACCACACAAACATGCACTACAAAAGAATAACCCTACACCTTTTTCATTTAAACACATGCCATTTATTAATTAAGGGGTTCACATTAGTTTATTCTAGCACTACCTGGGGAAACTACCGAGAACAACATCTTTAACCATCTTAAGAGGTGAGAATCCTGATTAACTAAAAACAAAATAACTAAATCACTTCATTCTTTGGTACATCCAACATTGAACAAGGGAAGAGGGATAAAGGCATGTCATTTCCATTTTAACAACCATTCATCGAAACAACATAGAACAACCAACCCTCAGTCCCACTGCACACCCCCATTATTCCTAGACACTGGTACAAAAATTTCCAAATATAATTCTTCAATGTTATACCACACAATAATCCTCTCACAACTAGGACAGGAAGTCCTACTTCACAACAACGCTACACCCAGCACACCTATAAACATGAAGTCACTACACTAAATAGTCCTACAGCCCTACTACCCCAACATTTCCAAGATGTAGTACCACCACATAACAAGTTGATAAACACACTATAGTCCCACAGCCAAGCATCATTCTATGGCCACGATAGAAGAAAAGGAAGCCCCACTTTCTACAAGTCCATCCACTCAACAAACAATAAGTATAAAAAAATGGGGAACAAAGATACCCCATGTTCCACCCCATACAGAAATCCCACAAAAACTACCATTAATACCCAACCCCACAGCACACACATCCCACACCCTTCTTATATAACCAACCAATAATAGCATGTGGCCACTCCCATAAGACAACCATGTATAGGTTTAGAAAGAGGGGTTCTTTTAATTCCCATTTAAAATAACTGAGTTGATCACACAACAAGTTTGATATTTGGGAATCAATTTTAAATATCCAGGTATATGTGATTAAGCATATTTCATGTTTCATCAATTTATCATATATCTCTACAAAAAAATGACATCACCAGTGTGCAATCAAAGACCACCAACGACCACGATTTTTTAAGGCATACAACCATAAAAACCCATAAAAGAATCAAATAAAACAGGTGATCAACATCAAACTACTCCCATTCCATTATTTTATTGACCCATGGTATCTTTTGATTATATTTCCTTCTTTTTTTAACTCATTAAAATAAAATTATTAACATGTTATTCACAAGGAATTTGTAATACACCCACCCCACATGATACAAAATTAAATAGTCGAAGAAGAAATCCACACCTGAAACAACAGGTGGCCAAAACTAAACTTTGTGCCAAGATAGGGAATCGTGCGACCAGTACGAAAGAACTCCAAAAAAACCATCGACAAATTCCGCACAGATAAAATACTTCGGGGAGGGTAAAAAATTTTACCGCACCAAGAGAAACTATAGGGGTCTAAGGAAGAGAGGATCTCAGCTTAAGAAAATCAAGATCCTAAATTCAAGGGGAAAATTTTGAAATACATAAATATAATTTCAGGGTTCGACCATGCAGCTTGGTAGTTTCAAAGGTCTCAAAATATTACAAAATAGTTGAGATTTAATTATTCCCCTCAGAAACAATGGAATGGGAGTTATAAATGGCCAAGAGTTTATAGGTTCTCATTCAATGAAGAAAAAAAGTAACATGGGAAAAACTAGAAAAATGGAAAACTAGGAATGACTCACTGGCACCCTGACACCGATGCCCTAACACTGATGCCCTGGCACCGATGCCCTGGCACTAATACCCTGGCACTGACACAGTGTCACTAACGATGTGACACCGACCCCAAAACCCCTAAATCACTGATGCCAGCACCCCTGAATCACCGATACCGATGTCCATGACTCCCCGATCTTGACACCCTTGACTCACTGATGCCAATTCCCATGAATCACCAATTCCAATGCCCCTGAATCACTGGCATCAATGGTTCAAACTGTATTTTGGATAACATTCTGAATGACTCATCAATAACTCCTAGAACACCCCAAACACTGGTGTTTCACAAAGGAATGTATTGGAGGGGTCCATTTCATTACATTATATACCAATTAATATATTCTCATACCTAATAATTCAAAACCAAACATGAAGAAATACATGACCAAACAACTACATCAAAAAAACCTCTCGGGGACAAACAATCCAACATTGTTAAAAAACTGGATTGAAAAAATCGACATCCAAGGTCACCTTCATAACATCTATCTCCTAAACAACTATATAAACAGTAAGGCCCCACTACCCGAAAAAACCACACAAACATAAGAGGTCACACTATCCATACAAATGGATTAGTGTGCTCCTTCCTCCATGTCAATATACCATATTCTTTGTGAGTCAATGACTCACCCGCACGAGTTTAATCACATCCACAGTAATGCGTATCGATTTGGGATCAAGTCCTCCCCTCCCCACTATCATTACATTTAACACACATTCAGATAACAGGGAAATAACTCATCTGATAAAGAAATAGGTCAAACATTACATCATAAAATGAAAAAAATTAAAAAAAAATGTAGAATAGATCTGGGTACTGGGCACACATTTTTGGCTCCCGCTCCCAACTACTCTCCCTGAGGACACCATGCCTCCGTAACACACAAAAAAAAGTAATGGATTTTCCAAGAAGCTCTTTATCCTAGAATTACTCATTGTATACTATCCACTCCATGAACATTGCATCATCCTTGATATCTAAATATCCCTCTTCAAAGACATGGAATTCATCGTGTAGGTACTGACGGATCTGAGAGACATGGAAGATTTTATGGATCCTCTCAGACTGCGGTGGAAATGAAAGCTACTATACCACCTTTCCAACTCTTCCCAACACCCCAAAAGGTTCTATGGTCTAGGGAAAAATCTTTATCCCTCTACCAAACATCTTCTACCCTCGTCGATGAAAATCATTCAATAAAACAAGATCCCCAACCGCAAACTCCAAATTCCTCCTCCTATGTCTGACATACAACTTTAGTCGATCATGTGCTGCCATTATCCTCTTAAGGACATGTTTAACATTCTCTATCATACTCTGCTCCATGCTCTGACAAAGTATGGTTGTCTCCCCCACTTCTATCCAACACAGGGGTGAATGACACCCCTCCCGTATAGAGCATCAAATTGAGCCATATCGATATAAGAGTTATATCTATTATTTGTAAGAAAACTCCACCATGGGAAAATTTCACACCCAAGACCCACTAACGTCCATAACACATGCCTGTAACATGTACTCCAATGTCTATATTCTCTTCTTTATCTATACATCCATATGATGGTGGAAAGTAGTGTTGAGGCGTAACTGTGTTCCAAATTAATGTTTCAATCCCCTCTATACTCACGACGTAAAAGGTGTATCCATATCCAAGAATATGGATCCTTGAACTCCATTCAACCACACAACCTCATCCACATACATCTGTGCTAAGGAATCCACTACACTTTACTACATGATTTCTAAGAAGTGAGATGATTTAGTCATGTGATACACTTCCACCCAAAGGGAATTACATCCTCACTATGTCATAGGTAATACTATGTCTAAATCCATCGACATGTCATCTCAATTTCATTATGGAATGTTTAAGGGATACAATAAACCAATGGGAACATAGTGCTCTGCCTTCACTTACTCACACACTAGGCAACTTTCCACAAATTCTACCACTGCCCGCTTCACCCCAGGCCACTAAAACTATTCCCTGAAGCCCGAGTACATTTTAGAAACATCTGGATGCACTGCCAGGGGTGAGCTATAGATCTCACAGAGAATTATCTCATGCATTTCCACTAGTAAAAACAATTTACCAAAGAACAACATCTAATTCTAAAAATCCTCTAACCATCACTCCATAGAATAACACTAGATTGCACGATCACGCGTCACATCATTCTCTAAGTCTCCCCACTAAGACTCCTCCACCTTCGGCAGTAATGAATACTGTAATATCATCTTAAATAACCAGCCTCTTCCTCCATACACTCGCATCTAGGTTAAAAGAGGCTATCGTCTCCATTTCATTCCAAGAATTGTTGGATTCTCAAACTATCTTTTTCTGTGACTTCCTTATTAAGGCATCGACCACCACATTCCCATTTCCTAAGGTGAAAGAGATCTCAAAGTTATATTCCCAGAGAAACTCCATCCACCTTCGCTTATGAATGTTCAGGTCTCATTGAGATAAGATATACCTCAATCACACATGATCTATGAAGAACAAAATGATCTCCCCGATGAGGTAATATCACCACAATTTTAGAACAAATATGACCAGTACAATATCTAGATCATGGTTTGAATAGTTATGTTCATGTGGATGAAACTTCCTAGAACTATAATAGATCATTCTTTGATAATGCGTCATCACACATCCTAATCCTAGACATGAAGAATCCTAAAACATCTTGAACATCACTCCCTCCTCTAGAAACCGTAGCACTGGAGCACATACTAACATCATCTTTAAGGATTCTAAAAACTTCCTGACACTACTCATTCCACATGAAGGCCATGAAATTTATTGTCAAAGTTGTACAGAAATACACAATCTATAAAAGTCAGGAACAAATCATTGGTAATAGCCCGTTAGATATAGGAAGATGTGAACATCTAAGATGTTCATGGGTGCTGCCCAAGAAACAACTTCCTCGACCATTTATGGGTCCATCGTTATCTCTTTCTACGAGACTACATGTCTAATGAAGTGAACCTCTCCCATCTAGAACATGAATTGGACAACTTCCCCAAGAGATGGTGGTGCCATAGGACCTCACATACTATCTTGTGGTGGTTACCATGCTCCTCTTCCGACTTTGAGTAGATCTGGACTTCTTCAATAAACACGATGGAAAATCAATCAAGGAACCTGTGGAAGACAGAGTTCATGAGCCCGATGAATATCGTTGGTGCATTTGTAACATCAAAGGGAATGACCATGAACTCGAAGTTCCTATACCTGTACCTGAAAGCAGTCTTCGATTTGTCACCATTTTTATCCCTCAAATGGTGATATCCAAACCAAATATAGTTCATAGAGAACCAACCTACTCCATTTAATAAGACAAAAATATCACTGATCCTTGGGATGAGTTAATGGTTCCTGATCGTCAACTGATTAAATCTCTGATAATCTATGAATGGTCTTAGACCACCTTCATCCATATTTTTTGAACTAGAATGGATCACCCCATGGTGACTCACTCGACTGTATAAATAACTTATTCATCTAGTCGTCAACATGAATATGCAACTCCCACAACTCTGAAGGGTCCATCTGATAAGGATCCATAGAAATCAAAAGGGCTATGGGTTTCATGTCTATTCTGAACTCAACATCACATCGAGGGGGTAGAGTCACAAAATCCTCTAAGAAGACATCCAAAAATTCATTGACAACCCCCAAAACCTCCACCATATCTGCATCTTCTGATCCTAGTGATATCTCAGACGATAAATAGTGAACAGGATCCACACACTCACTGCCCACCTAACAGCCCCACTCACCAATGAAAACTACACACTGGTCGTCCATATCCGAAAACAATACACTTAACCAAATGTAGTTGATAATTTAGTGCATAGAAAAAACATTATATTCATAGGATGACATCATACGATTACATTTTTAACATACTAAGATCCCCACTGGATTGATGTGGCCCCGACATCAGTCCACATCCCTGAAAAACATCATACAAACTAGTCTGATGTAAGGACCCGACCCTAGTTGCCTGGAGTCGGTGCATTATTTGATTACATTGGCATACATACAAGAAATATGAATCTGCAAGGACCATGTAGTTTAATATTATTAGAAACATGATACATACATAAGTTCAACATTACATATGGAAAGTAAAAACAACACTAATTATTCCACTAGAGTCATCACGTCTTCTAGATTATGCTTGTAAGTCATTCATAAATTACTTCATCATGTCCTGAGAAAATGAAACATAAGAAAGGGGTGAGCTCATACACTCAGTATGAGTTAGAAATACAATAAAATATAATATAAACATTAGATATAGTGAATAATTGAAAACACATGCCTTTAATAATAAACTTGAACACATTATGGCTGGAATATGAGGTGAGTAAATAATTCCATAATAAATCATAGTCATGGATATTCTACTAGTCCAATAAACACATGAACATTGAACTAATAGCTTTATAATGAGGGAAGTTCATATGAAAGATATTCTGAAACATTATTTCACAGCCTCGTACAAGACATCTAATGATTAAGGCCTCGGCCAAAATCCACATCACATTGGGAAAGTCCTCGACCGATTCCATGTCTAGTTGTCTCATGAGACCCACTGATGAATCGTGGGTCTATAGAGGGCCCCACCTATCACAAATTAAGTCCAATTCATTCCTCGTATGAGTGAGAGTAAACAAAAACAGCATATACATTCATATTGAAACTATCATATGAAACGTAACAAACATTCCCCAATTATTGAACACATACACTATCCATTCCGAATAATATGGTGAATGGTTTTAGGATAGATCATCGAGAATGAAGTTATTCATAAACCATTCAATATAATATAGAGTATGACATCATAAATTATTATCATCAACAATACATAAGAATTAAGAAGTGTGTCGAATCAAATGAGAATAATCTTCTAAAATCATCAAGCAATTATTGTGATAAATACTCTTTTATTTTTAAAAGAAGAGTTATTTTTGAAAAAAAAATTTATAAAACCAGTATAGAATTAAGAGATTATTTTCATAATAAAATGAGTGATTTTATAAATATAATGGCTTCCGAAAATAGATTATATAGTGCCCTTGAAAATAGGTAATGATTTGAGAAATTCTCTTGAACCTGGCTTCTATTTTTGAAACAATTTTGAAAGATCCTCTTAAAACGTGTAACTTTACATAAAATAATGAAGGATTATTGTTTATAAACATATATATGATACTCACATAGAACATATGATGAGTTCATAACAATAAATAATAATTACATTGAGGTAATTATACAATAAAAGTATCCCGAATGAAAATGGAAGTTCGGGTCGAAAAACCCTTACATTAACTCCAAACTTGTTCCACTCTTTTACATAAGCTCTTGGAATATGAAATTATAATTTTTAATAAATTATTTCTGAGATTTGTAGACATGTATTTAGTATACCATTATTCTGGTTAGTTCATTTATAACTTTATTGATAAGTTATTGTGTTGAATTTCATCGTTCTGGAGTGTTTGTTTCCTTTATATTCATATTCAGTTCACTTGTTTTTAAGTAATGAAGTTAATGTGGAATGGTTATAAATCTCTAGTATTGGAATTATATATTATTAATGATCATAAATAATTTATTATTGTCATTTCTATCATTTTGTTACATGGAATGAGGATGAATCATGAGATGACAACCACTTTGATTAATCGGCGGTATTTGGATTATTATGAACTAGTTTTGTCATAATCTTAATTATATGTACATATTCAGGTTACTGAATATTAATTAGGTTATAACACATATATTATAGTCTGTTTCAACCATGAATCTATTTTCATTACCAGTAATGAATAATAAATTGAAGAACGAAACTTCATCGTCCATGAAGGTTATAACTCGGAACCTCATGGATGTCGATTTTTTTATAAAAAAACAGGGAGGGAGTAGGAATATTTATGATGGTTATTACATTCACATGTTATAAATATAGTACATAGATTTTACTGTAGTTATCATGGTAATTTTGATAGAGGAGGTGAGGAGATGATAGTAATAGAAGTTAAATTGAAATGAAACCAAATGAAAAAAAGGGTGCTTTACCTCTTGAAATAACCTCCTTGAAAAACTTCTTATGGGAAGGGGTTTTGTTCTTATAAGAAGACCAGAAGCTTCATGGACATGGAGAGAGACTCGAGAAAGTTAATTGGGAAGATATTTGAAGGGATTAAAGGCTTAGAGGAGTGAATAAAAGAGGGAGTGGTGAGGGGTTTTTATATTGGAGGAGAGGAGTAAATTTTTAATATTTAATTCATTATTTTATTATTTCCCTCAAGACAGCCAATAGTTTGGTTTCATGTGACCCCTAATATTACTAAGTGCATTTGAGTTAGAACCAAGTGTCCTTTTATCACTTTTTATGTCATAAATAGTGTATTTATCTGATAATTATTATATATGGAATTTTAACGCATTTCAGTATTCATCAAGAATTCAAGAATTTCAGAAAAATCCCAAAAATTCACACCTACCATTTTTCAACGTGTAGAATTAAAAAGTGAAATCCATTTTTCATAAATAATTTTTTAAATATTATTATTTTAATTTTTAAATAATGTCATAGTTTATTCGAAAAATAACAATCATGAAGTGCAATTAGTTTTATGTCACATTGAAAAATTAATTAAGATCTCATTATCATATTTCCTTAATAAATAAAATAATAAAATTATTTACTATTCATAAGGGTCATATTACAATTAATATTACTATTCATAAGGGTATGTTACTATTCACAAAAAATCAATTTTGTTCTATCAGACACCAAATGACATACTGAACACAGCTCCAGATGACCATTTTTTGAAATTCAAAACATAGAAGAGGAAATGTTGTGTTTAATTGTTAGATCATAAAATTGCATTTTATATTTATTTTCAAAAAGTTGGGGTGTTAATTTCTCCCCTCGTTACAAAAATTTCATCCTCAAAATTCATATAATACTACCAAAAAAGAATTAGGTATGTCTTTATCAAATCTCCTCAAGCTCCCATGTTGCTTCCTCCAAAGATCCATTACCAGACGAGTCCTCTGATTTCTCAATACTTGTTCTCTAGTATCAAGAATCTTGATAGGCTGTTCACAGTAAGATAGATCAGGCTCAAGTTCCACTTGATCATAAGTGAGTACATTTTTTGCATCTGGAATGTAATTTCTTAACATTGACATGTGGAACACATTCTGAACCATGGAGAGACTTGGCGGAATTGCCAAAAGGTAAGCTACAACTCCAATTTGGTCCAGAATTTCAAAACATCCGATGTACCTGGGGCTTAATTTTCTCTTCTTACCGAATCTTATAATACCCTTCCATGGAGATAAATTTAAGAAAACGTGATCACCTTTCTGAAATTCCAAATCGTTCCTTCGGTTATCAGCATAGCTCTTTTTACTAATTTGGGTTATTTTGATATGGTTCTATATAATGTTCATCTTTTCCATTGTTTCTTCAACATGTTCTGGGCCCACGAGCTCTCTTTCACCAACATCATCCCAGCAAGTTGGTGTAAGACATCACCTACCATATAATGCTTCATAGGGTGCAATCTGTATACTTGAAGGGAAGATTTTGTTGTAGGAAAATTCTAAGAGAGGTAAATACTGATCCGACATGCCTTGAAAATCTAGTGAACAAGACCTCAAAATGTCTTCCAATGTTTGAATTTTCCGTTCTGATTTTCCATCAGTTTGGGGGTGGTAGGCAGTGCTCAAACGAAGATCAGTATATCGAGCCTTCTGAAGACTTTTCCAGAATCATGATGTAAAACATGGATCACGATATGAAACAATCTATAGGGGTACTCCATGAATCTCAAAACTTCATTAATATATAGTCTTACTAGACGTTCAACTAGTAGATCTTCTCTTATAGCAATAAAATGTTCTGACTTGGTAAGACGATAAAAAATTACCAATTTTTTCATCATTTTTCTAGGAGTCGTTGGTATCCCCATGTCAAATTACATCGAGATATTATCCCATTTCCAAATAGGTAATGGAAGACGTTGCATGAATCCACCAGGATGTTGTCTTCCTGCTTTCACCTATTGACAAACCAAACATCTTGGCACGTAATCAGCAATCTCCCTCTTCATGTTGTCTCACCAAAAATGTTCATTCAAATCTCTATACATCTTAGTGCTACCAGGGTGTATAGAAAAATTGGAACTATGAGCATTATCCAACAATTCCCCTTTTAGATCAGGTATATCATGAACACAAAGTCTCTTCAAAAATATTCAAAATTACATATTCATATATGAAGTCACTCAATCTCCCATCATTCACTGCATTAATCTTCTTTTAAAACTCATCATCATCAGCCTGAGAACTTTTTATCCTTTCTAGTAAAGATGGTTTGGCAACCATTTGAAAAATCATTGATGTTTCACCTTCCATTGGTTATTCCCATATCGATCCTCAATATATCCATGAAAATAGGATCCCTTTCAACTCTCATCTTGTTCGAAACTCCATGACCCTTCCTGATCATGGCATCTTCCACCTTATTTTCATTCCCTGGGTGGTAGTGTATCATGAAACCATAATCCTTGATTAGTTCAATCAATCTCTTTTGCCTCCTGTTGAGTTCTTTCTGTGAGAATATATATTTCAAACTCTTATGATCAGTATATATATCACATTTTTCACCATAGAGGTAATGTCTCCAAAGAGTCTAATCCAATATTACCACTAAAAAATCAAGATCATTATTTGGATAGTTTTGTTCCTGAATTTTTAGCTTCCTAGACACATAGGTAATCACTCGATCATTCTGCATAAGGACACAACCAAGTCCTTTATTTGATGCATCGCTACAGATAACAAACCAATCATTCCCCAATGGTAGAGTCAATATAAGAGCATTGAATAATCTTATTTTCAGTTAATTAAAACATTATTCACAATCTTTTGTCCAAACAAATTTAACCCCTTTACATATGAGCTTCATTAGCAAGTTATCCAGTCGGGAAAAATTCTGCACGAAATGCCGTTAATATCCCGCTAAGCCAATAAAACAGCAGACCTTAGTTATGTTTGATTGCATGGGACAATATTGTATTGCCTTTGTCTTCCCAGTATCAACTAGTATTACATCCTTGGTGAAAATATGGTCATGAAAAGAAATCTCATGAATCCAGAATTCAAATTTTCTAAACATCCCATATAATTCATTTCTTCTAAGTGTCTTTAGGATAATGCGCACGTTATTTTCACGATCTTTGTAGCATTTAGAGTATACCAAGATATCATCAATAAATACCACTACACATTCATCAAGATATTCCTTGAAAAGTCTATTCATTTGATCCATGAAAATAGTTGGTGCATTGGTTAGTCAAAAAGGCAATACCATAAACTCATAATGCTCGTACCTGGTTCGAAATGTTGTTTTTGGAATGTTTTCCTTTCTCACAAGCAACTGATGATATCCAAATCGAATATCAATCTTCAATAAATATTGGGATCCATGAATTTGATCGAATAAATCATCAATTCATGGAAGATGATACTTATTCCTTATTGTAATAGCATTTATTTCCCTATAATCAATGCACAATCTCATTGACCCATCTTTCTTCTTAACTAAAAGAATAGGGGCCCCTAGAGAAACACTAGGGCGAATTAATCGTTTATAACTCAATTCCAGTAGTTGTATCTTTAGATCCACTAACTCCACACTAGACATTCTATTAGGGGTCATTAATATGTTCTTTGAACCTGCAATTAAGTCAATGGAAAAATCAATTACCTGTTCTGGAGGATTCCAGTTAAATCCTCTAGAAAGATATCAATGTATTCTTTCACAAGAGGTACTTCTTATATTTGAAAAATCTTTTCCAAAACCATAGTTATTTCATTATTTTACTCCATGATAATTGAATTTAGTTGAGTTACTGGGGGAGGATCTATATAAGAATCAGGTTGTTACATTTCTGCTGTAAAGATAAGGTACTCATTATCATCATCAAAAATTGTAACATCTTTCTTCTTACAATAAATTTTCACATCATGGTCCGAAATCCAATACATAAAAAGGATTATATCAAATTAAATCATGGGTATGAAAATAAGAAAAGTAGATAAAGAACATTTATATTCCCTAATGGAACTAATTCACAAAACGTTGTTGCCATGATACTTTCCATAGGATTTTTGACTGATAACTCCCTTGTTAAATCAAATTGGAAATATCTAAATTTTAAAAAAAACTGGTAAGATATGAAACAATGAGGTGATACTGAATAAATTAAATCATTGTCTATGTTTGATGAAACGATCAAAGTACCTACCACTACATCATTCAGAACTTCAACCTCTGTAGTTGTGATTGTATAATATTTTCGCTGACCCATTGGCCTTTTCTGTTTCACATTTCCTTGACGTTTTGGACAATCATTAGCATAGTGTCCAATATCCCAATAACTATAGCATTGAACATCTTTGGAATCCTTCTTCCCTTTAAAATCACCACCAATATGGCCTTTCTGGCCACATTTGTACCATACTCCTTTTTCTGTTAAGCATGCAACATGGTGTTTTTTTCCACAATTGTCACATGGTGGAAATTCAACTCTTCCCTTCTTACCTATTTCCTTATTTCCTTTCCTACAGTTTTTAGCAGCCCTATTCTTTTCTTTCATTCCCTTAAAGTCATAAGACATAGATAATTCTTTTTTTGTTTTGATGGCACAAGAAACTATATCCACATATTATGAAAAAATTTGGGATACAAGTGCCCGCCAGGGGAATGGCTTTAGTCAATCAAAGAATCAATCAATTTTACTACTTGGATTTCGTATGTAGTATACAACATGTCTTCCTAATATTGTAAAGTTATCTTCCTACCTTAGAAAATTCCCATCTTCCTTCATCCTTAGATTTAAGAATTGTCTCTCCATATCTGCTCTCTGATCATGAGGGAAAAACATTTCTATGAAGATTTCCTTAAAATCCCTCCATTCCATCTCTTCAATCTCTTCCTCCTAATTTGTGTTTTGGATTAATAAACACCACTGATATGCGTCTACCATTAGACGATATATTACCATGTCAAAATTCTCTCTTTCATTAAATTCCAAAGTGAGAAATATCTTCGTAAGGGAACATATCTACTTCTCTAATACAAATAGGTTTGTAGTCCTGTTGAATGATGGAGGCTTTTGTCGCATAAAGTGATCTAGGATGTATCCTCCACGTGGTGGATCCGGATGCTCCATACGGGTAAGGTTATTATTCATAACCTAAGTAAGTTGACCCAATATAGTTATGATTTTCTCAGCACCAGTCACAACACCAAAGCCAACATCATTATCTTGCGTCAAAGGAAAATCCCTACAGGGGACACATGAATTCGTGCGATTTCCATTCCGCCCACTAGGAACCATATCTAGATAATGGCATACACTATATTAGGTTATGAATCATAAGGTATAATCTTAAATTAAAAATACATATAAAAATTGAGATCCTACGCATGACTAATCCCATATTCACAAAAATGGGTTCTTTGAGGAATATTTTATATTTCAATCCTTCATAATGGATTGTAATGAAAATGTGAATTATCATAAGCATATGCCCCGAGAGTGTCGTAACCAAGCGTGCTGCAAGGCCCATTGTCTTACACTGGTTCTCGTTCGAGTCTAGCTCAAAGCGGTGTTTTAGGGATTTTTCCATAGATACATCTGTGCGAGAGCCACCTCTACATACTCGTATCTAGACAGGGATGTATTACATGAAAGATCCATATAATCTATTCGTTACCAAAATAACAGGATGTTATTGTTTGTATTTCCTCAAATACTAACATAGAAACTCTTCCCTAATTCTACGTTTTCTACATCTACTTTTCAAGTATTCTACAAATCATCCACTGATACGAACTATAAGGACCCGAACCTATTTACCCGCAGTCGGTGCCTTATTTGATTACATTGGCATACATCCAAGGAATACGAATACCGAAGGAAGAATTAGTTTAGTATTATTGAAAACAAGAAACATACATAAGTTTAACTTTACATATGGAATGGAAAAACAACACTAATTATTCCACTAGAGTAATCACGTCTCCTTGATTATGCATGCATGTCATTCATAAATTACATCTTCATGTCCTGTGAAAATGAAACATAAGAAAGTGTTGAGATCAGATTCTCAGTAAGAGTAAGCAATACGGTGGAAGATAATATAAACATTAGACATGGTGAATAATTGAAAACACATGCCTTTAATACTAAACTTTAACACATTATGGTAGGAATGTGAGCTGAATAAATAATTCCCTAAAAAACATAATTAGGGGTATTCTACTAGTCGAATAACAACATGAACATTCAACTAATAGCTTCATAATTAGGGAATTGCTTATACCGGACATTGTGAAACATTTTGTTATGGCCTCAGCTAAGACATCTAGTGATTAAGGCCTCGACCAAAATCCATATCACACTAGGAAAGGCCTCAACCAATTCCACATATAGTTGTCTCGTGGGACCATCCGATGGATCAAGGGGCTATAACAGGTCCCACCCATCACAAAATAAGTCCAATGCATTCCTCATATAAGCAGGGATAAACATAAACAACATATACATTCATATTTAATCTAACATATAAAAAGTAACTCACCTTCCCCAATTATTGAACACAAACACTAACCATTCAGAATAATATGGTGAATGGTTTTAGGATATTTCATCCACAATAAAGTTAGTCATAAACCATTAAATAAAATTTGGTATATGAAATCATAAATTATTAACCCCAATAATACATATGAATCAACAAGAGTGTTGAATCAAACAAGAATATTCCTCTAAAATCATTAAGCAATTCTTGTGATAAATACTCTTTTATTTGGAAAAGAATAGTTGTTTTGGGAAAATATTTGTCCAAAACCAGAAGTGAAGTAAGATAGAATTTTCATAATAAATGAGTGATTTTATAATGATAATGGTTTCCGAAAAAAGATTATAGATTTCCCTTGAAAATAGGTAAGAATTGGAGAAATATCCTTGAATGAGGCTTGTATTTTTGAAACAATTTTGAAAGTTCCTCATAAACGTGTAACTATCCATAGAATAAGGAAGGATTATGGTTTCTAAACATATATATGATACTCACAAAGAAAATATGATGAGTAAATTACAATACATAATAATTACATCGAGGTAATTAGACAATGAATGTATCCCAAATGAAAATGGAAGTTCGGGTGGAAAAACCCTTACCTTAACTCCAAATGTGTTCCGCCCTTGTACTTAAGCTCCTGGAAAATGAAATTATACTTTCTAATAAATTATTTACGAACTAATTAGACATGTATTTAGTTTACCATAATTCTGGTTAGTTCATTTATACCATTTTTGATATGTTATTGTATTGAATTTCGTCGTTCTGGAGTGTTCGTTTCCTCTATTTTCATATTCGATTAACTTGTTTTTAAGTAATGAAGTTCTTGTGGAATGGTTATAAATCACCAGGAATAGAATTATATATTATTAATGAACATAAATTATTGATAATGGTCATTTCTTTTATTTGGTTACATGGAATGAGGATGAATCATTAGATGACAACCACTTCGATTATTCGGCGGTATTTGGAATATTTTGAACTAGTTTTGTCATATAACTTAATTATATGTACATATTCTGGTACATGAAAATAAATTAGGTTATAACACATATATTATAGTATGTATAAACCATGAATATAATTTCATGACCAGTAATGAAGAATAAATTGAATAACGAATCTTCATCGTTCATGAAGTTTATAAATCAGAGCCTCATGGACATCAATTTCGTTTATAAAAATAAAAGGGAGGGAGTAAGAATATTTATTATGGTTCATACATTCACATGGTATAAATCCAGTATATAGATGTTACCAGAGTTATCATGGTAATTTGGACAGATGAGGTGAGGATAGGATAGAAAAAGTAGATAAATTGAAATTAAACACAATGAAAAAAGGGTGCTTTACCTCTTGAAATAACCTCCTTGAAAAACTCTTTAAGGGAAGGCGTTTTGGTCTTTTGAGAAGACCAGAAGATTCTTGGAAGTGGGTAGAGACTAGAGAAGGGTAATTGGGAAGAAAATTGAAGAGATTAAAGGCAATAAGAGTGAAGAGAAGAGGGAGTGCTGAGGGGTTTTTATAGTGGAGGAGAGGAGTAAATTTTGAATATTTAATTCATTATTTTATTATTTCCCTCAAGATAACCAATAGTGTGGTTTCATGAGACCCATAATAGTAATAAGTGCATTTGAGTTAGAACCAAGTGGCCTTTCATCAGTTGTGATGTCATAAATAGTCAATTTAACTGATAATTTGTATATACGGTATTTTATCGTATTTCACTATTCATCAAAAATTCAAAAATTTCAGAAAAATCCCAAAAATTCACCCTTACCATTTTTCGACGTGTAGAATTAAAAAGTGAAATCCATTTTTCAAAAATAATTTTCTAAATATTATTAATTTAATTTTTAAATAAGGTCATAGTTAATTCGAAAAATAACAATCTTGAAGTGAAATTAGTTTTATATGACATTGAAAAATTAATTAAGATCTCATTATCATATTTATTTAAGAATATAAAATTATAAAATTATTTACTATTCATAAGGGTCATATAACTATTAATATTACTATTCATAATGTTATGTTACTATTCACCAAAATTCAATTTTGTTCTATACGACACAAATGACTTATTGAACACAACTATAGATGACCATTTTTTGAAATTCAAAACATAGAAGAGGCAATTTTGTGTCTAATGGTTAGATTATAAAATTGCATTTTATATTTATTTTCAAAACGTTGGTGTGTTAAATTCGCCCCTCCTTACAAAAATTTCGTCTTTGAAATTCAAAGAATATTACCAAAAAAGATTCAGGTATGTCTTTATCATGTCTCCTCAAGCTCCCATGTTACTTCATCCATCTTATGGTTCCTCCATAGAACCTTCACCAGGCGAGTCGTACGAATTTTTAATACCTGTTCTCTGGTATCAAGAATTTTGATAGGCTCATCACAGTGAGATAGATCGGGCTAAAGTTCAACTGCTTCATAAGTGAGTACATGTGTTGGGTCTAGAATTACTTTCTTAACATTAAAATGTGGAACACATTGTGAACCTTGGAGAGACTTGGAGGCATTGCCCAACGGTAAGCTATGGCTTCAATTCGGTCTAGAATTTCAAAAGCTCTGATGTACCAGGGAATTAATTTTCCATTTTTACTGAATTGTATAATGCCCTTTAATGGAGAAACCATTAAGAAAACGTGATAACCTTCTTGAAATTCCAAATCCTTCATTCAATTATCAGTATAGCTCTTTTGTAACACCCCGAGCTTCCACAATATGCTTCTCATTCAATAATGCAATAGCTTGCATTGTACGCAACTTCGAGTTCTAAAACACCACAACTAATCACAGCAGCCATTATGAATAGTAATAACCACTTTTTAAAATTATAGAAATTTTATATTTCAAAATTTACTTCATTTTTGGATTCGGAATATCGAAATTAACCTATGTTGAATTTTTGGTATTTTTCTGAGAACTTCTAATTTTTTATGAATAGTGAAAAATACATAAAACAACTTTTTTAATCAAAATAATTTATAGTGATAAGTTATACTATTGAGTGGTTTTAAAAGTATAATTAGAATATATTTTTACCATTTTATCCAATGGTGTTCATTAGAATTAATTTCACTTTGAAATTGGACATAAACAATTGCCAATCTTTTGATATATATTATTTCTTAAAAAAACGCTATTTGTTTTGACAATGGGAATTAATTATAAAATTAATTAATAAAACTTATATGTTTGTAATTTCATATAATATACATAGTTTATGAATTCTGAATATCAATTATAGCTTACGGTGAAATTTTGGCATTGTTCTGAAAAACTTCGATTTTTGATGAATAGTGAAACCACTAAGTGGTAGTTAAATAACTGATTTTTTGTTTAAATGAAATATTAGAACTTCTATGATTTGAATTTCAAAAATCCGATATACATGGTTTTCATTAAGAAGTAAAATGTGGTTCAATGAGATTAAAATAATTTTTGGTGAATAGTAACTTTTAAGTTCTTAATCGCGATTAGAGGTAATTAGTGTAGTTTAAGGAAAAAATAATGTATTAATAATATGAGATGATCTTGACACATGTCCTACCCTCATTGGATGTTCAATGGCCGACCAAGACAATCCAGGGGTCAACTTGGGGACCCCATGGAGCCACATTAGTTGGAAAATGACATAAATACCTTTTATTTAATGTTAAAGTAAAAAATGACACAAACATGAAATGTTTTACTAAACCAATTTGTACATGGGGTTAGACAAGTCATATTTTTTACTATAAATAGTCATTGGAAAGTTAAAAAGATTTCCTACATCATATTATTTTTTTATAATTTTGAGACATTAAATAAATTAAATTATTTATGACATCATTATGATGCAGCGATGACCTCATTATTTAACGATTTTAATAAAATGAAAAGATAATGTACAATACAAGGCCTAAACTTTTTCAAAGAAGATTGGATGGTTAGATTTCGAACCCTTATCACATTAGCCACGAATTATATAAGTGTGGGACCTTTAGAATCCGAAAATCATTGTATAATAATGTAAAATTTCCTTACATTCCATGAGTTCCCCTCCCCTCCTCTTATAAAAGGCACCCACCTCTACCACCTAATTCACACTTTCAAGCTATTTGGATCGGCCAACCTCTACACAAATACTCTCCCAACTTCCCCCTATTACTCCTAGAAGCCTCACATTGGGCAGAACTCTTCCCAAGGAAGCCTTTGTCTCAAATCAAAAGGAGTTACCCGATTTTGAGGTAATGTCTTCTCTAATGTTGTTTTGTTTTATTTTTCTTCTCCAACCCCCTAAACTCTTCTTATTCATTTATTTTGTAACAACATCAGTATACTCAATATACTAGGATGTTTTTATAATAGGGATTCGAGCTACACTTACACACACCTACATCTAATGGTTAAAGAACATACGGTTTCTCTGAATGGTGAATTTCTGCCTCACAAAACGATGATTGTTCAACACTCATGTAACACCTTCAAAGGTTTCCATTAAGATGTAACTATATTTATATAGGATATATAATATTTCTGTGTTTTACTTATGCTTCTTTATTTCTCATTATGGCATACTTTATGATTTCCATTATGGGTAAACGTGATAATTTCATTTTAGGAAGTGCGGACTACCGCCCCCTCAAAGTGATGTGAATCGTTAATGCCATATGTGGGATGTATAAAGGATGGAGTAAATGACATTATATATGATATTAGACTGTAAGTATATTATACCTTTATATAATTATGATTTCATTCCATTAAATATGAAATAGAAATGAAAGTATCTTTCATGCGTACGTACGGCTTACCGTCTCCATGAATGGTGCATTTCATTTTTACCTCTAAATGTTATGTAACAATATAAATGCATGTATATGCTGGATATATATGAGATATATGATATCTATATCATGAATATAATTCTGGATATAATGGATATATCACCACAAGAACAACTTGTAATTATAAGAATGTTATTTTTGACTCAAGTACCTAAGACTGACAAAATGACCGTTATAAACTTAAATAATTACATAATGTTCATAACATGGTAATAAGGGATATAAAAGGAATAATGAACATGAAAAAGGTTATTAAGTAAATCGGAATTAACTCTAGTTTATTATTAAGGAGGTTAAAGAATGGTCGAGTGAGGACAGGACGCAAGGTAAGGGAACTTCTTAACCCAACTTCCATTCTTTGGGTTAATATCCTACATTCAAATTATGTCATGATATTATTAGGTCCTATTTTGTATTTTTACTTTCTTTATGTGTACCTATAGTGAATACACATAATAGATCTATTTTATTCTAAAAATGATCTTTTTAAGGACTTCGTCTCAATCCCCTTTCATTGAGGCATATTTGGTTTTATACACAACTTTCTTTTATACGATGTATAAACCCCTTTGACTTTTACGTTTATTCAAAAGGAATATTTTTTATACGAAACGTTTTACTAAACGACAAAAGGGAATGTTTTTCTTTCCGTACATATGCGGCGACAATGAATTCTCTGCCTCCGTGACCATTATTTTAGTTTCGGCTTTCTCTACAGGCCATCTTTTTTTAAATGAAAAACAAATACAAGGTTTTATCTTTATTTTATTTTGGTATTGAAAATGGTTTTGAAAGCGTTTTTATTAAATCAATGTGTTGTATTGATATCTTGTGATTGAAAAGTGGAAATGTTATGTTTCCTTTATGCATGTTTTATATGATACGATTATGTTATGGTTTATGATATGTTTAAACCTGTTCATATGAGGAATGAATTGGACTTAATAAGTGACGGGTGGAGCCCACTACAGCTCCTCGATGCATCGGCAGGTCTCATGAGACAAACTAGTGTCTTGGCACGAGGCCTTGACAAAATCTTATTTGTGGTCTTGGCATGAGGCCTTGACTACGTGGTTATGATAGTCTGGAATTATGCATTCCATCATTATGAAAGTGGTTATTGATATTGCATGTGATTATTCGACCAGTAGAAAATCCATGTGAAAAAGTAAATGGCATTATCTCATTTTACTTTTTCCATATTATGTTTATGTTCATGTTTAAAAGGCTTTTGTTTTAGTCATACATTGCCTTAAATGTTTATGTTTATTTATGAAAGCTTCCGCAATATTGTTATCCTTTCTGAGCATCTGAGCTCACCCCTTTCAATGTTTTAATATTTTCCAGGATGTGAAGAAGTATTTTATGAATGACCTGCAGGGATAGTCAGAAGAGGATATGAGTGTGGACTATGAAGACATTGTTATTAGTTTTCCACTTTATGATGTAATGTAAGACTTATGAATGTATCTAGTGTTTCCAAGGCTACTAAACTAATCGGTCATTCGAGACTTGATCTTTTGTGATCATGCCAATGTAACGAAGTAATGCACTGACTCTGGGTAGCTGGGGTCAGGGCGTTACAGTTGGTATCAGAGGCAGTTTAGTACTAACCTTGGAAGCTAGATTTGGATAAACTATGATTAGAGCACATAGCCCAAAGATTGACATCAAGGATTAGTATAGAAGAACTTCCTAGAATTTTGGTATTATAGAGATTTTATGAGTTTTCCGAGCAATACATCCCTGTCTGGATACGAACAGGTAGAGGTGGCTCTGGAATAGATGTACCTAGGGGTAAAACCCGAAAACACCGCTTTGAGATAGACTCGAACGGGAACTGGTGCACGACGACGGGCCTTGCTGCACTCTTGGTTACGACACTCCCGGGGGATATGCTTAGGATAATTCTCAATTTCATTACAAACCACTATAAAGGGTTATGATTATATACTTCCTCAAAGAAAACATTCCTTTTTATGATTATGGATTATATCCATAAATAGTTCAATTTATTTAAAGTGTTTTAAAAATATGGAATTTTGTATTTTAATTCATAAACTAATATAGTTTATGCCATTGTTTTGAAATGGCGCCTACTGGATGGAATGGAAACCGTATCAATGCAAGAACTCTGTGTATGGATTTCCCTTCTACTCAAGATAATTATTGTGGATCTCGAGATACAACTGGTGCTGATCAACTTATTACCATACTGGGACAACTCACTCAAGTTATGAATAATAACCTTACTTGTATGGATCACCCTGATCCACAATGTGGAGGATCAATATTAGACCGCTTCATGAGGAAATAACCACCAACATTTAATGGGGGTACAAATCCGTTAGTAGCTGAGTAATGGATAAACTCCTTAGAGAAAATATTCCACGACTTGGGGAGTAGCGAAAGGGAGAAGGTTATCATCGCAGTTTACCACCTGACTGGAGATGTCGATCAATGGTGGTCATTGATTCAAAATACAAAGGAAGATGATGACGTATCAAATATGGAATGGAGGGATTTCAAAGAGCATTTCTTAGAAAAATACTTTCCTCATGACCATCGAGCAGATATGGAAAGGCAATTTCTGAGTCTGAGACAAAAGGAGGATGAGAATGTCGCAAAGTATAAGGCCAACATTACACGGTTGGCGAGGTATGCTGCCGATTAAGTACGTAACCAAAGAGGTAGGATTGATCATTTCTTTGTTGGGTTAAACCCATTTCTCTGTATAGATTTAGTATCACAATCTTTCTCAACATATGAAGATATTGTATCATGTCCTATCAAGATAGAAAAGGAATTCTCTATGTCTTATGAAAACAAAGTAAATCAAGATAAGAAGAGAACAGTAGAACAAGAGACAGATAAAGGGAAAAAGGGAAAGAAGGATTTTCCATTATGTGATAATTGTGGGAAGAATCACCCTGGTACTTGCCTAAAAGGAATGGTAGTTTGTTATAAATGTGGAGAAAAAGGTCACCAGGTGCGTGATTGCAAGGGAAAGGAAGAGGATATCAATGTTGAATGGTACAATTGTAGGGAAATGGGGCATTATGCAAATGAATGTCCTAAGCGTCAGGGAAACTTACCTCAGAAAAGGCCAAGGGATCAAGGACAATCTTATGCTGTTACTATAGTTGAAGCGGAATAATTAATGTATTGGTGATTTTGGACTCATGGATTATATTCTGGTTATTAGAATAATGTGATATATATATAAGGATTGTACTATAGTACTTTTTATTTCAGTAAGGTTTTAATATGATGAAGGTAATCATATTTTTAGTATGTGACAATAAGAGAAGCTTTACTTTGTTTGGGGAATCTGATAAATTGATTTTGGAATTATGAGACCTTTTAGAGAATGTCTGGACAGAGGTATTTTGGATAACTATAAAGGTTGGAGTGGATTAAGTTGATCTTTGGATAGTATTGTTTAGGGTTAAACAATTTATGAATATTATTTTTGGAATATTATAATACTATAGTTTTAGGAAAAGGACAACCTGCAGGGTGGGGCATAACCTGTCGCGTCGGACAAAGCTACAGGAATCGAACCCAAAACCATAGTGCGGCAGGCCTTTATTTCCTACCACTAGCCTACAGGAAGTCCCTAGTTATTACAAAATAATTTTACTAATCTAAATGGTATGTGTTAACATTTGTAACCTTATACAATTAGGATAAGTATAATATTTTTGATTTTTATTATCTTTTTGAGTGAAAGATGAGTTGAAGGTTGAAACTCTAATTGTCAAGCATAAATATATATATACCTATCTCTTATTCAATGAATAAATTAATTCTTAAACTTTAGTAAAGGGATATTAAAACAAAAAAATGTGTTATCCTAATACCTTATGTCTTGTTGAACTGCTGATATTTAAATCAACATAGATTGAAGGCTTTGAGGCCGTCAATTTGACAGTTGATTGTGATTGATGACCTCAATCACTCCCTACAAATATTTACGTTTTTCCTCCAATTATATGTCTCTAATTGCCACGAATTTTCTCCTAATCGAGATCATAATTGGGTGGTGAATTTTTCATTTCCCTTTCCCTCTTATTAAGGCTAAATTTTATTAATCTTGTTTCCGATGTGGGTTTTCCACAAAGGTATTTTCTATTTTCAACCATTTATTTTCCATGAAAATTTTCAAATTGTGAGGATTCAATTTATTGAAGGAGGGGAGAATGTAATACCTCGAGCTTCCACAATACGCTTCTCATTCAATAATGCAATAGCTTGCATTGTACGCAACTTCGAGTTCTAAAACACCGCGACTAATCAAAGTAGCCGTTATGAATAGTAATAACCAATTTTTAAAATTATATAAATTTTATATTTCAAAATGTACTTCATTTTTGGATTTGGAATATCGAAATTAGCCTATGTTGAATTTTTTGTATTTTTCTGAGAACTTCTAATTTTTTATGAATAGTGAAAAATACTTAAAACAACTTTTTTAATCAAAATAATTTATAGTGATAAGTTATACTATTGAGTGGTTTTAGAAGTATAATTAGAATATATTTTTCCATTTTATCCAATGGTGTTCATTAAAATTAATTTCACTTTGAAATTGGACATAAACAATTGCCAATCTTTTGATATATATTCTTTCTTAAAAACACGTTATTTGTTGTGACAGCGGGAATTAATTATAAAATTAATTAATGAAACTTATATGTTTGTAATTTCATAAAATATACATAATTTTTGAATTCGAAATATCAATTATAGCTTAGGGTGATATTTTGGCATTGTTCTGAAAAACTTCAATTTTTTATGAATAGTGAAACCACTAAGTGGTAGTTAAATAACTGATTTTTCGTTTAATTGAAATATTACGACTTCTGTGATTTGAATTTCAAAAATCCGACATACATGGTTGTCATTAAGAAGTAAAATGTGGTTCAATGAGATTAAAATAAATGTTGGTGAATAGTAACTTTTAAGTTCTTAATCGCGATTAGAGGTAATTAGTGTAGTTTAAGGTAAAAATAATGATTAAATAATATGATATGAGCTTGAAACATGTCCTACCCTCATTGGATGTGCCATGGCCGACCAAGACAATCCATGGGTCAACTTGGGGACCCCATGGAGCCACTTTAGTTGGAAAATGACATAAATACCTTTTATTTAATGTTAAAGTAAAAAATGACACAAACATGAAATATTTTACTAAAACAATTTTTACATGGGGTTATAGAAGTGATATTTTTGACTATAAATATTCATTGGAAATATAAAAAGATTTCCTACATCATAGTATTTTTTTTATAATTTTTATACATTAAATAAATTAAATTTTTTATGACATAATTATGATGCAGTGATGACCTCATTATTTAACGATTTTAATAAAATGAAAATATAATGTACAATCCAAGGCTTAAACTTTTCCAAAGACTATTGGATGGGTAGATTTCAAACACTTATCACCTTAGCCACGCATTATATAAGTGTGGGACCTTTAGAATCCGAAAAGCATAGTATAATAATGTAAAATTTCCTTCCATTCCAAGACTGCCCCTCCTCTCCTCTTATAGAAGGCCCCCACCTCTACCACCACATTCACACATTCAAGCCATTTGGCTCAGCCAAACTCTGCACAAATACTCTCCAAACTTCCCACTCATACTCCTATAAGACTCACTTTGGGAATAACGCTTCACAAGGAAGCCTTTGGCTCAAATCAAAAAGAGTTACCCGATTTTGAGGTAATGTCTTCTCTAATGTTGTTTTGTTTTATTTTTCTTCTCCAACCCCCTAAAATCTTTTTATTCATTTATTTTGTAACAAAAACAGTATCTTCAATATACTAGGATGTTGTTATAAGATTTATTCGAGCAAAACTTACACACACCTACATCTAATGGTTAAAGATCATACGGTTTCTGTGAATGGAGAATTTCTGCCTCACGAAACGATGATTGTTCAACACTCATATAACACCTTCAAAGGTGGACATTAAGATGTCACTATATTTATATAGGATATATAATATGTTTATGTTTTACTTATGTTTCTTTATTTCTCATTTATGGCATACTTTATGATTTCCATTATTGGTAAACGCGATAATTTCATTTTTGGAAGTGCGGACTACCGCCCCCTCAAATTGATGTGAATCGTTAATGCCATATGTGGGATGTATAAAAGATGGAGTAAATGATATTATATATGATATTAGACTGGAAATATATTATAACTTTATATAATTATGATTTCATTCCATTAAATATGAAATAGAAATGAAAGTAGCGTTCACGCGTACGTACGGCTTACCGTCTCCATGAACGGTGCATTTCATTTTTACCTCTAAATGTTATGTAATAATATAAATGCATGTATATACTGGATATATATGAGATATATGATATATATATTATGAATATAAATCTGGATATAATGGATATATCACCACATTAACAACTTGTAATTATAAGAATGTTATTTTTGACTCAAGTACCTAAGATCGACAAAATGACCGTTATAAACTTAAATAATTACATAATGTTCATAACATGGTAATAAGGGATATAAAAGGAATAATGAACATGAAAAATGTTCTTAAGTAAATATGAATTAACTCTAGTTTATTATTCAGGAGGTTAAAGAACGGTCGAGTCAGGACAGGACGCAAGGTAAAGGAACTTCTCAACCCAACTTCCATTCTTTGGGTTCATCTCCTACTTTCAAATTATGTCATGATATTATTATGTCCTATTTTGTATTTTTACTTTCTTTATTTTTACCTATAGTGAATACACATAATAGATCTATTTTATTTTAAAAATGATCTTTTTAAGGACTTCGTCTCAATCCCCATTCATTGAGGCATATTTGGTTTTATACACAACTTTCTTTTATACGGTGTATAAACCCCTTTGACTTTTACGTTTATTCAAAAGGGATCTTTTTTATACGAAACGTTTTACAAAATGGCAAAAGGGAATGTTTTTCTTTCTGTACATATGCGGCGACAAGGAATTCTCCGCCGCCGTGACCATTATTTGAGTTTCGGCTTCCTCTACAAGCCATCTTTTTTTAATGAAAAATAAATACAATGTTTTAACTTTCTTTTATTTTGGTATTGAAAATGGTTTTGAAAACGTTTTTATTATATCAATGTGTTGTATTGATATCTTGTGATCCAAATGTGGAAATGTTATGTTTCCTTTATGCATTTTTTATGTGATACGATTATGTTATGCTTTATGATATGTTTAAACCTATTCACATGAGGAATGCATTGGACTTAATAAGTGACGGGTGGATCCCGCTACAGCTCCTCGATGCATCAGCATGTCTCATGAGACAAACTAGTGTCTTGGCACGAGGCCTTGACAAAATCTTATTTGTGGTCTTGGCATGAGGCCATGACTACGTGGTTATGATAGTCTGGAATTATTCATTCCATCATTATGAAAGTGGTTATTGATATTGCATGTGATTATTCGACCAGTAGAATATCCATGTGAAGAAGTAAATGGGATTATCTCATTTTACTTTTGCCATATTATGTTGATGTTCATGTTTAAAAGTCTTTTGTTTTAGTCATACATTGCCTTAAATGTTTATGTTTATTTATGAAATCCTCTGCAATATTGTTATCCTTACTAAGTATCTGAGCTCACCCCTTTCAATGTTTTAATATTTTCCAGGATGTGAAGAAATATTTTATGAATGACCTGTAGGGATAGTCAGAAGAGGATATGATTGTGGACTATGAAGACTTTGTTATTAGTTTTTCACTTTATGATGTAATGTAAGACTTATGAATGTATCTAGTGTTTCAAAGGCTACTAAACTAATCGGTCTTTCGAGACTTGATATTTTGTGATCATGCCAATGTAATGAAGTAATGAACTGACTCTGGGTAGCTGGGGTCGGGGCGTTACATTATGTATCAGAGACATTTTAGTACTAACCTTGGAAGCTAGATTTAGATAAACTCTGATTAGAGAACATAGCCTGAAGATAGACTTTAATGATTAGTATAGAAGAACTTTCTAGAATTTTGGTATTATAGAGATTTTGTGAGTTTTCCGAGAAATACATCTCTGTCTGGATACTAGCAGGTAGAGGCGGCTCTGGCACAGATGTACCTAGGGGTAAAACCCGAAAACACCTCTTTGATGTAGACTCGAACGGGAACTGGTGCACGACAACGGGCATTGATGCACTCTTGGTTACGACACTCCTGGGGGATATGCTTAGGATAATTCTCATTTTCATTACAAACCAATATGAAGGGTTATGATTATATACATTCTCAAAGAAAACATTCCTTTTTATGATAATGGATTATATCCATAAATAGTTCAATTTATGTAAAGTGTTTTAAAAATATGGAATTATGTATTTTAATTCATAAACTAATCTAGTTTATGCCATTGTTTTGAAATGGCGCCTACTGGAAGGAATGGAAACTGTATCAATGCACGAACTCCGTGTAGGGATTTCCATTCTGCTAAAGATAATTATTGTGGATCTGGAGATACAACTGGTGCTAATCAACTTATTACCATACTGGGACAACTCACTCAAGTTATGAATAATAACCTTACTCGTATGGATCACCCTGATCCACAATGTGGAGGATAAATGTTAGACCGCTTCATGAGGGAACAACCACCAACATTTAATGGGGGTACAAAGCCATTAGTAGATGAGCAATGGATAAACTCCATAGAGAAAATATTCCATGCCTTGGGGAGTAGCGAAAGGGAGAAGGTTATCATGGCAGTTTACCGCCTCACTTGAGATGTCGATCAATGGTGGTCATTGATTCAAAATACAATGGAAGATGATGACGTATCGAATATGGAATGGAGGGAGTTCAAAGAGAATTTTTTAGAAAAATACTTTCCTCATGACCATCGAGCAGATATGGAAAGCCAATTTCTGAGTCTGAGACAAAAGGAGGATGAGAATGTCGCAAAGTATGAGGCCAACTTTACAAGGTTGGTGAGGTATGCTGCGGATTATATACGTAACCCAAGAGGTAAGATTTATCGTTTCATTGATGGGTTAAAACCATTTCTCTGTAGAGATTTAGTATCACAATTTTTCTCAACATACGAAGATATTGTCTCATGTGCTATCAAAAGAGAAAAGGAATTCTCTAAGTCTTATGACAACAAAGTAAAGCAAGAGAAGAAGAGAACGGTGGAACAAGAGACAGATAAAGGGAAAAAGGGAAAGAAGGATTTTCCATTATGTGATAATTGTGGGAATAATCACCCTGGTACTTCCCAAAATGGAATGGGAGTTTGTTATAAATGTGGAGAAAAAGGTCACCAGGCGCGTGATTGCAAGGGAAAGGAAGGGGCTATCAATGATGAATGATACAATTGTAGGGAAATGGGGCATTATGGAAATGAATGTCCTATGCGCCAGGGAAACTTACCTCAGAAAAGGCCAAGGGATCAAGGAAAATCTTATGTTGTTACTACAGTTGAAGCGGAATAATTAATGTATTGGTGCTTTTGGACTCATGGATTATATTCTAGTTATTAGAATAATGTGATATATATATACGGAGTGTACTGTAGTACTTGTTGTTTCAGTAAGGTTTTAATATGATGAAGGTAATCATATTTTTAGTTTGTGACAATAAGAGAAACTTTACGTTGTTTGGGGAATCTAATAAATTGATTTTGGAATTAAGAGACCTTTTAGAGAATGTCTGGATAGAGGTATTTTGGATAACAATAAAGGTTGGAGTGGATTAAGTTGATCTTTGGATATTATTGTTTAAGGTTAAAAAAATTATGAAGATTATTTTTGGAATATTATAATACTATAGTTTTAGGAAAAGGACAACCTGCAGGGTGGGGCATAACCCGTCGCGTCGGACAAAGCTGCAGGAATCGAACCCACAACCATAGTGCGACAGGCCTTTATTTCCTACCACTAGCTTATAGGAAGTCCCTGGTTATTACAAAATAATTTTACTAATCTAAATGGTATGTGTTAACATTTTGAACCTTATAAAATTAGGATAAGTATAATATTTTTGAGTTTTATTATCTTTTTGAGTGGAATATGAGTTGAAGGTTGAAAGTATAATTGTCAATCATAAATATATATATACCTATCTCTTATTCAATGAATAAATTAATTCTTAAACTTTAGTAAAGGGATATTAAAACAAAAAAATTTGTTATCCTAATACCTTATGTCTTGTTGAACTGATGATATTTTAAATCAACATAGATTGAAGGCTTTGAGGCCCTCAATTTGACAGTTGATTGTGATTGATGACCTCAGTCACTCCCTACAAATATTTACGTTTTTCCTCCAATTATATGTCTCTAATGCCACCAATGTTCTCCTAATCGAGATCATAATTTGGTGGTGACTTTTTCATTTCCCTTTCCCTCTTATTAAGGCTTCATTTTATAAATCTTATTTCTGATGTGGGTTTTCCACAAAGGTATTTTCTATTTTCAACCTTTTATTTTTGAAGAAAAATTTCAAATTGCGAGGAAGCAATTTATTGAAGGAGGAGAGAATGTAACACCATGAGCTTCCACAATACGCTTCTCATTCAATAATGCAATAGCTTGCATTGTACGCAACTTCGAGATCTAAAACACCGCGACTAATAAAAATAGCCGTTATGAATAGTAATAACCCCATTTTAAAATTATAGAAATTTTATATTTCAAAATGGACTTCATTTTTGGATTCGGAATATCGAAATTAGCCTATGTTGAATTTTTTGTATTATTCTGAGAACTTCTAATTTTTTATGAATAGTGAAAAATACTTAAAACAACTTTTTTAATCAAAATAATTTATAGTGATAAGTTATACTATTGAGTGATTTTAAAATTATAATTAGAATATATTTTTACCATTTTATCCAATGGTGTTCATTAGAATTAATTTCTCTTTGAAATTGGACATAAACAATTGCCAATCTTTTGATATATATTGTTTCTTAAAAACACGCTATTTGTTGTGACGGCAGTAATTAATTATAAAATTAATTAATGCAACTTATATGTTTGTAATTTTATAAAATATACAGAATTTTGGAATTCGGAATATCAATAATAGATTAGGGTGAAATTTTGGCATTGTTTTGAAAAACTTCAATTTTTGATGAATAGTGAAACCACTAAGTGGTAGTTAAATAACTGATTTTTTGTTTAAATGAAATATTACCACATCTATGATTTGAATATCAAAAATCCGACATAAATGGTTGTCATTAAAAAGTAAAATGTGGTTTAATGTGATTAAAATAATTTTTGTGAATAGTAACTTTTAAGTTTTTAATCGCGATTAGAGGTAATTAGTGTAGTTTAAGGTAAAAATAATGTTTTAATAATATGAGATGAGATTGAAACATGTCCTACCCTCATTTTATGTGCCATGTCCGACCACGAAAATCCATGGGTCAACTTGGGGACCCCATGGAGCCACATTAGTTGTAAAATGACATAAATACCTTTTATTTAAAGTTAAAGTAAAAAATGACACAAACATGAAATGTTTTACTAAAACAATTTTTACATGGGGTTATACAAGTCATATTTTTGACTATAAATAGTCATTGGAAATCTAAAATGATTTCCTACATCATAGTATTTTTTTATAATTTTTATACATTAAATAAATTAAATTATTTATGACATCATTATGATGCTGCGATGACCTCATTATTTAACCATTTTAATAAAATGAAAAGATAATGTACAATACAAGGCTTACAATTGTCCAAAGACTATTGGATGGGTATATATCGAACCCTTATCACCTTATACACGAATTATATAAGTGTGGGACCTTTAGAATCCGAAAATCATTTTATAATAATGTAAAATTTCCTTACTTTCCAAGAGTGCCCCTCCTCTCCTTTTATAAAAGTTCCGCACATCTACCACCTCATTCACACTTTAAAGCCATTTGGCTCGGCCAAACTCTGCCCAAATACTTTCCCAACCTCCCCCTCCTACTCCTAGAAGCCTCACTTTGGGATTAACTCTTCCCAAGGAAGCCTTTGGCTCAAATCAAAAAGAGTTACCCGATTTTGAGGTAATGTCTTCTTTAATGTTGTTTTGTATTATTTTTCTTCTACAACCCCATAAAATATTTTTCATCATTTCTTTTGTAACAAAACAAGTATCCTCAATATACTAGAATGTTGTTATAAGAAGTATTCGAGCTACACTTACACACACCTACATCTAATGGTTAAAGAACATACGGTTTCTGTGGATGGTGAATTTCTGTCTCACGAAACGATGATTGTTCAACACTCATATAACACCTTCAATGGTGGTCATTAAGATGTCACTATATTTATATAGGATATATAATATGTTTATGTATTACTTATGCTTCTATATTTCTCATTTATGGCATACTTTATGATTTCCATTATGGGTAAACACGATAATTTCATTTTAGGAAGTGCGGACTACCGCCCCCTTAAAGTGATGTGAATCTTTAATGCCATATGTGGGATGTATAAAGGATGGATATAATGATATTATATATGATATTATACTGGAACTATATTATACATTTATATAATTATGATTTCATTCCATTAAATATGAAATATAAATGAAAGTAGCGTTCATGCGTACGTACGACTTACCGTCTCCATGAACGGTGCATTTCATTTTTACCTCTAACTGTTATGTAATAATATAAATGCATGTATATACTGGATATATATGAGATATATGATATCTATATCATGAATATAATTCTGGATATAATGGATATATCACCAAATGAACAACTTGTAACTATAAGAATGTTATTTTTGACTCAAGTACCTAAGATTGACAAAATGACCGTTATAAACTTAAATAAATACATAATGTTCATAACATGGTAATAATGGATATAAAAGGAATAATGAACATGAAAAAAGTTCTTATATAAATTGGAATTAACTCTAGTTTATTATTCAGGAGTTTGAAGAACTGTCGAGTCAGGACAGGACGCAAGGTAAGGGAACTTTTTAACCCAACTTCCATTCTTTGGGTTAATCTCCTACTTTCAAATTATGTCATGATATTATTATGTCCTATTTTGTATTTTTAATGTCTTTATGTGTACCTATAGTGAATACACATAATAGATCTATTTTATTTTAAAAATTATCTTTTTAAGGACTTCGTCTCAATCCCCTTCCATACATATGCGGCGACAATGACTTCACCACCGCCGTGACCATTATTTGAATTTCGACTTCCTCTAAAAGCCATCTTTTTTTTAATGAAAAATAAATACAAAGTTTTAACTTTCTTTTATTTTGGTATTGAAAATGGTTTTGAAAGTGTTTTTATTATATCAATGTGTTGTATTGATATCTTGTGATTGAAATGTGGAAATTTTATGTTTCTTTTATTCATGTTTTATGTGATACGATTATGTTATGGTTTATGATATGTTTAAACCTATTCATATGAGGTATTAATTGGACTTAATGAGTGATGGGTGGAGCCCGCTACAGCTCCTCGATGCATAGACAGGTCTCATGAGACAAAGTAGTGTCTTGGCACGAGGCCTTGACAAAATCTTATTTGTGGTCTTGGCACGAGGCCTTGACTATGTGGTTATGATTTTCTGGCATTATGCATTCCATCATTATGAAAGTGGTTATTGATATTGCATGTGATTATTCGACCAGTAGAATATCCATGTGAAGAAGTAAATGGCATTATCTCATTTTACATTTTCCATGTTATGTTGATGCTCAAGTTTAAAAGGCTTTTGTTTTAGTCAAACATTTCCTTAAATGTTAATGTTTATTTATGAAAGCTTCCGCAATATTGTTATCCTTACTGAGCATCTGAGCTCACCCCTTTCAATGTTTTAATATTTTCCAGGATGTGAAGAAGTATTTTATGAATGACCTGCAGGGATATTCATAAGAGGATATGAGTGTGGACTATGAAGACATTGTTATTATTTTTTCACTTTATGATGTAGTGTAAGACTTATGAATGTATCCAGTGTTTCCAAGGCTACTAAACTAATCGGTATTTCGAGACTTGACCTTTTGTGATCATGCCAATGTTACGAAGTAATGCACCGACTCTGGGTAGATGGGTTCAGGGTGTTACAGTTGGTATCAGAGGCAGTTTAGTACTAACCTTGGTAGCTAGATTTAGATAAACTCTGATTAGAGCACATAGCCCGAAGATAAACTTTAAGGATTAGTATAGAAGAACTTCCTAGAATTTTGGTATTATAGAGATTTTGTGAGTTTTCCGAGCAATACATCCCTGTCTGGATACGAGCAGGTAGAGGCAGCTCTGGAACAGATGTACCTAGGGGTAAACCCCGAAAACACCGCTTTGAGCTAGACTCAAACGGGAATTACTGCACGACAACGGGCCTTTCTGCACTCTTGGTTACGACACTCCTCGGGGATATTCTTAGGATAATTCTCATTTTCTTTAAAAACCACTATGAAGGGTTATGATTATATACTTCCTCAAAGAAAACATTCCTTTTTATGATTATGGATTATATCCATAAATAGTTCAATTTATGTAAAGTTTTTTACAAATATGAAATTATTTATTTTAATTCAGAAACTAATCTAGTTTATGCCATTGTTTAGAAATGGCGCCTAGTGGAAGGAATGGAAACCATATCGATGCACGAACTTCGTGTAGGGATTTCCCTTCTGCTCAAGATATTTATTGTGGATATGGAGATACAACTGGTGCTGATCAACTTATTACCATACTGGGACAACCACCAACATTTAATGGGGGTACAAATCCGTTAGTATCTGAGCAATGGATTATCTCCTTAGAGAAAATATTCCACGCCTCGGGGAGTAGCGAAAGGGAGATGGTTATCATGGCAGTTTACCGCCTCACTGGAGATGCCGATCAATGGTGGTCATTGATTCAAAATACAAAGGAATATGATGACGTATCGAATATGGAATGGAGGGAGTTCAATGATCTTTTCTTAGAAAAATACTTTCCTCATAACCATCTAGAAGATATGGAAAGGCAATTTCTAAGTCTGAGACAAAAGGAGGATGAGAATGTCGCAAAGTATGAGGCCAACTTTACAAGGTTGGCGAGGTATGCTGAAGATTATATACGTAACCCAAGAGGTAAGATTGATCGTTTCTTTGATGGGTTAAAAGCATTTCTCAGTAGAGCATTAGTATCACAATCTTTCTCAACATAAAAAGATATTGTCTCATGTGCTATCAAGACAGAAAAGGAATTCTCTAAGTCTTATGACAACAAAGTAAAGCTAGAGAAGAAGAGAACAGTGGAACAAGAGACTGATAAAGGGAAAAAGGGAAAGAAGGATTTTCCATTATGTGATAATTGTGGGAAGAATCACCATGGTACTTGCCTAAAAGGCATGGGAGTTTGTTATAAATGTGGAGAAATAGGTCACCAGGTGCGTGATTGCAAGGGAAAGGAAGAGGCTATCAATGTTGAATGCTACAATTGTAGGGAAATTGGGCATTATGCAAATGAATGTCCTAAGCGTTAGGGAAACTTACCTCAGAAAACGCCAAGAGATCAAGGACAATCTTATCATGTTACTACAGTTGAAGCAGAATAATTAATGTATTGGTGCTTTTGGACTCATGGATTATATTCTGGTTATTAGAATAATGTGATATATATATAATTATTGTACTGAAGTAATTGTTGTTTCAGTAAGGTTTTAATATGATGAAGGTAATCATATTTTTAGAATGTGACAATAAGAGAATCATAACTTTTTCTGGGGAATCTGATAAATTGATTTTGGAATTAAGAGACATTTTAGAGAAAGTCTGGACATAGGTCTTTTGGATAACTATAAAGGTTGGAGTGGATTAAGTTGATCTTTGGATAGTATTGTTTATGGTTAAAAAATTTATGAAGATTATTTTTGGAATATTATAATACTATAGTTTTAGGAAAAAGACAACCTGCAGGGTGGGGCATAACCCGTCGCATCGGACAAAGCTGTAGGAATCGAATCCACAACCATAGTGTGACATGCCTTTATTTCCTACCACTAGCCTACAGGAAGTCCCTGGTTATTACAAAATAATTTTACTAATCTAAATGGTATGTGTTAACATTTGGAACCTTATAAAATTAGGATAAGTATAATATTTTTGAGTTCTATTATCTTTTTGAGTGAAAGATGAGTTGAAGGTTAAAACTCTAATTGTCAAGCATAAATATATATATACCTATCTCTTATTAAATGAATAAATTAATTCTTAAACTTTAGTAAAGGGATATTAAAACAAAAAAATTTGTTATCCAAATACCTTATGTCTTGTTGAACTGATGATATTTTAAATCAACATAGATTGAAGGTTTTGATGCCCTCACTTTGATAGTTGATTGTGATTGATGACCTCAATCACTCCCTACAAATATTTACGTTTTTCCTCCAATTATATGTCTCTAATTTCCACCAATGTTCTCCTAATCGAGATCATAATTGGGTGGTGACTTTTTCATTTCCCTTTCCCTCTTATTAAGGCTAAATTTTATTAATCTTATTTCCGATGTGGGTTTTCCACAAATGTATTTTCTATTTTCAACATTTTATTTTCCAAGAAAAATTTCAAATTGCGAGGACTAAATTTATTGAATGAGGGGAGAATGTAACACCCCGAGATTCCACAATACGCTTCTCATTCAATAATGCAATAGCTTGCATTGTACGCAACTTCGAGTTCTAAAACACCACGACTAATCAAAGTAGCCGTTATGAATAGTAATAACCACTTTTTAAAATTATAGAAATTTTATATTTCAAAATGGACTTCATTTTTGGATTTGGAATATCGAAATTAGCCTATGTTGAATTTTTGGTATTTTTCTGAGAACTTCTAATTTTTTATGAATAGTGAAAAATATTTAAAACAACTTTTTTAATCAAAATAATTTATAGTGATAAGTTATAATATTGAGTGGTTTTAAAAGTATAATTAGAATATATTTTTACCATTTTATCTAATGGTGTTCATTAGAATTAATTTCACTTTGAAATTGGACATAAACAATTGCCAATCTTTTGATATATATTGTTTCTTAAAAACATGATTTTTGTTGTGACAGCGTAAATTAATTATAAAATTAATTAATGCAACATATATGTTTATAATATCATAAAATGTACATAATTTTTTAATTCTAATATCAATTATAGCTTAGGGTGAAATTTTTGAATTGTTCTGAAAAACTTCAATTTTTGATGAATAGTGAAACCACTAAGTGGTAGTTAAATAACTGATTTTTTGTTTAAATGAAATATTACCACTTCTGTGATTTGAATTTGAAAAATCCGACATACATGGTTGTCATTAAGAAGTAAAATGTGGTTCAATGAGAATAAAATAATTTTTGGTGGATAGTAAATTTTAAGTTCATAATCGCGATTAGATGTAATTAGTGTAGTTTAAGGTAAAAATAATGTTTTAATAATATGAGATGAGATTGACACATGTCCTACCCTCATTGGATGTGCCATGGCCGACCAAGACAATCAATGGGTCAACGTGGGTACCCCATGGAGCCACTTTAGTTGAAAAATGACATAAATACCTTTTATTTAATTTTAAAGTAAAAAATGACACAAACATGAAATGTTTTACTAAAACAATTTTTACATTGGGTTATACAAGTCATATTTTTGACTATAAATAGTCATTAGAAAGCTAAAAAGATTTCCTACATCATAGTATTTTTTTTCAAATTTTTAGACATTATATAAATTAAATTATTTATGAAATCATTATGAAGCAGCGATGACATCATTATTTAACGATTTTAATACAATGAAAAGATAATGTACAATCCAAGGCATACAATTTTACAAAGACTATTGGATGGGTAGATTTAGAACCCTTATCACCTTAGACACGAATTATATAAGCGTGGGACCTTTAGAATCCGAAAAGCATTGTATAATAATGAAAAATTTCCTTACTTTCCAAGAGTGACCCTACTCTCCTCTTATAAAAGGCCCCCACCTCTACCACCTCATTCACACTTTCAAGCCATTTGTCTCGGCCAACCTCTGCCCAAATACTCTCCCAACTTCCCTCTATTACTTCTAGAAGCCTAAATTTGGTCAGAACTCTTCCCAAGGAAGCCTTTGGCTCAAATCAAAAAGAGTTACCCGATTTTGAGGTAATGTCTTCTCTAATGTTGTTTTGTTTTTTTTTCTTCTCCAACCCCCTAAACTATTTTTATTCATTTCTTTTGTAAAAACACTAGTATCCTCAATATACTAGGATGTTTTTATAAGAAGGATTAGAGCTACACTTACACACACCTACATCTAATGGTTAAAGAACATACGGTTTCTGTGGATGGCGAATTTCTGCCTCACGAAACGATGATTGTTCAACACTCATATAACACCTTCAAAGGTGGCCATTAAGATGTAACTATATTTATATAGGATATATAATATGTTTATGTTTTACTTATGCTTATGTATTTCTCATTTATGGCATACTTTATTATTTCCATTATGGGTAAACGCGCTAATTTCATTTTAGGAAGTGCGGACTACCGCCCCCTCAAAGTGATGTGAATCGTTAATTCCATATGTGGTATGTATAAAGGATGGAGTAAATGATATTATATATGATATTATACTGGAAATATATTATACCTTTAAATAATTATGATTTCATTCAATTAAAAATGAAATAGAAATGAAAGTAGCGTTCATGCGTACGTACGACTTACCGTCTCCATGAACGGTGCATTTCATTTTTAGCTCTAAATGTTATGTAATAATATAAATGCATGTATATACTGGATATATATGAAATATATGATATCTATATCATGAATATAATTCTGGATATAATGGATATATCACCACATGAACAACTTGTAATTATAAGAATGTTATTTTTGAGTCAAGTACCTAAGATCGACAAAATAACCGTTATAAACTTAAATAATTACATAATGTTCATAACATGTTAATAAGGGATATAAAGGAATAATGAACATGAAAAAGGTTCTTATGTAAATAAGAATTAACTCTAGTTTATTATTTAGGAGGTTAAAGAACGATCGAGTCAGGACAGGACGCAAGGTAAGGGAACTTCTTAACCCAACTTCCATTCTTTGGGTTAATCTCCTACTTTCAAATTATGTCATGATATTATTATGTCCTATTTTGTATTTTTACTTTCTTTATGTGTACCTGTAGTGAATACACATAATAGATCTATTTTATTTTAAAAATTATCTTTTTAAGGACTTCGTCTCAATCACCTTTCATTGAGGCATATTTGGTTTTATACACAACTTTTTTTTATACGGTGTATAAACCCCTTTGACATTTTCGTTTATTCAAAAGAAATCTTTTTAATACGAAACGTTTTACTAAACGTCAAAAGGGAATGTTTTTCTTTCCATACATATGCGGCGACAACGACTTCTCCACCGCCGTGACCATTATTTGAGTTTTGGCTTCCTCTACAAGCCATCTTTTTTTTAATGAAAAATAAGTACAAAGTTTTAACTTTCTTTTATTTTGGTATTGAAAATGGTTTTGAATGCGTTTTTATTATATCAATGTGTTGTATTGATATCTTGTGATTGAAATGTGGAAATTTTATGTTTACTTTATGCATGTTTTATGTGATACGATTATGTTATCGTTTATGATATGTTTAAACCTATTCATAGGAGGATTGCTTTGGACTTAATACACTACGGGAAAAATGGGTATTTGCGACGGGTTATTTGCGACGGGTGTATTAGCCCGTCGCAAATAAGGAGCCTTTTTCGACGGGGAAGGCTATCCCGTCGCAAAAAGACTGGCGCCCTTTGCGCGCCAAATCGCGGGAAAACTATTTGCGACGGGAATATTCCCCCGTCGCAAATAATCGGCGGCGGTAAATGGTATTTGCGACGGGAATATTCCCCCATCGCAAATAGTATGTCGGCAGGTTGTTATTTGCGACGGGTCCCGTCGCAAATAACTATTTTACCGTTGACCGTAATAAATGTTGGCTAAGGTATTTGCGACGGTTCTCGTCGCAAATACTAGTATTTGCGACGGGTATCCCGTCGCAAATGGGCCCGTCACAACTAAACTAACCTATAAATACCCTCATCCGTTTTTTTCAAATCATTCTCAAATTCCATCTTCTTCTTCTCTCAAGATTTTATTTCTACAGTTCAGTTTTTCTCAAGTTTTATTTTTTTCTCCGGAGTTGGTATTGAAGTTTTGAAGAATGATCAGAGATCAACCTCAGATCAATTTTCAAGGTATTTATATTTATTTTAATTTCATATTTATTTTTAATGTTTTATTAGTTTTAATTATTCTTAATTAGTTGTAATTTAATATTGTTTACATTGTTTTATAACTTAATAATTAGTAATTAATACTAACAATTAGGAATAATAACAATATTTAATTATTAATATATTTTATTATTAATATTAAAATAATATAATTTTATATATATATACATTTCTCTTTTCATCTGTGTGTTTGATGTCTTCACATGTATTATTTGTATATGGAGATAGAAAACACACAAATGAAAGGAGAACTGTATATAAATTAGAAAATTATATTATTTTAATATTAATAATAAAATATACTAATAATGTTATTATTCATAATTATTGGTAATTATTCCTAATTATTGGTAATTAGTCATTTAATTAGTCATAATTAAAAACAATTACCAATAATTACCAATAATTGGTAATACTTAGTAATAATTACCAATAATTAGTAATAATTACCGATAATTAGTAATAATTACCAATAATTAGTAATAATTAGTAATAATTAGTAATAATTACCAATAATTCGTAATAATTACCAATAATTAGTAACAATTGCCAATAATTAGTAATAATTACCAATAATTAGTAATAATTAGTAATAATTAGTAATAATTAGTATTAATTACCAATAATTAGTAATAATTACCAATAATTAGTAATAATTACCAAAAATTAGTAACAATTAGTAATAATTAGTAATAATTACCAATAATTAGTAATAATTACCAATAATTAGTAATAATTACCAATAATTACCAATAATTAGTAATAAATAGTAATAATAAGTAATAATTACCAATAATTAGTAATAATTAGTAAAAATCACCAATAATGAGTAATAATTAGTAATAATTAGTAATAATTAGAAATAATTAGTAATAATTAGTAATAATTAGTAAGAATTACCAATAATTACCAATAATTAGTAATAATTAGTAATAATTACCAATAATTAGTAATAATTATTAATAATTACCAATAATTAGTCATAATTACCAATAATTAGTAATAATTACCAATAATTGCCAATAATTAGTAATAATTAGTAATAATTAGTAATAATTACGAATAATTAGTAATAATAAGTAATAATTACCAATAATTAGTAATAATTTGTAATAATTTGTAATAATTACCAATAATTAGTAATAATTACCAATAATTAGTAATAATTACCAATAAATTCCAATAATTACCAATAATTAGTAATAATTAGTAATAATTACCAATAATTAGTAACAATTAGTAATAATTAGAAACAATTAGAAACAATTAGTAATAATTACCAATAATTAGTAATAATTACAAATAATTAGTAATAATTACCAATAACTACTAATAATTAGGAATAATTACCAATAATTAGTAATAATTAGTAATAATTACCAATAATTAGTAATAATTAGTAATAATTAGTAATAATTAGTAATAATTATCAATAATTAGTAATAATTAACAATAATTAGTAATAATTACCAATAATTAGTAATAATTACCAATAAATAGTAATAATTACCAATAATTAGTAATAATTAAGAATAATTAGTAATAATTAAGAATAATTAGTAATAATTAAGAATAATTAGTAATAATTAGTAATAATTACCAATAATTAGTAATAATTAGTAATAATTAGTAATAATTAGTAATAATTAGTAATAATTATCAATAATTAGTAATAATTAACAATAATTAGTAATAATTACCAATAATTTGTAATAATTACCAATAATTAGTAATAATTAAGAATAATTAGTAATAATTAAGAATAATTAGTAATAGTTAAGAATAATTAGTAATAATTCGTAATAATTACCAATAATTAGTAATAATTACCAATAATTAGTAATAATTACCAATAATTAGTAAAAATTAGTAATAAGTACTAATAATTACCAATAAATAGTAATAATTACCAATAATTACCAATAATTATTAATAATTAGTAATAATTACCTATAATTAGTAATAATTAGTAAAAATTACCAATAATGAGTACTAATTAGTAATAATTAGTAATAATTAGTAATAATTAGTAATAATTACCAATAATTATCAATAATTAGTAATAATTAGTAATAATTACCAATAATTAGTAATAATTAGTAATAATTAGTAATAATTAGTAATAATTACCAATAATTAGTAATAATTAGTAATAATTACCAATAATTAGTAATAATTAGTAATAATTTGTAATAATTACCAATAATTAGTAATAATTAGTAATAATTACCAATAATTAGTAACAATTAGTATTAATTAGTAACAATTAGTAATAATTAGTAATAATTAAAAATAATTAGTAATAATTACCAGTAATTAGTAATAAATACCAATAACTAGTAATAATTAGGAATAATTACCAATAATTTGTAATAAATAGTAATAATTACCAATAATTAGTAATAATTAGTAATAATTAGTAATAATTAGTAATAATTAGTAATAATTATCAATAATTAGTAATAATTAACAATAATTAGTAATAATTACCAATAATTAGTAATAATTACCAATAATTAGTAAAAATTAAGAATAATTAGTAATAATTAAGAATAATTAGTAATAATTACCAATAATTAGTAATAATTACCAATAAATAGTAATAATTACCAATAATTAGAAATAATTACTAATAATTAGAAATAATTACCAATAATTAGAAATAATTACCAATAAATACCAATAATTAGTAATAATTACCAATAAATAATAAGAATTTGTAATAATTAGAAATAATTACCAATATTTAGAAATAATTACCAATAATTAGAAATAATTATCAATAATTATTAATAATTACCAATAATTATTAATAATTACCAATAAATTCCAATAGTTACCAATAATTAGTAATAATTAATAATAATTACCAATAATTAGTAACAATTAGTAATAATTAGTAACAATTAATAATAATTAGTAATAATTACCAATAATTAGTAATAATTACCAATAATTAGTCATAATTACCAATAATTACAAATAATTACCGATAATTAGTAATAATTCGTAATAATTACCAATAATTAGTAATAATTAGTAATAATTAGTAATAATTAGGTCTATCTCAAAAAAAGTTTGCGTCAGTCATGTATGATCTAAACTCTATCATTATCCTATCTTGAGTGTTTTTTCTAACAAATTATTCAAAACCAGTAATGCTTTTATATTTTATAGAGACATATGGAACAACGAGGTCGTCAACAATCATTATTAGGTGACCGCATATGGATAAATCAACGTAGAAATCCAAACGGTTCAGGTTTAAATCCAGTATATGTAGAGGGTGTGGAGAATTTTTTATCATTTGCGGCATCAAATCCAGAATTTGTTTCAGAGGACAAAATAAAATGCCCTTGCAGAAAATGTGCATTGAGAACGTTTGACACGTTGGACAAAGTGGGAGAACATCTCTTGCGTTTTGGTTTTCAACCAGATTATGTATTTTGGTATCAACACGGTGAATGCAGTTCCAGAGCAGGTGATACCAACTTGATTCCGGATCCATCCCGGTTTCAAGATTTAGTACATGATGTTGCAGGTTCATCTGTTCAACATACAGAAACTCCGGCTGATATAGCATAAAATCCTGAGTTGGCACCGTCTGAATTTTATTAGTTGTTGAAGTCTACTGAGGATGCATTATATCCTGGATGCAAGATGATCAAATTAGAAGCAGTTGCAAAATTTATGGCTATCAAATCAGATAACGGAATGTCAAACACCTGTTTGGACCAGATATTTTCTTTGCTTAAAACACTGTTACCCGAAGGAAATGTTTTACCTGCAAATTACTATGAGAGTAAGAGGCTGGTTCGAAATTTGGGACTTACTTGTCAGAAGATTCATGCATGTTCAAATGACTGGATTTTATATTCTGGGGCAAATGAGTCGTTGGATAGTTGTCCCACATGTGGGCAACTGAGATATAAAGAAGGATAACACGGGAAGTCTGGTTTGATTCCTGTAAAACAGTTGAGATATTTTCCGATTACATCCAGACTCCAGCGTTTATTCATGTCTAAGAATACAGCGACAATGATGGCATGGCATAAAGAGAATATTTCAGTCGATAAAAGCTTGAATCATCCAGCCGATGGTGATTCATGGAAACATTTTGATAGAGTGCATCCATCCTTTTCTTTAGAAGCTAAAAATGTTCGACTGGGGCTTTCCACTGATGGCTTCTGTCCGTTTGGATCTTATGGTAGTCAATATTCATGTTGGCCTGTTTTTTTAACTCCGTACAATTTACCTCCATGGATGTTGATGAAGGAGCCATATATCTTTTTGACTTTACTAATTCCAGGACATCCGATGAAAAATATTGATGTTTATTTGAAACCATTGATTGATGAATTAAATTTATTGTGGAGTACTGGTGTCAGCACATATGATGTTGCAACGAAAGATAATTTCATAATGAGAGCAGCATTGATGTGGACAATAAGTGACTTCCCGGTTTATGAGATGTTATCTGGCTGGAGTACACATGGTCATAAATCATGTCCTTACTGTATGGGAGAGAACAATGAATTTATGCTCATTCATGGAAGGAAACCTTGTTATTTTGACTGTCATTGCAGGTTTCTTCCAGCTGATCATCCTTTTCGCAGAAATAGATCTCATTTCAGAAAATGTACAGTTGAAAGGGAAGAACCTCCAAAAATTCTATCAGGTTCGGAGTTAAAATAAGTTGTACTTTCATTACCTCCCATCACATTTGGTCCCACAATAAACCAACAGAAAATTTCTGGTTTTGGGAAAGAACACATTTGGATTAAACGTAGCATATTTTGGGATTTGCCATATTGGTCTGATTTGTTGGTCCGACACATGTTAGATGTCATGCATATTGAGAAGAACTGTTTTGATAATTTTTTTCATACAGTTTTGGATACGCCAGGAAAGAGAAAAGACAATGTAAATGCACGTTTAGATCTTGCCCAAATTTGCAGGCGTCCAGAATTGGAACTGTTTGAGAATGTCACAACAGAAAGGTTACTGAAACCAAAAGCAGCTTATACACCGTCTAAAGAAAACAGTTTATTATTTTGTCAGTGGATTGCAGATTAGAGACTTCCAGATGGCTGTCCTTCCAATTTGGGTAGATGTGTAAAGAATGGTCATATTACTGGATTAAAAAGTCATGATTTTCATGTTATAATGGAAAGACTGCTACCCATTAGATTAAGAGGTCTGTTGAATTCTGTGATATGGGATTCCATAACAGACATGTCTCAATTTTTTTGGGAAATTTGTGCGGCTACAACAGAATATGATTCTCTAGGAAAAATTGAAAAAGATGTTGTTGTAATTATATGTAAAATGGAAAAAATATTTCTGCCATCTTTCTTCGAGTCAATGGAACATTTGATGTTACATTTGCTATATGAAGCCAAATGTGGAGGTCCAGTACAGTTTCGATGGATGTACCCATTTGAAATATGCATGAAAAAATTGAAAAGAAAAGTACGTAACAAAGAATCTGTTGAAGGATCTATTGCAGAAGCTTATTTGCAAGAGGAAATATCTTTTTTCTGTTCCCATTATTTTGAATCTGAGTATCCTTCAAAACACAACTGAATGGGATGGAACGAGAAGAATATTAATGAAATAGACAATCAATTATTTGTTTTCAACCAGTCAGATCTTGGTTTTGGTGGAGATTATGAACGCTGGCTTTCAGATGATGAACATCATAGAGCTCATACGTATGTTCTGCTCAAATGTGAAGAGATGACATCAGTTGTACTGTAAGTGTTTATATCACTTATTCTATCATTTATGTTACAGTAAATAAATTTGGTTTTTATAGGTTGTATGATAATCATATCAAGAAACAAATTCCACAAATTACAGCAGCTGATCTCGAAGAACGTCGACTGAAAAATTAATCTCAGTGGTTTCAAAAACTGGTAACATAAATTCTTTATCTTTTAGCAACTCATTCAATGTATAGTTTACAATATTGATAATTATTTCACAAATTTTCATGTGTCTCTACATGCTGATAAAATTGACAAACGGCTGTGTGTATTGAGTAACCCACCTTCCAAAATTGTTAAAACTTAAAATGCATATGTGGTGAATGGATTTCGATTCCACACAAATACATATTGGGAATCGAAAAAAACAATGAACAGTGGAGTTAGCTTGAGAGGATCTCATCATCGAGAAAATGAAGTTGACTTTTATGGCATACTTGATGAAATCATTGAACTCTGTTATCTTGGACAACATTATATAACCATGTTCAAATGTCGGTGGTTGGATACAGAGAGAGGCGTGAGTGTTCATCCGGCTTATGGAATCATCGATATTAAATGTAAAAGTGTTCTCACACTAAATGAACCATTCTTATTGGCTCAACAGGCACATCAAGTTTATTATGCAAAGTACTGTGCTACATCAAGAGACTTGACTGATTGGTGGAGTGTAATAAAAATCAAAATTCGAGACAATCTGTTTAGTCAAATTGAATGTGCTTTCACTGATGTGCAAAGAAATTATGTTTTTCAAGAGAGTACTCAAAATCAATCTTTTTTGAAAAGAGACATGAGTATCGATGACGACACCCCACATTTACGATTCGGTGATGACGATGATGTTAATGATGTCACATATGAATTTGAAATGGTAAGAGATGAAGCAACTGTAACTCGAATGGATATCGATGATGTTGAGGAGGAATATGAAGATGACATTGACATATATGAAGATGATGATAATGATGAAAACTGATTGAATTCCATGGTATTTATATACAATCATAATATGTATATATGTATATATAATAGTAATTATGAATTATTTGCTAACAACATTAAAATTTTCTGTTTCAGATGGACGACGCAACATTTCGTGAGTTGGCGGATGCTGACCTGACTTTCGATGTGGATGAGTTGCTGCCAGATGACCCTCATCCTGCAGGCGCTCCAGGGAGTATGCGGAGGGGGCGCGGTCTTGCACGATTGATGATTCCTAACCCCGTCCCCGAGCGACGTCCACGTCTTGGGTTTGATCCACGCACACGGAGGTGTGATAACCTGTGTGATAACCTGTTGATTTGACTAAGATTTCATTAATCTATTCACATAATAAATGTTTATTATTTTTACAGTTTTCCGCATATAGCAGTTAGACAGGGCAGCGCTATTTTGGGCAACTATTTCTCTCAGACCTGGACCACATGGGAGCAGATTCCCATTGATGTGCAGCAGGCCATGTTCGGCCATTGGTTGGTACGTACGTAAATAAATAATTTTTATTTTGAAAATTATTTCATTTCTAACTTGATATTTTGATTTATTTGTAGGGTTAATGGTATCCGATCGAGGATACCATGTGTGACGCCATCCACGAGGCATGGGAGGTGGCCATGCGTGATCGCCTTCGTCATTTTATGCACAATTTAAGAAAAGCTGCGATGAAGAAAGCAGGAGTGTCAGATTTTGACGAGTCATGTAGAGCACACCGACCAGAGTACATTTCATCCCATGTATGGGATGGATTATGTGCGCACTGGTTGAGTGGTGCCTTTCATAGGAGATCATCAGTGGGGAGGCAGAATCGGGGGAGACAGGAGGTGACTCATCGAGCTGGGAGTCGTTCTTTCAGTACTCATAGACAACATCTGGTACGTACATTATTTATAAATATTTTATATAACTATAAATATTAACAGTTTATTTTTTATTCTTATAGGCTGTCGAGCACCCCGATATTACGGAGTACGACGTATATCAGAGGATGTATAGTGATCCTGCTACTGGGGAGCTCAGAGGTGATCGTTAGCATCACATCGTGGTTAGTATTATTTGTTTTCAAGTTTAAAATTTAACTGTATATAATATATTCACAATTTTAATTTTAAATTGCAACTACAGGAGTCGTATGAGGCCGCAGCGTCACAGGCCCGGCCTGAGAGTCAGGCCGAGTCATCAGATCAGACCACTGGCCGTCAGTTTGATGAGGCGGCATGGATGCAGGCCACCCAATATGCCTTCGAGAGGGGCCGGGTAGTTGGTATCAGCTCTCGACTGACTCCGGTTGATTATTATGACAGTGCTGCGATGTCGGCGTCCAGCTCGAGAGGAGCTCGTGCATCTTCTTCTGCTACATAGTATGAGGATCAGTTGCGATCTCAGACTACACTGATAGAGAGTCTCCGACAGGAGCAGGAGCAGATGCGTCATCAGCATGAGGAGGAGCGTCGACGCCAGCAGCAGCTGTACGAGGAGCAGACGAGTCGGTGGCAGCAGCAGCATCAGGAGCAGATGGAGTACATGCGCTGACTCACTAATGCTTTAGGGATGGAGTTCCCTCCACCACCATCTGAAGACCCCCTCCCCCCTCTTTCAGATTATAGTTTGTATTTATGTTATAAAATTTGTGAAATCAAAATATGATTTTTTTTTTCTATTCGTAGTTTCTGTCTTATTATAAAATATTTATTAATATTCTATTATTTTTTATTTTTGAATTATAAATCTATTATTATTATATTAATTAAAATAATTTTTTATTTTTATTTGTGAATTATAATTCTATTATTATATTAATTAAAATCATTTATTAATATTTTATTATTTATTATTTTTGAATTATTATTGGATTATTATTATATTAATTAAAATAATTTATTAACAATTTTTTTTATTTTTTATAGTATTTGCGATGGGATACTATTCCCGTCGCAAATAGTATTATTATTTTTTTATTTGTTAAAAAATAGTTTTTGCGACGTGGCCCGTCGCAACTCGTTTTTCACAAATATACGGAGTACAAGTTGCGATGGGGATTCTCCCCGTCGTGGAAAAGGGCTTTAGCGACGGGCCCGTCGTAAAAAATTGTTATTGCGACACCGTTTTCAGCAACGGGTCATTTGCGACGGGACCCCGTCGCAAAAAGCCATTTGTGATGGGATCCCGTCGCAAATACCTGTTTTTTTGTAGTGATAAGTGACGGGGGGAGCCCGCTATAGCTCCTCGATGCATCGGCAGGTCTCATGAGACAAACTAGTGTCTTGGAAGGAGGCCTTGACAAAATCTTATTTGAGGTCTTGGCACGAGACCTTGACTATGTTGTTATGATAGTCTGGCATTATGCATTCCATCATTATGAAAGTGGTAATTGATATTGCATGTGATTATTCGACCAGTAGAATGTCCATGTGAAGAAGTAAATGGCATTATCTCATTTTACTTTTTTCATATTATGTTGATGTTCAAGTTTAAAAGGCTTTTGTTTTAGTCATACATTGCCTTAAATGTTTATGTTTATTTATGAAAGCTTCCACAATATTGTTATCCTTACCGAGTATCGGAGCTCACCCCTTTCAATGTTTTAATATTTTCCAGGATGTGAAGATGTATTTTATGAATGACCTGCAGGGATAGTCAGAAGAGGATATGAGTGTGGACTATGAAGACTTTGTTATTAGTTTTTCACTTTATGATGTAATGTAAGACTTATGAATGTATCTAGTGTTTCCATGGCTACTAAACTAATCGGTCTTTCGAGACTTGATATTTTGTGATCATGCCAATGTTACGAAGTAATTCACCGACTCTGGGTAGCTGGGGTCGGGGCGTTACATATTTGTCCTACTTTGAGATATTTTGATATGGTTTTAAATAATCTTCACATTTTCCATTATTTCTTCAACACGTTCTGGGCCCACGAGCTTTCTTTCACCAATATCATCCCAGCAAGTTGGTTTACGACTTCGCCTCCCATATAATGATTCATGGGGTGCCATTTGTATACTTTAATGAAAGCTATTGATGTAGGAAAATTCTACGAGTGGTAAATATTGGTCCCACATGACTTGAAAATCATGTGAACACGACCTCGACATGTCTTTCAATGTTTGAATAGTCTGTTCCAATTTTCCATTAGTTTGTGGGTGGTAGACAATTTTCAAACAAAGATCATTATCTATGTCCTTCTAAAGACTTTTACAGAATCTTGATGTAAAACATGGATCACGATCAGAAAAAATAGATTGGGGTACTCCATGAATTCTCACAACTTCCTTAATAGGTAGTCTTGCTAGACGTTTAAGTGGTAGAGCTTCTCTTATAGCAAGAAAATGTGCTGACATGGTAAGACGATCAATAATGACCCATATTTCATCATTACTTCTAGGTGTATTTGGTAGTCCCATGACAAACTCCATCGTGATATTATCCCATTTCCACCTAGGTATAGGAAGAGGATGCATGACTCGGCTAGGATGTTGACTTCCGACCTTCACCTGTTGACAAACCAGACATCTCGACACGTAATCAGAAAATCTCCCTCTTCATGTTGTCCCACCAAAAATGTTCCTTCAAATCCGTATACATCTTAGTGCTACCAGGGTGTATAGATAAATCAAAACTGTGATCATTATCCAACAATTCCCTTTTTAGATCAGGTATATCGAGAACACAAATTCTCTTCCCAAATATCAAAATTCCATCTTCATATACGAAGTCATTCAATCTCCCATCATTCAAAGCATTAATCTTCAATTGAAACTATTCATAATCACCCTAAATATATTTATCATTTCTAGTAAATATGGTTTGGAAACCATTTGAAAAATAATTCATGTTTCACCTTCTGTGGTTATTCCCATATCCATCATTACTAAATCCATGAAAATAGGATCTCTTTCAACTCCCATCTTGTTCAAAACTCCATGATCATTTCTGATCAAGGAATATGCCACCTTATTTTCCTTCCTCGGGTGGTAGTGTATCATGAAATCATAATACTTGAGTAGTTCGAGCCACCTACTTTTCCTCATATAGAGTTCTTTTTATGAGAATATATATTTCCAACTCTTATGATCAATATATATCTCACATTTTTCACCATAGAGGTAATGTCTCCAAATATTCAAATCCAATATTACCACTGCTAACTCATGATCATGATTTGGTTATTTTTTTTCATGAATTTTTGGCTGAGTAGACACATAGGTAATCACTCGATCATTCTGCATAAGGACACAACCATGAATCTCTTTGATGCATCACTACAGTAACAAATCCATCATTCCCCGATTATAGAGTCAATGTAGGAGCATTGAATAATCTTCTATTCATATCATGGAAATATTATTCACAATATTTTTTCCGAACAAATGTATCCCCATTATGTGGGAGATTCGTTAGAGGGTTATCCAGTTGGGCAAAATTATGCACGAAACGCCGATAATAATCTGCTAAGACAATAAAACTGCATACCTCAGTTATGTTTTTTGGCATGGGACAATATTGGATAGCCTTTGTCTTCGCAGTATCAACAAGGATTCCATCCTTAGAGACAATATGGCCAAGAAATGAAATCTCCTGAAGCTAGAATTCACACTTTCTAAACATCCTAGATAATTAACATCTTCTAAGAGTCATCAGCATAATGCACAAGTGATTTTCATGATCTTTGTAGCTTTTGGATTATACCAAGATATAAATATATAACACTTAAAATTCATCGAGATATTCCTTGAAAACTCTATTAATTAGATCCATGAAAACCGATTGTGCATTGGTTAGTTCAAAAGGAATTACTGTAAACTCATAATTCCCCTACCTGGTTCGAAATGCTGTTTTTGGAATGTCTTCCTTTCTCACAAGCAACTGATGATATCCAGATCGAAGAACAATCATCGAAAAATATTGGGCTCCATGAAGTTGATTGAATAAAACATCAATTCGTGGCAGATGATACTTATTCTTTGTTGTAATATCATTGATTTCCCTATAATCAATGCACAATCTCATAGACTCATCTTTCTTGTTAACGAAAAGAACATGGGCTCCCCATGGAGAAACACTATGATGAATAAATCCTTTATCGCCCATTTCCTCTAGTTGTTTTTCCCACTAGCTCCACAGTGGCCATTCTATATGGGGTCTTTGATATGGGCTTTGAACCCAGAATTAAGTCAATGGAATACTCAATTTCTTACTCTAGAGGATGTCCAGGTAAATCCCTTGGAAATATATCAATGTATTCTTGCACAACAGGTACATCTTCTATTTGAAAAATCTTTTCCTCTCCCATAGTTATTTAATTCTCTTCCTCCATGACAATTTAATTTAGTTGAGTTACTATGGGTGGATCTAGAAAAGAATCAGGTGGTGACCTTTCTTCTCTAAAGATAAGGTACTCCATATCTTCATAGAAAATTGTAACCTCCTTCCACTTACAATAAATTTTCACATCATGGACTGAAAGCCATTCCATTCCAAGGATTATATCAAATTCAATCATGGGTATGACATTCAGATCAGCAGATAAAGAACATTTACATGCCCTAATGGGAACATATTCACAAAACATTGTTGCAATGATACTTTACTTAGGATTTTTTATTGATAACTTCCTTGTTAAATCAAATTGAAAATATCTAATTTTTTTTAGAATGCACGGAAGATATGAAACAATGCGATGATCCAGAATCAAATAAAGCATTGGCTAAGTTTGATGAAATGAAAAAAGTACCTTCCACTATGTTATTTGGAACTTCAACCTCTAAATTTGTGATTTCATAAGCTTATCCCTGATCCCTTGGCCTTTTCTATTGCATATTTCCTTGACATTTTGGACAATCATTATCATAGTGTCCCATCTCCTGACAAATATAACATTCAACATCATTGGCTTCCTTCTTCCATTTTCATTCACCAACAAGATGGAATATCTGACCACATTTGTATAATACTCCTTTTCCTTTCAAGCATGAACCAGGGTGTTTCTTTCCAAAATTGTCACACGGTGGAAATTCAACACTTCCATTATTCCCCATTTACTTATTTCCTTTACGAGGGTTTTCAGCAGCCCTCTTCTTTTCTTTCATTCTATTAATGTTATATGACATAGATAATTCCTTTTATATCTTGATGGAACATGAAATTATATCCACATATGATGAAAAACTTTGGGAGAAAAGTTCCCGCCGAAGGAATGGTTTTAGGCCATCCAATAATCGATCAATTTTTCCCCTTGGATTTCGTATGTAGTCTACAACATGTCTTGCTAATATTTTGAAGTTAGCTCTATACCTTTCAACACTCTCATCTTCGTTCTACATCAGATTCATGAATTGTCTCTCTATATCTGCTCGCTGCTCACAAGGGAAATACTTTTCTAATAGGATTTACTTAAAATCCCTCCATACTATCTCTTCTATATATTCATCCACCTTTGTGTTTTTGATTAACGACCACCACTGATCCACATCTCCCGATAGATGATATACTACCATGACAACATTCTCCCTTTCATTACATCCTAATGTGAGAAATATATTCTCAAGGGAACATATCCACTGCTCTGTTACAAATGGGTTTCCAGTCCCATTGAATAATGGAGGCTATTGTCGCATAAACCGATCTAGCATGCCTCCTCCATGTGGTGGATCTGGATGCTCTATATGGGTAAAATTATTATTCATAACCTGAGTAAGTTTTTCCAGTATAGTTATGAGTTTCTCAGCACCTATCATAGCACCAAAGCCAACATCAATATCTTACATCGGAGGAAAATCCCTATAGGGGACACATGCATTCGTGCGATTTCCATTCCATCCACTAAGCACCATATCTAGATAATGGCATAAACTAAATCTAGTTATGAATCATAATGTATAATCTTAACTTAAAAATATTCAGAAAAATTGTGATCCTACGCATGGATAATCCCATATTCACAAAAATTGTTTCTTTGAGGAATATTTTATATTTCAATCCTTCATAATGGCTTGTAAAGAAATGTGAATTATCATAAGCATATCCCCTAGAAGTGTCGTAACCAAGAGTGCAGCAAGGCCAGTTGTTGTGCACCAGTTCCCGTTCGAGTCTAGCTCAAAACGGTGTTTTCAGGATTTACCCCTAGATACATCTGTGCCAGAGCCACCACTACATGCTTGTATCCAGACAGTGATGTATTGTATTAAATATCCACATAATCAATTCCGTACCAAAATTCCAGGAAATTATTGTATGTATTTCCTCAAAGACTAAATTAGGTACTCTTCCCTAATTCTACATTTTCTAAATCTAGTTTCCAAGTATTCTACAAAACATCCTCTGATACCAACTGTATGGACCCAACCCCAGTTGCCCGGAGTCAGTGCCTTATTTGATTACATTGGCATACATACAAGGAAATCCAATCCTGAAGGACCAAGTAGTTTAGTATTATTAGAAACAAGATACATATATAATTTCAACTATACATATGGAAAAGAAAAACAACACTAATTATTCCACTAGAGTAATCACATCTTCTAGATTATGCTTGCAAGTCATTCATAAATTACTTCTTCATGTCCTGAGAAAATGAAATATAAGAAAGGGGTGAGGTCAGACGCTGAGTAAGAATAAGCAATAGAGTGGAAGATAATATAAACATTAGACATGTTGATTAATTGAAAACACATGCCTTTAATAATAAACATGAACACATTACAGAAGGAATATGAGTTGAGTAAATAATTCCATAATAAAACATAATCATGGGTATTTTTCTAGTCAAATAACAACATGAAAATTGAACTAATAGCTTCATAATGAGGTAAGTACATATGACAGATATTCTGAAACATTTTTTCATGGCCTCGGCCAAGATGCCTAGTGATTAAGGCCTCAACCAAAATCCATATCACATTGGGAAAGGCCACGATCAATTCCAAATCTAGTTGTCTCATGAGACCTACCAATGCCTTGAGGGGCTATAGCGGGCCCCTACCGTCACATAATAAGTCCAATGCATTCCTCATATGATCGGGGATAAGAATAAACAACATATACATTCATATTGATTTTATCATATGAAATGTAACTAACTTTCCCCAATTATTGAATACAAAAACTAACCATTTGGAATAATATGTTGAATGGTTTTAGGATAGATCATCCACAATAAAGCTATCCATAAACCATTCAATAAAATATGGTATATGAAATCAGAAATTATTAACCCCAACAATACAAAAGAATCAATGAGTGTTGAATCAAACGAGAATAATCTTATAAAATCATTAAGCAATTCTTCTGATAAATACTCTATTATTTTGAAAAGAAAAGTTCGTTTGAAAAAATCGTTGTATAAAACCAGAAGTTAAATAAGATAGTATTTTCATAATAAAATGAGTGATTTTATAATGATAATGGTTTCCAAAATAGATTACAGAGTTTCCTTGAAAATAGGTAAGAATTTGTGAAATCCCCTTGAATCGGGCTTGTATTTTTTGAAAACTTTTGAATGTTCCTTTTAAAACGTGTAACTATACATAAAATAAGAAAGGATTCTGGTTTTTAAACATATATATGATACTCACACAAAAAATATTTTTAGTACATAACAATAAATAATAATTACATCGATGTAATTAGACAATGAATGTATCCTGAATGAAAATGGATGTTCAGGTGGAAAATCCATTACCTTAACTCCAAATGTGTTCCACACTTGTACATATGCTCCTGGAATATGAAATTTTACTTGTTAATAAATTATTACAAAAACTATTAGACATGTAATTATTTTAACATTATTCTGGTTAGATCATTTATATCTTTGTTGATATGTTATTGTATTGAATTTCGTCGTTCTGGAGTGTTCGTTTCCATTATTTTCATATTCGGTTCCCTTGTTTTTATGTAACGAAGTTCATGTGGAATGGTTATAAATCTCTAGGATTAGAATTATATATTATTGAAGAACATAAATAATTGATAATGGTCATTTATATCAATTGGTTACATGGAATGAGGATGAATCATTTGATGAAAACCACTTCGATTATTCGGCAGAATTTGGAATATTATGAACTAGTTTTGTCATATAACATAATTATATGTACATATTCTGGTTCCTGAATACTAATTTGGTTATAAAACATATATTATATTCTGATTCAACCATGAATATGGTTTCATGACCAGTAATTAAGAATAAATTGATGAACGAAACTTTGTCGTTCATGAAGGTTATAAATCGGAACATCGTGAACGTCGATTTCGTTTATAAAAATAAAATGGATGGAGTAAGAATATTTATTATGGTTTTTCCATTAAAAAGGTATAAATATAGTATAAATATGTTACTAGAGTTATCATGGTCATTTGGAGAGAGGAGGAGAAGAGAGGATAGAAAAAGAAGAAAAATTGAAATGAAACCAAATGAAAAAAGGGTGCTTTACCTCTTGAAATAACCTCCTTCAAAAACTCCTTAAGAGACGACGTTTTGGTCTTTTGGAAAGACCAGAAGCTTCATGGACGTGAGAATAGACTAGGGAATGGTAATTTGGCAGATCTTTGAGGATCTTCAAGGCATAGAATAGTGAAGAGAAGAGGGATAGGTGAGAGGTGTTTATAGTGGATGAGAGGAGTAAATTTTGAATATTTAATTCATTATTTTATTATATCCCTAAAGACAACCAATAGTGTGGTTTCATGTGACCCCTAATAGTAATAAGTTCATGTGAGTTCTAACCAAGTGACCTTGAATCACATGTGATGTCATAAATAGTGTATTTAATTGATAATTTGTATATACGGTATTTTAAGGTATTTAACTATTCATCAAAAAATATAGAATTTCAGAAAAATCCCAAAAATTCACCCATACAATTTTAAAAAATTTATAATTAAAAATTGGAATACATTTTTCAAAAATAATTTTCTAAATAATATTAATTTAATTTATAAATAATTTCATAGTTAATTCAAAAAATAACAATCATAAAGTGGAATTAGTTTTATGTGACATTGAAAAATTAAGTAATATCACATTATCATATTTCATTAAGAAAATAAAATAATAATATTATTTAATATTAATTAGGGTCATATTACTATTCATATTACTATTCATAAGGTTATGTTACTATTCACCAAAAAGCATGTTTGTTCTATCAGACTCCAAATGACTTACTGAACACAACTGTAGATGACCATTTTTCGAAATTCAATACATAGAAGAGGAAATGTTGTGTTTAATGGTTAGATTATAAAATTGAATTTTATATTTATTTTCAAAAACTTGGGGTGTTTCTTCTGACCTCCATCTAGAATAATCAACAATAGGGGTACAAAAAGTCTTACTACCTCTAGCCCTAAGGAAAGACTTATATTTGTGTGTAACAAAGGAGTGAGAAGCACTTGAATCAAACAAAGCACACACAAGAGTACAAAAAAATTGATCCTACCTTGACGAACCTCCAGTCCTACTGGAACTACTGCTTCAATGGAATGAAACTTCCTACACCAAACACCTCTACCACTTTTCTATCGACCAACTACCTGACCATGCCTTAGTAAAGATCCCTATGGTGGAACCAATGGTCTGACTCTCCCAACACGTTCTACCTTCGATGTAGCGGGTACCCACTACCCTTTATACTGGAAATTAATGACCGGTAACTATTTCTACTGAGGTGAGTGATGAAAATACCAAACCCCACCATACTGTGCTCGAAATGGGCACTAGTTCTAAATATGTCGACAACCTCCATAGACAAAGAACCTCTGTCCTGGGACCATGGGGAAAGAGTGATCAACAAGAGATCATAATTAGAACTATTGAGGCCTATTTCCAACTGTCCAAAACCAAGAAGGACCTGATGTTAGAGACCTGATTCTTACAACCTTTCCCTTCGACAAACTCGGCTGGATCCCCTCTCGCAAAAGACCACCCTATGAGTTCATCATATTCGCTACTTAGGCCTTATTCTAAACTTCTAAATATATCTGTTGGGTATATGGAGTGATGACATACTGATGACAAGGTCATAGAGCATATTCCAAGAATCTCACCTACAACCCTTCATCCGGAAAGATATCCGGTGAGATGTGTAGGAGATACTTGAACATGATCCATATTTCCCTCACCAGTATACACCCCTACTAGAGGAGGACCATCTACTACCTCTTCTCAGTCTATATTTTTGAGGAAAGGAACTCTTCCCAAAACTCCTTCTCAAATTCCTCCCATGAGACATCAGTATCATTTCTCTTCCCAAGGTAAAGAGTCCACCATTGACGTGTCGATCCTCACATCTGGCTCACTTCTAGAAGAACCCAGTACTCCCTCGATGCATGAATGAAGGTAAATTTTATTGTCAAATCCTCATTCCAGCCCTCCGTCTCTCATTCTAAAACACTACCTTCAAACATTCTATGGTCTTCCATTGGAAAGTACTAATGGACTTCTTCAACAAGTCATCATCCTCTTCTCGATTATCCCTCTAATGATCAGCCAGGATAGTCTACTGGACCTCAACTACTCATTCCACACGTGGGAAAAATAAAAGTTCCATTGGTGAAAAAGGGTAAATAAGGAACTTCTAAGCCCTGTTAGTATGGAAGTATTCTTTTAAATTCATTTTAACACGTCATTGAATATAAATTCTCAAAACACCCAAGACACACAAGAACATAAGTCATTATGATGCATGTACCTTTCCTAGGGCATCTGCCCTATAGTTTGTGTAGCCTCACTTGGTCGTTCAGTAGGTCTAGAGTCCTTTCATCTGATCATAAGGGGCCCTAATATCATGTGTCCTATCTGCTCTTCTGTAGCCTATCTCATGCACAATGATAGCATAACACCATTTCCCTACTATACCATGAATTCCTAACTATTCCAAACTCAGAATCCCATCCAATCTCTCAACCCCACACCTTTGAAACCATTCTATCATGACCCGCCTTTTTCAAGATGAGGGAAGGGACAACAATGTTCCAAGCCCTTCCTTCTTCAAGATTAATGATATATAATGACCTCCAGAGTCTCGCCTTCAACTGGAAATGGTGTGGAGACTAGCACCAATGGTATTTAATCTAACACAAAATGAAAGTCATTACACTTTTTAATTAAAATAGGATCGAAGATGATATGGTAAAAACCCCAAACTACAGAAAATATTTATATAAAGGAAACTAAAATCCAACCCATTCATGGTATAAATGTAAACTGTAACAAAAATACAACCCAATACTAAAACAAGAAGCAATTAAAGATACTGAGCAGAAACAAAACAAATATCATGATACCCAAGCTAGTAATGTCCAACACATTCCTCAATGTCCACATGGAAACTAGAAAATTGTTTTACAGACATAGGTTGAGTATACTAGTATAGAAAATAATAAAACTAAATAAACCCATGAATAAGTAGGGGATCATACTAACACCCCTGTGAAAGAATAGTAGAACCTCAAAGAACCTACCAAGGAGTTATAAATAAGCCAACATCACAAAGACACACTCACCAAATAACACAATTCAAGTAAAGTAGTAATATAAGAATGTCGACGTTTAGGTAGTCTAATCCACTTTCATAATGGTTTACTACTCATTTATAATGCACACATATTCATCCTTACCACTATTCCAAAACACAATCCAACTACCACATCCTTCCCACACATTCCTGGGCCTCAAACCACACACAAATCCCGCCTGAAGGCACCTAGGTCACAACCACACCAATCAACTCGCACAGAGACACCTAGGCCAAAACAACCATTCCTCTCACCCAAAAACACATGGGCATTATCCCGAAGACACTTTGGAAAACAAACCAGGCCCAAAATCACCTGATCCCCTCATTTAACATAAACATTTTTGATTGATCTGGGACTATGGTATGCCTTAAGAAATTAAAGCCTTCTCAGATACCCACGAGAGGTAAGAACTGAAAGAAGGTGTGAGGGATAATGTCAGTAACCATCCATCCATCCTCCCACCAAGATATTGGGAAATGCACTCATCCTAATGTAATGGGGGTGTTTGGAATATAGTGTTCAACAAGGTTGGGGTGAGTATAGTAACAAAAAGGAACTGCAATTTATATACATATGTAAACGAACACAAATCCCAACCTATGGGTCCCAAAAACAAAAAACCAGACCACCCGAACCACTTTTGATACCACCCCAATATTCACAACCACACAAACACCAACTGTAAAAGAATAACCCAACCCCTTTTTTATTTAACCACTTTCCATTTATTAATTAAGGGGTTCACTTTAGTTTATTATTGAACTACCCAGTGAAACTACCATGTAGAACATCTACAACTATATGAGGAGGTGTAGAACTTGACTAACTAAAAAAACAACAACCAACTCACTTCATTATTCAGTAATACCATCATTGAACAAGGGATGAGGGACCAAGGTAAGAAATTTCAATTTTAATCCCGATTCATAGAAACAATATAGAAAACCATCCCTCAGTCCCACAAAACTCCCCCATTCTTCTTAGACAACTGTTCAACCATTTCCAACTATCATTCTTCTATGTTATTCTACAAATCCTCATATAACAACTGGTACCAATTGCCATGATTCACAACAGCACCACACCCATCACACCTATAAACATGAAGTCCCAATACAACCCAGTCCAATAGCCCCACAAACCAAACATTTCCCATATGTATTCCGACTGCATAACAAGTTTATAACCACACCATAATCCAACTACCCAATGTCACGCCATGGACACAACACAAGAAAATTTAATCCTACTCGCTACGAGTCCATACATTCCACAATCAATCAATCTCTCAAAATGGGATACCAACATGCCCCCAGTACCACCCCATACACAAATTCACACATACAACTACCATTAATCCGTAACCCCGTTGAACAAACAGACCTCAACCTTGTCATAGAACTCACCAAACACAGCACATGACCACATCATTAATCCAATAATATTTAGCTTTGTCAAGGGGGATTATTTTAGTTCTACTGTAAAATAACCAGGGTGATAACACAACATGTTTGATCATGGGTCATCCATTCCAATTATCCTAGTATCCGTGGTTAAGAATATTTCTTGTTACAACCATTAATTATGTATCTCAACAAAAACATGACATCACTAGTGCACAAGAAATGACCAACAATAGAATCACTTTTCAAAAGTAAGACAACCAAAATAACCATAAAATAATAAAATAAAATAGGTGATAAAAATAAATCCAATCCCAGACCATTATTTTATTAACCCCTATTATATTTTGGTCATATTACCTTCTAATTTATTAGTATTTTTAAGGAAAGTATTCACCGATTCTTCACACAAAAAAATTGTACACCCACATTGTATAATTCACAATTAAATAGAGGTAGAAGAAATCTATAGTTGAAATAATATGTGACAAAAATTCCTCTTTGTGCCAAAATAGGGGATTATGTGTGAAGTAGGAACAAAATCAATGAAAACCCAACAATAATTTCTGCACAGATGCATGAATCCATAGGCACACCAAGGAAAAAATTAAGGGGTCAAAGGATGAGTGGATCTCAAGGTATGAAAAGTAAAAATACTAAAATCCGGGATACCATTTCAAAATACTTAAATTTAGGATTGTTGTTTGACCACAAGGCTTGGCATTTATGAATGTCTCGGCACGTTAATAGAAAATTGAGATATAAATATTCCCATAAAAAATGGTAGAAAGGGTGTCAGCATTGGATAAGAGTTGATAGGTCATCATTTAATGAGGAAAAAACATAGCATGGGTAAAACTTTAAAAAGTGGAAAACAAGGAATGACTCACTGATACCCTGTCACTAACGTATTGGCTCCGACACCCTGACATTGATGCCCTGACACCAACTCCTTAGAACTGATTCTGATGCCTATGACTCAGTGATTCTGATGCCCTTGGCTCACCATTGTTGACGCCCCTGACTCACTGTTACAGACACCTATGACTTACCGATACTGAAACCCCTAAGTCACTGATGTTGATGTTTCAAACATGAATTTTATCTAAACCTTGGTATGAGTCACCAAAATCCCCCAAAACACACTAAACATTGGTTTTCCCAAATGAATGGCCCATTGGGGTCTGGGTCATTACAAAAACCCAACAAAAAATACTAAATTATAATAACAAGCTAAGGTGTAATGTTATTCATAACATAAAACATTGGATAGAGAGCTAAGAATAATATAAGTAAACAATAATTAAATGATGATGTAAAAAAATTATGGTGATTAAAATGTGATGTGATACTCATATTTAGTTATACATATAATGAAAATAAATTGTATATTTTTAAATTTGTTTCGATTAATTCCAATAATAGTAAATTATAGAATTAAATTCCTATAAAATTATGTTTATTCTTAACTATATATAACAATATTATATTAATATTTAGTCCATAAATTTTAATAAACTTATATAAATCCCCTTTCCCACTAGTGAGTTTAAAAAATCTATATTGAAATGTTAGATAATTTTCTTAAAGATTTTTTTCCATCTTCACAATTAAAAAACCATTTCAAAACATACTTTAACAATATAATATTGTATTTCTAATTTTGTGTTTCATATTCCCTTATCATGAACACATCATTTATTTCCACTTTATGAGTCTATTCATGATATTTGTAATAATAAATTATTTTTATAATATCATTTTTAAAATAATCATACATACATTGTGATTATTTATTATTGGAAGTATTATTTGGCGATCTAGTAGATTAGAAACAGGAATATTATATCATAATGATTTTTTCAATAAAACAAAAATCATTTTTAATGTTTTCCTCCTAAAAAGATGGTTTAATGCATTCATGTTTTTTATCTTTTCATATTGAACTGGATTACTTAATTATATTCTAGTAAGAATATGTGTTTTTTCCTTTATTAGATTATTATTTTGGTTTTCTATATTCTATCAACTATAAAAAAATATGTTTCAGTTTAATAGTTATTTTAATATTTTGGGTTTTTTCATCACTTTTTCTCTTTTATTTTTATCTTTATATATCATTCCATTTTTTATCATGTTGTTTATTATATGATCGTCATTAAAAGAAAAATATTTATCATTAGAACCATAAAATTATCATATAACACATATTTTAAATCTATCAATAATTTTTACATATATTGTCATGGGTATTTTTAAATTGCGAATAATATTATATGTTAGATTAAATCATTTAATTATTCAATTACTTAAATTATTTTCCCTCTTCATTGGAAGACTTCTTTGAATTCCACAATGAAGTATATTCTCTCAATATTTTTTCAATTATCATAAGATTATATATTGTTTATTTATATGTATTCAAGGAATTAATAATCATCGTGAAAATTTTATATATCTTAGATACACTATCATTATACATCATTATAAAATCTTCACATTCTGATCATTAAATTACACTATTTTTTCCATATATATTTTAATACAATGATGAGTTATATATAAATTCCTATAATAAAATGATGTAGTCTTATAACATGATATATTACTATATAAATTTTCAATTATAGTAAAATAATGGATATTAAAACTTTTATATTTCAAAATTTACATGTCAACATTATTAGCAAGTAGAATTCAATGTTCCCTTCTAATAACATTTATGACTTCATCAATATTTTCATGTAAAAAATACCAATTCTTGTAAAGAATACATCCATCCTATATTTCCAAAACCTATAATCATTTAAACTATATTAAATTTTTCATACATGATTAAAATTATCTATCAAATAATATCATTCAATCATAATACATATTTAAACACGAAATCCTTTTATAATATATAATAAAATAAGTTTAAAAAATAAATATAAACAATGAATAAAAAATATATATACCTAATATTAATATGATAAATAGTTAAGTTATCATATAAATGATAGTACCTTGTAAAGGAGGACAAGGGATAATAAGGGTTTCAATTATCAATTTAAGTAAATATGAAATATTTTATAAATTGAATATGGTGGATATAATTATGAAAAATTTATCTGAACTATATTAGTTTTTTCAGTGTATAAGTAGTGTTTAAATATTTCAAAATCATTAGTAACATGATTTATAGTTTTGGAAATTCACTCATTTACTCTTCAATATCCCAAACATAATGATTATTAAAATATAAAATATTTTTACTTATCATGTATAAAGGATCAACATAAATATAATATGTTTCTTTTTTCTCATAGGGTGATATGAATACTATATATGCCCTTTATTATTTTGAGACAAAAACTCAATGAATCCATTTATGTATAGGGAAAAAAATGTATGTACATTTAATATGGTATGGTATAACTCTTCATTATGAGTATATATCAACAAATATGTTATATAATAATACCAATTTTTGTAAAATAAAAAAATGATGTAATTAAAATTGTACTGCATGCAGGTATTATAATTGGACATGTATTCATCTATACATTAGTGATCATAAGGTTTTTTCATCACGCTTGAATTGAAATTGGTGTTCCTTATCTACCAAGACAATAATATATCACAAATGATTATATACTATATTATTAGATATTCTTAATCCCTTAGGTATATATTAGATAATAATTTAATATTCATCTTTATATATAAGATTCAATTGGTTTATTTGTAATATTAGTTGATCATTTGATATTTGAGTTGTCAATAATATTATTTTAATTCATTTGAAAATAAATACATTATAATATAAAAATGATTTTATATACTTCTATTTTTTTATTATAGAATAATTTAGTGTTATTATTCATTTAATCTGTATGTTTTAATAAGAAACGATAATTTCATACACCAATCAATCAACATTGTAATATTTGGTGAAATTCATCAAAAATTTCAATTCCCAATAATTTTCTTTTAACTATTAGATGTAGGAAAACACATCTTAACACATCCATGTAAGCTATATTGAGTTTAATGTTCCATACAACATCGTTAGGTATGATCTATTCTATATAACTAATTTCTCATGTCATATAAATTTAAACCAAAAGAATATATAGCCACATATACAATTTCTATATATTAAATCACTTCATCATTTAGATCATAATTCATTCATTCCATCAATGATTATATTCATATAACTTTAGTTAATCAATTATTTTGGTGTTCATATATATAATCATAAATACAGAAACATATAAATCAAAAAATTAATAAATATGGGTTATTAAATAAATAAAAAGGAGAAATGTATAGAGTAATATAAGTATTATGTGGTGAAATGGGTTCCCAACAAACATAGAAACGATAGAGATCAGATTTGAAAACATTAACGAGTGAATATTATACACATATTTTATTTTAATTTCTTATGTATTATATGAAAATATCAAGGTCAATGATGGGATGATTTCACATTACAAACACATTACATATTAAGTGATATGTTATATATTCTAAAGAAACATATGACACATAGATAATGATGCAAATACCATTGATCTATGTTTCCCTATTTACATACAAAAACTATATATCAATATATATGGAATTAATATAAAAAAATAATTAAAAAATTCATATATATATATATATAATAAATATATGAAAGAGGGTTTTGATGGTATTAAAACAGAATAAAAATGTAGTGTGGAAAGAAAATAAATCATTCTTCCTCCTATCCCATTTTCCTCTATACCCTCTTCATCATGAATTTTGAATGGTGGATTAGGTTTTTTATAATGATTATATAAAATAATGGTGCCATTTTGATAATATAATGTGTTTATTGTGTGTTTTTTATAATGTAGGAACATGATAAGTCAACTCTCACCATTTTGATCTAGTTCAACTTAACAATGTCTCTTGGAAAATTTAATTATATATATTAATTATTTTTGGCTATGTTGATGATGAGTTCAGGGATAAAATTATTTGTTTATTATATCATCAAATTGGGATTGTATAATGAGTGGATAGAATTAAGATTCATCCAGTACTAATACAATCCATTTTCTTATTAACTCCAATGTTGGTCAAGGATGATACCAAGACTCCATATTTATAAAGTTGATAATATTTTTTAGCTTATTTATTTATGACATAGTATTTGAGTTATATATTAAGTATATAAACTATGGCTTACCTCAATAATTCCTTTTTAAATTAATTGGATATCTCCCTACTATAGAATAAGGTTGATTTTATACTCATGATTACTCTATATAGTTCTAATGTTCTATAATGGTGGTAAAATGTTCTCCCCTATCCAAGATAGCATATCACCCACACATATCACCTATGATGTAGAATCCATGATATTCTATACTAGTGGGTGGGATTATTTGGGTTTATCCTTTCCTTTTAGAACTATAGTATTGTTATACAATAAATTAATTCTTGTATATAAGTTATAGAGACTTTCCTTCTATAATTGTGATAAATATGAATATATAAATTATGATTATGGGTTGAGGAATAAAATTGCGATGAAGAATATAAGTCTATACCAAATTTTAAGATTATAATCTATTTAGAAGGATTTTTATCAAGACTATTTCGTAGTTATGAACACAAAAATTTCAAATAATTTTCATTCTTTCTATTTTCATTGATTATCCTATATAAAAAATGGGCCCCTTCTATTATAATATGTATAAACCTTAACATTTTTCAAATGATATTAAAATTATTAAAAATCATGAATTATTTTGGAATTTGATTAATATATTTCATCTTAAAAATAAAAAAAATTAATTGTATGATTATAGGGGTAATATATGATCTATAATAATATATACCTTTCTCATCCCCTATTATTCATGTTTTTGATCAGTTTTGAAGGATTTGAAGATATCCAAAAATTTTCTAAAACATGATCTATGTAAATTATTCAAATTTTTATTCAAGGTAAATATCTTGGATCATTATTCATGTGTGGATCTATGGTAATTGGAAATCATATATTGGAGTGTAGGTCATCACCCTTCACTACAATGAATCATTCATCTAAATTTTGTTATCCTTTATTTTTTTCCTTCTCTAGCCTCAGTTGACAGTTTCAAGGAGTATTATTAAAAATTCTAATTTTCCAATGACCATATTTTTGTTATTTATAATGAATCCTCTAATACTGTTTAATAAAATTATGATATACTCTATTTGAATGTTATTTTTCACCAAATTTATTGATTCTCTTAATTAGTTCCACCCATTTAAATTGTTTTAGCCACTCGTATTGAGGAATTTTTTAATGAAATTGTCGTTAAATTGAATTTAATCTCTATTAAAAATATGATATACCTAAACCACATTACAGATGATTGGAAGATTATAAGACCTGATGTAGGTAAATATAATACTAATGAAATATGATCCTCATGAAAAATTTTAGTTCAAGGGCAATCTATAAGTCTGGATAAATGTATGTCTGGAAATAAGAAAAATTATATAGTGTATACAACAACTGATTAGAATATCGGGAAATGATAATAGAATATATCAAATTATAATTTTAATAAGGAAAATAAACATTTATATCAAGTATAATCTCTATATGTAGAAAGAAAAACAAAATATTGACAATACTGGATTTTATCTCAACATTGGGTAGAATATTTATAGAGCTGACCACCCAACATATGGTAACATTATTGAAGTTAAATATCTACTATGTAGAAGTAGTGTTTCTGTAACTATGGTATTACCTGGTGTTATATTAAATCAAAAGTTAGATGAAATTATTTATGGGTTATTTAATGTAGGATTGAATGTATAGAATAATCTTGAGTCCCTCAAATACATATCAAAATTCAAGTTGAACATCATGACAAAAATAAATATAATATAGAATTTGATTATATTTTTAAAAAATATAAAACCATGGAAAATAAGAATATGATGATGACGTTGAATGTGTAATGGATTTTTTGTGATATATATACTTCAATTTTGGATCACATATTAACATTCTTTATTACTCATAAATTTGAAGAAAATTTTGGATATTTATTTAGCTCACAATGATTGTGACTATTTAATATATGATTTTTTTGTATTATCCGTTATTTTGAATGAATATTATTATAATATATCTTTATTCTAATCATTTCATTATTTTAACATATTTTCTTAATGATATGAATTTTCAATTATTTTCCATCTCATCATTAGATAAAAGTTTATTTGATGAATATTAATTTATGTAAAAATAAACCATTACATAAATAATTGATGGGAAGAATAAAAATAGATATTCAATATTTTACAAGTATTGAACATGAAATAATAAGGATAAACACATTGCATAAAAATAAATATATTAGTATTTGGAAAATAATAACAATTAAATAAAAGGATTATAATTTGACACTCGACTGTGTCATAGTCTCCATGAATTATTATATATTAAAAATTACATCGTATTGCAAAATGATATTGTTATAAACAAGGATTTAATTTTTTAAATTGAAGTAACATTTGGAGAAAATTCTATAAACAATAATTAAGGAAATAATATGTATTTTTAAGATATGTATAGATTATATGACCAATTTAAATAAGTATGTTTAAAAGTATGATGACTACTAGGATGATAAAATTAAAATTATGGTTAATATATAATTAAATTTTTAATTAATTAATTAAATTATTTATATATGTAAATATAAATATAAATATTAAATCAATTAATTACTCAATAATTGTAATAGAATGTATATGTAGGCATATAATTTTAGAAAAATACATTTTTCATTTTTTATATTATTATAATTTTATATAAGATTTAAATATTAAAATTATTTCATTTATAGTTATATTTAAAAAACATTTTATTTTTATAATAATAAAATAAAAATTTGTTAGGGGTGGTGTTTTTATAATTTCCATATAAATTAAAATATCAGGTGGAATAGTGATATATGGTAAAAGATATTATTTTGTATTAAACGTTAATCACATAATTAACAAAAATCTAAATGATGAATGTAACCATTAGAATAGGTACATATTCATTATTTATAGTACGTATTAGTAATAATCAATAATATTTATAATAATGAGAAATAATAATAAATCAATCCATAATTTATTCAAAAACACTCTGTCCTTCACTTAAGAACACACCCCTCAAAAGATAATTTTCAATAACATCCAAAAACCATACGTAGAAAATAATCCAATAAATATTTATCCCTAAACCATAAAAGATATATTTTTAGGCTCCATTTTAATCAAATTTCTATATAAAATTCCATAATGTGTAGAGAAAATGATTTGTTTATTTTTCCTCAAAGCTGATGCATCCATATTAAGAGGGTATATTAATCAGGATAAGTGATAGTTACCCAAATAATAAGATTAATTACTTTAACTATATACCTATTTAGACAATTAATCTCACTATTCTAACAATCCATAAGCATTTTATTCATGTACTATATGATGTAAATAAAATTATATGGAATATTGTAATTTCATAATAGGGTTCACATCTAAAGTAGATGACTATGCCCCTAGTGATTGGTGATTATTTTCCCACTCACACACTACATTAATCTTATTATCAAGGGAAATCATAATAATGGTTATATAATTTACCTTATATTCTTGAAATAAACCATGTCACATACAATATACAATATGGTATTCATTAATACCTAGATAATACCTGGTATTATTCGACAAATACAACATTTGTCATACTCTTAAATTTTTATTAGTAGGATTGGTTGAGTGCCGACTAGATATAATGATTATGATATCCTTTCATAGAATTATGTAGTCAATGAGGCTACATCATTTCCCAAAATATCAAATAGTTTTAAGAATATCTTCTCTTTGTCCCATATAATATAGTACAGTCCTAGTATATCATTATTAATTCCACATATTTTGAATATAATGTCTTTATATTATAATATCAAAAATTGTAACTCATTTTATACGATTCATCTTCATAATAACCTTCTTCATAGACATACAATAATATTCTCTCAAATTATTTCATGATCTCTCATTATGTGTTCGAGTTAAAAAAAACATTTCAACTTGATGATGGTTTTATATCTCTCAAAATGTATTCCTCTTTCCAATACATAGTTACTCAATATCATGATATCATAATTAATTCCAATAATTATTTTTTATTTAAATACATAATAAAATAAAATTTATTTTCATTTTGAATATAATAATAGAATCATGTGTGCCTACTCTGATCAATCCTCAGACTATTTATTTTAAAAATTATTATATATCTTCACTCTTGATGATTTCAATATTATATTGATCAAATAAAATAATTACAAATAAGTTGTTAATTTAAAACATAATATGATACTCGTTAATAATTACACCATTTATTCATATAAAAATTCAATTCATGTTTTATTTAATCACATTTAATCCATCACATTGACCTTCTTGAAACATCAACGATCAACATGATCATAATATTTCAATCACAAAATAACAACTCAACATCAAAAAATCTGAACCAATATAATTTTCAATTTAATTCAAAATAATAAACATATATAAAGAATAATTATCTAATGTATAAAAATAGTGATATAATCATTATATTCCATATCAAACAAATACCTTAGAGTACTATATATTATTCAAAGTGATTCTTATGTATACTGTAAAACATGATATGTATAAATAGTTTATCTCATGTTATTTGAAAAATTTATATCCAACATAAATTATTTGAACTCTTAAATATAGTATGTGTATAAAGTTATGTCTTAGAAATTATATTTTATATTCATTGTAAACTTTTATATACATAAGAATATATTTCATATCATTGTGAAATCATGAATATTCAATATAATATTATGATACTCAATATAGAAGTTTTTTATAGACTGGTTTATTTTACATATCACATGGACAAACTTACAAAAAATAAAATACTTGTTATCTTTCATAGTGTAAGAATTAATGTACAAAGAATATTATTTACAAGATTTTCAATGTTATGAATGATGTTATTTCTAATTTATATTGATATTCACAAGTGAAAACATAAAAAACTATTAATTCTCACAATCAACACAATTCCAATCTTCTCAAACACTTTGAATTAAATTTGGATAATTTCAAATAAAATTAAATAATCAGTATAATAATTACAAAGATTAATAATCTATTTAAAATATATGAGTTAGTTATCTTTACCATTATTAATGTGATATTTGGATAAATATATATGTACTTCATCCATAATAACCACCTGGATAGTATTTTTTTAAAAAATTTCAATATTCAAAGATTTATCATGGATTTATAATATATTGAAATTTCAACAGTCTTTGGAAATATACGTTTAATGTAATTGTTATCTTATATTTACGGACACTATCACGAACCTAGATCTACTACCATCCAACCCGACAGTTGACCATGACTATAGAAATGATGGAAGGGAATTATAGATCCCAACATGATGGAAACTAGTCTTTGGGAATCAAAAATAACTATTGGGAATAATTTATCCCATAATAAAGAACCCTAAACGAACTAAAAGTATCAGGCATCACCATATAACTAAAACCATCACCAAAAGAATATGAAAATCTCAAGTTCAAAATTATACAACATTAACTATAAAACCAAATACCAGAATGAGTTGGGACTATCTATATGACTAATCCTCCATGATACAAGAGTTTTAGTGCCCTCAAAAAACCACCATCAACACCTTCTGGATGAGGAACACAGGAAATAAAATCCACTATCACGATTAAAGAACATATTTCCATTCATTGGGTCAATGATAATAAGGAATACCAACACCTGAGGGTGCATGTAGTGTGTAATCCAATCCCTTGTAGTATATCTACCAATTATATTATAGGCATTAAAATTATAATACAAATCAGTTTGAAATATTATATAGGAATTATAAGATGTCATTTTAATAAGAAAAATTCAATGAATTTTAAAATAGAGAAGTGAAGACACCATATATCCAAATTATAAGAATATTATCACATGGGAATCACAGGTAATACCGTATTCTCTTGGGTGAGTGGGGAAATATTCTCCTATTTCTTCATGTACATGGCATAGAAACCATATCCCACAACATCCTCATGAATGTGATGGTAGAGAGTAGTGAATACAAGGTTTTAGTGGTCTCCAATCAACATCAATGTTTAGTTATTGTTATATTTTCAGTCCAACAATGGGTAACTCAACCTTGTCCCAATTGAATTTATTAGATTACTAGAAAGTGTCTACACACATATATAAAATGGATTTAATATTGATCAATTTATTATTTCATATAAAAATATTCACCTCATGCACACACACACATCAATCATTAAAAAACCCTTGGAAAACAACAACTGTAATTTGGAAAGTTGCATTTAAACCTAAAATCACCGCACAATACTTTTTTATAAACCACTCCCAAAACCTAGAAAATACATAGAATTTATTTAGTTAGAATATAAATAGTTATAAAATCATTCAATAATGGAAAATCATGGAATTTTCTACCTCAAGCATGGAAACATTTGGAAAACATGTTTAATTCAGAAACATATCACAGAAGGACCCAATTGATGCCATCCAATATCATAATCATCAAGATCAAACCCAGTGAAGTAATGTTTAACCCATTATAAGACAACAAAACTATTGGATAAAGGAGAGTTATGAATGATGAATGAAGAAACCATGAAGAAGGAAGAAACAAGATAAAAATAATATTAATTGATGATTTCTTAAAGATCCATCGTCAAATGAACCCGAATATTATATACCAAGGGAGATATAAGGAAGTGAGTGGTGTTCATTGGGCTAAAAATCCCAAATGGGGAAATCTAATGCGGGGATTGTGGTTAAAATAGTGGAATGTAAATTTAAGAAATTAATATTTTAAAATCATCTATGCAGGCTGCATGGTTTGGCCACAATGGTTTTCCCTATTGTGCAGAAGCTATACGACACCTCCCCCTTAAGAAAAAGGTGGTCTTACATTATCCTTCACAAGAGTACACACATGTGTGGCTCTATGTGCACCTCATAATGACTCAAGGGTTTGGGATCATAGATATCCTAAACACCCATGGGTGGTATGGGAGACATGGATAGTGCAGTTGTCTTGGGTGCATGGTCCCATCCGAGTCAGTTCATGGATTCACCTTACAATGCACCATCCATTAACCAACTACTATTGGGTATGAAAAATCAATAGTATTCTCAAAACCACCCAGGAAAATCTAATACATAATTATAATACCAAATCAATATGAAAATATACCATTATATAAAAGCATGTATGTGACAATGTTTCCCTCCATGAAAACCTTTCACCACCCAAAACATCAACTCATTGTCTCATCAGAGAACAATTACAAGTACTTGTCATTAATCAAGGAAATAATCTCCCAAGTATTATTTTATCATTACCTTTCTACCAACGAACCTAAACTAATGTTATGGATATCCTATGAACCACTTTTCATGGGATTCCAAAATTTTCACCAGTCACACAAAAATAGAAATATCAAGTTCAAACTCCAACTCTTCACATTTAAATACATGATATAGATCTAGATTTTGACATTTTTAGATATGAAAAAAGGAACACATCATGAATTTAAGTATTCATTAATGAAAAAACAAATATTTATTACACATTTTCAACCCTCTTGGTATTCTAAAAAGGTTAGGCATACCCCATCCACATCATCCCTTTCATACCGCGATGTTAATGAACCAAACAAGGGGTTTTCTTCAGAAAAAACATATCACCTACTGAGAGTTCCAAATATTGTCACTATTCAATTACACATGACTTATGATAGCTCTATGCAATACAAATACCACTATAATACCAGCTAAATATTATAATATGTCTCCTGCACAATGATTGGTCATGAAAATGCGGTCTCACTAACCTATTCCCAACACAAGGGAGACTGAAAATCCCAACGATAAAGTTCCTTAAAAGAATTCATTCTTATCATGGAATTATAAGTATTATTATATTAAAAATCAACCAGAAAAAAATATGCATCCCATGATCTTAAGAAATTCAACATACACTCCTAGAACAAGTCGTCCCAAATCTGATTCTCCCACTTCATCGGACCATCCACTTGAGGTTGATACTCCATAATCAACTTGATATATGATACCATTGATTAATAAAGTATTTTCAAAAACCTATAATTAAAATGGTTTTCTCTATCTGAAATTATCACTAATGGGAAACCCAAAAGCTTGATTATATATAGAATATAAAACCGACCCAATTCATGCACTTTGATCGAGTCCTTAATCCGAATAAAATGGAATAATTTGGTAAGATGTCAATCAAATCCAAATACATTTTCCTTACATGGGGTGCATGAGATAATAAAATAAGGAAATCCATAAAGACATCTTCCCACTTCTAGGTAAAAATGGTTAATAGAAAAATCAAATAGTAGTACTTTTAGATCATTGTTTTAACTTACTTATATTCATAATAACGATATAAAAATTAAAATATGTAAAGCATCATACCAATCCACCAAAACTGATGAAACATATCATATAACATCTTGGTGGTCTCAAAATTAAATATCCAATTAGACTAGTGTCGATAAAATAACCCCAACTTCTGCAAAAAAACAATAACACCACGAGATTGCACTTGGATAAAAAAACCCCATATAAAGACAACAAACAATTAATGGGAACCTCCCAACCTATAATAAACTGTATATACCACTAGTGGTTATTACTGGATGAATGATCATGTAAATTAAATCGATATGGAAGGGTGTTAGGTGAACACTCTTCAACAATGAACCACCACAATACTTCTTAGTCTCCAGAGGCATATGAAAATAATTCCACATAAAATTAAAATATTGGCTGGACTATTTAAACCCTTAAAATGGTGTTTTCTAGATAAAGGTGTATGGTATGACATTACGTGGGCTTGGGATATAGATGTTATTATAATAAAGCATCTGAAGGTACTCAAACAAACCATGTTGCTTCATATTTATATCGTTCTCGGAGAAAATGTATTCCATGATTTTATGATCATCATTTACAATAAACATATCCCCAAAGAGGTTATGATTCCACATATTTATGGCGTTTCTCAATACCACTAATTATATGTCATTTAGTGGTTAGTTCATCTAGTGTAGTCATGTTTTGTGATATCTGCATGCCACCAAATGATCATCCTTCATTAAGAGACACCCAAGACCCATATCCAAGGAATCAAAGTATACCACATATCCAATTCTTGTTTTTTAATCATCAAAACATGGGTTTTGGTCAAACAAATTTTAAGATCCTACAAGGACACCAGATAGTATAGGATCCATCCAAACGTTAGCAAAATCTAGGTAAGGCAATTCGTAGGAAAATAAAGTGTAGAGAAATATATAATAAACCACTTTTAATACCCTTATAATCCCAAAATTCTCCCCATTTCAAAATAATTTTTTGATATATCCCATGAAATCACATCATTGATCTTCTCAAGGTCCAAAAAATCCCACATTCTAAGATCACACGGCCTAAAAACACCACTTCTCTAATCCATAATATACACATATAAATAATAGCATAATTGTGATTATCTTGAAGTGTGCCCAAAATGATTCTAAATTTTTTTCATGATATACCTTAGTCCTGGGGTAGACTCGTATGCCATCCAAAAATATGATTAAAATTAGTCAAGGTACTGATGGAACACATGGTTCATGAAAAACATTAAAACAATAGGAGCATTTTTCAATCTGAAAATCATGGCCAAATTCCCAATGTGGTCATACCTTCATTGGAAATATGTCTTAAGAACATCCTCATATCTGACCGTGACATGGTGATACACAGAACACAAATTAATCATATAGAACCAAATTTACCTTTTATCTAATCAAATATCTAATCAATTTAGGTAAATGGATATTTATTCATGATTCTTAAAATACTTTTTTTCTGATAATCGATTCCTAACCAGATAGATCCATAGAACAACATTTCCAATAGAACTATGATGAACAATGGATAGATGCTCCAACAAATGAATCCTTTGGACTCCAAATTTTCTAGTTTTATCATTAATTACCTCAACTTATGGGGTCCATATGGTATGAGGAAATTTATATTGGTTGTTTCATCGATTCCATCTTGATGTAGAATCTCTCATCATGCTATGGGGTAAATCTTGAAAAAACCCATATAGGAATACCTATTCCAATGCGTCCACTATAAGAGGTAATCCTCCCTTATAAAAACTACCATATTCCTCCCACATGAGTGAAAAGATATGAAAATAGTGGAATCCCAATTATAGAATTAGGGACCAAACCGTCATGACTATCAGATCCCATTTTCCATGGATGACATTTCTACTCCCATAAGTTCTAGAACACTCACTCTCCACCAATACAAATCAGTCTATTTCTAAAATCGCACCATCTAATCCACTTAATGGATCAAATTTAAGAGGTCTAATTCTAGAACCAGGTAATCCCATTCCACCTCGACCCCTTACACGGTGACTTCACAAGACAAAAACCTAAAATCTGTCCTTAAATTATTTCCATGTGACGTAAACGAATCCATCACATATGAGATAATATCAGTTGGAAATTTTATAAAATCCCCAGGTCATGTTGAAATAAAATAATTAGAATCACAAATTTCAAATAGAACAACTACTATGAATGATGCAATGAGAATCATACCTAATACCACGGTAGTTCCTACATCTGATTCCAATGGTTCTCTTTTGATAGAATGATGATTTCTAGTATCATATTAATCCTAGAATGTATTGCTGATATTTGGGTATAAAATAAGATTAAAATTACTAGAATAAAATACATCTCAACCACCAAAAAAAAATGAATACCCAATGTCATATAATGTTCGGATTGGGGAGTTATTCCCATGGATATTGTAGAACCTACACCACCTTAATATGTTTTTGTATCTCTAAACAAATAACAGAATGTTCCCCTATTTGTTCAAACTGATGGGATGGTCTTTGTGGGGATAGTATTACCCACTATAAAATAACCAACTTCACCTAATAAAAGCCTAATACTGAATACACTTATGAAATGTAATGACCCATCCCAGAGGGGCCCAGTCCGTGACAACCCCAGTCATGCCTCTAATAAGCTAGGGGCTGGAGAATAGAACTGGGTAGAAATATCCCACAAATGGGTGGCATTTTCAAAAGTATCATTACTAACACACACATCACCAATCCATAAATGATGAAAAGAAGAAAACTATGTAAACAAGAATTCATGCCACTAAGATTCAAACAATATAGTACGATAGTATAAAACGTGAATGCACATTGGGAAAGAATAGAAGCCCACCAAAAAATGAGTATATAAAAGTGAATGCACATGTTCCAGAAACTCATTCTCAAAAAAACCATATCAATGGTATATACATGAACAGCTATATGAAACCATAATATCAAACCCCTACTGGCTAGTGTTAGGTCCAAAAGAGGCCTAAATACCCTGAGAGGAGAGTGAATCTAGGTTTGGATATTTTTCCAACATAGTCTTCCTACTCCACTAGATCTTGACCTCTTTGTAATAATGGTCATTTTTTGCACTAAAGTGTTTAAGAAGAACATATTCTTTTTTTTTATACAGTGATGATGCTTTGAATTCAATGTAGGGAAGCAAGCAGGAATACAAATAGATTTTTACTTGGTTCACCCTCACTGGGAAATGTCCAAAGAGTATACAGTGGCGATGTAATGATGTACCAAATCCACTAAATATCACTTCCATTTTTCAATTTTCGGGATATATCATTTCCATAGCAGTTATTACTACCGTTACAATGTTTTGGTTTGTTCATATCATTGTATTCATAAGGTTCACTCCATGTGTCTCTCTCTAGATCACTTTCGGTGGAGTGGATCACCTTTTTCCTTTTCCTTTGCTCACTTCTCTGGAAAGAATCCACTCATAGGTTATGTAATTTTTGGTCTATTCATTATCTATAATGATTGTATCCTCTAATGTATGTAGATTCTCAAATGAAGTCCAATTTTCATCCACATATTAATACCCCTTTACCGCAAGTGTACTAGGAAATATCCAACTTCCATGCAACCCTTGGGTGGTGAACAACCTCTTATTTTGTTTCATGAAAACCAACTTGTGCACCAATTTATACATAAGTGCCACTACCTGTGTGCCAATTTATACTTGTGTTCCAGTTATTATGTTCCACTTCATGTGTGCCACTAATCACGCACCACCTACTACTTTCAAACTAGTTACTTCTTGATCACAACTCACCACCTGGGTGCCACTACTTGCGCACCACTTACTGATTGCGCACAACTCACTACATTCTCACCACTATCAAATTTTATGCCACTTCCACATGTGCGATCATATGTCATATTTTATCTACATTTTTAGCTTCTATGAAATAGGCAGGGTAGCCATATATTTAGAGGCATTTTGGTGACCATGTGTGTGAGGTGTGAAAATAACTTTGCATTCAACATCGTGCTTGCGCTAAACACCATAACTTGAATTCCACTTCAGGACTTCCATGCCAGATCATGACTTGCGTTCCACTTCCTGACATGCGTGCCACTTCCTAACTTGCGCACCACTTGATGATTATCACGCAACTTAATGACATGCATTCCAGTCTTTTTTTCTATATTTTGGTGTTCTGATTTTAAAAAATGCATACCATTCAACATTCCAGTCCTCTATAACACTAGATATTGACTCCCATTTCCAAACAGACTTGTGTCCATTCTCTATTTTTTGGACCCACATTTTGGGAAACATTGGACAAAAGTTCACCTTGTATATATACTTTTTGTACCACATCCTGATCATCCATTCCCTGGTTCTTTATCACTATATACTATCAAAAATATAACTGGAACATTACATCTCACCATATAAACCTTCTTTGTCAACAAACACAACAAACCCAAAAATACTTCAATGGTACCTTGATGGATTTTTTCCAAACACGTGGTCTCTCTATGAACCACCTCTTCCACCTAGGACTTTTTCAAAGCATTGATCATTTTCCCAAGCCTTCACATACAAAGGAAAATCCAACATAGGGGATAGTAAATTTCTTTTTAATAGGACACCTTGAAACCACAAATGAATACCACCATCAAATACATGAAGTATTCCACAGAGAATAGTACATTCATCACCACACAGATATATGTCCAGAACACAAATATCAACAAAATCTAGTTATAGTCATTTCAGACACTAAGTATCATTAGGTTCCATGATCATTACTTACAATAGGATTCTCATCAAATGCACAAATTTTAAAATGAAAACTAGGAGGACACCCTCCATGAGCTTATCCATCTCAGATGAAACCCTTCCGAGGGATGCACTACATTTAGAAAAATAATACCACTCCAAATTGTATGTTTGAGAGAACATACTCCATCGATAACATGTTACTAAGTAAAGCTCTAGTTCCCAGCACCAGAGGTCCTATCATCGCTACCTTGCACCATTCTCAAGCTAAGAAACCCATGAGAAGAGGCCCTCCCTCACCACTACACAAATTTTAGGAACCAATGATCCTAACTATGCACCACATCGATATTATATATCAGAAGAGAGAATAGTGACTCACCAATACCCCACAGTCGATGGAGTACTTCCCCTAAATAACCCATAAATCGTATGTCTCTCTTGTATGGAGTATCCCATTATTCAGTTCATTGATGGATCACTAACTATTATATTAGTACTAATCCCACTAAGTGAATGGGACTGATCCATGTAACTATATCCAATAAATACGATAGATCAGACTCTAATAGAGGTCCTGATCCTCGCATGATAAGACATAGAGTCTCAATAATAAACCCTAACTCGATTATAAATTCAATCTCAATTAGACAACTAGTCTTGATAAGACACTCAATCTTGAGGAACCACACCCTAGCTCAGGTGGGGAGTTCCGCTCCATATCTAGAGGACCCACACCATATTAGGATAGGGGAGTATAAAATCAGTCAAAATTATACGCCCAGTCTCGATAAGAAACTCAGTCTTGATAAGTCACTCAATCTCGATAAGACAGGTAGTCTCAAGGTCACTATTAGACACATGATTCCTCTCAAAGCACGTTTGTTCTTGGAGAAAATACACCTCAATCCATTAGGTTATATTCACACTTCAAAAAAATCTCACTTAGATATCTCTAAAGAAAATTTTTGTTTCAAGGGTCCCAACGATTCAAATGGATCGTCAAAAAGACACACAGTTGGAATGATATGGCCACTTTAGTGGAGAGGTATGACCCGTATCCAGTCCGAGTCTGCACCAACCTTTTGGGCCTGACCCGAAACACTGGTCAACCCGAACCGATCTAGAATAATCATCCCATCCTAGATTACTATACCGCTCTACCCAGCATGGTAGGCACCAGGTGCAACCCATCTCTCCTAGTTTGGTCTGTTTTATACCACACTTCTTCGCTTGCTGCATGCGGTCAACCCTGACCACATTCCCGGCCTGGTGACATGGTGATGCTACGTCTGACATGATATTCCCACTACCTCCATGTTCACCCTGAACATTGTGCCTACCTTATGGCCTCATCGCTGTAGTAGTCTCCACTTGACCCCCCTACAACATAGGAAGCCTCCTCACCTTGTTCCCCTCATTGCCCCAGTGCATTCTTCCTATTGATGTAGTAAGATCCATTCGCCCCACACGCTCCACTTGCCCCGCTGCCTCATAGCCTCCACATGCTTCTCACATGGACGAGCCATGTCCCCCGTGACACCAGAAACCCTCTCTCAACATGCCACTTATGTTTCTCTGATGCACCATTTTTTAATATGGATCCCATTCCAAGATCCCCGGGTTGCGTTCTACATTTCTTTTGTCTCTAATTCATCTTTCAAAAAATCCATTGCTCTGATCACATTGGAGCCTCCAAGGATGTCGAACCGCGACCATGAGGGTCCATCGATGAAGAATGAAAAATTTGGGGGAGAGAATAATCAAAATAAAAACTTTCGGAATGAACCTATATGATTGTTCATGTTTCCCTTGATCTGTTATCATTAGAATGAATAATGAAGAATGATAATCACAACGATATATCACCCATAAAACCCTGTAAAAATATCTATCCTACAAAAATTAATGAACTGTGTATCAACCAGTTCTTGGATTGGTCAGAATATTTCATTGAATTTAAAAATTTGGATAGAATCAAAAAGGAAACAATTGCCTATTTCATTGGTTTAAACACCAAGGATGAATAAAGTTGTGTCATGATCATTGGAGGGATACTTTGATTTCATTGCATGTTGATCATTGATCCATTATCCAATCATCGTTCACGAATGAAAAATTCTCCATGATCTCCCTAGACATTATACACAGTTCTTACGGTTATTAGTCAAACCCTATGATTTCTAGGTAATGATTCTTTTAAAATAAATCATCGTTGCATAAAAAAATAATTTATCTTTATATTTTTATTTATGATTATGTTCTTTTTAGGTTTTCCCTGAACATATCTGTGCTAACAAATGTAAAGTCACATATTGGGGAAAACAACATTGCAAACTCAACAGTTGTCTCAGATTAGTAATATGAGTCATTATTGACGAGTTATTAGAATTTTATAATAAAACAAGTTTTATTTAAATATTATAGTTATGTTTATGTCCAAAAAATATCTTTCAATGTTGTCCCGTGATGACCAATGATAGGCCACACATACGCTAAATTCACTAATATGAACACTAAGGTTCATTAATATTTTTGATTTGGGGACCTGTTTGTGTTATTTAACTTTCTTCAAGAAAATTATGCACATGTGATATTAAAAACATATCATTTTCCAATAAACTATTTTGGGAACACCAGTCCAAAATTCACACACTGTCTTATCCCAAGGTCTCAGAATTTTCCCAAATAATTTCTAAAAATAAATCTTGGAAAATATGAGTCATGAAATTCTCCCCACCATAGGGATTTACTTCTCCGAAATCAAAACTAAGGGATAACCAAACAGATGATGGTAATGAGCATGATTCTGAGCTTCCTACTCCCATGCGCTCTCCTAGAAATTCATGTTTTTCCACCAAATGCATACTCAAAGAATCCATATCCCATAAATTATCTTCCCAATATTGGCAAAAAAAATATAACATGAATTCCCAAAACTTTCCCTCCAAAACTTGAATTGTCCACTCATTCTGGTCATCCTTCTATGGGTGAAATGTTGTGCTCATGTTTAACTGAGTCCCAAATGCCTCTCACAATCCCTCCCACAACTGGGATGTATGGTGAGCATCACGATCTGAAACAATCATTAATAGGATTCCATTGAGTCAAAATATCTCTTTCATTTTGAGACATCTGATGGTCTCTATTGAACTTTAATCCTGAATAGGAATTAGGTGGGATGACTTGATTAGTCAATCAGCGATCACCCATATAGTATTGTGTCCCCTAAATGTATGCAGTAAACCCCTTAAAAAGTATATCGATATCGTTTAACTCTTCTATCCTAAAACCCCACGAAATAAAAGTAGAAACCCTTTACAAGAACAATTGGCTCGACATAGTGAGTTGATAAACCAAGAACTGATTCAAACAACCCCCATATTTATATCAACAGGTAATCCCAACATCAACATGTTCTGTCACCCCTGTTGTCCTCCCCAACAACCACATGCATATCCAAATTCATATATCCACTATATTTGTCCATTAATTCAATAAAAAATAGGAAAACGTAACCCAAAAATCACAATATCCCTCTATAATAATTAATTTCGTCTCATGTTTCATCAGAAGAGGTAGGAAAAATCATATAAATCGGGCTCTTGACCCTAAATCATGGAATTCAGCCTACCAACTCAATGAGCTCTCATTTCCCTAAAGGTTATGTACTACCCAAAGAGAATGTATAGAATATACCCATTACCTCCTCCCTCAACATCAATGGTACTACAATGCATCCCCTGAAATGAATGATGTTATCTCCACATTTTGAATGTCCATAAGGGGTATGCACTATGTAAATATGGGCATGTAGGGTCTCACAGTTGGTATCCTCAAGCTGTGCATCCTTGAATTGCTGTAAGTGTGGATGGGTGTCAACCATCGAATGAAGATACACTTCTCCATCCCTATACATAATGGATAACTATAATGGGGCCAATAGCATTGACACATCTTTAAAGAAAAGAAAAATTGATATCCTTCTGAGATAATATGTCACCAAATTGCCCTTCCTAGTAGTATAGAAAATCTCAATGACACACTCCTGGAGGAACTATAGCCAACTTTGCTGACTCAACATTTTCTAGATCCAATGCAACTCCTCTACCACTATAGGAAAATATGGAATCATAACACCCACTACACCCAGGTTTATGCTAGAAAATTGATGGTAAATTAGCTACACCCTCGTTTTTTAGTCCATTATGTGATACATGGGTTTCCATGTCACCAATATGGAAAAAATCATTCCACTACTGCAGACACACCAGATAATTCGCCTAAACCTTCAATCATAACATGATCTGTATGTGACTAGTCCATACCAAGATTGACGTCATAAGGAATCTATACTACTACCAATAAATTCCTACCAAATCTGTCACCTCTAAAAGCAAGGATACACTATCCCAACCAGTACGTCTTCACCGAGTCTCCCCAGTAAGAGTCTCCAATTTGGAGGGTCTAGGCAATGGTTTAAACAAAATCTTTCAGTCTCAAATATGATTCGTGTAATAAAATAATCATTAAAAAAAATGTATATCGATATGGATGTTATGTTAGAATAGACACATACCATACCAAAAATAATTCCAAGATCCCTTGATTCATATGCCTCCAATGCATGCAGTTTTTCCTTCCATGTCCTCTAGCTCCCATAGCTTGGTCTGGACCACCTTAGGGTGGTAGTATTAAGATGTAGAAATTTATACCACCTCTTCTAGCTCTCCCATATGCATCTACACATCAACTGACCAAAAAATATATCATCTCCTACCTTCCCTCTATTGAATATAACTTTATATATTTTCTCATCCAAGGGACTCTCAAACATATAGGCTTACTCTAGCACCCTAGCATTGGTAGAAATGAAGAAAGGGATAATTTTGGATCAAATGTCCCTAATGAAACATTTCTTGAAGGTCCGAGCGATGAAGTACTGTTCATGTATCATATTCATCGATAATTTGGAATGGTTGGTATGCCTCAATGAATACTTAGATACCGACATGTCTTCATGGAAGATCTATAGAATATTTTAGACATACATATAACTTATCTTTTAGGGTGATAACACCTCTATGAAATGGTCTCAAACTATATCCACAGAAGAGTCACCTCATCATAATATTGGTAAAACATACATTATTTTCCCTTATAAAGCCACATAGAAGGCTCACTCCCAGGACCACCATCTGATATGGTGGTTTCCTGACTAGATAGAAAACTTAAGTCACCACCTTAAGACCATTCTCATCCACCTGAGTGTCTCAATCTATATGATACTTGAGAGGTCTCTACAACTGAAACTGGTGAAGTTCACTCATCCTGTGAATCTCATCCCCTAGTACTGTAGGTACCATGTGTGTCACTTCTGGTCGTGGTACAGCTGGTGACCCACCTGTAAGTGTTATGTCCTATTCAAATTGCTGTAACGAGGGCTCGTCAACCAGAGGATCTTCCTCGTGATCATGTGGTTGAATCCTGACTCGATATTCTATGTGGACTGATCTGGAATAAAAACAGTTTTCACCATATTCAAAAGAGTATACATTGAGTGAAGACTCAAGAAGAACATGGAAGAGATGAATATTTCAATATGATACATGTACCATTTTTTTCATGCACCTATTTTTTTTCATGTATCGAGTCTAAACGAAGGATTGCATAGTCCTACTGTATGGATACATTGACCACTGAACTTTCACTAGAATCCATAGAATTAAATCCAACCTCGAAACACATAGCACTTTTCCCCTAAAAAACCTCACGGACTCCCGATCCATAAGTAGAACTGACCCATCTGATACCGCATTATCATAAACCATACATGATGGGCCCTGTCATGACTAACACAATCCTACCTTCAATTGGCTAGGGGATAAAATCTAACACTGAGTAGGTATATCCAACAAATTGTATGTATTTGAATAAGTACATGTACACACTCACACACGAACAAACACAAAATGTTGAAAATGAAAAACATTAAGAAAATGATCATGCATAACACTAAGATACCAACAATAGATTCAGACATTAGATAACATGATAGTACACATGGAAAAAATACAATCCCTCCAAATAAAGAGTATAAAAATGTCAATTCAAAATTACCTGAAACTCATGCATCGAAACCCCTACCAGAAGGGTAAGTATAAGAATGGTTGTCTGATGCTGTTGGAACACACCCCAACTATCTAGTCTCACTAAGCACCACCTATTTTTGGTCAATCTATGACTCCAAGGCATTGATCATCTCTAGAAGACACTACATGTGCAAAAAAATATTGTGCATAAGTGATTAAAACAATACATAGTAGGACACCATAAAACCACAAATTAATACCACTAATAAATACCCAAATTATACAAGAAGGAATATTATAGATATTTTCACATAGATATATATCTAAAAAATATATATCAATAACATCATGATATATGTTATTGGGAAAATAAGTATCATATGGTTCCGACCTCATATCCAACAATAGGAATCTCATAATATTATGGAATCGTAACACAAAAACTAGCAGGACACCCTCCAGAAGATCATCCATCTTAGATGGAACCTGTTCAAGCGATACCCTCAATTGGGAACAAGTATACCATTTCTATTGGTTTGTCCAAGAGAAATTACATCATCGATAACATGCTACCAGATCTAGCTCTAGTTACCATAACCATTGTTCCATTCATCACCTTCATTCACCATTCCAATACTATGAAACCCATGTGAAGAGGGATGCCCATTACCACTTTACATGGTTGAGGGAGTACTACTCCAAACTATACACCTCAATTGTCATCTCTAGTAGGAGATAGTGGAGGGACTCACACCTTACCACTAACCCATAGTCGAGGTAGTAGTGACCATGTCTAACCTATGAAACATTGGTTACTCTTGAATGGATTGACCCACTCCTCAGTCTGGTGAGAGATCACTAACTCCAATATATGTATCATTCACACCACGTGAATGTACCTGCTCCTTGTATCTATATCCAATAAGTGAGGCAACTTCATCACCATGGGAGGACCTAATACATTCATGAGAAGACACACATTATCAAGAATAAACCCAATATCAATAAATTAATAAGCCTTGATAAGTCAACTTGTCTCGATTATACACTTAGTCTTGAGGACACGCACCCTAACTCGATAGTGGAGTGCCACTCATTGACTAGAAGAAGTGAACCCTAGTAGGACAATGGTGTACCAAATCAGACATGATAAGAAACACAATCTTGAAATGACACTCAAAATTGATAATACAATCATTCTTGATAAGACAGGTAGTCTCATGGCCACAACCATCCACATGATTTCTCTCACAACATGCTAGTTCCAAGAGTACCTGCAACTAATGCCATTAGGTCGTATGCCCTCATCCAAAGAAACTCACGTATAGTATCTGAAAAGTAACTTCCCATCACAAGGGTCCCAAATCCATATATTTTTTATCAAACATACACATAGTAAGAATGTTATGGTTGTATGGGTGAAACATTCCAACTCGAGTCTAGTCTGGGTCCGACCCGACCCGCTGGACAACCCCACCCAGTTCCATCGACTCGACCTGACCTAGCCAGATGAATTTCTCTGGCCAGACCACAGGACTACTGGTGTGGCCTGACTCTCTATGTATGGAATTCCATATGTGTTCCAACTTCTTTTGTTTCATGTGGTCTTCCCTGCCGCAAGCCCCACCTAGTTCTATGGTGTCGTTGCATCCGATGTAGTCAGCCCACCACCTCTGTGTGCACCCTGCATGCTATGCCTTCCTCGTCACCTCTCCCCCACCTCAGGATCCATGAATCCAACATATTTCATACATAATCTCCTCGACCAGTTCCCCCCATGACCACACCACATTCCTCTTGTCGACCACACCATTTCCACGCCCCCCGTGCCCTCTGCTTTTCCCACAACCTTGCCGCCACCGTGGGCTGCTCACGTGTCCAAGCCACCTCCCTTGAAACACTATCACTGTAAGTGGCACAATATCAAATACCGATGAACAATTAATTTGTATCATTATTATTGGAGATAGACTTTTATTTCATCACATGTTGATCATAGATCAATGATGTGGTCATCATTTTCAAATGGAAAATCCCTTAAGCTATCCTTAGATAATCTATAGTTTTCCTTGGGTTATGAGAGTAACCCTGAGATTTTGGAATAAGGATTATTTTAAAGCAAATAGACACTATGATAAAAAATAATTTATCTTTAAATTATTTAATGGCGATTCCCTACTTTTCTTTTTTTTCAAAAGACCCTTGTAAACTAATGATAAGTAGCATCTCAGGAAAACACCACATTACTAACTAACAGATGGTCTCAGATTTCCAATACGAGTCTTAATTCATGAGTTATCAGGTTATAATATTAAAAAAAAAAATTATTATATTATTAAAGGTTACATACAAAAAAATATTTCATAGGTGACTCACACCAGATTATGTTAGGCCTCACCTAAGGTAAATACACTTCTTTGAACACAATGGTTCCCCTGGTTTTATGATCCAGGAAACTGTTTATGAGTTATTCCACTTTTTTTTACAGAAACCGTGCCAGAGTTCTATTAAAAACATAGCATTTTTCAATGAACATTTTTAGAAACATCAGGTCTGAGAATCAAATGCTTTCTCGGTGCCTAGTCTCAGAATTTTCCCAAATAATTTCTAGAAATAAATATCTTAATATTCGAGACAGTACTTGATTCCACAAAAAAAATGTTAGTCGAAAATGATTTCTTGAGTTACCACCTCCCATATAAGGACACAACCTTAAAAAATTATATAATCTCAACTTTTAATCAAAAACCTAAATTCCATCACAGAGAGTATCTTTTTATGATTTCAATTTTTGAATACTAGGACAAAATACATACATAAAGAACAATATTCATACAATGAGGATACTACTAAATCTATATCCATTTTTAATAACATAAAACATTTAAACATAAAACATGTTTTCATTGAAAAATATTTATTACATTTAACATGACTTCCATAATTCTCTGACACATCCATATAACTGTGAATAACTTTTATAGAAGTGAATGAGGACAAAAAGTTCTATAAGAAAAATAAATAAAGGAAAACCATTAGTCTAATGAAAATATGAAAACCCATTATAATCACCTTTATTGAAAACTCATAAGCATGAAAAGATTCATCACATGGATTCTTAGGACATATTTATCATATAACTCTTACATTCACAGTTACACATGGAATAACAATTCAGTAAAATTCCATCTATGGTTAGCCAATGCATTAGAGTGCTATAATTGGGCTCACCGTTTATATTTTGTGCTTAATGGGATCAACGCAAAATATTTGAGCTAAAATAGAGCTCAACACATTATATCATGAGAGATTATTGGCTCAACCAAACATAAACTATGTCCATGGAACATTCCATTAATAAATAACTTGATAAATCATTTCCAAAAATGATTAAATAAAAGTCACACATTCAAAAATATTTTTTTTCGTAAAATAAATCATCTTTATAATACAAAATGGTGTAAATAATAATGAAATCATATTATTCAAAAATAACTATGAAAACATATAATAAAAAATCACAGTAATATATCATCACGATATCGAGAGAAATCTCCCAGTCTATGTAAAAAAAGAACAATATTTTTTAATTTCATAAAATGTAATTTAAATTGGATTTTAAATGGAAAGTCCCTTACCTTGGGTTCGACTTCATTCAAATGTGTTAAAACATATTCTTGAAAAATTCCCCTTCAGAACACCATAATGGATCTTGGAAGTATAAATTTTGTGAGACTATAATAATAGGAGTGTTTTAATGGACGAGTATGTGATAATTTGGAAGAGGATAGTTAAAAAATATGGCATGAGTTGATGAAATTTTGTGAAGGAGATAACCTCCATTTATAAGTGAGTAATGTATAATATAGAAATTACTCAATTTATCAAAATATAACGAATTTATTATTGGGTTTAAGAATTATAAATAATATAAAAATTAGAGTATATCCAATTCTGACCAAATAATTTCATTATTGTCCTTGTTTAATAATTTTTTGATTTTTAAATAATTTAATTAAATATTATATTGAGGGAAATAGAATTTTCTCAAATTAAAAACTATTCACAACCATGAATTTGAACACATAAAAAAATTAAAATGCAAAGAAATTTATTTTTTATATCTTATACACATTAAAATTACATATAGAAATCTTTAATCAAATTAGAAATTTAAAATTATATTTATTTTAATATTTTGGAAATCATTAATTTTGTTTATTCATTAATTAAATTTTACTACATCATAATTAGTCATTACATTAATGTAATTATTTATCTTCTATATTTTAAAATAAAATTTTATGAGAAATATAATTCCATTATATTTTCAAAGATTTTTTTTGAAACACTTCTATAAAACCTCAAATTAAAATATTCTTCAATGTAAAGGTGTCAAAATTGTCATTATTTTTAATAAAATAACAATAATAGACTAATGTGATCCATGTGGGTATAGAATTTCCCCAATTAAAATCAAAATATGATAATGGTGGTTATTTTTTATCTAAATTTTTTATCCAATTTTTGTTTCATTTAATAATTCATATAACTTTAAAATAACATTTTATCTGATTTACTTATTCTATCACAAGCTCTACATCATCATTTCACATGCATTAAAGATAATATTTTTAAATTTAATAATTCAAAATAAATTAATATCATATAAATAATTTAATTAGGATAAAAAAAAATTTATATTCATCCATTATATTTTTTTAATTATATCCATGAAAAGAAAACTTCATTAATTTTTTAATTTTGATTTTCAATGAATATAATATCATTAATGGATTAATATCATCCAAGTAGTTCAAATTTGTCCTAAAATCGACACATAGAAGCCTTTGGTTGAATCATACTCATACAACGAAATTAGTAAAAAATTTATGTAATTTTATAATAAGTATAATAGTATTTTTAACATTAATTACTCGATTTACCCTTAACTGGAGTAAAAAACTAAAGGTAATATTCACTAAAAAATATGTTGTTTCTATAAGAACCCAAATTTCATATGAATTACAAAATTTTATGACAGTTTTTTAAAATTAAAATAAAAAAAATTAGTTAAAAATAATTTTATATTTTTCCCATTTACAGAGTGAGAAAATTGTTTTTAATGTAAAAATGTTAAAATGATCAAACCATTTTTATATCTAATTTCAACATGAAGTTGATTTAAATAGCCTGAATTTGATTAATAGATCAAAATTATATAATTATATGTTAAAATAAACTAAATGGATAATCAAACTACATAAATAAATAACAAGATTGATTTTTGAGATATAATCGAGTGTTTTTTACTACTCATTAAAAATTAAACTTTTTTTCAAAAAATTATCAAAAATTCATAATAAGATAATTTTAAGTCTCAAAATTCAAAAAAATTGTCAAAATTTCTTTTTATAATTTTAAAAAAAATGTTTTAAAATAAAAAAAATGTAATAAATTTTTCTGTTTACAATTTACTATTTAAATAAAAAATACTAACAAATATAAAAAAATTATTCTATAAACAACTCGTTGTTACATAAAAAAATTTATGACATGTCTCTCTTCCACTTCTTTTTAGAAAAAATAAAACTTTTCTAGACCACTTGTGAAGCTACCATAAAAATAGACATGACAACATGGATTATCTCCTCCATCTAAGATCGATTATCCACATCATCAATATTATTCAACATGAAAAGGGAGTCTTGGGTGGGGAAGTCCTTGAATGACCCCATTTCAAACTATTTATCCTTCAGCTACACATTGGAAAATACCTTAGGTGAAACGAAATCTGACATTGCAAAGTGGTTGGACTAATCCAACATAATCTGATCCCTCGAATAGAGATCTAGAAACTACTAGATTTTTGAAAAGGCCACATATTTAGGGAAATATCACTCATTGAAGATTATGTTAAAGTCCTTCCAATCCATATTATATTATTTCTTTGACTAAACTATTGAATCCCACAACTATCGAATAGGACCTTCCAACAAAAAGAAAGAACCTTTCACATTGACTACCTTAAGAGTTTCAAGAAACCCAAAAATTATTTCAATCATTTCAATACCATACTCATCTACAAGGGGTCCATACTAACCTTTAATGATAGAGTCTTATCCTTTATGTAATTGTAATCTTTGAAATTATCCGTACCTAGTTTAGATTCCCAAACATTTGAAGGAACAAAGCCCATAACCTGATCCAATACATGTACATCTTGAATCACTGCTTTAACTAGACTCTTACAAAATGGTGTGGGATAAACCTCTTTTTCCTCTTTTGAATGTTTCACTAGATGTCTCTAGGGAGGAATTCTTCTACAATAATCAAAAACAAAAATAATCCATCAACACCACAGCCAAAAAAATTTAGAAATAAAAACTATAAAAATCATAACAAATAAATACCAAAATCATAACCAAAATTAGGGAATAAAATATCAAACCATACCATACGTGATTAATGAAGTTGCATGTTTTTCAACCAATACATCTCACTAGGAGGAAAAATAAAACTAAATACCATCACCCCATTGTGACTAGTGGTCTATTACGAGGTGTGATGGCTAGACACCCCACTCGCAACTAGAACCTCAAGCCACGACAATCCATTCTATTGTATATCTTGAATATCTAAAATAGAATGACCCATAGAAATGGAAAAACCTAATCATATACAATTTTTTTTCATGAACCCTTCCAAAGTTCCATCTTACCTGACACCCACCATAGATCGTGGAAAGTACCAAAGGGAATTCCAATCCCCACAAACCAAAAACGAGTTCCTCAGAATAAAACATCACCTTTGGGAATGATTATATCCATAAGAAACAACAATAAACCAACAAAAAGAATCATATTTCACAACATGACCACAACCAACAACCAAAATAATACAACTATCAAAATTGAGGCATTTTACATCTTTATCCACCGATAAACATACTAGAATGGGGGAATCCCACTACACTATAGAACATTAGTGAAAAAAGAGGGTCAAAACCATCAAGACATCTCCACCAACACCTAAAAGAAGACTAAAAATAGATAAAAGATCCATCTTCACCACCAAAAAACACTTTTTTTTTACCCATGTCAAACATAATAAGGTCTATATACAATTGAGTTTGTAGTTAGGTTGTTTAAAAAGGAACAGTGGGATATCATCCACAAAAAATCCATGCTATAGAATTATAATAAAATTCAGTATAAAAGTTTTTAAAGGAATTAGAATAATTAATTTTAAAAAGAAACATGTCTTGAATTTTAAACTGGAAAAGTAAACATGCCATCAAGGAGAATGATAATCATAGAATCACTTGAGAATCATGGGTAATTCTTAAAGAAATAGAGTCAGAGGAAAACTAGGATCCTCATACATTGGTGACATGGTATAGAAACTATATCCCAGAACATCCATGTGAATAATAAACTAGAGATGTGTCAATCCAAAGATATATTAGGTTCTAATCATCATAAATGATTAGTTAGAGTCGTCGTATCAACCCTGCTAGGGGGAATCAAGCCCTAGCCATTCTGATTTTCTATGAATACTAGACATAATCTTCTAAAATAGATACCTTATATTACTTCATGATCAAATTTATTTTTCATTTCATAATATCACAAAATTCACTCACACCACCAACATTAGGAATACCCATGTAAAAAACCACCTTCCTCGGGAAAATCCCATTTTAACCCACAATCACACCTAATTTTTTTTAAAACACTACTGTAACTACCCAAAAAATCCATTGAATTTATTTACAAAAAATATTAAGCATACCATAATAATTAAAATAATTTTAAATCATGGAATATCTTATCTCAAGAATATAAACATCCATAAAATAGGTTGAAACCAAAAATTAACCACAAGGTGACCCTATAAAGGAATGAAAATAATATTAAAATAAATTTCAAACCCAATGAAACAATTTTCAAAACATTTTAGGGAAAACTGATTGAGAATGAAAATTCAACAAATAGGGAATACAAAACCAATACGAATGAAGAAACATGAGAAGGAGAAGAATATATTTTCATTTCTTGAAGATATAAGGCCAAATACAATAAATAATTGATGGAAAAGGGCGAAATAAGGAAGGGGGGAATGACTTGGGATGGAAATCCTAAACAGAGGGAGATTAGGGTGGATTGGTGTTATAATTGTGACATGGATGTTTAAGAAATAAAAAAATTTAAAATTAGGAGATGACAGCATGGTTTGATAGCATAGTGTTTCAAACCGTATAGAAGTTGTGCGAAACCTCCCTCCAATGGAAAGGACTCAACTGGATTTCTTGGGAAAGGGTCCATGCCCTTGAGGATGACTTTGTTCTTTGGAAAGTCACATTATTCTGGGTGCATGGTTAGTCTACATGCCAATTCATGGCATATGCATCTTTTACAGTTCCACCTTCCATGGTGTGTAGTCTCTTTTAGGCTGGTTTACATTATCTTATAACAATGCCCCAAACATGAACCACCGATCTTTAGGTAAAAAAATTGACATTTTTCCTCAAAAACTCTTAGGATAATCTATGAGATAAATATACAACCAAAATAAATTAAAAACATACATCATAATAAAAAAATGAATGTGATAGATATTTACTAATGTAACTAATAGAAAAATTAAATTAAAATTCAAAATTAATTATTATTTTATAAAATAAGTTTACAAATTCAAATTATTTATAAAATAATTTACCAGTAATATAACATGCTAGGAATTGAATCTCTAAGTTGTAAGGTGTTATCAAAACCTGTCAATTGAACACATGTTGTAATCTTTTCATGGGTTCATTAGTCTATCATATCATAAATTATTCTTTGGTATATCACTATAAATCCATGATACCATACATGAAATATATTGACATCATAACCTATTTATATAAAATATATACTCATATTCATGGGGGTTAATATTCTTCGATGTGGATTTTATTCAATAAATTTATATAAAATATATGTTTATAGGTAATAAATCATATTCATCTCCCACTTCCTCATGTTGATAATAAATATAAACAATCATTACATTATGTGGTTTTTTAAACAATATTATTCCTAATATTATTCTAATATACGTGTACTTTATAAATTCATGTTGTTGATAAAAGTGACTAATAATGAAAAAAATTTGTCTGTTAAAAAATAATTAAATAATACAATCTAAAAAATTATAATCTTTGAAGATATTTAAATATATTTTTAGTTTCACACTAATTTTAAAAAATATTTTCATTATAAATCCATATATAATTTATACACTTTTCAAAACAAAAAATTTAAATAAATTAAATTAACATTGAGTCTATATATGTTTTTAAAATAAATCATTGAGTTTCCAAAATTTTTTTAATATCTCTTACATTTGATCAATAAAATTCACTACTAATGAAAGAAATGATAATTTTAAATCAAGGATGAGAGAACATGAAATAAAACCTATTAAAGTACAAATTCTATGTTATTTCTTAAAAATATATATATTTCATGTAATGATATCATTTTTTATCTTTCTCATTTTCAACCCCTTTGGGGATATACTCATGATTCTCTTCATTAAGGTACATTTATTTACCATATATGATTGTGGATAACAAAATATAGAATCATATCAAATAAATTATGTTCTAATATATTATGTATATTTGTTATTAAACTTATCACATTATTCCCAAGAGAATGTGAATGATCTTCATTTCATTATAAAAAAATAATATTTATAAAATATGTGAATAATATGGGATACACAATACACATTACATATAGATAAAATTTCATGACTATCATCTCAACTAATACCCTAAATTCCTTTTGGATAAATCATTGAATAAACTCTTTGTTATTTATTTTTTAATTGTATAAGAAATTTTTTATTTGGGATTAAGGGTTTACATTTTTTTCTCAACTATATTTTTTATGTCAGATTAACACAATAAGTAAAATCATTTTTATCTAATGATTATTCTCCTATCATATATTGTATTTCATTATTGGATATAATTATGAATAAATTATCCTTGTAATTATGTCCTTCCTATATTCTCTTTTAACATTAATTCTTATCAATTAATGGGGAATCAATTTTAGAAATCCTTTCCTGGAATTCAAAAAAATAAGATGAACTAGGTGTTTTCCTTCATCACATTAAGTTATTGTTCATTATTAATCTTTTATTCCATTTACAATTGGGTTATCTAAATAGTTATGAACTAATTTGAAAAATCATAATCTTTTATGATCATCCTAATAGTTTCTCAGAAATTATAATGAAAAAAATAATACATTGGTTTCTTCATTTGTATATTTTTAAATTGTGTTGTAGTTTTTCCCCATCAACACCATCAATTATTATCTTATTACGATAGTCTCTGATATTCCCTCATTTTATAAAAATGAATCATATCAATCAATTTTATTAAGAAAAATTAATCATCTTTAATGAAGTTAAATAATAAACACTATTTTTTTTCAATCCCAAGGTAATATCCCCATATTTCTTCACCTATCATATCATTAGTATTTATGGGTTTTTTTGTTCCACATAATTTGAACTATTCTAGGTTCTTCTATACCAGGATTATTCATTCATGAGGCTGTTTAAATTACTAATTTTCTAGATAGATTTTATGACTTCAGATATGTCATATTTGAACATATTTCAACACATAATCTATGTAACTTTAATCAGAATTTATTTTTTCTCCTTGAGATATGATATATATTTATTAAATATATTGAAAAATAATTCAATAAAATAGTCATACCATACCAAATCCTTCTAAACCGCTGTCAATATCCGATAAATAAATAGCATTTCTTCTTATGATAAATCTATCAAACATGAATAACTCAGTGTTTTCATTATATTTTATCCCTTAAGTGGGATGAATTTTGTGAATATTTTTTTTGATAATGATTACATCTACCGTAGATGTAGTGTTTCATTTTTAATAATTCATTTCAAACCATTTTTTAAATAATATGAAGTACAATTTTTATATTTTAAAGACATAATATTAGTAAACGAATGTGTATCCATATCAACGATTTCCTTTTTCATTTAAATTGAAAATTATTAGCAGAAGTTGTTCACAAGATCTTCTCAGGATGTGATTCACTTTATTTTGGACAAAGTGTCTCATTCATGGAGTGTTTTCTATTATCTCTTTTTTTATATTGCTTTCAATACTAAACTAGTATTATATTAAATGGTTTCAAATTTTAATTAATTTTAAATCCCTTCATATTAGGGATAATTTAAACATTCATCCTTCAAGTAACACTATCATTATATTTCTTCTTAATCATCTCAACACATATATTTGGTTATTTATGAAATTTTTCTCCCTTTCATGAAATTTCTTACTTAATTAATCATGTATACTTTGATTTATTATTTTCCATTTTTATGATGAATGTATCATTAAAATTTTATAAATTTTATGAATCCTCTCTCAAACCATCTATATAGATTTATCTATCCATTGAATTTCATTAAAACAATCCTTCCATGTTTTCAAGAACATATCTTCATCCTCAAATGGCCCGAAGGCCTTCATTTTTTTGGTTTTTGATAATCCACCTTTCAAGAGGTGATGTGGAACCCTTACAAGGCCCGTAGGCATAAGTATTATATGGCCTCTAGGACTTAGAGTAATTCATTTCCCATAGGATTCAAACATTACATACAACCCAATCTAACTACTTGGAACTGCTCCTCCCCAGTATCTTCATCATGAAATAAGCTCTCCACCTTCGCATAGCTATTCGGCTAGGCTTTTCTATGCATGCACATTCTTGTCCTGATGGTAGGTGCCATACCCTATCGTTCCTGCAATCTGTTTTGCTTCTACTATGGTGAATGATCCTTTCTCATCCTCCTTATGATGCTTTTTCCTTGCAGGTTCCATACCCAAATCGTATTTCTCTCTTCATGATTTATATTATAAAACATAACAACATATTGAAATTATACTTTATTACTATTTATGGTCGAGGGTTTCCATATTAAACTTACCAAACTCTTTACTAATATTATTATTCAGAATATTTAAATTTTGTACATTTAAATCTGTTGTAAATACACATTTTCTATATCTGTACATGGTTATTAATTTAAAAGGAAAAATAAAAAAAATGAAATTTTAATAAAAAGTAGAATCCATTTGGTGGAATGTTTATTGTTCTAATACAATATGATATTTCACATGGATTGGTTCAAACATAGTATGGGGTCATTCAATGTGCATTCAATTAAAAAAAATAAAATCAATTTTTCTATCCTCCACTACACTAATTCAATATATATATATATACGACTCTCTCTATCCATACGTACAATTTTCATTCAAGTATTTTAACCTGTAAATTAAATAATAAGGAAAAAACAATTTGATAATTGGTCTTAACTACAATGTGTAGGTATATATACTTGATGTGAGGTTGTTTTTCCCTATGAAAATGCACCAATTATAATTTAAATTTATTAATAATATGAATCACATTAAATGAAATATGTCTAAATAAATTTTCTTGATACCAACTAGGGTATATAATAGAATGTAATTGATTCGCGTGAGCCTATTTCATTAGAATGGTCTTACTCATTATATACATTATTTTTATTTTTTATCAATTATTGTTATCTAGATTATTGATTGAGAGTTAACTATAGAGAATATTTCTAATATCAGTCACCAAAAAGAAAAATCATCAACGATGCCTCTAGAATGTCAATTTTAGATGTTTTTTCTACATATTTTAAAATTTCATATATGTTATATATTAATCATATGATAGTTTTATAAATTTTTATTCATTATATGATATTATATTTATCATATAATATTCAAATAAGTCCCCCCTCATCACATTATTTTCTTCTTCTTCATTAGAAAAAAGAATAATATCTAATATTATAATTCTAAATATTTTTATTTCATTATCTCATCTAATATTTTGAATTTTATTAATATATGTTTCTATAAAAATATTTTCCACCATTTCCTCCAAATACATATATACTATATAACAATATTCGTAATTAATTTCATTAAATTTTAATTATAAAAATACCACATAAATGAATAATTATGATAGTATTGATTATGTCAAAAAAAATAACATTTAATTGCTCCCCATGATTATAACCTCATTAATTAATCCATTAAGTACATGGGATTACTCTATATGACTTCAATATTTTTAATATCAAATTTCATAATTAACCACCTATTCACATTGAAATAGATATATTTATTTTATTGAAAAATTTCTCTATCATTTATTTTTATTAATAATTGAGAATTATTTTTCTTTAAAATAAAATTTTATCTAAATTAATGATCTTACTCAATCATGGATATACACCAATATATTTATATTTAATTAACTAGGGAACATCTTGAGATCCCTACATTTAATACCCAATATTTTATAAATTTATTCAATCTAAATAAAATTAAAAAAATTGTAATCATATTATTTATCATTGAATAATCTAGAACATTCTCATCAATATCATTATAATCATAATTGTATCTTTTGTGTTTTAATTTTCATAGAATATTTTATGTGTGGATTGTGTCACTGATAAATTTATCTTTGAAAAATTTTATGTTCTTGACATAAGATATTATATAAAAAATATAATATCTTATATTCAACTCAAAAATATAAAAATTATCGTACATGTGCTCAAGAATATGTTACATATCATAATACATTCATTCATTTACAACATTATAGTATTATCAAAAAATAATTTCCTCCATAAGAAATAAAATATCATGCATATCATTCAAAAAACTATAATAAAAATTTGATATATATTATGTATTATGGAGGTTGACTCCCAATATTTTACAAATTTAATGAAATCTACCTAGTGTTTTATATGATTTACAATTTAATTATTCTAGAATATTCTATTAAAAACATCCCATATTTAATTTTCATTCATAACATCAGTATTCAAACAATATAAAACTATTATTATTATTTTATAATTAATATTAATGAACTTAAATCTTCCGCATAATAATTAGAAGGGTGAGACGTTCTGAATTCATCTCATCCTCTACCATTTTCATCATTATTTATGTTTATATTTCAAAAAAATGATGTTGAATTGAGAAATAATAATTTTATACATGGTTTATTAACATAGTTTTATTCATATTCCTAGTAGATTCATAGATCCAGAATATTACATAATGTAATTACTCTATGGAACTCTTCACTAATATGAATAATTCCAAATATTCACACATCTCCACCAATATTTTCAATCAGAGAGTAATAATCATGATATAGAGAATCATTAATATAATAACCCTAGGTAATTATTACACCTTATTTATAGGATTCAACATCATGATATATACATTATATAACTTCATTCTATGGGAATTATGGTTTCATACAAATTTCTTAACCCAATAATTGTAAAAAACACCTTTCTAGGGTTTATCACCCTTTTTCATCTCATCAAATATTCTTAGTTACATAATTGTCTATCAATTATCCTATAATAAAAAAATTGATAAAATTAACTGATAAAATCAAATATAATATTATTGTTAAATGTTCTAAAATACTAAATAAAGTAGGACTATGGTTAGAGCAAAATCTTAGCCAGTTGGCAGACTATGTAAGGGGATTCATTCTACATTATCTCACTATGGATTGATACACCTTATTTTTGTCTCGGTTTCTAACTATGATTCATCATTATTCTATCTGTACAAATTAATATTTTATTTTAATTCTTTTTCGACTTCTTTCAACAATGTATATTCTAATCCCTTAATTTCTCTTTAAAATAATTTATTTTGAATGAAAAACTCTTTATGATGTATAAGGGAATGTTTTTCCTGTATTATTATTCTTTATTTCCCACCATTAATGACAATTTTCACCAAATATTATTTTTTAAAACTAATTATTATAAATAAAACATAGTTAATATTTTTAGAGAAATGTACATCACATTGTTTTAATTGAATGTTTTTTAATTGTCTCTTTAAATTTTTATAAAGGGTTTCTGTCCAAAGACAACAATCATTATTGAAATTATATCTAAATCGACTCATTAATATTAAATATAGTATCAATTTTTTTAAAAAATCTTCCCAAAATGATTATCCATTTCTATTTTAGGTATTCTAGTCCCTTTAATGAAAATATTAATTTTTTATTTTTTGAATTAAAATTTTCATAAATTATCTTTTCCAATATTTATCATTTTTGTTGATATGATTTATAAGAATATATGTATATCCATATTCCCCTTAACTCATTTCAAAAACCCTTAAATTATTTTTAATATTAACATTTCATCTGTATATAGACCTAGGTATACGAAATATTGAATTTACATCATTTTATATGAATATTAATAAATTTAGAAAAACAAATGCCTGAGGACTAAAATATATTATTGTATTTGAAAATTTTGAACACATTATTATAGTTTGGTAAGAGATGATAAAAATTTCCGTTAATGATCACCCCTTTTGTTCTCATACTTAAAACCATTCCTGGTAACCTTGGGATTGGAATTAAAAGATATTTGTGAGATGGAATGTTCAGTAAGGGTAAATAATGAAAATAAAATGTCATAACAAGACCATTAGGGTATGCGAACACGAGCATAAAATTTGAAGACCATACCCTAGATAAAATGATCTTAATCATGAGATATTTTATAATTATTAGAAATTTATAAGGCATGAACAATAAGATAAACCACAACATGAACCATGGGACAATATCAAAGGTATAAGAAATAAAATATGTATAAGATACATAAAAATTAAACATCATTCACAATAATTTAAGGATCATTGAAAAATATTACCTGGGAACTTCATCGAGACTACTCCTACTGTGTAAGAAGAACCACTATCCCCAGTCATAGTCCTTTCCATACAAGGGATCAAATTCCCACGTCTTCCCATGGTGGATAATATTTCCCCGTATTCCCAAAACAAATCAGTTTTCCACAACTTCCATAGTAGTCAATGACACACTTCTTTCCCATTTTGGGTTAAGATCTATGACTTGATTCCCATAATTGAATAATTATATATAAATCATTACTTAATGAATTACAGGGATATATAATTCCCATCCATCTAATAATGAATTCATACATTCATTTTTAAAAAATAATAAACAATCATATCATAATCCATGCAATTAAATGGGTGTTGTAGAAATGTAATCATGTATAAACCTATATAAAAACACATGTTTGATAATAATTTAATCAAATAATAACCCACAGTCATATGTTGTATTCATAATAAAATAACTCATGAAATATAAACCGGTTTTATAAAATAAATTCATCAAAACAAATACAATTTCGTGATAGAATATGAATATTATTCTTTAGTCATATCCCCATTAAATAGTAAACTATACAAAATTATGACATATTATATTGAGTAGGAGTTTGAAATATCACATAAACACGCTTAAAGGAACATATATTTTCATTTATAATCTTTTTTATATTACCATATCAAAATATTTTTCTTATAAAGGATGATTAAAATGTTATTTAAAAAATATATCGAGGAAAATATATTTTCAACTAAGAAAACCACTTTTGAAAATTTAATGATTTTTTAAAAAGGTTTTATTTTAATTTTTTTAAATATCAATGGGAGGCTTGAAATAATATAAATCCATATCATTTAAAGTATCTTTTGAAAATATATAAAATAAAATGTTAAAATTATTTAAAACAATTCATAAACATTTAAATGTTTTGAAAAAAAATCATCGGAATCTGAATTATATTTAAAAACATTATAGGGCATAAATAATAAAATTTCATTGATAAATAAAATTTTAAATATACAAATAATGATTCAATGAAATTATAGTCATGTCTGTGGCTAAGTCTTTACATTAAGAACAATACTTTTTTTCCTTAATAGTTTAGAGAAGTTCCCTGGTCAGTAAACTAACAGGATGATTACATTGAAAAAAATTGAAATTATTATTGCATGGGTAAAATTTTAATTTAAAAATAATAGGATAGTAGTAAATTATTTTCGAAATCATTTTTAGAAAACATGGGTTTAAAAGAACAATCATTTTAGATCGAAGGGATTAATAATGTCAGATAATAATAAAAACATTTTATTAATTATCATAGGTTTCAAAGAGTGGAAAATGGTAATAATACACGAATATATCATGGATAAATATAAAATAATAATATTAATTAGTTCTATTGATAGATAGATCTTAATATTTCATCAATATAATAATTCTGATAAACAATCTCGATAAACGATGAGATTGTAGTAATAATCATTTACTACTTTGGTAACATTGAATCATAATCCCCAATAAAGAATAAAATTAAATTATGCATAAATTATCATCAAAATTATGTTATTCATGATATATAATTTTAATGGGATTTATATACACCCCATTTAAAAATAAAGGTGAAAAATATTGTATGTATCTCAATGAGGAAAAATTGAGACATAATAACTTTAATGATTTTGTATCTTTTGATCCATAAAACCCTTGAAATAAATATCAATAAATAGTTATTTAGATACCAATAAAAGTAATTATATTAATCATATAATAAAATAATGGTTATTATATAACACAAATAATAAATTAGGAGGTGAACATGGCTTTTGTCTAAAGGGAAATAAAAGTGAGATGAGAAAACCCTTACTAGAGTAAATTTTTAATAATGATCCACCTAAAAAATTTACATAAATTAAAACATATAACACCATAAAAGAAAATAGAATAATTTTTAAATATTTCATAGGGATGTATATGCACCACAGAGATAAAAGAGTGTGGTGAATACAACATGTATCTCATAGAAAAAAGTGATATTAAAACCCCTTACCGTAACACTCGATATTCGTCATTCATTTTCAAAACTACTATAAAATTAATATATGTTTGTTATAAATCATAAATAGAACCATATTATTATATCTAATACCATATATGAGTTCTTTTATTAATTATTATTAATCATTGATAAGAAAATACATGTTAATTTTACATTTTAGGTAATATTTTCTTTGTTTGTTTGTATTTGTTTTGGGTTGTCATTGAAGATAATATTATATAGATAATGAATGTCTTATTTAAAAAATTTAAAAATTGATATAAATATCATATATACTAATTTTATATTTATTTATAATAATATATGTAATATATAAATATGAAATTGAGTGTGAATGAATCACATCGTTTTTAGGAGGCAGTAATCTACAACTCTCCAAATGAAATTATCATATTTACAAATAATAGAATTCATATAAGTATGTGTTTTATATTGATAAAAATAAGTAAAAATATATCACATATATCATATAAATCAAATAAAAATATAGTTTCCCACATAATTTTTATTCATGAGATGTGGTGAAGAAAAAAGCAGACAACATCATTCCGTGAGGCGGTAATTATATGTACACATGACCAATATGTCTATTTCCCATTAGATGGTTATGTGTGTAATTTTTGTTCTAAAATTAGAAAAAAAATATATCATTATATTTTGGATACTACATTTTTTATAAAAAATTTCAACATGATGATTTCATGATTAAAATATGAACATTAATCTAGAAGATCATAAGGAAGGATGTTAAATTTTCTTTGGAAAACACTTGTTAGTATTCATGAATGGAATTTAGTTGATGGATTTATTTACAAAAGTGATGCTTAAAGGATGAATGGATTTATTTAGGGATATTATTTTAGTAGAGTTTGTATTTGTATGAAGGTTTTATAGGCGTTAATAAGTGGGACGAATGAGTGCCTTCTTATAGTGAAGAAGGAGTGGCATTCTGATAATGTTTTGAAAAGGAAATTCCACCCCATTTTTCAACATGTATACTATATCCAACAATGAAAAAATTGATAAAAGGGAGTTTAGGTTCTAAATATTTCAATAAAATGGATTTTGATATGTGTATATGTCATTTTGGTATTTAGGTTTATGTTTTATTCTCTTGTTAAGCTAATTTTTTTCTTAATCATTATAATTATAATTAATTAAATTTTAATATACATTTTTAATAAAAAAAATAAGGTGATTGTATTTGATAATATATATAATAAGGATTAAAAATAGGGAATCCGTTTTTCAAAATTCCTATCATACACATCTGGAATTAAGGCTATTTGTGATGGCATCATATTGAAAAAACGGTTTTGTGACGGGGTCTTATCCCAAATAATCTATTGCAGAAAATGGCATCGCAACAAAAAATTTTTTGTGATGGGCCTGTCACATAAACTACTACTTGCGACGGGAAGAGGTCCCCTCACAAATAGATCTCTGATTAAATAAATTATATATACAAGAACCTATTGTGATGGTCCTGTCGGAAGAAGTAGTAGTGATGGGCCCATTTTCCCATCATAAATAGCTATCTTTTTGTATATGTTATATATACCTAAACCAGTTGCGACATGCCCATCACAAGAAATGTTTTACGACCGTAATGTTACCTATCAAAAATAAGTTTAAAAAAAATATAATCTATTGGCTACAGGGTCCCATCATAAATGGTCCTGTCGCAAATACTTAATCAAATAAAAAAATAATAAAATTATGATTAATGAAAAAATAATATTAATTTTTTTAAAATAATTAATTTTTTTTTCGAGATTCTTAATATTCTTAAAAATATATTAAAAATCATAAATTATTATTATTATTATTAAAATAAACAAACATTAAAAAAATATAATAATAATAATAAAAATGAAATATTAAAATATTAAAAATAAAAAAAATATATTATTCAATATTATCACCAATATAAAAGAAAAAAAACTGTAAATAGTTCATATTATAACAAATTTTCACTTAAAACATTTTTAAAAGAATAAAACAATCACTGGGAGAATCTTCTGGAGGAGCTGTAGGAGATGGTGGAGGAAACAACATCCCTAAAAAACAAGTCAGATGGAGCATGTAGTCCATATAATCGTGCTGCTGCTGCTGCCATCGAAGCATGTCCTCGTCATGTAGTAGTAGTTGCTACTACTGCTGCTGATGCATCTCTTCCTGCTACTTCTTCAAACTCTTTATAAGCTGAGTTTGAGCACGTAACTGCTCCTGATACTGTGAGGCAGAAGTTGATGCCCCTCTATGATCTCATCTAGATATGGACACTGATATCACAACAATACCATAATAATTATCGGGAGTCAAATGAGAGTCGATACCAACTACTCGACCATTCTCGAAGGCAAACTGGGTCACCTACATCCATGTCGCCTCATTGAAATGGTAGGAACTATCCGGATCCGCCCTCTTAGCCTGACTCTTCAGCATTGTCTGAGAGGTCGTGACCTCATATGAATCATTTAGTTTCTATTTGAAATTAAAATAGGTAAAATATTGCATGTATTTAATTTTCAAACTGAAAAAGAAATAATACTAACCACAATCGACCACTGGCAATCACCTCTAATCTCTCTATTGGATGAATCACTGCACATCTTTCGATACATTTTATAATCTGTAATATGAGGATGTTCTAATTCCTATATGAATATAAAATAAACTTTTTATATTTAATTTTATATAAAATATTTAAAAAAGATACTTACCAGATTCTCTCTATGCGTACTGAATGTAAGACTACCAGCTCGATGTGTCACCTTCTGTCACCCTCAGTTTTGCCGGCCCAGTGAAGATCTCCTTTGAAATCCACCACTCAACCAGTGTGAAAATAATTCATCCAAAACACGATATTAAATATACTCTGGTTGGTGGGCTCTATATGACTCATTGAATATTGTCACTCCTGTATTCTTAGTGGATGTCCATCTCAAATTGTAAATAAATTAATGGAAATTCTCACACAGAGAAACCTCCAATGCCTTGAGGATAGCTTCATGCATGATATCATCGATGGGATACCATTAACCCAACAAATGATTTATAATATCAAGTTATTAATGAAATAAATTTCTAAATAAATATTATTTATTTACACACTATCTAATGATTTATCATTCCAGGATGCACATCAACAAGAATCTGTTCCCATGTGATCTATAGCTGAAAAATAATATTTGCGCAAGATTGTGCTCCTCTGTCTAACTTCTACATGCAAAAAAGTATGAAAAAAGAAAAAAACAAAACAATTAATATATAAATAAAGTAATTAATTATAACTAAAATACATTTGTTACTATACCTCTCCATGCATGGATCAAAACCAAGATGTGGATGTCACTTGGGGATTAGGCCAGGAATCATCAGTTGCGAAAGACCGTGCCCCCTCTGCGTACCCCCAGAACCACAAGTAGGCCGGGTGTAAGATATTCCCAAATCCTCATCATCCAAAGGTAGCTCAGCCTACTCCAACTCAAGAAATAAATCAGGTTCCATCTGAAACACAAAATGATTTTTGTTAGCAGATATTTTAAAATAACCATTACATATTGATATATATTAGTTATGATTATAGCCTGCCTTTAACTATGTCAATGTTCACCTACATCACCATATTTATATCTGGCGATGTCAATGTCTTCATATTCATCATCGGCATCATAAATATCCATATTAGTTTCAGTTTTATCATCTCTTTCCATTTTAAATACATTTGTAACATCATTAACATCATTGTCACGATCAACACTTAATTGTGGGGTTTCATCATCGATATTCATGTCTATTTTTGAAAAAGATGGATTTTGATTAGTCTCTTGAAAAATATCACTTCCTCGTACTTCATTGGAACCACATTTAGTTTGAGTAAACTGGTTTCCCCAAGATTTCAATTTTATTATGCTCCACCAATCACTGAGGTATCTTAAAGTAGCGCATTACTTTGCGTAATATATTTGATGTGTTTGTTGATCCAGTAAAAATGGTTCATTTACTACAAGAAATAATTTATATTCAATATCAATGATTACTAGAATTTGATGAACCCGAAATCCTCTCTTAGTATCTAACCAAATACATTTAAACCTTGTTATGTAATTTCCCCTAGAAAACACATTTAAGTAATTTTATCTATCATGTCTTAAAAGTAAACATTAGTTTCTCTATGATGCGATCCTCTCAAGAAAACTCCACTGTTCATTGTGTCTTTGATTCCTCATATGCACGTGTATGAAATCAAAAACCATTCACCACATATGCATTATAATATTTAACAATTTTGGATGGTGGGTTACTCAATATAAACAGTTGTTTTTCAATTTTATCAGCATGTTGAGACACCTGAAATTTATTAAACCATTTATCAATATAATAATTAATAAATATAATTGATATGTTAAACCATCAATAATTTATGTTAATAGTTTTTGAAACAATTGAGAAATTTTTTTCTGTGTTTTTCAATAGAAACTTATGTAATTTGTGGAAGCTCTTTCTTGTTATGATTATCATATAACCTTAAAATTAAAAAAGATTATTACGATAATAGAAATTATTGATTAAATGATAGAAGCACTAACGATAGAAATTATTTCATTTCTTCACAGTTGAGAAGAACATATGTATGAGCTCTGTGATGTTAATAATCTAAAATAAATCGTTCATGAACACCATCAAAGCCAAACTATGGCTAATTAATAACTGACAACTGATTTTCAATTTCATCAACAACATTCCAATCATTCCATCCCATGATGGTTTGTTTTGAGGGATATTCAGATTCAAAATAATGAGAGTAGATAAAAAGAAACATCCTCTTGCAAATAAGCTTCATCAATTGAGCCTTCAATTGATTCTTTGTTACATACTTTTTTCTTCAATTTCTGCATACATCTCTCGAATGGGTACATCCATCAAAACTATACTGGACCTCCTCATTTAGATTTATGTGGAAAATTTTATATCATATGTTCAATTGAATAAATGAAATCCGGCGGGAAGATTGTTTCCAATTAAAAAATAATTACAACAATATCTTCATCTATTTTGCTTAGTGCATCCTAGTCTATTGTCGCTTCACAAATGTCTCAAAAAAATATTATATCTATGTTATTGAAACCCAAAAAATAGAATTCAACAAACATATAAATCCAATCGGCATAAGTCTTTCCATTATAACATAAAAATCATGAATTTTTAATCTCGTAATATGACCATTTTTAACACATATGCCCAATTTGGAAGCATATCCATATGGAAGTCTCAAATCCATAATCCACTAACAAAATAATAAGAGAACCTCTTTGGACTATGTATAAGATTCTTTTGGCTTCATTGGCTAGTGTGATCAAACATTCTGAAATAGTTCAATTTCTGGTCATTTACAAATTTGGGCGAGATCTAATCATGCCTTTACATTATCTTTGGTCTTACCTTGTTTATCCAAAACTGTATGAAATAAATTATCAAACCAAATAATCTCAATATTAATAACATACAACATGTGGGGGACTAACAAATCAGACCAATATGAAAGATCCCAAAAATGATGTATTTTATTTATTTATTTTCTTTCCCAAAGCCATGAATTTTCTGTTAGTTTACTATTGGCCCAAATGTGATGGGAGGTAATTAAAATACCATTATTTTAACTCTGCATCTGAGATCATTTTATAATGTACATCCCTTTCAATTGTGACTTTTATGAAATGATATTTTTTCCTCTAAAAAGGATGATCGGTTGGAAGAAATCTGCGATGACAGTAAAAATAGAAAGGTTTTTTCCATTGACGAGCATAAAGGATTTTTTGTATTTCATACAGTAAGGGCATGATTTTAGACCATGTGTACTCCATCAATATAACATTTCATATGCTGAGAATTTACTAATATTCCACACCAATAAAGCTTTTAATATGAAAATTTCTTTCTCAGCGACATCATATGTACTGAAGCCATTACTCCACAATGAATTTAACTCATTAATCAATGGTTTTAAATAAAATTCAATATTTTTTCGGATGTCCTCGGATTAATAAGATAAAAAAGATATAGGGATCATTAATTAACCTCCATGGACATAAATTTTACAGAGTTATAAAGACAGGCTATTAAGAATATAGACTACCATAAGAATCAAACAGACATAAACCATCAGTATAAAGACCCAATCTCATGTTCCAGAATTCTAAAGAAAAAGACAGATTCATTCATTAAAATTATGTTAATGATTAACCATCATATGGATGTTTCAAAATTTTATCAGTTGAAATCTTGGTTTTGTGCCATTACATCATTGATGATGTGTTCTAACACATATATAAATGATGAAACCTGGGTATAAGGGGGAAATATCTCAACTATTTTATTGGAATCGATCCATACTTCACCAGTTGAGCTTCTTTATACCTCGATTGTCCACATGTGGCATAACTATCCAATGAATCATTTTCACCATAATATAAGATGTAATCATTTTCACACGCATGAATCTTCCAATAACTGTGGCCTATATTACGAACCAGCCTCTTCCTCTCATAGTGATTTATAGAAAACACATTTCCTTTAGGTAACAGTGTTTAAAAAAAAGAAAATATCTAATCAAAATAGTTTTTGGGCATTGCATTATCGGATTTAATGTCCATAATTTTTTTAACCGTTTCTAATTTTCTTATATTGCAACCCGGATATAATTCACCCCCAGCAGACCTCATCAACTCATAAAATTTAGATGGCTCCAACTATGGAGTTAAATCAATATCATTATGAGTTTCAGTTTGTTGAACAGATGGACCTGAAACATCATGTACTAAATTTTGAAACCGTCGTGGATTCATAATCATGTTATTAGTATTTTCCCTAGAACTGCGTTCACCACGTTGACTCAAAATAACATAATCTGGTTGAAAACCAAACCACAAGAGATGTCCCCAACCTTGTCAATTGGATCAAACGATCTCAGAGCACATTTTTTACACAGAAACATAATTGTGCCTTATGAAATAAATTCTAGGTTTAATGATGCAAATGATAAGAAATCCACAACACACTCAATATACACATAAATTAAACCAGAACAGTGTGGATTTCTGTGCTGATTGATCCAATCGTGATCTTCTAATAATGACTGTTGTCGACTTCCCTGTTCACTGTTTCTATGATATATAAAATAATAATTGTTTTTTAATATTTTAAAATTATAAAAAAACTATATAAAAAAGAAGATATATAATTAAAACCACTTCTTAATAATTACCATTAATTACAGGTGAGACAATTTTTAGTGGATTAACGACTACTATCATGTCTGAAGGACCATTTACATAAAACATTCTGAAACTGAAATTATAATGAAGAATCTTTTCAGATGACTTAATATTCATTCTCGTGTATACGATAATGTATAAGAATATCTTTAAGCAGATTTGTCATTTTGATTTTATTGTGATAGAGATGCAAGAAAATGATCTGTTGGAAAAAACGATCCCCCTTTTCATCGATGAATCACTTTATTTCAACTATCACCACCTGAACGCATTATACAAAGTGTGGTCCAATGAATGCATATTCAAACTTTTGCATATGAGATTGTATACTCATACGTAGAAGCATACTTTTCATAATGTTTTGAGATGGGGATAGTTGAAAGGAGAAGAGTCATCGATCAAAAGGAGTGTCACCAATCTAATGGAAATTGTTCCCAGTTATTACAATTTATTACAATTGATTTTATTCTTAATTATTAATGATTAATCCAAATTATTTCTAATTATTTCTAATTATTCCTAATTATTACTAATCATTCATAATTATTACTAATTAGTCCTAATTAATCCTAATTTATACAAATTAATTCTAATTATTACTAATTATTACAAATTATTACAAATTATTACTAATTATTACTAATTATAACTAATTAATCCAAATAGTTACTATTTAATCCTAATTATTACAAATTATTACTGATTATTACTAATAATAATAATTATTACTAATTATTCAAAATTATTACTAACTATTACTAATTATACATAATTATTACTAATTAATACTAATTGTTACCAATTAATCCTAATTATTACTAATTAATCATAATTAATCCTAAATAATATTTATTAGTCCTAATCAATATTAATTATTCCTAATTAATACTAATTATTTCTACTCATTCCAAATTAATCCAAATTATTCCAAATTATTCCTAATTAATTATAATTAATCTTAATTAATCCTTATTAATCCTAATTAATCTTAATTATTGATAATTATTGATAATTATTCTTAATTAATCATAATTAATTTTAATTATTACAAATCATTCTGATTTCATCCTAATTATTACCAACTATTTCTAATTATTACAAATTATTACTAATTATTACTAATTATTAATATTTATTACTAATTATAATTATTTATTACTATTTTATAACTATATTTTTTACTAGTTATTACTATCTATTACTAATTATTAATAATTATTATAATTTATTACTATTTATTTCAAATTATTAGTATTTATTACTAATTATTAGTATTTATTAATAATATTTAGTTTTATACCTAATTATTAATAATTATTACTAATTACTACTAATTATAACTTATTATTAGTATTTATTACAAATTATTACTAATTATTACTAATTATTAACATTTATTACTAATTATTACACATTATTTGTTTTTATTAATAATTATTACTAATTATTAGTTTTTATTATTATTTATTACTAATTATTACTATTTATTACTATTTATTACAATTTATTAATATTTTATTACTATTTATAGAAATTTATTACTATTTTTTTAGTATTTATTTCTATTTATTTGTAATTATAACTATTTATTAGTATTTATTACTAATTATTAATATTTATTACTAATTATTAGTATTTATTAATAATTATTACAACTTCTTAATATTCTTTAGTATTTATTACTAATTATTACTAATTATTACAATTTATTAATATTTATTATTATGTATTACTAATTATTACTTATTATTACTATTTATTAGTATTTATTAGTATTTATTATTCTTTATTACTAATTATTAGTATTTATTTCTAATTGTAATTATTTATTACTAATTATTAGTTTTTATTACTAATTATTTTTATTTTTTTACTAATTATTAGTATTCATATATAATTATTAGTATTTATTTCTAATTATTTTTATTTATTACTATTTATTAGTATTTATTTATAATTATAAGTATTTTTTAGTATTTATACTAAAAATTACTATTTATTCCTAATTATCAGTATTTATTTCTAATTAATACTATTTATTTCTAATTATTAATATTTATTTCAAATTATTTCTATTTATTTCTAATTACAACTATTTACTGCCAATTATTACTATTTATTTGTAATTATTACTAATTATTGCTAATTATTACTAATTATTTCAATTTAATACGAATTATTTTTAATTATTACATTGTATTAGTATTTATTACTAATTATTATTAATTATTACTAATTATTACTATTGGTTACTAATTATTAGTATATGTTACAAATTATTAGTATTTGCAAATATTTACTAGTATTTGTTACTAATTATTAGTATTTGTTGCTAATTATTAGTATTTGTTACTAATTATTAGCATTTGTTACTAATTATTTCTATTTGTTACTATTTGTTACCATTTTTTACTAATTAATAGTAATTATTACTATTTATTAGTAATTATTAGAAATTATTACAAATTATTACAAACTATTAGTAATTATTACTAATTATTAGTATTTATTACTATTTTTTACTAATTATTACTATTTATTCCTATTTATTACTAATTACCCCTAATTATAACTAAATAACATAAATTACTATAAAATAATACTAATTACCGCTACTAATTACTAATTACCACTAATTATTTATATACATTACTAATTATTGTTAATAATTTTTAATTATTACTAATTATTAAGAATTAGTACTAATAATTTAATTTTATTATTACAAATAAATACTCATGGAAAAAAAATTTAAATCTATCTGAATTACAACTAATATACAATAATTACAATTAATATAATGTATTGAAATAAATACTAAATTAAATTAAACATTAATACCTTTAATCATGATCTCTTATAATTCTACATGGATTCACAAACATCTTCGTAAAAAAAAACTAACTCTGAAAAATTTTCACTCTAAAATTAGAGTTTAAAGAAGCAAAGAAAGAAGGAATTGAGGAGGAGGAATGAAAAAACGGATGGATGATATATATAGTTTAGATTAGTTGCAACCGTATTATTTGCGATGGTAATCCCATCGCAAATAATAATTTTTTGTGATGGGTCTCTTCGTAAATACTTTCAGCTGCTTTAATTACTTTCAGCGGTTAAATGGTTATTTTCAATGGGGTCGGTCGCAAAACGTAACTTGCCGACATGTTATTTGCGATGGGACAACATCCCATCGAAAATTGGTTTTTACCGCCACCAGTTATTTTCAATGGGATCCGTCGGAAAGACCCTCTGTGGTCGAACTAGTTGCGACGAGGAATCCCCTTTCGCAACTAGTGTTAATCGCCTCCCTGTTTTTGCGATGGATGGTGCCTATCCATCGCAAATACTCTGTCACGTGGTTTGGTGCGCAAAATGCATGTATGTTTTTGCAATGGGAGTATTTTCCTGTTGCAAATAACCCATTGCAAAAACCAGTTTTTTCCGTAGTGATAAATGTTTATAAACTAATTAAAATATAATGTCATAGATGAGTCGACAATTCGAGTTTTTAAAGAAAAAATGTTCAAATGTTTGGTTAGTTTTATATCCAATTTCAAAGTCAAATTGACTCCAATTTTTAGAATTTGATTAAATGATGTATAATTGATATAATTTAACATTGAGACCAATCAAAAACATAATTTCACCAAATAAAAAATAATATGAAAAATTATTTTATAATTTTTATTTAGCGTTATTCACTATTGATCAAAAAAACAAAACGTCTCAGAGAAATAAAAAAATGCACCCTAATCTAAAATTTTTTTACACCTTCATATAATGATGTTTTTTTTGTCATATAAAAATTATTGATGTTTCGAAATTCATGTTTGAAATGGGGTTTACATTAATAGGTGGTAAAATTTCCTTTTAGATGAATATATCTTTTTTTCAAAAAAATTGATTTATTATCATCATATACATACAAATCTATTGAAAAAGTATAATAAAATATTGATTTAATATATAATATATAAAATTTATGGAAAAAATTAATGAAAATTTGTTTGTTAAATTTATCCAAATAAAATTATGTTTTTATATAGAATTATTGTTTTTTAGAAAATTTATTTATTTATCTTCAAATAGTTCTTACATTACCTTCTAGAAATTGATAACCGAATGATTAATTTTATATAAATATGGAAATCATATTTTAAAAATTTATTTAATATTATTCATAATTCTATATCAAGGGCTAGGTGGTACCAATATTAATATTTTTAATTTTTAATAATTGTATATTATAGTTGAGTAATACTCCGCCTTACATGTTACACAAGATAACAAATAGACATGGTATTGTGTTTAATGTAAGACAAACATGGTATTTCATGTACCAAAAAAATGCAAGTTTTTCATGTAGTGAAATATTGACTTGTTGTGGCATATAACACAAGAAACACTTGGTGATTATGTATATAAAACTATATTCAGCATTGTGTGAAATTAAAAATATGAAAATATTGAATTAAATCAAAAATAAATAATTCACAAAATATCTAGTTGTTAAATTATACATATTTCAAAACATTTGAATGTCTCTATGGGCTCACTCTGATTCTTACAATACTTAAAACATTACAGAATATTATAAAGAAACTTATACAATTTCAAATCCACTTGTCAAATTTTATTTTACCTTAAAATCTATTTCATTTAATGGTTCCATAATATCGAAAATTTATAATAAAAATAATACCTTATTGGTATTTTTCCCTCATTTTAAAAATATTTTTTTAAATATCAATGTTTTCATTGTTTTTGCGAAAAATCTAATGAATGTTTTAAAAAACATGTAATTATTTCCATTTTAATTTAAAATCTATTATGATTTATATTAATTTTAGAGGAAATTATTTATAATATATTTTTACCATTATTATTGAATATATTAATCATTTTTATTTATAAAAACTATCATAAAAATATATCAATCCGTAAAAAATATTATTTTTAGAATAATATTTCATAGAAACTATGAAATCTTATTATTAAAAATAATCAAATTATAAATTTTTATATGTCCATAACATTTTTTAATTCAATCATTTGAAAAATATTTTTTTTATTTTACCTCCCATCATAACTTATATCAATTTACAAATGTTAAATATCTCCTTCATTAATTGTCAAATATATATCTATATATATATATGGTAATGTAGTAATGAAATCCTTATAAATGAATTGATTAAATTTCTTCATTTTTATGAAATTACGTCATCTATTTTGAAATTTAATTTTTGTGTGGATTTACTCTAATTTTGAAGACATTATGCATATATTTTGTATTTAAAGAATGTTCATTGACCTAATCATGTATTTAATGGACTGGTGAAATTAATTACTTTATAGTAGACCATTTATTTTATATATGTTGATTATCCTTTAATACATGAAGGGGTCTTACTATATAACAAAGTTATTGTACTTGATCCTATCCTTACATTCATGGAATATTAATTACAATATTCTGAATGATTTGTATTAGTTTTTATACTAATATGGAACACACACACACACACATTGAAATATGATTTCATAATAAGTAAGAAAATAAATATATATCAGCCTAATTATTTGGTTAAATATTTATGTTATATATATATATATATATTTGTTAAAAAGGGACATGATTTATTCAATTTCATCAAAATAATATGAATATGATTGATATAGTTAGAATTATAAATTTTTTTAATGCGTGGGAATAATGTGGTTATCATTTTCCAAAATTTTATGAAGTCATTATGGTGGTAGATGAGATATTTTATGATTTTATATGCATATAAATATGCAAAATTCCTATTTTATGTCTCTATAGTTTATTGTTATTCTATATTTATTTCAAATAATTACACCATGGTAACTGTTATTCTTATATAATCTTCCATTTATAGATTTTCTAATATGATATAATATTAGTCTCTCATGTCCCATTTTAAATTTTATGATTTTTATCATATAAACATAATCATTGAATTTACCTGAGGACAATATCATTTATTTTTTTATAATATATTGATAAAAAATTAATAACTCATTAATAATGTCTCATCCTACATTTAGGATTTAATATAACACGTTTTTTATTTACCATAATTTTATTTACTGTTCATATAAATTAATGTGAGTATGAGATATATATATAAATGTTTCTACAATGACCAGTTTGATAATATTTTATCATATCTTACTGTGGTGTTATTTTATATTGTTCCTATTTCCAAAAGAGACTAAATTTTTTTTTTTTGGGGTTGCTTTTAATTTAAATTTATGTTAAAAATGATTGTATGTATAACAATGGATCAAGTGGTGTGCGTATTTGGGAATTTCATTTGATATCAAAGTAACATTTGGATATAGTTTTGAAATATATTTCTGAATATTTATTTATAATGCCTCAGATATGGAACTATATACTATAGGGTACTATATTATGAATAAATAGTGTAAAAATTTATGATTGTAAGGTCCTAAAAATACAGAAAGGGTGAGATCCGATTACCGTAATACTTGGAAAAGGACCGAACTGGTTCGCATACTGTCTCCCAGTAACAGTACGCGGCCAGTTTGGCGAACCGCCCTCTCACAGACACTGTCGTTCGTGAAATGGGGGCGGAGTGATTATGCAGGCGTGAACCAGGAAGACCGCCGGTGAAGCCAGGACAGTCCCCCACCACGAACCACGCCAACCATTCCATGTCGCGTGTGCCATTGTTCGTGATATGGAGGCAGAAGAAAGATGTGTCCACGAACTGCATCGCTCGCGAGACGAAGGCGGAAGCCCTAAGCCACCACGAACATCGTCCTTCGCGGAATAGAGGCGGATTGGTGTGCCACCGCGAAGCGACCCCGCATGCCGCGACTAATCAAAACTCCCAAGTTGACCGAGTCATCCGCAAGTTGGGGCTTCTCCATGGGCTTCTGCAAATCGCAATGTGTGCCCATCAATACTGTCTATTTGAGAAACTATAAATAATCACCAATGGGAACCAAAAGAGGAGAAAAAGGATGGGTGAAAACCCATGGGGAGACGCTGGAGAAATCGCTCCCAGCGGTCCGCGACCATCTGCAGACGCCATATCGTCACTGAATACACTCTTTCGCATAGAGGAGAAACCAAACCGTGAATAGCATGCAGCCAGCTCCTTCGCGGCCAGCCCTTAGAGGCCATTCCCTCAGCGGACCAAGTGTCATTTGAGAAATGGAGGCAGAAACCCCCCGCAGGCATGAAGTAGGATTGGCGCCAGCCCCTTTGCATACACCCTTCGTGGACGACCATCCTTCGCGGACAGCACCCTTCGCGGACGACCATCCTTCACGAACAACCTCCTTCACAGCCTAGTCCTTCGCGGCCCGCTCCCTCACGACCAGCTCCTCCGCGGCCAGTCCCTCGCGGACAGCTCCTTCGCGGCCAGTCCCATGCAGACAGCTCCCTCGCGGACAGCTCCATTGCAGACTGTCCCTCGGAGACAGTCCCTCGCGGATATCTCCTCTGTGGCACTCCCTCGTGGACATCTTCCTCATGGACAGATCCTTCACGGACAGTCCCTCGCGGACATCTCCTCCATGGGTAGTCCCTCACGTACAGCTCCCTCACAGATAGTCCCTCACGGACAGCTCCTTCACAGACAACCAAATCGTGAACCGTTGCTAGGTTTCCCTACGCGGCCAGCACCTTGGCGGATAGCACTGTCGTAGCTAGTCCCTCGCGACCAAATCCTCCGTGGACAGCCCCATGTGGGAAATCCGATGCACTCATTGGTCCATACCGATGGGGCTGCAGCCCCACTCCCCCGCTTAGGGTCAGTGCCGAGATGCATTATCAGCCCTCCGGGCTGGTCCTTGCGCTACCATCACTGACCCCCATGCAAAATAGAGAGTCGCAATGCGAACTTTTTGGGAAGGGTCAAAAGTATTTTCCACTCCACCCTTATAATGCTCCAACATCCGTCCTATACATTCCATGAGTCGAGCTACTCCTTATGACTATCCTATAACCCCATTTTCTATCTCCTTTTTCTAGGATCATCCCGAAAGGGCCGCACTTTCATAAGTCCCACACCCACCATCGCTAGGTATCTCTTACCTAGTCATCCTGACCACATGACATTAAACTATATGGCCATCATCCTGACCACATGACGTTAAACTATATATCCATCATCCTGAACACATGACATTAAACTGTATGGCCCTCGTCCTAACCACATGACTTTAAACTGTATGGCCATCATCCGGACCACATGACGTTAAACTGTATGGCCATATTCCTCTCTACATGACTATAAACTGTAGTCCCTATGTTCCAAACATGGGACGCTTATTGCTCTAGACAAGAGATACCTTATTCCCCAAGCATAAGATGCCTCATTCCCTGTTTATACTAGAATAATATCAAGAGCGCTGGAATCCATTCAAACATTCTGTCACTCCACCTCACACTTTTTGTGTCCTTCATTCGGATCATTATTCCCTTGCATGTCTGAAGGGACCCCCTAACAGCCTGTCCTCATGACGCATCGGCTCACCTACCGTCATGGGCCAATGCCCCGGAATACTCTGGACAACACTTCGATAGAGGTCCTATGTTTCGAACGAGGTCAACAGTCGACCCTCATTTGTTCGACCCCATTTCATGCTAACGTGATGTGAATGTTGTGTTTCGAACATGGTCAACATTTATCATCCATCACCATGTAACCCTCATTGTGTTCTGAATGTCAGGCATGTAATTCACATGTTTCATCTCCCTTTTTTTGGACTGATTCCAACGCCCTTGGCGTTATCCCTCTTGTGCACTCGCACATAGTCATTGGCCCCCATTATATTCTTCAACACAGCAATGGGTTGTTATGCCCTCATGGCCAGTCATGAGGAAGACAACATGGGCGTCCATCCTGGAGTAAGCCCCGACGTTATGGGTGTCCATCCCGGAGTAAGCCTCGATGCCATTGGCGTCCATCACGGAGTAAGCCTCGACGCCATGGGCGTCCAACCCGGAGTAAGCCCCAACATTATGGGAATCCACCTAGGAGTAAGCCCTGAACTTATGGGCCACTCTATGCGTAAGCCCCACTCCGCTTCTCATAGACACATCTTTCGTGATGTGATCATCTGGTCCTTGGTGCCTCTTGTTTCTAACACCGAGCATGACTAATGTGGGCTTAGAGAAAGAATCGACCATGACATCCTCCTATGGGTCTCTTCAGAGTGTAAGCCCCAATCTGCTACCTTAGGCTGCCTCAGAGCATAATCCACAAGCCTATGAGAACTACAAGGACTTTTATCCCTACCTCCTAAGTAGGGAATGTAGGAATCCTCCAAGAGGTTCAAGCCCGATCACCATCAGACCCCCGGTTCCACATTCACGTCGGATCTCTGATGCTCCTATTAAAACTATGAGGACTTTGATCACTGTATCATCGGAAGGGTATGTGAGATGCCTCCCTGAGGATCAATCCGAACAACTGGTTGATCCGACTATCCTCACATCGGCTCGTCGTGCCGCTCCATGTGACACCTCAGTGAGTCCAGACTCCTCGGGGTCATTAACCCAATGAGGGATGGTAAACCTCAGGCATAAATGATTCTGAATCCCTGCGTTCAGCTGACCATTCCCAACTAGGAACAATCCGTGGATACTATGTTTGGGTATAAACCAAATATTCACGAAAATATAAATACATATTAAATCAATAAGAGAGTCTCGGAACATGCAATAATTTCCCCCCAAAAGGGTGTGATGAGCAAGACTTCCCATCCTCTCGACCAATGTGAGTTCCTAAGCATCGCTGGTCAAACCACCCAATGGATGCCTACCTTTGGAAAGAAGGTCCACGCATCATTGGACATGGAACCGTTGGGTGTTTCTAAATGAAGACCGGTGTACCCGACTTTAGCAATCAAGCAGGGCTCAACCATCCGTAAGATCGGCACTCGGGCGTGTTGGTCCTCCATCACCTCGAAGGGGAAACGGATCGAAACAATGATTAACATTTCCAATTTATTTTTAATATATAAAATAACAACCTAATAATAGTTAATAAATATGTGAGGAATATAGGATAGGGGTCTTCTTTTTAAAAATAGGGAAAAAATTGATGTTTATTTACATGTATGTAAAATAATTGAGAGGATACAAAATATTAAAAGTGTTGAATATAACATTCCATTTTATCAACAAACATTTTAATGAAATATCATCAATAATATATATATATATTGATAAATTCTCAATGAAATAATATTAAATGAAAATAATCTCTACTATTTAGTGATTGATTCATAACCATTGAATTATAAAATACAAGTTTGATTAATTAATTTTAATTCAAATTAATAAAAATAAATTAATGAAAATTAAAGGAAACATATAATTAGAAAATAAGTATAAAATAAATAAAGTTTCCATATTATTGATGATTAAACTTCATAAAATAAATCAATATATAATTTTTTAATAATCAATTTATAAAAAACTATTTTTTGAAAGTCTAATATTTCACTGTCAAATAGAATTATCTGAAACATTAAAAACATAGATAAACACTACTTGGAACATTGTTATAATTTTTAAAATTAAAATTTACTTGATAAAAAATTGATTGAATTAATAATTATCCAAATAAAATGTATTTATAGGTTTTTAAAATATTTTATATCTTTTGAGAGTATAAAAATTAGTGTAGTAAACTAACTATTGTAATAGTTAAATGTAAAATAGGCTAAAAAAATAATAAACCATATGAAATATTTGTACCATTATTTAACATAATTAAAATTGTGAAAAAATACCAATATATAATTACTCAACTTAGGTGACCTAAATAATTACATGTGATCATTATTATAAAAAAATAGATTTCATTATTTACTAAAATAAAAATTGAAATACTACTATAATATTTTAAATTTGAAAAATATGGAATTTCAAATTTGTGAATTTGATTTCATTTTTAGAATTAAAAAAAATATTGAAGAAGTGGTGAGGTTTTTCTGAAATTTATATAAACAATTTCATGTTGAGGTAAATATTGAAATGTGAAATAATGTGGTAATTTTTATGGTAATTATTATAGAATTTTAAATATATACTAGAGGATGTATGTAATAATTTCATTGAATATTTATTTTATTAATAAAAACATATAACATTTATAGGAGTTTATCATAGTTTATTATATATATAAATATATGTGTGTGTCAAATGGAATGACATAGAAGGAACTAATGCATATATTATTCCATTATATTGGGTATATTTTATCTTATAAAGTTGAAATTTCATGTCATTTCCTAAGCCTATCATATTGTTTGTTTACACTTTATCATCAGGACCAGTGTATAATATTTAATGATCCATATTGAAAATGAAAATTGATCTAGATAGAAAAATATAAAATGGATAATGTCCAGAAATGACTCAATCTATGTTATCATTCATTATTCAAATATCCTATGATGACGCACACCTAAAAATTTTGGATGCTTATATCTATATTTCTTATGACCTATTCCATTTAATATTGTAATTTATTATATATTATTAAATTCTATATAAGGAATTAGAGTGTCCTACAGGCAATATAAATAGGACATAGAATTGAGATAGTTTCTTTATTTAAGTGATCCTTGAAGAATATCCCCCATTCTAATTATCATGTATGAATATTTTTCAATATAATTCCTTAATTTCAAAGAGATCCTAGAATATAATAGATGATATAGGGATCCATCTTGGGGATAAAGTGGTTTATTTTAACCACGGTAATAATAACATGGATGCTTTCTGTTGACAATATCTTATTAGTCTTAATAAATAACAATGATTGAATATGAAATTGTTGAATCCTTCAAATTAAGGACCTATATTTGTACTTTATTTTATGAAAATTCATTGTTTCATTTTAGTTCATAATATTTTATTGTATTTGTGGTTTTTAATTACTTCGAATGATTTATAAATTTTTTTGGCAATCCCTAAAAACCCGAAAATTTCATATTAATTTTGACAACGATTTTTAATTCATGAAAAAATTGTGAAAATGAATTTAAATTCATATTAAATTTGACATCATATATGATATAATAAAATATTATAATGAATTTATTATATTATAGGATATATATCACGAGTTTACATAATATAGGGTATTATCGCCTCATAAAGAGTGACATATCATAGGTAGTGACAGAGTTTTAATTATTTGGTTTTCAGAAAAATAATAGCATAAAATATAGGATGTCATAAGATATTATAGTATCAAAAGAAATTCTTCAAGAGGTACTAAGAAGATTTATATTTCAATTGTGATATAATATATAAAATATTAAATGAATTTTTGGAACCAATGCATTACAGTTACATTGGTTTTCAAGCATGTTGGTTAATTTAACCCTTTCACATATCATAAATGAAGATTAATTGGCGCTGATATAATCTTTTACTAATCATGTTATAAATAATAAATTATTAATAATAAAATTCAATTTCACTTAGCATCACAAAATTATTAGTCATGTTTTATATTTATTATTATAATAGTATATGATATAATTGGAAATTTTTATTTCTTATAAATTTAAATAACGAAATTAATAGTGTAATTTTAAAATAGTTTATAAAATATATATATTTTTTTAAAATGGTGTGAATTTTAATGTGTTTTTAAATTTATTATAATTAGTTTTTTTCTACAAAACAAATATAAAAAAAACTGATAATATTAGTTTTCAACATTAAATATATTTTTAAATTCTATAAAATAGAATTAAATTTAGATATAAAATAATTATAGATAAATTATTTGAGTACTTTATATAGTTATTATATATTAATAAATAAGGGGAAAATTAAAATGATATAATATTTTAAGTTATGAATTAATTTTAATAAATAATTTTAAATTTTGAAATTAAAATCATCTTTATATGATAAAAAATATTTATAAAAATTCAATAATTATTATTTTTATTAATATGGTTTTTGTAATATTTAATATTTGATATTTAGTTTATTTAATTTGTTTATATAAAAAAATTGTAATGTAATTTTTTTTACTTCAATAAATAATATATATTTAATCTAAATCTGATATAAAGTAATAATCTGAGTGATTTCATACTAGAAATATATATCAAATATATATATTTATTTAATTATAGAATGTATATAAATTAGTGATTTATTATATTTTTTTAAATATCTAAATTTATGAATTTTATATAAATTATTTATCTCTTTTTAGACATAAGAATGTTATTTTCATTATATTATTTCTATCATTAGCCATCCCCAAATTTATGAATTTTATACTAGAAATGCATCTCACAAACTAGAAAAGGTCTACAAACACAAAATGTATAAAATTAAAAGAGAAGAGATAAAAAATATCTCAGGGTATTGGAGATGTATCTCTGAGTCACATTCCAGGTTACACTCATCCACACCATCATGTCTCCAAAAGATACAATGCAAGGGGATAAAATGCAAAAGAAAAACCTTAAAATGCCCATATAGGATGTCTGCTGGCTTCTCATCAAATGTATCATCATTTTCAACTGATCTTTCCCCAATAATTGATGTGAGAGTCATCATGAAGATAATTATGGAGTTGAGACACATGAAAACATCATGTACCCATCTCATTAGTGGGTGAATTCCTATTTGATATGCCAAAACTCCAACATAAGATAACACCTAGAATGTCCCAACAAACTGGTGGGAAATATTACTCCCATGACCAATGCTTTTCATCCCACAATGGGTAGTCATCATTACGAACACATGATCACAAATTTTTAACTCCATAGGAATACTACTATGATTAATGTTAGATTTTAGATGATTCTTAACAAATTTCAACCTCTCATGGATCACCTAAACCATCTCTATCATATTATATACCAGTTTTGACCAGATAATTACTGACTCTCTAACCCCAGTCAAGAGAAATGGGGAATGTAATTTTCATCCATATAAGGATTAAAAATTTTCCATGCCAATGTTTTATTGAGAAATATTGTATTATTATATCTCTACCAAGGGCAGTGCCACAACCACAAACCTCCAAAATCAAGGGCACAAGAACTAAAAATGTCCAGAAGAGTCTAGATGTTCCACTCTATCTAATCATCCTTATGCGGATGAAAATTAGTTCTATGGTACAAATGAGATCCAAAAAATTACTGGATTCCTCTCCACACCTTGCAGGTAAAATGAGAATATTAATAAAAAAATGATCATCCTCGACACCCCGTAGAGTCTCACCACAACCTCTAGATACAACCTAAAAAATCCTTCACTGAGCTTGACTCCATGATCACTAAAAAGTGGGATTAATTCAGTAAAAAATACACTACAACACATATAAAGTCATATACACCATGATATTATAGTAAATTGGTATGAAAAATCATCAATATGTCCTCCGTCTTCTATTATGGAATATCAAATGGCTGGAGCAATCCACCAGGAACAAAGTGCTAGGATTTCACTTTCTGAAAGACTAAACATCGAGACACAAACTTTAAAACTTTAGAAATTAACCCAGTCTAGAAAACATAACTTTTCAATGCCTAGTACATATTTTACACACCACGATCTACCACCAATGGTGAACTATGTAATTCTTTGAGAACCATCTCACACATCCCCAACTGAATGAAAATCCTTCTATAGAACAACACCCAGTGTTGTTCATCTTCCCAATAATCATTTAGGGGCCTCATAAAAAATAGTGTCTCTATAGAACTCCACCTCAAGATTCACAAACTAGGAATCCTACACCTAATGCCCTAGAGATGGTTTCATCAACATCTTAAAATACAAACTCTTTCCAAGACATCTCACATATCTTGAAGCAATACTGAATTTTCGTTCATCACCTTCTAAAAATCGCCAAATTCATGAACTACATCATTATGCATCTTCCGGATCAATGCACCGGGGAAAAAATCCCCTTTCCAAGAGTATGAGAAATATATAATTTGAAATATTTTTATAAATCCATTCACCAATACAGACTCAATTTCATGTCACATGGGAAGGCAACAAACCTCATGTCATTGGGAATAGTGAAGACCAAAAAATGATGGTCGACGAATTAATGTCTCCACATCTTCTAGTAAGAAACTACAGCTATAAACTTCAGATCACTTGTGTAATAGATATTTTCATGGGGAAAAAATGTCGAGACCCATATGAAATGGCCGTCATCTAATACATTTGAACACTACAAAAGCAGAAAAGTAAAAATCACAGTAAACCTAAACTAAACTCATTTTAGTAGTAGAAAATGAAATAGAGAACTAAAAAATTCCCCATTAGCTAATCAGAATACATATGACACTTATAAATCCACAGGAACACTTGTTGCTTTCTGGTCAATGCTACAAGAGGAGTCACAACCTGAGAAAAATCAGCTATGAACCTCATGTAATACCCTATATGATGAATGAATCATCACACCCTACCACTGTCGTAGGAGATTCCAAAGAAAAAACTACTTCGACCATTGAAAAAATAATATATCCTCCCTATTGGGATAAAAATTTCCCTTTGAAATGGACCTCTTGAGCACAAAAATCAATCTTTGTAAACTTCCCTAATAATTTTTCACAATGAAAAACTCCCAAAAGAAAACACATAAGATCTTCATGCTCCTCTGAAAACAAAGTGTAAAAACTTATCTAACCAATGATAAGAACCAAGAACTTATCAAATAACTCAAGTACACAACAGTAATTATCAAAAATAACACAACTGGAGAATTCCACATAACAAACAACATCATAATGAATCCCGAATTCCCTTGATGAAAACAAAAAAGTAGTCTTCATAATATACTCATCCTTCCCACACATCTAATGAAATCCATAATGAAAATAGATATTCTAGAACCAACACGAATTCTTCATCTGATAAACTAAATCATCAATCCTGGGAATAGGATATAAGTTAAAATAAATTATTTAGTTCCAGTTATAATAATCGATACAAAACTACAAAATAATTTCTCCCTTGTTGACAAACAAGACTGGTGTAACCTGTGGTGACACACTTTCACAAAATAGACATCATCTAAATAAAGCATTGTGTAGTATACACATATATCACAACATAGAATCACTACTATCAAATGGAATTTTACCAAATGTTTCCCCATAAAATGTGGGTATATTCAACCATATACTGACAATTTTTCCAAAACCATAGGTATAAGTATAGTATGGGATCATATACCCACAGTTTTCCAAAACTGTGGGTACAAGCCAACCTATACCCACAGTTTTTTTCTAAATGTGTGTATAGGGTATATTTTTGAGACCTATACCCATGTTTTATGTAATACCCTGGGTATAGGGTTGTTTTTTAGGACGTATACCATCATTTTTCTATATTTTGGGTATATCATTCCCAGTTTATGGAGGGAGAAAAAAATCAAGGGACCCAAATTGTTTTTCACAGGCACACATATTCACAATGTTTTCTACCTATACCCACAGGTTATATAGATATATATAAGTAACTATATATTTATATACTGATAAGCAAAATTAGATAGTGGTTTGGTGCTAGACGGGTAATGGGGAGGTACAAGGATCAAATCTCGTGACCACGATTTTTTTGTCAAAGCTATAACCACAGTTTCAAAACTGTCGGTATTAATTAATTACATGGTGGACCAGACCTATATCCACTGTATAAAAAACTGTGCCTATAGCTTGAGGCTATACCAACGCCTTGGTTTCACACAGTTCCTTGAAATAATGTGTATAACCAGAACCCATAGTTTCAAGGGCTATACTCATAGTTTCAAACCAAAGGTATAAAACAATTTTCCAGTTGTAAAGGATCCATTCTGTATACATACATCAATATAAGAGACACTCGTGGATTAATTTTGATCCCAAACATGATCTCTCATTTAGGGGGGAACTCCACAACCTCATATAGAAATATTTAAAGGTAATCTCCCATGACTCTAGGAAAATCCAACTTTTGAACCTCTAATTAACATAGAATAATATCATCCATCAAGGATGACTTGGGTGTAGCTTGCCTCTTACCCGTTCGAGGGACTCTCTCAACAAAAAACACTACTGGCTCTCCATAGGCATCAAAGAACACAATATATCTCTAGAAACAATACAAAATATCATACACCAAATTCAACTAATACATGATTAGGATTTTTCCATATGGTTTATATTTAAACATAGGAAATCCCCCAAAGAGTGGTTCTCCTCAAGCACTAGCTCACAGTTTCTACAAAAATCAAACATGTCAGCTTGAACTCCAACTGGAGTAGCTAGTGCTAAGGGAATTGGAGGCCTCTCTACAACAAGTCACAATGCATTAAAAGGGCATGTGATATGGAGGATTTTTTCACTACAGGGTCAATATAGATATGAAACCAACTACAAAACAAGAAAATCGATCCTCAAACAACTTCTACCTCATCTAGAACTGGAAATGTTACAACATGAAGCAGACAATGACCTTCTCTATGGCATCTATGACCCTGGTCACGACCACCTCCATGGATGAAATCTACTTTCTAAGGATAGGGTGCTTCATAGAGTAGTCCAATGCATGCCCCAAATACTCTCTTATGGTCCCAAAATGGAGTAACCTGCTACTTCTGTCAGATCTATTACTTCCTTAGTAGATGAACTTTAAGAGGATCAAATGGTGCACATTGAATACTTATTATGGTTTGGAACTCTGCCCACGGATTTCCTCATTCTACACAAGAATAAAATTCAACATGTCCCTTTGTATAGGACTAAGAGACTTTTACATCATAAAAAAAGACATTGGGGGATGGTACCCACCCATGGCTGATTGAAAGCACTTCTATCCTATTAAATGGAAACCCTACACCGTAGCTCTAATTTATAAAGAAACATTATGACTCCATCCTGCGACAATCCTATTATGACTAACATCTCATCGAACACCACTACTCTCACCAGCGTCTTGTGATATGGTCTCAACATAAATTGTGTGAGTAGGAACTGCATCTTTGAACACAAGGCCTTGAAAAAATTCCTTGCCATGACTTCCCCATCTGAAAACAAGCCCAAAGCATATCATAGAATTTTCCAAAAAAAAATCCTTAACTCCCACACACTGTAGGTCCCCTAATAAAGGGTAAGCATCTCCTGGTGACTGGATTCCTTCGCAGTATCATAAAGAACCTAAACTCAAGAATGGTCTCAAAACTCCACCCACAAGACTACAGACTCCCTATAATCCCTGGAAACAAGAACCAAAACGTCCTCACATTCCCATGAAACATCATCCCAAACAACATTACCTAGTTCTCCATCCAATCAAGGGTAAAAATGAACCTATCATAACCTCCTCAAACTAATCTTGCACAATTATTTATAAAATGGAGACATCACACTTCTATAGACTATGTCACTATAACTATCAAAGTTTCCTCCTCCAAGTGTCTTCATCCACAACCCCTACTCTAAGATAATCTGCTGGTGAAAACTGCTAAACATATTATTAAAATACTTAATGTAGAGATTAACCTTGATCCATGCCTAAAGAAGAAAAAACATTAATATATTCTAAACCTATTATATAGAATAACTTAATATTAATTAATTAATTAATTTTATTCATTTTATTTTATAATATCCCATGGTCTACCCATTCAAACATAGTCTCAAAGACAAACAACATATTATCCTTTCAGAAGTCTCTACCCTCTAACTAGTATCACTGTGTTTAGAAGTCGATGTAATATTAAAGTTCTATGTGTAAGATTTATGGAGTCCAAAATATCTCTGTCTCAGCTAGTCTCCCCTGATTACAATGCTTTCTAAAATTATCTTACACTATTTCCCCACTAACCCACACAAACTCGCATGTTCCTAAATCCAAACTCCATACTATCCCTCAACAAAACCTTTGATACCACTAAATCATGATCCCTCTCCACATATTATGACCCTCATAGTAAGTCAATAGGAGAAAAGAGATAGTGACACCTAATTCCCACCTTCAGTAGGTCCCATGTTGGAGACTAACACAGAGGGTATAGTTAACACACAAATTGGAGGAATTACCAAATTAGAGAACACATACAAATGATATGGATAAGATATACATAAAACAACTCCTAATAGAACTCTAATATAGATGAAGATAAAAAATAAACATATGTAATGTCATGAAATAACAGCTACAACTAAAATGAAATGGTAATGTACCAAAAGAAATGTAAAGATTGCAGTGACCATGAATCCCAAAAAACTACATCAAAACCACAAGATAGTAGTAAGATGCTTGATCTCCACCATGCTCTAACTAATATAAAAATAGTTTATATATAAATTGGTTTATTATAATAGTATACTCATTAGGATACTCATAAGATACACTCATGAAAAATGGAAATAATGGAATGTAAAGAAAAATGAATAACAAGTGAAACTAACCTGTCACCTAAATATGCATACTATATTCCCAGACTCACCATGGATACTGTCACAATGTATCATATATATGATAATATAATATAATAAATAATATTAAGGTTACCCTACAACTACATTACCACTATTTTTATACTCTACCCAAAATCACAGTACGTGAGCATCACTCTTAAAGGGTTTCCGACTGACAATTGGGTGAAGAACCACAACATACACCTCGAGCAACACACCCCCATACCCATGTTACCAAAAGTAACCAGGAAATTTCTTGGAGAAACTATAACCAGTATAATGTGTATTATACATTACGTACTATACACAATCAATAATAGCCCAAACATGAAGTAAGGATCCTCATTCCATCACAACCAATACACGTCATACCTTTAGTATTCATTAGTAAACAATATCTAGAATACATGTCTGTGAAATATCTATAATCCACCATATACCTCTACACACATATATGGGTAAACCTAACCACTATGAATACCGGTACAAGTAACGACCAATAGAAGAGTGTTGGGCTAAATGGGGTAGTCTTCCATCCATCCTCCCACCGAGATGTGGGAGAAAACACCCCTAGGGCTCCGAATCCATGTGGTTCTAGTGGCCCAATCCTACATGGTGTAGTAGTGTAAAGAAACAATAAATTTAAATGTAATAATTTATCTCACAAACACACTATTGTCTTAAACTAGAACCTATCAAAGCTGTATCGAATGTCTCTCAGACTCTCGACTACCTCTGTAAACGCTAGATATCCTATAGGTACATAACTAATTAAAGAGAAACATTAAATTAATTTATTACATTTCATTAATTTAAATTGATGTTAATTAATTCAGTAACTAGTAATTGATCCTTAACATATGTACATTATATTATATTAGCATTAAAACAAAGTTTCATGCCCTCCATGCCTAAGAAAACTGTGTGCATGACTTCTCAGAAATATATCCCAATCATTGCATCCTAGAAAGGTCTAACCCCATAGGTTAAACTTGTATTCATTAATTAACATCATTACATTCCATATTACAAGGTACTATAGGAAAACATCATAATCTACCAAAAAAGGTAACCAACCATGTACATTCATCAGCCTAAATCAATGGGGAATGGAAATAAGATAAGCAAATAACTCGTCCATCGACCAAACAATAGATTCAAACAAGTATACATCTATCATATCAGTGGGTAAGCCTATCTTTAAACCATTCCATCATATCTTATTTCTTCCAGGACACCCACATACACATTCTGATTCATGTCACCACTCCGGGCATCAAATTCTACCACAACAACTAGGCCTCTATGACCCTAATAACACAACAACCATCAAAGATCAGCCATCCCAAGATCACATCCCATCTTGGACTCTTCACCCCATGAAACAACCCATGTATATATAAAGTAAATTTTTATATATTTTTACATAAATACATATATCCTTTAATAATGTATAATGAGATAAGTGGTATATTAATCTATTATATATATATGGAATAATATGTTGGCCTTTAGAATTGTAACATGATGATTAGAAATAGTAATCTGGCTAATTGAATAGTAACCTCACCTAATAAATTATAAATAAAATTTACCCATTATATAAGTGAAAATATGGTATATTTATATCATCGAAAAATTAAATAAGTTTTTATGAAAATTATACATTAAGTGATGAAATTTTTGTAAATTATTAATATTTAATTACAATTATATAATTAATTTATTGATTTGAATGAAAATATATTTTCATAAAAAATATTCAGGAATTAATATTTTATATTATTATTATAATCTATAAAAATATGAAACCTTAATTAATTTATCAAAATTTTATAAAATAGTAACAGTTTTAAAACTGGTATTTTTCAAATAAATTTATATTTTAATTAAAAATTAAATTACTCATATTTAGAAAATTAATTTAATAAAACCGTGTATTTTTTTCATTTATACTAATACATTTTCCAATACTCTTACCCGTGTACAATACCTACTGGTCTCACCATAAGGCCAAAACCTAGGTCCTAAAAGTGGTCCTCAAGGAAATTAATTGAAGAGGTATATGTCCTCTCACATTTTTCTTTTCTTTTATTTTCAATAATTATTCGTTTTCATAATATATTAACCTCGAATTATCTAATAGGAATTAAACCACTAGTATATTATATATACTATAATATAATCATGTTTATGGAAAAATTCATTATCATACTTCTTCTTCTCTACCTTTTTTACGAAAAATAAAAAACATCATCTGTGATGTGTCGATTTAAAGACATCGTAGATGATGTGATTTCAATTTTCATGAATTCATTCATGGATGGTCATAAGACCATTTTAATGGTATAAAAATAAGGAAAATTGTATGATATAACCTATTTTATTGTCTACGATTAACATATATTCATAATATTGTATTATATAAAGAAATTATTTCTTAATGAACTAAGAACCACCAAAATGATTAAATCAAATATAATTAATTTTTTATCAAAAAAATCATCCTAATATGTGAATTAAAAATTATATATGGTATAATTTAATTCTAAGGAAATATTTAAATACCATTTCATTACACTTTTTATTTCCATTCCATTTTATAAAAAAATCCCCAACGAACCGATTATGGATACCATGTAAATAACGCACCCAAAACAATTGAAATAACAAAATATTAATAATAAATGGGTGTAATGTTATTATAAAAAGACCATATAATGAATTATAAATATGAATATGGTTAAATAATAAATTATAAAACTATTTTAACCATCATATATGAGTCTTGGACACATTTAATGTAAGAAAAACCTGAGGTAAAGGAATTCATAACCCTATTTAATTCTTTGGTTTAACCCTATAATCATTGATTTTGTCTTTATATGAGGTCTTATTATGATATTATGTTTAATAATGTGGATTTATAGTTAATATAATAAATTATTTTAATTTGATTAATTATTACTTCAATTATATTGTATTTTTATGTGTCTTTCCTTTCAATATCCTTTCAAATGTCTCTTTTGCAAAATTCAAAAAAAGGTTGTTTTTAAATGGTATGAGTGGGTTATCCATTTTTCATAATTCATTATTACACTAATTGACCTGTTATAAGTTCTTATAGATATATCTAAAGTATATTATTTAATTATTATGTGTTTAGATTATATATATCTATATCTTAAAAGGAATTTAAAAAAAATGATATTTTGATATGTGAATGAATTTTGATCCTGGGTATAAATGTGTTATGAAAATTTTTACTCATGATATGTTCTTTATAAATGGTTTATGTTCATTTGATATTATTATATATTAACATATTATGGTTTGACAACCATTAAATCTCATGATATGTAGGGTTGATCCCATTATAGTTCAAGATATGACAGGTGTTCCCCATTATTTCTCTTTAATGCATTGGGTAATCTAGAGATGGAAGTTGGCCGAATGGTATTCCCATGATTGTGGGTGAATTTAAGAGTTATATAGTATATATTTTCTAATGAAACAACATGATGTTTCTACACATGCTAATGAATTTTTATGTAATGGGTTTTATTGGTTTTTATGTTATCACTTGACTAAAAATTTCATTCTTTATATCCCATACTAATATTTTTGTACCAATAAAAATTTTTTATATTTTTTTCATAGATTATAAGGATGTTTAATATTAATAAGGAATTTAGGTAAAATTATTTGGATATTTTTCTAAAAAATCTCATTTTAATTTAAAATATTTTATTTTAAAAAATCAGCACTAGTGCAGAAAACATTTTTTACGTCGGTTATTTTTCATTATTTACGTCGGTTTTTAGGCGACGTTAATACGGACGACGTTATAAATAACGTTTTTTACGTCGGTTATTTAAAACCCGACGTAACATCCCTAACATCACGGTGTTTATCAGGTTGGTTCATTAATAACCGACGTGACAAATGATGGGGGATGGGGATTTATAACGGCTGTTATTATATAACCGCCGTGATAAACCGCGGGTGGGGGGGTTTAGCACGTCGGTTATATAATAACCGACCTGATAAATATGCGCGCGGGGGTTTATCACGTCGGTTATTTCTAAACCGACTTGATAAAACGTATGGGATATCGTTTATCACGTCGGTTATGACATAACCGACGTGATTAACCCTTCCCCGGGCCTACTATCACGTCGGTTTCTTAAATAACCGACGTGATAAAAAGGCCTGGGAAACGTTTTAGCACGTCTCTTATCCAATAACCGACGTGGTAAATCGATTCCCAGGCCTTTTAGCAGGTCGGTTATATTAAGAACCGACGTGCTAAAAGGCCCGGGAACGGTTTAGCACGTCGGTTCTCAAAAAAACCGACGTGATAAACCCCTACCGATTTATTTACCACGTCGGTTATAAAATAACCGACGTGAAAGCGATATTTTTTTTAAAATAATTGCACTGCTAGCAACCAGAAACCAAACAACAAAAATAACCATGCCAGCCCTCCCCCAAGCCCGAACTGAACCCCACCCTCATCTATACCCACCTAACAACCTGGCCAGCCCTCCCCCACCACAGTGGAGCCCCACCACAACCCTTGGACACCCCCCACCCCTTGGACAGCCCCCCACCCTCATTTACACCCCCACGACCCCTAGTACAGCCTCAAACACCCATTGGACACCCCTCCCATATCCCATTGGACACCCCCACCCCTTAGACACCCCCCACCCCTTGGATCGCCCCCCACCCTCATTTACACCCCCAAGACCCCTAGTACAGCCTCAAACACCCATTGGACACCCCCCACACCTTGACAGCCCTCCTAGACCCCTTGGACACCCCCCGACCCCTGGACACCCCCCGAGCCCTTGGACAGCCCCAAACACCCCTTAGACACCCCCGACCCCTGGACACCCCCCCCCCCCCCCCGAGCCCTTGGACAACCCGAAACACCCCTTGGACACCCCTCCCATATCCCTTGGACACCCCCACCCCTTGGACACCCCCACCCCTTGGACAGCCCCCCCACCCTCATTTACACCCAACCGGCCCCTAGGAAAGAACTCCCAGACACATTGGACACCACTCCCATATCCCTTGGACACCCCCCACCCCTTGGACACCCCCCACCCCTTCGACAGCCCCCCACCCACATTTACACCCCTCGAACACTAGGACAGCCCCAAACACCCCTTGGACACCCCTCCCATATCCCTTGGACACCCCCCACCCCTTGGACACCCCCACCCCTTGGACAGCTCCCCCACCGCCTGGACACGCCCCCGACCCCTTGGAACCCCCCCCCCCCCCCCCCGACCCCTTGGAAACCCCCCCATCCCCTTGGACATCCCCAAACACCCCTTGGACACCCCTCCAATATGCCTTGGACACCCCCCACCACTTGGACACCCCCACCCCTTGGACAGCCCCCCCCCCCCCCCCCCCACCCTCATTTACACCCAACCGACCCCTTGGACAGCCCCAAACACACCTTGGACACCCCTCCCATATCCCTTGGACACCCCCCACCCCTTGGACACCCCCACCCTCATTTACACCCCCCTGACCCCTAGGAAAGCCCCCAAACACACCTTGGACACCCCTCCCATATCCCTTGGACACCCCCCAAACACCCACCCACCCCCTTGGAACCTCTCCCCCCATACCAAAATCCAGACCAGAAAAACCATCAACAGTAGACCAAAACAAGAAGTAGAGAAAAATTAAACATTCACTTATATAACATTCAAAACTTACACTGTCAACTTCAAAGAAAACTAAATCCAACCTAAACGACTATGAAATACACAATTACATTGACAATATTCAAAATTACATTTTACATTACAAACAACTAAAAGTCAATCAAACCTGTAAAATAATTTGACCACTCCACTTGTATGTGTTTGATATCTTCAGCAGTAAAGGGTTGAGGGTCATCAAAAGGCTACAAAGGAAAAGGATAGTAGTCAATGTGTATAATGAATAAATCAAATTGAAATATTATGAGAAAGAGGAAATCTTACCAGGTCAAAACTCAGAACTGTCCCAGTTGTTATTATTTCATACATAAATCGTAACATGTAATATTCGCATTCGATGATGCCTTGTTGCTCATGACATTTCTGTTTGAATGAGTGTAAATTCAATATATTATTTTTATGTAATAAATCAAAATGTACAAATTATAAATGGATATTTACCTTCGCATGTACATATTTGATCTTGAAATTCCTTTTCTTTGCGCTTTTTCGAAAGTGGACCCATGCCATGTTAGGAAATAATACGAATGGGGTAAATTTAAAATTCATTATAATATATAAAACTATTGTGAAATTGAAACATACGTTTCCAATATATTCTTAAAACTTTCTCGCACATCATCATGGAGAGAGCATATCCAATAAAGTGCTTTCTCCCTAGGGCAAAAAACCCCAAATATCCAATGATCCCTGATAAAAGGAAATTTAACGTTAGTTTTTTTTATGTTAAAAGATAATTAACTCTTTGAGAGGGATGTGTTTCATACCTCTCACAAAAAGGAATCATCCAACACTGTGTGATTACATTCTTTTCAAATCTACCAGCAATATAAATCATTCTTTGTTCCTCATCCAATGCACATGCTTCAGGGGAAATCAATTGTGGGTCCACGAATCCATATACATCTGTCAGCTCATTCCTCTCACAAATTTTATACAGATACCTAATACAAAGCAGACATAAGTATACATTTTTAATAAATATAACGCAAGGAAAAGGTGTTAAGACTTACATGATAAAAATTTGCACCACGTTGATGCCCAACTTATCTCCAGTGACAAACTCCATGATATCAGTTTTCATAATCCCCACACTTAGTTCACCTCCACAGACACGAGCTTCCATTGTAAAGTCATAATGATCCGCCCACAAATTTTAATATCTTGACAATTTGTCAAGACTGCTAGTATCTGCATCTGATGTCATAGCTATCTGTCTTGGTTGTTGTCTATACAGTATTTCATTACCTTTGAAGTATTTCTGTAAAAATAAATTGAAAAATATATTAGTTTTCAAATGATAAAACATTAATAAAAATATAAAATAAAAGATATAACATCCATACCTCTATGGTAATGAGTCGAAGAAGTCTGGATGGCCAAAGTAAAAAATGGCTGATACTATGTCCAACTGTCGTCACCTCATCTGTAGGTAATGGTATCCGAGCTGATCTATCTATAATATCTTGTACAGTGACCCTCTGATTCTCTACCTCTAACTGTTGATGATGAACTGCATCTCCTATACAATATACCATCCCATATGCAACTATATGATGTTGAGGATCATCAACATACAACTCACAATAAGTAGGTAGCTGCGGTGGAGGAGGAGGATCAAAAATGGGGTCCGCAGGCTGAGGTGGGGGAGTGGGAGCTACTGGGAGAGGTGGAGTGGGAGCTGCACCCTGAAATTGTCTTTGCAAGTCTGCAAACATAAACTGCACCGATGCTCTAATCTTGTCCTCCATTGTCGCATTAATATTATGGACTTCAGCCTCTAAGGATTCTATTTTTTTATAAACTCCCTCAATGTTAGAAGTTGAGGAACGTGGAAACACTTTTCTTACCGATACACCTGCCGGATATCCTCTTACACGGCCAGGATGTTCGGGATTTCCCAATGCCACAGATAAAATATCTTCCCTCCCAGATGGTGTAAATGTCCCCTTTGAACTCTGCTCCTTAAGAGAGTCCTGTAATAATTAATTAAACATATCTATAATGATTGGAAATATATGACGAAAATAGTAAACTTAAATAAATAAAATAGATATCTTACAATCCTCTCAATTACGAGTCTCGATTCTTCCGAAAGATATTGTCCTTTTTTGCCCTTCCGAGCTCTTTTCCATTTCTCATGTCTAGATGGAGGGGATGGAGGGGCCACCTCTCCAGAGCTTGAAGACTCATCTCTTAGTTGTTGAAATTTTTCTGCCATCATTTGTTCTTCCAATAATTCATACCCTCCCTGAGATAAACTATGAGGGTATACATTTTTATATTGGATCTCTTGATGTGTTTTCCTTGTTTGCTGTAAATTAAGAATAAGTAATCATTAACAAAACAATAATAAGATCATTTATATAAGAAAGCTTATAAAAGTTTACATTGCCCTTACCAAAAATGATTCTTTTCTTCTACTTTCAAAAAATTGTCTCCATGTGTCTTCAACTATAAAAGGATATATACGACATGGATTCTCACGACTCTGATGACCATAAATGAAATCAGATGAGAGGGTTGATTTGAAATCCATCCATCTCCTAGCAGCCAACGATAAGCATTTCTTCCTGACTCCTCCAGTGTCAGGAATATCAAATGACATCTGATAAAAAAGAGGTTAAAAATATTATATATACTAGAAATATTTAAAGAACAGTCAAAAAATAGAAAAAGATCTTACCAAAATGGTCTCCCACAGCTGAGAAATTATCGCCTTATCCACACTTCTCCAATCATTATAGAGAATGCTTACTTTGCTCTTAGCCTGAGTTGCTACAAAACCCTTAAAATCTTTAGCATTTGGACCTCTAGGAAGATCATCATCATCAAACTCCATGACTATCCTCTCCTCCTTCGTACGGGCAAGTGATAATTTTGGTAAACGTGTGCACCGACGCTTACCAACCTTTGAACTCTTTTTCGTAATAGGAGCATGTGAATGTTCCTCCCCAGATTTATGACCAATATGCTCATCTCCAGGATCATGTGGCTGATCAACTGATTGATTTGTCATTTTCCTTCAAATCAAAAAAACAAACATTAGTTCACAAATATACAAATTCCAATATTGTAATACTACTTAATCAGAAAATAGAAAAGTGTACTAAATTACATAATAGTAAACATTGGTATTATGGTAAGCATGTTAAACAATGATAAACATGGTAAACACAGTCTGTTGTACCCCTCTCTCTTGGATTTTAATGATCACAATCACTCTTATTATGTTCTAACTTGTTTTCAAGTGTTTTTGTTGATAGGCAAAAGGTTGCCAAGGAGTTGGCCCAAGAAAGCTGAAAAGTGGACTCACTGAGTCCACCGGTCAGCCGGTGTGAGCTCACCGGCCAGCCGGAGGACCCAGGTAGTAGACTTTCCCTCTGCTTGGTGTCACCGGCCGGCCGGTGGCTCACCACCAGCCGCCCGGTGGACCAGAGCCTTGCTCTGTCTGGGCCACCGGCCGGCCGCTGGCTCACCACCGGCCGGCCGGTGGACCAGACAGAGAGCCTTCCTCTCTGTCTGGACCACCGGCCGGCCGCTGGCTCATCACCGGCCGGCCGGTGGACCAGAGAGATTTTCTGTCTGGACCACCGGCCAACCGGTGATCCACCACCGGCCTGCCGGTGCGCCCAGGACTTCTCCTCTTTACGGTTTTTATTGTTTTATCATTTTGGTTTGATACATGTTTTAATAAGTAAAAAATTTACAATATCTAACATTATATGAAAAAACTAAATGTAAACAAGAAATAAACATGTGTTACCTGTAATTTTAGGAATGTACAGTTGGATTGTTTTCCCAAATTCCTTCGTCGTGATCGTTCCTTATGGCACAAACCATGTCTTCAACATACTCATCATTATGTTCTGTTAATCTTTCAATGGAAGTAGGGATATCACATAAATCAGCATCTTCATCAAATTCATCCTCACCAACATATTGTTTTTTCCCTTGTAAAACAACAGGCCACTGCATATCTGATTGATCTACTACATAGAAAATTTGTTTGGCATGTGTTTCCATTATAAAAGAATCAGCTGTGTCTTCCAATCTATTCAGATTAACAAGTGTCCTTCCAAATTGATCGTGTCTGACACTGTTGTTACCGATAAACCATTTACAGTTAAAAACAGGAACATTAATTTTAAAGTAATCAACCTCCCATATGTCTTCAATCACTCCATAATATGCACTTAATGCCGAAACTGGGTTTCTGTCCTTAGCACTCGAAAAATGCATTGCTTCTGCAAACACCAATACACCACTATTCTGAACTGCACTTCTGTTGTCCTGAGCTTTCGTATGAAATGTATAGCCATTAATGTCATAAGCGGACCATGTTATCACATTTAAAGACAGACCACCCCCTTGGACACCCCCCTGGACATCCCCCAACCCTCTGGGCAGACCCCCCACACACCCGGACAACCCCAAATACCCTCTGGAGAGGCCGCCACCCACTTGGACAGCCCCCCACACCCATCAATCCCCTTGGACACCCCCCTGGACACCCCACCGACCCCTCTGGATAGGCCGCCACCCCCTTGGACATCCCCCCACACCCACCCATACCCTTGGACACCACCCTGGACACCCCCCGACACCTCTGGACAGCCCCCGACCCCTCTAGAAAGCACCCCCACCCCTCCTGGACACAACCCCCACCCCCGACCTGCTTGGACACCCCCCTGGACACCCCCAACCCTCTGGACAGCCCCCCACCCCTCCTAAACACCACCCCCACCCCCTACCCCCATGGACACCCCCCTGGAAACCCCCCAACACCCACCCACACCCTTGGACAGCCCCCCACACCCACCCACCCCCTTGTAAACCCCCCTGGACACCCCCCGACCACTCTGGACAGCCCCCACCCCTCCTGGACACCACCCCCCACACCCTACCCCCTTGGACACCCCCCTGGACACCCCCCAACCCTCTTGATAGCCATCCCACCCCCCTGGAATCACTGAAAATTTACCATAACAAGAAGTTGGGCCATTCAAAGAATGTTTTTAGGTGTGGAGGAAGAACTGAGTTTCAATAGATAGAGAAGGAACTCGACATTAGGTTGTCTATTCTAGGTGTGGATTTGAAGGAGTTAATGTTTGTTCAGTGACCCAAGAGATTGAATCAGAAATTCAGATGTTTTGCCATTTTCTCATGATGAGGATGAATAATTTGTGGGGTTTGACTTTTAAATGGAGAGCTTAGCAGACCATCATATTTTTTATAGATCGGTAAAGGATTTTAGCATCGAACATAAGGCTTAAGGGATGCTTTCAGATCCAAATATGTATGTTGATGGATGCAGTGGATCTATTAGAGGTTCTAGAAGGAATGGTGGATTTATTTGTTTAGGATAAGTAGTGAAGAAAAAACTAGTTAATTTTTTACTTGCTGAAAAGAGGGTATCTAAAATTTTTAACATGCTGAGGGGAAATCTGGTGAGTCCTCCTCGTGAAACATTGTTTGCAGGGGGAGAAAATGGTGATGTGATCCCAAATCCATGCACCTATGCCATGGTTGTGTGTGAATAAAGTAGTAACAACTGTAAAAGGGCAACCCATCCAAATGGACACGCCCCAACCCTCTCAGGGATTTATAGAAAACGATGAAAAATTAGTGAAATCATAAAATTAGTCAATATTGCATGTCGAACTAATAGATATAGGGATGATAAATAAGATTATGGTGCCAAAATGAGTTAAAAGGGTTCACAATCGAAGAATCTTAGCTAGTTTCAACAAAAAAATCACAACACATATATATATATACTATCCGCGAAAAAAAAACGAACGAGTGGGAGGATTACCTGAGTGCTGCAAGTTTAGATGATTGATCCGAGGAGATTAAATATGAGAAACGATGATCGCAAAATGAATCTAAACCAACGAAATGGATGAGCCGATTCGGGTTTACGCGCGAGAGAGACGAGTCGTGACTGTCGAAGGTAAACTCGCGAATGACAATCCACTGGACTGGGTAAATTTTTAAATGAGTTATCACGTCGGTTATTCAATAACCGACGTTTTAATTTTTTTTAAAACATTTATAACGTCAGTTATTCAATAACCGACGTAAAAACCTTCCTCCGATTATTTTTTTACGTCGGTTATTTTATAACCGACGTTATAAAGGACTCAAAATCCGCATTTTTTTACGTCAGTTATTCCATAACCGACGTCAAAAACATCTGCGGATTCTTTTTTTACGTCAGTTATTTTATAACCGACGTAAAAAGGCCTTCAAAAACCACGTTTTTATGTCTGTTATTGAATAACCGACGTAATAACTCATACATATGTCGATTATTTACATCGGTTATTGAATAACCGACGTAACAAACACCCCCCGCTTCTGTTTTTTATGGCGGTTAATGTATAACTGACGTAAAAAACGAAGCCGCATGATTAATAATGTCGGTTATAAAAATAACCGACGTTAAAGGTGTGCTAAACACAGGTTTTTACGTCTGTTATTAAATAACCGACGTAAAAAAAATGTTTTACATATTATGACGTCGGTATTATATAACCGACGTAAAAAATGGTGACGTAAAAAACGTTTTCTGCACTAGTGCAGGATTCTATTTTCATAGAATCCCATTTGAATGAATGTAGTATGTTATGTATGAATTATGTTATAATATTATAAAAATATAAACCTAATAAAATCTTCAATGTTAAAAAGCATTTTCTCAATAAAATTCAAGATTTTTTAATTTTTGATTGGTGGATCATTATAGTTCATATCACAAGACATCTTAGATAACCTCAGGGGTTATCATGATGTTAATAGAATACCATAAATTATTTTTACTTTATTATAAATTTTAAATTATGTAGAATTTTATGATTAAAATATTTCTTTCAATATAATATGTATATTCAAAATGGTGTTCAATAGATGAAATAGGTAAGCAGAAGTATGAAGGCACCAAGAGGCATATAATTTTCTGAATCTGCATCATGGAATTGTGGGAATTGGAACTAACCAGTTTGTAATAGTAATGGTTTAGTTGAAACAAGAGATAATTTGTGGGGGTGTTCATGCTTGATATTAATGTGATTAACCATGAGGTAAAATTGTTCATGTGGATCATTTCATGAGGCAACATCCACAATCATTTAGTGGATCATCTTACCTAGTAAAAGATGAAGGATGGATCAATGCTCTGGTTAAGATATTTGATGCCATGGGATGATCCGAATTCTAAATGGTAATCCCATAAAATTATAATTTTGAAGGTGGAGCTTGTATATCTTGGCCCATAAATTATAATAACTAATAAGAATATGATCATGATATATTGGAATGGGATAATTTTAAGAGTATTTTTCTAGAAAAATATTTTTCGAAAATTATTTGACTCAGAATGGGGAATTTTTTTTGAAACTGAAGCATAAGGATAATAATTCTTAAAAAGGATATGAAAAACAATTTATGTGGCGGGATAGGTATCTATCATATTATAATCAGGACGTTGATAGTAAGATTCATATATTTTACTCTGGTTTTAAAAGATTTTAACAAAGATATTTGGATTGAAGATAGATTAAAATGTATGAGAAACTGGTTCATTTTATTTAAAAAGTTAAGAATGATTTTTAGGACACATGCGTTCATTATGGTTTTATGAATAAGAAGTGGTTATGTTGGAAGGATTTGGGAATTAAATTATAAATGAAATATAGAGGTATAAAAATAATTTTTTTCTTGAAATGTGTAGAAAAATATATCTCATAGAGTGTATTGTAAATTCTAGGAAATTTCAATGATGTGGTTATTGGGGAACATGTCCCCCGGGTAAAAGGGAAATGATCAGAAAAATAATGAAAAATCAATGGAGAGATTCTATAATATTAAATAATGGGGGAATTTTTCAAATTAATGTCCAAATCAAGTCACTCATGTTGGAAATAAGCAAGGTTGGAAGCAGAAGGGTGTGGAAAAAAGCGTTTGCAACTACATTAGTACATTTTATCCCTCAAACAAAGTGGTATCATGTACATTTATAGTCTTTTACAAATACTCCAATGTTTTGTTTCATTTAGGGTCTACACATTGTTTCATTTCTATGAATATTTCAACTAAATTTAAATTCTACCTAAAGAAATGAATCCAGAACTCATGGTAAAAACACATAGAAGAAATATTGATCAAAAATAAATTATAATAATTTTACAATCACCGTATAAGAAAATATTTTTTTGGAATACTTTATTTTATTACCTATATTAGAGTTTTATGTTCTTCTGGGTATTGACTTGATTTTTGTTTTTTCATGCTATGATTGATTGTAGAGATAATGAACATGTTTTTATGAATGATTTTCAGTTTTGTGTACAAGAATGAATCCATAAAATTGACACAATATCTGGAAATAAAGAAACTTTTAAAATACGGAAATGAAATTTATCTTGCACATATTTTTGGAAATAATATAATTATTCATTTTAAGGATGTGTTTTGAAAAATTAGTTTCATGATGTTTTTCCTAATGATTTTCATATTGTTGTTCTTGATCGAGAGGTTATGTTTTCTGTTGATGTAGTTCCCAATGCTATGATAATTTCTAAACCTCGTTACCAAATGACTAAAATCTATCTTTTTCAGTTGAAAAAGAAGTTGTAGGAATTATTGCATATAGGAATCATCTGACCTAGCACTTCACCATGGGGTGATCCTATCTTGTTTTTTAAAAAGAAAGATAGATCAATGAGATTTTCCATTAATTATAGAGCCTCAAATACAATCACTATTAATAAAAAGTATTATTTTCCTCCTATCGATGATTTTTTTGATACGATATTGGGAGAATAGTATTTTTTTAATGTTTAACTGGGGTCGGGGTACCATTAGTTGAATGTAAAAAAAGCATATATTCCAAAGACTACATTCTATACAAGATATTGGAATTATAATTTTTTTATTATTAAATTTTGTTTAAATAATTCACCTACTATATTCATGGATAATATGAATAGAATACTTATTGTGTTCATGGATAAGTTTTAGGTTTTGTTTATTTATAAAATTATGTTATATTATAAAAGTAAAGGGCAGCATGAAAATAAATAAAGGATTTTTTGAAGACCAGAAAATAAAAATAACCACAGGAAAAGTTCAGAAAGTGTGAATTTTAGTTTTAATAAATTTCGTTCCTTGGTCACATTGTTTCTAAATATGGGATAACTATTGATCCAAATAAACTAATGTTATTGAACAAAAGACAAGAACAAAAAATATAACCATGAAATATAGGTTCCTTGGTTTGGATGGGTAATAATAGAGGTTTTTTGAGATATATACACGATTATCTAGCCTATTGACTATGTTAACTTGAAAAGTTGTTATGTCCATCTAGAAACGAGAATGTGAAAATTGTTTTTAGTAATTGAATTGAAAATTGGAGAATTCTCCAGTTCTGACCCTGCCATTCAAAAATTGTTAATTTTTCATCAATATTAAAGCATTTTTTGAATAGAATTGGTTGTGTCATAATCCCTAATAATCATGTAATTAATTATGCTCCACATCAGTTGAATACTCATGAGTTAAATTAACCTACACATGGATTGTAATTAGCTGTTGTTATTTTTACATTTAAAATTACGAAACATCATTAGCATGGAGAAAAATTTGAAATATATAATATCCATAAAAGTTTGATGTAAATATTTACAAAAATTTAATTGAACATCATATAGATAATATGGATTAAATAATAATGGATTATTATTTCATGGTTTTTTAACATCCTGAAAAATAAAATAGAGTGGATGATAATTTCTGTATGAAATGTAATGTTAAATTAACCATGTTATAGTTGGAATGTTACCCCATGGTTAATAATTTGAAAAAAAAATTCAGGAAGATGTTTTTGTAGTAAATTTCATTGTTTTTTTGGTGTTAGTGTAGTTGTATATGTTTAGTAGAATAAGGCATGCTCAGTAGGAAGACCATGAGTTGCATAAAAAAGTATAATTTATTCAAAAGGGATATTTTCATGAGTTTATCATTTATTAAGATTATGTCATATGGTTTGGGAAGCGAATATGTGTGCCTTGTTATTGTTGGATGAAGAAATAATTATTATGTGAAGCTCATAATTCTCAATTTTCAGTTCATCATGAAACTACAACAATGTATAGAATCCTTGTAGACTATTACTGGTGGGATGGAATGAAAATTGATATATCTTATTTTACCATGAAATATTTTAATTGTCAATTGGTTAAAGTATATAGAATGTTATTGAAGTGGATGCTTCAAACATTTCAAGTTACATAGTGGAAATGAGAAAATATATCCACGAACATCTTTGCGGAATAACCATAGAACCCTCAAGGTAATAATGGGATATTTTTTATTGTTGACCGACTGACTAAATTGACACATTTCATTATTATTTGTGGTACCATTTCTTTATATATTCTTTCTCAACTATACCTCAAAGTGATTTTTAAGATACATTAAGTTCCTCTTTCCATTGCATCTGACGGAGATCTTAGGATTACATATAATGTTTTCAAAGGCCTTTAGAAGTGGTTGGTAACTGAATTAAACTAAAATAGTTCTTTTCATCCCAAATATGAGGGAAGTTTTAAGAGAAAAATTTATACCAATGAGTATATTCTTTGATCTTGTTCAATGTATTAACATGGATGTTGGCATAAAAATATTTCTTTTATTTAGTTTTCTAAAAATATCATTATTCATTCCTGTATACAAATTGAACCCTTTGAGGAATTATATAGGAAGTATTGTCAAACTCCTTAATAACTATTTATTAAAATAATGATTCCTTTATAGGTTTTCATATTTATTTTTAATTATATTATTTTATTATTATGTGTGCGGTTTACCTATTTTTTTAGAAAAAGTGATTTTTTTAAAAACAATTGTATTTTGATATGTGAATGTGTTTTTCTCATAGGTTAAAATGTGTTATCAAGTGTTTTATTTAGGATATATTCCTTAGAAATTGGTTATCACAAGTTGATCCAATTATAGGTTAATATGAGATGGTTTGAGCCTCCATATAGCTCAATATATTCTTGCTTATGAAAATTATAGCTCAAAATATGACAGGTGATCCCCATTATAGCTATCCAATGCATTCGGTACTACAGAGATACAAGTTAAAAAAATAGTTATACCATGTGTAATTGTGAATGTATGAGTGTTAGGGTAAACATTTCTTAATGAAATATTATGGTGTTTTTGTTTATTCTAATGATTACTTATGAAATAAGTTTTATTAGTTTTTATGTTATCACGTGAATAAAAATTTCATTCTTTATACCCCTTAATAAGCTTTTTTTGATTAACCCATGTTTTTAAATATTTTTCATTGGTTATAAATATGAGTATGATAAATAAGTATTCCAATTCAAATGTTATGAATAATTTTCAATTAATGATTGTTATATTTTAGAATATTGTATTTTTGAGAAAACATGGATTATGTTTTAGTAGTATAATCATTGCATAAATGTGGTACGCTATATATGTCTTATGTCCCATTCTTATAAAGCTATGAACCTAAGGATAACCTCAATTTTGAAAAAGTATGTTCTTAAAAATAATTCAAGATTATGAAATGTTTTAATGCTATTTATTTTTACCTGATATACCACAACAACCCTCCAAGATCATCCATCCAAGGCTCATGCCACATAAAAAACAGCATGAAACAAACATAGAAACCGAGATCTTGGCCCTAAAGAAAGTCATCCATCCATTATACAGAATGAACTCTCAAAGATCCAAATAACAAGGAACTTAACCTTTACAAGTGGACATGAAACTCAATCCTCACAATAGAATTTTCATATATCAGAAAACTGGTTCTTTATTCATATTGAATAAAAAATATTAATTGTTCAAAGGTTCTAACTACAAGCAACCTAAGCAACAAGATATATCAAGATATCACTAATTAATTTTAAAATAATTTTACATTCCATTAACTATTTTATCAAAAGTATGTATCATTATTATGTTTCATTTACCAATTCAATTAAACATGAATATGGGTATCAATTTGATTATCATCAAATTGAAACAACTATGACAAGATTCGTTAAACATGCCTCTTTAATCATCTATCCAATTAATTATCAATTAATGATGGAGTTATGTTCTACACCAATTTCACATGCTAAACCAATTACTAGAAGTATATCCCAGATATTACACTCTCTAGAAAATAACGAGGAAAACAATTGTCACGGTACAAAAAACAATATCTCCATCTGATCAATACAAATTATTTAATCTGGTTCAAGTAAATATTAGTTTAATTTCATTTCGATATAATGGCATAAATCATGACAAATCTAGGATTTAATGTAAATAAATGGGTAACAAAATAATTTCCTACCTCAAAATGGTGTCAACACTCTTCACAGAGTAACAAACCAACAATATAGATCCAGATCACCTCTCCCATTGGAATCGCATCCACTGAAGGATGTCACACCACGACAATGACAAAATAATCCAATAAATCATCTTTAGAAACCCAAATATCTAGTGAAACTACATAGAAATGTGGAACGAGATGTCAAATATTAGTGAAACCACATGAATAGTGGTAGAACATACCTTGTATCGAAGACGGGTCAATGAAGGGAAGCTACTGTCATGACCTGTCCCTCGGGGCCCGTGTCGTGACTACCCAAAGACCTCCTTCCATAGGATAGGGGATGGAGACTAGCACCGAAGGTGTATTCCCTAAAACTAGGAAGGCATTTCTTTTATAACCTGTAAGCACACACAACCAAGAACATAACAATATAGGAAATTATGTAAAATGAATAGTAAATAGAGTGAGTACAGTAAGTAAAAGGTGCCAGAATACATCTCCAAATGGAAAGTACATGAAACTGAATGTACTAGACGACGGATATGTAAAAATAAGATCTTGTATCGTCCACCATGAATCATAGAGGAAGGGTAGGTACATCTCAAGAATGGTTGTCTCTACAGTTCTCCTCATCTAACATCCACATCAAAGCTACATCCAGTCCTGGTACTCTCATCCCTAGTCAGCATTATCCATCATCTGCACCAGACACAACAGGGTGAGGGCCTATCCCTTGTAGGGGTGAGTATAACGATTCTCCATAGGGACCATGATACCCTCTAGGACTCACAATATCCAACAAGGATAAACCAAAAAGAAATGGAAACAACTAATAACCCTACATAGGCATATGCCCAATCTTATACCTATGTTATCCTATAAACCCATCATAATCCTGAGGAAAACATAGAGCCCAACTCCAAATCCCCAAGCTCAACTGTTCCACAAAGGAAGAAATACCACGAAGGAATTTACCACACCGGTATGCCGAACTGAAGAATACCACCATGGTATTACTATAAAGGAAAGTACCATAGAGGTACAGACTCAGATCACACCAGTTATAACTCAAGTAAAATATTAGAGATGATTCGATGTAACTAATGAGTCATATTACTCTGTTAATAGGCAGACCCACATAGGATCACTCGGTGTTGACCCACACAGGATTGCTTAGTGCTGACCCACAAAGTATCTCTAGGTGTTGAACCACATAGGATCGCTCGGTGTTGACCCACAGAGGATCGCTCGGTGTTGACCCACACAGGATCGCTCGATGCTGACCCACACAGGATCACTCTTCATTCTTCGCGTCGCAGCCAGATACTGGGTTCCTGCACTTGGCTTGCTCTCCTCCCGATGGATCCACTTACCAAGATACTGTTTGATACTCCAAAAACCACGAAGTCCCATGAAGAAGTATCTCAAAGGTCTGCCACACCATAGGGGTCTCAACACAACAAACGGCGTGTCTATCAGACGCCCGGTCTGGGAGTTATTAGCCTTTTAGTCCCGGGGGCCTGGCTGGATTCGTGCTCGATCCAACCCGACCGTACCTCAAATGAACACAAATCACTTGTCGGGGGTATTCCAAAGGGACCTTCTCGATCCATGGTTTATAGCGCCATTGACAATTTGTCAAACAGACGCATGTTGTCAAAGTTATAGCTGTTAGAGTGAAATGAACATAGTTGGTCCAGGTCTGGTCTGACCCAGTCGGACTGAATCAACATGGGCCGACACTGTCTTGGTCGGCTTGACCCATTGGGTTTGGCCCAGCCCACTGGGTGGTCCGGCTAGCTGTAAGGGCCGCGAGGGGCCTCAGTGGGCCGCAAAAGGCAGTGAAAAACCGTGGGGGCAGTGGAGCGGTGGTGCCGAGGCCGTGGGGCCGAGAGGGCGGCGCGTTGCCACGGGGGTCGCGCAACGGTGGCGTGGAAGCCGTGAGGACATGATGGTGGCGCGTTTTTATGGTGGTCGTGAGGCCATAAGGTGGTTCGGCCGCGGAAGGTGCGAGGCTGTGGGGGTGCCGCGAGGGCGTGGGGCAGCTCGGCCACGAACGGTGCTTGGCCACATGGCATCTTGGTCATGGGGGTGCTGCGAGGTTGTGGGATGGCATGGCCACAGACAGCTCAAGGCCGCGGGGAGGCTCGGCCGCCGGGGTTCCGCGACGACACGGGGTGGATCGACCACATGGAGGCTCGGAGGGCCGCGGGTTGGCGTGGTAGGCCGTAGGTGATAGATCTCCATGGGGCATAGAGGCCACGGGTGACGGGGGCCATGGGATGTGGGGGTCGTGGGTGGCGGGGGCCGCGATAGGTGGGGGCCACGTGCATCGGGGGTCGCGGGGTGGCATCGTTTCATTCGTCGCCTTCATCGCAGTAGATAGTCGTCGTCCTCCGTTGCAATGAACAGAAGAATTATCCGATGAAATTTGGAGAGGACGGTCCATGTTGGTTTGGCCCGCACTCACTGCATTAGAGTGGTAGCAAGAAACTATATTACTTGAATCACAGGAATATCAAGAACTGGTAAATGAAATAATTCAAACACCATCCCTACCTCATTTTATTCTTATATGGAGGATTCAAGGAAGGAGACGACGTTGATGGGGATAGATGGACTTCGGTGACGTCGGCATTCCCTCGATCATCAGTTCGTTGATGTTGAAGACGTTCCTCATCAATGATTTTCCTGAGGAATAATTCTAAGTCAATATCGGCGTTCTTCGTTGGAGTTCTTCATTGGAGAGCTTTCTCCCAATTCTCCAAGTTTCTCTCTTTTTCCAAAAGTTACCCCTAATTCCCCCAAAAATTAATTAGCCAACATTATATAATATTTTGGAATGATTTCAAATTAAAATAATTAATTTAATAGGTTGGTGTATTAATTAAATGGGGGGTGGCATAATTAATCAAGGAGAAGTTCAAGAGACTTACCCTCATTTAAGTGGGAGGTTCAAAGGGGTTTAATCTCAGGTGGTCCCTAACACCATAACCTCTCATGGGGGGTTTTAGGATCAGTGGTCCCCACCTCCATAACCTCAAGGGGAGGTTTAATACTAGTGGTCACCTCCTTTCAACATCTGCAATTAGTTTCAAAATAAAATAAAATAAAAATGATACACAATTTTATTTTATTTTATTCTCTCACAAAAAAGTGAAAAACTAACTTCCACCCTTGACCTACTAATATAGATGTAAAGGACTCTATGTAAATATCCATGCTGCAATTTCAACGGTGTCCTCAAATTTCAATTACGAGCACCTGTTCAGAAGTTACAAAAACCAGATCGCACGTTTAATGAACGTACCGGAAAAAATGTCAGAAATTCATTTCGGGCCCTTCGGAACTCGGAATCATGCACCGTCAATTTTTGTGGAATCGTAAAATTCCCATTTAATTAAAAAAACATACATGGAAATCAGAGTCTTTAAATTCATTCGACCTCTGGGGTTTACATCCCCATAATCCACAACTCAATCTAAGGGAACAAGTGGAGGGTACTGAGCACGCATTTGAGCCTCCCACATCCATGTGCTCTCCTGGAGGTTCCTATGCTGGCAGCGAACGCGAACCAGAGGTATTGACTATCCATGATGGAACCACTCCTGTCGATCCTCAATCTCTACTGGAACCTCCATAAAAGTCGACCCATTGTCGACGTCTAGCTCGCCTTGGTCGATGATTTGAGAATGGTCGTGCATGTATCTCTTCAAACCTCAATGAGGTGAGACCCGTAGAATGATGTGGTAACCATCCTAAAAATCTAGAGGTCTCTATTTCCTATTGTCATAAGACTTCTTCCTACTCAAGGATATCTTCATCCACTCTTGGATGATCTGCACTCTATTTGTTGTATCATGTACCATCTCTGGTCCCACTAGTGCTGACTCCCCTGGGTCAGTCTAGCACAAAGGTGATTTGCAAGGTCACCCGTAAAACGCATCAAAAGGTTCCATCCTAATTGTGGAGGGATATCTGTTGTTGTATGCAAACTCCACCAAAGGCAAGTGATCTTCCTAGATGCGACTGAAGGTGATGACATAAACATGCAGCATCACTACTAAAATTTGGTCTTTTCCCAACAGTAGTATACCAACAGTTTATTTAAACCGTTGGTATAGTGATCCTTTGCCAACGGTTTAAATAAACAGTTGGAAAAGGGAATTTCGATAGACGCTTTTCCAATGGTTCACTTGAACCGTTGGGAAATGGGTTCTAAACTCACACATTTCCCAACGGTTCCAGTGAACCGTTGGAAAAGGTTTTCCCCAAATTGCAGATCGTGGTCTCCTCTCCCCATTCAGACAGAGCCCTAATCTATTTGTTCCGCTGCTCTCGCGGACCCTATCTGAATCACTTTTGCTCCACTGCTCTCGCGAACCCACCATCTGAACACCATCACCCCCATCCCAACAGGTACACCCCCATACGAATAGGTAAAATTTGATTTCAACCATATTGTTGTAGTTGTTTTAATGAATATATTTTTTCCAGGTGTTGGTGGTTTACTTGATTATTGAAATTAATATCTAAATAGGATATTGTTTGTGTTTGTGAAGACTTATTTAATGGTTTTATATTCTATGATTGGATGGAGAGTGTTCAAAACATGTATATCAGAGTTGGGGGAGGCTATCGTGAACGTTTACATGTTTTGGATAGTGGATTGTGGGAATTATGGATTGTGTTCAAACCAATTTGATATGTTTTGGATAATGGATAATGGTGGTAGGGGGTGTCCACGGGGGTGGGTGGGGATGTCCACGGGGGTGGGAAAGGCTGTCCACGGGGGTGGGCGGGGCTGTCTAGGGGGTGTGGGCTGTCCTGGGGGTCTGGGTGTGGTGTCCTGGTGGGGGAGGGGTGTGTGGGGTGTCCAGGGGGTGGTATGTCTAGGTGGTGGTGGTGGGGTTGCAGGGGAGAGGGGTGTGGGCTGTTTGGGAGGGTGGGAGGGGCTATCCAGGGGGGTACAGGGTGTCCAGGGGGGTACCGGGGTGGGTGGGTTGTCCACAAGGGTGGACGGGCTGTCCACGGGGGTGGCCGAGCTGTCAAGGAGGGATGGGCGGGCTGTCCAGGGGGGTGGGTGGGCTGGACACGGGGGGTAGGGGTGTCCAGGGGGGTGGGCGGGCTATCCAAGGGGGTGGTGGCTGTCCATAGGGAGAAAGGGTGTTGAGGGGGGTGGGTGGGCTATCCACGGGGTTGGTTGGGCTGTCTAGGGGGTAGGGGGTGTCCACGGGGGTGGGCGGGGCTGTCCAGGGGGTGTGGGCTATCCTGGGGGTCTGGGTGGGGTGTCCTGGTGGGGGATGGGTGTGTGGGGTGTCCAGGTGGGGTGGTATGTCTAGGTGGTGGTGGTGGGGTTTTATGGAAGGGGGGTGTGGGATGTTTGGGAGTGTGGGTGGGGCTATCCAGGGGGGTATGGGGTGTCCAGGGGGGTACGGGGGTGGGTGGGCTATCCACAAGGGTGGACGGACTGTCCACGGGGGTGGCCGGTCTATCAAGGAGGGGTGGGAGGGCTATCTAGGGGGGGGGTGGGTGGGCTGGCCACAGGGGGTAGGGGTGTCCAGGTGGGTGGGCGGGCTATCCAAGGGGGTGGGGGGCTGTCCATAGGGAGAAGGGGTGTCGAGGGGGGTGGGTGGGCTGTCCACGAGGGTGGTTGGGCTGTCTAGGGGGTAGGGGGTGTCCACGGGGGTGGGTGGGTTGACCACGGGGGTGGGCGGGGCTGTCCACGGGGGTGGTAAAGGTTGTCCACGGGGGTGGGCGGGGCTTTCCAGGGGGTGTTGGCTGTCCTGTGGGTCTGGGTGGGGTGTCCTGGTGGGGGAGGGGTGTGTGGGGTGTCCAGGGGGGTTGGTATGTCTAGGTGGTGGTGGTGGGGTCGCAAGGGAGGGGCTGTGGGCTGTTTGGGAGGGTGGGTGGGGATATCCCGGGGGGGTACGGGGTGTCCAGGGGGGTACGGGGGTGGGCGGGCTGTCCACAAGGGTGGACGGGCTATCCACGGGTGTGGTCGGGCTGTCAAGGAGGGGTGGGCGGGCTGTCCAGGGGGGGTGGGTCGGCTGGCCACGGGGGGTAGGGGTGTCCATGGGGGTGGGAGGGCTATCCAAGGGGGTATGGGGCTGTCAATAGGGAGAAGGGGTGTCGAGGGGGGTTGGAGGGCTATCCATGGGGTGGTGCTATAGTGGTTTTTGATTGTTTGAGGTACTCTTAGTGTATTACAAACCCTCATTTGTTCCATATTCATTTAAATTGATTTAATATCATTTTTTTCACACACACCATTATATCCTCTGAAACTATATTTAGATTGTATTTTCATTCGTATGGTGTTAAATATTTTAGTAAATGTTCATACTAGCTTCTTTTATGTGTTCTAGGGGTTTAGACTAATGACAGGGCTGCATGATTATTGTGGGGGTATTCTTTTCATATAAATATACCTATACACCCCAACCCCCTTGGACAACCTGACCACCCCCACGGACAGCCCGCCCACCTGGACACCCCGACCCCCCTAGACGGCCCCCACCCCTGGACACCTCCGACCCCCAGATGGCCCCACCACCCCCCGAGACACCCCGCACCCCTGGACACGCCACACCCCCCTTGGACAGTCCCGCCAATCCCATGATCCTCATCCTACTCCTCATCCTGATCTACTTGAAGAAGTTAAAGTATAAAACTCATATAATCCCAACAAGACCCTTAAGGATTATGTATTCCTTGATCCACTTCCAATATCTTACTGGCCAATCCGTGAATATAGGCATAAGAAATTTTGTATCTTGTTTTCTTATATACACTGTATTTTGTTGTATTTCATAATATGATTCTCATATAGAGTAATGTGTCAGTTATGCTTTTATATAGAGCAAACAATTTTCATTTACGTAAATATTTTTTTGATTAAACTTTAATATTATTTAATTGCATTGAAATGACTTATTGCGATTTTTCTACAGAATGGATAGAAGTTGGATGTACGAAACTAGTCGGATTTCAACTGATTTTCAAAATAATTTGAACAACATTCTAGATTTTGCATTTGACAAGGCTTCAGATAGTGGTCGCATACACTGACCATGTTTTAATTGTGTTGGAAGACCTTGGTTGAGCCATGAAGCAGTTAGCTATCATATAACCAAATATGGTTTCCAAACAAACTATTATGTGTGGTATCACAATGGAGAGAAAATGGAATCTCAAAATGTTGATGACCCAAATGATATGACTGAATTGGGGAGTTTGATATATGATCGGTTTCCATTTATTCGACATCTTGAGAAGGAAAGGATTTCCAGCCAACAAGATTTTTTATACAAGGACACATGATGCATCCAATGAAAATGATGATGTTGATAGGGTGAAAAAATTGAATGATGCTGCGACGACTCCAGTATATTGGCAATGTGATAAAATGAAAAAGTTGGAATTTTTAATCCGATTGTTTCATAGGAAAACTATGTATGGGATTTCAAATACTACAATTGATTATATTCTTACCTTCATGAAGGACTTACATCCAGATGATGCAGATATTCCCTCAAACCACTATATGGCATGGAAGTTGGTTGATAAACTTGGATTCTCAAAAAAAAATTCATGCTTGCCCGAATGATTGCAGCTTATTTTGGGAGGAAACTACTGAAATAAATGATTGTATAAAATGCGAAACCTCCCGATGGAAGCCAAAAGATGATGGAACACCATATCGTGTGTCACAAAAAGTAATGTGGCACTTTCTATTGATCCCCATATTACATAGCCTTTTCATGTCTGATGAAATATCCTTAAAAATGTGATGGCATGACACCGAGAGAAAAAAGAATAATGAAGAGTTGGTTCACCCTGCAGATGGATTTTCATGGCAGAGATTTGATGCTCGATATCCTGAATTTGCATCCGAGGTGCGTAATGTGAGACTGGTTATTTCATGGGATGGTTTTAATCCATTTGTTCAGATGCTAACTTTGCACAACACATGGACAGACTTCATACACATTTATAACCTTCCCCCTTGGTTGTGTATGAAAAATCCTTACACTTTCATGAGTATATGAATATCTGGCCCTTCTGATCTCGGAAATGATATAGATGTATACATGCATCCTTTAATAAAAGAGTTGAAACTTCTTTGGGATGTGGGTGTTCCCACATACGATGCATCTTCGAAAGACATATTTCAGATGTGTGCTGCACTTATGTAGACTATCAATTATTTTCCTGCTTATGCAATGATGTCTGGATGGAGAACAAAATGATAATTGTCATGTCCTGTTTGTATGAAGAATACTCAATCGAGAAGACTGAAATATCGTCATAGTTTTAGTTTTATGGGTCATCGACGATTATTGCCAAGGAACCATCCATATAGAAACAATCGTCGAAGATTTGACAATACCATGGAGAATGAAGATCCACCTCAGCATATGTCTGGAACTTATGTGCTTAATGAATTGAAAGATTTCAGTTATTCATTTTGGAAGAGTGTAATGAAATCTAGAATGAGGGAAAACGTTTCCAATGATACCTGTTACAATTGGAAGAAGAAGAGTATATTCTTTGAGTTGTCATATTGGTCAACCAACTTGTTACGTCATTGTTTAGACGTAATGCATATTGAAAAGAATATATGTGAAATGTTTCTTTCGATTCTTCTAAATGTCATGGGGAAGACAATAGATGATTTACGATCTCGGCGAGACTTGGTAGATTGGGGGATCAGAACAGAATTTCATCCTATCTGTATCAGTGAAAATAAATGGAAAGTTCCATGTGATTCTTATGTGATGACACCTGCTGAAGAAAATCAATTTCTGGAAGTGCTAGAGACTATTAAAGTTCCTGATGGAAATTCAAGCAATATATCAAAACGGGTCAACAGAAAAGAGTTGAAGTTGAAATCTTTTAAGTCTCATGATTATCACGTCCTTTTGCATGAGTTGATTCCAATAGAAATCTGTCATCTCTTGTCCAATAATGTTAGAGTCTCAGTTATTCGGTTGTGCTATTTGTTTAAAAATCATTGTGCTACGTGGTTGTCCAAATCCCTTGTGCAAAAACTGTTGGCAGAGCCACCATTAATTTTTTGTGAGTTAGAGAAAATATTCCCTCCATCATTTTTTACATGCATGTTGCATCTGAATGTCCATCTTCTGACTGAAATACTTTTTGGAGGACCCGTTGCTTTCCGTTGGATGTATCCAACTGAAAGAAACATATTCACATTGAAATCATATGTTCGGAACAGGAATTATCCCGAAGGATCTATTGTGAACGGTTACTTGGCTCTAGAATGTATAAATTTCTGCTCAATGTATTTGTCTGATCATACTACGAGAATAAAAAAACCAATGAGAAATGAAGAAGAACAATATGGGCAAATTGAACCCAGTTTTCCATCACTTCCTTAGACAGGAGGAATTCCGGGATCATATACATTGACAACATTAAGCCTTGAAGAGAGAGAGATAGCACATCGCACAGTGTTGTTCAATTGTGATTTGTTCGATGAGTATATAAAGTAAGTTAATTGTACATGTATCTCTTATCTTATCTCTTGTAATTTTAAATATTTGTTAAACTATTATTATTTTTATCTACAGGGAACATAAAGAATTGATATATAGAAAGAATCGTTCTTTATCTTTGAGAAAGAAGGAGACTTTCCATAGCAAAGGGTTTTCTGCTTTGTTGAAATTGAAGGTAAAAATATTTCTGTAATAACTAAATAAAAATAATATTTAATTAAGTTTACTATTTGTTTATATTTTAGTTATATATTTTTCCTACAGACTCTGTTTCTAAGGAAATAAGAGCTTTGGATTTTGTTCATAATACCATGGTTCATGCTTGTAAATCACTTGTGATCAATGGATACAAATTTGTTATCACTGAACGAGAAAGAAACATGAGAACACAACATAATGGTGTTATGATAACCGCCACAACAGACTGTTATGCCAGTTCATCGGACACTAGATGTCGTTCTGAAAATGTTTCTTATTATGGTGTCGTGGAGAAAATAATAATTTTGGATTGTTAGTCGCATGGTCGAGTCACAATGATGAAATTTCAATGGTTTGATTCAATGACGAGGCAAGGCACCTTTATTGATGATTGTGGATTTCGAGTTATTGACATGACTCTCACTATTTCCACCGATGAACTATATGTATTGGCATCAATGGTGAAACAAGTTTTTTATGTCAAAGATCATCGTCATCCTAAATTCGGTGTAATTATTGAAGTAAATCCCAGACACGTTTTTGATGATGGTGATGATGAAGTTGACACTATCCCTACTGAAATAGGAAGAAATCCGTTTATTAATTATGATGACCCCAACAGCTCAATTGTCAGAGTTGATTGTGAACCCGAAGATGTGGTGGGAAATATATAGAATCATACAGTCGTGTTCTCACCTACATATTTCACCTACACATTCAGAGTGTGTATCCTAGTACTTACCTTCATAACACCATAAATCTTCTATTTCATTATGTTCTTTTTATAATAATGGTTTTTCTATATTTTGTTTTTTGGGTTACACATTAGTTATCTATTTCTAATTACTTCCATATTTGTTTTCATTGTAGGAAATTACACCCATTGTAGAGAGGCGGCGGAAAAAGATGACAGATAATAATCGCCGCATGGTACAGATGGGTGTTCCTCCACTCATCCTTGTTGTGAGTATTTTATTTCAAATATAAATATTTCAATAACTTATAATGCCATGTGTTTACTTTTTTGTCAAACTTTTTTTCAGGATCCATTCCCTAGACGACATATATCTGACGAGGAGCCTGATATTGCTCCCAGTAGAGAGGTTGGTGGTACGAGGGCTCGTGGGGCAAGAGTTAGACAATCCACTACCACGAACGTATCTTCTACGCCCTATTTTGATCATGGCATGTCTTCAGGGACATATGAGATATTTAGACCTCCAATGTTTACACTATCAGCTGGCCAGACATCTATGCCATCATCTTTTGCTTCAGGTTCATTATCTTCAGGTTATTATATTCCACCTTCTTCGACTCCTGCTGTGACACAGTATATGGATGAGGAGCATACACTGAGGGACACTCCAACTGTACTGGATATTCCTTCAGCTTATTCACCCATTGATCCGACTACCATAGGTATATTTATATAACTATATCAAATTTTTATACCAAAATTTATTTTTATTATAAATTGTATTGATATTATTTTTCTTTAATAACAGATTCATCTACAGATAGGAGGCAGGGGAGGGGGCGTACTCGCTTGTGTGCTGTATGGGACCGCCAGACACAATTGATGGTAGAATACAATGTTGATGGATAAATGATTGAGAAATCTGGGTAGCAATGTCGGGGTTTTTTGGCGATGCAATCCATACACTCCGATATCATTCCGGTCAGCCCTCTCTCTTGGAGACATCTGTCACCCGAAGTCAAGGATAATGCGTGGGCACAAATATGGGTAAGAAATATATTTAGGGTTTGGTAAATTGAGATCCGCTAATCCCAAGGTAAATGGTTTTGAAATAATGCACATATTGTTTAACACAATATTGCTTTATTTAATTTCAGTTATTGAAATTAAATGGAATTGCTTGATTTCAGTTAAATGGATTCCAATTTAGTGTTTGGAAAAACCCAATTCCATTTAATTGGGGTTTTAATATAAGATTTTATCATGAAATTGTTAAAACACACAATTACATTAAATTTGATTGGGTTTATGGATATTGGATAAATTTAAATTGTTTATTTTTAATTGTGGAATGATTTTGAAGAAATGATTTGAAAAACAGTAATTCAATTGATTTGGGAGTTTCTTGGAATGTTGATAGAAAGTGTTTGAAATTAAATTATTCATTTTAATTGGGAATTTGAATTGAAAAAATGAATTTTGAGTTAATTTTCAATTCCTAATCTTTAAAAATTACTTAAAATTGTTATGATAGAAACCATTTCTTTTTTATTGTGGAATAATCGGGTTTTCATTAAAAACATATTTTTGGTTTTAAATTGAAATTTTCATATTTGGAATGGCTAATTGGATGAATTATATTTTTGAGTCTTCTTAATGTTAATTTCCTTTCATTGATTCATAAATTAGAGCACATGAAATCCTTAGGTAGTGGGTGAGTTATTTAGATATCACTCTATGAATTAGAATTTTCTAAAACATTAGAAAAACAAATCCTTGATAAGATGGAGATGAGGTATCCTTTGGTCATACAAGAGGGACATGTGTATATACATATTGATGTGTCATCTATAGTGTGTGGAGTCCTTTAGCAATGAACTATCATACATTTTAAGAATATGACCATGTTTCTCACTTGTTTTTTTGAAATGAATATATTCCTTTGATGTAAACTATTTTACTTTCCCTATGAATTAATATAAAAAACTTTATATGAAATTTATTTTATCAATTTGTGTGAAGATCTATTTTCTGAAATGTATTTCCATCATTTCAAATGTATTTCCATCATTTGAAATTTAAATAATTATTTTTTGATATATGATCCTAAAATTGAAAAACTATTTATATTATAATTGGATGAAATTTACTTGGATAATATGATATTGGAATCTAATTAAGGAATCCATGGTGAGACCCTTTTTTCATTTCAAAACACACCCTACCTATGCCTTTGGGTGTTTATAGATTATGTTTGTCAAGGTTATAGAAGGGGTAAATCACTATATGGATTTGGTATTAGCTATTGATATATAGGCTTTGATAGTTTCATTAGTTGGAACATATGTTATTGATCATTACAGTTTGTTTGTAATTTGATGTATTACTCAAGGTTTTCATACAGGTTTGATTTAAGGTACACATCAGAGAAATGATTTTATTTTGTATTCATATTGATTCTGTTATCGTTATTCTATAATGACTGAGAAAAATTCATTCCCACATTATTTTTTATGTGAGGTGCTATTATCAATCTGATGGGGATCATGAATTCATTTTAGTAAATATCAGAATTATCTCAATTGTCTAGTTACCAGGGTACCTAGGTTGGTTCGTGAAAAAGTGGTGTCAGAGGATGGTTGAGCTTCTTATCTTGAAGTCAGTATGCTTTGTGAATTCTTGTTGGGACTTTGTATATATTTGAGATTGAGTTCCTGTATAGCTCTAACCATAAAGAACCATATTTCACTTGTTTTTGTGAGGGAATGATGTCTTGAGAATTTTTATAGTATTTCCCTTATTTTTATATAGATAGGACGACAATAAAAATATAGTTTGTATTTCATCTTGGATTTATTTCCTTAGTTGATCATTTTGAGTGTTAATACGATGTCTTATTTATTGGCTTTTGATGTTGTGTAACATGTTTCCTTTAAGAATAAGTGTGAATCAGATCCCTAAAGAACCACATGTTGAACTGTAGTGAGAGAATCCTCTACTAGACATGAATCTGGTTGGGTTTATTGTGTGTAAAGTCAATGAATTTGGACATGTACCACTAAAAGTTCTCATTCACGCTCTAGTTATGAAACCTCACCTAGACTTTTACCTGTAATGTTCTAAATAATACCTTCACCAGATGATAGAACCATTTAAAGGCTTAAATAATCATCAAGAGGATGGGGAATGTTTGATAAGAGTGGAATTTTTTTTGGGTTCTTGGGGACACATAACAAAATCAAGGTGCAGTGTGCCACCTTTATGAATGAAGGACCAAACAGGATATGGTGGGATAATGGGTAACTATGAAGAATCATGAGGGATTAGAGTGGAAATACTTCAAAATTAATTTCACTAAACATTTATATCTATATTTGATGTTGTTGTCTAATGATATTATGTTTTTAAAACTTTAGATGGATGACGGGTCCGTGATAGAGTATGGGAACTATTTTCTTGAGATCAAGAATTTTTCAACTGAGATAGTTTCTAATGAAATGATGAAGGTTATATGGACCAAGTTAGGACATAATTAGTATGTTAATTGTTAGGTTTTCTTACTGAATTTTCCTTATTATGATAATGTGATGGATTGATAGATTATCGTTAAAATTCACCTTTCTAGAATATTAGGGTTATGGGATGTTTCTATTTCTCTCAATGGAATCATGGTATCCTTTAAATGAAACCAAAACCTTGATGAGTATCTTGGAATTTATAGATAGTAGGGTCACTCTAGACCTCCTACAGTACATTTAAGAGGCCCATTTATTTGTTACCATTATTGAATAACTTGTCATTCTAAGAGGGTTATCACTGAGGCACACAAGGTATGTAGATCTTGTGGATTCTCAGGTAACACACATGGAATTGTTCCTAATTAATCAACACCTTAGAGTGGAACGAGATCATCAATTCCTCCTAAAATAGTTGGGTAATTAGATTCTTCATAGATAAAAGGGACTCATTCATAGGCATAAATAATTATGCATCTTCACATTGTGGATGAGTCTCCAGTGGAATAAAATACAAGTACAATTACTGTGAGAGGTAACATCATTATTGCATCGTTATAAGTGACTATTTTATTTGATACTGGTGAATTTTACATGTTTATTTTGACCGATGATATTAATTTGGTATATCATAGCATGCATATCTTACTTTATTTCATTTATATTACTAATACCCTTAGTATGAAGAGGGAGAACTGTTTTCATAGTTCCACTTGTGTTTTTTATACATTAGATGTTGATCTTGTTTGTCGGTTTCTAGTTCTGAATATAAAAATACATAACATAATATTCAGGATGGATTATCATATTACCTACAAATCCCAGATTGATTGTTATATTTCATCAGTCCACTTTAATAAACCCAATGGTGTGTTCCATGTCATTCAAGGATAATGGGACCCAATGTCGAGCATGGATAAAACTTCATATCCAGTGTTGGGGAAGTAATATCTGTGTTTTATTTTGATATAGAGTAGGAATTATTTTGTGTGGATATCCCTCTTATTGTCTTCTAGTTTCCTAATATGTTTCCTTACAACTTATCTAGTTTTCCATGGGTAAGGTAAGTATATTTCTCTAATTATTTATTTTCTTATAGTCAACTAGTTTCTATTCCCTCTAACCACATGGAACCATCTAAAATGAAAGCGATAAATACTATAAAGGATGATCTTCTATTAAAAGTATCTTTATTCATGAGTGTTTCACCTTAGGAATCACTTATTATATTTTTCTAATAATGAAAATGGTTCACTATACTTATCTGTTGAATATCAAAATAATAATAAGGAGATAGAAAATAACAAGTACTTGTTGTTGTAGATTGATGATATCATTGATTAGTTGAAAGGGGAAAATTTGTTCTCAAATATTGATATTCGATTAAGATACCATCAGTCGAGGATAATAATTTTAAAACATAAAAAAAACCACATTTTAAATAGGTAAAACCATTAAGAGAATCTTTATATGACCATTAGTCCAACCAATTCTCCTACAGTCATTATGGATTTTATTAACCATATTTTCCATGAGTATATTGATACCTTCATGGTAGTCTTTTTGGATTACATCATAGTTTACTGTCTTGGTGATCATGATTATGTGTGTCATATGAGATCAGTGATGTAATTATTGAGAGGAAATTGAATTTAATATATGATCCTTAAATGTGTGTTATGGATTCAAGAATTAATGATCATGGGACTTGTGGTGTTGGAACATGTGGAGACAGTTTATAATGTCAAGGTGAAAGTTGATATGACATGGTAGAAAACATGAAATGTTTTTGTGATTTTAACCTTCTTTGATCTAGCTAGGTATTTTTAGTAGTTCCTTAAGGATCTCTCAAATCTATATTATCTGATGATTACTAAAATTAAAAAATGACTAATTTTTGCATGGGATGAAAAATTTCAGAGTTATTTTTTTGATATTAAATGTATTTGGACTACTACACCGTTGTTGACTCTTATAGAGATCGGGTAGGTTAGTGTTATCTTATGGGATTCATTGGGTTCATGTTTCTATAGATTCCTTATGAAATTTGATTGTGTTGTTTCATATGGATCTCATCAGATTAGGCCACATAAGAGGAATTATCTTAACCAAGACATTAAAATTCATATGTGATGAATGATATTAATAGATGGTGGAATTATCATTTTTGAGAATGTCTTCCCACATTTTCAGACCATACGATATTCCGTTATAAAATCTCCCAAATGATTTGAATCAACGCAAGAAATGTTGTGTGGAATACCTAAAATCTTTAAAATTCAACATCACATATAACCTAGGAAAATGGAGTTTCAATTTAGATGTTTTATCCTAGAAACTACTGAACTAGATAGTGAAAGATTATTTAGAGGACTCAAACATAGTGACTATATTTTCTAAGATGAATATTGTAGTATATTCATCCATGGACAATGTTTATTTGGAATGTGTTTAGTTAATATATGATATTATTGAGATTATTCTTTAGGAACTAGAGCTTTATGATGTGTTCTGTAGCATTAGGGACTCTTTAGGTTGGGAAGACCATTCCTAAGTGGTCAATCTTGATATAAGGAATTATGTGCTATCAGAATCACTTTGTTGTACTTTTAGAGGTATATAAATTTTTAATAGCAGATTGGAATAACTCATATTAGAAAGTTTAAACATGAAATGGAAAGATGTTCTATAACGTGAAACATTAATTATGGTGTCTGGATATGAGAAGAGGTATTGATGATTTTGTCTTTCATTATTATTTGTACCTATTGGTCTAGGTCAAGTACCAAAAAACATTAGGATTTTGTATCAACATAAATCACTTAATTGGATGTGGGATGAGATCTATATGGGAATAATGTTTGTGTTTTTGTGTACCTAGGTAAAGAATAATTAAATTTGGATTATCATCAATCATTTAATGAAATATACTCACTTTATACCCATACATGATAAAAATAAAGTTAAAGAGTTGGGAAATTTATATGTGAAAGATGTATTTTTATTTTTTACATAAATATTAATTTTCTATAGTCTCTGAAAGGTATCTTTAGTTGAATTATTATTTTTGGAGAGGCCTTCAAGAAGAACTGGGATCATCCATCCTTTTGAGTATGACATACCTTATACAGTCAGAAGGCTAGATAGAGAGATCTATACAAATTATTTGGGATATTCTTTTCTCTTGTGTTTTGACTCTGGTGGTGCGTAGAATGATCATTTTGGTCTATTTGAGATTCTTATAATGATAGTTAACATTCCACAATCCTAATATATCCTTTTAAGGCTTTTACAGTTGGCCTTAAATATATCTATTATGTTTTTCAGAGATTGGTGATAGTTCATTGGTTGAAACAAGATTGTTGTTAGATAATAAAGAAAAAATTTAGTTGATCCATCAGATTATGTTGATGTGAAAGAGATAGTGTATGTATTATTATGATCATCATTAAAAAACATTGGATCTTTCATTTGGTGAATAGTAATTCTTGAATTTTTCACACAGGTTACGTCATCGAAAGATTTAGAGTTAATGGAAACTATCTCCTTATTTTGTGAGTCCTTTTAAGGGTTTTGAGAAGGTGGGGAAAGTTGATTACTCTTTAGAACATCTATCATAACATAAATTGATACATAACATGTTCCATGTGACTTAGATGAGAAATTATATATCTAATCCATCTCAAATATTGAGATAGAGTGATATTAAGGTTGAACCTGATTTATCCAATATTTAATGGACAGTCAGGATAGTTTATTATGAAACCAAATTACATTATTGGAGGATCAAACAATTGGGTCTAGTTTTATGGAAGTATGGTTTTGATAGAAATGAGACGTCATAGAGGGATACAGTGATGAGATAGTAGTGGCCACATCTGTTTTGTCATCAAAGGATATATGTAGGAATTTTTGGGACATAATGGTTTTATTGTGGGGAAGTTGTAACTTCCTGTTATAGTTTTTCAAAAATCCTAAAACCCAATTTTTACCAATAATTGGGTGGGTTTGGTATGGGGTTTTGTTAGGTTAAAATTTTGAATGTTTTTAAATTTTTGGACTATATTACAATTGCTGGATTGTTTTATGAAATCTTGCACCCTATCATTAAAAACCATATAATCCCATGTAATGGGGGTTTTCAAGGTTGGATGACATTCTATCAGACCATGAAATATATTAAGAGAAATTATGAATCCAATTTAAAACATTCACATGACCAAGACACATGTTTTGGTGGAACCAGGTGGGTCTATCTAGTTAACTATGACAACAACTTTTAATTATTCTGAAACTATATTTAAAAGACCAAAAACATGCCTTTTCAACCTCAAAAGAAATGTTTGACCCATTGATGAATGATTATTCTTAAAATACTATAGTGGAAACAAAGATATGGGAACATCATGTGATCTTTTATTTATTAGTTTCTCAACCCTAATCTATATCTACCACAATCTATATTCTCCTCTACAGGATTAAGTGGATCCCCATGATTCATTGTGGATATAATACCCTCTATTTTTTGATCTTAAACCTAGGTTTGATCTTTATTTCAAGGATTCTGGGATCTTTATTCTTCACTAATGAATCTATTTTAGGTTTTGGTTAATCTAGATCTATTGTTCTTGATGTAGGTGGTTCTATTATAATTCCAAAACATTATTAACGATAAATTTTTTTATTTTATTTAATTTTTTTAAATTTTTTAAATTTATTTAATTCAATTAAATGGTTTTGTTTTGGTTTGTTGGGAAACCAAATTACATTGAATTAGAGTTTTTAAATCGGATTTTGGAATGGAATTGGGAAAACGCCCAACTCTATTTAATTGGTGCGTGTTTATGGAAATTGGTGAAATTGAAATTGTTTAATTTTTATTGGGGAATGAGTTTGATGTAATAATGTGAAAAAATCGCAATTCTATTGAATTGTTTGTCTTTAGAGAATTTGATGGACATTTTTTTAATTTAAATTATTGATTTTAATTTGTAATGTGAATTGTGATATTGAATAGTGAATTGATTTCAAATTCAAATTTAAGAGGGAAATGGATTAAAATGGATGTTATAGAAACCTTTTGGGATTATCTTTGAAAAATGAATGTTTTGAATAAAACACTATTTTATTTATAAATGAAAATTGGAATATTTCCAATGAATAATTAGATGACTTGTATTTTAAGGATACATAAATTAAATTTCCCATCATGGATTTGAAAATTGTTGAATATGAAAGAGTTAAGCAGTTATTGATTTATTTGGACATCGTTACCTAATTTAAAACATTCTAAAACATAAATTTAGTTAGAAACACACCTGAATAGATGGTTATGATGTTTCCATTGGTCATAACAAAGAGGCATGTGTATGAAAATATTATAGTTTCACAGTGAGTGTGAGGATTCATTTAACTTAGAACTATAGTACCTTTTAGGAATATAACCGTGTTTGTTCCTTTTTTTTTAAATGAATATACTCCATTATTGTAAAATATTTTACAAGCATTTCAAATTTATATAAACTATTTTATATAATAGTGTTTTAATCCATTTTTATAAAGTTCTATTTGATTAAAAGTATTTCAATAATTTCAAATATATCAACATCATTTTAAATGTAAAGCATATTTTTTTGTGATACGCTGTTGAAATTCCAAACCTATTTACAAGAATATTCGGAACAATTTATTAGATTATTTTGATATTGGAAGCTTATTATGAAATCCTCGATGAGACCCTTCTCTGGTATTAACTCACACCCTACTAGTTCCTTTGGGTGTTTGTTTATTATCTTCTTATTGTTTGAACAGGGGTAAAGAACCACTGTGAGGTGGTTCTAGAAGATGATATATAGACTTGGAGATCCTTTTTTCCTTGGGACGTGGTCTATAAATATTTATTTTTAGTACATTATTGGGGTATATTAGTTTTTCATACCTGTTTGAATTCTGGTACACTTATCCATGTAGAGAATATTTTTTCTCAATACATGTTTGATATATCACTCCATTAACGTTTCTGGGAAATTAATTACCACATTCATTTTGTATGTTGCCATGTGCTATTTTCCAACCCATAGGGATCGGGAACTCCCTTCACTACATACCTAGACAATCTCAGTTATTGGGTCACTGGGGTAACTGAGCTTGTTTGTGACATTCTATATAGATAGATGTGAAATAATAACTCAATATAGACAACTCAATTGACTAATTTTGGATATAGGGTGTGAAAAATGTATAATTACTCAAAAGTTGTAGTACATAGAGCGTATTTCGTATTTATAACATATAACCCAAATCATTTTCCTAGGACACAAAACTACAATTATATTGGTGTGTATATCCCAAAAATATATGGCTTAATCTTCTAATTAACATTGTGTATACCATAAAGGGATACTTATCTATATACCTCACACACCATTTGACTAGGTACACCCACATGGTTGCAGACCATGTTCTGTTCATGGGATGTATCCAAGTTTCAAACTTGGTAACTAGATATATTCCCCACATAGAATCTAGCCATTTAATCTACCTGAACTATTGTCAAATTATTCACACGTGAACAATAAATGTAGCTCCCATAACCATTTTGACCTCATATGGGGTGTTATGGTGTGCCACATGACACACACTGACTCACCTCACACAACCTCTCTTGAACAGACATGCCATGAAACAATATTCTTCTACCCTTCTCATGATGTGATGGAATCCTGGTGTGAGTTCAGGAACTTTACATTATGTGATTGGGATTTTTTGAATGGATAATCCATTAAATCCTTATAGAACTTGTATTTTCCACCAAAAATCTGTAATGTGGCTCTCATTGCACCATAGGAAACAAATATATAGAATTATATTTAATAATATATATTCTATATTTATTTTTACATAAAAATTTAAAATATTCATACATTAAATCATAAAATATTAAGGGCTTTATTTTGGATGCGGTCAATACACCCTATACACACATATCGACATCTAATTAGTGAATTCATTGCAATGAAACATTCCTTCAACCTCTTTTTCTACTCAGATGAATATAAGATAAAATATGGTTTCCCTTTCATATATGTAATAAGATATATAAAAGAGGAAAAAGATAATAAATGGTCATAATGTAAGATGGAATATAATACAAAATAAGAAAAAGTGAAGATTCCCATACCGACACTAGTGAGGGTGTTGTGTCGTGTAAAAGAAAAACATCAATTTTTGGTTAAACAATTGAGTTGGAATATCAATATAGTGATGAATTCAAAAGATATGGCCATTGAAATGTGCACAAATAAATAATTTTTAATTTCATAAATATTATTATTTTACTAAAAATTAAACAACTATAATTCAAAAAACATTGTATCCTCATTAATTAATTATTTCATGACTAAGGGTGTAGTTAGATAAATGATTCATAATCATTTGATATGAAGAATTATATTTTTAACAAAAAATTCACATCGGTAAGAAATTAAAATTCTATATATTATCAAAACCAATAAAATCCTGATTCATTACAATACAAACTATTATTGTGATGAATATAATATTCATTAATGTAAAGTATATTATTTGGATTGAGAATCCATTAGGAAAACATCAATCCTATTAAATGTATAATAGGTTTTTGAATGAAATTGATCAGAAAAAAAAATATTTTATGAACATATCGACTAAAATTGGTAACATTGTACATAATATTTATTCATATACAATATCTTTTTTCATGTAATCAAGTTACCAATAAATATTGAACATAAAAATTGTGTACATGTAAACTCCGACATTCATTATTTCTTTAAATAGACTATTTAGATTGAATGAATACACAAAACAACATTTATCCTTTTACTTATGTATATAACATTATTTTATACTATGTATTGATTACAATTACAAAGTATAACACTATTATAGGATGATATGATTTTTCATGTAATAACAGTGGACATATTCCATCCTGGATATGCTAAAAATGATGACAAGTTTAATAACATAAACTACCACCACTCATTATGAAATCATAAATGATTTTATAAGAAATTTATCAAATTAAGATGGTACTCAATCATTTATATCCTTGAAAATAGTTTAATTAAGTTCATAATAAGTATAAATACCTATGTATATCATTGTAAACACAAAATTCAATGTAAATTAGATTAGCATGTTAGAACAAAAAATAATGATTGACATGTTATATCCTGATTTTTTCCTTATTTTTCTGATACAACTCTTTTTATCACATAATATATTATTCTCATTCAAATATTAACATATTACCCCAACCCATAATACTCTATGATGAACATTTTTCATAGATAAAAACAAAGAATAGGATTAATGGGTTGTTATCATTATCTAGTTAATGTAGTATAACTATACCACACATGAGTGAATGAAAAAAAACTTATTAACATTAATATAATATCATTATATAATTACTAACCAATACATCCAATCCCTCATCTATCTATTACCAATAGTTTCAAAAAAACCTAAATCGTTTTCATGAATAAGGGTTTTATAAAAGGATAAGAAATCTTTTTAACTATATCCACCCAAAATTTATTTACATAATCATTTTTAATAATGATATGGGACTTGAAAAGTATTTTAATAGAAATTTAGTGACCCTATAATTCCATTTTCTAATCAATAGAATGTATACTATTATTATACATCTTGATTTCATCTATATTTCAGGTAGAAAACCAATGTTCATTGATGAGAATATTGACACAAACATTATCATTAATAGAATCTAATATAGTTACATACTCTTATATAATTATGAGATACACCATGTTGTCATGTACCAAACATTTTAAATATAAAAACAAACAATTGTGGTGAAACATGAAATAATGTTGTTATTTCATATAATCATTGTCATATTGAGTACATGAATCCATATAATCCTTTAAAATGGGATATTGTTACATCATGATAACTATTATATTTATTATTATATTTTTAATTATTTTATTCCTATCACCTAATGTTTTGGGATTTTTTTCAGTGGAAACTATAAAATTCATCTTCTTAGTGCAGGGTGAATGACTATACTATGTGATTTTTATAAACCACGTAGATATTAGTCTATTTTACAATATTTTTAAAATACACGTTTTTTATTGTTTGTGTATATTTTTCTATATAGTGTGGAACACTAATATATTTTCCTATGTGAATCATGAGCGGGGTTCCTAGGTTGTGCATGGATTGGAAAACATTGTGACCACCTTTTTTGACATATCCAAATGTCGTAAAACACAATTATTTTAATCCACCTTATATGAAAAAATGTAACCCAAAAAACCATAGTTCTCTTTACGAAAATGGGAATATAATTTACTTCCTTTGGTTTACCTCCCCTAACCCTCCTATGTTTTTGGCCTTCCATTTTATTTTTTTTCAATTTTTAAATAAATTAAAATCCATTTTTTCATCAGTCTATCTTATTTATCTCATGTTTTAGTTTAAATACAATCTTGTTATCCTCATACCTAGACCCTAGGATGATGTTTGGACCTAATTTTATTTTTATATTGATCTTAGGGTGTGTTAATTTATTATTAGAAGCTTATATATTTATATTTGGTTGTTTATTCACATCTTCCCCCTATTAATGTATGAAATTTAATTCAATTCCATTCCAAAGAACACCATAAAATTTAGGGGTTTTATAAATAAAAGTATATAAAATACTAATTTTCTCAAATATGGTAATGAAATTTGATTTCCATGTTTGTTAAAGGATTTATTTTAAAAGGAGGTTTTCTATGATTTCAAATTCGAATTCATTTTTTTAATTATAGAATATGTATCATATGTGTTTTTTAAAATTTATAAGAATACTTTCCAAAGAATTATAGATCATTAATTAATGGTTGTCAGTTAATATGTTTCTTGAATTTATTATTCTTTTTTAATTATATTTCCATCATGTTATAGATATTTTCAGGCTTAGGTGGTTTCACATGGTGGTTATTAGTATTCAAAAGTTACATGGATAATGCCTTTATTTTTTCTCACAATATTCCTAAAAAATATTTAACTCCAACAAATCCTAGAATAAATCCCAATACAATGAGATTTGGGTTCTATAAAAAGGTTTATAGAATGAATATCAAAGTGTTGAATCCAACTATAACAACTTGAAAATTATAAAATAAGCTTATGTTCGATAACATATACGATATGCAACACCAATCCTGAATAAACCATGAATTATTGTTATTTATATATGAAAATAATAACATATACATTAAATTTGCAAGTATTAATATGATTAATTGGTTTATAAAATATATATACATTTACAAAAAATATAAATTTATTTAATTTTTTTTGTCACTTACTCAATATTTAGTAAGTCCATTTTAATATTTCAAAATATGTTTTATTCAAAAAAAATTAATTTCATTTGAGAGTGGATAATATAGAAAATTTATAAAACATTTATAAATTTTGTATAATAAAAATGATAATTTTATTTGAAAAAAATAACAAAATTATCATATGTAGATATTTTTCTACTTTCATGAAAAGATACATTTTTCAATGAATTTTAAAAAATATAAATTTTAATTAAAACAATAATTTTATTTTTATTTATAATAATGATAAATTATATTTTTGTTATTTTTATAAAATAACTATTGATTTGTTGTAAAAAATAATAATATTATGGGCTTTAGAATGAATTTTATAACAGATTTTGGAATAAAAAAATTACAGTTAAGAAACCATTTTTAAAAAACTGTTTTCATCTCATTTTTATGGACTAGTTAGAAATTAAATTATGCCATATATTTTTTTTATTGGGAATTAATTCCATTTTTGAAATTAAGAGTGAAAAATAGTGAAATAATATCCTTTTTATTTTTGGACATTGTTAACAAAATCTACAATTAATATTTTGTACCTGGTTAAATGTAAAATGAGTTAATTGAGGGTAAAAAAAATTATGTGTACTAAAAAGTAATCCTAAAACATAAAGTACTCTTAATTGATAAATATATTTTCCTCCATATTCTTCCAAATATCATGTATATGCATTGTTTTATATATATACTTTATTGTGATGTTTAAAATACTTTAGGGAAAGAAATATAAAAAATATAATTTTTTACTGTTTTATTGCAAATAATTATCCGAAATTGGATAAATAAAAACGGTTTTTCTTTCGTGATGGTTCTATTAATGATAAATATTTTTTAATGTTTTTATTTAATTCAGAATTCTTATTGAAGAAATAATTACCTTAATTTCTTATGCAATACCACCATATTTATTCAATTAATAAAAAATATAAATAAATATGTGATTTTTTTAAAAGTAGTGAATTTGTATATGATAATTTACAATTAATAATTATTTATTATTATTACATTTATACAGTATTTAAAAGTATTATATTGGAAATAAATCATTTAGTTTTTTTATCAATGTCATTTATATTGAATTGTGTCTCATTTGAAATTACTTATTTTTAATAAATATATAACCTGTTTTAAAATAATTATAAAATTCAATAAAATACTATATATAACAAAGTGATATGTATTTTTTTAATAAGATAATTAATGGACCGTTTATCAAAAAACATTTCATTAAATGTAACTATATTGGCCATCAAAAAGTAAATACTTTATTTTGGAAGAAATTATCAAAAAGGCTTCACACAGTTTTAAAAAATGATAATGGTGAAAACATCGCCTGCACTTATAAAATATATTCTAGTGATAGGATGTGAAATATATCTAATATTATATATTTTAATTTGGAATATATATTAATTGGACATTAATATAGGTAAATTTAATATTTTAAGACATTCAAAGAGCGCCCATCCCTCTTTTATAAAAGGGATCCTAATCAGATCATTTCTCCAAACATCATGAACCATTTTAATTTGGTCAATAAATACACAAATACATTTTTAAAATTATTCCCCACCTATTATTGGACATTATTTAATAACAAACATACATGGTAATTATTTTGGTGTAAACTAGAAGAGGTAGTTCAAAAAAGATGTATAGTTCTTAGAAAATTATATTTATAACTCTATAAAATCATCATCATTAATGAAGAAATAATAACAAAAATATGTTACATATGTTATGATTTAATTATATTAATTTAATATCCTATATTCAACTCCTCTTCCTTCAAATGGGGAACCAAACCACCGTTCTTGTATATGGATGTCTACAGACTTTCGATCCAATGTCATTCTATTTTCATCACCTCGTCAAATGTTTGATTATTATGATGTATTTAATATATATATATTAGTAGAGAAAATTTTATTATTCTTAAAATATAATATATCATATACTTTCTTATCATTATAAAAATTTTAAAATGACAGTTCCATTCTTGCATATGTGTGGACTATAACATCTATACAGTGATATAACCTATTTTTCATCACCACATCATATGGATTCTATATATAAGTATATTGAAATATTTAATGTTTTATTTATTATATAGTTATTATTATACAATTAAAAAATAATAATTACCTAAAGTCAATCATGATCATGAAAATTGGGAACTTTATTTAAGAAAACACACATCCACCCATCTTCATGATTATAATGTAGTTAATTTTTCATAATCATACATAATGATAATTTTTATAGAATGACTAATTTATAAAAATAAAAATTATGTTAGAATTAATTTTCAATATAATGTGATATAATAGCCACTTCTACCATACTCATCCTACCAATGTAAGTTCAGATAGATGAGATGAATATTATCAAATGTCTGACGTAAACATAAATGATTAGAGAAATTTATGTAATATGATAATATATTAAATAATAGTGGATAATAAATATTAAAAATCGTATTAATTATGTAAATAATTAAAATTATTTTGTTACTCAAAATGATAAATATCATACATGACGAGTAAGACTCAAGATAGAGGAGTTTCTTTTAAAAATCCCATTTATATTACTCCCTTAAAATGAATTATTTTGAGGGACCATGTTCTTGTAAATTGTAATTGGAATTTATTTTTTTAGGAAAAAATATATGACAATGGTTATTTTCAATACTCTATGATTTTAATTATATTGTTTTAAAATGTATCCCTTTTATTGTTTTATATATGAGAAAATTTACATGAAAAACAACATTTTACATATTCTCATTACTTATTTTCAACATAATAATCTTTAGGTCAATAGTATTAAAATTAATTTATTTATTTTATTGTATAATCAAATGTGAAATTTAAGGTAAATATCTAGGTCTATATTGAATTTATTTTAAAAATTTTAATAATTATTCCTTTATGTATATTATATATAATGTCTTAATATTCCTAATAAAAGAAAAAACTATTTTTATTATAACATATGTATTGACAAAGACATTACCTAATTCAATAGGAATCATCTAATTTTAGTATTATATTATAATAAATTGTTTTATCATCAAAATTAATACCATATTTTCATTTATTTTGTTAATATTTTAAAATTATGTTTTAAAAAACAATGTATTTCATTATCTGAAATACATTTTATTTTTTGTTAAATAGAGATTTTAAAAGGGTATATGAAAAAAAGATAATGAATAAAATACAATATGAATTATATGGTGACCGAGAATTATCTATATGAAATATGTGATCCTGATAACACATATAAATTAGATTGAGTACAATTATTTTACATGAAGATGGATGAGCCAAATATATCTCTTTTGAAGAGCTAGTCCCAGTTTATCTCTCCAATGAATTTAATATTTATATTTTTATTTAATAGAAAAAATATTTTTGTAAAAAATAGTGTATCCCCTATGGGATTAATTGGAATGAAGTTATTTCCTACATGGTTTATGAATTTGATTCTCTGGTTCACAAAATAATGGTTTATATTTTTTAGTTTATATATTTTTTGTATTCAATGAGAATTTTTTTTGTGTCGAAATGATTTATTTGATAATAACAAATATTATATGTCAAAATAAATAATTTTACTCAAAATCTGTTTTTTCACATGAAACATAGATCACTTATTTCTATTCCCCTTACAATGATTTTGTACATATATTATGTTTTCATAATGTATTTTAATAGGTGTATGAATGGTTTAAAAGATAGAAGATATAAATTTGAAAATCATGATTATTTTTCATGAAATCAAAAGTGGATCATTCTAATAGGATTAATTATGTGTGAAATTGAATTTGATTAGATGTATCAAATGTTTAATATATACTTTTTTTGATTTAAAATTATGAACAAATTCCCTAAAATTGAAAACAATAATGATCATTGGGTATGTATGTAATCTATATCTTGTCTATTGTTACTATAATATGTAATGTATAAACTTTTATCCATATAGTTGGAATCAGATAAAAGTGTTTGGATAACATTAGAGGTTGTGATGTTATTTGAGCTTATGTTAAAAATCTTCTATAACCAAAAAGGATAGTATATTATAGAGAATTGTGGTTGTTGTGTCGTATTGGATAAAAAAATTAATTAATTGGGTTGTATAAAATTTGAATATTTTGTATTATTACTATATTTATAAGGCAATTTCACTAACCTTAGGAATTATTTTAAATTTAAAAATTTAATTCATGTTTAAATTATTCTATTTTCAAAAAAGTATGTGTAATTTTTTGTCATTGAATGGATGTGATCATCAACAACCTTCCTATCCATTCAAGATGATTCTATTATCATTATTATTTGAAAATCATTTTCATATAATTTTAAAATATTATTTAGTATTCAAATCACATGTAATAAATAGTCTTACTTATCTAAAACCTCTTTATTTATAAAAATGTTTTATGTCTCATGGAAAAATTTTCGTTTGATTTTAAAATATCAACAGTTCATCCTCCATAGAAAATATATATACCAACTACAAATGACCAAATACAATTGGGATATCAGTAATCATGATGTAAGATAATGTGAATATAAGGAAAATCCATATTTCTGGATTTATAGAAATAATTATATTCATATGATTGATGTATGAATAATGATTGGTTAGATATTAATGAGATATAAAGATGGAATTCATAGATTTTATTTTAGGAATGATGTATTAAATAATAATATAATGTATGATATTTAGTGGTTTAGTAATCAATTTGAATAAAGCATGGTTTTATATACTATGTTTTTAAAATTGGGTTCTATTGGGATTTTATCAATGTCGGTATGATATTTTAGAAACATTATGTGATGTAGAAAACACCCTAGGATTAATATATTATATGGGTTTTTTAATATATGGAAACATATATTTGTTGAAATCAATAAAGTTAAAAATTTGTGTAACGAAAACGCGCTAATTATTGGTGACACTTATTTTAGTAGATATGGAATAGAGATAAAAAACCTTAGAGTTCATTTTTTTCATTGATATTCAATTATTATTATTTTATTTTTTAATGAAATAAGTTTCATAAAAAAAATTTATGTAAATATATTATTAGAATATTAATGATATTTGGAGGATGATCATTATATTATTTTGAAAAATATATGAGTTATATTTATATGTATAGTTTCAATGAAAATGACAACATGTCACATCCAGAGAGGCCATGGTGGTGGAACCTTAAAATGATGGGGAAGAAGGGTGCACTGCCTACCACTGTACTATGTGATTTCATAGTATGTGTGATATTAAAAATAAATATTTTATTGATGTTGGGAACATATGTTTTATCAAATAAAAATCTGTTGGACAAACAAGTGATTGGGTGATTAATTTATTTTTATTATTTCAAAAAAAGACCTACATATTTTTGTGAATATTATAAATATATGGTAAAAAATTATATTGGCATGTTATTTGAGGAGAAAAGGTTAAATTACATTTTCAATGAATATATGATATTAATGTGGAATTATGGTGGTTCAAATCATTATTGTAAATTTTTATCAAATCCTATAGATTATATGAATTTTTCAAAATCATTTTTAGTATGCGACTTTAAGTGTGAGTGACATTATTCATAGATAAATTGGGGATGAGAATGTGATCAAAACATATAATAATTTTGTTTCAATATTAATCAAGGATATATTGATAAATATTATTGATAGTTATTTACAGAATGATATATGTTGAAATTTTGATATTAGAGTTAAATTTTTGAGAATTTTGTATAATTTCATCATATGAATTTTTTATAATTTGTAAAAATTATAATATTTTTCTAAAAAATTATAGTTTTAATTAAAATAAAAATAAATTATAATTTTTTTGATACTTTCCTGAATTATGTGGTCAATTAAAAGTTTCTTTTAGTGATTCAGGATATTAATTTATATCTTTAATAATTTTTCATTTTGAGAAAATGAATAGATTATTGTAGAAATTGATTTATATATATAATTTGTTTTTTTAATTATTTTTTCCTTTATTTAACAAGAATATATGGTTAGGTAATTATATAACTCTTGAAAAAAGTTATTAAAACTAAAATCATCACTAATTTAATTATCTTTTAATGAACCAAAAACACTTTTAACAGAACTTTAGCTTACAATCTTTGGTCATTGAATTTTTAATGATAATTTAATTTTATTGGAGAAATGATATTTACATCTCTGTATCATTATTTGGGAATTATTAATTTCTTTAATTTTTCAATTTCCACACTCAATAACTATTCTTCTACTTATAAACATATTATCTATTATTCCCAATTACCTTCATACATTCCATTATCTCTTTTCAATATAAAGTCCCATTAACTCTTTTTATGTTTTTTAGTTTCAATAAATATATATTCAATTTTGAAAACAATGAAAATGAAGATAAATCTAAAATGTTGGGTGAGAAATTTATTATAGGGGGCGTAACACCCCATTATTTTAAAAATAGAAAAATATTTGATAATGTGTAAGACACACAACACAAAGTCTATATGAACCGTGAAATATTACTATTTATATATGACCAGTATACCCCAGATGTAAAATTGGTGTGTATTAGTTTAACTTACTGATTTAATAAATACATATATATATATATACACACAAAATATTTATTATATATTTATTATTAAATTCATTGTAAATACTCGGTCATTTAATATTAAACTCATATATTTCTTGAAAATATGTTTTCTTAAGAAATTATTTGAAATTTATATATGATTGGATAATATATTGAATTTATTGATCATTTTGAAATGTTATTTTAAAAAAAGGATATATTCTTTAAAATAGTTTTATCAAAATTATCTAAGAGTCCAATTTAGGCATTTTTCTTAAAGGATCGATTATTCGATGAATAGTGAATGTGGGAATTTTTATTGAAAACTATATTTTATATTCAAGGATTTGAAACTTCAATTTATAATTTACATTACATTTTAAAAAATGAAAATTAAATTTTTATTATTCATAATCTAATTATGAATAATAAAATATTTTTATATTTGTATTTCACAGATTTTTTGGTATAAAAATAAAAGTTTAATTTAAAATTAAAAAATTCCACTTCTATGTTATGATGATTGAAAAAATATATTCATATTTTTAATCATAATGTTCTAAATTTTGAATATAGGAAATTTTATTTTTTAGTTATTTTGAATAGTATCCATAATAAATATTTGTCACTGTGGTAAATGTAAATTTTTTAAATTTAATGTTAAAATAATATGATAAGGACTAAAATGTAACAATAACAAATAAATAGGTTTTATTTTATGAATAAAAATATTATATAATCATCCAAAATTACATTATTTGACCTTTTTTTGAAATATCAACATGACTGTGACCATTATAATAAATTATGTTATGAAATATCAAAAATATCATTTTATTTGTTTTATTATATTTAAATTTTTTACATTTGGTATATAATAATTTATTCCTAGATTATAAGGATATTTTAATGGTAAATATTAATTTTTAATGTGGTAATTTAGTTTATTTTTTATTGATGAAATAATTACTTTGATTGTTAGGGCAACACTGACACCATATTTATTCAATTAAAAAACGAAATAAATTATATAAAAAATAATAAAACTACTAAAAAATGAGAGTTCTATAAGGTTAATAAAATTTTGAATAAAAATATAACATTTTTAGAGTTTTTCAAAGGATAATATTTTAATTCAATAATTCCCTTGATGTTTTTTATATCAATTTAAATGAATAGTTTCAATATTTACAATACGAAAATTTTTAGTATATAATATTCAATTACATGATTAAAAAATTTAAAAAAATATCTTTAACCATTTGATATCTATATGTTTAGAAATATCATACATGGTCTATTTATGGTAAATGTTTCCTTTTATAGTAAAAATATTGATCCGTAAAAAGTAAATACGTCATTACTTTGTTAATTATAAAAAAGGTTGACACAGGGTAGAAAAGTATAAGGGTTATAACAAAATATAAATTTATAATTTTTTTATTTGATGATGGGATTTCATCACATAGTCATATTATATTCTAATATTATCAATTTTGATCCATTTGAATATGAATATAAATTTAGTTTAATTTTATATTTTTTGAAATTTCATGAGTCCCCTATGCCAATTTATAAAATTGAATATTTTATTTTCCTTTTTCACAATTAATGAATAATTGTGTTCATACGATACCTACAAAAATATATTCCTAAAATCTCACCCCACATTCCAAGGTCCTTATTTTGATAAAAAAACCCATTCTATGGAAGTGTTTGGGATAAACCATAAGATATTCCTTTGAGAAGAGGTATATTAACTAACCGAGACATTTTGAAATATTTATTTCTCTACTCTATTAATAATTATTTCACATATGACCAAATTTTTTATAAATAAATATTACATCACAATAGAAAATATTTACTAAAGAACATTTTTATAAACAAAATAAATTTTTACGACTACTGACTTTAGAAATGTGGAGCCCTAATCAATTGGTATATAAGTGGGAAATGTTATCTTTATATAAGATCTTAATAACATGAAATATTTATAAACATATCATACATAATACATTTTATAACTACCTGGGGATTCAAACATATGAGTGTGGGATCTCAGATGATAAGTAATGGTAATCAAGGGAGAGATATTAACACAATCTTTGAATAAGGGTAAGAGAACATAACCATAACACTTGAAAAACATACCATGTATATCAATGATCAAATTCATTAGTCATAAAATAAATATTTACAATTTATATTAACTGAATCAAAATTATATAAATGAAAAGGTGCCATAGTGAGTAAACATAAGCTTGAAAATAATTTCCTTATTATTGAAGCCTCATGGTGGAGGATATCATTGTATAATGTGTTTATTCCCCAATCCATAATATTAGTCAAGGTTCTATATATATAGTAACATAGTGGAAGATGTGCCTTTCTGAACTGGGTTAACTTCCCATTATAGCTGTCATTATCTAATGATATATCAATATGTTCCCTATTTTTTAGAGAGAGATATAGGTCAAAATAATGACATAATTAAAATCATTATGGTAAATTCTATAAGGGAAGATTCAATATGAGGAGGGACATTGATCAAGATACCGAGATCCCAAAAAACATTTTATAGTGGGAATCTACCGCTAACAACAAAGAGATGATTCAAAACGAGCATGTCCAAATGGATATACATCCTCATTGGAATGTATCTGAGACAGAGCCTCTTTCTAATGTAGTTTCCACTGAATTAAGTCACTTCCTGGGAACATTATTTAAAGATGAACTTATGGGCGCACTAAAATGATTTGATTGGATATTGAAAAATATTGTCTTGATACTGAACACGTGAAGATGAAACTATCAAGAGGTATATCTCTCTTGAGTCAACCAAATGTAAGGTAATTATCACATAGTGTGGTTTACATTCCTAATAGATTTCATAGAAATTAGTCTTATCATGAGGAATTGGGAAACATAAAGGGCTCTATTGGGTGAAAATATTTTGGCGTTAAGACTTTCCTAGCAAGTGGAATTGATAGTTCCAAGAATGGTTCAAATCAAGATGATTTCTTGACTAATGATGACACCTAGGGAAATGAATCTCATGATGTGGAAGTTTTATGAGGTATGGATGATCAGGATGAAGCATTGCAAGCCCCTATGTAGTGGAAAAGAGGAAGGCATGTGACTCTCAGTGGATCCCAGGGGAGGGACATCATGTATAATGTATGGTGACCGATGTTTGATCCATTGTTTTGTTGTGGACTTGTATGTGATTTCATTCAGCTATGTTCTCCTCATATACTTTTCATGTGATCATTAATTTTGTAATAAATATTTGGGATCATGGATTTCATCCCACGGTTCGCACTGTTTGTCATAACTTGGAACATTTCTTATGTAAAATAACATCTCTACATTGAAAACACTTGTTACGACATCAAAAAGAATAAAAATACTTTTCGACCTAATTATTTATGGAAGCATATGATTTATTATTTAAATAAAATTTATAAAATAACTTATGAAAAATTGCATTTTAAATTTTATAATCACATTTAAGGAAATAAAATTTAAAAATACATTTCCTTGAACAATACCACAGAAGAATTGAAATGAATATTTAAAGATAATTTAAAACGTTTTTTGATGAAAAGGGTAATATTAAATAGTTTTTATGAAATCTATCGAATAAAAATAATTAAAAATTAAAATCCATTCAATTGAAATTAATCATTGAGTCATAAAAATTATTCATTAAAAATCACTTAAAACAATTTTTTGAGGAAAATATAAATTTAACATTGAAAACATATATTTAAAAACAGAGAATATTTTCAATATCCTAGTATTTTAAAATATCCATGGAAAAATAAAAAATTATTAAAATCACTTTATAGCCCTAATGGTAGAAAATAATTTTTATGTTGAACGACATAAAATAATGATTCCGTAATCATTTTCTATAAAAGCCAATAATTCCTTGTTTTGAAATATAATTGAGGATTAATTTATAATTTTTTTTATAAAACATAAATGAAGGTTAAAAATGAATTTAAACCTTTAATGAGGAATATTAAAAAATTAATGAAATCATTTTCTGGAAACATGGATATAAAAGGAAAAATAATTTTCAACTGGAGGGATAAATAAATGTAGTTTTCAATAAAAAATTAAGTTGGAATAATGAGTAAATAAAGTGGGTAAAATGAAGGGAGTAAATGTATTCTCATTAAATAACTAGAGGAGAATAAATTTCATGACCGTCTTGAGAAATAGATTATAATAGTTCATCACCAAATGAAAAATCTTAGTCAATCTTTTTTATAATTAGATTATAAAATCCAACAATTACTTCTCGGGTATCATTTATATCATATGACCCATTAGATAATAAAAACATTAACCATTTAATATAATTTCAAAAATGATATTAAGGTGTTTACATATAAAATTGGTATTATATACACCTCATATAATAATATAGGAGCATAAAAAAACATTTTTTTAGAGAATGCAATTTGAAACCTAAATACACTATAGGTTTGGTAACTTTTGAACAATAACCTTAGTGAAATAGAGTCCACAAATTATTAATATAAAACCGTATAATTTATAATGGAACTATTATAATATAAATTAATTTCTATTGTATGAACCATATAAATATAAATGATGGGGAATATGGTATGTGTCTCATAAAAGTGAAAAAATTAGACATAAATCCTTCACCACAAGTCTCGAATTATTCATACATGCCTAAACTAATTTTATAATCAATTTTATTTTATAATATATAAATTAAATAATAATAATTAAATATACCATACCATATTTGATTAATAAACAATCTCTTATTACCAATTGAGTAATAATTCTTTAATAAATATTCTTTCAAATTATAACTAATTTTTTTCCTTATTTTGATTTTCATTATCATCCACTTAATTTTATAATGGTTCCATAAAATACATAATTTTAATAATGTTAGAAATATAATATATATTATGTATATATTTATTTACATTAATCCATGAATATTATAGAAATAATATGAAGTATTTCATTCATAGAGATGATATCCCATACATATGCATGAACATAGTTTTCTTTTTATCAATAGATGATAAAAAATGATGTTAAATAATATATTTCCTTTATAGAATTGTTTTTATGATATTTATAATCAATATTCAGTAAATTTATGCATTTTTTCATTCATATAAATCATTATAGAAAAAATAATCGCATCGCTTCGTGAGAAGGTACGTCTCTATACATATGAACAACATTATTATATCTCCCACAGAAAGGAAAGTAAAAAAACATATATTTTATAATATATTTAAAAAATTATATTTGTATAAAAATATCACACATATACATAATATAAATATTCATTTAAAACCATGATACATGTAGATAAAAATGTGTCCCATTAGTATGGAAGGTGGTAGTCCACTATACACACGAACAACATTATAGTTTCCCTTTTGAGGAAGGAGGAGATGGTTGTAGGTCATTTTTATAGAATATTATAATCTAAGAAAATTTAATATATTATTTTTAATACATTATTTTTTTTAATATTGTTTGAAAGAGGTGGAGAAAGAAAAAAAACACTTTGTGAAGAACATTACTGCTTCATGGGGTAAACGCATTAGGTTTTCAACAAAAATCCTTCCTAGAATTGATTTTTGACCAAAATAATGAATCTAAAATGATATTATGAAAATATTTAAGGTTTTTTGGGAGGTATTGGATGAAAAATATGTTATTTGAATTTTGAAGAGGATATGAGATGTGTGTGGACTTTTATATGTGGGGGTGATGACCCAAATGAATGTTTTCAAAGGAATAAGGTCTACCCTTGTTTTTAAAATAAAAAAATATTCCAAAATTATACATTATTAATATTTTTAGGCTAAAGGGAATTCATATATATAGATATAAATAACTTTTCTGATCGGATTATATGTAATATTATAGTTTATTCTTTCTGTTTAACTCCTAATAGATTTGTTTAAACCTTAACCATGGTAATTAAATATTACAGTTTTCAAAATTCATTTTGAAAAAAATTAATCTAACCATATTATATGTAATTAATTATTCTAAATCCATATAATTAATACAATTTTTAATATTCCATTCAATAGAGTAAAACATTTGATTTTAAAATTAAAACCCTACAAATGATGGAAAAGTAGGTTTCCAATGAGGAAATCATCAAAGGCATAAAAAGATTTCATAAAAAAATAGAATATGAAATTTATTCCAATGACCTATGTTGGAATAAAATATATATATTTTAACTGAAAATTTCTTTTAAATAGAGATAAAAATACACTTTATCCTGTAAATTATTTTAATGAGAATTATTTTCTTCTAATAAAAACATGTATTTCCAAATATTCATGAAAAATGATAACTTTTATATGAAATATAACTAATTAACTACATGTAAATTATGAAATCAAGACTACCATAATTATATTCATTTTTTTCAAATAAATACCTTAAAATATCATAATTTATTTTTCATATTAATATGAAAAACATGACAAAATGTTTTCAAAAAAATACTCCTTTCATGTATAAAATTAGATTTATTCGTATCTGAATCATAGAAAAGAATAAGATAAATTTTAATAATTTAATTGAATATATAACTTATAAATATCTGTAAAATAATTATAAAAATGTTATTTATAAAATACATCTAGATAAAACTTGTATGTTTTAAAAAAACCATTTTTTTTAAAATAATATCCCATATTTTCAAATTTTTTTATTTTCATTTATAATTAAATAATATACAACTAATTATTTTTACATAAAATTATAAACCATATATTTTAATGATTTATTTTATCCTATTCATAACCACTATTCAAATTTATAATAACTAACTATCATATTCAATAATAATATTTTAATAGTATGCGGCATTTCATTAAATACCAGCAATACTTATAAGGAAAGATAAACTCAATGTTTTATAAAACAAATGCTCAACTCTATGTTATGTCTAACTCAAGGTAAACTCAGTGTTGTGTGTAACACATGGTATTGAAGAAAATTATTTTCTTGAATAAAAAATTTAAATAATATTCATGTGTCACACTGTACAGCATTAAAATTAATTTATCCATCTATATTATGTCGACATGATATAAAAAAATTAGGCAACTTAGGAATCATAACAACCCCATTTTCCATTCATCTTCCTTAAGATAAATGATTCAAAACAAAATATTTACTCAATGAGTGGTCTCATTTATTACCTCTTTCATTATATGATCGGGAATATCTCTATTTATTCCAAATAAGAAATATCATACACCAACTGTATGAACCTGGTGTTTAGTACATGGGATGGATTGAGAATGTACATCCTCAGGGGAGATATATTGATATAATTGTAAACATAGTTAATGGTATGTATAAGTTACAATTGATTTTATATCATCCTAATACATTGAAGAGTTCTAAATAGACGTATACACATATGGATTATTTTTCCCTTCTTTATTTGATGAAGAAATTCATAAGAAGACCTTCCCACAAATAAAAATTTTTAGATCACAAAAATATGTATTAGTATAATATTTCATCAATCATTGTGATTTATTTTTATGTTACTCAAGGAATGTAATCATCTAGAAAACATCATTAACCAAAATTTTTCAAATTCTATTAATTTTTTCCTACTTCATCACATTACACCAGATTTATTCATTTTTACCATAAGGGTATTCATATGGGCATCTAAATGATTGAGTGGACAGTATTGTTTTTGCAGAATACAGTTATATGATGGTTTTTACCACAATAACCGTAGAAATTTTAATAAAAAGATCATAACATATCATATAGAGTGTTAATTTTGTTCTCAGAAAAACCATATATATATTGATTATATATAGTTCTGAAATAAAAAATTTAATTAATATCTTGCTGAATATATCCCAAGAATATTGTAGTAAATCTCAGATCCATATCAAATGAAATAGAATTTCATACTCTATGATTCCATAAAAAACATTAATTCATATTATATAAGGCTTATACAAAGAGAAATAATATGTGTTAACTTCATAATGAGATCAAATATAAAAATTGTGCTAATATTACCCTTAATTTATTTTGGGATTCCATTGGAAAACCCCATTGTGAAGTGTTTTTATTTTCTTTTTTGGTATGAAAAAATGTGGTAACATCTTTTTAGACAATTGATTCAAAATTATATCATGATAAGCTACTATAAATCAAGATAAATACTCATTAATTTATCACATTATGTTATCCAACAAAAAATTATCCATCAAATATTATAATGATAGGTTTTATATTCTTGTTTACCATATGTTGTGAGTTTAAGACCATTGGGCTGACTAGGTGAAATTTTTTTTTTCTTGTCTTATAAGATATCATTTTTCATAAGAAAACATTAAAAAAATTAAAAAAATTTAATAACCCTTAATTACCTTAACATGAAATTTAGATAAACCCTAATGGTTCATAACACCATTATTCTTAATTAAACAAAATTTCATAGAATTCCACCAAAAAATCATTCACATCTAATTAATATACAAAATTGAAGGGTTGTATTTTCATAAAGGTATTCAAAAATATTCATAATCAAGAAAAAATCACATCCCATAATACCAAAAACATTGTCTCTATTACATTGAACATGTGATGAAATTAAAAATCATGAACCCATGATGATATCGATACATATTAATATAATATTAATATAGGCATATATTCAACCCAAATTAAAAAAATCCGTAGATGATTCTTAATTTTTAAAACCCTAATAATGATTCTCAAAAAACATAAAAAACATAATCCAGGACTCCCAATACATAGATTCATAAATCCTTATACACCAATTATTTACATGGAATATGTCAATAATTTTTCTTGGAGAAAAACCATAGATCATGGCATTCACTTGTATAATTAAAATGTTCCCCAAAAATAAGAAATTGAATTCCATGAAATGTTTCAATCGGTGAAGTTATTTTGAAAATAGAAATAAACTTGCCCACCATTTGAGAAATTCTTCTAGGTGGTTCTTTTAAATTCATGACATGTAGGAAGATAAATCTTCTTTCCATTATATTCACTACTACACAAAAATTAATAAACATCCATCTTCACGTTGTTATATTCTTTCTGAATGTAATCAAATTTTATGTTTTAAGGATATATAATTATAAATAAATAAAAATAAACTTAATAATTTCCTATCAATTCATCATGAATTTGGGAAGAAAATGTTTATGTAATTTTCCATAAAATATTGTGTAAACATGATTCATTCTGGTTACATCAAATGGGAAAATCAAAAAAAAAAAACATGCGAATCACTAATTATTGAGGGAAACCTAATTATCAAGAAAAATCAATTATCATATGTCTTATTAATGAAAAATTATTTTTAATCTATGAAACCATTAGAACATCCTACTTTATCATATTAATCAACTATTTAAATATATTAGGATTGTTTATAATGTGTTTGTGAATTTTCAAAGCACATAACCAAGACTTTCAGACCATATCTGTTGCAAATCCAATCTCCACACACTAGATGATGATGGGGTATATCTCAATACACCATTTTTAGAGTTATTACTAAAGGCATATCTTTTCTTGACCCAAATCTACATTCATTATTTAGAAAAAGAGGCAATTTCTTATAATCCACTAACTCCGTAATTCAAAAAAAATTCCAAGACATTTTCCTATACATTGACTCATCATTAGACATATCATTGTGAATATCCTTATGGATCCCAATAAATGTTCGTCATCCTATTTTACAAAGGATTACTACAACGTGATCTAATAGATACTGTAATGAATAAATATTCTCATAAATTAATATTACATATTAATTTTATGAATATTCATTACATATACCGATAAACCACACATAAATTATTCAGGTCTTTTACCTTTGAAAAAAAGGAACAATAGTAATCTCACACATAAGGGTGTTATTTCATCATCCACTAAGGTTTTCATAAAAAATCCCTTCTTAAAAATATCATACATAATATAATTATTTATAAATTGGGGAAAATACACATAAAAATTATGGTCTTTGATTATATTATAAGGTAAACAAGGGAAATAAATAATCATAACAAGAAGATAAATGTTTGAGAACATGATCAAGATATTTTAAAACCATACCATTCATATCAATGATCGTAATATTGTGTCAATATATAACAATTGTTAGTTCATAAGAAATTAATCCTAAGGTAATCAAAGAACATGATCCCTATGAACATAATATTGAAATATCGAATAGAATTTTTGAGTACACATATGTCTAAAAATCATTTCTTTGATATTCATGGATCATTTCTTAATCCGTCGTAATCGATTGAGTTAACTCCCAAAACCATCAGAATAAGTTAATTTCACTCACATGATTAGAATTGTCCAAAATACAGTTACTATACTATGTTCATTCTCTATTCCAATATTGATTACCAAATTATGCATCAATTATTACATAATTCATTTGAAAAATATATAGGCCCCACCTACAACACAATGAAAATGAGAGATATGTGTTCCACAATATCCATAGATATTCATTATATCTATACCCATGGAATGTAATGAGTTTCATAGACATTCCGTCATTGCATAATTTATATAAAAAATATGTTTTAGAATAATTTATTCATTCCATTATAACATAAAATAAAGAAAATAATAGGTTTTATAAGCGATTTATCAATGTATAACCTGTTGAAATGAAATGGGTTTCATAAAGATATCTTCATTAAATTCATAATAAAGTAAAAGAAATAATATTGAAGGTATACTTGGATCATATCCACAGTAAAAAAATGTTACATAAAAGAATGTCATTTTAGATGGAAAATTATTTTATGGATCTATTGGATCATTTATTGAGGAAACCAACCTTTTCACTTTGAAAAACTATTTATAAAACATGAAAACATAAAAATAAGATTCATTGATAATATCATGAGAAACTAATAATGGATGATTTAAGGAACATTTAGAACACCCATTAATGAAAATATCCGTTGAAATTTTCAAATAACTTTATAAAAACAAAAACATTTTCAAAATTAGTTATTTTAAAAAATAACCATGGAAACTTATAAAGTTATTTTTAAAGATTATATGAAAAATTTTCCTAAAGAATGACCATTTCAAATGGAAAATAATTTTTGTTTAAAAAACATTATAGAACATTTTTGATATATGTTTCCTTTAAAATAAACTTTGAAACATATAAATTATACATTAAAAATAATTTTAAACGTTTCATGTGGAAAATAAATACAGCACATTGAAAAACACTTTTAATAATAATTATTTTTTATATAATATTATCTGAAAATAAAATTTCAAAAATATAAATTAAACTTTAGAATATTTAGTGGTATTATTTATAGAAAATATTGTTACGGAAGTATAAATTAAAATAATAAATACTTTTAAATTTTGGATAAAATCCCAATGAACATTGTTTTAAAAAAGAGATAATTTATCCTTTTACAAAAATATTATATTAGAATAAATACTAGATAAAAGTTAAGATACACATTCCACAGTATCATTAAAATATTTTTGAAAAAATATTTCGAAAATATATATATAAATTAAACAAGATTTTTCGAATGATGATATAAATTTATGTAGTTTTATTTTAAACCATTAATTTGGAATTGGAGAATATAAAAGGAGTAGAAATATTTGAAAAAATGTAATCATAAAAAAATAAATAGACGATAAAAAAACTATTTTTTAATCTGATAAATAGATCATAGTATTTCATCATTAAAACTATAATTCAAAGTAATACCGATAAATTGTTATATTATAACATCTAAAATTTACCACAATGGAATTTTGGAATCATAGTAACCATAAAAGAATAAAATAAATTAAAAATATTAATATAATTAAAAATATTATATTCATGACATAACATGTCAATGGATAATTACATACACCTTATAGAAGTAGATAGGTGTATAATATAACATATGGAACAAAAAAGGAAATTTGTGACAAAAAACCATTACTGCATTTGTAAATATTAAACCATACACCCAATGATAGTGAGATCCTAGAATGTAAATGTATATATAATAATTATAAGGATATGTATAATAAATACATTCATGTGTATTATATTCATAATATTAAATAAATTATCGGTAAATATGACATGTGTCTCACATTACTAAAAAGTGTTATATAAATCCATTAGCATAAGTATCGACTTGATTCATACATGTTCAAAAATAATTTAGAAAAATAATATTTTATTATAAATATTATATATATATATATATCATACCATATATGATTTAGTTTTGACCTTTTGTGAAATTTTTATTAATAATTTTTTGTTAAAATCATGTTACGGGTATCAACTACTTTGTTTTTAGTTTATGTTTTGATTTGATATTTTTTGTCACAATAAATTGACCTTTGTAAATTCATATTTGGAATTATATCGAAAATATAAATTTCATATATATTAATAATATAAATGTTTATGGTTATTAATAAAAATTAGAGATAGAAAATGTGATACATCGTTCATAGAGATGATGACCTATATGGATGCATAAACATTGAATAAATGTTCTTAAAAACAAAATAAAATATATTTAATTAATATATTAAATTTAAATGATCATATTTATATCATATATATCACATATATTCATAAAATATATCCTTATTAACATTCATTGTAATATTTGGTGAAAACGCCATCTAACTTCGTGAGGCGGTACTTCACCGTACACGTGGAAAACACAATCAAATCTCCCTTGGAATGGAATGTAAAATGGTATAATTTATAATATATATCCAGAATTATATTTATTGTATTGATATAATACATATATAAAATAAAATTACTCATACCCAACCATGAGAGGTGTTGAAAGAAAGTGTTTCACGGCAGTCCTCTGTACACAATAGAGATATTATTGTTTTCCATTTGTTGGAATAGGAGATGGAAGACTACCATTATAATGTAATCATTTAGTCTCAGTATATGGAAGTTATTTATGATATTAAATAATAATTTTTAGTATTATTTTATAGAGGTGGAGAAAGTAATTAAATAATAATGCTCGTTCAAGACGCTTTCCTATTCTCTAGGTATCCTCTTTATATTTTAACCAAAATACTTCCTAGGAAATATTTATGAAGAAAATAATGATTCTAGGATGATAGGGGGAAGTATTTTTCTCAGTATTAGAGGTAATGGATGATATAAATGGTTTTCTATATTTTAAGAATAATGCGGAGGGGGGTGCCTTTTATAAGCATGGGTAAATAAAAACCATAATATTTTGAAAATAATAAAGTGTAACAAAAAAGTTCACATTAAAAATGTCTCTAAAATGGTTAATTATAAAAATATATTGAATATATGGTAATACATGGGCTAAAACGTCTTCTCTGAAAAACTATATAGGTCATTTTTCTGTTATCGTTTTAGTCTAATGCCACAGTAAGCAGGTCTTTACTATATCAATTGTGATTAATTTAAAAAATATTACAATTAATTTTTTAAAAAATTGTTCTTAAATTATTAAATAATTTATATTATTCTTATTAAGAAAATGTAATATATATTTTCCAAATTATATTCACTAATATGGATGATTTTAATTTAATACTAAACATGTAGTCACGATGAAAATGCGGTTGTCCAAAGAGAAATTTTTGTAATGATAAAAAAAATTATATCAAAAAGAAAAATTAAATAGATTCCAAGGAAATAATGTTGATATATATATATATATAAATATATTATTGAGCTAATGTTTCATATAATCCCATACAAAAATAAAATATTTTATTTAGAATCTTTTAGTGAAAATACATTTTTTAATAAAAACTAGAAATTATCATTATTAATTAAAAATTATATATTTTATGGAATTATAAAATCATTAATCTTGTATAATTTATAATTTAATATTTCAAAAATAAATTTCATTTTTTCAAATATATCTAATAAAAGTGACAGTAATTAATTTTAAAATATGTGTGGAAAAAACAAACAAAACGTTTTTATGAAAAAATAACCTTCTTAAAATAAAAGTTGTACATAAAATTATAATATACAAAGAGAAAACATAAGATGAATGATAAAAATGTTAGTTCAACATTATAAATATAATGTTTATTAAAATCATTCACTAATATATACTTATTTAATATATAATGAAATAACTTGTGTTGTGCATTAAAATTATTTTTTTGAAAATGATTTCTATTTTTGCAATGAATTTATTTTAATTTATAATTAACTAGTAACATAATATTTCATTATAAAAATAACTTGAAAACAAATTTTATCATAATTTAGTTAATACTATTCATACATACCATTCCAATGGTTAATAGATAATTAAAAAAATAAAAAAATAATATTTTAATAATATGTCATAGTTCATTAAAACATGTTATTTAATTTAGTACAAGATAAACTAAATGTTTCATGTAACACGATATAAAATTGATGAAGTTTTTTAATCGAAGATAAAAATTGTGTTACATGTAAATATAGTGACAAATAAATATTTATTTAAAAAACAATATTTTACAAAATATTAAGTTGTAACATTTTTCATCCATGATTATATAATTTCACAATTTTGTTATATACTAAGATGTTATTATGTTATGGTGATAGCCTATATCTATATGTTATTCCACAAAATGTGAAATTAAAACATTATTCTTGTGTATTGAAGTGAACCTCATAACGAACTGAAGTGATTTTTTGCCATCACATTCTCATCTAACAGGTTGTAATAAAGTAATGTGTATACCAATATAAATTTACTATATTCATGAAATAGATATGATTCTAAAAAATTAAATATATCATTTAAATTCATACCGTTAAATTCACTAAAAATGTCAATGTTTTTTGTGAATACATGTTGTCTACCACCTCAACGAAGTGATGTGAATAAAATTTCATTACATAAAATAGATGAGATATATATATATACATATTTAATGTTGTAGTATGATATTTAAGTTTTAATTATAAATCTTGAAAGATAAAATAATACATATATTCCTTCAATTATAATAATTTAATAATTTAATCATTGGTTATGCATACATATGACGTTCCATCGTTATGATTTGAATGTAGTTCATTTTTTACAACAATAATTAATGAATTGTTTTATAAGAAAAATTTGTGTATGAAAATGAAAATTATATTAATAATAATACTATTATTCAGTTGATATAATAATAAATTTTTTTACGACACATAACCAACATAAGTATGTTTTGACATATTATCCAATTATCATCAAACATTTGGTGTTAGCATAATTGATTTAGTAAATTGAGTACTATATTTTAATAAATAATAATTAAATGTATAATTTAAATTAAAAAGGATAATATTCATTTATATTATTAACTAATTTTTATAATATTTTAAGATAAATATTTAACGTGATTTGTTAGAAAAGATGAAATTGACTTTCTATTAAAAACCATCTATTAATGATTCCATTAGAAATACATTCCTTCTAATTTCATGATGTTTTAAGTGTTTCAAGAAAAGTATTAATAAATAATAGGTGGTCATAAATTTTTTTATATTATTATACTTTTTAAATAATATTTTTTAATTAATCATCTTAATGAGTTTTTTGTAAGTTCCCTTTACTTATAAAACCACATTTGAAATGATCTCAAGATTTATTTTCTCATGATTTCTCTTCCATGTCCAAAATGATAATGAATAATTAAAGATGTTTCTATATGTTCATAAATACTAAATCAATATAATTTTATATCTATTTTTAATTTATTCTAAATTTTCTCCAAAATAATATTTTTATGTTTTTTATATAGATATTTTATCTTTCATTATAAAATTAAAATGGAACATTCTCGTATAATATATTATGGGAAAACGAACTTTCCCTCCTCTATAAAAACTATTGTGTGATTGGATTTGGTCGCAATATCTCATTTTTAATTCAAATTAATCAATCTTGTTCCATTTTTTCTAGCTAAATTAGTTTTGAAAATGGGCGTTTTGAAAAGGGTATTTCAATATCTAAAACTGTTTCAAATATTTGTCCAAATGAAGTAAAAAAACATGATGAAATGGTGAATGGATAAAAACTATTTTCATGATATCATAATTTATCATTATATATGATAAATAGTTGATCATGATTTATCATATATAATAGTTCAGTTCCATTATAACTCATAAATAAGGTTTCAATCAGTATGGATTTTATGAAGGTTGATTCCCTTTATAGCTCTCCAATGACTTGACTAATGTAACTTCTATTCAATTGAAGTTATAAAATTATTAACAATAGTGGTTTTCATGATGTATCATATTAGGATATAATTATATCATTCATAGGTTATTAATATTTCATCTATTCAACCTAAAATGGGTTTTTGTTTTTATTATTTGACTCTCAATGTATTTTATTAAGAAAACATGACTATTTTTCTTGTAGAAATTATTTGAATCATATAAAAATGAATAATTTGATAAAGGTAATAATTTTATGGGATTTTCATGTTTTCACTAAACTATTGAATTTTTTCTGTATCATGGATTTTTTTCTAATCCCATGGTTTCCAATGTTTTTTATGGTGAAGAAGGATTGGAATGAACATTGAAGAAGTCATGCTAATAGGTGTGAAGTTTTATCATGAAACAAAATGATTTTATATTTTAAATGATTTATATTGTGGTCAAAATAGATACTGATTAGAAGTGTTCATATTATAATATGTGGGTTATTTTTTAGATTAAATATATATGTATCAACAAATAAAAATTGAAAAGGTTAATTGATATGTAAGAAAAATAATTTTACTATAAATTCTCTAGAATATTTAATTTTTATGTTCGTATACCTAAAAAAACATACTTAACATAAAATGAAAGAAAATGTATTATTTAAATATAGTTAACTATTAAGATAACAATATATCATTGATTGAACAAAAAAATAAAAGAGATGATTCTTACAAATTTCTAATACCACATGAGAAGACATGAAGAAGGATATTAGGTTTAGCCATTATAAGGCCATCTCGGCCATTCACATACCCTCAACTCTAGCGAATCCATGGTCATGGTGTTCTTGGAAATTCTTCCAAAATGGAAAAGGTATACAGATTGGCCCTCAGAATATATCCATTTTCACACTCAATAACCTCTACCATAGACATTGTGAGATTTCCAATGCTCTGAACAATATAACTTCCCCCAAGAACCACTCCATATCCATTCCATGAACACCCTATTACCCCTTGTCCATTATAGACATTATGTACACTATTTATCCAACCATGTCATAGTGTTGAAAACATTGAAAATAAAATTCCCCAAAACACCTCTGAACATATAAAAAACTCAAAATAACATACCCATGAATGTTAAAACAATGATACAATTAAGGAAATTTTTTAGACAATGTTTATAAAATGAAGAACAAAAAATTTTGGGACATTAAATCCTTGAATCATTTCCACGAAACCTCATAAGGTTTATAATGAGATATATATGTATTAATCTAATCCATTACCTAACTGTGTCAGAATACTTATCCCTACCAAATTTTATATAGATGTTTTTCAATGCTCTAGTTGATTCATGGGTCCTCATAAACAGAGAAATGAAAAATTATATCCTACAAAAAAATCACTAAAAATATTAAAAATAATCCTAATGATATGAAGACATATATAAGGACCTGGGATACATCTCAATCCACAAAAATCATAAAAAATCCCTATAATATTTTAAAACTATTTAACAATCAATAGAAATAACTATTTTAAAAAGTAAACATCCATTAACTCCTAAATTGTAAATCATATTTATATTTTGATTTTCCTATGGGTGAGGGAGTTAAAATCATTCTTTAGTGAAAAGTATCATCACTGAGAAGTCATTTTGGTCAAACAACTAAATCACCCAAGAAACATGGGACCTTTAATCATTGATTCCATATTTTCCTCCAAAAAACCAATATATCTCATTATCAACACATGATTCATTTTTTCCTTTCAATTCCAAAGAACCGATAAGTTGTGCACATATTCCATATTCACTAAGACATAAACATGTTTTCATTAAAATAATTATTATTATTTAGGTGAAACTGACCGAGAAACACATCCTTTTACGTAATATATGTTGCATGATGCCTGCCATTGAGAGATATTATAAGTAAGACAACATTAATGTACATAAAAACACAACTGGTGATGTCTATAATGCATTGTTGAACATCATTTTTTAGAATAAATAAGTCATTTTTTATCATATGAAACTAGAAACTCATAACCAAAATAGATAGGCATCTATAATCGAATGACAACTCCAACATGCCGAGTATTCATTTAATGCATTAAGAAGATATATGAAATTCACCACCACATCCACATGTCAATTATAATGTATTTTCTACTCAGAATATATTTATTAATAATACGTTCAATAGTAATACCCATTCTAGAAATCAATTTTCTTATATTCCCAACCTCCTACACTGATTTTTCTTTTAATTACCAATCCTTGATGCCTTGTTAATTAGAAAATTCTTGTGATCGTCATTACAAATTGATTTCTATGTAAACCCATGATGTCAGTCCATGGTCAAAAAATTTAACTCCATCTATATTGCATATTGTTTCAACCATTTACCAATGTGGTATCACACTAAGCCATGTTTAGATCAAAATATTTCATCTTGATCCTAAAATGACCAATCAGAGTCTATCAAGAACCCCAAAAAGAGTGAACTATATAATTACAACAAGGATACTTGATTGCATTGAAATCATAAGATAATTGACATATGGTTCTACCATGATCATCTGAAGACAATCCTTACATTTAAAGAACCATTTTTTCTTGTGGTTCTCACACCCATGACTAACAAGATAGTACCCACTGTATTTTTTTTTGTTTTTATCATTCCACTGGTTGAAAAACATAATATCACTTTTACACATATAATCTGTTACAGGACACTATTTTTAAATGTAGAAAAAATAACTCAAAACCATAGTCTAATCCAATGATTATAATTATTTTTATTCTCTTCTTGAAAATCTAAATCCTTATTTCTTTATGAAAATCACATGAAAATAGGTTCAAAACCATCAACATCCTATGGTGGGATCCCTAAAATATTTTTTTTATGTACATCACCTCGATCACCAACTGAGTGGCTCATTCCATTAGCACATGCATGTATCTCAAGTCATACAACACAAATCTTCCCGTTAAACATATTTTATGTAGATCTATTGGATTTACCATATAACAATTCTCGGACCTAGATTGATATTACCCCTCTCTACAGAGTTTCGTGTCCTTTTTCAATAAAAAACACATGAAACAACACGTGTAATGTTTCATAAATATCATTAATTGTATTCTTTCACATGACTGCTCACTGACCTAGAACTTCTTAAATAGTTTTCTATCCAACACATACAACTTTTATTACTTCAACAGAAATGGTGGAACTATCGAACAACAACTGATCAAACATCCAAACTCACACTCCCTAATTCATGTAACATCTAAAAAAGTATATAACAACAAAACAAAGAAGCAATCATCATTCAAATTTCACTATTATTTTACCACGAGTGGCCACGATATTCTTCTTCAATGTTTAAAACTTAACATTTTCCAACATAAATCATGTGTCACCTCATCGACTAGAATCATTCCATAAAAATAGGGATCTAAACCCACTCATCCATTGTGGGTAGAATTAAATCCTAAAAAAGGTAATGAAACAAATCAACCGGTTTTACCCTATAAAATTAATACCACGAAATGAGAAATGAGGTTGTTTCTCATTTAAAATGATTCAACACATCACTTTACATATATTTTACATACGGTCTTACCAAACGGTAAAAAATACATGCCGTAATTATTTATTTATTTTCATAAAAATAACGGCTCATTTCTCTTGTAAAACCTAATTTAATTGATTCCCAATGGTTTTACACTCAAATAATCAAATTTAATGACCGCAAACTATCATTACAGGATTCAATCATCACCGATCTAAGGGTTATGTACCTAACCATGTGACATATAATTCTTCTGGAATATCTATTCTATTAAATAAATGCATTCTAGTTTATCTCTTATAAAAAGGGTAACACATTAAATGTATTAAGGTCGTGCACATTACCATGTCTCATCCTGGGTGTCATTCTATGAAATCCAAATTATATACATATATCATGACCACATAACCAACAATCACCAACATGATAGTTTCAAACATCCAAATGAAAATTTCCTTCAAAACAATCGTACATAAAAGGCACAAGTACATCACATTCCCACTTAGAATAACATGAAACTATAAGTATTTTTCTTAAACACCAATTAGGATTTAATAAAATGTTAAAAACAAAATGTGTGATAAAAAACATATTATCCCAAGGAATTTACTAAATATATAACATTATGTAACAATCCCCATAAACTTTTATCCTCAGAGGTACTCATAAAACCCAATAAATCTATAAAATTGTTTACTTTTTCATGTCATGTGATTATAATTCACAAAACATCATATGAATTCATGGTTTGGTAGCCTTACAACTAGCCCCCAAAATATGGTTAAAAATAATATAGTTCATGAGAAATAGAAAACACCCCCAAATTCCTATATCAGGGTCACCCTATTTCTATCATTCCAAATATCCAACCCATGACCTTATGTAATAATAAGAACCCATCCTAACCAACCCACACAGTTGTCTAATGTAAATTACAAGGGTCTAAAAATATTATAACACATAATAGAGTATCCATATTTATGAGCTCTATATGTATCTACACTACCCTAACTTGGTTCATCGCCTCATAAAATAGATCAAACAACTCCCTTAGGGTATATCTCTTCACATTACATATAAAAATTACATTTCAGGTGCTCATTACATCCCTTAAAATAATCCATCGCTTCAATAAAATAATATAACACATTAATGTTTATATAGTCAATAAAACATATATAATTTTCATTGGATTTATATTACAATTTTTTATAGAATTATATTTTAATAAGGTTGAAAATAATGTAATTCATTGATTCATATTTTTTTGGACTATATTTAAACAAAATTTTAGACTAATCTTCATGCCTTGATTTAATATGATTCAATTAAGATATTTTATTGGAAAATGCCTTCTCGATATCATTAAAGAATATTATTTAATCAACACCATAACCAATCAAATTATTATTTTTTCATATACACCAATAGATCTTTTTGGAATTGGAAATATAATATTCCCCCATGTATTTATATAAAAAAGGAATTGAATAACATTGACGACACAATAAGAAACTACCCCCATTATTTCATGTAAAATATTATTAACCATAGTATGTTTTGATGTAGAAAAGTGAAATCACATGATAAAATAAGTATTAGAATATATATATATACATAATAGGTATAACACATATATAATAGAAATCATATAATCTTATTATGAGGTAAGAACAGAAAACATATCTCTTTCTAAAAAAGGGAAATATCAAAAATGCCATAAAATCACAATATCATAAATCAAGTGATTCTTTCATAATGAAAACCTGTCAAATATGATAAAATATCCTATGAAAAAAATGTTTTATTCTTTGAAACATGGTTTATCCTCCTGAATGAGTTTATCAATCTCATTAATGAGATCATTGCTAAGATCAAACACACTTATCTTCCATAAAAAGAGAATATAGAAAATGAAAAATATATTTGATACAATTTTTTAACTCCCCTACCATGACATTGAATTATTAGTATCTTGATAGGTGTTACAATATGGAATCAAGAATTCATCCCCATATACCACAACTTACCAAGTTGTATCGATCATATACTGGATATAGTTGGGAGATGATATGATTAAGTAAGTACAACAACTAATAGTTATGTATTAGTAATAAAAAATATTACATTAGATTAACATCACATACATATAGGAATTATATGATATATGAGTGAAACATCACATGCTATATGATTAATTGGTATATCATGAAATACCAGGATCCCTCATGGAGGATCATAAAAAAAGAGAAAATAAAACAAAATAAAACATAACTAAACTCTTTCCCATGATATTCACAAGTCTTTCTAGATTCCATAATCCATTCTCTATCTATAGTATTAGAATAAATCATAAATTAATATGAAAAATCACTAAACATGTAACATAAAATTAGATATCCTTATTTTTGTGTAACCATGTCCCATTGAATCCTAATATGGATGTTAGAAAAACAAATTATTACACTAGAAATGGAATTCCTAAAATAACCAATATATATAAAAAGTTCATGAAAATGTACTACTGATAATATATTTCCATAGGACCAGATAATTATATTTATAAAAAAAATCCAATCCTAGTTTCTATAGTGGAACTCATGCTAGGATTGACCCTGATTATTCCATGAACAATGCATCCATAACCATTGAATGCAATATGGAACAGTAAAATAAATGTTTTATAACAAAGGAAGACATATAATTGAAATCAAACATGATGATATATGTAATTCATCAAGAATTATATTACAAGGATGTCATCTTTACTCCATCAAATGAATCAATAGAATCCTTAAAATTAAAATTATTGATGTAGCAAAGAATCTTACCATGGAATTATGTAATAAAAAATCAATGAACAACAAGTCAATGTATTTCTAATAACCAGCTTCAACTGGAATCCCAAATCACACAAATTATATTCCATATTGTTAAATATAAATGAATATTGAGATATCATTCCAAAATATTCACTTGGGTACGCTGATGGAGTACATAAACTTAATCCATGAAATCTGATACAAAATAAATATCCAGAACCTATGGAGGATAAACATGAAGGTATTCAATGTAAGTGATTAGTGGGTAATCCATGTTAGTTCATAGAATTACATAGCATTTGGAAACCATTTATTCAATTAGGATTCTACCCTTTGTATTTGTATGAGCCCCATATCAAAATTCATTCTCCCAAATATAATTTCCCTGAATTCATATCCAAAAGTAAATTCAAGGGATTATTCATAAGTAATTTCACCTATAATAATCATTAACATTGAATAATCTCATTTACCAGTCACCCCAATACCTAAATTATTCGATGACCATATACTATCTGACATCCCATTTCATAATATACCTATTATTTTCTCATGAATTGATTAAATAGTTTTGCATAAACATTCTATAAATAAATATAGTTTATAACATTTTTACTGTAAATCTATATATGTATCTCATTGAATGAACACATTATTTCAAATAAAAAATAAAATAATGTTAAATTTTCTCTCTCCAAATTCATAATCAAACATCGTTATTTTCCTCTATAAAAATTTTCTCCTATAATCATACACTATTATTTCAATTTTACATTTCAAACATAATTCCTCATCATTGGAAATAAACATTAATTTTAATTTAGACTAATTTCAATGGAAAAGTAATTTTACAATGAAACTCCCTAAATATAATTTGTCGATTTCAAAGGGATTACCAGTTCTCAATATTTCAATTCCTACGAAATTCAATTCCATAATCATCGAAAAGTATTATAACTACCTAATCAATCAATAAATTTAAAATATTATATTAACCATAATCCCCTTGTAGGTGAATTCAGACAATGGTCATTTATAAAGGAACTAATATTTTTTCTACTATTCAATGAAATTTAGAAGTATTATTAAATTATTAAATTGTCCACAATAATTAATTTTAATGATTTTTCCAATAAGTGATTGGGAATAAAATGATAAAAAATTACATTGCTATTGAAAATAGAAGGTATATGGGTTAGGGTTAAGGATAATGTCCATTATTCCTATGAAATCCTAGTAATTCAATATTCAGAACTGATTCAACCATGATCGGATGAAATCAAGAAATAGAACATAATTCTTAATGATAGGGAATAAAAGACCAAATTAGGTGTATATTGATTGATCACATAATATCCATGAAAAGGGATATAATAGAGTAATATATTTTTCTTTTTTCTTGATAATGTCTTATATAGATGAAAATTTATCCTTGAAAGGATAGATACCTTCCAATGGGAAGAGAAGGATGTTGGGAGGGAATTACAAAAAGGTAATTTTTTTCTAATATTAAAAGGGAAATGGGGACAATAAATAAATCTTTTGAAGATAAATATCATAATTTTTTCACATTTCAATTGTTGAATTGTTTTTCTATTTAATTTAGCAAACTTTGAACCAACCATGGTGGTATTACTATATAAGGCACAACATTACACATGTATAGGCCACAATGTTTATCATACTATTCCCCAAATATTTGAATGGAACTAAACATATTCACATTTTTTATCTCTAGAAATTCATCAATGGTATAGAAAGAACAATTTTTATAACACCACGCATGATTTACCATAAAATATTCATATATTCTTATATATAATGTTCTAAGTATGATAAAAACCATTAAATATTGTGTTTGAACTAAAAAGTGCTCCACGATCAGTGTGTCACATGATATCTCATAATTGATTACCACCCAAAAATTATCCTTGGGTAGTGGCCTTTTAAAAGATAATAAATTCATCATGAAATAACAAATGTATATTTGAGAAAATAATTCGTTTATCACCATTCAAAAAAAATAAAGTAACATATCTTTAATTAAATTGAACTTTAAAATTCATGATCAAAAACTTTTTTAAAAAATATTATATTCAACAATTTTTAACATTTAACTTCTTCTTCAAATTAATATTTTGATATGGGTGAATTAATTTCAATAAATATGGACATTTCAATCCACATTAGATTTCATAATTTAAACCCACATTCTACCCATGGGTATAACACCAAAAAATGTATCTACTATGTTCTAAATATGGTTTATGTATATACATTCCATCTATATTTCTATTAAACGACCCATATCTCATAATTTTGCCTCTATATGGTCAGATTGTAGGTATTATCTTCATCATCGATTAGAAGTAATTCATTTTTGTTTCCATTGGAAATAAATATCTCATAGTTATTTATTAAAACTACAATACTATCATTTTTATTAATGGAATTAAGTGAATTATTCATGCATTTCACATTGTTAAACAAACTCGATTTTTACCTCATGACTAGTCATTGCTGTTGGTATTAAAAATATTTAAGTTAAAATTTAATCTATATTATTTTTGGTTTATTATTAAACTTCTCATGTAAAGCACCATATCATGTAAAAAACACTTTATAAGTAAGAGTATAAGAATAACATCATTTTTACATTTTTTTAGATAATAAAATATAATCATTTGTCAAATTTTAGTAATATTTTTTTCAAGACCAATATCTTTAATATGTATAATAACCATAAATATTCATAATGGACTTAATTGTAAATTTCATGCTATATATATCATATAAAATATTTATGAATATATTATAATGAACATAGTTACCAAAAAATAAATTCTATTGTATAAAATATATAAATAATGAAAATATAATGTCTAATTTACTCATCATTGATCGAACGATTTCCAAAAATTTAAAGTAAAATTTATAAATTCTGTTATTTTAGGATTAATTTGTTGTTAAAAAATTCTATAATACCTCAAATTTTTGAAGAAAAAATTCAATATGAATTCACCACATTGATCTAATTGAAGAATTTTAATAAATTTCTCCATTCAATTATGCACTTACTTGTGATGCAATTTGAACATTTCACATTTATTATTCATCTCTATCATGAGAAAGAAAAAACTATACCCAATGATGTAACAAATATTTCACTCTTATATTTAAAAAAAATCATACTCATTAAAATGAATGAAATTATCAACTTTTCAAGATAAAAAGAATAAATAAAATTTCTATTTATGTTAGAAACATAAAAAATATTTCTAATTAAAAAAATAATTTACAATGTAATGATAGATAAAAATTTATTTTTAAAATGCATTAAATATATCCACATTTCAATTATGAAATTATAGATCACATTAATTTAATTCTATCATATCAATAAATTTATTTTTATCCTAAAAAGTGTTGGATGCACAATTAGAATTTAATACCCATTATAAATATATAGTGGAATTTAATTTTATAATATTCATATGCATATGTTAGGAATGTTTCTTATTGAGAACACCTATCACCCGTAGAAATCTATCGTGAATTTCATAATTTATCAAACATGTAACATACCTTAAAATCATAATCATGATGCATTATTTAATATATATATATGACATAAAATTGAGTGGTTAATATCTTTATTTTCAATTCATCAATGGAATTTAATAAAATTTATCCCAAATTGTTTATCCAAAAAATAATTTCCCTTACTGGTCAATGATCAATATTTCAATATGAAATGACCCAAATTTGGCCTGAATATCATCATTATATATATTTATTTAGAACATATTTCCAATAAAATTGATTATAACTCTTTTATAACTGATTAGAAAAGTCATTTTCGAAATTCATGATATGGCTATTGCTCTTTTAAATTGTTATTGTGTAAAAAATATTATAGTTTCATAGCTTTGTGTCACCAAAAACTCATAGATAGTAGTGGGTTATTAGAAATTAGTTTTCCCTATAACCACCATGCCTAAAAAAATTATCCATTGGTATATTTATTTGGAAGAAAACTTATTGGATAGATAATGGAGTTCTTGACATGTGTTTTGTTCAGATGAATTTTCACACTTATTACATTAAATATTTTCATTTAAAATGTAAAAAATTTAGAATAATTCATTTTTAAATTACATATGTAACAACTAAATAACATATTTATTGTTTGGGGATTTATTACATTACATGGTCATGATTGTAATTATTTTTGTGTGAAATATATATTCTATCCCCCAGATTAATATATTCATAGTATATAAACATTTAATTCTATATCCAACTCAATGATTTTGTTACTCTCACAATAATAGTATCCCAAAGTAGCCATGAATATCTTAATACATCTCATACATGGGATATACGAATCCATTTATGTAATGGCTTAGAAATATATAATATAAAATATCATTACATGAGTATGATTGAGGACATAGGTAGAGATAAGTCAATTTTACAGACATTTTATATGTCATGAAGCAATGAAGTCTAACCCAACACATCAACAAGGCCAACCCATTCCAAGGATCAAAACAATTTTCCTGAATTGTATGATCTATAAACTAGTGTTCAGAAATCAAATACATATACCAACATGGACTATTACAACCAATAAAATGATTAATTTTCAAGAAATTACCACCATAATTCTCCAAATAGTCATATAATAAGTCATATAATCACTGAAATGATAAAAATGGTTTTATAATAATTTCAATGTGATATAGTATATACAATATATTATAATAATGCAAAACCAATGATTCAATTACAAAAATAACTTCCTCCAAGAGAAATAATAACACAATGGACGTATATTGATTAAATATTATGAATAAATCATAAATGTCAATTCATTGAAATTTTATTTTAATTAATTAATTTTATTTTTAAATTTATTATTATAATATTATCATAGATCTAAATTTATGGATTCATCATGAAACATTTATATTAATGTGAATAGTAAATGATACTAATTCTAAAGAAAAATTTATTCTCAATTGATGTATTTATGAAGTCTCATATTTTATTGGATTAGTTTAAAAATTATAGAATAAAAATATTATTATATATAATTCAATTAATGTCATTATTTTACAAATTATTCGGGAATTAGGTATAACAAAATTTTTATACATTGAAATTCATTTTTCTATAAAAATATTTTTCCATAGTTTTGAGGTATGGTTTTTAAATAATTTATTAAACATGTAAATATTGAATTTAAAAAAAATTTATTCATATTTGGAAATACTATATTCATTGTTTTTAATAGGTTATACTGATTTTGTTTTTCATTATTAATATGATATTTGGAAGAAAAAAAATTTCAACGATAATACAAAATTTTTTATAAAATTTTGAAATAAAAAATTATAAGTGCTAAATTTACCATGAACATATCTAAAACATTAATTCTAGTTACAGTTCAAACCTATCTCTTCTATTTTTTTATTAGTCATTTTGGAGCCATTATTTTTTAGTAAGACATATATATATATTAATATTCTGAAAATATCCCATTGTGTCACCTCCCACAATTATAAAAGGCGTAAACCCCCACAACCAATGTTATAAATAATTAAATATAATTATTTCTCAGTGAATTCCAGCCCAAAAATATTTAAAAAAAGACTTCCCATGATCTATTTAACTTGGTTTGATAAAATTACCATTCATTTAATTCATAATTTGTATTCAAAGAGAGATTATTCGATGAATATGTATTACCATTAAAAAATAATTTCTTTTTTTGATTTTTCATATACCTCAATCAATAATTTGAATAACGATATGATATAACAAATATTTTATCTCCTATTTTATAATATTGATTTATGTTTATGGTTTAAGTTTAATCATCATATGTGGGTATGTGGGAACTACTACCTCAGGATGCGATACTTTTTGTTTTGCATCACCAAAATTTATTGACGGTTATTATGATGGATATAATGGACAAATATGATATTTTTTTATTATTTATGATAATTCTAGTGTAATATATCAATTTACATTATTAACCTTTTTTGAAACTGTGAAATGTGATCTGCATGATCCTTTTTATAAAATTTAATATGACAACCTCACATAGACACCAAATGTTGAGTTTTAGTATAATAATATATTTATTATGGAAAGATCTTATTGGATTTACATGTTATGTGAGTGAAAATTCCCTTGACCATGCATCGAATGTTCATTCTGTTACTATATTTTTTTCAATGGGGTCAGTGATGGTAGGGAAGGGACCAACCTGAAGAGTGGGGAACACAGCCCAACCCAGACCCCATACAGGATTGTAGGGGCTTATCCCACATGGAATAGAGTAGCAGGTACACCTATGTGGCCCTGCGTGAACCATATAAAGACCCATCATTTTTCAATGGAAATTACACTCTTATAATTATGTCATAAAATCTCATTAAAGGACAATATAATGAACTAATAATTACTAAGTGACCTTTAAACATAATTTTGTCACTTCTATAATGGGAATTTTGGAAATCTGACATACACGGTTGTGTTCAAGAGGTTTTTTGGAGTCTAAAAAAACAAATTTTTATTGGTAAATTGTAAACTACCCTTATGAATATTAACATACCCATATGAATAGTAATATGAACCTTATTAATATTAAATAATACATAATAAGAGTATCCTTACCAATGAATAATTAAATTTAGACATCTTAGAAAGTGACAATTTGACCTTAGTAAATGTTTTGGTGTTCTGTAAGTCATAAATAATTAATTATAATTAATTAATTAATTCAAAAGAAAATAAATTTTCCTAAAATTTGTTCATAAATTATTGACTCAATGTCTTATAATTTATAGATAATTTTATATTACCCTATATAATTTTTTAAAGCACTATAAAATCAGTTTTAGTTTTAAAAACTGTTTTTTAAATAAATTATGATTTTAATTAAATATTATATTAATCATATTTAGAAATTTTTTTTTGATAAATGGACTTTGTTTTTGGATTCTACACGTTGTAAAATGGGAGGGTTAAATTTTTGATATTTTTCTAAAATACTTGAATTTTTGGTGAATAGTAAAATACATTAATTTACCGTATAAATACATTATGATTAAAACCCACTATTCCTGACATCACAAGTGATGTAAGCACCCAAATATCGAACTAAAATTCCTGATTTACTATTCTTGGTCATGGATGACTCACTATTCATTGTCTTAGTGGAAATTAATAAACTAATTAAATTTATATTAAGAAAACCCCTCTACCCTCCACTATAAAAAACACCCTTCACACCCTCATTACCTCACACCTCTTAAGCTCCAAGACTTCTCTAAAATATTTCCAAACAACTTCCCTAGATCCTCCCCCACGTCCTAGAGATTTGGGTCTCATCAAATGACCAAGCATGGGCCCTTAAAGAAGATCTCAATAGGAGGATTCAGGAGGTAATTTCTCTCCCTCTTCTCCTTTAATTTCCTTTCATGTTCAACGAAATTTCTAGATATCATCCCACCTATCTTCATCTAAATTTTATTGTAACTCTATTATTATAAATCTAATGTAATTATATGATGATGATGTGATATTATATCATCCAACCCCCTTTTCCTATTCCTTTTATTTTATTAAAGAGAACGTTGTTCGTGAGGATTTAATTAATCACCTTCAAGAACGACAAGTTTTTTCTTCTAACATTTCTACCCTCATATCTGGTCATGAAACAATTTTTATGGTTGAACCAGAACATTTTATATTTATTATCTCCTATTTAATGTTCTGGAAGTAACTTCTGACCATAGTGCTAGTGATAAAATAAAACAAGTTCATTATGATCAAAAAATCGCTCAAATTAACCCAAACTAACATCATTCAATTCGTATCTAATGATTCATCCACATATATATATAATATGATTCATTATAAGATCATTAGATATCATATAATATCATTAATAAATTTTAATATCAGTTCTGGATGTTTACCCATGTTCTACCGAAACTTCAGTTTAAGAATACAAGTGAACCACTCAAGAAAACCATAAAAACAAACATTCCCAAATAATGTTTCTAAACTCTATAAATCATCCAAAGGCACATAAAATCACATAATAAAACCATAATGAACCATATTAATGTACACAATGTTCTGTATTTAAAATTAATTATTGGAATCACCTGTTTTAATAATCACAAATCATGTTTAAAAACTAATCGTAATATATTAAGTCAGTCTTTAATCATTTTAATCTAGACATACAATTATCTTATTATCAGAAATGTATATTCTTAAGACTCATGGATTTTCTGCATCAACTTACAGTCCATATTTATCTAAATATAAGCTCACTGTTAAAGGCTACTGGTAAGAGCCTTCTATTCAAAGTCCCTATTATAGCTTACTATCACATTAAGTCACTGTTTTTAGAAGATCACCATTGAATATTTACAATCACTATTGGAAGCTACCGGTACATGGTTACTGTGACAAACCTAGTAATGATCTACTTATAAAAGCTCACAGACAAAGAGTTACTATCATAAGGTCTCTACTGTAACAAGGATTCTGCTAGAAGTATTCTGTCAGACTCTTTCTCAAGTCTTCTGTTGAGAAATTCTTTGTTCAAGTTTGCAGTTGGAATAGTTATATTGAAGTAGTCTGTTGTTACAGAACTACCAATTAGAAGCTTACTATGAAAGGTCTACTTTTTAGCCTACCGATGGAGTTCAATAATGAGGATCCATTGTTAAAATGAAAAAACAGATACCATTAAAAGACTACAGTTGACGTCTACAGATGGAAAGACTACAGTTCACAGTTGTAAAGACCACAGTTGAATCCCTCAGCTGAACAGTCAACCGATGACGTCCACAGTTGTAGAGATTGAAGTCTACCATGTGACATGCATTTGCTACCAGTCTAATGATATTATATTCTATTATTTATCTATTTTATTAATACTATTATAACGGTCATTTATAGACAAATTAATGCACCTCACATTATTTAATGTTATTTGTAGGGATATCGGGAGACAGTACGATGTATGACGAAGACCACATGTGGTTGAAACATTTCACTTGTCAGCCCCTACTAGACAACAAAACACAAAAATAGGAGACTATGTAAAATACACATAAGAGAGACACAAAACAGTGATAGAACCCGAACTTACTAGAAATAATAAGGGAACTCTCAAGAACTAATCCAAATTGGAAAAAGAGCTTCATGGAGATCTATTGAAAAGAACTTTCTATAATCTGTAGCAGTGTGCTGCAAAGAGTTTTCAAATCCTAGATGTTGGTCGTCTCTACATATGGAAGTCACAACCTGGAACTTGCGGCACTATGTTTTGGAGGAAACTTGCAGAGAAAGACCAAAGCATCATTTTTTTTTAATTTCAACGAGTCTAGAGCTGATCTAAAAATAAAATAGTGAATTCCAAACTTATCCATAATATATTTAGCTCTAATTTGTTTAAATACTTTCCATTTTTGAGAAGTGTGTATGTGTTACACACACTGAATCTTGTGCTTGAACTGAGGGATACTAAAAATCCCCATACCAAACTATCATTACATTTGTTTCCCACGTATAATTGTGGAAGAAGCCTATCATGTCTTGGTAGTTAATTTTTTTACCCACGTAGAAATGTGGTAGAGGTTGAAAAACATGGACAGTTTGTGAAAGCTTTTGTAAAGACCGATACAGGTTGTGTATCACTTTTAATATAATTTCTTGGTGGCAGGTGATCACCAAGTAGAGAGGATTAGGTCTCTACTTAACACTGAAACTATTGTATAAATTTGTTGTGTTCATCTTTGATTTACTCTATTTAACATCTATCGGTTGTGCATATATTGTCAAATATAGAAATCTATTTTTACATTCACTCTGATAGTTAGTTCTGGTTAGTGTGTATATCTGATTTGTTTAGTAAAAATGTTTTAAAAGTTGAATTAGTTATCATACTAATTCAACTGAGGAGTAATCAACCATTGAAAAACATGTTGAACAATAACTCACTTATATCTCTACTACCTTAATTGACTGGGCTGTTCTAATTTGGGAGATTTTAATCCTAATTGTTTTTAACAGAAATTTTAATTGGAACTCAATTCACCCCCCTCTTGAGTATCCATTCCGACCAACATTTGGTATCAGACGTTTCATTCATATTTATAAATAAAAGGATTTCAAACCCTCTATTTTCAAACTGTGATTTTAGTTTTACTTAAAGATCTTAAATTTCTGTTACATCTAAATTTTCTCTCATTAAAATATTTTCTAAAATCTATTTATGAACAATAGTCTAGAAGGTGCTTCTACAAACATGCCACCTTTCTTTAATGGTGTGAATTACGGTCAATGGAAAATTAAAATGAGAATTAATTTGGAATGTATTGTTTTTGATATTTGGTCTGCTATAGAATCAGAATATGAAATTCCCAAAACTGCTAGAGCTACCTGGGATGATGTTAAAAAGTATGACAATAATAATATCTGTAAAGCTATGAAAGATCTTTACTGCTCTTTAGGAGATGAGGAATTTAACTTAATTTCTTCATGTAAAATAGCTCATTAAATCTGGGACACATTGGCCGTTTCTCATGAAGGAATAACCAATGTGAAGGAAATGAGATTAAATAATTATAATATTAAATATGATAATTTTAAAATGAAACCTGATGAACCCATTTCTAATATGTATCTTAGGATCAATGAGATTGTCAACACTATGAGTTCATTGGGAAAAGCTATTCTGGAAAAGGAGCAGATCATGAGAAAATTGAGATTTTTTCCTGACAGATGGAGAGGTACTTCTGTGTCCATCCGAGAGTCATGTTACATCAGAAAGCTACCGGTTAAGGAATTGATTGGTAAACTAATGATGTATGAAGAGGAATTGAAGATGAACAATGAAGAAGTTGATGAACCCCACAGAAAATCTGTTGCATTTATGTCTACTGCCTCTAAAAGTAAAGACAAGTAGAAAATACATGTACCTACTGTAAGTTCAACAAGTGAAGATTCAGATTCCGACAGTGATGAAGAAATGGCTCAAATAGCCAGGAGATTTATGAGGTTCTATAGGAAGAAAAAGTTTTTCAGAATGTCAAACTACAAGGGTATGTATGATTAACAAGGTCAGTGGAAGAAGGATTGGAAGAAATCTGATAAGGAAGATGATATAGTCTGCGATGAGTGCAAGAGGAAAGGACACATCAAGGATGACTGTATGATGTTAAAATTCAAAAATAAATATGATTATAAGGAAAATAAGTACAAGAAATCCATGAAAGCAACTTGGAGTGCTTCAGAAGACATCACAAGTGAGTCCGAAGCTACTGACTCTGAAAAAAATTATTCCAACATGTGCTTCATGACTAACATATCCGAGGTACCTGTTTCGCCTATTCTAAATGATTATTATTATGAAAATAATAGTGACTCAGATAATGATGCAAGTATGTCTAAGGATGAGCTGTTTGAATATTTCAATATACTGGAAGATACCTAAAATGAACTAAAAGATAAAAAAAATCTTTGAGGAAACATCGTCCATAGACTAGTAATATTAAAACAGATCTATATGTAGAAAAAGAAAAGAATGCTCAATTGTTGAAAGAGAATACTTAGATAAAATTATCTAATGAACAATTAATAATGGATAATGAAAAGTTCACTGCTGGTTGGGATACCTTGACATAGTTGCTGGGAAGACATAATGCTCCAATATATACAACTGGCCTAGGATATCAGCCTGGACAGAGACACATTAGCAAAACAAAATTTGTTCCAAAATCTGGATAGTTCACTGTTAATTCTGGACAATCTTTTGGGAAATAATTTTCTAAAGGACAGAACAAATTATTTATGTCTCAAAATATGTTTTTTGATTTCAGCAATTCTATAAAGAAAATATGGGTTCCAAAAGTTTTATTGGCTAACCTTTCTAGAACCAAGATGATCTGGGTACCAAAATTATCCCATCTATAATCTGTTTTGCAGGGATTTTGTTTAAAGAGTTCCTATAATACATTGTGGTAATTGGACAGTGTATGTTCAAGGAATATGATAGGAGACTATTTGTTCATTAAGAGTATAATTAAAGATGACGGTGGGCATGTCACCTTTGGTGACAGTTCAAGAGTAAAAATCATCAGCTTAGGCCAGATTGGTAACCCTGATACAATATTAATTTATAAAGTACTTTTTGTTGATGGATTAAAATATAATTTACTTAGCATATCTCAGTTACGTGATGATGGACTTAATGTTAAATTTTAGAATGATTGATTCAATGTTTTTAATTCAAAGAATGGATTAGTTTTCACTACATGTAGAAATGAGAATGTATATGCTGTTGATTTAGACTCCTTAGATAAATAAAATGATTCTTGTTTAAATGATTTTCATAATGAATCATGGTTTTGGAAAAGACGAATAGGACACTGTAATGTGCACTCACTTAGGAAGCTATCTAATAAATTCTTAGTTAGAGACCTACCTAAATTGGAATTCCCAAATGATAATGTTTGTAATCCCTGTGAAAAGGGAAAACAACACGGCGTTTCATTCAAATCAAAGAACGAAGTTTCATCATCTCAACCACTTGAGTTGGTTTACATGGATTTGTTTATACCATCATGGGTTTCATATTTAAATGGGAAGCACTATGTTTATGTTCTTGTAGATGACTTTTCTAGGTATACTTGGGTATACTTTCTCGCTAACAAAAGTGAAGCTTGTTCCTACTTTATCAAATATTCTAAGTCTGTAGAAAACCATAGTGGACATAAGATTAAAACCGTAAGAAGTGATCATGGTCATGACTTTGAGAATCATGAGTTTGAATCCTACTGCTCGCATAATGGCTATAGTCACAAATTTTCTTCCCCTAGAAAACCCTAACAAAATATATTTGTAGAAATAAGAAATTGGACCCTTCATGAAATTTCAAGGGCTATTCTTAATGAGTATGACTTACCTATTTATTTTTGGGCTGAATCTATAAATATAGCTTGTTACATTATTAATAGAGTCTTAATTAGACCTATTCTAAAAAGGACCCCTTATGAACTTTTGAATTATAGGAAGCCTAAGTTTAATTACTTTAGAGTTTTTGGTTGCAAAGTCTTTATTCATAATACTAAAGATAATCTTGACAAATTTTCTCACAAAAGTGATGAAGGAATTTTTCCGGGTTATTCTATTTCAAGTATAACCTATAGAGTGTTCAATAAGAAAACCAAATGTGTGTAAGAATCAGTTCATATCAAATTCTATGAGACTTATCCACATGAGCCTAATGATTCCATTAAAATATTGAATAATATTTATAAAATTTGAACTTTAATGATAAAAATAGTGAATCCCCTGTAAAAATATCCAGTTCTGGAAATTTTCCTGAATATGCACCTGCTGATTTTGAACCAACAGACAACTATGAAGAATCTAGTTCCAGCCTTCCCAGAGGTATTAGGACTCTCAAGAATCATCTTCTAGATGTTGTTGTAGGTGATTTAAATAGTGGAACACAAACTAGAGATTCTCTAAGAAACCATGTTGAACATCAAGGTTTTCTTTCACAGCAAGAACCCAAAAATATTAATGATGCAATCAATGATAAATTTTGAGCAATGGCTGTGCATGAAGAACTAAATCAGTTGCAAAGAAACAATGTTTGTGAATTAGTGGAAAGACCCAAGGACACCTTAACCATAGGCACTAAATGTGTGTTTAAAACCAATGTAGATGAGTCTGGGAATATAGTTCGAAATAAAGATAGGCTAGTTGCACAAGGATATATCCAATAATAAGGAATAGAATATGAGGATACCTTTGCACCTATAGGTAGACTTGAAGCCATTATGATACTACATGCCTATGTAGCTCATCTGAATTTCAAAATTTATCAAATGGATGTTAAAAGTGATTTTCTAAATGGATACATAGTTGAGGATGTGTTTGTTGAACAACCCTTGGTTTTACAAATCCCCATTTTTCCAATCCTATTTTCAAACAGCCTAAAGAATTGTATGGCTGAAAACAACCTCCAAGAGCATGGTATGATAGGCTCATCTCTTTTCTTATTTCAAAAGGTTTTACCAAAGGGATATCTGATTCTACTATTTTCATTAAATAGATTTCTAAATATGTTTTTATAGTACAAATTTATGTGGATGATATTTTTTTGGATCTTCTAAAAGTTCATTATGTGTTGATTTTTCAAAAATGATGCAAAATGAGTTTAAAATTAGTTTAATGGGAGAACTCAAATTTTTCCCTGGATTTCAGATCATTAAAAATAAAAGTGGCATTTTTTTGAATCAAAGAAAATATATTAAGGATCTTTTAAAACGTTTTTCATTGGATGGTAGTAAAAGTAGTCACACACCTATGAGTATGACCTATAAGTTGGATACAGATGAAGCTGGAGAACCAGTGGATCAAACTAACTACAGAGGTATGATATCGATTCTACTCTATCTTAAATCTAGTAGACCTGATATCATGTTTAGTGTATGCATGTGTGCTCACTTTCAATCCAAACCAAAAAAGTCTCATTTAACTTCTATTAAAATAATTTTTAAATATCTCAAACAGACTCCCAACATAGGATTATTCTATCAAAAAGGACAATCATTTGATTTGTTGAGTTATTCTAATGCTGATTTTTCCAGTTGCAAGTTAGATAGAAAAAAGCACCTCTGGAACAGGTCACATTTTAGGCAAGTAAATAGTATCTTGGTGTATTATGAAGCAGAATTCGGTTGCATTATCTACTGTCAAATCTGAGTAAATAGCTACTGGTAGTTGTTGTGCTCAAATTCTATGGATGAAACATACTTTACTGGACTATAGATTTCAATTCAAACATGTCTCCATAATGTGTGACAATACAAGTGCTATTAACATTTCCAAAAATCCAGTATCTCATTCTAGGACAAAGCATATTGATGTGAGACATCGCTTTTTGAGGGATCATTATGAAAAGGGTGATATAACTCTTGAATTCATTGGCACTGAACAAAAATTGGCTGATATATTCACAAAGCCTTCGAATTATGAGAGGTTAAATTACATCAAAAATGAATTAGGTATGGTTAATTTTAGTATAATAGTCCTCACTGTTAGACCTCATAGCCAAACCTCACAATTAGACCACATAGTCGATCCTCACAGTTAGACCCCACAGTCAAACCTCACAGTTAAACCGCACAGTCGAACCTCACAGTTAGACCCCACAGTCGAACCTCAATGTTAGACCTCACAGTCAATCCTTAGAGTTAGACCTCATAGTCGAACCTCACATTTGGACCTCACAGTCGAACCTCACAATTGGACCTCACAGTTGGACCTTACTATTATACCTCACTATTGGACCTCACCAGTGTACCTCACTGATACATCTCATTGTTGGATACCTCGCAGTTTGTTTTTATTTTTTCAGGAATTTTAACCTTTTTTATTTCTTTTTATTATTTCTAATTTATTTTTATTTAATCCCTAAATGATATGATCAAAGGCAACGAACACATTTCAATCCACCTTCCTCTCCCAATCTTGAACCTTGCTCTCGAAATTCCTAAACCCTAACCCTTCACATGATCCCTCAAACCTCTATAAATCTCTATGGCCCGAACCAAGCGAACCCCGACTATCAATAAAGATGCGCCAAGGCCTAAGAAAACTCGGGCTGAATCTAGTGGCCCCAGTAACACACCGTCGGGACCTGTAAACCCACATCTGACCAAGATAAAAATCTTTGCTGAAAAGAAGTTAAGTGAAGAATGGCTACTATTGAGCAAGTCATTAGTACTGAAAGTACATGATTCCCATGAATGGACCAAATGATTTTCCATTAACAATGGACCTTACTACCCAAATATTATGAAATAATTCTACGAATATCTGACGTTTGAAGATGATTAGGATGTGCATAAGCTAATTTCAAAAGTCAATGGAAATTGATTTAGTTTATCGTCTACTGAGTGGGATTCCTATTTGAGAGTTCCTCATGAAGGAATATTTGATTACTACTCTAGAGTGGCTCCTCCAGAAAATGCTGTTTTTTGAGTATGAAAAAGCTCTGGAAGAACTGACAGGAGATGGAAAATTAAGAAGGATCATTGCAGTTGAGATGAATGGAGAAGACATGCTCTTATTCAAATTAATTCAGCATGTACTTAGTCTGAGGAGAGGGGACATTGCTGTACATAAGTACCAAGACATATTCCTGATGTACTTACTGAAGCATGGAAAGAAGATTAACCTATGTAGGTTATTGGTGGTACAATCGGAAGATAAGACCAAGGAAAGCTTGAATTCCAGTACCTTATTCCATTCCACGATTATTTCAATTATGATAAAGGTAAAGGGTGTGGCTGGAAGTCAAGAACAAATGGTAGTATCCAAGAACAGTGTCTATATCTCCAAGGTAATTTGCAAGTTCATGAAAATTAGCTGGAATCCCTGGAAAAGGACATGTGTGAATGATGAATGAAAGGTTTATGAAAAGTTTGACCCTAGTACTCCTCCAACTTGGCCAAATGACAAAATAGATCTAGGACTGAAGCCTGATGAGCCAGAACTGGTTCATTCTGATGAGGAGGAGGCTGAAGGAGCTGTGGACCATCAAAGAGAGAACACCCCCATTGAAGATGGGAGTGATCCTGATTTACCTCATAGTCCTGTAAATACTGTAACTTTTGAAGTAGCTAGCCCTCCAAAAGAACTACCAAGTAGAGAGATTTTCTGAAGGATAGTGATACTGAGACCACTAAAGAAGAAGAAGAATCATATCAGAATGTTGTCAAGGACACCTCTGAAGAGGATGAGGAAACCGAGTCGGATCATTTTGTTCATGATGAAAAGGAGGACATTGTAGAAGAAGATGATGAGGAAAATGAAGAAGAAGGTCTCAGTTTAAGCCCTCTGATTGATAATACAGACAAGATAGTGCATGATCAAGAAGCAGGAATGGCATCTACTACGATAGATGAGAGATTCATTAATGAATCAGAAAAGGATAGGACTAACCCTATAGTTGAACTATCAGAGAAAATGGTTGTTGCATATGTTGAAATTGCAGAGGAGGTTGTGGAATAACCTAGAACAAAACAGTTAGAGGAGATTCCACAGGAGAATGCTCTAAGTGAGTGGGAGAATCCTGGTTCAGTTTCTGTGTTGTATGACATTGAAGGTTGTTCATCAGATCCATGATATATGGTACATTGACTCAATTATGGAGATCATGATGAGGAAGACCAGCCCCAAAGGGATTCAGTTATCCTACCTATTTTGGCTGACAATTTAGCAACCAAGGAGGACCTTGAGACCATAAAGGCTGGAATAAAAGAAGCACTGAGAGATTCAGTGTCAGATTTGAGGAAATGCCTGGTTGAAGAGATGAGGAGTGTGGAGCAATCCCTGCAGCTATATATTGGATGTGCTGTGTCTAGTCCAGTGAAGGAAATGATGGATGAAGTTAAAGTATGCCATACTCAAATTGAGAGTTGGACAGGAGCTCTGGTTGCTCTAAGACAATCGATTACTTTATTTACTGCCATGAATAGCTCTCAAAACCATGTGAATGTTGATATTAGATATATCAAAGAAGTAGTCTACTAGTTTGTGGAAGTATTTGAGGGTTTTGTGACATTAGTCAAAGAACATTTGAACAGTCAATATGCACTTGTTCAAAAGGTGGTTAGTAATTTGACACAGTCTTTCAAAGAGACAGTACCTTTCTCGGTAAAACCCCTTCCCTCATCCAGCTCCACTATAATCATTGACTACATCATAACTGTGATCCAAGAAGAGTTGGCGAAGGCCAGTACTGGTGGCACATCTAATACATAGATAATTTTTAACAATAGGGAAGTCATCAGTTTTGTTCATGATCATCTACGGGCAGCTACTGCTTCTTAAGAGGCCATTAAGAATAAGGTGAATGCCTACTTTGAGAAGGTCTATACCAAGCATCAAATGACCAACCACTTCAAGATCTTGATTGAGAATATGATGTTGCCTCCAGTGACTCAGGAATTCCGGGAGCAGGCCAGCAAGATGAGAGAATTGGATCTTACTTTGGATATGTTTTTGGAAAATACAGATGATTTCTTATCTACTATGGAAAAAGGAGGAGGAATTATTATGGATTTCAGAAATATTCTTCTCCCCTTTCTCCATGTAGACTGCACCCCTGTCATTATCCCTCCTGCCTTACCTACATCTTTACCCAGTGGTTCTTCTTCCATCATGTCTCCTGCTGAAGCTATTAGAAGCCTTACTCCACTGTTCCCTCTAAAATCTACCCACTACAGACCCACAGGAGCTTCGGTTGCTGCCCCTCCGGTCATTCCTATAGCCATTCCAAAACCTGCTGATCCACAAGCTTCTTCTCCATCGTCTTCTTCCAAAGGGAAAGACACCTTACCTACGGATGCTGTGGATTGATTTTGTTTATGTATTTTGATAGGGACTCTGTATTCTCTTAGGTCATGAAATGTGTTGTGTTTTTAATATAATCCTTCTCATTTTTTCTCTCATTTTTATTTCGTTTTTCTAATCACATAGGGGGAGAAATACAGTGCATACGGTGAAAATTGAGAAACTAATATGAAAATACTATGCTAAATCTCGAAATAATGTGCTTATTAATCTATGATACATGACATATTTTAATACATACTGACATAATTTGTGATTATCAAAAAGGGGGATATTGTTGGACTCGCCTATTTTAATAATCACAAATCATCTTTAAATATTGATCATAATATAATAAGTGGTCTTTAATCCTTTTAATCTACATATAAAATTATCTTATTCTCAACAATGTATATTCTAAAGACTCATGAATTTGTTGCATAAACTTATAGTCCATATTTATATAAATATTAGCTCACTGTTAAAGGCTACTGGTAAGAGCCTTCTATTAAAAGTCGTTGATATATATTACTATCACCTTATGTCACTGTTTCTAGAAGATAACCGTTGAAGATTTACAGTCACTGTTGGAAGCTACCGGTACATAGTTACTGTCACAAACCTACTTATGATCTACTTATCAAATCTCACAGAAAAAAGAGATACATTCATAAGGTTATTGTTATAACAAGGTTTTTTCTAGAAGTCCACTGTCAGAATATTTCTCAAGTCTTCTATTGAGAAATTCTCTGTTCATGTCGGCCTTTGGAACGGTTACTATTGAAGTAGTATGATGTTACAAAACTACCAATTAAAAGCATACCGTCAAAGGTCTACTGTTGAGCCTACCAATAGACTTCACTAATGGGGATCCATTGTTACATTGAAAAATATCTACAGTTAAAAGACTAGAGTTGATGTATATATATGGAAAGACAGCAGTTCGCAGTTGGAAAGACCACAGTTGAAGCCCTCAGCTAAACAATCTACCGATGAAGTCCACAATTGTAGAGATTGATGTCTAGTATGTGACATGAATCTGCTACCAGTCTAATGATATTATATTCTATTCTTTAATTGTTTTATTAATACTATTATAATGGTCATGTCTAGACAGATTAATGCACCTCACATTATTTACTGTTATTTGCAGGGATACGAGGAGACAATACGATATACGAGGAAGGCCACGCGTGGATGAAACATTTCTATTGTCATCGCCTACTGGAGAACAAATCATAAAAACAATAAACTATATAAAAGACACAAAAGAGTGACACAAAAAAGTGATAGAACACGAATATAATGGAAAGAATAAGGGAACTCTCAAGAACTAATCCAAAAGGAACAAGATCTTTAGGAAGGTCTATTGAAAAGAACCTTCTTCAATCTGTAGAAGTGTGCTGCAAATATTTTTCGAATCCTAGAAGCTGGTCATCTCTACATCTAGAAGTCACAACCTAGAATTTGCGACACTCTGTTTTGGAGGCAACTTGAAGAGAAGGACCAAAGTTTTATTTAATTCATTCCAACGAGTCTAGAGCTGATCTGCCAACACAATAGAGATTTCCAAAATTATCCCTACTATCTTTAGCTCTATTGTGTTTAATTACATTACATTTGTGAGCAGTTTGTATGTGTTACACACACTGACTCTTTTTCTTGAACCGAGGGATACTAAAAATACCCATACCAAACTATCTTTAAATTTGTTTCCCATGTATAACTATAGAATAATCCTGGTGTGGATTGGTAGTTTATCTATATACCCATGTAGAACTGTGGTAGAGGTTGAAAAACCTAGACAGTTTGTGAAAGTTGTTGTAAATCCTGATACAGGTTGTGTATCACTTTTAATATAATTTCTTTGTGGTAGGTGATCACCAAGTGGAGAGGATAAGGTTTTGACTTAAGACTAAACCTCTTGTTTAAATTTTTTGTGTTCATCTTTTATTTACTTTGTTTAACATCTATCTGATGTGCTTGTATTTTCAAAGAAAAAAAATCTATTTTTATATTCACTCTGATAGATACTTCTGGTTAGTGTGTATATCTGATTTGTTTATGAAAATTGTTTCAAAAGTAGAATTAGTTCTCATACTGATTCAACTGAGGATTAATCAACCTTTGAGAAACCTGTTGAACAATAACTCACTTATATCTCTACTGCCTTAATTGACTCGGCTATTCTAATTTTGGAGATTTTAATCCTAAAAGTTTTTAATAGAAATTATAATTCGAACTCAATTCACCCCCCTCTTGAGTATCCACTCTGACCAACATTAATTAATATAAATTCATTATACAGGACATTGAAGAGAAGGAATCATTGAGATACAAGGTAAGTGGAGATTCTCGAACCCAACATTCATCATGCGGGTTCTCCCTCTTTCACTACATTCTTTTTGATATGGTTACTCCATAAAGATCATTTTTTCATCATTTCCTTTCGTTTTATAGGATATACATGTTTTCCACTGGTTTTTTAGTTAAATTTTTTTTTCAAAATGACTCTTCTTTTAAGAACACACCTTTTACTTCTCCCTCAAAGTGAATGTTTCTTGAAACATGTATGTTAGTCCCTCTTTATTTGGGGAACCCAAAGTTTATGAATGTGTTCTAATGAGATGAAAACCATTCCTTTACATGGTTTAGTTATGTTAAAATTTTTATATTGGTTTTATGTGGCATGCATGATAATGATAATTTTATGATTTGACAGGTGCACCCATAATTATATAGTGCAATATGAATATTTCAAAGTGACGGGTGCACACGAAATTATACAGTGATCAAGTGCATTGGGTAAAGTGATGAACATCATGAGAAAATGTGAAATGATTAGTTAATAAGATGCTAGCTTGGTTCAAAATTCTGTGTGGTAGTTAACCACTAAGACATCATGTTTCATATTTATGCATTTCCACATTTCAAGACTTATATTTATGATTCCTCTCATGTTCATGATCTTTTTCCCATGTTATTATTATGCTCACCCCGTGATTTATTGTTCATTTCTATCCTTTTACTGGGCTTCTAGCTCAACCCTTTTGATGTATATCCTCAGTTGGCTATATGTACTTAGTAGAGTAAAAGTGCCTATAAGAATCTAGAGAAGAATAAATTTAATAAATGTTTTCACTTGATGTTGTAATTGTGAATAATGGTCCTAATTTTCCCAAGAAACTAAACCTTTGGATCCTCTATGTGTAATACTATTATGTTGTATATCATTAAAATGATGTAATAGTAATGTATGAAAAGGTTGGGTCACTATAGTTGGTATCAGATGAATGGTTTAGATAATGTGGGAATTAGGATTAGTGAACTCTAAAGAAAACCTATAGGACGAGACTTAGTAAAAAATTTCACACAAGAATATTTACATAGGGATCCCATTTGTTATGTTCTTTGTATAAATTGTTTAAATGAATATGTTATTCATGACATTCTTACTTATGTTTTATTCTAACCTTTTCTATTTTATAAAATGGGGGGTACCAGGGGAAATCATGCCAATAACTCGTGCGAGGGTTAATGCAAAGATTTCCCGAACGACATCCGCAATGATTTGGGAGGTGGAGTTCAAATCTTCATGGTGATGGTTACCCAATTATCTCAGGTTATTAACAATAACCATAATAATGTTTAACGTCCTCATTCACCAAAGAGGGAGCAACTAGATATCAAATGTTTTATGCAGAAACGAACACCAACATTTAGTGGATCTTCTGATCCACTAGTTGCGGAACTGTGGGTCAACTCCATGAAGAAGATCTTTTCTCTGCTTTACTATTCTGAGATGGAGAAGGAGACTCTAAATGTTTATCATTTAGATGCAGAAGCCGATCAACGGTGGGCTTTGATTAAGAACACTAAGCCAATGGGGGAAATTGAAGAGGTGGAATGGGAAGACATTAAGATAATGTTTCTTAACAAGTAGTTCCCAAGAACAATTCTCACGGATATGGAGAGACAATTCATAATGATCAAGAGAAAATAAGGAGAATCTGTCACAACATATGAAGAGAATTTCACAAGGCTTTCATGGTACGCTTCAGGTTTTGTTATCAATAATGATTGAAAAATGGTAGATTCTTTAGTGGTTAAAAACCACACCTTCTAAAGGATATTTCAATTCAAGAATTTAGGAGTTATGAAGAAGTTGTTCGATGTGCCCTAAATGTGGAGATGGAGTTTCTATAATAGTCCCACGACTATGGTGATATGAAACGAAAGATGGAGTTTCAAGCCGGTGGATCTATTGATAATGGTGGGAAGAAAACTCAATGTCCCACATGCCAAAAATGTGGAAAGAATCACCATGGGAAATCCCTCAAAATGGTGGGGAAATGTATCAAGTGTGGGAGTGTAGGACATCATGATCAAGAGTATTGAAAAGATATGAAAACTAAGGAGAATATAGCTGATGAAAGAAGAGAACCACTCATGGTTCAATGCTATAACTGTAGGGAGCTAGGGCACTATGCAAACCAGTGCACTAAACCTCGAGTTCTCGAGGGTAATCAGCGTCATCAAACACCAAATCCAAAGGAACAAGGGATGGCTTATGCCATCACTACTACAGAGGTGGATCATGATAATGATTTCTTACAAGGTACACTTACTATTCACTCAATAATGGAAAAAGACTTATTTGATTCAGGTTCTACGCATTCCTTTATATCTTTAAAATTTTCTAGAACTATAGAATCAAAGCCCCAAAAAACATGAAGTAAAGAAATCGGTAAAAACACCATGTGGTGAAATAATTGCAACGCAAGTGTTGACTCTTCTCCTGTTTGTGTATGTGGGAGGATTCTTCTTGAAAATCTCGTAATACTTACTTTTGTGGAATTCGACACTATAATGGGAATGGATTGGCTCTCGTTATATAGAGCACATATCAACTTTCTAGAAATTGAAATATGTTTTCATATTCTGAACCATCCCATTATCCTCTACGAATGCAAGGAAGATCATGAATATCCTTTGAAAAATCCTTCAATGGTGTGGGTGTTGATTCCCTATGAAGAAGCATACCTCTCTCAAAAGGGTGAGTCAAAGGAATGTTCCAACCTTTAGGAAATACCCATCATGATGGAATACAATGATATATTTCCCAAAGAGTTACCCGAAATTCCCCCGGATCAGGAGGTAGAGTTCTCAATTGAACTTATACCCAGAGGTACTCCTATCTGTAAGTGTCCCTATAGGGTGGCTCCTATAGAACTAGATGAGTTAAAGAAGAAGCTGCAAGAGCATCTGGACAAAGGGTTCATACGCCCTAGTGCATCACCATGGGGTGCACCAGTGCTATTTTTGAAGAAGAAGGATGGAACAATGCGGCTGTGTATCGATTATCGAGAACTCAACAAGATCACCATAAAGAACAAGTATCATCTCCCAAGGATTGATGACTTGTCCGACCAGTTAATAAGAGCTTAATACTTCTCAAAGGTGGACCTTCGTTCTGGATATAATCAGGTAAAGGTAATGAAGGAATATATTCAAAAGACTGCCTTCCGAACAAGGTATGGCCACTATGAGTTTTTAGTGATGCCCTTTGGACTTACTAATGCCCCTGTAATCTTCATGGATTTGATGAAGAGAGTCTTTAGACATTACCTTGAAAAATTTGTGGTAGTGTTTATAGATGATATTCTCATCTACTGTAAGTGAAAGGAGGAACATGAAACCATCTAAGACTTGAGTTGGCGACTTTGTGAATGGAGATGTTGTATGCCATGTTCATAAAGTGTTACTTTTGGATGAAACAAGTAACATTCTATGGACATGTGATCATAAATGAGGGACTTTATATGGATCCTTCAAAAACAAAGGTTATTGAGGAATGGCCCAGGACCTCTAGTGTCACAAAAATTCATAGATTTGATGGATAAGCTGGGTAATACCGACGTTTTGTGAGAAACTTCTCATGATTGTCAAGACCTATAACTATGTTAACAAGGAAAGAGGTATAGTATGACTGGACGGAAGAATGTGGGGGAAGATTCAAGGAGCTAAAGAGAAGGACGATCACTAAACTTATACTCACAGTACAGAAAAGTGGAGAGCGTTTTGTGATATACAGTGATGCTTTAAAGAAAGGATTGGGTTGCGTACTAATTCTAAATGATAATGTGATAGCCTATGCCTCAATAATGTTGATGATCCATGAGAAGAACTACCCGACACATGATCTAGAGCTGGCAGATGTGATTTTGGCCTTGAAAATATGGCGGCACTACCTTTATGGTGAAAATTATGACATACACACCGACCACAAGACCCTAAAGTATATATTCACACAAAAGGAGCTCAACATGCATTAATGGAGATGGTTAGAGCTAATCAAGGATTACGATTTCTCTATTCACTATCATCCTGTAAAGGCAAACAAGGTAGATGATGCTCTAAGTAGAAAAGAACTTGCTACTATATCCATGTTGTGGAATAAGAAAGACCATATCTTCAAGGATATGCAAATAATGGATTTGGAAATCATAAGGGCAGGGGATACATCCTACCTTTTACAAATGATTGGAATGCAGCTTTGTGTTCCTTCATCACCTCAGATAAATATGGATCTATTGGACATGGCATATAGCTCAACATTCTCTATCCATCCTTGGATTACCAAGATATACCGTTCTCCGAGAAAACTTCTGGTGGGATAACATGATAAATAGATTTTAAAATACATATCAAGGTGCATGGTATTACATCAAGATAAAGCTGAGCGACAAAAGTCCAAAGGTATGATGCAGCCATTTCATATACCCATGTGGAAGTGGGAAAATGTTACTATGGTCTTTCTCATGGGTCTCCTGAATACGTCGAAGGGAAATAATGCGATATGGCTTGTGGTTGACCGACTCACCAAGACTACCCATTTTATTGCTATTCGGGAAGATCTCTCACTTGAACAACAAGAAATGATATATGTGAAGTTGTGAGACTACATGGTGTTCCAATATCAATTGTCTCTAACTGTGATCCAAGGTTCACATCTAAATTCTGGGGGAGACTTCTACACGCTTTGATTACTGAATTAAATTTCAGCACAACCTATCACACCCTAACTGATGGCTAGCCTGAAAGAACTATTAAGACACTTGAAGATATGCTAAGAGAATTCTCTATAGAATTCAAAGGTTGATGGGATCAACATCTCCCATTGGTTGAGTTCTTATACAAAAATAGCTTCCACTCGAGTATTCAGATGGCTCCATATAAATCTCTATATAGAAAGCGATGTAGAAATCCAACCCGTTGAGATGAAGTTAGAGAAAGAAAGCTACTTGGACCCAATCATGTTCAAGAGATGACAGAGAAGGTTCGAGTTATCCAGAAACACATCAAAGCAACTCAATGTTGAATAAAGTGATATGCTGACAACCGTCGAAGGGAGATGGATTTCGACATTGGAGATAAATTATTCCTTCAAATATCTCCATGGAAGAGAGTCATGTGATTCGGGAATAATGGGAAGCTATGTCCAAGGTATATTGGCCCCTTTGAGATCCTTGACGGCATAAGAGTCGTGGCATATCTTCTTGAACTTCCACTAAATATGGATCACATTCATGATGTGTTTCATATATCACTACTGAGGACGTACATACCAGACCCCTCACCTATACTAAAATCATAGGTGGTGCACCTGGAAGATGATCTCTCCTATGAGGAGCAGCCAGTAAAGATTCTGGATAGGAGATATAAGGTTCTATGCAACAAGAAATCCTATCTTGTCAAAGTGTTATGGAGGAACCATAAGTTTGAGGAAGCAACTTGGGAACTTGAAGAAGAAATGAAGGGGAAACACCATCACCTGTTTGTTTAAAGTGAAATTTCGGGGGCGAAATTTCATAAAGGGCGAAGAATGTGACGACCCAAAGTTTTTAAATGTAAATTACCTTATTATCATTATGAGATAAAATAACATGAAAGCACAACATAATGAACTACTATTTGCTAAGTGACCTATAAACATAATTTTTTCACTTATGTATTGGGAATTTTGAAAATCGAACATACACGGTTGTGTTCAAGATGTTTTTTTGGAGTCTAATAAAACAAAAATATTTTTTGGTGAATAGTAACCTACCCTTATTAATAATATCATACCCTTATGAATAGTAATATTACCCTAATGAATAGTAAATCATCCAACATAAGAGTAACCATACCCATGGATAATTGAATTTAGACATATTAGAAAGTAACTATTTGACCTTTGTAAACGTTTTGGTATTTTGTATATAAGAAGTAATTAATTATAACTAATTAATTAATTTTAAAGAAAATGTATTTTCGTAAAATTTTCTAATAAATTATTTAATCAATGTCTTATAGTTTTTAGATAATTTTATAAGACCCTACCTAAATTTTTAAAGCACTATAAAATCAGTTATAGTTTTAAAAACTATTTTTTAAGTAATTTATGATTTTAATTAAATATTAAATTAATCATATTTAGAAAATTATTTTTGAAAATGGACTTCATCAGTTGGATTCTACATTTCAAAAAATGGTAGGGGTAAATTATATGTATTTTTCTAAAATACTTGAATTTTTTGTGAACAGTAAATTACATTATTTTACCGTATAAAAAGATTATAATTAAAAGCCACTATTCCTGACATCACAAGTGATGTAAGCACCCAAAGTTCAAACTCTCGTGAATTATTTAATATTTTTGGTCATGGATTCCTCACTATTCATAGTCATAGTGGAAATTAATAAACTAAATAATTTTATATTAAGAAAATACCTCTCCCCACCACTATAAAAACCACCCTTCACACCCTCATTTCCTCACACCTCTCATGCTCCAAGCCTTCTCTAATCTCTGCCCAAGCATCTTCCCTAGTCCCTCCCCCACGTCCAAGAGCTTCTAGTCTCATACAAAGACCAATCATAGGTTATTAAGGAAGATCTCAAGAGGAGGATTCAAGAGGTAATTTCTCTCCCTCATGTCCTTCAATTTCCTTTCAAGTTCAAGTCCATTTCTTGATCTCTTCCCACATATCTTTATCCAAATGGTATTTTAACTCCATTATTATAGATCTACTATAATTTTATGATTATAATAAAATATTATATCATCCAACCCTATTTTACTATTCATTTTATTTTATTAAATAGAACGTTGTTCGTGAGTTGTTAATTTATCACCTTCAAGAACGACAAGTTTTTCATCTTACATTTCATCCTTCAGATCTGGTCATGAAATAATATTTATGGTTGAACCAGAACATGTTATATGTATTATATCCTATTTAATGATCTGGAAATTACTTATGAACATAGTCCTAGTGATAAAATAAAACAAGTTCATTATGATCGAAAAAACGCTCAAATTAACCCAAATTATCATCATTTAATTCTTATCTAATGACTCATCCACTTGGATATAATATGATCCATTATAAGATCATTAAATATCCTTTAATATCATTAATAACATTTATTATCATTTCTGGATGTTTACCCATGTTCTACCCAAGCATCAATTTAAGAATACAAGTGAACCACTCAAGAAAACCATAAAAAGAAAAATTCACAAATAATGTTTTTAAACTCTGTAACTCATCCAAAGGAAAATAATATAAATTAATAAAACTATAATGAACCATATTAATGTACACAAGGTTCTGGATTTCTAGAAAATGAATATAATGTCAATATACAGGACATTATAGTGAAGGAAGCATTCAGATACAAGGTAAGGGGAAATTCTCAAACCCATCTTTCTTCTTTCAGGTTCTCCCTCTTTCACTCCATTATTTTTGATATGGTTACTCCATAAAGAAAATTTTTTCATCATTTTGTTCCTTTTATAGGATATACATGTTTTTCACTGGTTTTTATGTTAAATGAAAATGTTTTTCAAAAGAACTCTTCTTTTACGAACACACCTTTTACTTCTCCCTCAAAGTGAAAGGTTCTTGAAACATGTATGTTATTCCCTCTTTATTTTGGGAACCCAATGTTTATGATTGTGTTGTTATGATATGAAACCATTTAATTTACATGGGTTAGTTATGTTCATTTTTGATATGTTTTTTTTATGTGGCAATCATTATAATTCGAATGTTATGATGTGACAGGTGCGCTTGGAATTATATAGCACAATATGAATGTTTGAAAGTGAAGGGTGTGCCCAGAATTATACACTGCTCCAATGCATTGGGTAAAGTGATGAATCTCATGAGTAAATGTGAAATGATGAGTGAACAAGATGCTAGCTTGGTTCACATGTATGTGTGGCATTTAACCACTAAGACATGATGTTTTGTTTTTATGCATTGCCACATTTCATGACTTTTATTTATGATTCCTCCCATGTTAATGATCTTTTTTCCCATGTTATTATTATGCTCACCCCATGCTTTATTGTTCTCACATATCCTCTTACTGGGATTCTAGATCAACCCTTTTGATGTACATCATTAGGTGGATACATCTACAAAAGATAGGACAAGTGCCAATAAGAATCTATAGAAGAAGAAATTAAATAAATAATTATGCTTGATGTTGTAATTGTTATAAATGGTCCTAGTTTTCCCATGACAGTAAACCTTTGGATCCTCTATTTTTAATACTATTGTGTTTTTTATCTTTATAATTGTGTAATAGTAATGTAAGAAAAGGTAGGGTCGTTATATACCACCCCTATGCACCAAGAGGCTGGTGATGGTCTTAACTGCACGACCCTAAAGGTGCATTATCCCATGCATGGGGCACCTTATCACACCACCTATAAGTCATAGACGTATGAGGAACCACTCCATTGGGTTCCTCTATGGAACAACCTTGCAAGGTACCAATGGCGACAAGATCCTTTATCCAAGGTCCCATGTTTTCCAATAAATATGACAATTTGGATCCTCTATTACAAAAATAATGAATTGGAAGAATTCCCCAAGCATTGTTCACACAACCCCTTTACCTAGGTCCCTAGAATCCCTTAGGTATCCTTCTAGAACTAATGAAAATAGAGAGTTAAATGGGATAAATGATATCAAGGTATCATTTGGCCATAAAAAAATCTATTATATGAGGGCACTTCATCACGTAATGGAAGAACCATATGCAAGATGAACCTATACCTAATTAAGAACCTACATGAGACTCGTTATGGGAAAACTAAAGAGACATTTTGTTCCTAGGATAAAGAATTTAACCATTGTTTCTACCCATTTGGTCAATTTCATGATGCATATCTATCATGTTAAGGAATATTCCGTATGTTTGAATCAAATCCTATTCATCCTAGTACACACACGATGAACATTCCCACTAAGATTTGAATTTTTCAATCCTACATTTGATCCATATTCTAAACCACCAATGGAATGGAAAATCTCCCTTTAGAACACTCCCCTGAGTGGGGATGATTTGAAACCTCCACTAAGGCCTCTGAATTTTCAATACCATGAAGAGGGAAACAACAACATGTCTCCCATTTGGATTTCCATTCATACATTCCATCGAATACCCCAAACATATGGTTATGGTCCTCGGGTTGCATGTGGATTTTCATTACTACAGCCCTGAGGACCCCAAAACTGGGGAAATGTTTGAGGATTTCTCAGTAATGATTACTAGGGATATGACCATGTCCTTCCCTAGTCAATTATAAGACCAATAGCCTCAAGTTTCATAAAAAATGATGAAAATAATTCGTGGATTTCCTTTTGATATTGGATTAGATATACTTTTCCCACTTTAGAAAAATATTAGGGCATCTGTCTGGGAGTAAGCACTTAGCCTTCCTTGTGGGTGGTTGTACTATTTATCTTATTCACCTCAAAAGCTATATCCAAATAGGTAGTTCATCCTGGCTATCCAAGATATGAAATGGAAGAGGGAATGGTCACATCCAATCCCCTCCTTCTTATCTCATACCCTTTCCATCTTATACTAGTGGAGGATGAGAAATATGTGGTTTTCTGGATCACCTAATTCATGTTATTTCTCATTCCCAATCATGTTTTATTACGATTTTTGTGGGCTTAGGGGAAAACCATGATCCTATAATTCACACCATCTGATTCATTTTTATCCAAAAACCTTCTTTAAAATCATTCTCTCTCCACCCTTTAGTGTGCCCCAATAGGAATGGCTCCAAATTGGAATCTATCTAACAATTGGGAAATTTAAATCCTTTTTTTCAGGGTTCATCAATTTTATCTTGTTTTTCAAATCAAGCATGTCTCAAATGGCCTTATAGGTTTATTATGGTCGTAAAATCCAAATGATCTGAAATTAAATCTGGGCCTCATACATTGTATAGCCCAGACATATCATCCATGGAAATCCTCTTCAAGAGTAACCCCTAATCATACTCATTCATGAGAATAATTTTCATTAGTTTTCCCCAAAAATATCACAAAACACACCATATGAATCCTCCTCATGAGTATTCCCTAGATGAACCTATCCATAGGAAGCAATCAAAGTGTATGTCCTAAAAAAAATTGACCTCCTATTTCAGTGTAATCCCAAGTCATAAATAATACATGCGAATCCTCCTCTAGTGTAAGCTGAAAACCAAACCATACTCATTCACCAATGGATTCACACTTAGGAGTAATTCCCAACCAAACATAAAAAATTCATGGAATTCTACTCATGTTTAATTCCCCAACCAAACCCACCAATATACATGGTCCAAGTCACTTCACATGCTCCCAAACTCATTCATTAGGGAATACATCATCGATTATGACACATGAAATTCAATCAGGATTTTTAAATCTTTCTTATATTCTCACAGAGTGCCATGTACTCATGGTTAATCCAACCCGATGATCGGGGATAAGAAACATGATAGTGAATAGGCATATCCAAGCCCCTCCTTATATTGCAGCTTTAAACACTTCCAACATCAGAGGAGGACAAGTGTATGCTCTATTGAATCTTCTACTTACTCTTGTTTCTCATAGTTAGGCATGATCATGACATCTACACCATAAGTGCATGTTTTGGTTGGGAAATATTTTTTGAATCTTCAAATTGACTTCACTCAATGTTTCCCCATGAGAATATGTCCGCAATGATAAATAAAACCAAAACTAAATTTTATATAGATTTTATATTAATAAAATAATATCATTTTTGGAATCAATATGTGAATATTATGTCACTATTAATTTAATGTATTTATTTATGAAAAAAAATTTGATTTTACATGAATGAGGAGAAAAATATTTAAATTAAATCATTTTTTATCCTCAATTATTTAAAAAATACCACTTTTTATTTATATTAATTTATAATATTTACATTTTATTATACATTTTTAAATTAATTCCATTAGAAGAAAAAGAATTGTTTAATTTATTATAATAATATTTTCATACATAAAAATGATATTTATACCAAAAAAATTTCATCTCATTTCATTATATATATATATATATATATTAATTTATAACACATGTAGAAATTAAATTTTATATAATTTGATCCCTAATTTATTTCATCATGTAAAATTTTATAATGTTTTCACTTTCATTTTTTTCATTATTCATATTAACTTAGGTAATAGAATCAGTTATCATCATATGAGTTAAAAGGGGTTAAATGTGAAAAAACTAACATGATATGGGATAAAATGACCTACTAAATTGACTACATCCATTTTAATGGTAATAATTAGACCCCATGTCATTGAATATTTTATGATATGTCATTTATGATCTATTTTTATTAACTAAGACATTAATATATATTAATTTTTTGCGAATTTCCAAGTGTTTTCTATCTGCCTCTTATAATAGGAAACCATGTATCATCTATTAAAAAATGAATTATATCTCATCCATGTCTATCCTAATTCACTTTCAGACATTACTCACCTTTATAATGTTGTAATTGATTGATCTAAATACCCATTGTAGAGGGATTAAGGTGTAATATAAAGTATTTTTTATATTAAGTGGATCAATTCGAAGTTGTTTTTTATTTCTTATTGTAAACATTTCAATTCATTGTTATCCATGATTTTATAATAACATATGTTTCTCACATATAATACTATCATATAATGTTGATGGAATACCATATATTAATATCCTTATACTTAAAGTGGGATATAAAACATCAATTGTGATTTTGAGTTGAATACCGCATCCTGAAGTGTTGTATTTCATTTTTCATCAGCATCGTTGATCAATGTTTATTAGGATGGGTATTGAAAAAAACATTTTTTCTTGAAGGTATGACAAGTTAGTTTTTCTAAATTTTTTATACAACCCTTATGATGTTTCATAAATGATCCACTGATGTTATGAGGTTGTCTATGGATGGTTTGGTGAATGGATCCCTAAGAATATGGAAAATAGTCTGGGATGCATGGTTAGTAGAAACCATTCAACACTATCCAAATGGTCTCTCCTAACAGTGCGATTTGAGATAGAGGATAATTGGGGGCAACACAATTTTTAAACCACTATGCACCACAAGAGCATAACAGTTTGTGACTGGAGGCCTCTTTGACTGAATTCAATCACATAGTTGGCACAGGTTGGTCCAACAATGTGGCCAATATTTGAGCTATAATATTTTTGGGTGAATGTTTCATTTTTATATTCATTAAACTCTAAAAATGTCTTCTGATCCTCAATATTTGTTTACAGTGGATTAAATCCTTTCACCATCATGTTATATCGATTAATATTTAAAATAGGATCCTTGATAAATCTATAATCTGGAATTTGAATTTATTTATCAAGAAATAATTGGATTGCTATAGGTAATCTACAGGGTGAAATTCCTTTGGTTATAAGTTAATCATCATATTGGTTGCACTATTTAGGTTCATGATCTATTTTTTTATATTTTCATGTTATTGGTTAGTTTTATCAACTTAATAAAAACTGAGGAATCCATAATATGATGAGTCATAAAAATACCTAAGGTATGTTGTATCATGATATTTCAATAATAGTTATGTGGTTTTCATAGCCACTCTATTGTGGAATAGGTTAAAATTTTACATGCATGGACCTAAAATTGATTTCTCAATAACAAATTTTAATACAAAACTTTTTATTCTCATGAGGATCATTATTAGTAATTTGAGCATGCTAACCTCGATCATGGAAAACCCTTAAGTGTGCTAGGATTGAATTACGTTGATGATTAATAAATTAAATTCTCGCATCACCATATAATATTTCCCCTTTAATTAAAAATTTATTTACCCATCGATATATAAATTCTTATAAAAACCAAGAACATCCATAGTGGTTGGATTGGCTTATAAATTGTATTTACCGTGCAGGAAATTTTGAATTTGATAATGGAAACACATAAGTTCATATTTTAACATTGTAAATTACTTTTCAAATAATTTTTTATTTAAATTACTTCTATAAACTGAATTTATTTCTTTATAATGGGTGACCTAGCTTAAATAAATTAAATTGGAAAATTTATTCAATCCTAATGGCTGGTTATGACAATAAAATTGTTTCATTTCTTAATTAAATGTATTATATGAATAGTGAAAACCTCATATAGTTAATGGGTTTGATTATTAAATTTATTATGAGGTGATACCTTAGTTTAATATTATATTATTATTGTACATTGGAGATTGGATGTGGAGTGATGGTTAAGGGAACTATTTTCCATGACAATTCACTCTCTCTTAAAATTTTTGTTTGAATAACATTTCAACCCATTGAAACTATTTAGACGGTGGTCATGATGAACAACATCCCATGGTTCTTGTGTTGACATGGCAACTCACCCACTCTCCTAAGCGACTAGAATGAAATCTCCCATTCATTATGTGCTATAGGGAATGAAACCATTTTCTTGATCTTATAGTATTGTTTATAACTGTTATGAAAGAATGATGATACCCTTGTATTACCAGAACATTATATTATTGGTATATAGCTACTTAATCACACACACACACTTAGTCCAAATAGGAGGACTAAATATTTTACTATATATATATAAATATTATATAGTAACTGATCAGACAATAATTCTGACAATGAGCCAAACAATGTAGAGCTCTAGGTGTCCTTTAGATACCTAATAAGGATAGAATGTATTTATTAATAATTTCATATTCTCTCATTTTAACCAGCACATTGTAGCTATTAAGTTTACTGCTATGATTACTTCTAGTTACCATTGGTGGCGGCCTACTATCATTTTATGCCATACCTTACTCGAACCTCCTTTAGTATAAATGTAGACTACTTTTATTGATTTATGGGTAAGGGAAAGTTAACTAATAATAATATTTTTTATTAATTAGTTATAGTTATAGAATGTGAGTAGATGAAAGACCATATGCTTGAGATTTCTATAGAGAAGCCTTTTGTCTTATTTGTAGTTTTGTATGGATTTCTATATATTCCAATGCAATTTTTCCCTTTTTTATATTAGTATTCCATGAATTCATCTATATGAAAATACATAGTGTATGTTCATTGTTATTAAGGTTTTATATTATTTATTCTTTTGATATTAATTATTATTACATCTGTTGTATATGCTTCAACTATAACAGGTTACTGGTCTATTATTTAGTTTTTATTTATATCATGATTCTAATGTTTTTTTTAATTATTATTACTTATTATTATACTCTTATTTAAGATATAGTATCAAAATTTTACCACCTTTAAACCATATTTTCTAGTCATAATCCTATGGTGTATGGGTAGATATTCTTTTTTAATGTGATCCACTAGATCAGGCCCCTTGTTTAGTGGATCTTAGTTTCAGACACAACCAGGTGGCATCAAACATTTTTTTTCATTTTTTTATTATAGTTTTGGTAATATAAATGAGACTATGAGTTAATAAATATGGAAATGACCTTGTTCCTAGACGTAGCTAAAACATGTAAATGGGAACCCCAAATTTCCTTGGATTGTAAATTATTGTTAATGATTATGCTATTTATAGTTCATATGACATAATTATTGGGTGAAGCCCAATTCATGTGATGTTATTCATATTGGAATTATTGAAATGTGTTTTATATTAACTTATCCCAGTGAAATGATGGAGTTTCATTACATGCCTCATTATAGGCACAATAGGACTAATATACCATGCATTTTCCCATGCCATGTTTATTTATAACATCAATTTTCTTATTTCATATTATTAGTACCATGATTATTATATATCGAAATATTTCAAATATTGTATAGGGGATTATAAAATATAATTGAAACATAATGTTCCTTCCTTAACCAAAGGATGTATTCCTATATTAGAAAAAGGTGGCACCTTAAGAATTCAATTATGGCACATTGAGATAGGGAATATTGGTCACATAGGATGGAACATATTATGTTATGGGTTTTGTGGAAGACATTGTTTTGTTTATGAGGAGTTTTATTCCATATAGATTATAATTTTGATCCATCTAGTTCATCTATTTAATGATATTTTAATATTTTTATCAGAAAAATTTTTAAATGAATATTTATTTTAAAATGAGAATATGCATCTTTTAATTTTTATATGATATCTAGATTAGGACCAGGCCTTAGTGGTGGGTAGTGGTGTTCCTATTTAATTATAATGTTAATTATGGTCTTTATTTAACACATTGTACTATATTTTGAAGCAGGAAGAAAGGTTTGATCTATTCATAGGATGGTTATTTACCATTACTTGTTATCTATAATTCATCCTTTGAATGTTAAATTCTATTATAATGCATCAATTTGTCATTTTGGAATTATTCCTCCATGAGGTCATCTAGTGATACACAAAAAATGTAATGACAACCATGATCCTGAGGTGGAAGGACTTGAAAATCTAGTTATCCGTCATACAATCCAACCTATGGGACCTCTTTTTATTTGTTATATGGTCATGGAAACCATATTCCATGCGTTATTTCTATGTATGTTTCAATATATGAAAGGTGTCACCCAGCCTACCCTGACAATGGAAGAGTTACCTTGGGAGTTCTAGCCACAACATCCCCCCCATTGTTGGGGAATGGTGGACCACATGCTAATGATTATCCGCTCAATGATATTATTTCTATAATCCAATCTCTCGAGATGCCTCCAGAGATTAGGTTCTAGGTTTCTACCTATATGATATGAAATTAGTCCAATAGATGGGGTTATGTTATTACCCATGAAGATCAGTACCATGATATTGTTTTGTAAGATTTTTATACTATCCTCTAGGAATATATTTTTCCTCATAATCTATGGGATGCCTAAGATAGTGTTTTTATGGACATGAAAATAGGAGCTATGTCACTCATCGATTATTCTTCTATCTTTACTAAGTTTCACCAATTTGAACCAACTCTAGGAGGTGGTGATCTTTTGAAAACTAGGAGATTCAAGGATTGTATGATACACACCATCTGATCATATGGAAATGTTTTTAGGGAAAATACTATTTATAATGTCATCAACAAAACCATTATGTTATAGAAGAATTTTAGGGAATATGATAGTGGGAGTTAGGGCGGTCTCACGTATTAATCTATTAGTGTTTCTTCTTGTGGATGTAATCATCACTTTGGAGTTTCTTGTGGGTGTAGTATCATTTAGGCTCCTCATGAAGAAAGTTTCTTGATATTTCTGATATTTGGAAAGATAATACATGTGAAACCTCAATTTTGTATGGTTTTGTGGAATGCATTGGTTGTGTAAAGATGGGGCATATCCACTGTTTCTCCATGATTATTCCAACAGTTCCTAGTGAAAGGGGATCTATACCCATTTCACATTATGGATAGTGGAATTTAGTATCTCCTCTAAAATGTAGTTTGAATATGTTACACCATTCATGACTATACAGTGGTCAAGGAAAAGGTAGTCACACTCTTGATTCTCATTTCTAGTGTAGATATCTTGATCATTGAAGCCAAAAAGTGACTTCGAGTCATGATACATGTCTTTTAGATGTAATATAACCCATGCCAGAGGAGAAGAGTGTGAGACATTCTATATTTTGAGGTACTAATCTAGTACAATACACATCATTGTCTACTTTATCTTATACAGGTGTGCCTCACTCTTTTACATATGGGGCATTTATTTATAGCCTGGTCATCAAGATCGAACACTTATATGGTGTTATGATTCTTGATACCCCGTTAGGAATCTTATTAGAGGGTGTTCAACAATGTGAGGATTCACACCCAAATATATATATATATACATCTTCATATGAAATCTTTTCATCATCAAAATTATGGTATTTGATGTAATCATTAGTGTGGACTAGTAAGTTATTTACTGATAACATATAGAACTCAATCTTCTATGTGTTATAATTACATCACCAGAGGGTGGTTGGAAAATTTATAATGTAGAATGAGATATTTTGTTAACATTAGATGGACTCGAGTAGTAAATCTTGTGTAGTGTGAGATCATAGATTTATAGTATTTCCATATATGATTATGAGTTAGTACATGATGTCTTTCATCATGTAGTGGAACAGTTTAGTGAAATATTTCCTAATGAGTTTTCTGGGAAACCGCACGAGTGAGTGGTAGATTTTACCATAAACGTAGTTCTAAGAGAAGTGCCTCTTTCTATTAATATTATTAAGATAAACATGTGGAGATTCTTATACTGAAGATGATGTTGGAGGATCTTGAGGAGAAATTATTTATACACCCTATCACATCCACTTATGTTTCACTAGTTATTTTCTTCCATCAAGAAGGGTAATTACCCCATGTTTTTTGTGTGGATTACGTTCAGTTAGAACATATTATAGTTATGAACCAGTATAAAATTCCTCGAATATATTACCTCTTTGATCAACTCTAATGAGAGAGGGTTTTTTATAAGATAGATTTTAGGTTTGGAAATCATCATTTAGATTCTAGGTCTTTATAAATTCCACACATAGCTTTAAGAGATGGTATGATCTGTATGAGTTTCGCTTCAGGTATTTTGGTCGCATGAACACACTAGTAGTTTTCATATATCTAATGATTTTTGTTTTCTGCCCGTATCTGGATTAATTTTGGGTAGTCATTGTTATTTATATCTTAGTGTATTTTAATCGTCTTGATGACTAATTCAATAAACATTATATCTCATTTTATACACTAATATAGAATTAGAATTATAAAATGTTTATGAAATTACACTATTAGATCAAAATACTGCACTTATTGGGTAAAATTTGATGCGAGCTAGGAGTTTCATTACACCAAGAGAAAGTGAGTGTTTTAGTGCCATGGGAATATCCCTATAAAATCATTGAAATATGGAGATACATGGGGATAACTAAATATTTAAGATTCTTAATCGAAGGTTTATCACTCCTTACAACACCACTTAAAGGTTTGAACAAATATTGTGTGGAATTCATATGGGAATATACCTGTGAAAACACCTTTTAAGAGTATAAGGGATGATTTAACTCAATACTAAAATTGATTATCCTTGATCTAGGAAATATCTAAATAGTCAAAAGTAAAACATCAATTATTGGGCTTAAAATCATTATAATACAAATATTAGTGAATCTTCCTATATATGTATTTCTATTTGATGCCTCATGAATATAATTACTCAATGCAAGACATTGTGCTAGAAGATATAGTTCATGTTCTTTGTTGTTGGAGACATTATCGACATGAAGAGAATTCAGTTGTATTTACTGACCACAAAATACTCAAGTATTTATTATCATAATATGATATGCATATTAAGATGTATAGTAGGTTTGAGTAACTAAATTGATTTGATCTTGAGCTTCCTTATACACATGGTAATGGAAATAGAGTAGCTAATGTTCTGAGCCAAAAGAATCAGACATAGAATATTTAAGAGACCAGTAGAGAATGGTATCTTGTGAAATTATTTTCAGGGATTAACATTGAGGTTTAGGAGGATCAGGGATAGATTTCCACATAGCCTTATCTCTAACCTATACTACATTGTAATGGTTAATAATGATGCATATATCTTATCGTGAAGGACTTGTAAAAAGGGATAACATCTCATATCATAATACATCATCAGGTTGGAATATGGAAGGGGATGGTATGCAACTATTCATTGGATGTGTATGGGTCCCATTAGACATCATATAGAATATTATATGGGATTTTTGTGCCCTAGCATGGGTAGTTCAACCTAGTGTCACAAAGATGTATCGATATCTATACTTCCATAATTGGTGGCCTCGTATGAAACATGAGATTATAAGATTTTTCAATTATTTTTACACTGGTATGTAGATGAAGGTGGAATATTAGCAACTGAAAGGACCTCTATAACCATTTTCTACATCTGAGTGTAAATGAGTTGATGTTTATATGGATTTTTTGTTGTTTTACTCAGATTACTTAATGGTATGGATATAGGGTCAATTATCTTTTAACATTTGAAGAAAGACATACATTTCTTACTTGTGTGAGATATATTATTAGTAGAGTATCTAGGGAGGTTGTACGTTAGTGAGGATTTACGTCTTCATGGAGCTTCTCATTTTATCATTTATTATAAAGACACCCACATTCTATCAAGGATCCAACTAGTGTTTCAGAAATCCTTGGTTACATAGTTGATTATGATCAAGACCTATAACTTTTAGAACAATGGATAGATTGCAGGAATGATTCATGTGTTAAAGAACATTCTATACACATATGTACTTGATATTGGGGGTTCATGGGATAAAAATGTCCCCTTATTGAGTTATAAAATAATAACAGCTATAATGTTTCCATTATGATGTATCCTTATGAATCCTTATATGATATGACTTTTTGTTTACCATAGTGTAAGATCTAGGAATGGGTATATTCATTTATTTGACCACATCTCATACAATAGAAAAAATAGCTGCTCCAGTTCATTTTCAAGTGCTTGTTGATAGCTCAATCCGAAAAACAATCATATGCAAATAGACATCAATGAAATCTTGATTTCATGGACATATATCAGGTTTTATTGCATGTCTCATCTATTTGAAGTGAAATACATATTCTGAATATGGGTAATCCCTCACTTAGATTTATTATACCCTTTGTGTTTGAAAAATGAATCAGATGAATGGATTACCATATAGAACATCCTAATAGATATAGGTCTATTAAATATGTTTTTCCTATATCATAGCTTCACTAGAATTATGAAAAAATTTCAAATTTCCTTTATCCTGATGATATCGATTTGGATATAGTTTTTTCTTTTGAGGAGTATGCAGTTTGTTTTTTTGAATGGAGCAGTAATAAAAATCAAGCTAGTTCATTTCCTTCAGTATGGGTTCTAGGGTAGTACGATCAATTTCATGACAATTACGTGGAGTGGGAATCTAATTTACATGTTCAGTTGATAGAACAATTTCTATATAATAATTTTTTACCCACATATAGTCAAATCAATGATGAGGTTATATATGGAGGTGATATTGTAAAAAATCATCATTTTAATATGGTAAAAATTGTTAGTTTTTTATTTAAATTCAATTAAGTTGACCTTATGAAGTTTCCTAAATGATTCATGATGGTTATTAAGGTTTTTGGGTGTTGTTCAAAGCCCATAACTTTGGGAATGTGGAAAATATACTACGTCGCTTGGGTAGTATAAATCATGTAGCCTCATCCAAATGGTCTCGACTAACATTGAGACCTAAGATAGTGTAGAATTGAGTGCTACGTAGTTTTTCTATAACTATGAGAACCTTGGTTCTTGTCACGACCCGTCCCCCATATCCCACGTGGTGACTACCCCAAGCCCGCCTTCCATATGCTAGAGGGTTGCGACTTTCACTGAATAGGCATATCCCAAAAGGAAAGACATTTTCTATTAAATCCATACAGTCACACAAAGATCATATTGTGTAAAGTAATCACAAAGAAAACCACAACATTCCCTTAGAGATCTGCTGAGAGTACAATACCAAATGATAGTACAAAGGGGCCAGAATACAAGCCCAAAACCACAAAGGAAAGTACAATTACCACGATCAGTCTTCTCGAGGACCCACATGAAGGGTAGGTCAAGGGTAGATTCCTATAGCCATAGAAGTACACTCTTCTATACCATCTCACTAAGCACTTCCTGGTCCCGGACCACCAAGGTCTCTGTCGAAGATTCTGTCAGTCCCATCTCACTATGCACCACCAAGTCCCTGGACCACCAAGGTCATCATCAAAGAATCAGTTTGTCCCGTCTTACTAAGCACCACCTGGTATCGGACAACCAAGGTCTTCTTCAATGCGTCGATCAACTTCTCATGACATGAAACCTATGGGTGAAGGTCATTAATGGGTTATTAACACAATACTCAGTAGATACCCAAAACCATAAAGGAAGACCAAAAAGGAAAGTATACATGAGTTAATATCATCTTACTCAGGTATAATCTAGAGTATAGAAAGAACGACCATCAGTCGCAACCCAGAAAACCTAGGAATTCATGGGTAACCATTCCTAATGAGAACTCTCGGTATTCTAGGTCGTACAGATAAGCTCCTCACTACTTCTCTACCGGGTGACAAAGGGTCGCTTCCCACCTTAGCCTTTGTAATGAAGAACTCATCCCAGATGAGTATCGTGGGTCTGCTGTGTCACAGAATGATGCTCCCCACAATGGGCTGGTCAGGTCACACAAAGGCACTTCCCACTAGGAAATCATAGTGGGTCCACACAAGATCACATGTAGTTAATCCACACATGGCCTATTGTCAGTAATCTTCGGGTCCTAGTTAGCCACCAGATTCTAGAAAGTAGTGTGCATGATTCCATGAAAAAATGCTCCTCAAGCTGTTAGTTTCATTTCAAATACCTTGATAACCCTCCTTAGAGTATTCCAATATTACCTCATAATCACAAGAGATCCAACACTACAAAAAAATCATCAATCAAATGCCCGATTTGAATGATATTGGTGTTTTAGTAATTGGGGGCCAGTCTTGTCTAGGCCCAGTCTAACATGGACACACTGACATGACCAACACAACATGGTTTGACTAATCTGACCTAACCCATTGCATGTTTGGATCGGCCTGGTTCAGCCAAGGGTCTATCCTGTCGGGTCTCCCAGTGACCCGGTTCCATCCATCCCAGTCCACCCAACAACTCTTTATTATTCTACTGGCCTGATCCACAATATCAAGATGTCTTTATTTCCACCCCGAGCCACCCTACATCCCGGTTCGTGCTCCCCATCCCGGATCACTATCTAGGCTGGTCTTCTCAATCCAGTATTCTGGCTAGGTGTTCGGTTCGGCGGCACACGGCTAGTATGTGCCGACCACCCTTCATCCCTCTTGTGGTCCCTGCTGGACCACGGGACACCATTCCGATGTGGCCGAAAGGCCGCGTCGTGCTTCTGTCAGCCTGAGTTCTGGTGGCTCCTACTACATCTCCGAGTTCTAAGGTATCCACAACTACCACTTCATGGAGTCATCATGGTGCACTGCCACCCACCCGTGGGACACCGCCGGTTGTCGCTGTTGCAGGCGGTCACCATTGTCGGCGTGTCAATGGTACATTCCGCAGGCCACTAGGTTTGCTTCATTGGTACGTTCTATGAACTATTTATTCCAACAACCTTCTCTAGTTTTCGACATCTTCACTATGTCCTTGGTAATTTATTTCCATAAATTATGTGTTTAGGCAACAAATAACACTCAAGAAGGAACAAAAGAGGAGGGGATCATGCCTTGTTTATATCGGCCCGCACCCTCTGCCTTTGGGGATTAGAAGAAGGTGGAATATTTAAGGCATTATCAAAATTATATACCGATTCAAAACCCTAATGAAAATCACTATCCTTCAAGATCAAGTGACCCTTAGATAAACATGTTCATATGATGATCTTTGTTCGTTGTTTTAGAAAGAAGAACAGGGAAATCAAAAAACAAATGTAACGCCTACATGGGATATATGTTTTTTGAGGAAGAGAAATTCCATGTGAATTCGTTCTCGATTATTGATCCTCCAACCACATTTATGTTGATCCTTTGAAGGGTGGAAGGAGATTGTGTTTGTTGTTCATTTTTTTAGTGGATTTATCAACATATATTCGTTAGAGAAATTCCAAGATCTCCAACTGTTTCACTATCTCGTTATCTTATAAAAAGAGAAACACGTCACAAAATTTCTATTACACAATTTCATCACATCATTACACTATTTAATTTGAGAAATGATATATTTATTACTATAAAATTAATGATAGTCATTATTGGGATTCATTTATTGATTTTCATTGTTGCCTCATTACAGCACTGTGGTGCTAACATGCCACCTCTCAATGGTGAGGAAAACAAATAAAATTACTTTTTAATTTATAGAATTTCTATTTTGAAAGGTCCGAAAATTCACTTTTTCCCTCAACCTGCAATGGTCGAGGTTAGGTCATTTCTTAGGTAATTTCATCATTCTAGGAATAATGGTACCCTTGGATTTTCAAACCGGGAACCTATATAGATGTTACCAAAACCACACATGCGTTCCATTTTAATTCACTTTAAAAATGTTCCAAAAAATATCTTTCACCATCGACCCACATTGGTCAAGGTTATCCTCCACCTAAGGGAAACATTACCTCATGGATCAATGGTACTTTCGTATTTCAAATCCGAGTTACAATTTATGAGTTATAAGGATTTGACAATAAAATATTTTTTATTTTATTATTTTATTTATATCCCAAAACTAACATCCATTACTGGCCCACACCGGACAACATTTGGATCTACCTAAGGAACACATACCCTCACGAGCAAAATGGTGGTATTGGATTTTCAATCCCAATCACCGTTCGTGAGTTAATAGCATTTGAAAAATAAAAATATTTTATTTACATATTTTATTTTTAGTCTGACCATTTTTAGGATTTCTCACCAGTGGCATGGAATGACTAATCATAAGTTCCACCTAGGGTAAACCCAAAAGCCAAAACGCAATGGTGCCCTCATATTTCTTATCTATGAACCCATTAACGAGGTATAACATTTTATTAGGAAAATTGTTCACGTACACAATATAAAACATAATTGTTTCTGTCAAATCTTTCCAATAACTCCCGACCTTGGAATTAAACATCATCCCTACACCTGGTCTTGAATATAATTCCAAATAATTAAATTAAATTAAATGGAATTTATTGGAAATTAAATTACTCCCTCCATTAGGGATTTATGTCCTCATAAGTCAAAATAAGGGCTAATAAAAATGGGGGTATTGAGGATGAACCTGAGCCCCCTACTCCCACACGAACTCCTGGAGATTTTTGTTCATCCAACCAACACGAACCAGAGGAATAAACCATCCACAAATAATACTTTCCTATCAATCCTCTATCTCCATTGGGTACTTCATGAATTTCACCCCATCGTCAATCTTCAACTCAATGTGGTCGATGACTTGAGAATGGTTGTGCAAGTATCTCATCTTCTTGGATACATGGAATTTTAATTCACCCTCTCAAATTGTGGAAGTAGAGACAAGTGGTATGAAACCTCACCCACTCTGTGCAGAATCATGAAACATCAGATGAGTCTTGGTGAAAACTTTCCACCCTGAACAAATAATCGTATCCCTCATTGAGGAGAGACCCGTAGGAATACGTATTACCACACATTTAAATTCAAGGGTTTCTTTCACCTATCATAATAGGACAATTTTTCATACTTGTGTAGTCTTAATATGATATCAGATGACCTACCCCTTTTTAGTGGTAGCCTGTACCATCTCTAGACCTATGTTTTATGACTCCTCGGGGTCTATCGTGCATATCGGTGACCTGCATGGTCATCTGTAAAATTCCTCAAATGGTGCCATACCAGTGGGGGAGTGGTAGATGTTGTTGTATGTAAACTCCACTAGTCGTAGTAGGTCCTCCCAACTACGACCGAAAATCAAGAATGCAAGCATGAAGCATGTCCTCTATGGTCTGTATGGTCCGCTCTATCTGACCATATGTCTATGGGTGAAAGGCTATTCTCAAACACATCTGAGTCACAAATTACTCCTATAATCTCCTCGATAACCGGGATGTAAAGCATGCATCATGATCTAATACTATCTTAGATGAGTCTCTATAGAGTCGAACTATCTCATACATGTAGAGGTGTCCAAATATCTCTACTGAGCCCTATTATTGAATGGGTAGCAATTGGGCTAACGTGGTGAGTCGTTCTATGATCAACCATTTGGTATCTCGCCCCCTGGACATACATGGTAATCCCATCATGAAGTCAATCGATATCCAATCCCACGTCCACTCTGGTACCTCAATGGTGTTGTGTCAAACCATCTGGAACCTTGTGGCTAGGCTTCATTGACTAATAAGTAAGACATCGTGAGAGAAATTATTCCACAACCGTCTTCATCCCCAGCCACCAGTACTAATATCAGACGACCAGATACATCTTCACCAACCATGATGTACCGCTAAATGGGATGTATGAAACTACCTAAACACTTCCTCCCATAACACCACTAGAAAAATAGTGTGTCCTGTGAAAAGGATGATGTGCTTCCCACCTTCTGAATATCCTTCAGGGAGATTCCCTACGGACATCTAGGAATTTGTGGTCTCGTAGTTGGCATCCCCGATTTGTGCAACCCTGACTCGCTGTAAGATTATAGGGGAAAACACCATTGACTGAAGATATTCTTCCTCATCCCCATCTACAAAGGATATCAGAAGTGAGGCCAACTGGTATGAGACCATGTTCAGTACATGTGAGCTCAATTTCCTTCTAAGATAATATTACAAAACGTTCCCCTTCACAAGAGTATAAAATACCTAGAATTAATTGTCCTAGAATAACTCTAGCTAATGTTTCTATCTCGTATTCATATTTCTTTTGAGAAAAGATGTGAATGAGAGCCTTGTGGTCAGATTAGATGATGGACAGTTCACCAATCAAGTACTGTCACCAAATCTTCAGCGAGATTACTACCGCAACCAAATCAATGTAATGAGTCACATTGTTATTCTCATGTGGTTTCAACTATATTGATCCTTAATCAATTATTTCTTGACCCTGTATCATAAAAAAACCAATACCAGTTCATAATGCATCATAATATATGATTTAGTAGGCACCCTCCTATAGCAACCTCAAGATTGGAGAACTCATCATGCTCCGCCTCAACTGTTTAAGGCTCAGTTAGAATCCTTATATCCACACAAATGGTATTCCATTATCCATAAAAATTGTCATGAGTTTTCATCTATCTATAAGTTGGGTACAAATCTTCAGTAGTACCCATCAGACCCAAGGAAACTCCACACCTCGGTAACTCACCAAGGTGTCTACCAAGAAAGCTCCACCTCAATAATTTTTCTATCCACCACAAATCCAGCCTCTGATCTGACATGTCACATAAAGCAGACCTTTTGTATCTCTAACTCACACTTCAAAATATTTTCGTAAATCTAGTGCTCTTGGAGTGTGTCCTGATCCATCCTTAGGTGTATCACATGCTCCTACTCCGAGACTAAATACAATATTATTTCATCTATGAAGAACATTACAAACTGGTCTATGTACATGTGGAATATCCTGTTCATGAGTCTCAAAAACAATACTGGGTAATTTTTTATGACAAAAATTATTACTATGTAATTGTAATGGACATAAAGGCATCTAAAATCTATCTTTGAGATGTTTTTATCTCTTACTCAAAGATGGTGAAATCCTGAACTAAGGTCTATCTTTGAGAACTGTCTCACTCCCTTTAGCTGATTGAAGAGTTCATCAATCCATAGTAGAGGATACAAGTTCTTCAATGTCATCTGGTTTAGGTTCCAAAAGTCAATGAATAACTTGAAGAATCTATTTTCCTTCTTGGAAAACAACCATGGGGCTTCCATATAGTGAAATGATGGGTCTTTTTAACCCCTTTCTCTACAAGTCTTTCTATTGTACCCTTAGATCTTGGTGCTCTGCGGAAGCCACCCAGTATGCATGTGTGTATATGAGTTCAATACCAAGTTACATATCCATGCATAAGTCTACCTCTATACAACGAGGCAGTCTTGGAACATCCTATAGAAATATATCCTCATACTTGTCTAAGTCTCTTAGACTGACATCAGTTTTTTTATTTACCACTTCTCACATCCACTGGTTGTATCTTCTCATCCAAAAAACAGTCAATCACAATGGTTCTCTTTTCAACCCTATAATAAATAAGATTATATAGATGAATAGTAATATCTCATATGTACCTAACAAAATATCACAAGGATGTCCAATCATTAAGAACTAGTCTTATTTTATTCATTAAGTACATAGAAGGGTTGGTACACCATGATGAATACTCATCTACCGACATGTCATCCCACATAAGATGTAAAAGATTTTTGGCATGAATAACCCTTAGAATTAATGGTAGGATTCCCTTATCAGTGAGAGTATCTCATGATCTGTCCCTAGAACAACAACCTCATCACATGATCTAGTGATCTAAAAATTTTCATCTCCCTACTTAGACTTGTATAACGACCACTTCTCAGAATACCATGTTATCTAATGGTTCCTGAACTAGATGGAAAACTCAGTCACCACCTTATTCTAAATAATATCTTCCTATGAGTCAGGATCGCCTCAGAACTGGAGGGGTCTCTATCGCTAAAACTCATTTAACGCACCGAGACTACATGTGTCCTCTACCGGTAGTTCCATTAGTGACTGTTAATCAAGGGGAATTGGAAAAGCCGGGACACCTCTTGGAGATTCCATCCCAGCCAAAAATCCCTATACCTAGGCCTCATCACTCTTTGGACCATCATTATGGTCACACACTTGATTCTTGGCTGGTGGTCTTCATGGTGACATCTTCAAAGAGATCAAGACAAATCATGAATAATATATTGTACCTCACGATCGGGATCTAACTCAAAATGATAATGAGAAAACATTTGAAGACTCATGCAACCATTTGTTTCATGTACAATGTTGGAAAGTAGAATTCAGGTCCCTGGGGTATGGATACGTCAGCCGCTACACCAATGAATGACTTCGTGGCCTGAATGCCGAATTCTAAACATTGAACACTACTTCTCCATTCAAATTTACAGACTCTTAGTTCTTCTTTTAGAACATCCCCTTGACAAAACTATGGAATTACCAGTCCCTTAGGGTCAATGTTGTGACTACCAAAAGCCCTCCCTCCATAGGCCAGGGGCTAGAGACTATCACCAAATTGTAATATCCCAAAAATAGAAGGCATTTTATGTTAAACCTATATACACACAAAAAGCTCAAACTATGGAAGGTAAATATAAATTAAACAAATACATTAACTAATAAAAATTCAGAGAGTACAATACAATCTAAATGTAAAAAGGGGCCAGAATACAAGCCCAAAACCATAATGGAATGTACATCTAACACAGTCTGTCCGATTGAGACCCCACATGAACGGTAGGTGAAGGGTTGCTGCCTATATGCATAGAAGTATTCCCTTCCATTCCTTCTCAATGAGAACTACCTAGTCTCAGACCACCAAAGTATTCGTCGAATCATCCTTCTATCTTGTATCACTAAGAACCACCTAGTCTTAGACCACCCATGTTTCTATCGAAGCGTATGTCTATCTTATCACACTGAACACCACCATATCCTAGACCACCAAGGTCTCCATCGGAACACTGATCACCTGGACTGGACATGCCACGTGTGGGTGAAGGATGTTCAAGGTTGTGTAACATAATACTCGATAAGGATCCCAACCCACAAATGGAAGAACACAATGGAATGTATACATGGAGTACTTTTAGCCCACACATGTTTAATATATAGTATAAAAAGAAATAACATCAGTGTAAAATATTGAACAGCTTGGACTACTGGCTTACTCATCCCAAATGAGTAAAATGGGTAATTTGGGCCACACGGAGCCTCTCCCTACTATGGGTATGTCGGGTCACATAGAGATGCTTCCCACATTGACTATAGTACAGTGGTACTCATCACTGATGAGTACCGTGGGTCTACCAGGTCACAGAGTTCCACTCTCCATTGTGGGACTACCATGTCAAATAGATCCACTTACCATTGGTCCATTGCTTTTAATCGACACAGGGTCACTAGTAGGTGATACACACATGGTTTATTTTCAGTAGTCTTTGGGACTTAGTCAGCAGTAGACTTTCTACATGTAGTGCGCTTTATTCTGGAAATACCACTTTTCCTACCATTATTTGAATTTTAAATTCTATGTAAAACATCCTTAGAATATTCCAAAATAACCACCTTTCCAAAATGGTTTTGACGCTACAAACAACTCATCGATCAGACACTAGGTTTGAAATATAGTATTGATTTAGTAATCGAGGACCAGTTATGTCTTGGCCCGGTCCGAACCGGTTGAACTGAGCTATCCAACTCGGCCCAGGGGCCCCACATTACCTAGCATAGTTTAAACAATCCTTCCTAACAATGTTCATGTCTTGGCCAGACCAGCCCGACCTGTCCACTGGGCCAAGACCATTGGGCCTTGCTGGACCTTACCCAATTTGGATAGGGGTCAAGCCCGCCGGGTCTCCCAGCGACCCGGTTCAATCCATCCCTGTCTGAAACAAATATGCCAGTTCATTCCCACCTTAGGATGCCCATAGGACATGTTTTACAATCATAGTAAGGTCCATAATAGTAGGCCCACTTCATTTCCATCCAGGGCCGCCCGACCCCCTGGTTCACACGCCCCGCCCCAGACTTCTGTGCGGGGTGATCTTCTTTAGCTCGGATGCCCGTTGGGTGTCTGGTTTGGCTGCACATGGTTAGTATGAGCTGACCCCCCTTACTCCCATATGTGGCCCCTGCTAGACCACATGCCACTACACCGTGGCCTGCACATCTTGGGCCGCCATTCGAACGTGACCAGATGGCCGCGTCCCCCCTCTGCAAGTCTCCAACCCGAGATCCGGTATCCCCTACTACACTATCATAGTCCATGCATGTCATATCTTCTACCTCCATTCATTGTCGTGGCATGCCACTAATGACCCATGGGCTACCATTGGCAACTAAGGGTTTTGGCACACCGACAGTGCTTTCTGCGGGCCATCGGGTCCGCTTTGGTAGTCTGTTCTTCGAACCTTCTACACTAACGGTCTTCTCAGGTCATTGTCTTCACAACTACTACCTCAACAATAGATTTCAATCAATTAAGAGTTAAAAACATGAAGAAAAAAATAATTCACAATGGTGGAGGGGCTTAGCCCTTTTTTGTGTCGGCCTGCACCATCCGCGATAGGGGTATAGAAACATGGGGAGGATTTAAGGATTTATAAAAGTTATATCCTGATACAAATTCCCAAATCCATATCACCGTCCCGCATAAAAAATCTACCCATGGATCAACGTGCTTGTGGTTTGGTCTGTGTTTTTTGTTTTATTAAGAAGAATGGGAAATCAAAAATCCAAAGAAAACCCTACCTTGCATCGATTTTGTTCGAGGAAGATTGAGGTCACACACCTTAATTCTCTGTTCTTGATCTGCGCCCACATTTCTAGAGGTCCTTCAAGGGTGGAAGGATAATTCATTCATCGTTATTCATTAGAGAGGATTCCTCATTGTATATTCTTCAAATAAATTCCTAGATCTCCAAATGTTTTTCTCTAAACTATTTTATGATTAAAAAAGAAACTCATCGCAACATTTCTTTTACATTGAGTCGTTGCATTGTTATGCTATATCATTTATGAAACAACATCTCTATTACACTTCTATTAATGTGCCTCATTAATGTGATTCATTTAATGATTTTCTTCGTCTCCTCATTGTTGCACCATAGTACTGATGTTCCACCACTCAGCAGCGAAGAAAAAAAAAATAAAATAACTTTTAAATTTATAATATTTCAATTTAGAAGGGTCAAAAAAATAAAATTTTCTCTATCCCTGCGTTGGTGGAGGTTAGGTCCATTCATAGGTAATGTTTCCATTATATAATCAATGGTTCCCTCATATTTTCAATCCATTTACCCATTTAGATGTTTCCAAAACCATGCATATACACCATTTAAATTCAAATAAAAAAAGTTCCAAAAAATCCCTTTCACCCTCGACCCACACCAATTAAGGTTAAGCTCCAACTAAGGGAAAGAAGCCATAATAATCCCAACGATACTCTCATATTTCTTATCCGAGTAACAATTTAAGTGTTTTTTGGATTTCATAATAAAATAATTTTCAATTATTTTCATTACAACCAAAAACTAACTTTCAATATTAGCTCATGTCGGTCAACATTAGGCTCTAATTAATGAATGTATATTCTCATGAGCTCGATGGTGGTATGATATCTTCAATCTAATTCACCATTACTGAGTTATTGACATTCAAAAAATAAAATTATTTTATTTAATTATTTTATTTATGGTTATGGAATTTTTGGGGTTTCTCACAAAAGGCATGCACTAAATAAAATTAATTTTTATCTAGGTTAAACCCACTATATTGAACGTAATTGTTCCCTCAAATTTCTGATTTGGGAAACCTTTTCAGAGTTATTTAGCTTTTTTAGGAAAAAAACTCATGTGTACTATTTAAAACATAACATTTTTCAATGGATCCTTCCAGGCACTCTGGGCCTCAAAATCACATGTCGTCTTAGTGCCTGGTGTAGAAAATATTTATATATAATAGAAAAAAATACATGGACTTTCCAAGACATTAAAGTACACAACGATGTGTGATTTTAGAACTTTTTGACAGAGGCTATTTTCATGGTTTGAGCACGGTTTAGCCAACCATGCATCCAAATCGTGCACCATAATATTTTTCTATGAATTTACTATTTTCCACTAAATTAAATATTATACACTATTTCTTATCCTCACTCTTCATTTCAAACACATGAGTATCCTTTGTTCCTCTCGTGAGTTATCCTCAACTTAAACCTAGGTTCCTTGATAACTATTAGACTTGATGTATGAATCAAATTACGAATGAATTATTTGATAGGTAGAGTTATTCACCCGAGTACCATTCCTCATGTTCTACGATTATATTCTAGTATGTTTCACTATTCTCATGTAAAATATTATCTCTTAGTTCTGGGCATTGGACTATATCCTCTTTTTCTCCTAAACTACATATAATTAGAGGCTTCTATCAGATGAGTATTTTTCAACACCCATAATATATGTGGTCTCATCGTTTTTTTAAATTTTTTTGTTTTCTTCATATCCAGGCCATTGTACCACACACTGGCCTTCTCTACACATTTATTTAAAGTTAATTTATTCAATCTCAATTGATAAACAAAACTTTTAACCAATTAAAGGATTTTTATTTTTTGTAATTATAGGATTCAAACCTCAATCATTTACAAACCTTGTGTGTGATGGGTTGAAATTCCATTTATTATTAATTGATTAAATTCACAGATCACCATCTGAACATTTTTCTTGGATTAATAATGGATTTTCCATTAGTTATTAAAATGTTTATAGAACCATGGAACCTCTTATGTACTTTTATTAACTTATAAAAATAATTTAAAATGTATGTAATTGGCCATATAATAATGAAACCTTTTATGTTATTATTTGAAAAAAGTAAATTATTTCCCTATAATTATTTAATTAAATTGAATATATAAACTAAATGGTTGGTTTCATGATTTTTTTCAACCCTAAATGAATTAGAAGGGCCAATTTAATCCATCCCACCGGGAGTTAAGTCATTCCAATTGGTTAAATTTTTAATTACATGGAATATATGAACTAGAACACCCTTATATATATAATGGGTTTGATGATTGAATTGGATATGATGTGATCTCTCAATTTATTATATAATTGTGATTATGCCATGGATCTTGGATGGGGATCGATGGTTAAGAGAATTATTAAGAAAAATGATTCACTCTCCCGTTTATTAGATGTTGGGAATGAAATCACACACCATTGAAATATTTTGAGGCTGGGCATGATGCACTATGTCAATTTATTTAGGTGTTGAGATGAATACTTGTACACCATCTCATGTTAATAGAATAAAATCCTTCATTCATCCTGGGATATAAAGAATTATCCATTTTACATGGTATTATATCCTTATTCAGACTGGTTATAGATGCATGAGTTTTTTTCGCTATCCAGTCAGCACTAAGTATTCCTGGTATATGGATACATACATCTTCACGTATGTAGTCCAAATAGGTGGGTAAAATATATAACTATGCTATATATATAAAATTTCTACATATACATTTACAAATCAAACACTCATTCTAGACATGAGGTGGAGAATGTAGAGCTGTTATGTGTCCTTTATGAACCGAGGAAGGATGATACTTATTTATTCAGTATTGAGTATAATTTAAATTTTATCAGTGCACTATTGATGCTACATACACTACATGGATTACATTTAAAAACAATTATTGGAGGCCTACTATGCTTGTATCTCACACCATACCCAAGAAGCAAGTGTTACCTGAGTATATTACTTTTTTGTGAGTATGGATATAGGAAAGCTCTGAGATAGATATATTTGATGTGTATTGTTTTAGTTGGAGATAATAATCAAAAGACTGCGAATATGCTGTAGATTCTAGTGGAAAATCATCCATTATTTTTTTTTTGTTTTATAGCATGTTATATACAAATTAACAACATTTCAGTAATTTTATATTAGCATAACATGAAATCATGAATTTGACACTTCCAAGTGGATTTTTGTTAATATTCAATTTATATATTATTTATGTATCCACAGTCTATTATTATGAAATATATTATATGTGATTTCAGAATAGTAGGCGATACATCCAGTCATTAGTATTTTTTTATAGCATGGTTCGAATAATTGTTTTAATAATTAATATACATTGTACCACAATGATATAATGGTATAGTCTCACCACTATACCACTTTAACAATATCACTACTAGATGGATACCACTGACATTCTGGAAGGCACGTTTGAGGACATCTGACCTAATGTCTTGGTGCCCCATTTAAGTGGATGATGGGGCCGGAAATTACATAGATAGTGTTTATTTATAATTTATTTTGACATAGTTATGATTATGGAAACATAACTTTTGTATTTAAATTATAAACTCTACCCATTTAAAATAATACAATTGATCATGCTTATTAGTGGACTACTACCTCTAAGAAGCAATCATAATCATTTTTGTTGTCCACCTCTTAAGAATTATTTTATAAATTTATATTATTAATATTTTTTATAATTATATTATTTCTAACCTTCATGATATTACAAAATCATATTAAATATACAAGGGAAAATACTATAAAACTGAAAAATACATAAATAGATGAAATTATTTACACATGAGAACAAAAATATTAATAATAAATTATTAATAAATAGTTGTTAATTGTTATAAGGGGAAAATATATGATATTATAAAAATTTATATAGTTTTAACATTATTTTTTATAAAAATATAATTATTATCAAATAGGTTCATAGAAAATATGATGCATGTAATAGATTAGATAAATGATTATTTTGAAATCCCATCATTAGTAGAGATTGTTTTTGTTTAAGTATACATTGGGGGAATTATATGATATTTATATCTCAAAACAAAACTATATTTTATATTAGGGTTATTTATTAATATTACACATTTTACCTTCATTTATGAACTCTCAAAGTTCCCCATAAATCAAAATGACTTTTCTTTAAAAACAGAATATGATTTCTATTTTTCTTGGAATATTTTTCATTCATTTTCTTATTTTATTTAATATGTTTTAAGTACATGTTTTTCAATAGACTAATAATTTATTAATTTTAATTTTTTTCATTTTTAAATTCTATAAAAAGGAATAATGGGAATATTCATTTTACTGAATGAGGAAGTTCTTACACATGGTGTGAAAAGAATCATATTTTAACACTCATCATCTCAATGTATTTTACCACCATCATGATAAAACATTATAGTAATGATTCTATTACAAGTTTCCCTTTTTATTTTCATTTAAGTCATTTTTCATAATACTTTTTTTAATTTTATATTATAAATATGTGAGAACATAATTTGTAATATATTTCCTTATTAATTGTTCTAATGATCTTTCAAAATTTTTTTATCTATCTCAACATAATTGGTTGAAAATTATACTTTACTGAGTATATTATATAATTAAATGATCTATAATATTTCTTAGGATGGATTATAAACATTTGGACAGGGGGAATTATATATATTGCATAACCCCGTTTTTATAGAATATGTAGTTATGATAATTAAGGAATGATGATTATATTTTTTTTGTTTACTCATATTATTAATACATATGGCCTATTAATATATGGTTAGGGATTTCAATTAGATACACAATTGATCCATATATAGGTTTTATGTGATAAAATAGTGTTGTTATTTGAAATATTCCTTACACATTTTTAAATTATTTTGATGAGTAAGGAATTGAAGGTATATTTATCATGTAATGATTAATGCATTAAATTATTATGAAATCATTTATTGATTTCCATGTTATTATTAGAATAATAATGTATTCCATGGATAATTTTCTAGCTCATGTGAAATTTTTGTTGAATTAATTAATAATCTTTTATTCCAAAAATTTAGTTCATTCAATATTTATTCTATGACAACATCGATCTTATACACTCCAAATATGAGGATTTCATATCACTCTTTTATTTTATATCATTTTCGAAGTATTATAAGTGTTAAAAGATGATTGATATACAATGATATTATTAATAAAAAACATTTAAGAAATATAATAAATCATTTTATTTAATATTTAAAATACAATGTCAGATAAAAGCTTTTATCTAATACTATAAGAATAATATACAATTAAATCCAAATAGATGTGATTTCTTTTATATAACTTCAATGAAAAAATAGAATATAGGATAAGGTAGTTTAGGGTTAGGGTTACAACAAAAAACCCATCAACTAAATGCAATAAATTAAAAATTAATAAAAACAAATCGACATCACTTGGATTAAAAAAGAAGGGACAATTTATGATTAAATATAAACAATGTAAGTATCCAATGAAAAATTATATAAAATATAGAAAAAAATAGTCTATAAGAACCCCCTAAATACAACTCCATGTGACATGAAAAAAATTAATCATTCCACTACAAAAACACCAAATCTATGTTATCTAATGAACATATACTACATACACAAATAACATATACTAATGGTTTTTTAAATTTTATTCCAAAAATAAAATTTAACAGAATTATGAACTAAATTTAATGTGAACATAATTCATTATAGATTCATTTAATAATAGTTTGAAATACCATTTGGAGTGATTTTTTTTCAAAGGGTAGTATGAATATCAACTATATTAAACCATTCCCTTAATTATATAATATTCCATACATTTAAGATTGAAAATATAGTATATTGATCTATGAATATAGTATTAGGTGTGATGGAATAATTTTAGAACATTTATTTCGAATTATAACTATTTAATATTATAGTAAAACATCTAAACATTAATATAAAATTAAATAATAATAATGAAATCAATTGTGATATCCATATGAAAAATTAAGTGGAAATCAGGTCTTGTTAATATATGTTTGATCAAGGAAGGAAAAGAAGCTTATTACTAAATATCCATTTACAATTTATTAATTTTAATGTTTCCCCAAAAAATATAATGAAATTATTTATGTTTTTATTAATAACATATATAATATATAAATTTTATATAATAACAATTAGTTCAAACATGATGACTATAATAATTAAAATACTAATAAAAAAGATATTATAAGTTAACAAAAAATAAATTCTTAGGATAGAAAGTCACAACCATTATTTAAACCCCACGGTTATATATATATAATTGACACAACATTAGTTGAATCAAAAGTTCTGAGAAGAAGTGCTATGTGTCCTTGGGAATTCATCAAATTATTAAAAATCTCACTAACAATAAATGAGGTTTTAAAGTGAAATGTGGAGATTTTATACCCACAATAATAGTTTAGAGTGTGAAAAAAATATCTAAAAATGAAGCAATATAAATTTTTCATTTGAAAAAACATAAAACCATATCATCTATAATGAATGGATATAAATACAATAATCTAATAGTAATCCACGAATTCAACAAATATTTTTAAATGCTTTTTTTATCATATATAAAAGATACAATAATAAGAAAAATAATTTAAAACCATTACGCATATCTCTAATCCCCACCACTATCTAGTCATGGTACTCATGTAGAGTTATCCTACTTAATGATGAAACTCATGCCTTAACCCAACCTATACCTATAAAATTTTGAGGGATTCTTTGGTGCCCATGATCTATAGCTTCCTGATCAGGGTGTGAGTAAAACTATATATTGTACCTTGAAATGATTGCAATACCTAAACATTAATTTGTTACATTCAAGAGATAATATCATTTGAAATAAAATAATAAATTCATAATATATGGAAGGATAACATATAATCAATATTTATACTAGAACATAAAACCTTCCACATATCAATAGGTCATACACTTATTTTTCAACAATGATCCCTAGGTGTACTTTCTTTATATCCTTGTTTGACATAAGGTCATCCATCCATGTATTACACCCCCTTCCATGATGGGATATCTAATAAAATATTTTACACAAATCCATCCCGACGGTATTGAACATGTATATTCTGACTACGGTCTGAAAAATACCAATCAAAGATATTGGCCATGTGGATGAACTAGTAAGAGAAACCTCATTCCACAGATATATAAAATATCATATATAGATATTATATATTATAAAAAAATATTCATAAACCTAGAAATATATCACATTTATGATCATTGAGAATAGGTCTCATTGGGATATGAGAAGAGACCACATGTATTACCACATACATAATGGGTTTGATAGAGATATAGAAGATATATCATATTTTATCAAACATTAAATGTGTATATAATATGGCCACAAATGAACCCATGCAGTCAATAATTCAACATGGCCTTATAGCACACAAACACACAAATGTGATCTTGAATCAATCATTCTCACACATGAAAATATGCACACACATGTGATCAAGAATTTAACATAGTTTCATGGGATACACATTCAAATACATGTGATCAAACCTTTTATATTTGTGTTCATCATCAATATATTTCACAAGGGTCCTGTATGGCCTTTTTAAATTTTTTTGTTATGTGATCCATAGTTCATTTATTTATATTTAACATAAGGGACATTAAAAAATTAAAATTTAATTTCTATCCATGAAAATTATATAGTAATGTTTTTATCTACCAATGGTTATAATATCATATAATATTCCCATAACAATGCATAATATATTAGGTTAGAGTACACCAAGACACCTTCTTCAAATAGATTCAACTCCAAATAATGAACATCCCAAAATATGTCTCCAAGACCATCTAGGTCTATTAATTATCCTTCAATTCACCTGAAGTTTTAACACATTCCCCTACATTACAAAATAATTTATTATCTCTAAATAAAAATTCTTTCATTGGTCATCTAAATCCCCAAATTGAAATGAGATTGGAATTAAATTGAAATTAATTTCTAATTATAACCATCCATTCAAAACATGACTAACAACCAATTTAAGGAATGTGGCATTCTATAAATTAATTCATGGAAAATGATCTGTGAAATGAAAATAAGAAGATTAATTTAATATAATTATATTTCAGCAACTATAATAATTATCAAAGTGACATACCTTAGCAGTAATGTCATCTAATAGAGTTTGATATCATCTGATATATTTTTAATCCTATTATTTAGAAAATCCACATTTAAATCCCATGGTAAATGGGTAAAAAAATATTCATTTTACCAAAAACAATATAAGGAACACTAATGAGACATTCCTAAAATTAATTACGCATTATTATCACATGTTTATCATCATGGGATGTAGTCCCACAATTTTGATCCAAAACCTCTATGTTCGTAGAAAATTATTTCAGGGACATAAAAAATTTCATAATATTTTATAACAGATATAATCCCAAAAATAAATATACTATTAATATGAAATAAATTTAATTAAAATTTAGATATTAGAAGAATTTTCCTTTAATCCTTATGTTATGTATTCTTCCATGAAAAAAGCGACAGTGATCATCTACCACACGAAGAAGAATGAGAAAAAGATCATTGTTGATGAAGGGTCATTATTGTATTTGGAAACATATATCTCCTATATCAACTAGATATCATAGGAAAGTCATGCCTAGAATAGAAAATGAGGTCACCATCCAATATCCTTAAAAAACATGAGTGAATTACATAAAAGCCTAGCGGACCTTGGATTTGAAAATACCTAAAGGATGTTTGTATTATGATTACTAGTGAACACCACCGGGTAGATAGTGGTCCACCGACCATCAGGGTTAGTCTCACCAGGTAACTAATGAGTCCTCCTATGTATAAGGGATTATTATAATCCTATTGGATTTCATGTGGGGGTTATGATAATTTCAGTCACTATGAAAACATCCCTAAAATGGTTGGCCCCCCTCCATTGAATATCAAGATAAAATCCACACCCCATGCTTTAAACCTAGTATAACATTACACATTAATATGCTTTAACATTAAATAAATTATTTTAATAACTTTCTATACGAATTAGAATTCCGATCTAAGAAAATATCATCATCACTCTAAAATTATTAGTCCAATATAACATAGGTCATTACAAGAATATTTAAAAAAAGTTACCAAAAATTCATATAAATAGAGAATGATGAGATTAAAATTCATAACTATCGAGTTAACACAATCTAGTTAAATTAAAAAACCCCTATGTTGTTTATAATCATTTCTTAAGGGCACTAAATTTAGTGAACTCATAAATTTTTTATCAACATAGTCCTTGATTTACCACCATGAAATCAAAGGAATACCATGAAATATAAATGGAGGTTACCACTGAATAAGTTATATATATGTGATAAGATTTGTTAATATTACACACTAACAAATAGTAAAAATTAATAAAATTCAATTCATTATATATAATAATATATAATAATGCAATCAATTAACTAATATATATTCATCAATTTATATATTCATAGATGAATCTAAATTTTATGAGAATTATTGATATATATTAGGCCTCTGGTTTATTCCATATGTTATGAATAAAACTTTTAGATGGGTGATGAAAGAAACTAAGTTATAAGGGATGATGAAGTTGATCAGTTTTGTATGGAATGTATTATCACTTTAATTTTGGGTTGATGTTAGTGGGTAGTGGAATGGAGTTCACTATAGTGGATCTTTATTGTGTATGATACTATCTTTTTTTCATTAATGTATTCTCACTTTTTCTAATAGATCATACATCAAAGATTATGACTTGTATCTTTTTTGTGGAAATTCATTATAGCTCCACAATTAAGATTCATATCATGATTGATGTATGGATTCAATTACCTTAGGAATACATTTCCTGAAATTATCTAATATTATGGATTTTGGTGATTAGGAAATTACTTTAAAGAATAGTTCTTCATAAAATGGTAGTGTGTTGTTTTTCTGGGATTGGATGATTCTTGGTTTAAATATTATATCATAAATTTATTAATTACATATTTTATAACATAATTTTATTTTATAGGCCTTAGGAATATAATCCCAATATGAAAAATTTGTTTTTGAATAATATCTTCATCACTAACTATATATTAGATGATGTGGGGACTAAATTGGCTATTATGATCGGGTTTGTTTAGTGTTTGGGCATTTTTCTTCATTGAATATATTTCATTTACTGAGGTGTTTTAGATTTAGTATTTTTATCATTTCTTTATATTAGGTATTTTTACCTTTATTTTCAATGATAATAACTTCCAAACTTATTCCAAAAAATATAATCATAAATATTTATCCAAACATGATGATGGGCCTCAACTCAAGGGTACCTGGAAAGAAAATACATTATGAAAACATATTGAATGATATATTAAAAATTTAATACAAATGGTTGTTAAAAACATCACATGAAAAGTAAAACCAAATAATTGTAAACAATTAAAAATATAGAATAATCTAATATACATTACAAAAAAATAATATTTAAATATGAACTAATATGGAATATTATTTAAATATATAAATAAAAAATGATGTTAACTGATATAAATTTTAAATAATGAATATCATTAGAGGATCTCATGAAAGATTTATGTGAAATTTAGGACGGACCCTAAATAAAACCCTTGTGGGGAATTATTGTATAAGAATTTATTTTACAAATTAAATGTTAAAAATACCTAATATTCCACATTAAATCGAATAATAAAAAAATTAACATGGATATATTTTAATATTTTCACTCAATATTCCTTTTTAAAAATTCATACAATTATATGAAATAAACCAAGTAATCTGTTATATTGTTTATGGAGAATGTTGGGATAATCTTACCCCAATTAATTGATCTCATGTATAATGGTGATATAACACTACGAAAGGCATAAATAAATCTTTTGATATCAATTAAATAACATAAGAGTATAAAACATTGAGGAAATTTATAGAAACACTAGAAATATTTCATTATGAAAATCATTTAGAAATAAAAATATATTAGAATTTCATAATGGAATTGATAGTTAATATATTGAAGTAAAATTCTTAAACCTAAAGTGCCCATGTTAAATTGATAGTCCTCTTTGTGTTGGGGTGAATTAACTGAAAATAATTTTTAACATTTATTGAAAAATAAATCAACATGGCATGTAATGACTATAATTCATTCCTCATTCAATACTCTCCCACTCTGTATGATCCAAAATTAAAAATATACTAATCAAATGAATCAATATTTAATGAGTTATGATCCATTATGGAAAGCTAAAAAAATTGTGAATGTTTTACCCATTTCTAAATTAAATTAGAGTTTATAATTTTTTATGATTACTAGTTAATAAAAATAATAAATAATTTCATAGAGGTATAATCAATAGGTTCCCTAGACAAAAAATCTTTATTTTGGTGATAAAAATATTATTTACACATTGAATATGAATCAATGTGAGATGTTTAATAAAACATCTCATCCTAAAAAATTATATAGTCTCGTAAATTATAATACAATTCAGTTATTAAATTCTCAATGTTATTTGTTTTTATATGTTTCTAGAATTAATAAATAATTAATACATATCAACCTGTAATCATATAATGTGGTAACTAATAATAAAATATCCATCTCATCCCAAAAAAAAATGTTTTTAATAAAACAGGAAAATATTTCAGGAAAAATATTCGTAACATTTATCATGGATTATTATTTTATCTTTCCAATCCTTAAACCCTATGAAAACCAATTTTACAAAATTTTCTTATCACAAAAATCTTAGTAGGGGAAATAAAATAAATGAATCACTAGTTCATGAATACTTATAAACATTTGAAATCATTTTCACGAAGACATACTTCTCACCCAAAATTATTATATAATTTAATTTTGAAAACAACAAGTTTACAAAAAAGAGAAAAAATATATTAATCCATAAAGGTAACTTAGGGAATTAATTACATAATATTATAACCCTGGCTGATACCATATGATTATACCCATCAATACTACGTTACAATTTAACCGTCATAGTTACCTTTTGATGTAACCATCATTACTACATCATTGAATAATTATCACGATTAAACATGGAATAAAAATTATAGTAAACATAAAACATAAACATACAAAATGAAATAGATGGAAATATTTCTCACACCCTTCCTCATTGACAATATCGAATAACCACAAAATTATTATAATACATGAACACTTGTATCATAAAAATAGTTCATTCATAAAAATCACTTATTCAAGGAATAATGCGCAGATAAATGTCAAATCATTTTCATTGAAAATTACATTGTAATATTATAAAAAAAATAAAAACATCATAGAATAATGAAAATAGGTTAATCCACACATTTCATATATGTTAAGGGGAAACAATATTTTTTATAATTTTGTAAAAAATGGAATGTGCTTTACCTCAAGTTTGAATTTCATGAAAAATATTTAAACATTGTGTGTATTGGTTAGTAGTGAGTTATTAATTTATTATAGAACTATATTAAAATCCATAATAACTTATATGATCCTTTTATAACATATTTCCACCCATTTATTTATAATATTTTATAATTTTTATTCTTTCAAGTACGTCAATTTCAATGTTTTCATAGAAGGTTCATTTTTGGATTTGATATCGAATAAAATAAATAATAAATAAGAGGAATGAAATTTTATTATTATCATTCCGAATTTATAAATGAATCCTTATATATTTTATCTATAATATTTGAAATATTTATTAGATAAAACATTAATTAAAATGATTTAATTTATTTTTTTGGTTTTTTCGACCATCATTAACTTGTATTATTTTATTTAATATCATTATTATAAATTGGTTCAAGAACATTTAATATCATATAATATGTACAATGGAATATTATTTAAACATAATAATTTTTATGACCATATATGATAGAGATAATAGAATGTGAAAACACATCATTCACAAAGATAGTAAATCGACAAATCAGAGACAATGTTTTCCTTTTCTATGAATTATTAGAGAAGGGGATATGTTTTATGATGGATATTCCATTAAATAAATACCATTATAGTATATTTATGATAATTGAGATGTCATTTAACTATAATGAGGTGAGGTTATGTTTGAATTATGAATGAAAATATATTGTAAGGAAATATAAAAAAATATGATTTCGCCTCTTAAACTTCTTCTCCTTGATAACCGCATTGAAGAACATTGTTTTAGAATTTTTTTGATACTTTCAGGTCATGGAAATGTGGAATAGACTTGGGAAGGGAATTGGGTTGAATTTATATAAGAAATAAGGATTTGGACGTTCCAGGAGAAGTTTTGGGGAAGGGTGGTAATTATAGTAGAGAAGTTGGGTGTTGTTTGAATATTTTTTTCATTAGTTTATTATATTGGCTTCAGAATGTGAATAGTTAAAACCTAATCTGTAAATATATTAAAATAATAAATTATAATTATAGATTTTGATATTACATTATCCATACATCATCTATGACGGAATAAATCACTAATTTGTTAAATAACGTAAACAACGGTATTTCACTACTCCCAAAAAAATAAACAATTTTAGAAAAATTAGGATAATTCACCATATCCATTTTTTGATTTTTATAATTTTAAAATGAACATTATCTTATAAATAAATTTTCTAAATATGAGAAATTTAATTTTAATTAAAATAACTATTTATTTAAAAAATATCGATTCTAAAATTATAGTATATTGTATGACACATTGGAAAAATAAATAACTTCTTATAAAATTATCTTATAATTATATAACAATTTTATATTATTTTTTGATTCTATTTTTTTTTATTTTTTGATATCACTATATTAATAATATAATTGAAAATAAACAGCTTTTTTACAAAACTAAAACCAATTAATTTGTCCCTTTAAAAACATATGTTTACATATTCCCTAAAATAAATATATCTGAGTATTATTCCTATGATACTTAAATGTTGTTTATAATTTTTTTTGAGGTCAATAATGTACGTTAATAGATTACTTAATTTTTGTAAATACCAATTTTTTAATTATATATTTATAATTAATTTCAACATTAAATTCATGAATGAAAACAAAATTATTTAAAATGTACTTGGGTTGTTACATTATACCCCTTATGGAAATTTCATCCTCACAATTTGGATTCACTTATTAAACAAGTGAAGATACATTTCTCACATAGAATTTTCAATTTCCCATGATACCACTTTATGCATGAGGTTTCTCTACTAAACCATAACCTCGTGAATTAAATTATTCTACAACACTTTCTCTCTATAATCCCTAATCTGATGATATTTTTCTACATAATAAATCTTATCTTCTCGATAAAGTACTTTTGTCCTCAAAATATGAGTTTAATTTGTGACATACCATTTTAAAAATAAAAAATAAAAAATAGTTTGTTACTAAGATAAACTCTGAAGCAAAGATACTTTTAAGAAACTAGTATGACTTTATACATCATTTGATATGGTAAAATGACACATAGATATAAAAATGCTTTCTTAAAAAAACACATATTACATTTTTAATGAGTTATTTTACTTACAACATGATCACATAACTTAATATAATAACATTGATTTTTATTATCTATATAAATTTTCCTCCGAATAAGAAATTTCCTCATAGGTTTTTGGATCATTATAACTTTCTCAGCCTCTTCCTCTAAAACATATTGTCCTATCAACTTCCTTTCACTGAATCATCTCAAAATGATTGATTCTAACACAACATTCTATATAATAGGGTAAAATGTTCCATATTTATAATGGATTGAAAAATTTTATTATATGAAAATTTTACTAAATATTTATTTTGATCAAAACATCAATTGAAATCATTTGAAAAAGTAGGTAATATATATTCTTATCTCTGAATTGTTTTCTCTATATGTCCATAAGATTGATTATGAAATGATATACTGACATTTAATTTAGTTCTTGATGAATTCTGAATGACGTTATAGATGTTATAAGTTAATATATAATCACAATTCGATAAAAATGGAGAAAGAAACATGATGTAACCTAATAATATCATTGAGGTATTGTTAATAAATCTTATATAGATAAATACTTTCTCGAATAAGAAAGAAATTTGTAGATTTAGTTAGTCGATGAACAATAAACCAAATCACATTATTACTTAAATATGTCTTTTGGATTCCCACAAAAAAAATTGATATATTATCCCATTTCCGCTATGACACTGAAAATAGAGGAAGTACCCACATTGTATGTTTCTTATCTACGTAAATCTATTTATAAGTCAAAAATGTCTTTTTAGAAATACAATATCTCTTTTCATTTCAACCCACCAGTAATAATCTTAAAGGTCTCTGTACATCTTGGTGATGCATTGATGAAAAAAAATAACTATAAGAAACACATAATAATTAATTCTTCATTTTCGAAACACAAGGCACATATTACCTCTTTCGAAATTTCAAGAAAAAATATTTATCAACAATAAATTTTTTAAACAAATTATCATTAATTAATTCATCATTTTTATGTAACTCAATGTCTTCCTTCTATTAATAATTAATTATTTCTCAGAGTGATGAATGACCTGATAGCTGAAATAAAACTGAGTAATTTCCCACACCCAGGACATCTAATCCAAAACTCATCAAATTATAATCCAATGGGTCATGTTCTAAACATTATATGGTTAATGATCCATGTAATTTTCATCTCATGTAAACTAACACTTTGATCTATTTTTGAGGGTTGCATTTGACCATTAAATTATAATCCTTTATCAGTTCCATCCAACTTCTCTACCTCATGTTCGAATCCTTATTTGTAAATATATAATTCAATCTTTTATGGTCAGTATATATTTCATATTCTGATCGATATAAAAAATGTATGAAAATTTTTAATGTAAAAAACCATAGTTTCTAATTAGATATCATGTATGAGAAACTTTTACTCATAAGGATTCATTTTTCTAGAAGCATAAAAAATTAACTGGTCATTATACATTAGAATTAATCCATGTTTCTTTAATAGAGAATCATTGAAGATAACAATATCTTCTTTTCTATAAGGACGAGATAAAACTTGAGAATTCACCAATCTTCTTTTCAGATGCTGAAAAAAAACATAGTCTTCTATCCAAATAAATTTATCCCCTTTTATGTTAAATTTGTTATGAAACTACATAACCACGATTTTTTTTAACAAAACCTTATTATAAGACTGATAATCTTTGAAAAATAAAAATTAGTGTATCTTTTTAAGGTCTAATACATTCAAAAACCACTTATTTATGGCATGATAAGAAGTTATGATAGCATTATTTATGTTGTCCCCAAGAAAGAAGATCTTTACAACTAAAAACCACATTCTGTAAATATAATGTATAACTTATTTTCTATATTTTTTTGTAGAAAAATCATTTTCTCCATTCATCATACTAATAAATTTTTTAATAGTCCAAAATATCATCATAAAAACAATAATAAGATTATCTAACTATAAATGTATGCATCTATTCATAAGATCCATAAATACTGTAGGGTTATTTGTAAATCCATTGCTTTTAAAAACCAACTAATAGTGAACATATTTTTTTTAGTATAGTAATTTTGTAATTTCATCCACCCTAACCATCTCCTGATATAACTTTTATCTCAGGTAAATAATGATAAAATATTGATATGGTAGATGTTATCAAAAAATTATTGATACGAGGCTATGAATAAACATTCTTAATAGTAATGTTATTAAAATATATATAATCAATTAACAGACTCATAGAAAAACCTTTCCTTTTAAAAACTAAAATAGGATCACCCTATAGTGAAGTTCTATGATGAATGAATAATTTATTAAGAATCTCCTGAAAATGATTTTTCAATTAAAGAATTTCAACTTGAGACATTTGATAAAGGGGAATTTGAAAATTCTTAGCACTAAGATCTAAGTAAATGATAAATTCAACTTCTCGATTAGTTATAATACCATCCATGTCATTGAGAAAAATATGTTGGTATTCCATTAACACTAAAAGATCAGTAATTTGAATAATTAACTTTTTTCAACATTATGTTCATGATAACATTGATATCCACTTTTTAAGAGTTTATTACCTTCTTGATTTGTTATCAATAGTATGGGTTCATTATTTTTCACAAACATAAAATCATTTTGAAACAAACTTGTTTATCACTATAATAACTCTTAGAATGATAAAAAAATCCAGCCCATTCCAAGAATAACATCAAACGCTGTTGAGTAAAAACTGACAAGGTTGTCCACTAATTTCTTTACTTGAACATAAACATCATCATTATTCTAATAAATTTTTTATTTAATATTTCCCCATTATTTTATAACCATATGTAATGGTTTCATTTTATGAGGTGAAATTTCTAATTGAAAATAAAATTTCACAGAAAAAAATACCACATATATCCAATGTCAAAAATGCATAATAAAAATATGAGAAAACAAACAATGAACAGAATACCACATTATTAGTTGGACTAGAATCCACTGAGGTATTAAAAAACGATCTGACAATACATTTCTTCTTATAATCTAGATTCATTCCATCATTCAGATCTTTTTATGGAATTTATTGATATTCAAGTATTACTACATTTAAAAAGACATTACAGTAGTCTCCATATAATTACAAATAAGATCATTTTCATTTAAATATCATGCTTATTTACAAATTCACAACATCAAAAACACTTCCTATATTTTTTAAAGAATTCCCTAGGATTAATTCTACCATACTTCCCACAAATATGAAAAATTGTATTTTTACCTTCAGATTGCGTTGATTAATTCATTCCCATTTCCATCCATCTATACCATTTATTTTTCTTATTTTCAAAGTACATGTGATCATCAAAAAATACCATTTATATCCTATAATCCCATAATAACGGTTTCTCATGAAATCATAATTCATAGGTGGTTAATATCCTTCAATATGTTCGCTCTAATCCTTTGTATAAATAAATGATTTTACATCCAATATCCAGAATAAGATTCGTATCAAACCATTCATATTGACTGATGTTTGCATAAAACAATAACACTAAATATTCCTATATTTGTTTTAATTACTAAAATTGATTTTCAATACTAATTCTAACCATGATTGAAAAATATTTTTCATGGAACATATTATTAAATTTATTTCATTACATGGAATCAATCTCTACAATATCAATGTTATAATTGTCTAATAACACCCACTGTCTATCTTCACCATATTAATGCTACATATAAAGACTAAAATATTGATTATTTGAGCACACCATGATAGAAAATATATTTTAAAGGGATTCAATACACCATTCATCAACCAATGGGTTCTAATATCTATTAAATGTTGGAGTGTTTTTCTTCATAAAATGATCCAAAATCATCTTGCTTCTTTTTTGGTAGCTCTTGTTATTCTCTTTTGGGGAATCCAACAACATTTATAGTCTATGTCAATTGATCCATTATTTTTAAACACTGATAAGTTCCATTTTCCATTATTCTATGCTTTAAATTTATAATGATATCATCCCCTCACTGCTTTGATACTTTATCTTCCTTGTTTCTTCTGTGGAAAACAATTCTTACCATATATAATTTATATGAAGAAACAAGTTCATACTTAAATGATATATCATATCATCATAAACAGAAGGTAAAAATAATTTAGGGTATTATATTAACATCTTCTTAACCCCTAAATTTATATAATCCAAAATATGATACCAAAAAATATGTCACTTTTATGAGGGGAGGATATGAGATAATTATAAAATAATAGAAATTGAAAATAAATTTTAAAGAGAAAAAATGGATTTTACCTCTGGAATGTCTTGTCGTTGAGATCCTTATTAAGGAAGTTGTATTTGGCCTTTTGGTGATGTAGGAAGGTATTGTACATGTGGAAGTTGTTTAGTAAGGTGATTGGTGTGATATTTGATAATCTATGATTCTTTCAAGGTATGGGGAGAAGAGGTAGTGGGGGTGGTATTTATAGTGGAGGAGATATGTATTTTTTGATTATATTATACATTAGATTATTATTTAGGCTCAATAATCTACACATTTTTTACCTTGTTAGTAAATATATAAAAATAATGAAGGTGAGTTTGATATTTGTGATTACAGCATCCATATATCATGTATGGCTCAATAATTCAGGAATTTGTTAAATACCATAAATTACAATATATCACTTTTCAAAAAAATCAACAATTTTTGAAAAATCCGTTAAATATTCCCAGACCATTTTTAAAACCTCATAATTATAAAATTATATCTATTTTATGTATTAAATTTTATAAAAATGAGATATTTAATTTTATTTCAAATCATAATTTTTTTGAAAAAATACTGAATTTAAAATTATTACTGATTTTATGAAACTATGAAAAAATTATTAATATATAATAAAATTATATTATATTAATAAGAAAATAGAATATTTATTTAGGAATCTATTTTCATGAAGGTATATTTTATTTTAAATAATTATAATAAATCAAAAAATGTAAATATACAAGTTTATTTTATAAAAACACCTATAATTAATTTATCATTCCTAAAACATGTATTTAATTATACAATGAAATAAATATATCATATTTTCATTCATAAGATACATATATTTTGTTTATACTTTCATAGATAAGGATATTATTATATTAGTACTGAATATTTAATTTTAGTAAATACTACTTCTTCCATTATACATTTATATTGAATTTAACTACTTCATTACAAAATTTTAAAAAAATTACATTATAAGTACCTGACTTGTAACATATAAATCATACACGTCCGTATTTTACATGATTTCCATACGTTAAACATTATATATTTCATATAATCACCCAATAAAGAGAACTTAATTTGTATTTTCCTTGAGTATCAGTAAGATAATATTAATATTTCATGATATAGGTAAAAATTCCAACAATGTCAAAGTAGACTAAACCACCATATTCACTTCTTAAAAACTAAAATAAAATTCAAACCCAAATTCATTATTTCAATGAAATAAAAAAAACCACATTATTGCATAGAATGGATCATTGAAAAATTAAATCAATCATTTGATAGGTGGTATTTAGTTTATAATATAACATTTAGGATATGAATATAATAATAAAGGAGTTTTTAGGTAGATTTTTGTCTCATTTTAGAGTCTTGGGGTGTTAGGTGATGTGTAGTGGTGATGGAAATTTTTACACAAAATAATAGTATGGTTTTTTAAATATAAATAGATAAGAAAATTTTAAAATATTGAGAGGATATAATAATTTAAACTATGTGTGATGGTATAGGGTTAAATTTCAGCTACCTCTTAACTATTATTCTTTCGAGATAACACCATCCCACTTGTAGGATTATCACATTATTTGTATCTTCTAAAAAAATAAAATATTACCAAAGTAACTTTTTTTGACATCAATTAATAATTATGAAAATTAAAATTAAAATTGAGATAATAAAATAATGTGAATATTAACAATTTGAAAATGGAATATTAAAAAACCAATGTTTTAGAAAACAAGGCATTAAAATTAATGTAACTATTTTCTAGAAACTATTCATGAATAAAAGGTATTTTTATTATGAATAAAAAATTATTCAGGTAAAATTATCAATATTTTATAATTATATGACTTTAATCTATATATTATTAACAATATAAGAGTTATTTCTCTTTGAAACCATAAAAAAATTGAATTTTACCTCTTTGATACATTGTCAAAATAAACAGACACGAATTTGTTTCTATTTAAGTAAAATATGAGATCTGAATCAAAAAATTAATGCTATAGTTATTTATATTAATTGTTGTATCATTAAACTATTTATTTTAATTTTTAATCATATATTTATATATAAAAAAAATTTAATTTTGTTTTCAAATATTTCACATATTATGAAAATGCCATAAAAGATAAATTATTATTAAAATCATTATTTTTTTGTTTTCTCATAAAATTAATAAATTATTGAGTAGTCTCAACAATTAATCTTAATGTAATTATGACTGGTTGAATTGAAAAGTGAATTTCTTTTTACAAAATTACAAATATAATGTTTATAATTTTATTATTTAAAAATAAACCCAAAAAATGAATGAAAACTGTTTTGTTGAAAAAAAAATTGTATGTGATGTTAAAAAATTTATAATCTAAATTATTCTAAAATATTGTATCAAATAAAATAATATTTAAAATTATTCATTTTAATTTTATATTTTTAAAATATGAAATAATTTAAAAATTCGTTTTCAGTGAAAGAAAAAATTTAAAAAAAAATTATTTTTTTTTTATTTTTTATAACTATAATTGTAATAAAATATATGTGAGTAATATAAGTTTTAATTATAGGTATTTTTTTATTTGTATAAAAATTCTAAATTATATTATTATAATATAAACTTTCTTTTTTGGTTTAGTGTGGTGTTATAAACATGATATCTTTCGTTGTATTAATTTTAATAAATAATAATTCCAAAAATAGAGGGGTGTTAAATTATCCCCCATAGAGAAATTACATCCCTGTAATTTTATTTACAAGACTAAAATAAAAATATATTTGAATATCATAAATATAGGCATCCTGTAAGATATTTATTTTTAGTGATTCTTGAAAATTACAATCCCAAGAATCATTTATTTTTTCCACAAAAAGGTCAATCTAAATATTATGTTTTTTAATAATCAATCAAGATAAATTTTTATTATACATAAGCATCATCACACCTATAGTAAAATTAGTTTCCAATGATATATCATAACTATCATTTTACCAATTGATGATCATAGTTTTATTTGAAATATAAACTATGATTTCTTTATTTTGGTACATAATACGGATTCTATGTGGATATACCATATCAATTTTAATAATCACATCTAATTCATCTAATTTAAGGATAATGAGTACTTCCAGGAGCATATTACTTTTAAGTCAACAAGGGATACAATAATATTATATTAATTTTTAGTGATATTATCAGGTAATTGGGGTGGTGATTGGATACCATTACATAACTCCCTAGGTATACCATAGTTGTTAAACTATTGTCCAATAAGTCATATTAATATTGGGGTAGAGTGTTTCATTAACCCTATAATCATTGTTATTAATTTTATCTGTATTATTTTAATTTTTATTCATGTATTCATTTAGTTTAGGAGAGTAATGATGATTATCAATTTTAAACCTTTTTCGTAGATAATGGCCTAATTCCCCCCAATAATATAATTGATAAATGGTTTTAAATTAGAATGAAATTTATTTCCCACTATTACATCAACAAAACCTTATGATATTCCATTTCTCTTTACTACTCTACACTATCAAAATCCATAGTTAAAATATATTATTGTTTCCTTTAAGAAATTTCCTTGGGTTCTTCGTCCCACATTCATAGAAATATATGTTTTATATTAAATTTTATTTTCTCTACATCAATAGATATTCCATGAAACTTCATCATTCTATTCATTAGAGATAATATAAAAATTTTAAATTTCTTATTGTTAATCATAACTCAATTTTTATATTGAAATATTTACATGATATTATTAACATCAGTCTCAATCCCATTTCATCAATCAATGGTTGAATCACTTTATTATGAACTACCAATATTTCTAACATTCTCCCTCTAGGATTAAAATATTTCACAGCATAATTAAAATTTGTTTATGAGAATAATTAATTTATCAAGGTTATGAAAATATTTTATAATCATATAATGAATAATTCATATATGACATGTATAACCAAATATAGAAATTTCAAGGTATAAATAATGAAAATTCAACACCATATTTTCTACTATGTTGCCTGGAAATTAAAAAAAATTGATGAAATATTTTCTAATAGTTTATAATGAACATTAGGATCAAAAAATCATATCCCCGTATTGTATCAAACATGGTTTCTGTGTTGAACTTTTCAGCATACACCATCTTATGATAGTGTAAAAAATCAACATAATTTTTCAAGCCTATTACACCAAGGTGAATATCTATATTAGCCAAAATCCATTTTTACTAATCATATATGGATTTTATTTCTTGGAAAAAAATAATATTGAATTTAACAAAAACATTATAGGTTTTATGTTATATATAAAATAATACATTGCTATTTCATTTCAGATATCTCTTCTAATTCCTAAAAAATTATAATATTAATCCTAAAAAATAAACAGTCTTTTCTCTGATACAAACTATGGTTCTAAACACCGTCACTCATATGTTTGGTTATATAAACACATTATATAGATATTTTCATTGATAAAATGTTATATTTAAAATCTAAATATTTATTTATTTTACATCATTTCCTTGAGTTAAATTTTACACATAAAAAATAATCACAAAATATATCACATGAAATAATTAGTGTCTTTTTTTTCATCACCTTCATAGCCTAATGTTTTATGATATTTATGAACATTTTATTATGATAAATCCATAGAGGAGACTATCTAAATATTCCTATAGGGTATACTCATCTTCATTACATTAATCCATTAATTACATGGAAGCAAATTACCATGATTACTCAATGAAATGTTGATTTTTAAAATTAGATAAAGTTGTTCATAGGTTTCCTTTTAAGAGTACCAGACCTCTGAGACTTTTCTATGAGTTTGGAGGAACTATTTGGGTTTAATTTATTCAAACCTATATGGTTTGTTGTATAAGGAGATGTTGGTTGGAGATGGATCATTTTATAAGAGAACTATGTGGGTTATTATAATAATATAAATGAAAAATTAAAATTTTAATAGTTATTGGATTTAATAATGGAAAATAATAGAATGGGGTTTGTTTAATGATACAGACCCTTGAATTATATTCCTTAATGATACATATTTTGTTTTTTCTTAAGTATTTTCTCATTATGTTTAACATTTTTAAAAAATTATATTTTACCATGGTAACTAATATTTATCATAAATAAATAATTTTTTTCTTCCAATATTAAAACTCAAACTATGAGATATTTTTAAAACTATAATTCAAAATTATAAATTATTCTATAAACAATATAGGCGATTGAGAATAAGTAGTATTTCCTATAACAATAATAAAGCCTATAAAAATTATTTAAAAAAATTAATTTTTATTCATAAAATATATTATTTTTCAAAAATATAATTGATGTTTATTTAAATGAAAATAATTTTATTATTATTATCCTAAAATGATTTATCTAGTTATCAAAAAATAATAAGTAATTTAAACCTTCTTGATAAATTTTTAAATGAAACAAACCCAAAAAGTTATTTAGGTGTAAAGTATTACTTATGGTTCCAAAATTTTAAAAAATAGTTTATTAAATTATGAATTATATATTTAAATTATTTATACCAATTTAAGAGAATATAAATTTCATCAATCAAAACGTTTTCACAAATATTAAAATCATTCTTTTTGTTAATGAAATTTTATTAATGTCATTGTATTTGAAAACATGGTATCTTTCCATAATCACACAAAAATAATTATATTTAAAAAATATAAATAATTTATCCCATTAAATTTTTAAAATGAAAAATTCAAAAATCTGTATTTTTATAAAATAAAAATCATAAAATTATAAAATTTAATTTCATAAATGAAAATAAAGAATTTAATGAAATATATTTCTTATTGAAAAATAATTTTTTTGAATTTTTAATGAATTTATCATTTTGTAAATGTTAAAATACTAGTTACTATGTAATAATATATTGAATTTCTAAATTTAATGTTTTATGATAAAGTTTAGAATAATTTAAATAAAAAATAATTTATCGATCCATAAGCCTTTTTAATCATTAATAATATTAATTATGTACCCTCTAAATAAAAGAAATTTTAATTTAGTAATGTCAATAAATAAACTATAGATTTTATTATATATCAATAATTATCATATAATATAACTCTTAACATTAAATTTTTCAGTTTGATGGGAAACAATATATGGATGAAGGTACTGATATCAATAATAATAATTTAAAAAATCAGATTATGTTATACATCCACCCTAATGGGATGATATCATCCACTTACCAATTTCAAATGCAATTATTTTTAATAATAATACCCATCTTATATATGTTCTTCATCACTATTCTGAAATAAGTTTTATATATATAATAATATATTTACATAAATGAAAATATATTCTTCATTGAAATTAGCCCTTTGATGTAATGAAATGAACCACATGAAAAACATGAAAATTGAACTTCCTCTCTATGATTTCATTTTTATAAAATCATGCATGAATGCACACAAGATGACTATGATTTTCTTATTTCGTACTATCATTACTTAAGAACATTATAAATACTATATACATTCATTGACATAAATAATAAATATATTAGTTGGAAGATGATTACCTTATATTCACTCACAGTTTTTCTACAATACTTTTGAAACTATGAAAAATACAATAACAATTATTCTTCAGTCTTCATCATATTATATATCTTTATTATCCTATTTGATACACATTATAATATCTCAATATTATTCACTATATTAAAATTATGAAAACTCAATGATTTTAGGTACTGATAAAATATCATTATTTGAACTAATCAACACAATCCATCAGTATTTTACCTCATTTAATTTCTCCAAAACTTTATATTCATTCTAGGATGGATTGAAGTCTCACATTTGTCAATGCTTAAATCAATTACAATATTTATAATCCTATTATTTATCAATTATATTAAATCCCAACATTTGATTCATTTAGAATGATAAAATTTCTATATACAAAATGTATGTGTATCCAACGGTAAAAATCTCTAATCGGATACCACAATATACCTTGTCTCACATAATATATCTTCTTTTTTTTCCAATTTTGGGAAATAAATATTTTATATATCAGTATAAATCATATTTACTATCTAACAATTAAATATTTCTATATATCAACTAGAAAAGAAATTTTTTTACAGGATAGTCCTTATATTTATTGAATACCACTGTCAGATTCCACTACTAACTAAAAAAATATTATTATTTATTAATCATAAAATATATATATTCCTCGTTAAATTATATAAATACTCAAATAAATATAGTATCCAATCCAGTATTCTCCATGAATCATAATTCACATGAAAAAACCTAAAAAGCATTTTTAATTACATTAAAAATTATTTTAATCATTGTTTATAAAATATTAAGATTTCTCAGAAATTTCATTGGGTTCTTCAATACCCCAAATTGGATTTTTTATAAACCTCGACAACACTCAATAGAAAAATCATATCATTTATGTAAAAGACTTTATAAAAACATTGTATAATGTTTTCATTCAATATAATTACACCCTTGAGTGATACGAAACCATTTCCTTGTGATATAATATACTCCCCCAATAGTTGATTAACTCATACAAACTTTTCTCAAATTATTTTCCATTACTAAAAGATATTCAGAATATATTATTTATACTGGTATATTCATAATCTAAAACCTTGATCATAAAATCCAATGTTTCATATTTATAATATAATTATCCATCATTATATAGGGATGGTATGGAATTTCATTTACTACATCAATATTTCAAATTACTTATCAGTAATTTCAATAGTTAATATATTATCATTATGATCTCATTATGGAATGAATTACAGAATTATATATGTATTATAAACTATCTAAATTATGATGTAAAACTATATATCCATGTTCTTCGACTAGGTATTTTGTATGATATTTTTAGTTTGGTCAATTAAATTTCTATTTCCGCATAAATGTTTTATAGGTTTTTCTATATTCACCATTATTTCTTTATGTTTTAATTTTATATTGATTATAATGGAATATGAATTTATAAAAGTCACATACTATAATTATATGGTACATAATGTAACCGAATTATATTTCATATTGTAAAATATAACACAATATACTTATTTAAGTAATATTTACCTTGATGTAGATATCCTATCATCATAAAAATTATCTTAGTCAACATTAGTACTTCAAAATTGGATTAAATTTATCACCTATTTTATTGGTAAGCCTATTGATTATGGTTTCCTTTCTGTATATGAGAAATCATTTGGATTGTATTAAATCTGATTTTATGGAATCACACTACTACATTGAGTAAAAGTACTCTTCATAGATAGTAACACTCCATGATTAACTAAGACAATGTTACCTTCTAATCAATAATATAATATTATTTTCAATAAAAAATTATACATTATTATCCTTACCTTGATGCATCATTTCATATATAGTTTGTAACACTAGTTTAGGTTAATACACTCAATAAATATTTAATAAATCTATTACATATTTTTGTTGGATAAATAAATAACATATTTCTTTTACAACAAATGATACTTTATAAAATACAACAGTTCTCTATGTGTAGGAACAACAAACAAATTCATAATTTGTCTTGATAATTAATTTCATAAACTCAATTTGTCACATCTAAATATAATATATTCAATATAAAAAATTATATTAATAAAACTTGCATCATCATCCATCACATAAATGTTGTTACCCACCAACACTTTAATGAATTTAATCTCCCTCAAGATTCCATTAGTCAAAGAATTCTAGGTTTTATAGGATTATATTAACCTATATAAATAATTTTTGATTTTATAACCATTGGTTTATAATTGTGAAGCGTAAATCCCTCAGGATACATAAAATTAAATTTTTCTTCAACCACTCCATTTAAGAAGAATAATTTTTCATACATAAGATATATTTTTTAGTTCCAATTAGTAGAAATTTATAGGATCTTCATAAGAGTTTCCAAACATGAAAATGGTTTAAAAGAGTCATCAAAATCAACTTCATAACCTATGAATATTACATTAATATATATGTGTTCAAATTCCCTAGGGTATATCCAATATCATTTATCGTATTTATCAATTGAAACATAGTCCCAAAAAATATTTTCTTGTTTTTTTCTAGTAAAAAGACTTATAGTGGAATTTTTTTTAATGTGATCTAGTTAATCAACCACAAAATATACCCATTCATTATTTCTAATAGATACAACAAATTAATGTGACTAAATATGTGACATAAATGATATTCAATTATCAACACTCGATCCTCTACAAATATAAAATAAATAATTATGATCTCCTTATATAATATATGATTACACGTTAATTTTCTTCTTTAGGTGATTTTATATTTTGATTCCGGAATCAAAATATTAATCACTATATTTTTCAGTGTTAATATCAAATATAATTGGTTCTTTTTATGATATTTCTAATTAACTATATCTAAAATATAATTATATAATTGATCAGAGTATTCAAAATAATTTTTATTTTCAAAATTAATATTATGTAAATATATTATAACCTCATTATCAAAAATCTCAAGCACATTATGATGATTATTGTTCCATTATCAATTTAATTATTTAGTAGAAAACTATCCATGAAAGACACACTCCCCATCATTATCATATAAAATTCAATATTTCATGTTCTTATTATATATTGATGATGGAATGATGAATAATGGAATTTAATTTACTATTTTTTTATTTTTAAATACATATCATAAGAATTTATTTAATTAATATTTCTAAAAAATAACTCTCCAAAATATTCATAGATATGTACACATCCTATGTCCAAATAATTATAGAACTGATAAAAACTAAAGTCATTTATCTTTTTATTTCCAAATGTAATTTAAATATTTTTATTAAAAAATTATCATTGTTATTTTTTTTGAAGAATAATTTTTTTCATAATTTTTTAAAATATTGGATAAAAAAATTATGTAAATTTAGCTATGTTTTATGGAATATTTGTTTTAGAAATTTATCTTTATATTTTTCATGGAATTTACCATTAATAATATATAAAACAATACTTCCTATGACTTAAGAATCTTTAACAAAACACAAGTCATTCATGTATATAATAAAAAACTATACAGAAGAATAATTTACCTCTAGTGGATTGATGACTCTTTTTTCAACATAAATCTGAGTGGATTAATTCATTGGGGAATTTTTTTTGAGTTAAACCCAATTTTGTCATCCAATATCATATACCAATATTGAATGGATTCAAATACAACCAATATATATCTATTTGTTTTGGGTATATTTCTTATATGAATTTTCTATTAATACAACTATAAAACTCCTCTAAATGAGATTGATAAGTATCTCCTGCGAATGCGAATTTATATTTTTGTTTTTAGTTATACATAATTTTATAGATCACCAATTTTACAAATATAACAACATTTTTAAATATTAATGATTGAAATTACATATATAAAATTAATTATGATTAAACATAATTATTCATCAAATGAATTAATTTAATTTTTATCAATGTTAACTCCCACACAATGGGTTGTTTTTTTACCAACTAGTGAACAAAATATCATTAGATAATAATCGTTTGGTCCAATTTTAGTAAAATAAATTCAATTGATATTCAATAATATATTATTTCTATAAGATACAACAATATAATTATGATATTCAAAATCATTTATGATCATGGACTCATTATTCATATATGATGAGTAATCATTATCCAGAAAAATTTTCATTCCAACCATTCATTCATTATAATCTTATTCATCAAATGGCGACTGAATTATTTTATTTCTTCATAAAAAATTTTATCTTAAAAATTAAATAGAACATATCCACATAGCGTTTCCATAAATTTCCGATCATAGTGACCATGATAATCAAAATTTCTAATCGCCTCTTTAAGGAAGTCAATTAATTTTTTGGTAGTTAATGGTAATGAATTTATAATATCATCCTACTATTTAAAAAACATTCTCCTATAATTAAATTGATATCTCAACCACCCTAAATTATGTGTTTCTTAGATTCCATTGAATTGAATAGCTATATTAAAAAAATTATTCATTATACTAATACAATCCCTAACGACAATAATATCTTTTAAAATTATTTATTCCATTAATCCATTGACTGTAACCATACCATCTCTATAATTGTATTGATACATGTCTGATAACTTATTCCTTAAATTTATAGAGAATATCAACTTCTTAATATTCTTTAAAAAATCATTGAGTTATAAGTGATGTTTATGTGTTCTTCCAGACCTCATTTTGTATAGATATTTATTTGGAAGATGCACTTATAGATAAAATTTATTTATATGTTTGTTGTATCATGAGTTAATTTTTTGAAATTCATAGAACATATTATTTTTTATAATTATTTTTTATTTTATATATCATTTCCACATCATTATAGGGATGAATGTTTTTAATGAAATATTTATATAGAAAACCCCATGATTGATCCCTGGTAATTTATTACTCTTACTAGAAACAAACATCTCATATTATTTAAGAATTTTCTTTTAATCGTGAATACTAAATTAAAGATATTTTACTTAGTCAACAAAACAATTTCTTTGGATTTAGCCATTGTTTTATTCATTGTTATATCAAATATTTTTAGGTATTTTAATTCTCTATTTTTTGTTCTTCTCAAAAGTAACTACCTATAAATATTGTAGGATGTGATTAGTGTTTTCATTTTCTTATTACAAAATACAAGATATATTTTCCAATATTTAATCATGTTCAATTAAGTTATAATCCTCTACAATTCATTCTATAAAATAGTGACTACTTTAAATAGAATAATTAATCTCTTTCTTGAACAAAATGTTTTTATATTTTCCCCTTTGAAAATTTTCTCTATTATCTGCTACAATTTTTAACTCTATATAATGTTTTCTAATTTTATATCGTTATGCATTATTTTAAAGTTACTCATATTTTAATTATTCAATTTTATTTCTATAAAATGTAGACATTAGGTATATAATACCACATTTTAAAAAATAATTTATGTTTAATTCCATCATTTTAGTTACCATTCCACTTTTGTTGGTTATTAGAAAAATATTACTATCCACTTATTTTCATCATCATTTTATTCATTACCACATGATGAAATGAATAAAAATTTAATACTTGTTTATGTTTTAGGCATTCCAATAAAAATACCTTCGTGTTTTGAAGGGATATATCCCCTTGAATTCCTCTCTAATTAAGAGTATGCATCCAGGGGTATGGCACCTTATAGTAATAAATAATAATAATTCCACTTTTTTTTACTTTTAATGAAATAATATTAGATTTTATATTCTACTATCATTCTATGTTTCAAATTATAATCGTAGGGTTTAATTCATCTAATTATACTATTATATAGTATATTATACACCACTATGTCGGTTATTGATAAAAGAAATTTACGATCCATATGAAAATACATTTATACTACAATTTGATTGATATTGAAAACCTATATATATATATTGGACATTAAAATTCTACATTTAATTAGATACACATGAATTTTAAACCATATAGAATGAAATAAAATCCATAACAATTAACCCCCATCTATGATGAATAATACCACCCCAATCATTAATCCTTACTCAATAGAACCATCAGCAGTATGTTTCGTGAAATTTATCAGCTATAACTATTCAAACCATTATCCATGTCCACTAAATCAATCACACTCTTTCCCCCATAAAAGATAAGGAATATGTTTCTTGGTAAAAGGAGACATCCCACCACATTTACTATAGACTCGGATCTCCATGTTGTTGGAGCTGACTAGAATATTATTTTAATAATGGGAGAATCCTTGAACATGGATTCTGACTTAATTAAAGAAATCCCATATACCCCAACATCTCTATGTGAGATCCAATCCATGACCTTTTATCTTTATGAATTGGACTAAATTTCTATAAAACTAGTCATTAGTGAATTTGAATATATTATCTCTCCATTAGTCAATACTGATTAACCCTAAATTATTTTCAATAAAAACACAGGCCAATATCTTTTATAGGAAAAAAGATATGTAGATTATAATGTAGAGATCATAAAAAATATTGAGGCATGTGAATTTATTTATTATGACAAAGAACTATCATTTGGAATGAAATCATTGCAAATGGTCAAAATTATGACTTTTAATTTCACATGGGTATATTTTCACTACAAATAAATTTCCCATACATCATCTTCTATATGAGAAAATTATGTCTTTAAAATGTATAAAAATGTGAAAATATTTCACACCCTGCATTCTCAAATTGGTAATGATTTTAAATTTTTATCTTTATCTGATAATTTTATTCCATATAAATATTTTTCGGATGTGTGGGCCTTGTACGATGTGAGTTTTTGTGGTTTTCTGATAAATGAACTTTTTTCTTAGCATCATACAACAGTTATAAAGAGCACAGTCGAAGCCACATCACTTGGCTAAATCACCATGCGACCCGCCCGGTACGAGGTTTATTAATAAATCAGCGAGTTAATCATTAAAGTGTTCATAAAATAAAATAACGAACAAATAAAATAATATTATTTAATATTTTTATAAACAAAATTGATAATAATAATAATAATAATATTGTTGGGGATTTTTATTATTTAAATTGATATTTTAATTGGGTCGTGAATATTAAATTAATGATATAATTATAGAATTAATAACCAATTATTATTTTTATTATTGTTATTAAATGGATTATGTTTCTTTTTTTGGGTTTTATCTTGATTCTAATTTCTTTTTAATCTATTTCTATTTTCTTCATTTTCATTTTATTTTATTTCAGTTTCTATTTTACTTTCACTTTTTTTTGGCATCGTGCAAGCTCGAAAACTTCCTCTGATCATCAACTGACCTCCCACACCCCCGCCGTAGGTGCGTTCTCTTCTGACCGGGCTGTTATTCCATTTTGGGTAATTTTTTGGTTAGGGTTTGGTTTGAATTTTGTTCGTTTATGGTGTAATTGATCTGATTTATTGATTTTTGGGATTAGTTGTTTTTTAGTGGTGTGATTGAAGGGTGGTGGACTTTGTGCACCAAATCTACAAAGATGGTCTACATTGAGGTAGGTGGTTCCACATGTAACATTTGATTAATGGATTAATTTTTTTGTTCGATTAATTGAGCATGACCTTTGAATAATTAATTGGGTACAAACATTGTTTTTAAAAATAATTTACCATGCAATGATTTATTTTGTATAATGTTAGTATAATGATTAGTTTGTTTTTGTGAAAACCCTTATTTATTCATTTGATTGTGTTATATGAGTTGTGCAATAAGTTTATTTAATTTAGGAAGAGGTGCGAATTGGATTATGAAGTGGTGATGATGTGCATTTTGTAATAAAATGATTTTTTTGTGATTTATGTGTGTGAAAAATCATGTGATGTTGCTTAGAATTGTTTTATAGAATTTCTTACTAGATTATGAAATGATATAGAAGCTGTGAATTGGTTTTTGAAAACCGTCTTCTGGTTCAAATGATTACAGAATTGAAATTTTTAATTTATTTACTAGTAGCATGTTTATGCCATATGAGTTTTACTTTTCCATGAAAAAAACCATTCCGAGCTACTTAATATTTTATAAACTCTGTTGTTACATTAATAAAATGTTTAAGGGATGCAGTGGTGTTTTGGGTGTGTTTTTGATGTCATCCCATGTGGTGATTCGTGGGTCTATTTTTTTAAATTGTAAAATGTTTAATTAAAAGATATTGGTGGGGAAAACCATGTTTTCATAACATTATACTATGTGTTTGGTTATGAAAGATAGTTTGTGTTGGTCTAGTGTGTAAATCAGTGTTTTTCCCTTTAAAATGTATGTATGAATATTTGAATTTTTTATTAAATATTTATTAATGGTAAAAAATTGTTTTGGTTAAATAAAGTAAATGTTTATGGTGTGTAATGTCTTGTGATGTGTGTGGAAATTGTTTAATAAAATCTTTTAGTGGGTTTTTTGACATTGTAAGTGCTTTCTTTGACTGTGTAGTAGTTAATTGGTTATGTATGTTATGCATATTTGGTTTTGGGAAATTCTTATTGTGTGTATTATTTTTAAATGGTTTTTTGTGAGTGAGAGTTTATTTTTGGGTTGAGGATACACCTCATTTTATTATTTTTATTGTGTTTGACATATTAAATGAACTCTAAACTACATGAGCACAAATGGGAAGCCTGGGTAATAGGTGGGAAGACATGGACTAGTGTGCTAGTGATATAGAGGTGGAAATGGCCTAGTTTCACATGGATGGATTGAAGACTACAATAGTAACTAATATTTTGGAGGATGATTGGATACCACTAAGTTATATATATGTTTCAATACCAGTAGCTCGTGCATGATAATGTATATTGTTGTGTTTCTACACCATTTATCTTTGAGATATGATGTCATCGGGTACCACTTCTCGCTAGTATATTTAGGAAATCTCCCATGTTTTATGTCCCTATTTTACATTGTGCTCACCATTTGCACACGAGGATACGTTGGGGTTACTATTATAGTGTGTGTGTGTTTTTTAAATTGAGTATTTTTTCATTAATGTAGTCTTCCTTAAAACTATTTTCATTAAAATTGTTTAATGATTTATTTATTTTTTGTCTGTGGAATTGCAAATTTATTTGTCATTTGATAATTATGTGTGGACCCCTTTCTCTGTGTCATCCTATTGGGATTTTAGCTCATACCCTACATAAAAATTTGGGTGTATGTAGATTATGTTTTTTCTGCATTCTAGGTTGATGAATCAAGCATATCATTCATGGTTCTGGTTGTCAGTGGAACCCTCATGTTGTTTTGGTGATGGTGATTTGGGGATGTGACTCCTCATGTAACACAGAGTTTTTATTTGGTGTTTTGGTTTTTCTTTGATGCAATCTCTTTTGGGTTTTTAGATAAAGTTGTAAAATTAAAAATTTCACATGGTGAAATGGTATTATTGGTTGTCTAATTTTAGTTTCAATTTATTTATCTTGTTGTTTGTCTTGTAAAGACACATAAATTTCAAGGAATTTTTTTCATAAATTCATTGGGATTTTACGAGTACGCAGTTTCTGACGGCACATGATTCCGAGGCCCGGTGTGCCCGGAGTCATTTTCCGAAGTTTAACTTAGATATGTTTAGTGAACGGACGTGCAGGTTTTTCTAAATTTTGAACCGGTGCTCGGAATCGAAATCTGAGGGAACCAATAAAACCAAAGCACCGGTAATTACATAATAATACCTTTGTTCGAGTTGTGTTTTCTCGGGGGGAGTTATTTAAAAAAAATAAGATTTATGTGTTAAGTGAAACAAAGTTGTGTCACAACTTTATTTCTCTCATCTAAGTAGTTTAACTCCCATGTGTGGGAGGTGAGGTGGGACCAACTTAACCCTAACTCCTCTAGTTAGGATATTAGTGAGGTGAGGCCCACACGAACCCCAACATTTTCAAATTACCTAACTCCTCTAAACCAAACGTAAATTTGGTGACACCCCCTCACATTAATGTTTCCAACATAACTCCATTTAATTTTGACAACTCAAGATTAATTAAATTAAGTGAATTCAACTTTTGAATTTTGAAAAATGTTGGCATGAGAAAAAAAATAAGCAAAACCCATATTTTATTTTATTTTTTTCGTTGTGTGGATATTTTGGAGAGAATACTCTATGTCTTGAAGAACTTCATCTTCTACATTGAAGAACTCTGAGACGTTGACGAAGAACGCCGTCACGCCATTCCATCTTCTCTCTGCGTCAAAGAAAAGAAGACATCGCTTCCTCCTCAGACGTTCTCCATCGACCTAAACAGAGAATCACCCTGCGACACCGTCTTCCGCAATGCAAGCTTCCGCGAACTACTTTGAGGTAGGGTTTTTTCCTTTGATGATGTTTGGTTGTCATCTTCGTGAATTATTAAGACTGATTGTAATCATTATAACGAGAGGAGGTCGGACCGCACAAACTCTCCTGTTGCACCACGTGGGAACCAGAGAACCGCGGCCGGAGTGGGACTCGGTGAAGGTGTGGGGTGCCTTCGCGCCACGCTGGAGAACCAGGGAGGGCTGCGGCCAAGAGCGGGCCGCGGTGGAGGGGCGTGGCGTCGTCACACCGCACCGGTCGGACAGGGGTCATGGCCTAAGGTCGCGGCAGTGCAGAGGTGGGCGGTCCAACTCCGCCAGTCGCCGACGATCCAGGAGGTGCGACCAGCAGGTCCCGCGGAGGTTTTCCGTCCGGCCATTACGGTCGGCCTTTTTTCAGAAGTCTGTGGGTCGTAACCCCCGGCATGTGGTAAGGGCGGGCCCCCCAAGAGGGGCCCACCATTTCTCAATAAAGGGGGGAATCTGCCCCCCGCATCCCACTCAGCCGAAGGCTGAGCCACCGGCCACGTGGGTCGGGCCAAGCCATGCCATCCGAGTCGGGCCACGCCCAACCAGGTGGTACCCAGACTCGGGTCAGGTCGACCTAGTTCCGGCCAACCCAGGGGGTATTCGGCCGATTCGGACAGGGCCCAAACCGCCTGTTTTCGGATAGATCCGTTCAAACACCCAAATATTAGGCTACGTACCTCCGATTGACGCACCGTCAGTTGCGTTGGGATCCTTGGATCAAGATGTTCATTTAGGTATATTACACTTAGGGTTACAGAGAACTTTTGGAATGTCCAGGTTGGTTCGAACACGAAACCAACCGGACCCTCAGAGTGGAAACACATATAACTTGAGCTCCGGACGTCCGATTGACATGTCATCAACTTTAATGGATTCCTCTAAGGGAGATGGTTGTTTTGGATTAATCCACTTGAGGTTTGGATGCAACTAGAGTACGGCCTGGTTAGTTTTAGCTTAAAAACCAACAGGGCCCCTGGGATGAAAAAAAAATAACTCTTAGACCGGGCATCCAATTGACGTGTCGTGTACCGCGTTGAGTTCCTTTTAACAAGACAAAACTTTGTGATACATCAACTCAGAGCTTCGTGATAGTTGATGTATCGACCCCTTGGCTCGTGGAGCGGACCCTCCTAGAAACGAGCGTACTGTGTACGGGAACCCTAGTGCTGGATGGAACTATGATGACGATGACGACTGTACGTGGATCCTACGTTGGTTCGGCAGCGAGGACGACTGTACCTGGATCCTACGTGGGTTCGGTAGAGAGGACGGCTAAACATGGATCCTCTTTGGGTTCCACAGTGATGAAGACTATACTAGGATCCTACGTGGGTTCAACAGTTATGGTTACTGTACATGGATCCTATGTGGGTTCGGCAGTGATGACATCTGTACTTGGATCCTACGTGGGTTCAGAATAAGAGATGATTCAGTGGCTACATAAATCATCTCCACCCTTGTTCATGATGAGTATACCTATGTGAGACGAGTCATGACTTTCAATCATTATCTTCGATATGATAGACTTGATTTCCTGTGTGGATTGGGACATACCTTCATGTGTGGATAGAGTTATACTTCCTGTGTGGATTGGATTGTACTTGAGCTCGTGAGTTGGAGCAGAACTAGAATTTATGACTTAGGTATATGTATGGGAATATACCTAAGTAGTGTTGGTTGATACTTGTGTTCATATCATTCCTTTGTGGTTTATCCATTGTGGATTCTGGGAGACCTTTGGGAGTCTCAGGGTCCCTACAGAGTATCATATACTCACCCATTCATGGGCTTCACCCGCACTATGTTGTGTTGGTTATAGACAATAGACAGTGCTGATCGTGATTGAGCCTTGAGGAGCAGGACGGTAACTAAAGGTGGTCTATCAGGAGTGACATACACAGAGAGGACGACCGGACTAGAGGAGCCAACGAGACAGACAGAACTCAACCGTTAGGTGGGTGTTCCTAGAGGACATCCTAGTGGTTGCTGGTTTTGTATTATAGTTGTTGTACTTTAATTTTCAGTTTTACAGCAGTTCAGTTGGGTTTGTATAATGTCCCATTTACCTTCCAGCACTTACTTGTGTTTTCAGTTTACTAAGTGTTTACTTCAGTTTGTGTACTCTATGGTTTTTATTCTCTTTTTAAAGGAAATGTCTTCCATTTTATCAGGATTTACGCCTTTGGTTCTAGTCACCAGACCCTGGCCTATGGGAGGTGGGGTTGGGGTAGTAACGACACGGGCCCCGAGGAAGGGTCGTGAAAAATTGGTATCGGAGGAGTTCAGTTCTACCGCAGAACTGAGGAATCTAATAACTATTCTATGTGAAGCAATAGTGATAAGGGTATTGATTATGGTTATCAGTCCAGGGAGTGTAGTGTTGGTGCAGCGGCCGAAGTATCCATACACCATGACCCTGCCTTCTGATTTCTGACTCAGCGCACGAAAACATTGATTTCATGTGTGTGTCAATGTTTTCATTATGATTACTTGTGTCAGCTCACCAGGTATTCTGTACTGACCATGGCACACCTGTTTCTTTTCAAGATGGCCCCACGATGACATCCATCTAGGGTTTCGAGCATTGTACGAGATGGTATCCCACCGAGCGACGAGGCCTCGATGCAGGGCCCCATTAGAGCGGAGGCACCGACAATACCTCTACCCGCCGAGCCACCGATTCCACAAGCCCCAGCAAATGAGAGTGCACGTCCACTTAGTGTACTACATGAGTTTCAGTGTCATAGACCGCCCAGGTTCTATTGGTAGACGGACCCTCAGGCAGCTGAGGACTAGTTGGAGGCTGTTGTTTGAGTATTCAGATTACTAGGTACACCAGATGACCTCATGGTGATCCTTGCGGCGAGTCTCCTACACGCAACAGTAGGTAGATGGTGGAGGCTGATTCTCCAGCTGCATGACGAGGCATCAACACTTTGGATGGACTTCGAGAGCCTCTTCCGCTCAGAGTTTGTTTCAGCCACCCTCTGTGCGGTTCGTATTCATGAGCTACTACAGTTGCAGAAGGGTAGCATAACTGTGGCCCAATACTCGGCGAGTTTACTGATCTCTCGCGCTACTCCATGGACATGGTACGAGACCCATTCTTCTGGGCTCAGACCTTCGAGCAGGGACTGAGGAATGAGATCAGGCCTTCGATTGTCTCCCTCAGCAAACCGACGCAGGCCGGTGTACAAGAGCGATACCTTCTTGTAGAGAGATTTCAAGCTGAGCCTACACCAGCAGCGAGACCTACCGCATGGTGGCACGTATTAGAGTCTTATGCAGCTGGCAGACAACGGATGTCACATGGGTCCAAGAGGACCAGACCATCAGGCGGACGACCTTAGGATACTGGCTCGGAGGTTCAGGGCGCACACAGCAGATCCAGACATACGAGAGGCAGACATTGCTATGCATGCAGCGAGCAGGGCCACATGGCTCGTGACTGCCTAACTCGCCATGCAGAGGAACAAAAGACGGTTGAGGGACCACCGAGACAGAGGCAGAGGTTCGACCATGGCGGTCCGCAGGGAGCAGGCGGACGAGGCAGAGGATCTGGCCGAGCATCAGGTGGTGGACGACGTTTTGGGACTCTACCACCACCAGCACCAGGAGGTCCACCCCGACCACAGGGAGCTGGCGGACAGAGGCATGCTTACCTTCAAGTAATGGAGGCCTACGACCACGGCTCACCAGAGATGATTCGAGGTACAATTTGTTTCTACTCCACCCTTGTTGAATTTCTTATAGACACAAGAGCAAGTCATTATTTCATTTCTGTTACCCATGTTCGGAGTTCGGAGATTTTGACGGAGTCGTTGGCTCGATCCTTACGGATAGAGACTCTTACGAGAGAAAACTCGATAGTTACGCACTGGTTCCGGTAGTGTGAACATACTCTAGTCGGCAAGAGCTTCGGCTAGGATATTCTTGTAGCAGTGTTGAGGTCTTACGAGGTCATCCTGGGAATGTATTGGTTATCTACGGTCCATGCTCAGATCGACTGTATTAGGCGGAAGGTGCGGTGTGTCCGCACCGATGGGAGCAGGTTCACCTTCACCGGTGAGAAGGGAGCCTCTGCAGCGTAGGATGGAATCACGCAGAGGAGAGGACAACCGATCACTCATCAGTTGGCTAGTCTCATCCTAGGTGCAGTTGATGTGCAGAGTCCATGTTTTCCTGTAGTGGTGGATCAGTATGCAATCGTTTTTCATGACGACGTTCCAGGACTACCTCCCCATAGAGAGGTAGAATTCTAAATCGACCTATTCCCCGAGACAACACCGATATCTACACCAGAATATCAGATGGCTCCTATAGAGGTTCATGAGTTACGGGTACTTCTTGAGGTCTTTTAGGGCAAGGGATTCATTTGACCCAGTGTTTTACCCTGGGATTCCCTGATTTTGTTCACCAAGAAGGTGGACGGGAGCTTGCGACTGTGTGTCGATTACCATCTCCAGAAACAGCTAACCGTGAAGAAAAATTATCTGCTTCCAAGAATTGAAAACATCTTCGATCAGCTCAAGGGATCACGTTGGTTCTCGAAGATAAAACTCAGGTTAGTCTATCATCAGCTCAGAGGTCAAGACGAGGATTTGCAGAAGACGACATTCAGGTGTTGGTATGACCACTATGAGTTCTTGGTTATTACATTCAGTGTAACCAATTCTCCAACAATATTCATGAGTCTCATGAACAAGATCTTCCAGTCTTACCTCAATCCGTTTGTCATAGTCTTCATCGATGAAATATTGATATACACAACTACTGAGGAGGAGCACGCCTATCACATGCGGGTTGTTCTGGACACACTCCGAGAGAACCAGCTTTATGGTAATCTCTCTAAGTGTCTGTTCTGGATACATGAGGTACACTTCTTGGGGAAAGTCATCTGTGAGGCGAGATTTGAGGTGGATCCTGTGAAGATCGAGGCAGTGCTAGCTTGGGATCCACCAGGGAACGTGACGGAGGTGTGGAGTTTCCTGGGTCTGGATGGATACTATCGGAGGTTTGTGCCAGACTTCTATAGAGTTTCAGCACCACTTTCAGCTTTAATGAAGAAGGGGAAACCCATCATGTGGTCTCATAGATGTCAGCAGATCTTGCAAGAGATGAGACATAGATTGACCAGTGCACCAATCTTGAGTCTACCAGAGGAGGGCATAGGATATATAGTTTAATACGACACATCAGAGACTGGACTCAGGTGTGTCTTGATGCAGTATCGGGCAGTTATCACCTATAGATCATGACATTTGATGCAGCATGAGACTAAATACGCTACCCATGACCTGGAGTTTGCATCAGTGGTCTTCGCTCTGAATATGTGGCGACAACATCTGATGTGCATGTGATTTACAGTCTATTCTGACCACCAGAGTCTAAGGTACATCTTCTCGCAGAAGGAACCGAACCTGAGATAGTGGTGATGGCTCGAGTTCCTCCAGGACTATGACATTGAAATAGTCTATAATCCTGGAAAGGGGAAGATAGTAGCCGATGCTCTGAACAGAAGAACGGGCACTCAGCTACATGGAGAGGCGACAGTGCAACTAGCCGCTTTGCAGATATACTTTGTGGATAGAGATGGGACATCCTTTCTTTAGTCCCTCACAGTCACTCCACCACTACATCAGCGGGTCAGAGAGGCACAACGTGGGGACGTTGACTGTGAGACGCGGCATGCACAGATTTCCACAGGATAGGCACATGATGGATTTTCTATAGGTGGATAGCATGTCATCCTATTCAGATGATGTACTATGGTACCAGATGCTTTATAGGTGGAGGTGCTGAAAGAGTTTCACAATTTCCCATTAGCGGTACATCCTGGGGTAGCGAAGATGTACCATGATCTCAGACGACAACACTGGTGGCTGGGTATGAAGAAGGTTATAGCAATGTTCGTTTCATAATGCCTCACCTTCCATCAGGTGAAGGCGGAGCACCAGGTACCAGCCGGCTTGGCACAGCCCTTGGAGGTCCTAGAGTGTAAGTGGAATGGGATATCTATGGATTTCATGACTGGAAAACCATGCAATTCTAGAGTACATGACTCCATTTGGGTGATCGTCGATTACCTCACCAAGTCAGGCCACTTCTTACCCATCAGAGGGAAGGGCTCAGTGCAGAGCTTGGGACGTCTCTACATTCAGAAGATCGTACGACTTCTTGGTGTGCCATCATCTACCGTCTTTGATCAAGATGCTCGTTTTACTTCACGACATTGGAAGGTGTTGAAGGAGCCATTCAGGATGTTGTTATGCCTCAGGACCGCCTTTCACCCTCATACGGATGGTTAGACAGAGAGAACCATTCAGACTCTCGAGGACATGCTCCATGCCTGTGTCATTGACTTTGGTCGCAGCTGGGATGATAACCAACCCTTGTTGGAGTTTTTGTACAATAACAGATACCACTCCACCATCGGGATGACACCATATAAGGCATTGTACGACTGACCTTGTAGATCACCTATGTGCTAGATAGACCCTGGGGAGTCAACACATGTGGGACCATAGATGGTTCATGCCACGACGGAGAAGGTCCAGGTCATCCAGGTGCGGATGGGACAGCTCAAAGCCGACAGAAGTATTATGCTGATAAGAGGCCGAGAACACTAGAGTTCGAGGATGGTGACAACGTTTTCTTACGGGTCTCATCTCGACGTCGATTATAGAGATTTGACCGTGGTGGAATGTTATCTACCTGCTTCATCGGGCCATTTCAGGTTCTCAGCTGGATATGCGAGGTGGTTTATTGCTTGGCTCTTCCAGCTCAGTTGCACCAGGTGCACGACATCTTCCCCGTATCTCAGATGAGGAGATATGTGCACGATCCGACGCATATCATCGACCATGGGGAGCTGGACATCGATGATGGAGTGAATTTTGCAGAGGTCCTGGTGGAGATCGAGGATCGACAGGAGCAAGTTCTACGTGGGTGGTCGATTTCTCTTGTATGCATCAGGTGGCAGCACGAGAACCTCTAGGAGATCACATGGGAGAGGGAGGCTCAGATTCGTGCTCAATACCCTCATTTGTTTCCCTAGTTTATGTTTTATCTTTACGGGTATGTAAATCCTTGAAATGGGAGTAATTTAAAGTCCCGTAAATTTCAAGTAAATTTTTTTCATAAATTCTTTTTGATTTTACGAGTACGCAGTTTCTGATGGTACCTGATTCTGAGGCCCGGTGTGCCCGGAATCATTTTCCAAAGTTTATCTCGGGTATGTTCAGTGAATGGATGAGTGGGTTTTTCTATCATTTGAATCGGTGCTCTGAATCGAAATATGAGGGCACCGATGAAACCGCAATGCCGATAATTTCTTAAGAAGACCTTTCTTGGAGTTTTGTTTTCTCTGGCGGGATTTGTTTTAAAAAAAAATAAGGTTTAGGTGTTAAGTGAAATAATGTTGTGTCCCAACATTATTTCTCTCATCAAAGTTGTCTAAGTCCCATGTGTGGGAGTTGTGGTGGGACCCACATAATCCTAACTCCTCTTGTTAGGATATTTGTGAGGTGGGGCCCACACGAGCCCCTACCTTTTCAAATTCCCTAACTCCTCTAAACCCCTCTTAAATTATTTGACACTCCCTCACATTAATGTTGCCAAATTAACTCCATTTAATTTTGAAAACTCAATATTAATTAAATTATGTTAATTCAACTTTTGAATTTTGAAAAATGTTGGCATGAGTAATAAAATAAGGCAAAAGCCTTATTTTATTTTTGTTGTTTCGTTGTGTGGAGTTTTTGGAGAGAGTACTCTAAGTCTTGATAAACATCATCTTTTATTTTGAACAATGCCGAGACTTCAACGAAGAACGCCGTCACACCATTCCATCTTATCTCCGTGTCAAAGAAATGGAGATGCCGCTTCCTCCTTGGAAATTCTCCATCAACTTAAATAGAGCCTCACCCCGCGACGCCATCTTCCGCGATGCATGATTCCACGATCTTCATTGAGGTAGGGATTTTTCCTTCGATCAAGATTGGTTATCATCTTCTTGAATTATTAAGACCCCTTGATATCGTTATAATGGGAGGAGTTCGGACCGCACAAACACGGCCGATCCTCCTCCCCTTTTTATCTTGATATTCGTGAATCATGATTGAAAAGACAACACTGTGTCGTTGCACCACGCGGGAACGGGAGAACTGTGGCCGGAGCGGGCCACGGTGAAGGTGTGCGGTGTCGTCGCACGACACTGGTGAAGATGAAGGAAGCCGCAGCCAAGAGTGGGAAGCGGCAGAGGGGTGGGGCGCCGTCGTGCCATGCTGGTTGGACAGGTGTTGCGCCCTAAGGTCGCAGCGGTGGAGAGAAGGGCGGCCGGACTCCTCTGGCCGCTGGCGCTCCAGGAGGCGGGACCAGCAGGTTCCATGGCAGCTCTCCGGCCGGCCATTACGATCGGCCGTTATTCGGAAGTACGGGGGTTGTATCCACCGGATGGTGGGAAGGTAGGGCCCCCCAATATGGGGTCACCATTTCTCACTCAAGGGGGGGGGGGGCACCCCCCACATCCCTCTCGATCGACGGCCGAGCCACCAGCCACGCGGGCCGGGCCGCCCGCATCGACCGGACCCCCGTGAAGGGCCGGGCCGCACCGTCTGGGCCAGACCGCCCCAACCGAGCGGGGCCACACCCAACTAGGACGGACCCGGACCCGGGTCGGGTCATCCCGTTCGGGCCAACCCAGGGGGTATTGGGCCAGGTTGGACTGGTCCCAAACCCGCTGTTTTCTGAAAGATCCATCAAACGCCCATATCTTGGGCTACAGACCTCCGATCGATACACCATCAGTTGCGTTGGGATCCTTGGATCGATTCTGTCGATATATCGACCCCTTAGCTCATGGAGAGGACCCTCCCAAAAAGGATCATGCTTTGTGCGGGACCCCTAGAGCTGGCTACGACTGCGATGATGATAAAATGTACTTGGATCATACGTGGGTTTGGCAGAGAGGATGACTGTACTTGGATCGTACGTGGGTTCTGCGGCGAGGACGACTGTACTTGGATCCTCTGTGGGTTCGGCAGCTATGACGACTATACTAGGATCCTACGTGGGTTTGGCAGTGATGGGTATTGTACTTGGATCCTACGTGGGTTTGACAGCGACGCCAGCTGTACTTGGATCCAACATGGGTTCGGCAGAGGAGATGATTCAGAGGCTCCATCAATCATCTCAAACCCTATTCGTGATGATTATACATGTGTGAGCTGAGTCTTTAATTTTAATCATTATCTTCGATATGATTGACTTGCATTCCTGTGTGGATTGGGACATACCTTCCTGTGTGGATTGAGTTATACTTTCATGTGTGGACTGGATTGTACATGATCTCGTGAGTTGGAGCAGAACTACTATTGATGACTTAGGTATATGTATGGGCATATACCTAAGTAGTGTTGGTTGATACTTGTGTTTGTATCATTCCTTTGTGGTTTATCATTTATGGATTCTAGGAGACCTTCAGAAGTCTCAGGGTCCCTACTGAGTATGGTATACTCAAACCTACATGGGCTTCGCCCGCACTACATTGTTTTGGATGTGGACGACGGAAAGCGCTGATCGTGATTGAGGCTTGCGGAGTGGGATGGTACCCGGATGTGGTCTATCAGGAGGGACGCACATGGAGAGGAAGACCGGACTATAGGATCCAACGAGACTGAAGGTACTCACCCTTCAGGTGGGAGCTCTTAGAGGACGTCCTGGTGGTTGCTGCTTTTGTCTTACAGTTGTAGTAATTTACTTTTCAGTTGTACTTCACTTCAGTTGGATTTGTATACTGGACCATTTACATTCCATCACTTACTAATGTTTTCAGTTTACTTAGTGTTTACTTCATTTTTCGTACTCTATGGTGATTATTTCTTTATAAAGGCAAATCCTTCCCTTTTATTAGGATTTACGCCTTTGGTGTTCGTCACCATCCCCTGGCCTTTGGGAGGCGGGCTTGGGGTAGTCACGACATGAGCCTTGAGGACGGGTCGTGACATGTTTTATATATATTTATTTTGGTAAATCGTTGCCAGGTTTTATTTTTGATACTCAGGGTCTTGTACCAGACCATGGGGATTGGTAACGCCCTTCAGGCCTTGCCGCATACTATGTCAGGAATCATTTTGATGGAGACCCTATGTGGCTCATGACAAAATTGTGTTAGATGAAGTTTTTTCTTGTTTTTTGAGGCGTCAGGTAGATCGGAGATAGGACTATCGGTACTCGACTGGTAGGCGTGAGAAGAGCTCCATGAACTCTTACACGTTTTGATCTTTGAGTAACCAGGGATAGTTCGAGATTTATGTTTTTCTTTGGTCATTGTGGATGGGAGATTATGATTAGTTTAAACTGGTACAACACGTGGTCTCACATTGATTAGTTCCCCATGTGATGCCCGAGATTACAGTTTGACACTCCATGTTGTTGGTGATTGTTTAAGGCATGGTATGCTAAAACATATATCCAGTTTTTACATGCCCACTAGTCCTCCATCCATGCTCTATAATGTTTTTTGATGTATTGATTTAGATTTTGGTTGGCGTGAAAGTGTTTTTAGGGGAAATTTTCCTTTGGAGTTTATCTTATTTTAATTTAGTGTGTGTTTCGAATGATTCATGGGTTTTGTTTCTATTGAAACTTGTTTTTGGAATTTGTTATTTGATTTTTTGAAGTGAAATTTCTAATAGATCATCTTTTTTTATTTGAAATTGAAGTGAGTTATTTTGGAAATGGGAAAAAATTTGAAAAAATGTTTTGAATTTTTGAAATGGTTTTGAAAAAAGAAATTTTGTGATATTGAGAATGTCTTGTTTTGAAAGACGAGTAGCTTGGTGTTTTATTTCAGTGGTATTCCTATGTGTAATCACATGTGCATGTGGACGTGATTAATGTACATTTGGTGGATTGAGTGGATGGGTGCCTAAGTGGCACAAAAATGCTTACTTGCGAGGCACAATGGAATATCAGTATTGATTAATTGATTCCTAAGGCTTCTTCTTGTTTCCAGAAAAGTGGACTTCTTTTTAAAATGGGATTTTTTATTAAATGGTTTTGGAAATATTAAAATTACATTGAGTTTAGAGTGAAGATGAATTTTTCAAAAGATCTTTTAGGCATTATTGTGCAGTGTTTTTTTTCAATTGGGTGTTTTTCCTTGAAAAAAAAGTATTGATGTTTTAAATTGGAATTACTGGAATTGTGTTTAAGGTGTGGAAGTTTGTTTTGTGATTCGTTTGGTTTTGAGTAAGGTTTCTTTGTGTTATAATTTAAGATATTCCCCATAGAAATGTATCATGGGTTTCTAGTGAGTCTCTCAGTTCTTCGTTCATCCCGGACTCCCAGTGGATTGGCGGAGTTGGGTTCTCCTCTATTGTGTCGACTGTTTGTAGATTTCGAAGTCAGTTGGATATCAATGAGTTCATTGAGAATGTTGTGAATGTATATAGTTTTTTATGGAGTCTAAATTTTGTGCATGTGTATGTTGTCTCGAGTATGTTTTTAGGACCAAGACTACACCAGAAAATAGTTATTGTTCTGTTTTTGTTTTGAGTGGGGATGTCTTGTGTGATCCTCTAGACTAGCCTCATCCAGCGGTTTTACCAATGGAAGTGATGGTCCCTCATCTGATGAGGAGTGTGAACCGAAGGGGCATTTCTTGGAGTGCTCCTTCCATCAGTTCACGTTGTGTGTCAGATAGACCACTCAATATATTATCTCTAGTGTGGTCAGTCTGACACTCTATGTTGTGTGCTACAATTCTCGGTGGTTATGTTGATAGAGTGGCCTCTTGGGACATGAAGACAAGTATGTAGATTGAATTTATAGAAGATGAAGTTCCAGTCATATGAGGTCAGGTTATGACAACAAGGTGGTAGATTCTTCAGACATCAGATCCCCAGCCATAGGTCTCGGGGTCAAGCATACATGTAGTCAAAACTTGTCAGACAAGGGATGTGATTTGTCCATCTTATATCTACAATTTCAAGATGAGGAAAACGTAAATTCCCCTATTTTACTATCGTCATTGAAGGATTCATTTTTTTGTGAGGGGAATGAAACCCCTATCTCCACATCGTGTCTTAATTTATTGGAGTTCCTCTTTGGGCATAAAATGATTCAGAGAATCTGTATTCTGGTAAAGCTAGCAGGTGTGCTCTGTGAACCATATTTTGATTAGTTATGGATCAAAATTGTACTCATTTTCGAGATGATCATTTATTGTTGGATGTATATGTTCCTTTCTATTTTCCACTATGTTAGGGGTTTCTTCTATCAAATCCATCTCTTATGGTGGAGTTTTTACTATTATGGGACTCATCCATGCATGTCATCCTATTTTTCTAGGTACCGGATGAAGAGTTCAGTCTCTATCGCTCAATGTAAACAGGGAAAAACCACACAGGTGTCGTGGTGTTAATTTTTTTTTAAAATGATGGGGAGACCCAGTGTGGGTCTCATCAACACCTTCTCTTTTTTAGTTTGGTTAATCATAGGGAACTTGGAGGGTCAAGTCAGTGTTAGTGGTTGTCTGGAGAACCAATATTTTATAAAAATCCTAATATGATACGGAGACCACCCTAGGATGAACATGTGGAGGAAAATGTTTTCAAAGTGCACTTGGTGAGGCATCCCCGTAATTCTGCTATGCCCGACCTTGACCCTGCTAATTGGTTAGTTCAGGTGGTGGGTTACTAGAAAAGTATTCTTAGAGATCTCTAGCGGCCCTGATGATCGCTAAGTTAGGGGTCAGGGTGTTCCATGTTGTAGTTCTGTTTGAGGTGAATTTCTTGTTACTAATTATTTCTCTTGGTGATTTTGGTTTTGATTTCTTTGATGTTTCCAGTCTTGGATGTTTGGAATGTTCGATCTTCATGTGGATGAGGATTTGTTTTATGTGTCTTCATGGTCTCTCATGGAACCATTGGTTGACCTAGTCCTTGGGACATTCATGTGTCAGAATGTTTCATGGTGGGGAGAATTGTCACACCCTGACCTCACACATCAGAAATGATTTTTAATTTTTACCTTTATCTATTAATTTTATTTTTTTTAATAGTTTTTCCGAGGAGAGTGCTATGTCTGACTGGAGTTTTTTGGGTTTGATAATTAATGAACGTTTGGATAAGTAGTGTCTGACACTCGAACAGAGCTCGGTCAAAGCCATGTAACTTCACTAAATCACCATGCACCCCGTTCGGTACATGATTAATTAATTAATCAGTGAGGTAATCATTAAATTGTTCATAAAATAAAATAATGAAAAAATAAAATGAGATTATTTTATATTTTTCTTAATAAAAATGATAATAATAATAATAATAATAATGTTGGGGATTGTTATTATTTCAATTTATATTATAATATGGTCATGGATGTTAAATTAATGTTATAAATATATAATTATTACCTTATTATTATAATTATTATTTTTAAATGGATTAAGTTTATTTTTTTGGGTTTTATTTCTTTCAATTTATTTGTATTCTCTTTATATTTTCTTTATTTTCTTTTTATTTTATTTCCTTTTTTATTTTTGTCACTATTTTTTTTCAGTGTCGTGCAAGCCCGAAAACCTCTTCAGAGCTTCGGTCGACCTCTCGCACCCTCGTTGTATGTGTGTTCCCCCCCGACCGGGTTGCTCTTCCATTTTATGTAATTTATTTTGTTAGGGTTTGTTTTGTGTTTTGTTCTTTTATGGTGCAATTTGTCACGACCCGTCCTCAGGGCCTGTGCCGTGACTACCCCTTTCCCACCTTCCATAGGTTAGCTGCTGGAGACTAGCCACAAAGGCGTATATCCTGATAAAAAGGGAAGGCATTACCTTTAATAAGTAAACAAATACAACAGAGTACGCAACTGAAAGTAAACACTAAGTAAGACTATATACAAAACAAAGTGCTGAATGAAAAAGGGGGTTGCAAATTCAAGCCCAACAGAAAAGTACTGTACAACTGAATAGATAGTATAACTGCAGTAAAGTTAATTAGAAACTACTGAGTTGTCCTTCAGAAATCCCACCAGAAGGGTGGGTACAGATGGCCTCTTCAGCACCTCAGGTCCATTCGTCCTCTCTGTGTACGTCTCTCCAAGTTCTCCACCTATGGGTACCGTCCAGCTCCACAACTCTATACCTCGATCAGTGTTGTCTGTCGTCTGCAACCAACACGACAATGTGCGGGCATATCCCATGTAGGGGTGAGTATAATGATACTGAGTAGGGACCCAGAGACCCCCGAAGGTCTCCCAGAATCCAAAAAGGATAAACACAAATGTAAGATATAATCATAGAGTATCAACCAACCCAACTTAGGTATATTCCCATACATATACCTAAGGTATCAATCACAGTTTGGCTCCAACTCTCGATCCCAAGCACAACCCAGTCCACACATGAAGGTAAAGTCAATAACATCGATGATAATGATTGATATTCAAGACTCATCTCACATAGGTATAAAACTCACAAAGAGGGGTATAGATTATTTGATGTATCCTCTGAATCATCTCCTCTACCCAACCCATGTGGGATCCTGGAACACTATCATTGCTGTCGAACCCACGGGGGATCCCAGTACAAAAGTCATCGGTGTGGAACCCACAGAAGATCATATTATATAAGACATCACTATCGAACCCATGGAGGATTCCTATACAAAAGTCATCACTGTCGAACTCAAGGAGGATCCTAGTACAGAAGTCATCTCAATCGCAGCCAGCCCTAGGGTTTCCGCACACAGCAAGCTCGATTCCGGGAGGGTCCATTCCTTGAGGAAAGTGTAGATACATTAAATATCAAGAAGTAATGAGTTGATATATATAATGTAGTTCCGCCTCATCATAAGGAACCCAACGCGATAGATGGTGCGTCAATCAGATGCCCAGTCATTGAGTTATTGGTATTTTCATACCAAGGGGCCAGTAAGATTTCAGGTTCAATCCAACCCGAACATAATCCAACCTCATCTGAATCCAATGTGAAGTATTAAAAATGAACCACCTCATCATAAGAAATCCAACTTAGTTGACGGAACATCAATCGGACGTCTGGTCCTTAAGTTATAAGTGTTTCTGCTCCAAGGGACCAGTTGATTTTGGGTTCAAACCAAACCGAACATACACAAACTTCACCAAAACCGTAGGTGTGATATACAGAAATGATTGCCTTGATCCAATGAATCCTACGCAACTGACGGTGTGTTGATCCAAGGTCCATAGCTCATGTTATGGGTGAAAATCCAAAAGTTGTCCGAAGAGGGGGGGTCTAGGTCCGGTCTGACCCGACCCAACGCGCCCTGGGTCGGCTGGAACCAGGTTGACCCAACCCGGATCCAGGTCCGGCCAGGTAGGTCATGGACCGACATGACTGGTGCGGCCCGACTCGGAAACTACGGCCCTGCCTACACGGCAGGCGGCCCCGTGGCGGGCGCGTCCCATGGGGCTCGGTGGCATAGCCCGAGCGGCTGGGGTTAGTGAAGCCCACCTGGTCAGGGAGAACAGGCGGCGGCGGCGCCATACAGGGCCTTCCCAGTTCAGTCGTTGGGGGGGGGGGGGGCTGCGCCCCCCTGTCTCATGGTAATGGAACCGGCAGTTGCCGGTTGCTCTCCGCGGAACCCATCTGTGTTCCGTCCTGGTGCGCACTGGCGGCCAGCTAAGCCGGCCGCCCTCCCCATTCTACTACGGCTGTTTTTCGCGGGTCTTCATCTGTGCGGTGTGACAACCCCTCTCCCTTGCTCTCATTCCACGACCCACCCTGACTGCGTTCCTACAGCACTGGCATGGCGTGATGGCGTCGCACCCCTTCCATCATGGCCAGCCTTGACCGCTGCCTCGTGCTTCCCTCCGTATAGCGCAACGGTGTCGCACGACTCTACCACGGCCTGACATGGCCATGGCTCTTCCCCACAAAGTGAGGCTTTATCGAACCTTCTTGGCGACCCAGTGGCCTTTTCTCCGCCGGCCTCTTCTTCGCGGCTGGCTTGTTGTCGTTCGTCGCTGTCCCCTCATGTCGTCAACCTCAAACAAGATAAAAAATGAATGATTCGGCCGTGTTGGTGCGGTCTGAATCCCCCCATGTTACAGTGATATCATTTGGTTGTCAAGCCATAATTTCAATGTCTTAGAATGGGTACAGAAATAATTCAAACCCCTACCTCAATTTCAATGTTCGATCGTCGTCGATGGCGTCGATTTGTTGGCGTCAGTGTGCGTCCGAGGAGAAAGCATCGTCTTTGGCAACATTCTTCATGGGCGAAATCTTTTTCCTTGACGCGGAGGAAGAGGAAGGAAGACGACATTCATTGTGGGATTCACCTTACGTTCTGGCCCCAGTTGTAACGAAGGAAGACACGTCGTTGTTCTTCGATGGAAATGGTGATATCCTCCAAATTATCTCAAATTCCACCCAAAGAGATATTATGCCAACCCAAATAAAATAATTTCACCTATTAATATAATGTTGGAAAAGTAAATACAAATGAATTAAAAAATATTAATTAAGTGTGGCATTTAATTAACCTTAGGGGTTGAAAATAATGGTGAGAAGGTGGAGAGTTTAATAAAAATTAAATGAAGGGAGGTGGCTTCATTTAATTCAAATGGGAGTTTAATGGGAGTTGAGGGGAGGTGAAAAGTTTGAGTTTGTGTGGGCCTCATAACACATTATACTATCTTGGGAGGTTATGTAGGGTTAGACCCCACCACGAACATCCCTTTGTAGATAAAAACTAACAACTAAATAAAAATTTGTTACTACACATTTTTATTTAATTTCTAACCTTTAAATAGAAACCCCAAAATATAAATTCAATCTTGTATAAATAGCAACTATGACAAAGGCACCCTTAAGCGAATAATGGTGTTGCAAGTTCATCAGTTTCCTCGGATTTCAATTCTTATCACCAGTTCAAATGATATAAAATCCTGAACGTACGTTTACTAAACGTACCCGAACAAAACAACAGAAATTGATTCTGGACACAATGGGCCTCAAAATCAGGCGCAGTTAGAAACTGCTGGCTCATAACATTCCAAAAAGATTTTAAAAATATATTTGAAATTTCTAGGTCTTTTCATTACCCCCACCCCTAGTACATACGTCCTCGTAAAGCTACAACATACACTAGGGAAACAAATGAGTGTATTAAGCACACATCTGAGCATCCCGCTCCCATATGCTCTCCTAGAGGATTGCGTGCTGCCAGAAAATGCTTACCAGAGGAATCGACCATCCACAGAGGACTAGCTCATGTTGGTCCTCGATCTCTAATGGGACCTTCATGAAAGTCTCTCCATCATCAATGTCTAGCTCCTCATGGTAGATGTTGATGGACGGGTCGTGCATGTATCTCCTCAGCTGAGATACGTGGAAGATGTTGTGCACCCGTTGCAACTAAGGTGGAAGGGCCAGGCAGTAAGCCACCTCGCCTACCCTGCTGAGGACCTGAAATGTTCTGATGAAAATTGCGGAGACAACATGCCGCCTCAGCCAAATCATAGTAGACCTCTTTGAGGTGGGACCCGTAGAAAGAGGTGGTCGCTATCCTCGAACTCCAGTGGTCTCCGTCTCCTATTAGAATAGAACTGAGGCCTTCTCTGTGTAGTCTTCATCCGCTCCTGGATGATCTGGACGTTCTCTGTCTTAGCCTGCACAATATATGGTGATACAAGTACTGAATCCCCTAGGTTAGTCCAGCACAGAGGTGATCTAAAATGTCGGCCGTACATTGCATCGTAAGATTCCATCTCGATGGTGGAGTGGTAGCTATTGTTTTACACAAAATCTACCAAGGGTAAGATATCTTCCCAGCTAAGACCAAAGTCGAGGACACATGCACGGAGCATGTCCTTGAGAGTCTGAATGGTCCTCTCAGTCTGACCATCCATCTGAGGATGGAAGGTGGTGCTTATATGAAGCTGCGTCCCAAAAGCCTCTTGTAACACCTTCAATAGCTAGGAAGTGAAACAAGAAAATCGATCAGAGATGATAGTCTATGGCACACACGAATCCGTATGATCTCCTAAATGTAGAGGTGTCCCATGAACTCTATTAAGCCTTTCTCTCTGATCGGTATGAAGTGGGTCGATTTGGTGAGTCAGTTGACAATAACCCATATAGGGTCATTTCCTCTGGATGTACGCGGAAGTACCATCATGAAATCCATGGATATTCTATCCCACTTCCACTCTGGGACCTCTAAGTGCCGTACCAAGCTAGCTGGTACCTGGTGCTCTGCCTTCACCTACTGACAAGTGAGGCTCTGAGAGACAAACTCTACTACTGCTTTCTTCAAACCCGACCACCAATGTTGTCGTCTAAGGTCCTAATACATCTTCTCCACTCGTGAATGTACCTTTAGAGGGGAAGTTTGAAACTCCCTCAAAACCTCCTTCTGTAGTGCAACTGGTACCATTGTACGTCCCATGAAGAAAATGATGTGCTCCCCACATTCAAAAAACCCATCAGGTTCCTACTCTGAGGATATCTAAGCACGTACCATCTCACAGTCAATGTCTCCACGCTATGCCTCCCTGACTCACTGTAGAAGTGGAGGAGTGACTGTGAGAGACTGTAGAAAGGTTGCTCGATCTATATCCAAAAAGGATATCTGCAACATGGCTAGCTGCTTCATCGCCTCTCCAAACAGCTAAATGCCTGATCTCTTACCGAGAGCATCGGCTACGACGATCCCCTTTCCAGGAGTATAGACTATCCCGAAGTCATAGTCCTGGAGGAACTCAAGCCAACGCCAATGTCCCAGGTCTAGGTCCTTCTACGAGAAGACAAACCTGATACTTTTGAGATTATTTTAAACAGTACAGAGTTCACTCAACGAACTATGGCTGTGACTAGCCAATTGTAAAAAATTCAAGTACACCCTTCTTCGCCTACGTCCAACAAGAGCTGCTAAGATTTATCCTTTGTCGAGAAGAGAAATCTAGTCTCATCCCATGGATGAACCATTTCCTTTTCCTAATATAGTCAATCCTAACATGAACGTTACTATTTCATGTCAAGGACGATGTCGAAAGGCCTAAACACTTCTACCAAGAGATCCAATAGTTACTCTCACCTCCAAGGGTCGAGTCACACTGTCGGCAGTAGTGTATGGTCACTAGGTCTCCTCTAGTAGGAATATCAAATGTGAGGGGCCATTCAACGGTTTTTACCAGAACCTCTCAGTATCAACCCCACCGAAAAGGTAGGAAATCAAACATCACATGGACAAGTGTCTTTTATTACAACAACTCAAGTTACAAAGACACAAAGAATCCACAAATAATGACATCAACAAAGCTAGTAGCATCATGAACAAAAGTCTCTCTTCCTGGATCTTGTCCCACTCCTGTCCACCTACTCCTAGATTACTATAGTCAAACCTCTGCCTCTACTTGGGAAGTCACTATACTGTCTGCTACTCATCTTCATGGTGGTTCGGGAATTCACGAGTCATGTGACCCTGTCCACCGCATGCATAGCACTACCTGCTCCTCCTATGGCTCGCTCTATCTCGTGTGCCCCAAACAACCGAACCTGTATACAAGGGTCGCCCACCTGTTGGTCTAGTCTGCTTGGACCTCTATGAAATCTGTCTACTGTCAGCTGCAGAAGACTCTGCTACGGTCGTAAAGCCCTGCGTAATGAGAGGTAACTCCAGAGTCCGCACATAGCATATAGTTGTTGGCACAAACTCCACCCTGAAAAGACCCTTGAAGTCTCCCAAAGTGAGGGTCTCCTCATCATAAAACTGGAGAATCTATCTCCACCACCTCTCAGCTTCTCCCTGAAAGAGACTGACATCTAGGTACACCATCAAGTCAGCGTGTGTCCCAACTGTTTCGAATACTTGAGCTACAACTTCCAGCCAGCACCCAGCCGTCTAAAAATCTGTCTCGCCTTGAAACCTTGAAGTCCTTTGTCATAGGAACTAGTGCAACATAGTCAAGTGGAGGGAACCCTCTACTGTTGGGGCTGGTGGAAACGTTAGCCCAATGGTTAGTGGTATCACTGGTGCCTCAGTTATGATGGGGCCCTGCACTGTGGCCTCGTTGCTCAGTGGGCTACTATCAAGATCTCCACTCAGAACTCACACTAACAGACTAGGTGAAGACATCTAGAAAATAAAAAGGTGCTCCATGATAAAAAATTATACCTGGTGAGATGACACAAAGTAATCACGTAGAAAAATTTTCAAAGGAAACACACAGGAAATCAGCATTTTCGTGCACTGAGTCAGAAATCAGAGGTCAGGGTCCTGGTGTGTGGATTTGTTGGCCGCCACACCAACACTAGACTCCCTAGACTAAAAACCCCACTCAATACTCTTAACACTATTTCTTCACAGTAAATAATGATCATATTTCTGAGTTTTGCAGTAGAACTGACTCCTATGATACCAATTTGTCACAACCCATCCTTGGGGCCCATGCCGTGACTATCCCAATCACACCATCCATAGGCCAGGGGCTGCAGACTACCAAAAAAGTCATAGATCCCAGTAAAAGGGGAAAGCATTGCCTTTAATAAGTAAACAAATACAATAGAGTACGCAACTGGAAGTAAACACTAAGTAAAACTGTATACAAAAGAAAGTGCTGAAAGAAAAAGGGGGCCGAAATACAAGCCCAACAGTAAAGTACAATACAACTGAATAGCCAGTACAATTGATGTAAAGTAAAACATCAACTACTGAGTCATCCTCCAGAAATCCCACCTGAATGGTGGGTACAGATGGACTCCTCAACACCTCAGGTCCATCCATCCTCTTAATGTACGTCTCACCAAGTGGTCCACCTCCGGGTACCGTCCAGCTCCACAACTCTCTACCTCGATCAGTGTTGTTCATCATCTTCAACCAACATGATGAAGTGCGGGCATAACCCATGCAGTGGTGAGTATAACGATACTTATTAAGGACATCGAGACCCCAAAAGGTCTCCTAGAATCCACGAAGGATAAACATAGAAGTAAGATACAATCAGAGAGTATCAACCAACCCTACATAGGTATATGTCCATAAATATAACTAAGATATCAATAAAAGTTCGGCTCCAACTCTTGAGCCCAAGAAAAACCCAGTACACATAAGAAATTAACGTTAATCAAATTGATGATAATGATTGATAGTCAAGACTCCGCTCACACATGTATACAACTCACGAATATGGGTAGAGATGATTAGATGTAGCCTCTGAATCATATCCTCTTTCGAACCCATGTGGGATCCTGGAACAATATTATTTCTATCAAACCCAAAAAGGATTATAGTACAGAAGTCATCACTCTGGGACCCACGGAGGATCCCATTACAGAAGTCATCGCTTTCTAACCCATAGAGGATCCTAGTACAGAACTCATCTGAGTCACAGCTAGCCCTAAGGTATCCTTACACAGCACGCTTGATTCCGGGAGGGTCCTATCCACGAGCCATGTGTCGATACATAAACTATTATGATGTCTTTAGGTGATATATCATGTTTTTCCATCTCATCATAAGGAACCCAAACCGACAGATGCTGCATAAATCAGACGCCCGGTCGGAGAGTTATTGGCATTTCTATTCCAAGGGGCAGGTTAGATTTCGGGTGAAATCCAACCCATCCATACTCTAAAATCATCCTAATATTTTGTAAAGTCTTCCAAAATAACTGCCACATCACAAGGAATCCAATGTAGTTGATGGAACATCAATCGGACATTCGGTATTTATGCTATAAGTGTTTCCGCTCTGAGGGCCCAGTTGGATTCGGGTTTGAAACAACCGAGCCATACCCAAACATCGCCAAAACCTTGAGTGTGATATATTGAAATGACTGTCTTGATCCAACAATCCTAAACAACTGACGGTGCGTCTATCGGAGGTATGTAGCTGATGGAATGGGTGAAAAAGCAAAAGTGGTCTGAAGAGGGGGTCTGGGTTCGGTCTGACCCGGCCCAAGCCGCCCTGGGTCAACGCGGTAGGGCGCGGCCTGACCCGATGACTGTGGGCCATCCCACGCGAGGGTGGCTCAGCCCGGGCAAGGGTGGCTTGACCGGCACGAGGGCGGCCCGACCCACATGACAGGTGGCCCGACCCGAAGGTGGGTGCGGCCTACATGGCTCGGTGTCCCAGCCCAAGCGTCTCGGGGCGGTGAAGCCCGCCTGGTGAAGAGACCAGGAAGTGACAGGGACTTGTGGGGCCCACCATATTCAATCATGGGGGGGGGGTGGGTGGATTCACCCCACTTCTCCCAGTAACGGAACTAGCAGTTTTTGATTTCTCTCCATGGAACCCAGTCAGGTTCCGTCCTAGTGCGCACCGTCGGCCGGCTCAGTCGGCTGCCCTCCCTTGTCCACCGCGGCCGTAGGCCACATGTCCTCACTGGTGAGGAGCGATGGCATCGTGACCCTTCTCTCCTTCCACAACTCACTCTGGTAGCAAACCTACAGCATCGGCGTGGCACGACGATGCCCCACCCCTTCAGTCGTGGCCCGCCTTGGCCGCGACCTCGTGATGCCCTCCGCATGGCGCGATGGCGCCGCGCATCTCCGGCGCGGCCCAACATGGTCACTACTCTTCCCCGCGATGTGAGGCAATGTTGCACCCTCTTGGCCACCCGGTGGCCTTTTCGCCGTTGGCCCCTTCTTCACGGCCGGCTCATTGGCAGTCGCCGCTGGCCGCTCCCGTATTCAACCACAAACAAGATTAAAAAAAGTATTCGGCCATGTTGGTGAGGTCTGAATCCCCCCATGTTATGGTGATATCATTTAGTTGTCAAGACATAATTTCAACATCGTATAATGGGTACAGAAATAATTAAAACCCACAACTCGATTTCAATGTTCGATCGTCGTCGATGGCGTCCATTCGTTGGCGTCGGGGTGCGTCCGAGGAGAAGGTGTCGATGTTGGTGATGTTCTTCGCAGGCAGCGTCTTTTCACTTGACGTGGAGGAAGAGGAAGGAAGATGGAGTTCTTTGTGTGTGTCTCCTCATGTTCTTTCCCTAGTTGGAAAAAAGGAAGACACATCGTCAATCTTCTGTGGAAATGGTGATATCATCCAAATTCTCTCAAGTTTCACCCAATGCGAGATTATGCCAACCCAAGTAAAAAAATGTAATCTCTTCTTTTAATGTTGTAAAAGTAAACTCAAATGAATTCAAAAATATTAATTATGTGGGGAATTTAATTATTATTAGCCGTTGAAATTAATTGTGTTAAGGTGGAGAGTTTAAAAGAACTAAAAGAAGGGAGGTGGCTTCATTTAATTCAAAGGGGATTTTTAAGGGAGTTGAGGGGAGGTGAAAATTATGAGTTCGTGTGGGCCCGACAACACATTATCCTCTCCAGATAGGTTATGTGGGGGTGTGCCCCTCCACTAACCTCCCTTTGGAGATAAAAACACCAACTAAATAAAAATGTGTTACTACACGCTTTTATTTATTTTCTAACTTTTATGTGGAATCCAAAAAATATAACATCCATACTGTATAAAAGAAACTACGGTAAAGGTACCCTAAAGAGAATACTGGTGCTGTGAGTTCATCGGTGTCCTCAGATTTCAATTATGACCATCGGTTCAAAATATAGAAAACCTGGAAAGTACGTTTACTGGATGTACCCGAACAAAACTTCAAAAATTGATTTCGGAAACACCGGGCCTCGGAATCAGGCGTCGTTAGAAAATGTGGACTCATAACATTCCAAATCATTTATGAAAAAATTTTCTTTGAAATATCCAGGTCTTTACATAATTGAACTGATTGCTTGATTTTAGGTCTTAGTTGTTTTGTTTGCAGTGTGATTGAATTGCAGTTGACATTGCGCACTAAATATATAAAGTTGGTCTACTCCGAGATAGGTGGTTCTGCACATAACTATTTCTAGATGGATTAATTTTCTTGTTCGATTAATTTATCATGGAATTCCATTAACTACTTGTGTGTGAACATAGTTTTTAAAAATAATTTTACATTTGTTGATTTACATTGTAGCATGTTATTATAGCTTGCATTGCATTTTTGTGGAAACCCTTATTGAGTCATTTGAATGTGTTATATGAGTTGTGCAATAAGGTTATTTAATTTAGGAAGATGTGAAAATTGGATTACAAAGTGGTGATGATATGCATTTTGTAATAAAAAGAGTTATTGTGTGAGTTTTGTTTGTGAAAACTCATGTGACATCATGTGGAATTGTTTTATATAATTTATTAATGGTTTATGAAATAATATAGATGTTGATAATTGGTTTTTAAAATCCACATTGGGGTGGAAATCATTCCAGAATACACAATTTTCATTTATTTACTATTATCATGTTTATCCCATATGAGTTTGAATTTTCTGTGAAAAAAACCATACCGAGTTATTTATTGTTTTATAAAATATGTTTCTACTTTTATAAAATGACCAGGGGCTGTAGTGGTGTATTTGGTGTGTTTCGGATGTAATCCTTTGTGGTGGTTCATGGTTCCGTTAATATAAATGTTAAAATGTTTAATTAAATGATATTGGTTGTGAAAAAGATGTTATGATAAGATTATACAACGTGTTTGGTTATAAAAGAGGGTTCGGGTCGGTCTAGTGTGTATAGCGGTGTTTTGTTCTTTAAAATTTATTAATGAAAATTTGAATTGTTTTATTAAATAATTACTAAGTGTGAAATTTTTTTCTGTTAAATGATTTAATTTTTTTGGTGGATAAAGTCATGCGACATGTTTGGAAATTGTTTAATAAATTCTTTTAATGCTTTGTTTGACCATGTAAGTGCTTTCTTTGACTGTGTAGTCATTAATTGGTAGTGTATGTGTTGAGGATCTAGTTTTTGGATTTTTTTAGTTTTTGTATTATTTAAAAAAGATTTTTTGTGTGTGCGATTGTTGTTTTGGGTAGAGATAACACCTCATTGGATTTGTCTGTTTGTGTTTGAAATATGAAATGAACTATACACTACTTGAGTACAAATGCGATGCTTGGGGACTATGTGGGAGGACTAGGAGTATTGCAGTAGTGATACAGAAGTGGCATTGGCCTAGTTTCACTTAGATGGATTGATGACTAGAACACTAACTAAACTTTTAGATGATGTTTGGAGACCAATAGGTTATGGATGTGTTTTCCTACTAGTGGATCATGCACGATAAAATATATTTTTATGTTTCTATACCACTGCTCAATGAGAAATGATGTTCTAGGGTACCACTTCTCACTTGTATATTTAGGGACTCTCCCATGATTTGTGATCCCCTTTTTCATTGTGCTCACCATCGACACACTGTGTATTGTTGGTGTTACCAATAATGTGTGTGTGTATTTGTGTTTTAATTTAAGTTGTTTTTCATTAAAATAATTTTCCTTAAAACTATTTTCATTAAAAAAATTAACCACTTATTTATTTTTCGTCTGTTAAATTGAAATGTTATTTTTTATTTAATTATTATGCGTGGAAACTTTTTTCAGTGGCATCCTACATGGATTTTAGCTCACACCACAAACAACTTTGGGTATATGTAGATTCTGTTTCTTATGTATTCCATGTTGAGGCATCGAGCATAACATTGGTTGTTTGGATTATCAGTGGCACCCTTATGTTGGTTTGGTGGAGGAGGCTTGGGGATGTGACTATAGATTTTTGGGTTGGAGTTTTGGCTTTCCTTTGATGTAGTATCATTTCATTTACTAATTCATGTTACAAACATTAGATCTAAACAAAGTGTAAGTGTATGTTTTGTTTTCTGATTTTAGTTTCAATTTTTTCATCTTATTGTTTGTTTTATATTTATTTATTTGGTTAAATCATTCCCATGTTTTATTTTTGAAACCTGGGAACTTATTCCTACCCATGGGGATCGGGAACGCCCTTCGGGCCTTGTCGCGGATTAGGTCAGGTATCAATTTAGTGGTGACCCAACTTTTTTATGAAATAATTCATGCTCTTATTAACTTAAAAAGTAACATGATTTACCCCATTGAAGAAAATGAGAATTAGTAAAAAAACCATTTATATCATCCATATCTACATGAATAAACATCACATGAAACCTATTATCATGAAATGTCAAATATTATATCATATAGTATGGGTAGAAAAGAGTGCTATAAAAATAGCGTTTCAACAAAAGTTAATGTCACTATGGAAAATAATCTAAATATACTAGTTATATAGAAGGGATATAGGTATTTTTATGATTCTCCAAGTATATGATGTCAAAACATTATTCTGTAATGTGATAGTATTGACATAATCATATTAATGTTTTATTAATATTGACCATAACACTATCCCTATAGAATTTTTCATTTAATATTTCCCTAAAACATGTAAAATGTCTATTCTATAATATTAATTTCAATTTCATCCAAACAAATATAAATTTTTATCCATGATCTTGGTGGAAAATATGTTACTGTATCTTGGTGTGAATCCATAATGAAACTATTCATAATACATTCAATTTTATAAATGAAATCCATTAAGAAATTTTAATCTAAAAAATATTTATGGTTATTAATAGAAGAACACAGTCTAAAAATGTTATCATGCATCTGGATAATAAAAATTTTCTATTCAAATTGTTCATATGAGTAGTGATATTTTTATCCAACCCTATAAATTACTGAATACAGGTTCAAGATAGAGACAAAGGTTCCCCCAAGTACTCTTTATAAAAATTCATTCTATTCACGCAATGGGTTGTTAGAAAATCTAAAATTTCAATACATCCATCTAGTAGATATATATATATATTATCATTATTAATATTTTTGTACTATTATCGACAATAATCATAGACAATCCAATGAGAACATGAAATTGATATTCCCTTTCCATTTACGATTAAAATAATATTATCTAGATGGAATAAATTATAAATCCACATTAATCCATTCTTTTTTCTATATTAATCTAACTCTAATATGGATAAAAAATTATTAATATTACTTCATAAATTTTATTGGTTTATTATAAAGTCGTGTGGTGGATAATGTACCTTCTCTAATAGATTTTTCACAAAGACCATGAAAAACTGATCATATTCCAGTTTAGATATATAGTGAACCACAAGGACGTGTAACATTAAAAAGGAATATATCCCAATGTTTCTATGGTTACAATCCATTTCATGATCTTAAAAATATAGTTCCAAACGAATATATCACAATATTTTATAATTTTTAGTTTTACCATCAAATTTGAAGACAATATTTTACTATTAATTTCATTAATCATTTCTTATTCCTAACCATGTTCCACACGAATTCTTCCTCCAATTGAAAACCTATTTTATTAATATGAGATCCACATATGATTTAATTATTATTTTTTAGATAATATATATTTATATAAAGACCTTAATGTTATTTTTACAGAGGAATATCATGAAATGTTGAATAAAATATCTTAGATCCTTCAAATTAGGTATGGGAAATATAGTGGACGCATTGATACTCTTAGAATATTTCATCCATTACGTAATTCATATAAAAAGTATTTAATTTTATCAATAATAGACCATCATGATACATTTAAAAATGAAATTGGGAATCCATTTAGTCTAATAGAATGATCTCGGAATATTTTCTAAACATGTTTTTATATTCATTCATCCTTTAGAGTTATTTTTAAATTATCTGTTCTCATGTCATCCACCATTCATGGGATGATTTTGATATAAATTCATCAACTATTACCTAGGATAACATTATTTATTTCATTTTAATATTTCTAAATATATTCCCATTAAAATAGGAAACAACTAGATTTGAAACCACCACTTTATTGATAGAAAAATTCACTAAATAAATCAACATTGTCCTCTATGATATTGTGTTTATTTTGGATTTTCAATTCCAATTCTTCAGTATGGTTTCTATTTAATATAAATGTACTTATAATCGTATATTTTAGCACAGTATGGTGCAACTAATCATTAGAAAATCCATCCTTTTCATCATGAGTAGAAATTATTAAATTAATCCTATAATGAAAAAGATCACATCAACACTTTCAGAATTTTTTTTTCTTGAATATTATCTTAAAATCCACATATGTGAATTAATATATCATAAACCGTGGTAAAAGAGTCAGAAAATTCCTATTCATTATTTATTATATGTTATTAAATTCAATTAAATAGATTTAAAATTAGGCTCCATGGTTTTTAACATCTAATTAATACATGATTTTAATATATTACCACATTTCTATTTGAGATTATTGATTATTTACATCAAGGTACCCCTTATCTGGAAAATATAATGAACATTATTTCAATCTATTCCATATATCATTATATATTTTCCTAGTATCAAACCATGTTAGTATCTCTTAAATTTGGTAAAAATCAATTATAACACCATATCTAAATTCAAGTCCCTATGATAACATGTAGTGATTTCCTTTCCCTATATATAAAATGGTTTTTGAAAAAAAAATATAGTAACACCCATAATGTTGATAAAATTAATATTTTCCATATATTTTAAAAGTATCTTAATGAGAACATGGTTGTCTTTGATGTCATTTAAATAACCGAGGATTAATATATATTTCACTACGATGTTTGTGAATAAGTGGAATAGGTTTTTAAATTTCAATTTCAGAAAGAAACATATCTTTTATTTTAATTAATTATCTACTCTTCTTTACACACTCTCACCTTGTTTATGAAACTACAATGATAACATATAAAACAAAAAAAAATTATTTTAATGTTGAGATCTAATAAGGAAATCGAATCCTTATTGTGTTTTAGTTATTTCATAAATTATATGTTATATCAATTTTAAGAAATTTATAGATTTATATGCATAATTATTGAATTTTTTGGTTGAGTTGGTGAAATCCACTTCATAAATAATATTTTATCAACTCCCGAATTTAAACATTCATTATTTATACTTACATCACTAGTCATATATAAGATCATAATTTCAATTTCATTATAAATTTATTTTTTTATATCAGGCTATGTCAACATCCTGGAAAATATCTTTGTCCCCGAGATATGTTATTCTTCTACATAAATGATTCACAATATTGATTTTACTCCTCAAAAACAAATAATTTTTAATGTATACCTGAGAGTCCAAAAAAATACAACTTACTTTTTAATTCTCAATGTAATACCTCTATATCATCAAAAAAAAATTATATTACATTGAAATTTATGATAAATAATGTTAGGAAAACATTTCCATCTTCTCATTTTTTTATCTCTTTAATACAGTTGTTACTATTACTAGAAATGTATTATCACTCTTATTATATATTCTCTATTGTTTTATTTATATTTTTTAAAATTATAATAATTAAATTAATTGAATATTAATTGAATAAATTAAACATACAAACTCTGTAGTTTTATGCATTGTGATATTTCTTTATTTTAATCTGATAGGAGAATCATCCAATCATTTATCTTATTTAATCACTTCAAAAATTTAAAGAAATATCACCATTTAATTTACCATGAAATATGTGATATTTAATTCTTCTGTAGATCCATGAAATTATTTAATATTAAAAATTATGTTATTTGTAACATGGATGCATGGATTTATGGGTCATTAGAGTGTGACATCATTTTTAGCAAAAAAAAATATCTCACATTACTAAATTAGAATCAATATAATTATTCATTGTTTACTATAATCAAATATCCTTAGAATAATTTTAATGATTAAATCCTAATGGAAAATATTATATATCGTATGGTTTAATTTTTAAACATAACTCAAAATATACATAGTTAAAATTATAAAAATATTTTTTTAAAATTCTTCTTACATATTTATTTTTTAAAATACCATCAATAGTAACATTGCATCATATTAGTTATATCTTAAAATAAAATATTGGATAATGAAAATTTATTATATATTATATTCCAAATCATCTAAAGTATTACACAAGAAACTTCTATTTTCCCTTATTTCAATATCTGATGATGAAAACATATTATGTTTTTCGAAAAAATCATACATACCGTCTTTCATCACCAATAATAATGGTATAAAGTCTCAAATATTCTTACACATCTTGAAATAATTATATGTATCAAGAAACATATATAACATTCAATCATAAAATATAAAATATTTATTTGTATTAATGTAGACTTATACTGTTTCATATTGAAAAAATTATAATTAGTGATATAAAATCATAATATCTAAAAAAAAAAATTAGGTAATTATAAATGACATTAAAATTCTACAAAAACATTCTCAAACATCATTTAATTAATATTAATCATTGGTGAAATCAGAAAAATCATTCTTAAACAATTTTTTCTAGTTATTCATAACAAAAAAATTAATGGATATCACTAGTTATCCAATTGAAAATCTGAAATTGGAAGGTATGTGGAATCTGAGATAATTTAATGATGAAGAGAAAAAAATAATGTCATAAAAATGAAAAAATATTGTATGGGAATTCTTATAATTCCAAAAGATTGGTTAATAAATACTCTAGTGTGGTTTTAAAACACTTTTTGAGGAACCATTACACAATCATGATATATCCATTGGATTTATGCTATGAACCATACATGGTTATAATATATGAATCGATCAGTAGATGAAAAATATATTTGGAATACATGGTGATGGTACCTGACATGTGATTAATCGGATCTATTACTCCTTAATATTAACTACACATACACCTCACCATGAAATAGTATTCTTAATGAATGGTTCAAATACATGGTTTGTACTATATCATGTTAAATAATTATCCAAAAATTATAATGTTTATAGAACCAATCTATAATATCACATAGTCAACATCAAACATGCATGATTATTTTAATTGGTTAGTCATAAATAAGTTATTACAGTGAGGTTTTACCTAAACTAGAAATATTTCATGTATTATAAAATGATATACTTTATACTAACCATAAATTAAACCAATTAAACATGCGCGGTTCAGAAAATTCAAAAATATTTGAAAAAAAATTGTTTTAAATATTTCTTTTCAGAAACTAAATAATTAAACAATGTAATATGAAGAAATGGAATTATGGTATATAGATTCCCCCACCATGCCAATTTTTAAAATGATATTATATGTACTGAATGTTTATAAATTAAGAGATGGAGTTTGAGAACACAATAAATTTTCATTGTAAAAACTTACATAGTCACTTATACTCTAATTTTTACAAATTTCACTTGGTAGGTTTAGATTAGAGAAATAAATTCACCCAGAGATTTTACATTTCATCCCTATTACGGAAAAAATTATAAGCACAAAATTATATTCCATTAATATATGAATGGTTCCATCAATTTTGGTCTCCTTAAAATATTATCGATTCCACTTCTATTTTGATGATCAAAATAAATTAACATCCCCCAAATATCTAATTAAATAGAACATAATCAATATATGTTCAACTAACTATGTTTCCTATAAAATGGGAATGGAATAATCAACATATAATTTAATAAATTTAGGGCTCTTAAATTATACATAGACACTCTCATTGATGATTTAGATGTAATACATTACAAAATCATCAATAAATGGTTTCATATTTTTTTAAAAAAACATATACCCGAAAAAGGTGTAATTAGAAAAGAAAAAATATAACATGAAGAACCTTAAATATCCATTAAATAATCATTTTATCAAAAAAAAATTTAACATGGGGTTGGTCCTTATATTTTTATCATATATCCACATCCATTACATGATGATTAATTAAGAGCCTCCATGGATGACCCAAATAACCACAACTATGAAAGGCTTTAGGAGTATATGGATAAAAATCCCATTAAATCCATAGCTTAAAGAAAAAATTCAATACCATGTAATTACACCAAGATTATACTTATGGGAATAAAAAGGATATACTCTTGATACCATAACCCACCTTACTAGGCTTAAAATCATTCCACTATATATGGTTAACATTCCAAACAAAAACCTAAAGGATAGATGAAATATCAGCAAAATTGGATATTCTGACCATGACTCCCTTAGCCTTGACATTTTATTTCTCTACCTATACATAAGAGGTTTGTTCATATAAGGGAATATTTATTTTTATAACATAATGACTACCTCTTTAATAACATTATGTATCTATATAATAATTCATTTCTAGATCATTTATAGAAGTCAATTATTCATTTAAATAAATATTGTACATCATGATACAATGAGTCCTCTATAGGTGGTAATATAATTCAATTAACTTTTGCATTAACATGGTTTTAGGGTGATATTATAGTATTAAAAATTCTTTAAAACCTTGAATTGAATTGAAATGTTTTATAGTTCAAACAATTGATGTTAATTAATTCACAAATGGATATTTAAAGAATACATGTTGAATTATTTTCAGAATAAAATTTAAGAGGTTGATAAAATTTATTTTCTAATTAGTATTCCTTAACTAAATTTATACTTCATGTAAACATTTCCACTAATAGAATATTTGGAGTAATTAAATATGTTATCATTCAATGTATTCTATTTGTTATGCTTAGATTGTAACGACTTATTATACAAAACTAAAGTAAATGCGATAAATAATTAAATAAATAGAGATATATTAGATGTTTAATATGAAAAAACAACTAATATTAACCAATTGAAATTCCATATTGGATTTGTGAGGGCACACCCAAATATTAATGAAAACATAAATCAATGTTAAAATAAATCCCATAATTCAAATCCATTAAATATAGAATGATAAATTTGATAAATATATAAATAACAATATAAATATATTAACACCCTAATTATACTAGAATCGTATTTATCAATTTTTAATATACAAAAAAACTAACATATTCTATTTATAAAGTAATTGGTAGAACCATTTTATTTTATTTATAACACTAATAAAAAAATAGATTTAATATGAATGGATTTTTTAAAATAATATATTGAAGTCATAATTATAGTAGATTACAATAATTTACTAGTAAAACATTTTTTACATCAATACTATCGAAATAAACATTTAAAATCATTTATATATCTAATTATTTTACAAAAAAGAATATAATTTATAAAATCCCATATTAGAATTCATAAAAAATACTTTATCATCTCCCTTCACATTGAAAAATATAATTTATAACACTACTCATAATTTATAATAAAAAATGGATAAAATATTATATATTTTGAAACACTATATTAAATAAATGAAAAAGACTTTAATAATAAAAAAATATAAATTATTCTTAAATAAAAAATATACGTTTGTTAAAAAAATACACATTCATTATAATTAAATAGAGTAATTTGAGAAATATATTATTCATAATTTTTTATCAAAACATCTAGAAGACCATGAACTCACCATTTAATTCCTTTAAAACCATTCCAATTTTTTTTTAAATGAATATTCTTTCCAGAATATTCCTGGTAAATTTGTTACCTAGGATTTCATCCAATATTTACTAAAAGTCAATATTCTTCTCAATGTAACTAATAAATAATCAATATAATATATAAAATCCGTATAGTGATTATAAAACATTAATTTAATTGTGAAAAAAATAATTTCCAACACAAACTCTCATATACCCTATGTATATTAAGGTCCATTCCAAAAATTGATCTCATAAATCATACCCACAACAACCATATATTCCTATAAAATTTTACATCATCTATTAAAAATAAAAGCTAAATAAAAGAATCCATTGAAACCATTTTGTCATGAATTATCCTTGATAAATTTTACACATTAATTAGGTCACCCCATTTATAAGGACACATCAATAAAAGGTAATATAAACTTCACTTTTTATGAAATAATTAACTTTATTTCATTCCCAACGAACTTTTAGGTATACTGTCTTCTCGAATTATATCATAACAATAACATAAAAAGGAAAAATATTTAAATGTAGAATTCTAGACTATATATTAATTTTTCAAAAATATAAAACATTTAAAATTAAACAAGTTATCATTTCATGAAAAATCATCCATAATTTAAAAAAAATATTCTTTATTAATACACATCGTTAAGAAATATGATTTTTTTAATAATTGTATCAGAACATAATTCAATGTAAGAAATATAAAATGTTTAATACCATTTTCATAATTATAAATATGAAATTATATAACATTTTAAGGTTTAATCACCTCATTATTTGAGACAATAAAATAATCATATTTACTGGGTGGAAAAAAATATCCCATAAAATCATTTAAATATACTAAAAAGAATATTTAATACCATAAAGTAATTTTAGATTATTTTTATCATATATAGTTTTTATTCATTTCATAAATAACTATATACCAATTTAATTATTTGGGAAAACGTCATTTGTTAACTCCCTCTATGTTGCCTTTAAATACAAGGTACATTACCAAATGAATTGTAGAGATAAATGAGGACCACCATCTAAATGAGTTTTATCAGGCTCACATTGAATCATCTATAATCATCAAATACCTTTGCCTGAATAGAAAATTATTTCCATTCACCTTTTCATAAAAAATAACATGAAAACCCATTTAAAAATTTTAATTAAAATACATTCAATTATCTCATAAAAATGAGAAAAAGATTTTCTTTCCAAAGAATTTTTTATTTATATATTTCCAAAATACTAATAAAATGTTTTTCATTTAAAACATTCATTGAAAAATATATACTATTATTGGATATAAATAGTGGTTATGATGGTCGGTAAACTTATTCAAATCATATATATTAAACAAAATTACATTTTTCATTATTTTAGATTAAGATAATGTGAAACTATATAGGATATTTTGAAACAATTTCTCTTAAAACTATATAAATAATATATAATATGTTATATAAATTAACATGAAAACCCATTTATGAATAAATACGATGATTTAGCAATCATTTAAAAGAATATATATGGTGGAGAAAGTGGTTAAAACATCTTAAAAAAATTCAAATGAAAATCTGTTACATTATGTCACATCTAGTAACATTTGTTTTATTACTCCTAAATAATAATTAAATTTTATTTTTATAACTTAATAATTAATATTTTAATTGGTATCAAAAATAAAAATCTATTTAAATTTATCATATATATAAATTCGATAAAATTTTAAAACAATCAGTGTATACAGGTTAAGAAAAATTTACCATCTCATTTAAAGAAGATGGTAGTCCATGTGTATACATGAACAATGTTTTCAACTTTCAAAAAACATGAAAAGAATTGATGTAGATAGTATATTAATTTTATATAATCATATATATGATATACATATCATTTTCATTCATCGGATATAACCTTATGACCATTATTATAATGTGATAATGAAAAATAAATCAAATATCATCATGGAGGTGGTATTCTGAATGTCCATAAGATGGATTATTCCATAATTAATTAGATTGAAAAGTAAAAATATATATTAAAAATTAACTTTCCATAATAATTAATTTTTTACAGATATTATATATATAAATTTTTACAAAATTCTATATTTCCACATGATTGGGTAACGAAAAACCAAACACATCACATTATGGTGGGATTAATATAGACGTGCACATGAGAAATGTGTCAATTTAACATAAGATGACAAATAAAAATAAAATTTTTCAAATCATAAAAATAATTATATTTCAATAAATAGGATATAAAGTTTATATAATATCTCAATGTGTTTAGGTTTTTTATTTTAGTAGAAAAAGATATGAAAATGTAGCTCTTACTTATAAAATATACTTATTCTTCATGAAACCTCCATTGGTTTATTTATAAATCCATTATATGATAATTGTATGGGAAAATAGTAAATATTGAAAATGTGTAGGGTTATTTAGGAGAAAATTAGAAAATAATTATCTAGGCTACGTTTCTCTTGATGTATGAATAAGAGTATAGAAATGGTTCCTTTTATAGGTGAGGCATATGACACGCTTATATCTATTTAAAAGAAAAAGATATTAATGTTTATCCATATAAAAATTCATCCATATTGACTAATATTTAAAAAATATATGGTAAATGTTAGAAATATCACATTTATATGATATTTAGATATGTATTTTTGTTATTTTAACAATTATCATTGTTGTTGTAAACCTATTAACATGTTTTATCTCTTCCCGTGGTAATTGAGTTTTTTTAAATGTGACAATTCATACTGAAAAAATTAATGCTGTGTAACTAAAAAATATGGAAATTAGTATTACAAATATGGAGCCTATATTATCAAATTATATTTTTCATGTGAGATAAATTACTATTAAAATAATTCCTCATGAAGTGATGGAAATTATTTTTCAATAAATTTTATTTTCAATTATAAATTTTTTTAACTCAAATAAATTGAAATTATGAATATAATGAAATTGATATTAATTATTATATGAATAATTAAAGTAATTAAATTTTTAACGAAATTAATAATTTATTATTACAATGTAATTACTTGAATTTTTTTTTATAAAATCGATACTTTCTAGTTTTAACAAAAAAACAACATTTTTTTATTTTGATACAAAATATTGAATACATTTTGTTAAATTTAAATTCCACAATTTTAAAAATATTATTATAAATAAAACAATATAATACTAATAATAAAAATTATTAAAATTATAACTATATCAAATTTGATTAAATTTTTTCATAATTGTTTATTCAAAATATAAATATATAAAATCCAATTCATAAGTATTAATAAGGAAAAAATTGTATTACTATTAGAATTATATCGGTTGAAACATGATTTCCTTCAATTATAAATTACACCCACAAAATTTTAATCAGTACATAAAAAAGTGGGGATAATTTTCCTTCATAAATTTTTTTAATTCAATTGTTTCTTCGTCAACCATATGGTTTATCCATTAAATAATTACTTTTTATAATCAGGGTTTCTATGATAAAAAATCTTTATAATATAGAATATTATTTGGTTATTACATATATAGAATACTAATTTACATATGTATTACTTTAAAAAAGACATTTATTTAAAACATATTTCCTAATAATGATTCCTAAATCATATATGGAACTTGAGATAAACATAGATTAAATTTTATATATTAAGACAAATATAAAAATTCTATAAATTTTTATTGGTTCTAGTGAATCATTAACATAATTGTTTTGTATGAAAATGAGAATCCATATTCCATAGTTTTCCATTAAGGAAAAACTAATTTCTTACCTCTATAAAAAACAATACTCAAGTTATATTTTTATTCCCTTTTCATTTTATATTCTGATCTAATGTAACGATATATCAAATTAATGCTCTGATCCATGTTTTAAATCTTTAATATTTCGAAAAAAATTCATTTTAGCTACTTCATCCCATCAATATGGATTCTGAAAACATGTTTCATATAATGTCTCAAATGTTTACATATATATATTGCAATAAAAAATATATTATAAAAAATTCATCTAATTAATGATATTCATCCTAAAAACCATGGAAATTTGTCTATAAATATCAAACCATGTCTTCCATCACATGAATGGTTTATCCTAATTACATATTAGATTAAGGAATTAAATATATAATGATTTTTAATTCGTTTCCAAATGACTTTAAAATTCATTTCTAATAAACAAAATTCAATACGATTTCATTAGTTTATAAAATAGAAAGATAAAGTCCATGTATCCTTACAATCCATATGAGTGGCATTCAAGAAGGATGATTTAAACACATATAATTTAGTATATATATATACATATGTTTTTTTAATGGATCTATAACAATTTAAATTGAATTATTACATCAAAATATATATTTTCAATCCCAACATGAAATCCAATGATTTATTTTTTTCAATTCGAAATTGGTGTTGGAAGTGGATGAAGTATCTCATTCGGAAATTTTCATTCATCATTAACATTTTTAAATTATAAAAATATCATTGTAAACACTACAATAATTTTCTTAATTTCACCCCACTATTAATTCATTCAAATTTTATTATAAATTATACTAATTTTATGATGAATATAAAAAGGATATTTTAATGTTTCACTGAAAAATCAGTTATTGAATAAGTAAATAACTGACACATATAATCATTTTCAAAATGTAAAAACAACATCATTTATAATGTTATATTAAAGAAATAAAAATATCTTGAAAACATGAACATTTTATGGGAAATCATGTTCTTCCCACTATGATTTATTAGGTATATCAGAAAATTATGAATGCTATGAAACCAAAATTAAAATAGTGGAAGTTATAACATTCAGAATTTTTTGGGCAAAATTAATCATGTAATTTAACATAGGAACCTGATCTAATCCTATAAATGTTATTGTAAAATTATCCTTTGGAATCAAATAATAAGCTTGAAAATTTTCTATTCAATTATAATAATAATTGTAAAATCATAATCCTTTATAAGTTCATATCATCTTTACTACCTTATGTTAAACTATTTCATTGGAAATATAAACCATAATATTTTAGGATCAATATATAAATCACAATACAGTCCATTAAATTTTTCTCTATACATTTTATATTTGAAAAAATATTTTCTAGTTCACGATCAAATTTTAGATAATTTATTTGTAGATGTTTTAGTTGATGTAATGAATATTAAATTATGTAATCACTCATCATTTGCGTACAACCATTTACATTCCAAAAATAATCACAAGCATTTTGAAATCCATCATTTCTCAAGGATAGGGACAAAACTATAGAATTTAACAACATTTTTTTTATCTATTCAAAAAACTAATAAATCTATTTTTTCTATATTAATTTAAATAATTTTTTATTAACAAAGTTAATGGGATATATAAAAAAAATTCATAAAAAATGTATTAACCCATTTATCCATGATATATAATAATAACAATAACATTTCAAACTCTTGGAAATTATATAACAACATATTTTTTAGTATATTTTACAATTTTTCAATAATTATACGAATTTTTTTTAAGAAAAATACAAAACCAAAATTCATATTTACTAAATTCCCTATATAACATCATTTTAATATTGTTTGACAAAACTCCTTATGTTTTTTTCAGGATATTCATAACATTAAAAATATTCTAAACTATCATCAATCGTAAAAACTAAAACTTTATCCAAATAGTAATAGAAGTTTCTATTCATATGATCTTGAATACAATTGGTTCATTAGAAAACCCAAATGAAATAACCAAAAAAATCAAGATTGCCATTTATATTTTGACACACAATCATTTGAATACATCTAACAATCACCATTAACTAAATGTATCTTAACCAAATATTACTCTTTGAAAAAATACTTCACAGTATGGAGTAGATCAAACAAATCATCAATATGTGGTAAATTAGACTTTTTCATAACAGTGAAGATATTTATAGATCTATAATCAATGAAGAGTCTCATCAAACTATATTTCCTTTAATCAAATAAAAATAGAGCATGATTTGGTGAAGTTATAGGGTGAATGAAACCATTTTTATGAAAATCAGGAAAGTTATTTTCAATTCAATAGAATCAATAAAAGGAATTCAATAATTGGATCTTGAAATTATCTGCCATATATACACTAATTTGATAGTAAACTCTAACTATTGACTAGTATAACCCTATAAAAATTATCATGACATACGTCAATATATTTTCATTCACTAATACAACCTCACAAATTTGAATAGATCATTTCATTTAAAAACTATGTTCTAGGTAACATCCATTTTCAAATTTAATCAATTTCTCATCTTCATCATTGATTATCAATTGTATGAAATCCTTGAAAGAAACATTATTATCCCATTAATATATCATATCATTGAAAATATAAATCTAATGCATACCCATATTTATATCAAACTATACTATTGAATGTTGAACAAGACATGTATGAAAAATTGTGCCAATGATTATAATGGGAAGATTCATATAAACCATAATTTCTGTAATTTTTCCAGAACGATTTTTCATAATTTTTATATAAAAATTACATGAGGTGATATTTCAAATGAAAAAGAGAATTTGTAGGAAATGAATTAATGTGAAAATCAAGATTCAAACAAACAATTAATATAATTTAAATATGTATTTAATATTCATGTTTCCATTGAATCTAAAAACTAAACATCAACCATAGTGGAAACCAATTACTTTAACACACCTCTATTTATTTGATTTTGATGATTTCCACCTTTGTAAAAATATTCAAAAACATGATAACATAATTCCCTAAATCATTATAATTAAATCATCTCACGACTATTTAACAATATGTTACCCCATTCATGTATAAATAATTACTCTTTAATTTATATTCAAGAACCACATGATTAAAAATTCCACACTTATAACACATTAAAAGTATAGAAAAACAATCCATAAATTTTCTTAACTACACATGGAACATGAATAGGTATAACCATAAAATTTCATAGTTGACTAATTCACTATTAATTTCCACCATAACTACTAAATACACTTATAATTATGGGGGGTCATTTGTGTCAATAAAAACCAAATAAAACTTCTCAAAATAACGAAAAACTAACTCATAAAATTTAATATCCTATTAGGGTAATTCTATTTGAAATCATAGTTTCAATAATGAGTAAAATATATTATTTTTAATATCAAGGTCTCAAATAAATTTTTTTTCCTAACATTATTATTATTAAATATTACAACGTACATTAAAATTATATTCTCCTAATTTTTCATCAATTAAAAACTTTCCATTTATAGTCTAATAACATTTTGAAATTATTTACCTTTGTAATGGTTCTTAAATGTTTCTCATTATATGGTATTAATCCCTCCACTCTATATAGTTTTGATAACAAATAAACAACATCATTGAACTTCGCCTTCAAAGTAGTAAATAATAATATTTAAATATGTATATTAATAATAACCCAACACTTTAAATATAATTTCTTGAGCATTAATCCAACATTTTTATAAATCTAGATCCGAGGTTTTATTGAAATAGGGGGTGTGGTTTAATGAATTTTCTTAAAGGGAATGTTTTAATGTGTTATATGTGGGGAAATATCTAACATATATTTCTCTAACATTTACATTTTGTATTAATTGATACAATACTACAAAATAACACTTAATTCAATTTAATACAATTCCACATTAATGAATTTGAAATATATTAGCATCTTAATAACTTCCTACATAATATTCCTTATTTACTATGTGGAAAATAACTCAAATAGTGAACAATAATTTTCATACATAGGTATGAAATATTATCATATTAATATTCACTATATGTCATATTCATACAATCTAGAATCAAATTGTCCTAACATATATGTAAATTTTATATATAGAAAAGTAGTCAATTAGTAATCTACATCATCTCCAACTATGTAATTCCTAACTATAACCCTTCATAGAAATATCATAAATAATAATTTTCATCATAACATGTAGAAATTAAATATAATGAAGGATGATATCAGATGCATTGTAATTACAAATAAGTCAGATATCATCATAACTTGACTATAAGTTTATGAAAACATGTGACTACCATTTTAGAACCACACCATTGATAGATGAGATTATATAACTGATTAATGTCACAAATTATGAAATTTCATAATTAATTAATAATATAGAAATAAATGATAATGGGATATTAGGATATATTATTTTCATAGGACATAGATTTATGGAATACACATATGTATACAAAACATTCCCATAGTAATAATGGAACACTATCAAGACCATCATATCAGATTGTGTTAATTCTATAAATTGTCATATTAATTGATGTTAATTCCCAAAAAAATCATAGTTGATAGAGTCCCATACTAATGAAGTTTCACTACCCATTCTAAATATATTTACCTCATGAGAAATCTATATTTACCTATATAATTTAAATGATACATAATTCTAGGTTCAACCATCACATAATGATAATCATAAATATGTGTGTTGTAAGATCACATATTTTCCTATTACATATGACATTATGTTTTGGAAACATATTTGTGCTGGGTTGTTCAAAATTTGATCCAGGTTTTTTTAGAATTGATTAATTTGATTAATGTTTTATTGTTTTTTGGATTTTGTAGGCTGTAGAATGATTTTATGACATAAGATGTGAACATACCACATAAATTGTTCAATCAAGACGTATTGGCTACAAATCGATTTTTAAATATTAATATAAAATATAAATGATAAATTAATTTCAAAATGTAACCCCCATCTAATAAAATTCATTTTATATTACTCATCAACAAGGTAATCCATAAATGGAAACATACACTACAAAATGTTGAATACATCAGAAGATATCATTTCATCAGTTTTAATTTGTGTTGATGGGTTTTTGTTGTATCCTGAAACAATGGGATTTACGCACTATTTACACCATAAATAATGCATCTATGGTCTGATATACATTTCACAAACATCTGGATATTTGGTATGTTCCACTCATTATATACTATATGTGAAAACCATGTTAGAGTTCATTACCAATACACCAACATGCTTAGTTGGATCTTGGAATTCTAGATTTTGAGATCAAAGGTAATCCTTGAGGATCATGTTTCCATGTCTTCTCAACTCATCTATGTTATATTATGGTAAATCTCTATACATGGATATCCTACCTAGAATAATCATAGTTTGGAATATTCATGGTTATGTTGAAGAGATGTATAATTTAATTTATATATAAGGAAATGAATATTGATTGTCCCTTATCTATTTTGAGGTGGGTAGAGTATAATAACACCATTTATTATATTTTTCAGTTTCATTTTTATTTTAAATATATGATATCAATAAAGAACAATGTGTGTTCAATTATTAATTTATAATTGATGTCTTAAAATTGAAAATTCATTTATATACTTGACAAGGATCATGTAGTATACCTTCGTAATGATAATGGTCATTGGTCAAATGTATGGTTGAGCCTAACCATGAGATCATAGAATTTGATGATGTGATAAATTTGATAAATGAAATAAATATGTGAATTGACTATATGGATTGATGTTCATTGTCGAAAAAATTGTGATTATTTAAACCTTTATGGGATTTTTATTAGTAAATCATCCTGATTCAGTATAATATAACGAATGATAATGTATTCCATCTTAATTTATTGTTAAATGTTAAACAATAATTCAAGACATATTAATTGTCATTAATTCAATATTTGAATTTTTGTATTCTATGATATTGTCTAAATGATTCTTATGGTCTTGATTATTAACTCATGATGTGTGTAACCTATGATTTTTAAAAACATTAGATATTCCACTAATTTAATCCGTTGAGCTTATTCCCATATCACTTGCACATGGGATGAATCAAGACACACTAGCATGATATTAAACATTAACCCCAGAATGAGAGGATATCATTCCACTTAAAATTGTTATCTACAATAATATATATCTTACTCTAGTTTTGTAATTTACAAGGGTAAAAGTTATGTTTCATGTTACATGGTATTAGTTATCCACAAATATGTGGTAGGATCTTCGTTATTAACATAAATATCTATCATTGTGTTATAACAGTTTTGGCTAGCCATTGGTTTCACCCAGAACATTGGTTTTGACATGTTTATATTTTTTGATGTACTAATTTATTCATTAATTATTTTTTACATTATTTTATGCATTTTATTTGGACTATATTATTAAAAAAATTGGTTATCAATCTACAAATTTATAATCATGCCTTACTCAGGCCACCGATCATTTTCCAAATATTTTTTGTGGATATATCTTATAATAAGGGAAAGGGTCCCTCCGCAGATTAATATTGGATGGGTAGGATCCTGGATATAAGACTAACAATGGGTTAGGGATAGGGGTTTATTGTCTTGATTTATAGTGTATGTTGGACATTAATTATATGAGTCTATACATGTCAACATTACATGATTCTATTTTTTGGTCAATTTTTATGCATAATCTATTTTATCCTTTTGATGATTTTGGGGTGAATGACTTCATTCTTCCAACAAATTATTGTTGTTATGTATTCTCCACTATAATTGTACTTTTTATAAGAGGGCATAATATCCCCACTAAATTCAATTAACCCTCACAACACGTTGGAAACCATTTCTATTTATGGATACATTATTGATGTCATATAGGAAACCTGGACTAGTCGTCTGAGGGAGAACCATCTCAACATCATTAAAATGTGGTATTATAGGATGCTAGGATTTAATTTATATTTTCAACTACTTGTAAATGGTATAAGGTATATTTGGATGTGTCAGGACATGGTAGTAATCTTATGAAAGGGTGTAATTGTCCTCTATATGTGGGTAAATCAAAGACTCCATAGATGGGGTCTTCATTATTATTGTTCCGTTGTTATACATTAAATTTTATTAATCCATGGGGGATTCTAATGTTTTTTGATGTTACTGTTTATTTGGAATTTATCATGAGTCGTCATGGCATGAGATAAGTATGAATGCATCAGGATAGAAAGAAAGTGATATATGTTTTCATACATTTATTTGGATAGGTATATATTTATTGAATGAAAACAATTGACCATATAAAATATGAAATGAAAAACCTTAATATAACTGTTGAAGTGAAATGGTAGAATCTTTTATGTTATTCCAATTAACTTGTGATTCCATCTAAAGTGGGACAATGAGTATTGGTTTCCCAATTCTTATCACTTTCTATGGTTTTCCATGTTGTGTTTCAATGTTCTAAGGATTTTGTTAAAACCTTTTACAATAAATTCCACTTTGTTGAATTTGGTATAAAACACAGGATAGTTGTAACAAGAAACTAACTATTACAGATCATCTAAAAACACTTTCAAAAGTATATAATCTAATAAAATATTATAATCGAAACATCCTAAAGAGGGACATGTAATTTATTGAGAGGGATGATATTTTCACAGTGTCTTCAATGTCTAAGAATAAAGGATATTTCCATCATCTTTAGATAATTATATTCACATGGGTGGGGGACCCCATGAATCTAAATTTTGGATTGAGTCTTCCCAAATAATATTCAAACCATAGAGACGTATGAAGTTATATGTGTGAATTTTCCTTAATAAATGAATCAAGGAGAAGCCAATATTTTGGGTAAATTCTTAGTGAAAGATGTAAAGTAATTAGAAAAATCCTTGAAGGAATTATAAGAAAGGTTTGTGAGAAATTAATACAAATAGATTTCACTGGATCATAAGGATCACATGTTTATGAACTTGATAAATGTGGACTTGTTAGTTATATACTCTACATGATATTTCAATGACCTATAGTTTTTTTACATTAATTAGTATCTAATGAGACTACCATAGCTATCCATTTATAGGATGGGTTTGATATAAGATATGACCAATGATAATTTTCTTTTACCTGAGTACTTTTAAGGATGTAATAAATCATGGCCTATTCATAGTAGAAATTCTATGAGATACCCTGGGTAGTGTCCATGAAATTTTAGTAGATTGATATAGGAAACCTTCATCTACTATTTAGATGCTCCACTATAATATTTAATGTTAGTTCCATACTGGTATGTGTAGTCTGAGGTGTGGGAAAATGTTTTAGAATCATATGTTGATGGGTTACTTCTAGTGTGGTATAGGATGCCAAAACTGTCATCAATTGTTTTACATTGTTATGTGTTGCTATTTTTGGGATGGGATTGGTAACATTTATATGTTTTATAGAATCCCATAATATCATATCAATTTTTTGAGTTCGGAAAGACACATGATTCAAGAGGGATTCTGTTTTCCCTTAGTATACTACTAGAAAATTTTCTTTTAGAAATTATCATGGATGTAGGTGACATGATACCCCAGTGTCGGGGTGGTAGTACAAGCCATATAAAACAACTCATGAGAGTTAGTATAGATTCTATATCTAATGGTAGGGACAATTTAATGTTTTTAATTATAATCTAGCCCATACAGATACATGAACATCTACTATGAGAGGTATGATTCCTGAATCTTATTTTCTAGATTTACTTTTCATGGATAATGGATCATAAAATATATTTTCCTCTAAATTGTTTAAAAATTAATTGGTCTCAGTTCTGGAGATATTGGGTAGTGTTATAACAATCATCACAGTACTGGGGTGTTGGTAGAAGATATCAAATGAATTAAAGAGGGTTCTATAGAAATTGATAATCATCATTTCATTGGAGATCTATTTCTAAAAGTTGTGACAGTATTATATTTTATCCATGATAGAGATTTTATTGTTTTATACTTGGATCATATCACCTATTATCAAAAAAAAATTCATTTTTATTAGGAGTAGGGGAAGTTATCATCAACAAGGTTAGTAGGATCATTAGGCTACTCCTGGAGATCTAATTCATTTTAGATTGAATTTTCCCGATGATCCAATAGAAGGAATTATTCTATGTAATCGTAGAGTGTTTCAGGATGATTTTTATTTAGTGTTTAATTGTTTCCCAAACAAATTTTAGGATGAGTTTTATGTTTTAAATTTTATGCCGAAATCAAGTTCACGGTAAATTTGATATTGGGAGATGAAAAAGTATATATCTTTCATTATATAATAAACAAATAGATATTAGTGATTAAATTTATTTATGTATGATATCAATGTAAATGAAATATTATTTTCATGTAATTATCTATGGGACTCACCCATGTTTCTCTCCTAGAAGGATGACATAACCTTGTGACTGTATATCTATTATCATATGATGAAACAGATGATTGGAAACAACAAATAACCCCATATAAAATTTACACTTTGAATATATGAGAGTTTTTAGAAACATATTCTTGATTGACTCAGGGTCATGGTATCATCAGTTGAGGGTGATACTATTAAAAATACCTCAAACACCATTAATGAAAAGTAATAAATTTTATTTGTTATTGATTATGTCATTTGTTCTAAAGAACACACTTACAATATTCCTGACTCTAAGCAATTAGAACATATATCATTTACAAGATCAATTTTTTTTAGTTTTCATTGATGAAAACATTGTGTAATAATGGTTTTCCAATTATCATGACCAACATATTCAAATATACTAGAATAATATTTAGTTCAATCTATCTAAATGAATCATATGTATTGATAGATATAGAATATTGGGCTATGATATCTCATAGGATTGAGTGCTGGAGGAACCAAAGAGTTTTTTATATAGTATCTTTAGAGTGACCCATCAATTTTTTCAATATTTTATGTTTCCTTTATAGAGAATGTTAATATTGGGGTTTTATCAAGGAATTATCGCATTTTGAAGCATCAATGTCAATTTGAAAATGAATAATTTTAATTATTTCTGTAGATGTTATTGAAATATTTTTCAAAGTGATAGAGATAATACTATCCTTATAAAATATAAATATATTTTGAATTTATTGAAAATAATATATAGTATACTGTGAGACAAATAAAATTGAACTCATTAAAGTTCAGATGCAAGAGATCCTAATGGTTGTTTATGACTCCAAAAATATGAGATAAGAGGGGATAAATTACCCTAATCAAAATTATGAGTTAGCTAAAATATTAAAAAATATATGATGGTTGATAAAATATAAGATGGTTCCGTGTTTTATGGTTTACATGTACCAAAATTATATCAAGAACATAATTTCTCTATGAGACCTGAAAATTTGATAGATTATTTATGTAATGATTCTATAAAAATTTGACATTGAGTTATTTTACTTGCCTCAAAAGGGAAATATCATTGTTGAATAATTGATTTTAACTATGTAGAAAGAGGAAGTTTGTGATTTCTATGTTCAGTGGTAGTTTATGGAACTCTTAGAAAACATAAACCTACATGTTTGGGAGTCTCCAAGAAAATTATAATTGACTTTGATATATATTATAACTATTATTTTTAATTTATTAAGACAATGAAGATATATGATCTGATGATTTTAACCCTCAATGAAAACTAATATAGTGGTGATCCACCATCCATAATGTCTCTTTTTAGTGGCGATGTTTTTGTATTAAATTATTGAGTATGTGTTACTATGATTTTGAATTAAATTCAGATGATAGAGTTTCAGTATTACATATGGATATTACGTATAGGTTTTAAAATGATTTATTTTTATATTTATAGATTTTTTCCAATAAACATGAATGAATAAGTAGGTATGAGGGTTTATAGAAATATGTTTCACCTCCATGCAAGTAAAGATTGTGCATCATATGCCTCTTGGTTTATCTATGCCTGTACTCATTATGTGCTATAATTGAGATAATGTTAACATATATTTGAAGATATGACATCCGAGGAGACCCCATAAGAATGGTATATAATGGGTGATCAATTATCAACAAATGAAGGTAGTCCAATTCAGACCGATCATGTATACCATCACTATCGATGACATGGGTAATATATACATGAAAGATATAGTTCAATTGAATGGTATTTTGAGGATTTTTATGTCTAGTAAAGATTATAACTTCATGTCTCAATTCTGTAAGGGTGTTTAAAATCCAATGGTATTGCATCCTTCTTTGAGTATTGAATAATCACCCTTAGATGAATGACCAATCATAGATAACAATTCATAATCTAAATGAAATGTTGAGAGATTGTGTTTTGGATTTTAGTGGTTATCCAAAGAATCATATTTCACTCGTAGAGTTTTCTAATAGTAATATATTCTAATAATAATTCAAAATGGCTAATTTTTAGGAATTATACGGATGGCCATTCCATTGACCTCGTTTTTGGTTTGTGTTTGGTGAATTAGCCCATATTTAACCTAGTGTCATAATCTAGAGATTGGAGAAGGTTTAGTTGATCAAATAGAAGATGGTTACCACACAAAGTTGAAAAAAATTGTATTCTGACCATTGGAGACAACCATTATATATAGATATTGGTAATGACATGTTCCTTTGATTGACACCATGGCTGGGAAAAAACTGTATTATAAAAAAATGGAAAATATAGAATTCATGTTTTTCAATCTGTTTAAGATAGTGGAAGGTTATTTATATTTGAAAATTATTTATCCCTTTCATAGTGCTATATATCCATTCATGATATGTTTCACATGTCACATGAATTGATATACTGACCTAAACATTCTCACAAGCTATATGTTTATTAGGTTGATATGGATGTGGATCCATTATTTTGGGAGAATACTAATTTTATAGTTGAACATAGTTTGAATAATCTCCAAGGAAATAAAATAACATTATTGAGTAAATAATATACGCACGATGATGTGAAAAACAAGACAAGAGGTAGGGAATATGATAAGAGTAAATATTGGAAAAACCTTCTTTTTGATACCAAATAGTAATTATTGGAGTGTCTTAGGGAATAATATTTATATGGTCGGGAGGTTGTAACATCCATTCGTTTTTTGGAACATCCATATTTCTATTTGTGTTACTAATTGTATTCACGAGGATCATAATTTAAACCATGTTAGCTAGAGAATATACCAGTTAGACTAAATATATTGTGGGGATGGATGTTTACAACATGTAGAAATAATTTATAGAATAATAAATGAACTTATTTTTTAAATAGTGTTCAAAGTCCTTAATAGATACATAATAAATTTATTATATAGATAAAAAAGTCAAGATATAAATTCATGGGGATAGATGAACCCCTGGGATAAAGCATGAATGTTGTAAATCATGGGTAATTTTGTAAAACTCAAACCGATGTCATAAAATTAAGATTTATTTTATATAATCATTTTTAGCAGTATTTATATCTAGGTGAGGGATTTTCAAAAGATCTAAAAATTACGAGATTCATGGTGTAAAATTAATATTTAATTTATAGAAATATAATATTTGGTTCTTTAATCTAATCCCCAATGACTTGATAATAAGAATACTGATCTCATTTTTGACCATTTATAGATGATGTGTGAGATAGACTCCATATTCTAATACTACACTTCATTGAATATTGTCATTCTAGATCATGATATCTTGAAGTATGTTGTGTTTCTATTATTTCCATGTACTTTAAACTCAACTCTATTCTATTATTAGAAATCCAATGTTTAAGATGGTATAACCAGATCAAACCAATATTGATAGTTTCATAGTGTCATTGAGGGGAAAGGGAAATCAATATCTATGTTTTGATGATGAATATTTTCTCATCCTTGTATGTTTTGTGGTAGGAGGTCTATAAAAACTATGTTTAGTCTAGTTTTTGATTTCATTGTTTTGTTAAATGTATGGAATTTTAAAATAACACCATGTACATGACCTAATTATTTAGTATTTCACCACCATGAAAGGAAAGCACATATAGAGTCTTGCCAAATACCCTATGTGATCCATTGGCAATGTGATATAGCCTTAATTCATCAATGTGGAGAGTATATCCTTGAGATCATATAATTGTAATATATTTTGAATTAAATAAATATTATTAAAAATTTATATTGAGTATTTGTAATAATCTATATTGGATTGTGAATAATGTAAAATTGAAATTAGAAGCATTATATATTGGTGATTCATCGAGATTTTGTAAAATATTTTAATTTTGGATGTTTTACTATTTAATTAAATGCGAAATTTTAACAAACTAAGAATGACATATGAATTGTGATAAATATTATGCATGTATAGATGTATTTTTTATATTATCAACATCATAATTGAGGTTTTTATTTGTTCTTAAATGAGAAAGGCATCAATCACTCACACTAACCTAAAATATCCAACCAATGACTTCAATTGATCATTAACCCTTATAATGTGAACATGGGAAGATATACATGACTCCAGAATGGGAATACAATTGTGGTATCATTCCAATTGAAAAAATGTGCCCTGGAATGATGTGAGAGACTATATGTTGGGAATTATCAAAGAGAAATGTTGTGTTACTTATGATACAACAAATGTTATCTTACCAAACAAAGAAGTATATGCCTTTTAGAATAGATATACAGCATAGTTCAGAAGTAGGTTTGACTAGTCCATGGTATCACCTAGAACATTATGATAAATTATTTTCATTAGTGGGGTGTGATAATTAAATAAATAATAATGTTTTATTATTATAATTTTTTAACTTTATTCAAACATTATTGTTTAGTCACCATGGGTGTCATCCTACTATGTTCTACCCATATACTATTTTGGAACTATTTAGTACCTAGAAAGTTTTCAAAGAAGTTGGTTTTCAAAAGGGAAAGGTTTATGTACTTAGTAATATAGGATAAGATGGATCTTGGAGTCAAGACAAGATGGGTGTTCTTTATCGGGTTTTAAAGTCACATTTTGTTTAGTTTATTGGACATTCATTGTATGTAATTATTAATGTAATTTTAACATCATTAAACATTGTATCAAATAAATATATTTTGTTATTTTATTATTCATGGTGTATAATATTGATTTTTGATGATTTATTGTTTAATGTTTTTTGTTCAAATAATATTTTATTGTGGTAATTAAATTTAAAATATAATATTACATTTTTCCGGAGGATATATTCTCACCAATATATTCCTTACAATTTTTTCCAACTCATCATTATCTAGAATTCAAGGAGGTATGTTTGAGGTGACGTCGCCAACCAAAAAAATCACAAGAGGGTGAATATGGATAGTGAAGTTACATGATCCAATATATCATAAAACATTCATAATATTATAATCCATTAAAATGAAATCATTTTTATTATCATTGATTAATATCATAAAACATGTAAAATAAATAGATTTCATAATAATTTGATGTTTTCAGGATAACGTAAACCATTTAAAGTAATTATGTTTCATAAACATCATTTAACTTATTCATATAACATCCTATGAAGGGATATTTATTATATCATAGGTAATATCCCAAATAAATCATAATAAAAAATAGAGTATTTTTTCTTTATGGAATTTAAATATCACAAAAATATTCTTTATTTTTTTCAAAATATCCATTTCATTTTGAATTAACTTGTTTAATATCTAAAATTTTCAAAAATACATAAGTAAAAAACTTCATTGATAATAAACTGGGAATCACATTGCGGGTGTTTCAAATCACAGAACATTCATGACAGTAGAAAATTCAATATATGTTTTATAAGTAAAATAATTAATTAATTTCATTGATTTTTAAAATTATTCAAAAGATTATAGTTGAAAAAAAAATAATAAGATTAAAATTAAACCATCTTGAAATAAGTCAGAAATGGAGAAAAATTAATTTATAAATTCATTATAAATATAAAAGAAAATTCTTGATGTAATTTTTAAAAATCATAGTCTTGGAAGAGAAAGTATTTTCTATCGATGATTAAAATCAAGTAGATTTATCATTTATATTACTATTTTAGAATCATGACAATATAAATAGATGAAAATTAATGTAACAATTGATATTAAAAAAATAATTTGAGGATATGAAAATTTAGGTGTTTTTTGGGGATATAAATTATTATTATGTCATCATAAGAATAACTATAGGAAATCCTAATAACTAATGATATTATATCATGAAACCATATAACATTGGTATGGTTTTAATTTTCTGATCAATAAAGTAATGAAAATTTTACAGATAACTCTATAAAATAATTTTCATAATATGGATCATAAAATAAAATCAGGGGTATTTTATACACCACACAAAAAATACCAAATTAATGAATATGTCATGAGTCCCGCATAAATAAATGTGATACAAAAAATCATTACCTAAATTGTCCACTTCCATTATACATTATCATACCTTCCATATAATAAGAATATTTTTATTATACATCAAGTCTATAACCATACATAAATATATCAAAACACATATTATATATTTATATCCTTTTATAGACCGTTCATTAATAAATATATGTAAATGTAACTCTACAATGTGAAAATTTATTTGTATTTCATATAGGTTTTAGTTTAGTGGTTTTTTCCATTTAATTTTATTATGGTTTTATAATATCCATAATTATATTAATGATATTAATACCATATATATTAATTATATAAATGTTTAGATTCATTAATAAAATTTAAAAATAGAAAAATTAATTAAATCATTCATGGGGATGGAAGTCGTACATATTCATCAACATTAATTCAATTTTATTGACTAATGGAATGGAATAAAAGAATAATGTTAACTGACCATTCAAATATTATATTTATAAAATATTTATAAATCATAAATAATTTAAATATATACTTATTACCATCCATGTAAAAATGAAATGAATGACGTATCACAATGCCTCATTGAAGCGGTAGTCCACACATATGTATGAATGAAATTATCATTTTTCAAAAGATTTATAGGTAAGAAGGTAGATGTGAAATTATAATTAAAGTGGTATTATTATTTAATTAATATAATATATATAATTTAAATCAATCATTAAATATATCCTTGAGATACAATGATTTAAAAAAACAACAGTTCACGAGGAGGTAGTTCATTGTACACACGATTGAGGGTTTCGTTTCCATTTGATAGAATAAGATATGGATAAACAGTATCCCAATACCATATTGATATAGAAATATTTTATTGATAATTGTGATATTATTTAAGCATAAATGGCTAATATTTTATAGGTTGGATGAATAAATAAAATTAAAATTCATTGTTAAGAAATGTACCTTTTCTTTATAGAAACTCCTTTGGTTATCCCAAAAATCATTATTTTGATTCCTTTCTAATAAATTTAAGTACTATATAAAATTTTAATTTATGTAAGGATTTGATTTAGATAGGTATAAGTGTGATTAAAAATACTTTTAATGGGTAATATGACAGAAGTAGGGTCCCATTAATTTTTGAGGTGGGTTGCATAGTCACAATTTTTTAATGTCTTACAATAATTCCCTAACCATTTAATATAAAATGGATTGAAAATGGATAATTATCTACAAATATGTGAAATAATTTCCAAATATTGTTATTTAATAGTAATATTAAATTTTTTTTGGTCATTTTAACTCTTATCTTTTTAGCTTAACCCTTGGTGAACATGTTTTAAACATAAATGAATAAAATTATTTAATTTTTTTTTCTATTTATAACCAAAAAAATAGACTAACTTATTAAATAATATTAATTACTATAACTCCAAATATTTAATCTATTTTAATAAATTCAATTCACCAGTGCGGGAGATGAAATATTAGTATAAATACCACATACATGACAAAAAATATTTTTTTTCCAAACTAATCGTTTCCTTAAATGAAATTTTTTTGTATAAATATTCAACATAAATAATAATAACATTTTCTAAAGCGGATAACAAATTATAATATGAAAATAATTTAATTATTGAAACAAATTTAAATAAAAAATATATTTGTAAATTCATTAAAAAAATGTAATATTTTTTAAATCATTATTTTTTCATTATTCATAAATAAAATATTTTATATAATATTTTTATATATTAAGTTTTGGATAATCTTTGAATATTAATTTCAAAAATAAAGAAAATATTTTATCTTAAATTATAAAATGGGGCAGAAAAAGATTTTATGAATACCTTTGTGAATCACAATAATATAAATTTTTAGAATGAAATACTTTTAAGCATAAAACTACATTAATTATTATCACATGTGAAAACAATGTAATTACTTAGAAATTAAACATTTTAATTGGTATATTATATTTATATATCATTAAAAAATTCAAAAACATAGTTTAATTTATTAAGAAAAAAACACATTTCATAGATATAAAGTAGTTTTCCTTAAAAATTTTATCATTTATTCTAATGATTTCAATTTTAATTTATAATAATCGATAACAAATTAATTTTTATTATTCACATGTATACAATAATATTTTAATAATTTCATTATGAATATTAATACCACCATCGACAATTTAATGGCTATACTGATAAAATATCATTAGGTGATAGTATTTCAATAACATATCAAAATACTTTTAAACACAATGTTTAATTTTACGCAAGCTATCAACTGAACTAATTTTTTTTTAAATAAAATTCATGAAATCATGGGGTGTTACATTATACCACACAAAAAATTAATTTATACAAAAAAAATCAATCACTGTGATACATAAAACTAAAGACAATTTTACCACATTATATCCACGAATTCCCATATAGCATACTAAAATTTGCGGTTACACAAAAAAAGATTGACTTTATGATTGGTATTGTTTTTTATAACTTTATATCAATTATCTATAATATCCATAAAATGTTAATAAAAATATATATCTAACTCCTCTGGTATGATATATTATTTTGTTATATATGAATGATCAGGTTTATACTTTCTATAGATACATACATGGAACACATCTTGAACTTGAGAGGGGTTCTGTGGGAGAACCCAGCGATAAGATTCCATACATAATTGATCAAGAAACTAAAAAGTTCCAATAAACATAGGGGTAAAAATTACTTTATTGTTGAATATAATTATAATTTTCTTGTGAGAAATTCACAGAAACACATTCTCACTAACATTGAGATCTTGATGTCATTGATGATTATCGTCATCATTTTTATGTTGACTTTATTAATCATGTATATATTTTTTTATGGATCTATCCTTCCCTAGTAATTCTTGATATATTTCATGTTCACAATTATTTATTTATCTAAATTCATCACTACTGATTTTAGTTCTAAATAACTTTCAATATAGGGATCTATAAGGATCCATCTGATTTAATATGTGGATGTTATTGTTGTATGAAAACTCATATAGGAAGAATTGTTTTTACCAAAAACCATATATATATATATAGGAAAAAATAACATTATATCATATATAGTTTTAACATATATCCCAAACTTACCATATCTCTCATCATATTATGATTTCCAAAAACAATAATATATAATAAGAGCCTACTGAAAACTTATCAAGAACATCAATAAAAACATTAGATCTAGATGAAAAAAATAGAATGTGGTACTAAATTGAACTTAAAAACAAAATAAATGTATATCCTATGAATATGGTCTATATAGAAGTATTTTATAATTTATATAATGTTTTATATCTTCATAAGGTGAATGAATACATCAAAAATAGTAGTGTGGACTCTAGAATTTTTGGGTAGTGTAAGAAAAAAATATGTTGGGATGTTTTCCATTTCCATCATGGAATGGTAAATGGTATTAACATAATTTTATATATGTTTCTATAATACGTAGAATTAATACATACCACACACTGTGATACAAACTATTCAATATCACCCTTTATTCATTCCCACTACAAAATAACTTTTATATCACTACACATATTTGTACTTCTAGGGGGAATAGAGTAGGATGAACTATGAAATTCCAAAAAATTATACTTCATAAAATAACTTATTTATTGAAAAAATTAACTAGTTCTGATACTTATCATTACATAATAGTCTTTGAAAAACATAGGATAATTTCTCACCTTATTCTACAGTTATACACCGTATAGGTAGACATATTTAATTCTTAGTAGGATTGATGGTCGAATAGTTATTTGAGAATTAAAATAATTCTCCCCTTCCAACAATATTTATTGCTCCATCCTTGGTAAATCCATAAATATTACATATTTATTATCCTCATCATAGATCAGTTATCATGATCCTATCAACATGAAGAACCATACAACTTGTTCTCTTTCCCATGGCAGTAATGTATAATGCAATTAACAACATTAATTGTTTCCAACCATATTATCTAGAGAATATTAAATCACATATGTCTAAATATATAAATTTAACTTTATTGATCTGTATATAGAACACATATTTTTACACAATCATAATATATCTATATCATTAATTTAATCAATTCATTAGGTACCTCCAAAGTATATTATGGGTGATTTATCAAATGAAACATCAATTACATGGATGAATAATCTATAACCATGTCATTAAACTTTTGAATGCTTCCCAGTAAATTTGTTGAGTCACTACAATTGATCACACACCCCTCTATAATGTAGGTTAATGTAAGTACATGATTAGTGATCAATCTTCTCCTTAATTCCTTGAAATTTTATTCACATTCATCTATGTTGTGAAACATGGATCCCTTGTTGGTTAACATTGTGAGTGGAATGGAGATCCATGATAATGTTTCTACAAAGAGTCTAAGATTTCCATCCAGAATAATAAATATATCGATATCAGTCACCGTAAATTCTATATAACTATATTCAAAAACAACATTCATCGATGGATCCATGAATATACCCTCTCTTGATATTATATGAAACATAAATTAATCCATTTGAACCCATAAATCACCCACGGTAAATTTTCCATAAAACATCTACTTGCCCAAGGTTTCTATCACTACTACCAACTAATCTTCATACTCTTTCATTCTTAATAAAAATGTAGTAATATTATCTACAAACACTAAGACAATGTGATAATGATAATATCTATAGTCTCTAGTCATTATATAAATATATATATAGCAGGTGAACTTGTAATACCTAATAGAACCATTATTTATTTTGAGTGTTCATAACATATATTGAATTCTTATTAGGAATGTCCACCTTTTTAACCCAAAAATTGATAATATCCTGAATGAAGTAAAATATTTTACAAGTATTGAGAGACACATGTTAGATAAAAATAGTCATCAATATTGGGTACAAAATACATTTTTATTCATTTTGATCTTGTTTATTTATAGATAATCAATGAATAGTCACATTGATTGATCACTATTTAGACAAAATATAATCGGTACATCACATGGTTACCCACTTTGCTGAATAAATACCTTTTTAATTTTATAATGGAGTTTCTTCTTTAATTCCTATATCTCAGCTGATTCCATTCTATAGGGAGTCATTAAAATTTGTGAATCAGAAGGCATGAATTATATTCACAACACAACATCACATTTATTTGTAACATGTGGGAACCATTTTTAAAATATACCTATACTCACCAAAAAAATAGGTATATCATTTATGATGAGTTTTCTCCAAACCATTTGATATTAACACCTATTTTGAAGAGGAATCAGGTCACATATGTCAACTTTTTTTCAATTTGATGGTCATATTTGACATCTCAGTGATAAAAGATCATATTTTATCGTGTTATCTCAAAGATGATATCCTTTACATATTAAGTGATGTTGGATTTATAAAGAGGATTATAATCCATGAAAATGATAATATAAAATTCAAATGAGTGATGATTACATGAGTTTTAGGAAATTAGATTGCCAAAAAAATCAAATGGAATAAACCATTGACTAAGAATATGATCATCCTTATTATAGGGGGTTTCAATTATAGTTCATCATCTAAATTTTCTAAATTTTACATGAAATAATTTAGTAAAAATTTAAAAATATTTTTTATTGGTATGATATAGAGTGAAATAGTACATTAGTTGTTCTACAGTTGATGGTATATGTACTTTCACCACATCTTTATTTTAAACATCATCATAAATTAAAACCATTTGATATATCACTTTATCTATGGGATTAAGATGTTGAAAACAATGTTTATCATATATATCCTTAATATATAGGAAGTGGTTAGCATAGTACCCTTAAATATTTCAATTGAAACACTTAATTTAAAATTTTTAATATATAAAGATTTTTCTCTGTCCACATTATTAGATAACTACTTGGTATTTTATTTCACGATGATCTTCTATTACACCTTAAAAAAATTATCAGTACTGTAGCATTTACTATAGAAGGTGGAGGCATAATTTTGGGGTATTGTAACAATTTCTATAGCTGTACTATAGCTGTTTCTATAGTAGGCATTGTAAAAGTACTATAGTAGTACTGTAGAAGGTACTTTAGCAAGCAATGTAGTAGTTACTATTCGGTAGTGTAGAAGTCTGAACTATTCACCTTGGACCACCAGTTTGGGCTTGGAGTCCTTAAGGCCTTTGGGCCAACAAACGACTTCAGGGTAGTAAGGCTTTCAGGACACCTCAAGGCCCTCAGGGCCACCTGATTTACAGTTGCACAGACAGATTCTACAAGGAACCACTCTAGAGGAGGAAAGCGAAGGGAACATCAACCAGAGTAGGGCTAATCTAAATTTAGAAGAATGAGAGGGTATGTAATTTTCCAGAGGAACCACACCTTTTCACCCCTATACATGGACATGCTATCCAAATAGTCGTGCAAAGGTGCAGAGATGATCACGATACAGATGCTGGGGAGGAGGAGTTTGAAGTAGTCATATTCTGAATGATTTCCTAAGACCTACGTGTCATGTAATGTCTTCACGCCAATGGGAAATGTAATTCCTAATCCTACGGACCATGTAAGGGTCCCCCCTAATCCCTTGAAAATGGATTATTAGAAAATCAATAAAAAAATAAGGCCTTTGGGCCATTCAGTCAGTCAATTTAATTAAAATTTTCATATCATATAAAAACCATCTCATTGATGGGTGACTCTAATATCCATTTAAACTATGTTTTCATATTTAATGATTTCATCATAGATAATTAATTCCTAATTGGATATAACCCATAAGATAATTGGTTTTGATAAATTTCACAATCATTAAACCATATATTCTTGTTGGATTATAATACCAGATGAAAACCTGATATGAACTATAATATTTTCAATGTATATACTAATAAATTTATCGTAATTCTACTTTAACTAAATGAGTACCTTCCCAATTTCCATTTTGATAATATGTGGAAAATAGTTATTAGAAAAAGAAATCATAATGATATTTGTCTTCATTGAGTCATTTTATTATGTCTATCTCACATTCCTAATTTGAATCTATCATTTATCTATTTCACCTATCAGAAGATAAGAAAACAAAATGAATTTTTAATTATCATAACACTATAGAATGGAAAATATAATTTAAATGGTATTGAACCTTTTATCAGAAACTAGTGGATTAGTGGAACCACTAATACATGGATAAAATTACATCATGGAGAACTAAAGAGAACAACGTTCCCATAATCTCTCATTTATATCATCATCAAATTCATAGCATGGTGATATTGTATAAGAATATAAATGATATTTTTCATTCTACATACCATAACACTTTTTTTAATGAGAAAAACTATTACATTGTGTGTTTAATTTTACATTAACATGATTTTTTCCGGTTCCAACCAATGAATTAAATGAAAATTATAATGTGGGGAAAATAATCATATAAGGAAACACATATCCATGAAAAATAATTTACTATATGTCTAATCATTATGCCTTATTCTTTATATCTGAAATTGTATTTTTTTCCAAGGTAATTCAATGTTATGATAAACTAAAATCCATCATGATTGTACATAATTTTTTTTAATTTCCATGAAATATCCCCCAAGACTGTCAGACAATATTTACAACAAGGCCTATTGTAAACTAGTATGTGAATATCAAGTCAAATTCCAATTGGCCCGTTTTAGAGATATTATCCCTACTTACCACATTTCCAGAGTCAGAACTACCTACAATGTACAAATTCATCACTATGAATTTTATATCTAAACTTCATTCTAAATAGTGATCCATAAGGATCCATGTGATTTAATATGTGAAGGCTGTTTTTGAAAAAAAAACTCATCTAGGATAAATTGTGTTTACCAAAAACTGTATATATATATATCATTATATCATATATAGTTTTAACATATCACTCAGACTGACTATATCTCTTAGTGTGTTATGATTTCCAAGAACACCAATATATATAATAAGAACCAATTGAAAACTTATCTAGAACATCAATTAAAACATAAGATCCTGATGAGATAAAATAAAATGTGGTACTACATAGAACCTTACAACATAATCAATTTATGACATAAGAATATGGTCTATATAGAAGTATTTTATAATTTATATCATGTTTTATATCACCATAAGGTGACCAATACATCCTAAACAGTATTATATACATTAGAATTATTGGGGAGTCTAAGAAAACAATTTGGTGGGTTGTTTTCTGTTTCAATCATGGAATGAGAAATAGTAGTAACATCATCTTATGTATGTGTCTCTAAACCTTGAAATTAAGACATACCACGCACTACAATACATACTATTATATATCTCCCTTTATAATTTCCCACCATTAATACACTATTATATCTCTACACATATGTTTACTTCTATAATAAATAGATAAGGATGAACTATGAAATTCCACAATCATTTACATCTTAAAATAATTTATGGATATAAAACATCCACTAGTTCTAATAGTTATCATTACATCACATTCATGGAAAAACATAGGATCATTTCAAACCATATTTTATAGTTATATATCTTATAGTTACATATATTTAATTCTCACAAGGATTGATGGTCAAACAGTCATTTGAGAATTATAATATTTCTCCCCTTCCAAAAATAAATCATTATTCATCATTGGTAAATCAATTAATATTACATATTTTATATCATAATCATATAACCATTAGCATTATTCTCTCATCTTGAATCATTGTACAACATGTTCTATTTCCAAGGGTATTAATGTAAAATGTAGTGTGAATATATACATTTAACATTATAGATACGTACATATAACACATATTTCTACAAAATCAAAAATTTTCTAAATAATTAACAAAAAAATAACAATAGGTAACTCCAATTCATGAGATGGGTGACTTATCTAATGAATCTTCAATTGTTGTGATGTATAATCTATTACCATTTTATTAAACTAGTGAATGGATCCTATTAAATTCTTTGAGTCTCTATAATTGATTACAAACCCATCTACATAGAAGGTTAATGTAAGAATGTTTGTGGTAATCAAACTCAAATTTAATTCCTCTAAATATTATTAACATTCATCTATGTTACGAAACATGGATCTATTTTGAGTTAACATTGTGAGTGGATTGAATATCCATGATACATTACACAATGATTCTAATATATCCATCCAAAATAATAAATATATACATCTCAGTCATCGTGGTTGATATATACCTACAGTCAACAACATCATTCATAGACGGATCTATAGATATACACTCTATTGATTTTATATGAACCATAAATGAATCATTTTGTACCCCTAAATTGCCCATGGTAAATTTTACATACAACATATTCTTCTAAAAGTATTTCATAACAATTATTAAATAATCATCATACTCTTCCATACTCATTATAAATATAGGAATATCATCTTTAAACACTAACCCAATGTGATAATTTAAATATATATAGTCTATGATCATTAAATATATATATATTTAGTAGGGTAACTAGTAATACCTAATAGAACCATTATATATTTAGAGTGTTCATAACATGTATGAAATTAATATTACAAATATCCACCTTCATTTTCAATAATTTATAATATCACGAATGATGTAAAATATTGTAAAGGTATTAATATCCACTTGGATGATAAAAATAGTCATCGATATGGGGTATAAAATAAATTTTTTTAATTGTGATATTGTAAATTTCCTGATAATCCATGAATAATCACATTGATCGATAACTATTCAGACAAAAAACAACTGGTACACAACATGGTGACTCACATGGATGAATAAATTTCTGGTCATTTTATAATGGAGTTTCTTCTTCAATTTCTATATCTCAGCTGGGTCCATTATATAGGTAGTCATTAAAATAAGTGTTTCAAAAGGTATGAGTTATATTGATAACAAAACATCATGTTTCCATATAATAAATGGAAACTCTTTTGAAAAGATATATATAAACTCCAACACCATAGTTATATAATTTATTTTGAGTTTTATTTAATCCATTGAATAATACCACCTATTTTTAAGGGAAATCAGGTTACACACATTATTTTTAATTTCTATTTGATGGTCATATTTTTCATCTTACTGATATAAGATCATATTTTAGTGTTTTTTTCTCAAATATGACATCCATTCAATGGAATGTGATGTGGGATTTACATTGAGGCTTACAATCCAAGATTATAATAATATCAACTTCAATTATAGTGATGATAACAAGATTTGTAAGAATCACAATCCCACAAACATCAAATAGAATAAATCATTTACTTGGAATATAATCATCATTACTATAGGGGATTTAAATTCCAGTTATTTATCTAATTATTGAAATGTTACATGAATTTATTTAATAATAATAATAAAATAATAATAATTAGTATGATCTAGTGTCAAGTAATTTATTAGTTGTTTCATAGTGGATGAAATATGCACCTATGACCACATAAATATTTTAAACATCCCCATAAACTAGGGCTGTTTTTAATTTCACATTATCTATGCGATTAAGATGTTAAAAAAATCATAATCACCCTTATCCTTAATATTTTGGAATTGGTTAGAATAATACCCAAAAATCATTCAATTGAAACACTTTATTGTGATTTTTTACTCTATGAAGATTTTTCTCTATCCAAATAATTAGATAACTACTTCCCATCATGTTGTTATTCTTATTTCATGATGATCTTACCATACACCATTAAAAAATTACTAGTTATATTAATAAAATTTTATCCATTATTCCTTCAACACATTTAAATTAAAGGATATCTCATTTATTTTCAGTAAAAATATTATCATTTCTATATAATTCCAATATTCATTTTATATCAAACCCATGAATTTCATGGGTGACTCTAATATCTATTTTCACAATGTTTTCACTGTAATGATTTCTCCATAGATAAATAATTCCCAATTGAATATAAAAAATTGGAAAATTGGTTTTGATAAACTGAAGAATCAGTCAACCATACATTCTTGTTGAATAATAATGTCAGATGCAAAACATGTATGACATGTAATATTTTCCTTGTATATACTATCAAACTAAGCATAGTTATACTTTAACTCAAGGAGTACCTTCCCAAATTTGAGTAATATAAGTAAAATAGTTATTAAAAAACAAACTCATAAAGATATCCCACTTTATTGAGTATATTTATTCATTCTATCTCATATTATTGATTTGATTCCATCATTGATTTTTTCACCTATCAAAAGGTAAACAATAACAATGAATTTTTCATTATGATAACTCTAGAGAATGGAAAATATCATTTCAATGGTATTGACAGATTTTTCATAAAAATGTGAATTAATGGAACCACTAATAGAGTGCAAACATCACATTAAGGAGAACTAATAAGAAAATGTTCCCAACTTTTCTCTTTAATATTATCATCATATTCTTAGCTTCATGATGTTTTTTGAGAAAAGAAATGAAATGTTTCATTCTTGATCCCATTACACATTTTTTACGATAAAAACTATTACATTTTCTATTTAATTTTACATTAACTTTATTTTTTCAGGTTCCATCGATTGACTAAAATGAAAAATATATTATGGGAAAAAATAATCATAGAATGAAACACATAATCATGATAAATTATTTACTATATTTATAACGCATTATACCTTATTTTTAATCTCTGAAATCAAATTTTTACCCAAGATAATTCTTTGTTATCATCAATTATAATCCTTCATGATGATTCATAAATTGTTTTTTTATTTCCAAAAATTATCCCCAATGATTGTCAAACCATATTTACCACAAGGAAAATTTTCAACCAGTAGGTGAATATCAAGTCAAATTCCAATGCAACCATTTTATATATATTTCTTGTCCTTACCAAATTTCTAGTGTTAGAACTACCCACAGTGTCTGGATAGGGATGAATCTTCTTGTAATGTAATTGGTATACCCATTACCAATATTCTCAAACATTTTCTTTTGATTTTACATAAACCTGTGATTATGACAACATTTTTCTCATCCTAGGTCCAAATTATAAATAAACCATTTTATGATATAATATATGGACACCCATACATTTAATATATAAATATTAAATCTCATTAGATGTATATTATAAATAAAAATATTGATACATGCAACAATTTTAAAGAAATAATATATTTAGAAACTTGGATACATAATAAACTAGTTCATAAGAAAACTACTTTATCCCCCACTAAGTCATTAAATAATAATTGAATTCTTATACATATCAAACATAATTACATTTATCCGAACATGGGAAAAGGAATAAAAAAATTGTGATCATAGTTTCTCAATATGGTTAAAATAAGTTAGATATCAGTACAACATGATAACATGTGTATGATGACACGAGACTAAAATTTGACAATAATACCATGCATATCCTATATCACAAATATCAGTCATGGAATAAATCAATGTGTTTAAAAATAAATTATTTTAAATTTAATTAAATAATAAAATCCATGAAAAAATAACATTGGCATAAGACAAAGATATGTGTCAAATACATAAGAATATAAAATAATTTATATAGTAGTTATGGACCATATTAAAGACCATCATATTTTATTGGGTTCACTACAGAAACCATTTTCGTAGACATGGATTACAATTAAGGCTATCGTAGTGGATATGGTCACTTATAAAAAATTCACACCCGCTTATAGATATACTTTCTTCATGACATATCCATCATTAACCAATGAATTTGAGGGTTATATAATTCGGGTCTCACATTTAACATAATATAAAGCATGAAAATGTGTGCCAAAAATATCATAAAACCATTTTCATAACATAACCAATGAAAATGACATGGGTTTTATAATTAGTTCACCATGGTATAACCTGTGGAAAATAAATATGTTTCATAAATTTTTTACCTCCTTATCATTGTTTAACCAATGGAAGAGAATATTGTTTTTGAAACATATCATTAATATAATCATAATCCATCAAGAGAAATGAAAATGAAGAATCATTAGATTATATCCCTAGTAAATTAACATCAACAATTATGGATATTTTCTTTAATGAATATAATTGACATGAAAACTTCATTAATACATTCCTAAAGAACATACAATTTATAATTTGAAATATATTATGTAAAATGAAAATTGTAATAAATAAATATTTTCTTCTAAATTACCCATTGGAACATTTAGGTGATTATTCAAATCAATTAGTATTCATGATGATAGGAAACATTTTATATTCCATATTAGTTACATGAAATCATTCCTTAAAAATATGGAAAAAAATATTTTAAAAAAGATTTTTAGAATGTATAAAAAATTCTACAATTTTTTTTGAACACATGGATATGGAAGTTAAAGGATATTTGATCGATGAGATAGATAAATTTGGTTTTTCCTAAACAACATTATTTATAAATAACAATTACATAATGTGTGGAAGTGATATTAAAACACATTTTATCTGTAAATATCCAACTTATAACGAAATTCATTTGTTTTTTGAACTAAAACTCACAATATCTCATCACCAAAATAATAATAATAAATAATAATTATAAATTAAGGGATTATATCATAAAACCTTTAATACACTGATAACATGTTAATTGTAATCCTTATTAAGGAATTAACATTATATGGATATGTATATTATATAATTATCAGGACAATAATCATAAATACACACATTTTCACAATACAAACAACCGAATAAAGTGGTGAATACGTCACATGGAAATAATTGTGAGATGAAAACAACCGAGATAAAGTATCAAATACCATAATACACATTCCATAATAATTTTTAATATATATTGGTTTAATATAAATATATTTCAGAAATATAATCTTAAATATCCCACCATATAAATTTTTTTAATAATTTTTCATCACCCATTGGTTAAAAATAATTTATTAGACTCATAATTCTCTTTGATAATTGCTTCATTTTCTAGTATTAATTTGTTTGATAGTTTTCGTACTTATTATTTTATTATTTTTCCATCATAAATAGATTCCAATTCTTGAAATAAATATAATATTTATTTAGTATATTCATATTCATATTCATCAATAAAATTTAGAGATATAAAAATGAACAACACCGTTTATAGAGATGGTAGGACGTACATATACATGAACGCTATTACCATTTTATTAACATATGTAAGGATAGAATTCCAAATAAAAAATAAAATTTTGGAATAAATTTTATATCATAGATTTAATATATTTTCTAGGTTTATACATATTACCATCCTTTTCAAAATAAAATTAATAATGTTCCACATAATTTTTTTGAAGTAGTCATGAACATATAAGCTTGAGGGGCATTATCATTTCTCAACAGATTAGAAGGTAAGAAGGTAGATGTGATATTATAACTAAATAATTATAATTAACTCATGAATATAATATAAATATTTAAAATACATAATTAAATCCATACCTAAGTAGAGATAATAAAGATCAAATTTTATTAGTTCATGAGGTTGTATTCCACCGTACTCACGATCAAGAATTTTGGTGCTTATTTTATATAAAAAGAGACTTACATATCTTATTCCATAAAAATAATAACATATAAGTATATGAAAGATAATTTTTTATTAATTTTAAATATATTGGAAGTATTTGAATTATGTGGAAGAAGAAATAATATGAAAATTAATTATCAAGAACCACATCTCTATTTTGGAGTCCACTATTTGGTTAGCCCCAAAAAAATTCATAAGAGTGTTTAGTAATGAAATAAATATCTCTAGGCCATGGGAGTGTAATATTCGAAGTGATTTTTGTAGGGAATGTTTTAACAAAAATGCTTTCTATGAGTGAATATGAGAGGAGAGGGGAGCACTTTTTTAATTTTGGTGACTTTCATGATTATAATTTTTCAATGTTTTACAATAGTTCCATGGAACATTCATTGGAAAAATGACACAAATTGGATCTTTATTGAACCACATATAATATAAGGAAAGGATATAATTATCCAATAGTAATTATAAAAGTTTCTATTTTATTTTAACACTAATAATTTTTTAACACATAGATCATTTTTATTCTTTACAACTGAAATTCATTTATAATATTTTATTATTCATTATGACCAAAAAATAACTTGGCCCTTAAAATAAAATTAATAATTATAATTAAAACTATTTAATCAATTTAAAAAATATAAATTCACAAAAGTAGAGATATTTTTTTAAAATTTAGACCCACATATTTGATCACAAATTTCATTTCTTAATGAAAATGTTTTCTCAAGAAGAAAAAGTTTCATAGATAAAAACCCAATGAAAAACTGATTCAAATAAAATAAATTGGATTATTAATATTATAATTCTATTAATATCTCATTTAAAAAATTTTAAAATCAATATTTAACTTTTATAATTACTTAATCAAATATAATATTTTTAATAAAACAATCAATAATTTTTCACAATTCCTCAAAAAAATAATATTTTCAGAAAAATTAAAAAAATAATAATAAAATGATAATTTTTGGATTCTGATTTAAGTTTTTTTAAATTTTATCATGTAAATATTCTAAAATATGAAAAAAAAAATTATGATATTTTTTTATAATACGATGATACTAATTTTTAGAAAGATACAATTTTTATGAATAATGATGGATTTATTCTTACCCCATTCTTAGATAAAATAAAAAATGAATGATAGAAAATATTTTCAATTTATAATATAATTTTCTTTAAATAATACACAAATAGTGAAAATATTAATTTATTTAGTTAAAAACACATTTCAAAAATAACAAAATACAGTGTAAAAAATATTCATTTTATATATTTAAATTATTATTATTTTAATTTAAATTTAATTAATAAAGGTGAATTTATTTCATAAAGAATAAATCTATATAATATTCATAATTTAATTATTACTATTTATACTCTATAATTTTATTGAAATGTTAAAAATGAAACCATAATTAAAAATATTTTAACAGTATATCGCAGTTCATTTAAAATCTGTGTTTTATAAAAGAATGATATCAATGAAATTAAATTTATATGAAAAAATATATTGAATAAAATATTTGGGTCTTGTAAAATAAACCCAATTAAATGAATTTATCCCTTGAAAGTCCATCACATTGATACAATCAAATTAATATAGTTCTACCTCATTATATCATTGGGTTCCCATGTAACATCCTAAAAATTGTCATTTCCCCATAAACAATTGAGCAGGTGAGTGGACTAGATTTATAGAACATTACAAATATAAAAAAAATCAATTTATTTTTCCTAAAATGAGATAAATTTATATAGTTATATGATAACTGAGTTTATTACATGTGAAAATTTTTGTATGTATATTCATAGAATAGATAAAATTAACATATCGTGAAATTGAGAGAGGTAAGATAGGAGCAACAGGAAATGTGATACTATTCCTATATGATAATGAATATTGAAAGTGAAAATATATCAGGTTATTATTATTATTTTATTTTCCAATATGATTAAAAAATTCCATAGTGATATTTTGAAAAACACAAACATAACGACATTGAATTCTAGATCTCTCTAACGATATTCAACATAACTATTTTGTAAAAATTATACATCTATTTTTTGTTGTTGAAGGTATCTAACCATCTCTTTTTATTCATCATATAACATAGGTCATATTATATTTCTTTACATGATTTAATCCAAAACAATTTGTGTTCTAAACTTTTATCCACGGAAGAAATTGTATTGATCCATTTTAATGCTCAAGTGAATGATATTCTTGTAAGGTAACTTGACCAGAGGAAGGTGTTGATCCCATCCACCATTGAAATTCATTAAAGTGTATATCAAAATATATTATTATATTTGAATAGGTATCTTATTAATACCATCTATATGAGGATGATAATGTGTTCTAAAAAAATAACCCCTTGTCCATATCATGATTAAAACTACTAAGGAATATAATGGTAATCATTGTATCATAATCAGATAGAAAATAATGTCATACTCCTAAAAGAATTTCTACATCCTTAGTTTATATAATGGAAAAATGTTTGAGAATGTTTTATATTCAGGTTTCTAATATGTCTAATTAATTTTTAAGGTTATCAAAAATATACCAAATAGTAATTTGGGGTTTAAACATTTTATAGACACCGATGGCTAAATACATGGATGTGTTTCCCCATTTTAATTTTTTATAGGTAATGATTCCTAAATTCCATTATAATTTTTTCTATAATCCTTAACGTATAGAGATTCAATTAATTATGATCTTAACTATACAGTATCCCTCCACATTATAGCCCATGAGAAATACTCTTTCACTTCACTATAAATCATTGTACTTCTATAATTAATATATTATAACGAACTATGAGATCATTTTAAGATTTCTCTTCCACCATCATGATTTGGGGTTCCATCTATTTAAAATACATACACATGAGATCTTTTATGATCCCCATAATAGATTTTAAGGAATGATAAATTTCCCTCAAATCGTCATGCACATTTTTCTCATTTTCATTGTTGTAATATATTGAGTAGTAATAATAATTAATTTTATTCAGACAACATATTAGGTTATTATTCATATCAATCTATGTAAATATATATATATTCATCATTTATGATTGTAATATATATCATATAGTTATCTATAAGTATAATTCATCCATAACATTAAGTAATAAATTACTGTAGCTAACTCAAAATCAAGATTTCGGGAATTTTTCACATAATCTTGCGGAATATGATATAACCATTTAATTACATAAGATATTATATCCCATTCCCCTAATTTATGATTCAATAGAGATTAAAAATCATTATAAAATATAGTTTAATGTAAGAACGAATATGGTGACTAATATTCTCTTTAGTTTCATGACTTTCATTCACATTCATACATATAACATACCATGACTCCGAACGAAGATTAAAAGTGAGTTTATTGGAAAATAATGACTTATTTTAACAAAAAATAGATAATATCCATCCAAACAATAAAAACTATAGATCATAGTCACCATAGTTGGTCTGTTCCATCATTTAAATACCATATCCTTTTATGGATCCATAGTGATGTCATATGTTGATATATATGACTTAAAAATGAAAACATATATAGCTAAAATTATTCCTTTTTATATTTTTCATTAATCTTATCCATACCATGTTTTTGTAACACATTTATCAATTGATCTTCATTATCTTAATATCAATTCTAATGTATGAAAATATTATCTATAAAGACAACCCAAAACAAAAAATTGTAATATTTAATGATTGTTTTTAGTGAACTAATGAGGATGGAGGGGGAATTAATAGGACCAATCAGAATCAATATATATTTGTAATATACATAACTTGAATTTATTGACATATTGGGAATACCCTCCTTCTTAATCATCAATTAATGATATCCAAAATAATAGTCAATCCATGAAATATATTAAGATATATGTGTTGATGAAATAATTCATCGATAGGAGTTATATGAATCTTATTCTTGATTTCAACCCTTTTAAAATCATGATCATAATTTTTCAGTCATAGAAATCCAACTATATTAATAAATAAGAGAATTGGTGCACTCAAGGTGACAAAAATTTACAAATAATTCCCTTCTCAATATTCTCCTACAATTACATCTTCAATTCATTCACCTTAATTAGGGCCTTTCTATATAAAGTCATTTAATTTGTCATGGCACTTGGTATTAGTTACATTCAAAACTAGACAACAATATCTTGTGGAAGACTCTGAAACCCTTATAGAAAACAATTTAAAACTTCTCATATAATAGAAATATCATCAAGGTTGAGTTTCTCCCAAACCATCACAGATAAACACCCATTTTTAAAAGGAATAAATACCCATATAGTAGATGTGGTTTATTTATCATAACAAAAATATAAGAGAATATATTTGTATATAATTCCAAACATGACATTAATTCCTCATCCAATGATATATTCTTTATATAGATAAATGTAATGAAAACATAATATATCATAATATTCAAACATATGGAGGATAAAAATATTTTCATAATGAAAATTCCCCCAAACTATAAATTGATAAGAATAATATTCATGAGATGATTTGATTATCTTAATTTTGGGGTTTCACTTATAATTTATCATCTAATCATTTAGGATGTATTAGTACATGCATAAAAAAGGTTTAGATATATATTTTTTTGAATCATAGTTAAATATGAAATTTCATATCCTAGATTGGATGGTAACTATAACTTTTAATGTTTTATTATCATACCTTCATCATAACCTTTGATCAAATTATATTTCCATTTTAGTGTATGATTAAAAGGCTACTGAATTTGATAACCATCCTTAACCTTAAACCCTTAATGTGTGGGTGGTGAATTCTCTGGGTATTTCTCTCTATCAAATCATTAACTAAAATACACTTATCACATATTCATTACATTACATGATGAACATCACCATAATAGTAAAAAAAATTATCACTCCCCTTAATTGATGTCTTATAATGTTTCATTCCACACAATGATGATAATAAAAATATAAAATTCATTTCTCTATGATTAATAGTATTATATTTGAATTCCATATTTATTTTCTTATCAAACTGATGAGATTGATCGGTAAATCCTATGTAAATATACACCTTGGTATATTACATAATGATTTATTCATCAATACTGATTCACCTTATGATTATGACCTTTGGAAAGTTCATTTTAATCCACTAAAGAATTGATAAACCATACATTCTGGTTTGATGTTAATAAATTAATCTTACCGCACAATTAGTTATTTATTTTAATTATAGGTACCAACTGATTCATAATAATTATTCTTTTTATCATCAATTTACTAAACTATTTTACTTTAATGAACATAAGGAAAATTCATGTTGAATAATACACTGATAAAATCACCCCAAACCATTGATTAAATTTATTCATTTTTCCTTACATTTTTATACGTCTCAAAAATTTATTTGATTTACCCTCAAATGGTCGATAAAGAGGCCAAATTTTTATTACATTGAACACATGAGAATAGTTAATAGATTTTCAATGGTATTGATACATTACATGAAATCCACAATGTTATTGGAATCACTAAATATTAGTGGATGTATCCCCATGAATGTATCAAAATAATGTTATTCCACCATTTAATCATATGGATGCTCAATATAATTAATTTTCTGAGAATGTTGTGTGAAAATAGAAATTGAAATTTTCATTCCAAATCCCAAAATATTTGGTTGTTTATAACTAAATATTTTCATTATCCATATAATCAAATATTAGAATGACTCATCCAAGTTCCATATATTTACTAAAACAAAAAATACAGAGTGAGTAAAAATAATCATAATTCGATAACACATAACCATGGAAATTCATTATATTTTTCCTAAATCATGAGTCCATTTTTTCAATCTATGAAACCATTGGTTTATCAAAGGAAATTAATTTTCATAATTCATTTAAATAATAAATTATTATTCGTAATGTTTTTTTTAATTTCTGAAACATTTATATTTGGATTTTCCGACCTTGTGCATAGAAAGATCTATTTACATGCACTATTTTACGATCGATTAAAATCTCAATGTTCACTTTTTAATGTTTTTAACACTAGGTATAATTGTTCCATAGAAACATAGACATGTATAATCTTGATAGGGATGAAATTTCAAGAAATACTCTTGCTCTATTAATCACTATAATTCATAGACATTTTACCTTAGATTGACATATGAATAGGTTTATGACTAATGTTTTCTCATTATAGTATCAAAAGTGGGACAAATAATTAATCTAATAATAACATTATATAACCATAATTTTCATACATATATTATACATATTATTTTACAAATAATCACCACATAACATAGTGGTCATTTCTAGAATCATATCAGTGTATTATCTTTGAAAACATGGATACATAGAGAAATGGTTCATAAGTGAACTACATAGTCTCCTACTATGTCCTTAATAAATATCACCCTAGTTAGACATATCATTAATAATAAAATGTTTCACGACATGAGGAATATTAACCTAGTAATATGTGATCTCATATTCCCATTAATGTTAATTATATATTGTATCATTATAACTTGAGAATAAAGTTAGATAACTTGATAATAACATTTTAAAACAATACCATGAAAATCATAAATAAAAAACATGAGTCACGTACTAAATCCTGATAGATCAAAAAGAAAAAATTGTATAATAATAAAGTAACATGATCCATGGATACATAACACTATAATAATATATAGACGTGTGGAATACACATTAGAATATAAAATCATTTCCATAATAGTCAAGGATCAATATCAGTACCACCATATATGATTGGTTTTACTAAAAAATCCATCATGTTAGTCAAGGTTCACTCCCATTAAAATCCTACTGTATATAGTCTCTATCTAAATTGTGTTCCCTCCCCATTCGATCCCTGTTTATATAATGTGATATTAATATTTACCCAATGAATTGGTCGGATATATACAAGCATGAATAGCAACCACAGAATGAATAGAAAACATTTCAGTCTCACAAGACCATAAAACAATAATTAGATCATAACCCATAAAATTAAAATTTCATATAATCAATTCATCATATATTAACTCAAATAAGAGAAAAAATTTAAAAAAAATATTTCAACTATTAATAACAACATAAACTTGAAATAATAAGAAGGTTTTATAAAAACTATTTTGTAAAACTATAGGGATGACACAATTAGATTTTATCCATATTAAATCATAAGATACATGTGATGTTGTTACCAATAATGAATAAAATTACTGAAATAGATCATTAATCTATTAATGAGGAAAATATCCTCTATATAGTGAATTCACTTATTTAAAATAAAAAAAATTATAAATATTGAAGAGAAAATATTATTTAAAGATAAATCTATACAATTTTATAATAAGTGTAAAATTTTGATCATTCCGGACAGCTCAATGTTGAATTCAATTGGAATATGTTAAAAAATAATACTTTCACTCTTTTATAAAAATATCAAAAGCGGCTCATTAAAAAAGAGGACAAATATTCTATTCAGTGGATTTTTTAAAATTAAAAAACGGCTACGAAGAAAAATTATAAATTTTTTGTGAATTCTAAAAACATGCATCAATTTTTTAGAAATCATTGACTTGGACTAGAATTGTTTTTAGCTGAAGTGTGAAATAAAGGCTACTTTTACATAAAAACACTATTTTAGTCTCATGAGTAAATAACAGGAGGAATATAAAACTAAAACATGAAATTTCAATAATGAACCATTTGAAAATAAATTTCACGTGTTTCTTAAAAGATAGATCATAATATTTAAGAATTGTAACGATAATTGTATATGATCCCGATAAACAAGAATATCATAGAATAAAACCCTTACCACCATTGTAAATTGAAATTTTATCTTCATTACAAAAATAAAATTATATCCGTATGTTTAAAAAATAACTATAATGAGGATATTGATGAAATAAAATCATAATAAGTATATACACTACACAAAATAAACATGTTGTGATTATTTCATGAATCCCATGGAAATACAAATGAGACGAAAATCACATACCACAAGTATCGACATTCTATATACACATTCAAACCCCAATTATAAAAAGATATATTTATTATACACATATTATAGAACTATAATCATATATATAATTCCATAGAAGATTTAAATATAATCCTTTTTCACCCTTTCATTGGGAAATCATTATAAAAATCACTATTTTAGGTGATAATTGGTTCATTGATCTGTTATGCTTTTATTCGGTTGTATTGGACATTGTATAATGATTACGATTCCATAATATTTAAATTTTTATTTATTAAATAAATATATTTTTTATTATATATATATATATATATTTATAGTCATCCATCAATGTTAGACACACAAATATTGAATTACACAATTCATTAAGATGACCGCTTCTATATATGAAGGAACACTATTTCAATTTTATTTCAGCATGGAATGAATGTAAGGTAAATATTAATATCCATAACCATAATAATTTAAATTTCACATCAATCACATATATATATATATTTTAAATCAATTAATATTTCCTTCCATGTATAAATAAACTAAAATTCATATAACAACCCTTCATGGAGGTGGTAGTACACACATTTCGAGAAGAAACAATATCAATTTTCAATAAATTGGAAGTGATGATGTTATATATAATATTAAAATTTCACAAGTATACAAATTTCATATATATAAATATATATATATATATGTACATTATATTTTTAATTAAATAAATCTATTAGTGGTAGTGGCTGAAATGAATTATATTAGTTCATGAGGTGGTAATGCTCAATATAGTTAACCAACTATTTCGTTTTCCATTAAATGGAAAAGGAGATGAATATAGGTTATACCCATAGAATAATAAATAATATGTAATTTTAAATTTCTTATTCTCTAGTATTTGGATAATATCTGATAATGGTTAGATAATTAGTAAAATTAAATCCCACAGTTAAGGATTATATCTCCATTAACTGTTTAATTTCTGTTAAGTGTTTTACAATTTTGGGATTAGGTATTTCTATTCATAAACTAATCTAGTGTATGACTTTTTTTAGAAATGGCCTCCTGTAAAAGGAATGAGAACTACAACAATATGCATGATCCAAAGAGTAAGAAAGATCATATCTTTCATGGTCTGAAGCCAGATTTTAGAAGGGAAATAGTCTCCCACATATTATCATCATATGAAGAGATAATATCATGTGTTGATAAGATAATTAAAGAATTCTCGGAGTCCTATGGCTTGGAAGGGAATCCAGAGAAGGAAGGGATGGTAGAGAGAAGGATAGATAAAGGGATGAAGGTAAAGAAGGGTTTTACCATATGTGATAACTGTGGAAAGAATCACCTTGGAAATTGATTGAAGGGAATGGGAGTATGTTATATGTGTGGAGAAAAAGGACATGAAGTAGGTGACTGAAAGGGTAAGAAAAAGGTTTCAAATATACAGTGCTTCATTTGCAAGGAGATTGGACACTATGCGAACCAATGTCTCAGTCATCAGACTATGTCAGAAATGATGCTATTGGATAATAATCAATTTATGATAATACCACAGATTAAGAGGATATACTATTTTTCTTATGTTGTTATTTTAGAATTATTTCATTGAAGTGTTGTATCAATGATGTAATTCAAATAAATAAGTGTTGCACTACAGTACTATTTCATTGAGGATTTGAGATTTTATGGTACTATGAAAAGTGACTCTACAACAAGTTAAACTTTTTTTTAATTAAATGGTTGAAGGAAATATAAACATTAATATGGTCCTAATATTGAGGTACTGATTTTTGGAATATGATATGGTTGATTTGGGTAAATTATATTGGATATTGTTGATTGCCTTGAAACTGATTAAAGATTTTTATATTCCATCATTGTTGGAGTTTACAACATTTTTGTATGGATGATGTATATCTAGTATTCTATAAGAAATAAGCGAGAATGAATGTAATCAATAAAGTTTTATGGTAATTTAGGATGTTTTAGTGTTTTAAAAGAATACATGATGATGGTATTCAAAAGATATTACGAGGTAAAAAGGATCTATATTATGTTTACCTTTCATATAAATTTTGGACTGAGAGTTTACTGAAGTATTTTGGATATGTATAATGGTTGGAATGGATTATATTTTACATTGGATACTATTGTTAAAGTTATTTTTTGATATTTATAAAAAGGACAACACAGAGACCGTGTGACAACCCGTCGTTTCGGACATAGCTCTGGGAATCGAACCCACAAACATAGTGAAATTGGGATTTATCACCTACCACTAGACTACATGAAGTCCCTGGAGTGTTTAATGTAGTTTTTTTAAGTTCTTATAGATGAATTATAAATTTATTTTTGGAACCCGATACGGTTATGATAAATAGAATATTTTTGAGTTCTATTAACGTTTGGAGGGAAAGATGGGTTTGTGGTAAAAATTTATTAAATAATTAAAGTCTACAGGAAAAGTAAGTATATTTACATACATTGTATGTAAATATCCTAATTAAATTCCCCAACTTTATGAAAGGTAACATAAAACAAAAACTTTTTTAGTTAAATTTTCCTACTGGGGAATCAATGACCATTTTACCAATCACAAGTTAATGATTTTCTTATAGTTAACTTTCCACAATCTTATTTTCTATAACTATCCATAAGACCATGATGGTTTGTTTCTCCTCCATATCAATGTTTTGATAGAATCCATGTATGTGATATCTCGGGTGGCCTTTGTAATTCAGTTTCTTTCTTTTAAAGTTATATTTTTATTAACCCTAATTCCGATATGTGTTTTCCACAAAAGTATTTTCTATTTTTGAACATTTATTTTTGAAGAACATTTTCAAGTTGTGAGGATGAAATTTATTAAAGGATGGGATAATGTAACACCCCATGCTTCCATTGTATGTTTCCCTTTGAATAATGCAATAGCTTGCATTTTTGGCAAATTCGAGATTCGTTCACACAGTGACCAATCAAAATAGTCATTATAAATAGTAATACCCACTTTTTGAAATTTTATAAATTTTATCTTTCAAAATGGACTTCATTTTTGTATTTTTAATATTGAAATTATCCTAGGGTGAATTTTTTTTATTTTTTAGGAAACGTTCAATTTTCGATTAATATTTGAAATTACTAAATTTTAATTAAAAAACAACTTTTTTAATAAAAATAATTAATAATGATAAATTATGAATATGATTGGTTTTAAAGTATATTTAGAATATATTTTTACTATTTATTTCGATGTTGGTCATTGTACATAATTTCACATTTAAACCAGATATATACAAGTGTCAATCTTTTGATAGTTATTATTTCTTATAAACACGTTGATTGTTTTGACAGTGACAATTAATTTTAAATTAATTTCTAACAATTACGTGTTTTGATTTTTGAAAAATGGATTCCATAGTTTTAATTATGATCAATAAATTTTGTAACTAGGTAACTCATATTTTTAGACATTTGGAATAATTACTTCAGTAAATATTTTATTTACCATGGTTAAAGGGTAAATCTGGTAAATAAGGGGAATAAAATAGTATTATATTAATATTAAATTAAACTAAAATGTGTCATAACTCTATTTATGGATACATGTACGAGCATGGGCATATTTGGGTCGATTTTGGGACCCCATGGATCCACTTGTAAGTGATAATGTCACTTTATATTAATTAAGTTACAGTAAATACAAAAATGACATAAGCATATATCATTTAGAAAACAATTTTTTACATAGAGATATATATGTTATATTTTCAACTATAAATATTAATTATAAATATAAAAACATTTCCTACATAATGGTATTTTATTTAGAATTTTTAGACATTGAATAATTAAATTTATTTATGACACAATAATGATGCATTATTTTCCTTATTACTGAAAAATCATATAATTATTATTATAAATGTTAAAATAAATATCATTTAAAAGTTTTGATGTGATTCATGAATTTTATTGATTAATATGACATGTTATTATTGCTTAAATGAATTTTTTTCGAATTAATAAAGTTGTTAATAGTAACAAAAATCAATTGTTAAATGGTGTCAAAATTGACATAAAAGGGTTTTTAAAACAAATATTATATTATTAATTCATATTCTATTCCTAAAAAACTATGGTTCGGCCAAAGGACTTATATAACGATAGATTTACCATTTATAGGCCACATGGGGGTCATTTGGGAGTATATAGTATGTTTATTAACCATATAATATAAAAATACATAGTGACATGGAAAATGTCAAACTATTTAACTAAGAATTAAATATAAATTATAAAATTAATATAGTTACCCAAACCTGTCTAAAATCTATTGGATGAAAGTATATTGAACCATCCCCACCATAGATTTTGAATAATCCACTTTTTATCTATTAGAAACCGAATATGAATTTGTTATAAATTAATTCTTTAAAAATTTCCTAAAGAGCCCCCCATCCCCCATATAAAAGGACACCACTTCTAACCAATTATTCATACCATCAAAGCCTTTTTACTGGGCCAAAATCTGCCCAAATAACCTATCAACTATCCTCCCTAAATATTAGAGGCCTTCCTTTAGTCAGAAAGCCATCCTTTGGAGCCCAATTGATCAAATCAAAAGAAAGAACTCGAAGAAGATTTAATGATTTCACCACCCTCTTTCAAGTTCTTTTCTTCTTCCATTTCCTATTTCATTGTTGTTTCCAATCTCAGATAATAACTATAGTATATTATATATATTTTGATGTTATTTTAATTATGGTACAACAAAATTCATTATTCAATGCACCCTTTGACTGACATGTCACCATACGTGCGTACGTACGGCTTACCGTCTCCACGTCGTGGTATAATTGTTATTCAATACATTATTATTTGGATGTGTATAATAATGATGTGTATTTGGTGTAAATAATAAATATAACATGATAAGGATTCTTTATATATGATATAAAATTAAATTATATAATATTTTAATATCAAAATAATGATACTTTCGCTCATGCGTACGTACGGATTACCATCTCCACGACGCGATGAGATTCATTTCCAAGTTCACCATTCATCAACGATTATAAAAATATATATTACTAATAAGTATGTAATATATGACATAATAATAATACTGGAGATATATATATATATATAAGTATTTATGTACTTACATATATCTTATTCACTTACTTCTGTTCAATACTATATGAAAACGGAAACAACATTTATGCGTACGTACGGACTACCGTATCCATAAACGGTGTTTTCCATTTTATATATACTTCTATTATACATATTTATATTATAAATATATATCATATATAAATCATTTATAATATTCTGGATGTATTTAATTCATTATCTATGTCATTCAATGAAGACTAACAAGATAAAACACGTACGATAAAGAAAGCGATTATTACCCGAAATATTAATATGACATGGAAATTATTATTAAATGGTTAGTATAAAGTCATAAATGAATAATGTTTGATTTCATAAATATTAATATATTTCGTGTATAATTTAATAACATACTATAGTCTTCATACAGAATGTTATACGTACCCTCAAATAAATGATAGTGCAATGTAAGGGGTTTTCATCTCACTCCTTATTCCTGTGAGATTCATGCCCTATTTCCACTATTACCTTTTGTGTGGTGTATGTACTGCCCAAAATTTTATTCTTGGTGCTATAAAATTTATTTTATGTGTATTTACATATTCATTATATGATTCCTCTTTCATGGGGTTTATGTTTCGTATGTTACCAAATTGGTATGGGTTAATTTCAAAATCTATTTATTTTATGAGGTTGTTTTTACGTACGTATCAACTGGGAAAAATTTATTATTGTTGTCCATGTTTTATGAAAGAATTTCCAAAGGGATTCTTTTAAGGTACTTTTTTACTGAAACATCATTTCAAATGTTTTAAATATTTATTCCATTAAATCATTCTCATTAATGTCCATGTATTTAAAATGGTTTTTTTGGATTTATTTATATGGACATGAATGTTTTTAAAATGATAATTCCTTTCAAAAGATTCAAAGTGGTATGGGAAACATTGATTAAAAAAATGTCTTTTAATTTCTTCTTTTCTAAATTGTGTGACTTTTAAATGTTTTCCAGAAAAATTGATATTTCTCTTAAAGAGTTCTACAAATAATTTTCATTTATGTGAACATCCTTTGATGAATTTTAAACTTGATTGACGATGATTTATTATGATAAAAATATTCTATATTGTATTGAAGGTTTTGTGATATGTTTGAATGTGGATGTGTTATTTTTATACCATTTATGTTTTATGGAGAAGGTATTGACATTTCATATCCTAGTTTTAATACGAATGTTTATATTATAAACTTTTCTTATGAGGAATGAATTGGACTTAGTAAGTGACGGGTGGAGCCCGCTATAGCCTCTTGATGAATTGGTAGGTCTCACGAGACAAACTAGTGTCTTGGCACAAGGCCTTGAAAAAATCATATTTGTAGTCTTGGCACAAGGATTTGACAATCTAATTATGATTGTCTGGCATTATTCATTCCATCATCATGAATGTGGTTAGTGATATTGAATGTGATTATTCGACTAGTAGAATATCCATTTCAAAAATTAAATGGAATTACATCATTTTATTTTTTCAATATTATGATAAATGTTCAATTTTAAATGGCTTTTGTTTTACTTATACATTTCCTTAAATGTTTCTACTAATTTATGAAGGTTTATGATGTATTGTTATCTAAATTAAGCATCTGAGATCACCCCATTCTATGTTTTATTTTTCCTAGGATTCCAAGAAGTGTATTGTGATTGATTTTCAGGGTTAAGACAAGATAATAATGACATTCATGAATTATTATTAATGTTTTTTGTATGTTATGAAGTGTAATGTAACATTCATGCATGTAATCTATTTTCCAAGACGACTGAACTAATCTATCCTTCAGGACTTGGTTCCTTGTAATGTTTCCAATGTATAAAAATAATGCGTCAACACTGGGTAACTGGGGTTGGGGCATTATAATGATAGATATAAATAATGAATCCAAAATCCATCTCACATTTAGGTCTAAAGTAAAACTGCTAGAAATACAAAGAAAACCCCAACGCAAGTAAATAAATAAAACTATTCAGTGATATAGAAACCCTCCACAATATCCAAGATAACATGGTTCAACATGGTCCACATAATCTATTTGGAAAACTAAAATATGTTTTATATATATATATATATAGGTTGATCATACAAGTACACTCAGTAAGAAACTCCAAATTCACCCATGCACAAGTGGGGAGAACATACTAACTTCCCTATTAGAAAAAACGGATACCAATAACTCCAATAGAATAATAACAACCACGAATACTCACTAAGGCACACTCACTAGGTAATGACAACTAAGGTATGTAATATAATAAACACATTGATATTAGGGTACCCCACACCACTTCCACTGGTTAACTACTCGTCCTTAATAGAGAACGTCCTGACGCTACCACACTCTTCCACATTCCTCATTGTCACAACCTACTCAGATGCACCAGAGTCGCACAACACATCACATCCCGCCCAAAGATAGATGGACCACAACCAGCATACATCTCACTCAAAAACACATAAGACTCATTCGGAAGACACCTGGGAAACAAACCACCTCGCATACATCCAATAACATAAGTCTGTTATTGTACCTCAATTAATTTCATCCTATCTAAAGAGTCTAGGATGATCAATGCCAAGGAAAGGGATCATGTAAAAATCAGAAACCATCCTTCATTCCTCCCATCAAGATATTGATAAAGCCACCCTACCCCATAACACTGGGGGTGTTTGGCACATAGTTATAAACACAAGTGGGATGCATATAAAAACATAAGGAGCTACAAGTTTATACATATATGTAACAAACACTCATCCCATCCAAGGGGATTCTAAACATAAAATCATCCAACTCAAAAACACCTTTCCTGCTACCCCTAAATACATGTACCACCACAAACGATGGTCAGTTTAATGAAACTTCTCTACAATCCATGACTCGAAACATACCCTGATACAATATATTTAACCCTTCATCATTATTCCTTATAAATTCATTTTTTATTTATTCTATTGATACCCAAGAAACTACTAAATAAAACCCAATCAACATCCACAAAATCAACCATAACACACAAGGAATAATTACCAAGGTAAAATAACTCATTGCATACTCTTTTTCCTTGAACACCCTTTCAACCACTACCAATTGTCATTCTACAATGTTGTCCCACTTAGTCATCATCTCACTACTAAACCTAGTGGCCCCGCAGAAAAACAACACCACAACCAACACACCCACGATCATGAAATCATGACACAACCTAGTACTCCAGCCCTACTACCCAACCATGACCCAAATATAGTTCCACTATAGAACAATTCCAAATATTATAAAATCAATCTATCTCCCAAGATAATATTACATCACACCTTCTAGACCACCTCATAAACAATATCTACAAAACCAACCACTAAACCACAACCCTGTTGTACAAATAAGTCACAAAACTAAAAAAACATAGCACACAACCACACCTATCAAACAGGTCATATTCAAATTTGGGAAACACTGTTATTTAAATTTCTCATTGAAAACACAATGTGATCATAGAATGGTTTTCATCATAAAGAATCCATTTTTAAAAAAAGTGTACATGATTATTTAGATTGATATTTATAGACATTATTTAATGGGAAACAACAATAATTATAACATATCACCCATGTATATAAAAGGACCATGAACGAACCTGAAATTAAGAGACCATGTGACCACAATAGATGACATCATAAACAAATTCAACAAAAAAACAAGTGATCAATATCAATCCACTCCTTACCCTTTATCATGGTAGTATTTCATCATTATCATTTAACATTGGTAAAAATTGGATTTGGATTTTAATAATAAAATAACCTTACTATTTCCACCCAGTATAATACACAGTTATAGAGAGACAGTAGATTCCCTACATGGGAAAAAAGTGACCAAAACTCCTCCTTGCGCAAAAATAGAGGGGTCATGTAAGCAGTTGAATCTATGTAAAACTGAATGGGGGGGGATATATAATAGGTGTATGGGTCATTTAGGAAGAAATTTTTTCCATTAACGAAGATAAAATAGAAGATATGGCCTCATATTTAGAAATTTTAGATCCTATATCAATGGAAGGAAATAGTTCAAAGGACATTGTAGTCAGATTGTGGCCATGACCACTCTTTTTGACTATTCTGAAGACCCCAAAGAGTTTGGATATTAAATATGTAATTAATATCCTTTTAAACTCCTTTAGAAATTTTGAAACATTTCTTTAAACTCTATTCACCTCAACTAAAATATAAGAGGTATGAAAATGAAAACAATTGTTAAATACAAGAAATGAGTCACTAATGGGTGAGTCAAAAAATCAACATTCTTAAGCCACCGAATGCAAGTCATTGATACTGATTTGCCAACATTGAGCCATAGTTGATAAGCCACAGATGATGAAGCAGTGATTCCCTAAATCACTGATGCCCTAACTCACCGACACCCAGACACACTGAAGTCCAAACTCACATGCACCCTATCTGACTAATGCCCTGACTCACGGATGCCCGAACACACCAACGCCCTTACTCACCAATGTCATGACCACTTTATTCCCTGAATCACCAAATCCATATATCACCAATTCCCATAGTCACTAACACCCAGGCTCAACAATACCATGTCTCACTAATGGAAGAACTAGGACTTTGTAATACTCTTGATAAGAGATATAATTACCTCCTAGAACACCCTAAACACTAGATTTTAACTATGTAATAGTCGATGGAGGTTCGAGCCATTATAATTAGTTCTATTAATATATTTAAGAAATAGTTAATAATTTAATATATTAATATATAATCATTTTTTTGACATAGAAACATGTTTTCATTAAAATATAGTTTTTACATTCAATTTTTTTTGTATTCATTTGTATAAAATATTTAATAAATTAATAATTTTTATTCAAATTTAAACCTTATACATTTTATTAATTTTTTATTAAAATTAATATAAATTATTTTATCAATAATGATATATCATTCCATATAAATAATAATATTTTAGTAGAATATCATGGTTCATTCAAATATAGTGTATCACATAATATATGATTCAAATTTTTTGTTTTGAAAAATATATTCATAAATAATATAGATGATATATTTTTTGATCCAAATTTTATTAGATGATGCAACATGGTAATATTTAAATATTATAACATTAACTGTAATGTGGAATCTCAAAAATGATATCCAATTAATTTTATCATAACATCTAATGTTATATAATAATTTTCTCTAATATCATTTATAAGGTCACATAAAAAACATCATATAATATTGATTAATTATAAACTAAATCACCTTATTTCAATACTGGTGACCTATTATGTTTATATTTTAAGGAATTAATACATAATAATTGTATAATTAACCCATATATTATGATGTTGAAATCCACACATAAAATTAAATTTTTCTATTATAAAAAAACCTATAAAATGTAAAACAATTTGTTCCTGAAAAATATTTATGAGTTTCCTCATTATCGCTTCATTTTTTATTAATCCATATACATTTGAAAATATTGGATGAGCACCTAAACTGAAAATGTGATTTAAATGAAATAAATCCCTTATCTTGATGAAAACATTCGTATGAAACTAGAATGTTTTTACAAGATGATTATGAAACCCATATCATGACCACGGGTCATGAAATGATAATTTTTTTACAAAACTGACATTTATTTATATGTTATATTCTATGATGAAATGATGAAATGTATTTGGAACATGTCTATATACTATAGGTAATGATAAGATGAAATGTATATGAAAGCCATTTTATTCACTACATTATGATATGAAGAATGTTTAATGTTTATATGGAACACATATATATTAATTTAATTATGTAAAAGGTGGGATATATATCTCCCTTCAATGAACATGGTAATTATATAAATCTAATGTGATAGAAAATAATGGAATATAATTTTATCCCAGTTCAGCTAGGATATTGTCCTCTATGATGGTCTTGGGACTCAACCATGTCTATACTTGTGGTTATAGGAGTGAAACCATTAAAATTTGATATTCTTTGTAGCGTACCATGACTACTATGGAAATAATTTTTTATTATTATATAAATGTGAATATTTTAGGACTTATGTTAAGATTATGAACATATGGGTCATATTATTTGATTAATATATGATTCGAGACTTTTGAATTGTGAATATTTATTCCATTACAAAATATTATGACATATATTAAGAGGGTTATTGTTTTAAAATGTTATTTTCTTCTTATCATACACGTGTGTAAATTTTTTTCTTCAGTATCTCTCCTGTTTCCCCTAACTTTTCATCTATTCTCACATTTCCTTATGTTTAAAAGACCCTAGTTACAAATAATGATTTCATATATGTTATGTTGGTGATGAGTACTATAATAAAAGTTAATTATGAGAGACATGGATGGATTTTCTCTAAAACTAGAAGATTTAATACATAGTATACAAATATTGTAACGCACCGACCCTAGTTACCCAGAGTCGGTGCATTATTTTAATTCATGGTTTTAATAACAAGGAATCAAGTCCCGAAGGACCAATCAGTTTATCAGTCGTGGAAAATTGATTACATACATGGAATTTACATTACACTTCATAACATAAAAAACCACATAAATTATCCTTCACAAACGTAATTATCCCCTTATCTTAACCCTGCATATCAATCAGAATACACATCTTGGAATCCTGGGAAAAATAAAACATAGAAAGGGGTGAGCTCATATGCTCAGTAAGGATAACAATACAGAAGAAGCCTTCATAAATAAGCTTAACTTTTAAGGAAATGTATAACTAAAACAAAAGCCTTTTAAATTTGAAAATTATCGTAATATGGAAAAAATAAAATGAAGTAATTCCATTTACTTGTTCACATGGATATTCTACTAGTCGAGTAATCAAATGCAATATCACTAACCACATTCATAATGATGGAATGCATAATTCCAAACTATCATAACCACATAGTCAAGGCCTTGTGGAAGGACTACAAATAAGATTTTGTCAAGGCCTTGTGCCAAGACACTAGTTTGTCTCATGAGACCTACTAATGCATCGAGGAGATATAGCGGGCTCCACCTGTCACTTACTAAGTCAAATGCATTCCTCATAAGAAAAGGATATAACATAAACATTCGTATTAAAAATAGAACACAAAATGTCAATAAATTCTCCTTAAACCATGAATGGTATATAAATAACACATCCACAGTCAAACATATCAGAAAACCTTCAATAAAATATGGATGATTTGTATCATAATAAATAATCTTCAAACAAGTTTAAAATTCATCAATGGATGTTGACATATATGAAAATGATTTGTAAAAATCTTTGAGAGAAATATCCATTTTTCTTGAAAACATTAAAAAGTCACACAATTTAGAAAATAAGACATTTAAAGACAATTTTGAATCAATGTGTCCCATACCACTTTGAATATTTTTAAATGAATTAACACTTCAAAAACATTCATGTCCATATAAATAAATCCTTTAAACCATTTTGAAGACATGAACATTAATGAGGAAGATTTAGAAGAATAAATATTTAAAAAAATTGAAATGATGTTTTAGTAGAAAATGTCCCTAAAAATAATCCATTTGAAAACTCTTTCATAAAACATGGGCATTGATAATAAATATGTCCCAGTAGATACTTACGTAAAAACAACCTCGAATAATAAAGAGATTGTGAAATTAACCCTTACCATTTTGGTAACTTATGAAACATACACCTTGTGAATGAGGTATCATACAATGAATATGTAAATACACATAAATTAAAGTTTATTACACGAAGAATACAATTATGTGCGGTACATATACCACACAAAAGGTAATAGTGGCAATATGGCATGAATCTTACGGGAATAGGGAGTGAGATGAAAGCCCCTTACCTTGCATTTTCCTTTAGCCGAGGGTAATTATAAACTCATGTCTGAAGATAGTAGTATGTTATTAAAGAATAACAGAACCATATTAATATTTATGATATCATACATGATTCATTTGTTACTTTATACTACCATTTAATAATAATTTCCATGTTAAATTAACATTTCGGGTAATAATCGCTTTCTTTATCGTACGTGTTTTAACATGTTACTCTTGAGTGTATCACTTAGATCATGATTTAAATACTTCCATAATATAAAAAATTATTTATATATCATATATATTTATAATATAAAAATGTATAATATACGTATATATGAAATGGAAAACACCATTTATGGAGATGGCAGTCTGTACGTACGCACAAACATTGTTTCGGTTTTCATATTGTATTGAACGGAAGTAAGTAAATAAGATATATGAAAGTTCATAAATACTTATATATATAAATATATATATATATCTCATGTTGAATTATTATCTCATATATTACATAATTATTAGTAACATAAATGTTTATAATTGTCGATGAATGGTGAACTTGGAAATGAATCTAATCGTGTCGTAGAGACGGTAATCCGTACGTATGCACAAGCGAAAATATTATTCTTTTCATATTAAAATAATATATAATTGGATGGTATATCATATACACAGAATAATTATCATGTTATATTTATTATTTACATCAAATACAAATCATTATTATAACCATATAAATAATAATGTATTTAATAACAATTAAACCACGACGTGTAGATGGTAAGCCGTACGTACGCACGTATGGTGACATGTCATTCAATGGGTGGATAGAATAATTAATTTGGTTGTACCATAATTATAATAACATCACATTATATATAATATAATGGATTTATTATTTTATAATGGAAACAACAAAGAAAAAGGAAGTGGAAGAAGAAACGAACTTGAAAGAGGGTGGTGAAATCATTACCTCTTTTTCAGGTTCTTCCTTTTGATTTGATCAAAAGGGCTCCATTGGTTGGATTTATGACTAAATTAATGACTCTGGGATTAAGGGGGGATATTTTAGTGGGTATTGTGGTATATTTTTTCCGAACCAGAAGGCTTTTAATGTATGAAGAATTGGTTAGAAGTGGTGTCCTTTTATAAGGGGAAGGAGGGGCTCTTTAAGAAACACATAATGTATTATTTTATAATAAATTCATATTTGGTTTCTAATGGCTCCAAAGTGTATTTTTAAAATTATACGGTGGGTATGGGTCGAAATAAGTTCATCAAATTGATTTTAGATAGGTTTGGATCACTATATTAACCTTGACATTTATATTTAACTCTTAGTTAAATAGTTTGGCATTTACCATGTCACTTTGTATTTTTATATTATATTGTTAAAAAACATACTATACACTTCCAAGAGACCCCCAAGTGGTCCATTAATGATAAACATATCATGTTATATGTCCATTGGCCGAACAATATATTTTTATAAATATTATATCAATTTATAATATAATATTTGTTTTAAAAACTCCTTTATGTCATTTTTGACACTACTTAATAATTTATTTTTCTTAAAGTCTTAACAAATTTATTAATTAGAATAAATTGCATTTAAGAAATTATAAAATGTATTATTGACCAATAAAATTATAGTATGTCATCAAAACTTTCAAATTATATTTATTTTAACATTTATAATACTAATTATTTGATTCTTTCATTAATAAAAAAATATTGCATCATTATTGGGTCATAAATAAACATAATTATTCAATGTATAAAAATTATAAATAAAATACCACTATGTAGAAATATTTTTAGATTTATAAATAATATTTATATTCTAAAATATAAGATATATAACTCTATTTAAAAATTGTTTTGCTAAAAGATATATGCTTATGTCATTTTTATAGTTACATTAACTTAATTAATATAAAGTGTCAATATCACTTACAAGGGGATCCATGGGGTCCCAAAATCAACCCAAATATTCCCATGGTCGGACATGTATCAACCAATATAGGGTTAGGACACGTTTTAGGGTAATTTAATATTATTATAACATTATTTTTTACCCTTAGTTACCGTATTTTCCATTTAACCATGTTAAAGAAAATATTTACTGAAGTAATTATTAAAAATGTCTAAAAATAAGAGTTACATATTTACACAATTTGGACATCTTGATTCCAAATATGGAATCCATTTTTCAAAATTAAAAACACAAAAGTGGCAGAATTTAATTTAAAATAAATTCCCACTGTCAATACAAAAAGCGTGTTTTTAAAAAATAATAACTATCAAAAGTTTGACACTTGTTTATGTCCGGTTTAAATGTGAAATTATGTCCAATGACCAAAATTGTATTAAATGGTAAAAATATATTCTATATATACTTTAAAACCACACAAATCCATAATTTATTACTATTAATTATTTCTATTAAAATATTTTTTTTAATTAAAATTTAGTAATTTTCACTATTCATCAAAAATTGAATGTTTCCATAAAAATACAAGAAATTTCAAATTCATCTAATTTAGATATTCTGAATCCAAAAATGAATTCCATTTTGAATGATAAAATTTACAAAATTTCAAAAAGTGGGTATTACTATTCATAACGGCTATTTTGATTGGCCACGTTGTGTTAGAATCATGAAGTGGCATACAATGCAAGCTATTACATTATTCAAAGGGAAATGTACCATGGAAGATTGGGGTGTTACATTCTCCCCTACTTCAATAAATTTATTTCTCGAAATTTGAAAATGTTCTTTGAAAATAAATTGTTGCTAATAGAAAATACCTTTGTGGAAATCCCATATCGGAAATAGGGTTAATAAAAATATAACACTAAAAGAAAGAAAGAGAAGTACAAAGGTCATTCGAGATATACTATACTAGGATTATATGAAAACATGGATATGGAGGAATAAAAAATAATCAAGGTCTGATAAAGAGTTGTAGAAAACATGATTAATATAAAGTTAACTACAAGAATATCATAAACTTGTGATAAGTTAAATGGTCTTTGATTCCCTAGAAGGAAAAGTAAACCGACAACATTTTTGTTTTCTGTTACCTTTCATAAATTTGAGGAATTTATTTAGGAGATTTACAAAGAGCGTAAGGAAATATACTTATTTTTTATGTAGACTTTCATTTATTAATAAATATTTACCACAAACCCATTTTTCAATCCAAAAGTTAATATAACTCAAAAATATTTTATTTATCCTAACTGTATCAGATTCCAAAAATAAATTTATAATTAATCTATAATAACATTAAATAACCACATTATAAACTCCAGGGACTTCACGTAGTCTAGTGGTAGGTGATAAATCTCAATTGCACAATGTTTGTGGGTTCGATTCCCACGGCTTTGCCCGACACGACAGGTTGTCACTTGATCTGCATGTTGTGATTTTTATAAATATCCACAGATAACTTTAATAATAGTATCCAATGTAAAATATAATCCCTTTAAACCTTTATAATTATCCTAAATACTTCTGTAAACTCTCAGTAAAAAATTTATATGAAAGGTAAACACAATGTATATCCTTTTTACCTCGTAATAGCTTGTGAATGCTGTCATCATGTATTCTTTTAAAACACTGAAACATCCTGAATTTCTTTAAAACCTTTTTAATTACATTCATGCTCCGTTATTCCTTATAGATTATTGGATATACTTCATCCATCCAAAAATGTTGTAAACTCCTAAAATGAAGGAATATAGAAAGATTTAATTAGTTTAAAGGCAGTTAAGAATATCCAATATAATTTACCTACATCAACCATATATTATTCCAAATATCAATACCTCAATAATAGGACCATATTAAGGTTTATCTTTCCTTCAACCATGTAATTTACAAAAAATTTAACTCGCTGTAGAGTCACTTTTCTTATTACCATTAAATCTCAAATCCTCAATGAAATAGTACTGCAGTGAAATCCTTATTTATTTCTAGTATATCATTGATAAAACACTTAAATGAAATAATTCAAAAATAACAACATAATAAAACTAGTCATTCCTCTTCATATATGGAAGTATCATGACTTGATTATTATCCAATAGCATCATTTGCGGCATAGTCTGATGAATGGGACATTGATTCGTGTAATGTCTAAAATTCTTGTAGATGAAGCATTGTTCATTTGAAACCTTTTTCTTACCCTTGTAGTCACGTAGTTGGGGTCCTTTTTCTCCACACTTATAACATACTCCGATTACCTTCATTCATTTTCTAAGGTGATTATTTCCACTGTTATCACATATGTGAAAATCCTTTTTTACCTACTTCCCTTTATCTTTCCTTCTCTCTACCATCCTTTCCTTCTCTGAATTCCCATCAAAGCCATTGGACTCTGAGAATTATTTACATATCTTATCAACACGTGATATTATTTCATCATATGATGATAATACATGGGATACTATTTCCCTTCTAAATTATGGATTAATACCATTAATTACATGTTCTTTCTTACTCTTGGGATCATGCGTATTGCTGGAGTTCTCATGCCTTCTACTGGGCGCCATTTCTAAACAATGACATACACTAGATTAATTTATGAATAGAAATACCTAATACGAAACTTGTAAAATAGATAACTGAAATTAAACAGTTTATGGATATAATCCATAATCATAAAAATGTCTTCATTGAGGAAGTTTATACTCATAAACCCTTCATAATGGTTTGTAATAAAAATTATAATTATCATAAGAATATCCCCTCAGAGTGTCATAACCAAGAGTCCAGCAAGGCCCATTGTCGTGAACATGTTCCCGTTCGAGTTTTTCTCAAAGTGGTGGTTTTGGGTTTTACCCCTAGGTACATATGTGCTAGAGCCGCCTCTACCTGCTCATAGCCAGACATGGATTTATTTTCTCAAAAAACTCACAAAATCTCTACAATATCAAAATTCTCAGAAGTTCTTCTATACTAATCCTTAGAGTCTATCTTAGGAGTATGTGCTCTAATCAATGTTTATCTAAATCTAGCTTCCAAGGTTATTACTAAACTTCCTCTGATACCAAATGTAAAGCCCCAACCCTAGTTATCATGAGTCAGTGCATTATTTTAATACATTGGCATGATTACATGGAATCAAGTCCGAATGGACCGATCAGTTTAGCGGTCTTGGAAAATAGATTACATACATTAATGTTACATTACACTTAAAAACATACAAAAAAACATAACTAATCCCTCACCAACATCATTATTCCGTTATCATAACCATGCATATCAATCCCAATACACTTCATGGAATCATGGGAAAAATAAAACATCAAAAGGGGTGAGCTCAGATGCTCAGTAAGGATAACAATACAGCAGAAACCTTTATAAATAAGCATAAACATTCAAGGCAATGTATAACTAAAACAAAAGCATTTTAAACATTAACATCATCATAATATAGAAAAAATAAAATGATGTAATTCCATTAACGTGTTCACATGTATATTCTACTAGTCGAATGATCACATCCAATATCACTAACCACTCTCATAATGATGGAATGCATAATTCCAGACTATCATAACCACATAGTCAAGGCCTTGTGGCAAGACTACAAATAAGATTTTTTCAAGGCCTTGTGCCAAGACAGTAGTCTGTCTCATGAGTCCTACCAATGCATCGAGGAGATATAGTGAGCTCCACCCATCACATACAAAGTCCAATGCATTCCTCATACGAAAAGGTTATAACATAAACATTAGTATTAAAACTAGCATACGACATGTCAATACTTCCTCCATAACCCATGAATGGTATAATAATAACACATCCACAATAAAAAATATAGAAAGACCATCAATACAATATGGATGACTTGAATCATAATAAATCATCTTCAAACAAGTTTAAAATCCATCAAAGGATGATGATATAAATTAAAATTATTTGTAAAACTCATTGGGAGAAATATCCATTTTTCTTCAAATCATTTTAAAGTCACACATTTTAGAAAAGAAGTCATTTAAAGACATTTTTTAATCAATGTGTCACATACCACTTTGTAACTTTTGAATGGAATTATCATTTTAAAAACATTCATGTCCATATAAATAAATCCTTAAAACCCATTTTGAAGACATGGACATTAATGAGAATGATTTAGAAGAATAAATATTTAAAACATTTGAAATGATGTTATATAAAAAAATTCCCTTAAAAGAATCCCTTTGAAAACTCTTTCATAAAACATGGTCATGGATAATAAATATGTCCCAGATGATACTTACGTAAAAACAACCTTGGATAATAAAGAGATTGTGAAATTAACCTTTAACAATTTGGTAACTTACAAAACATACACCCCATGAAAGAGGTATCATACAATGAATATGTAAATAAACAAAAATTAAAGTGTATTGAAGAAAGAATAAAATTATTGTTAGTACATAAACCTCACAAAAGATAATAGTGGAAATATGTTATGAATATCATGGGAAAAAGGAGTGAGATGAAAACCCCTTACCTTGAACCTTCCTTTAGTCGAGGGTATGTTTAACCTCATGTATGAAGATAGTAGTATGTTATTAAAGTATACCAGAACCATATTAATATTTATGATATCATACATGATTCATTTATTACTTTATACTACCCATTTAATAATAATTTATGTGTTAAATTATCATTTCGGGTAATAATTGCTTTATTTATCATACATGTTTTAATTAGTTACTCTTTATTGTATCACTTTGATCATGATTTAAATACATCCATAATATAAATCATGATTTATAAATTATATATATTTAGAATATAAATATTTATAATAGACGTATATATGAAATGGAAAACAACGTTTATGGAGACGGTAGTCCCTATGTACATATAAAAACTGTTTCCTTTTTCATATAGTATTGAACAAAAGTAAGTGAATAAGATATATGTAAGTACATAAATAATTATATATATAAATTTATATATCTCCAGTAGAATTATTATGTCATATTTTACATAAATATTAGTAATATATATTATTATAATCTTCGATTAATGGTGAACTTGGAAATGAATCTCATCGCGTCATGGAGATGGTAATCCGTACGTACGCACGAGTGAAAATATAATTCTTTTGATATTTAAATAATATATAATTGGATGTTATATCATATATAAAGAATACTTATGATGTTATATTTATTATTTACATCAAATACACATCATTATTATACCCATCCAAATAAAAATTTATTGAATAACAATTACACCATGACATGGAGACGTTATGTCTTACGTACGCACGAACGATGACATGTCATTAAAAGGGTAGATAAAATAATGAATTAGGTTGTAATGTAATTATAATAACCTAAATGTATATATAATATACTAGAGTTATTATTTTATAATGGAAACAACAAAGAAAAAGGAAGTGGAAGAAGATAGGAACTTGAAAGAGGGTGGTGAAATAATAACCTCTTCTTCAGGTTCTTCCTTTTGTTTTGATCAAAAGGGCTGCTTATGATGACATTATGACAAAAATAATTCCACTAGGATTGATAAAGGATAGTTGAGAGGGTATTTTGGAAGATTTTGGCCGATCCAAAAGGGTTTGAAGGTATGAAGAATTGGTTAAAAGTGTTGTCCTTTTATAAGGGGGGGGGGCTCTTTAGGAAAAACTTAAAGTATTAATTAATAATAAATTAATATTAGGTTTATACTGTAATTTATTTATTTTTAAATTTTTTTAGGATAGTATTTTAAAAGTATAAGGTTGGTATGGGTTGAAATACTTTCATAAAATGGATTTTAGATTGGTTTGGGTCACTCTATTAACCTTATCATTTATATTTAACTCTTAGTTAAATAGTATAACATTTACCATGCAACTTTGTATTTTTTTATTATATAGTTAATAAACTTACTATATACTTCTTGGAGACCCCAAAGTGGTTCATTAATCATACACCTATCATGATATAATTCCTTTTTCCGAGCTGTAGATTTTTTGGAACATTATATCAATATATATTATAAAATTTGTTTTAAAAACACCTTTATGTCAATTTTGACACTATTTATTAATTTATATTTGTTAAAGTCATAAAAAATTTATTAATTAGAATAAAATATATTTAGGACATAATAACATGTAATATTATCAATTAAAATTCATAGATATCATCAAAACATTCAAATTATATTTATTTTAAAATTTATAATACTAATTATTTGATTCTATCATTATTAAGGAAAATGATGCATCATTATTGTGTCATAAGTAAATTTAACTATTAAATGTCTAAAAATTATAAATAAAACACCATTATGTAGGAAATATTTTTATCTTCATAATAAATATTTATAGTCTAAAATATAACATATATCACCATATGTAAAAAGTTTTTTTCTAAAAGATATATGCTTATGTCATTTTTGTATTTATTTTAATTTAATTAATATAAATTGTCATTATCACTTACAAGTGGATACGTGGGGTCCCAAAATAGACCCAAAGATGCCCAGGGTTGGAAATGTATCAACCAATAAGGTTAGGACACGATTTAGGGTAATTTAATATTATTATAATATTATTTTTTTACCCTTTTTTATCGGATTTACCCTTTAACAATGGTAAATAAAATATTTACTAAAGTAATTATTCAAAATGTATAAAAAAAAGAGTTTCATATTTAAAAAATTTGGACATCCTAATTCCAAATAAGTAATCAGTTTTTTAAAATTAAAAACACAGAAGTGACAGAAATTAATTTTAAATTAATTCATGCTGTCAAAACAAAAAGCGTGTTTTTTGAGAAATAATAACTATAAAAATATTGGCGCTTGTTTATGTGAGGTTTAAATGTGAAATTATGTAATATGACCAAAATTTTATTAAATGGTAAAAATATATTCTAAATATACTTTAAAACAACTCATATTCATAATTTATCAATATTATTTGTTTCGATTAAAAGAGTTGTTTTAAATTAAAATTTAGTAATTTTCACTATTCATCAAACATTGAATGTATTCCAAAAAATACCAAAATTTTACCCTAGGATAATTTTGATATTCTAAATCAAGAAATGAAGTAAATTTTGAAGGAAAAAAATTATAAAATTTCAAAAAGTGGGTATTACTATTTATAAAATCTATTTTGATTGTTCACGGTGTGTTAGGATCTCAATGTTGCATACAATGCAAGATATTTCATTATTCAAAGGGAAACATACTATGGAATCATGAGGTGTTACAAATATACTAAAATCTTATGTTCTTATAGCATTTGGTTTTATATTATATTGAATATTCACCTATATATATGAAATTCAGATGCATGAAAAGATGGGGCCACTGTAGTATGAATCCCAGGAAAGGATTAGTTATCATTTGGTAATTAGAGTGAGAAAAACATAAAGAGATATCTATGGATATTTATAAGGGAATATAAAAATGTTAAGTAAAAGGATGAGTGAGTTTTTTTTAAAATGTGTTAAAAGTTTAGAAAAGTATTGAGGATTTGGATTATTTTTAAATCACATCCCTTACCAGATAATACAATTAGATGTGGCTCTAGGGAAGAATTACATAGTTGTAATAAATTTTAAAATGGTGTATGGATAATTACATTATCATCCCATGGTTCATGATAATGGGTTATACCACACAACATCCTTGAGAATACGAGGGGATATTCATTGAAAAATCAAAAAACACATTACATACTATCATGATGAAATTAAATAGATGACGATTAAAAATGAATAAGGATACAGCTATGGTGTCATAGATTAAAAATATAGTTCCATGATATCTATGTCCTATAAGTTAGTTATTCATGATTATATTGTTTTATATTATTATTGGTGTTTCCCACACTATGATTTTTGGTTTATGTCAGTGTAGGGAACTAGAAAAAACTAGGTTAATATTCTGGGTCAGAGAAAATTTTCTAATGATAAGAAAAATACGATGTTGAATGGATTTACTGATATTTTGATTATTACAAATCAATTATCACAGAACACAATAAAAGAAGAGCACCTTATCTAAGTCATCAACTCTCTAAATATGTTAATGATACTGTTTTCTAGGAGTTACAAATATGGATACTATAGATTAAAGAAGATTCAGCTTCCAATATGTAGAGAATGTGGGAAGAATAACTCAGGGGAATGTCTTAGATGGATGATAATATTTTTGGGCATGTTAAATAAGGACCAAATGAAACTGCAATGGAAAAATAAAAATATCAGTTAAATCATTTGATGAGAATAATGGTCTCTATAAGGTATAAAAGACCATAAAATGTTTTAAATGTATAAATTATGGGATGTTTTGAAAATTATTTCTTGTGTGGATATATCATTATGATAATCTGTTAAAGTGTATGAGTAATGGTTTTCATATTGATGATAATGGGGATAAGAATTAAACATTTAAATGATATTGTATTACGAAATAATATTATTAAACTCATTTAATTGTATTATAATAAAAAATAATTGTTGAAGTGTATATGTATTGGAATTAAATAATTATGAAATATAGAAGTATTTTTTTGTATAAATGTTTTATTAAGGATTTTCAAGAATATATTGAATATTTTTGAGGCAATAGAAAAATTATTTATCAGAATGATGATAGTCCTGAAACCTCCATGATAAATGTAATGATAACATTAATATATTCGGGATTTTGTTATAATGATATTTTGATAAAGAGATATTTGATATGGATATATAGAATGGGATAGTATAGACGACCTTGAAACTGATTAATTGTTTGGGTATAATATTTCATATATTATAAATGATTGATTTTATATTCTTATTATATCTATGTAATATATTACATAACTAGTGGGTTTTTTCTTGTATTGAGGAAGCATGTATGATTTTATTAACGAGTTATAATAATTTTGGTTAGTTAGTTCTTTCAAGATCATGCATGATAATTGTATTCATGTGTTTGGTATGTGATAATAAAGGGAAACATTTTATATTATATGGGATTAATGGAATTTTTTTTCATAAATTTAGTGAATTTTTTTCTAATTTTTTAAAAATTCGATGTGTTATAAGGTTAACAATTTTTGTAATAGTCTTGGTGAACATTGATCAGAGTTCAATGTATTACTGCATTACATCAATATATATGGATTTTCTCTTATTATATGACCATAGTTAATGAGGTTTTTCATTAGATTTAAAATAAAAGACCTGCCATTATTTTATGTATCATTTTAGAGCATTAAATATAAAAAATTACTCTCTCAGTATAAGAGAATATGTAAAAATTGATCAAGGAACTACCGAAAGAAGAAATTATTCAAATGAAATAAAAAATATGAAAACTAATTAAATTTTTATATATTTTTATTCTACATAGAAAAGAAATACCCCATCATTAAAAAAAGGATCTGGATATAAATATTACCCTATTTTCGGTGTTTTTTATATTATTAATGGCCTTTTCCGGCCACCTTGGATAGGGATTGGTGGTCCTTAACTATCTAATGACTGTTTCCTCTATCATACTCCATCAATTTTTATTAGTTCTATATGATATGTCAATAATTTAACCACCTTCCAATGTTAACGTATTTGAAAACATAGTATGCATTCGACCCAATGACTCTGGTGCATCCCTTTATCTTTTTCAGTTGGATATTTTGTTAACCCTCATACGATATAATTATAAATAAAAGAATTATAAAATGTTATATCATTGATGAATGAGTTGAATATCTAGGTAGAAATTGGTTTTAAGAGTGTTATAATTTAACACAATGATAATTAGTGAGGTTTTTATTATTTTATATGAATTTAACAATTTTGATATTTTTTATTGCATGCAACAGTGTTTTTAGATTGGGTTACACGAAAAAATGAGTATAAATAAAAGAAGACATATTTTTAAAAATGATTATATTATAGAAGTATCATAACCATTTTAATAGAGGTTTTAAATAGAAATAACTAAATTATAAAAATATATTGTATATGCATATATATAAAATGAATTCATTGGTGACCAATTAATTAAAAATAAAAATAAAATATTCAAAAATAAAGAAAATAATTTTTTTTAAAAATTCTAATGAAAAAACATGTGTTACCTCAATAAATTAATCAATACAGTTTTGGTTAATTATTTTTACGAAATTAATATTGAATATATACAATTTCACTCATAAAATTGTATTTTTCTAAAAGATCCATTTTGTAATATTTGTGCGCACTTATTTTAAAAATAATTTTTGAATCATTTAGAAAATTAATTTAAAAAATTTATGTTTTACTTTTACATGATATTTTACAAAATATCTTTGAGTCCTTTTTTCATAATTTATTTAAAAGAATTTATTTTTTAGGAATATTAGAGATTACAAAATTTTATATGATATTTTTTTAAATTATTTAAAATGGAAAATTATAATCAAATATGGGTTTAATATACTATTAGTTCAACAATATATATATTACTCTATTTTTTTCATTTTATTCTTTTTTATATGTAATATTAATATTAAAACATTATAAATCTCTAATTGTTTTCCCTTTGAAGACCCTCTTTCTCATCACATTTGTAAGATTAATTTTAAATTAAATATTTCAAAAAATATTAATTTAATTAATAAAACTGGATTCCATGTTTTGAATAGCAATAATTTATTTATATCTAATATGTTCAATATAACATATTACCAAAATTAATATTGAATAATTTATACTTTTATTAACATGGTTATTGTAAAAATTATTTTACCAGGGGTTAAAATTAAATGATAAGGAAAATTGGGCTAATTAATTTTAAAAAATATATTATATGGATCTATTTAACCACATAAAATATAAACATTTGTAATAAATTAAATTTTTTTCTCTAGGAATTTTTTTTTGGTACACCACTCAATTTCCAAAACATTACATGTGTGCCACTCACCTCACATATAATAGTCCACCCAATATAATATCTATTTTAAACCATAAAAATCATTATTTATTTAAATACTTGGCAAAATAACACACCAAAATCGAAATTTCATTCTATAATCCATAATATATTCATAAATTAAACTCTGTAATTCTGTTTTTATAATCCAAAGAAGGTCTCCTAAAGAAGAGGTAATGTTCTATAATGAGATTTTTTAGTTTAGATATTTCCCCACCTCCTTCTATTATTAATATAAAATCATGATTTAATAATTTTAGTATACTCCATATACTGATATTATTTTATGTTATTTTCATTACATATAAAAATCCTCACTTCCATCAAACGGGTTACAAAATCTTCATTTGTGTGTACAGCGGACCGATGCCTCACAAACCGATTTCATTCATTTTTTCAATACCACATATCACGGTTTGGTATGATGATGTGTATAACGTATATATATTATATTTGTAAATTAATTAAAACTATATATAAATTATATAATATTCACCTTTTGTACCTTTCATTCTCCAGGAATATGATAATATCACTCGTATATACATTAAAATACCACCTTGTGATGCATTGTAATTAATGCTTCTCTAAAAAAATATATGGAAGATAATAAAGATATAGAAAATGAATAAAAATTAAATAAATAAAATAACTATTACAGTAAATATATATTTAATATTCTTATTTTTTAACACACCGTTTTCTATCTTACTTTTTCGCTCCTTGAACGATGATAATTTCATTCTTTCTCAGGTGGAGTACCATCTTCACAGGTGATGTGACTCTCTTTTCATCACCATAGCATGTAAGGGATGTTTATAATTATAATGAAATAAATAATTTTTAATTAACTTTTTTTTTCATTATATAAATATGAAATATTACTTAAGACTTTTTCACAAGGATCGTTAAAAAATAATATTGTTTCTCATGTGTACATACGACCTGTCGTCTCCATTATCATAATGTACATTATTTATAAATACATTATTTAATTATATATCATAAAATAATAATCGATGTATAAATATTATAAATATTTTATTATTATAATTACAGATGATATGAATCGATGTTCAACATCAAAGGACTGAAAATAAAAAATCAAAACATATATGAAAAAACAATTTGTGTATTTTTTAAAATGTTATTTTTACAAATAATTATTGAAAAGTGGAAAATAAATGGTCAATATTAAATAATATAATGTATATTATATTTATTTATTGTTCTATAATATATTTATAAATAATTATATTTATTATATCTGATGTTTGAATAGTTTTGAAGGAAATCATGAAAGGGATTTGCAGTTTGTCTTTTATTTATGGGAGACATATGAAAATTCAGTAATAAATTATTTTATGTTCTCTATATAATAAATAATAAAAATATTGTATCATTAAAATTCTTACATCCATTATATTTAATGTTTCATATGAATGAAATTTTTAGAGTTTCTTATGATTCAAAATATTACTAATGGTGAATGATATTTCAATATCAATTTTATTTTCTATAAGACACATTCAACATTCAATACTAGTTTCTTTTATATGGTGTATATATGCGCCATTAATTTAATTTTAAATTACTCACTTAATAATTATTAGTATTTATATATCCTTTTTGAGTATCTCCCTTTATCTGGATTTAATGTTAAAAAGTTTCCAAAGCAGTATGTGAATTTTTTCTCTATTTTTATTCTTTGAGACAAATGGAATGTTACGTACCTATATTATTTTATGAGGTTTATATAAAAAATCATTGAAATATAATATCATGATTTAATTTAACCAATTTATATTTGATATTTTATTTAATGTTATTTATCTCTATTTATTATGATTTGATGCTACCAAAGTGATAAAAAAAAATTTTGTTTCCAAATCATCATTATCGAGATTGCAAATGATTTTGATTCCAATTGTAAAATATTATGATCAATTAAAAAGTACTGAATAAAAAATCCCAATATTTTTATTAAATTATATTACAAATTTTACATTTATTTTCATTACTTTATAAAATCAAGAGGTCAAGATATTTTTTTTATTTAACAAAACACTTTTTATTTATATATTTTTCCGAAAACCCTTTTCTTCCAAAACAACGTTTTCTAAATCTGTATTAATATTTTATGCATTATTAATATTTTTTGTTAAATACATTTTGACCCTGTATTTAATTTTTTTAATATTGGTTTAATAGAATCATCATGTTTTTTTTCGAACATTGCTAATTTGGATATTACCAAAAACATGAATGGAAAATTTTCTTTATCATGTATAGAATAAATTGAAATTTATTCCATTATAAATATTATTTTAATTAAATAATATTTTTTTTTGTTATACTGTTTAATTTTAATTGAATGGTTTTTGAAAATATATTATTTTTTTAAAATTATTTTTTAATGAATGTTTATATTACTCTTGAAATGTTCTGAGGGCATTTTCAAAATAATTTTCAATGTTTTCTGAAATCCATTTATGTTATTTTTTTATTTATAATATTTATGATCACTTGATACAGTTTATAGTCATTATATGAATGGATTATATTGATAGAGACAATATGTTTATAAAACCCATTTCTTTCAACATGAAATACAATGAATAAATTAATATGAAACCCACATATTATTTCATGAGTTATGCTATGGTGAAATAATGAGATGATTATAAAAACTATGTATATTCTATAGGTTATGATATGGTGAAATTGTTTTGAAACCCATATCATTTCATGGGTTATGATGTGATTTATTTTTGATAACTGTATGGAACACATATGTGTTATTTTCACTATGTTCATATTGTAACCAATATCTCCCTCAAATTCATTGGGTAATGATTTAGAGCTCATATTATAGAGAGGACTAGAAAAAGGAGTGTAGTTTAATCATTAAGGGGACCATTTAGCCAAAATGATATTGGGAGTTGACCTTGACTTCAATAGTAGTGAGAAGCATGAAACTGTTGCATTATGAATGCCTTTATATTAGGCCTTTATTATTATCTAAATTGTTTTATATACTTATGTATACAACATGAATTTATATATTATACCAATTTTATTCTGTCATGGATCTTGTTTTTTAAATACCTTTTGGTTAATTTAATATGTAATGAAAATATTTATTCAATAACTCATGATTTTGAATATATATTTTCAGGTAATGGTTTTCAAATAATATTCTTATTATCATAGACCCTTATGTTGATGTTATTATTACATGTCTACCTTGTGTATGCTTTCTATGAATCTGTGCACTCACATTTTTATGTTTCAATTCCCCATCTTATGATGAAAGGTTTAATAAAGGGGCTGTTTGTGAAGGGTAATAAATGATATGATCTCTAAGTGATATAAAGAACAAATTTCACCAAATTAGATCATACTGTACCTAAAATCCAAGGAAACTAAAATATCATGGTATTCTAGAATGTGTTTGTGAAATTTATAGAATATTCATCTCAAAATATGTAATAACTATGTATTAAAATCCTCAATCACTATAAAATATAGACAATAAATCTCCTCAGATAGCATCTTATACTTTCCTTTAATGTCAAGAAACATTACCCAATAAATGGGTGAGCTATATGATGCTCTCATATCAAATAAGAAGTATCAGGATGACCAATCATATAAACTATAGTTGGATAATTATACATCATAGATAATTCATAATTAAAAAAACATTATCAAATAATTATAATATTACACATTTTCATTTTAAATTTCATGAATTATTTTTTTCAATTAAAAATAAAATATTTTCATTTATATCATAAAGAATAGAAAATGTTTTCCCCTAGAAAAGATGAATAAAAATAAAAAATATATTGAAAAACATAATTTTTTTAAAAATAAAAAATGAATGTTTAATGAATTTTTTATTAATTTGTATTTTCATTTTATGAGATATTATTTATGTTATATAATTAATAAAAATAATTTTATTGTAATTTTTTTTAAATGATAAAATTAACTTATACAAAAAAAATAAAATAAATTCCTTTTTAAAAAATTATAATGAAAATAAAATTTAATATGAAATTACCATTATCAACCATTAAATAAAAAAAAGAAAATTCTTGAAAATTTTTAAATAATCTTGAATTGTCTAAGGAACTATTTAAATTAATTTAATTATCATCTAAAAAAATCCCTTACCATATGTCATGTGTATCTTCATATGTTATATATCACCATAATAATAAAATTTTATTATTTATATACATTTTTAAAAAACGTTTTCATGTATATTTCACTATTTTTATCCATTTAATTTCATTTATTATAATGATTTATTTAGTTACCAAAATGTTCAATCACATGTTGGATGTTTGATGGTTATTAATGTTATAACCTCAAACTACATCGGTGCCTTGATAGTTGGAAATGAGTATCTTTTTAAATTATGAAAATAAAAAAAAATATTTATAAAATTTATAAATTATACCAAATTTACTATCATCCCTGAATGGTGGTATTGAAAACTGATCTATGTTGTTTATTTCAAAAAATAGTTTGTATATATACAAGAACCGATTTTTTATATTTTATAAATGACCATAGAAAAAAATGTATACAACATATTAATTTCCCAATATCATGAATTTGTAAAAAATATCATTTTTTATTAATTGGCGGTATTTGTATGACTATATTTATAAAATAAAAATATAAAATGAATCACATTACTTCTTAGTGGTGGAATTACAAACGTATGCACAAATTACATTATCAATTTTTAATGGATGGAAAATAAAAATGTTATATTATATTGTAAATTTACTAAATGATAATTATTTCAGGAAAATCATATTTATTCAACATTTTCATCATTTTATCTCACCATATGATATAGTGATTGAAAAAGGAAGACATCATTTTATGGAGGTGCTAGTCCATAAGTATAATAAATATATAGTTCTATTTCTAAAAGAAGTAAAATGAGATGAAAATGTATTATTTGTAATAGACCACGATTTGTAAATGATGTTTATTTCCGGAGAAAATGTTTGATATATTAAATTATACTCATACCATATATAGAGTCACCAAGAAAAGATTATCTCTTTTTTAATAATCATTACATTATCCATCTATGAAACCATTAAAAAATCCAAACAATACAACTCGAAAAAAATATAAAATCAACAATATATAATGTAAAAATATTGATTACCCCAATCCATCATAATCAACACCACCATAGAAAAAAATAAAAAAATGAAACAAAATATCAGTGACGTAATTAACATATTTTAAAATGAAACAATATAAAATTGAGAGAAATTATAGTGAATATTTATGGAATTAATGAAGTTATATTTATAGCTTATAATGAAAAATTTGAACATTGGGATTTTATCATTATATAACTACTGGAGAAAAATAATCAAAGGTAAATATAACCATTGGTTAGAACTACCATTGGTAATTATACCCATTTGTGAAAATTTTACCATTATTGTCCATGTTTATAAACATTAATGGAAAAGGAAAATTGATACGGAAAGAAGAAATGAGGGCCCCAACGAGTAGAGGCATGCATTTGAAGCCCATTTCATACATCTTTGGAGAGAGGAAGAACTATTAGGGTTCTCATTTGTACAGTACCTTTTAAGGGTCCAAAAATATAAGGATGAAATAAATTTACTATGTAAGAATTTCATGTAAATATAGGTTAATTCTGGTTTAATGTTATCCAAGCCACATCATGAAACAAAAACTATGACACACCATTCCCTTTTAGTGTACACAAGTGTTATAATCGGTTATATGTATAAGAATTAAATTTATAATGTGTCACTCATTTTTATAAATAGTATTATAATTCAATCAATTCTATTTTAATAATACCTTTTCTTAATAATATATATGTTTAATTAAGACAAATTATATAAATTGATTTATAGACACAAATAAAATAAAATTTAATTTTTTTATGAAAGAAACTCATTTTTATAATAAACTAAGCTATTATATGGTGTATTTTTTAAATTCGAATATTTTTTTTAAAGGACTCATATTTAAATATAAATTATAAAATAATTTCTTAATTTCATAAGAAATTTTTATAAGTGTCGTACATTAACTATGCCTTAAGAACTACTATGTTTCAATAAATAAATTTTTATATTTAAATGTTAAGATTCTCATATTTATTTAATTATACTAATAAAATGAATTTTTATATTTTAAAACATCATATGAAATTTTTTTCATGTGAATTTATGTTATTTTGTAGAGTAATTTATTTTTTTTAAATTAGTAAAAATATTATTTCAGGGATTCGGTATGTTTTATGACATGTTATATTAGTCATCATGATGTAATAATTAATTAAAGACATCAAAGACCTAAAATATTATATTTTATGAATAATAATTATTTATATATATTTTAATAAACTTATAAATCTATACGTGACATTCAAAATTAAAAATGTAAAAAAAAAATTAGAACATTACGGTGTGGAGAATGTTCTTTTTTCCATACAAAAAGAAGTTTTAAAAATTGACCTCAGTTGTATTGGAATAAAATATTACAATATGTGACTCATATTTCTAAAACATTGAGACAAAACCTTGTGTAAGATAATGGATGTTCATTCTCAAAAACCTAGATTTCCAAGAAAAATATTTACAAATTATTAAACAATTCATTAACTTTTACAATAAATACCCATCCATATAACCATTCCACTTAACTCAATATTCATACAATATGAGTATCAACATTATTTTTCTCCTCAAGAATCCCCCAAATTTTCATTAATCCACCATGTTTCCATCTTCATGTTTTAGTAAAAACTATTCAAGGTAAGTGAAACTTGACTTCTCCTTTCTATTAATGTTCCATTTTACTGGTATTCCTTATATTTTCAAAAATAATTAATTTTTTTTTTCATTTTTACATTATTATCTTACAGTAATAATAGTGATTTATCAATGGGATACCCATTTCCCCTCCCATTTTATAATTCCATAATCCATACAATGTACCCATAATGTTTCCAAATTTAATTCACTCTATTACTTGAGAAATTATCTTTTAAATATTTTTGTGAATACATGTACCTCTATCTTATAAATAGGTATTCACCTAGAATGAAAATTATTTATTGATTTATTGATTTACATGTACACCACACAAATTACATTATTGGTTTAAGTATTATTTAAGGATCATTCCATTGTGAAATTTTCTATACAATGATTTTGATAAAAACTTCATTCTCTATTTTCTATGTGTTATTAATCAAATCATTCATTATGATTTTTGAAGCCCAATATAATTTAATCCATATAAAGTGTGTTCTTAGATATCGATCACATGCATTGTTTAACGAATTTATTCTATGTATATTGAATCATTTGTAATACCTTCATGAATTAGAATACCAATTTTCACTGAAGACACCTTGGGGATATACCATAATGATATGATTATAAATGCCTCCATTATATGGTGTAGCAACATTTCATTATTATGATTCAAATTATTATTTTTGATAAATTCCTCATGTTCCCTTGATCATTTTATTCTTTTATACAGATGTTATTTCTAATATTCCTCATGATCTCATGCTAACTATATTCCATGGTTATTATATTACTAGGGTCATTCCAACACATTACCTTTAATACATTTACCTAAGATATGAAATGAAATAAATGTAACTTTGGATAAACCCATGATAAATCATTTCACCTAGATTAGAATAATTTTTTTCTGTTTTAATGTATTATGATCCTAATTTACATGACACTAAACATTAAATATTAATTTATATTATTGCATTTGATGAATATTTTATACAATTAAAATCGAAGGATTTAATGTTTTGTAACACAGGAAGGTTTATTTATTTCTGGAAATTATGATTTGAAGAAATTTGTAATAATCCCATGGAGAAGACTAAATATAAGAAAACCCCATGCTATTATGTGAGTATAATGTAGTTTGGGGTGATGAAAATACATGTTTTTTTGTATACTACAAGTGTATGAATCTCTCTCACAAATTAAACTAGATATAAACCCAAAAAACAATGCATTTAGCTAGACTTGACCTTAAAATAGTACAAGATAATGGGTTTTTCGACACACATATTGGAAACTCAGCGGGATTGGTTTTGTCAAACAAATTTTTTTACAAACCATTATTAGGGATATATATATAAATATTAATTTATATTATTTAATAACATATTCATGAATGATTTTTAAGACATAAATTCACATTGTACGTATAATAATATTTGTTAATATGGTTTTATTGTTTTATATAAATTAGGGAAAATAGAAGCAACCACATAAATGATGAGTCGAGCAAATGATGGAGTCATGTTCATCTGATTGATGATGAAATGGAATATTTCGTTTTTATAATGAATCAAATATGTCGAGTTATGAATAATAGAATTTATAATGTTAAGAGACCTGATTCTCCATGTTGGGAATAATATTCTTTTGATCCCTTCTTGCATCACTGATTTTCATCTTTTAGTAGATACACTAACTAATTGATTTTAGAACAATGGATTACCTCTAAAGAGAAATTTTTTTACACTTCTATTTAGATATAGATAATGTTTCCCTATAAGTATAAATCATATAAATATAAGTTTAAAAGTGGTGGAAACAAATTAAAAACACAAATCCATGAAGGGATATTGATTCTACACAGTGGGAAGAATTAATTTTTTCAATAAATATTGTCCACATTTGTTATTAAAAAAATTAAATGGAATTTATATAGCCTAATAAGACTAAAAATGAATCACATGGACTACATTAAATGATAATTACATGGCTTGGTTGATACACCTTTATCACGTTTTTAGATGATATGGGAATGGTTGATAGATTCAATGGTGGGATAAGACCCAATCTAAGGAGTTATTTTGTATTTTGAGACAATGAAAGCTAAAAAAAGAGAGTTTAATTATCAATGAAAGTTGATTTGGAATTTTTGGAGACACTATGGTCACATTGGAAGAATTAAAAGATGATATAAATTGATCCAACCTCGTGGAGAGGATTTAATCATGTAATAGAAGGAAAGAAAGTTCGAATTCCCACATCTAACATATGTGAGAAGATTCATTAAATGATCTTATTTATTATGAGTGGAATGTTATACATGTTTATAAGAGAAAACCATATCACTTGGAACTCTTGTGGTTATATTTAGCCTCAAATATTCAACACTGATGACAAAGGGAAGATGGTTTTGGAAAAACATATAGTTCATTACATCAGGTGTAGGAAGATTGTGAACATTTCAAATCACAATAAAAATAAGAAGACAAGGGAGGGATACCACCTTTAACCATAAAATATTTCATCGGAGAATGGTTGGTAGTTTAATAACATTATTGATAATATAGGGGATCTAAATGATGTGTTTGAAGTTACACTCATTATGATCACCAAGGTAGAATGTACATTATTTGATTATAGTTCTTTGAATTCATTTATTTATTTAATATTTGAAAGGAATATTGAATTAATCCCCCAAATTCAAGAAGTATTATTATCAATCAAGAATATTGAAGATATTATTCTATCATCAATGGTCCATTGAAACTATTGGGATAATATTGAGAGTAAAATGTCATCATTAATCTAGTAGTCGACCTCGTGGTCGAATTCGACACAACAATAGAGATGGAGTGTCTCTAAATGTATAATTATAATAACAACTACTAGATAATAGAAATATTTGTAGTATTGAAATTAAAACAAATAGTTATTTTCTAATAAGATATATCACCAGCATAGAATTATCTATGATCACATCTCATAGCCTTCTTTATGAAGACGATCAGTGGAGTGGGAGACAGAAATAAAAATATAATGATATAAAAATTCCATATCATTCATGAATAAAATGATGTATTTACAAAAGTTTTACCTACCCCTCCACAGTAATGGGAGGTATAGTTCTCTATCTAACTCAAATATAGATCCATTCTGGCTTTGTAGACCACATAGAGAATTGAAAATATTGATTTTGAGTAATTAAAAAAACAACTTCATGTTATCCTCTATAAGGAATTTATTTGAACAGGTGTGTATCCATAGAATGAACCTATTATCTTTTTAATTAATATGGGGTTTTCAATTAAGAAATTAATTGATTATTTAAAACATAATGTGACCATAGTATAGAATAAGTACCCTCTCACTAGGATTGATGAGTTATTTGATTAGTATTTTAGGGATCAATTATTCTCCATTATTGACCTCTAATTAAGGCATCACCAATTAAGTTTTATGAAATAATATATTCCAAAGACCACCTTCAAAAAATATATATTCCTTAATATTTATTATTATGTTCATGTTAGACTATTTTCCTAATATATTTATGGATTTTATTAAAAGATTTTATATATACTAGTTAGATATATTCACAGTTTTTTATATTTATGATATTTGAATATAATATAAATGTCATGTGGAGTATGAGTATCATGAAAGGGTAATATTGAAATCTCTTTGACAATTTATTTAAAAAATAATCAAATGTGAATTATGGTAACAACATGTTTCATTATCGGTGACATTGTAACCAATGAAGGAATCTTAGTTGATTCTTCCAACAAAGAGGCTGTAGAGGCGTGGCATCATCATAAAACATTAATTTTGATTAATATTTTCCTTTATTAAACATGATATTATAAGATGTGTTTGAAAAAAATCAAGAAATTATAGTCCAAAAACATTGTTAATATCAAACGATGTTATGTTATTCTCGGAAAAGGAGTGTGAAGAATGTTTCTAAAAACTAAATAAGAGATTTGTAACTGCACATGTGGTAGCTCTACCCTATATTAGAGATGACTGTGTTATTAATAGTTATGAATATATAAAAGGGATCTAGTGTGTGTTCATGATAAATGAGAAGCAAATATTTTGTGTCTATTTAGAGTTAATGCCTCATTATTGGAATTATCTTTTACAATACCTCGAGTTAGATTAATTTTGTTTCAGAAAATATGGATGCACTAAAATTAGATTGATAAATGTGATATAAACATAGACCAATAATGTTTACGTTCTACATTATAGAGAAATGAATTGATCATGATACATAGGATATGTTTGTAACTTCGTATAAACTATTACTTTTTAATTCATTATAACCCCTGAAGTGAAAACAAAGTTACTAATGAGTTAATAAGGAATCACACTATTGTGTCGTAATTGATGAGGATTCAAAAATATCCAAGGATCAGGGACCTGGTAAGGATGAACATTGGAATGATTAGTGAAATGAAATCATCAATCCTTTCCAAAATTATATCTCATCCATGATTACTATAAAATAACCAGATAGCCTAAAATAATGAACCATTGATATAAAATAATGTATATGCTTTTTAGATTGGGATGTTTCATAATATAAATACAAATGAAGGAGTTATAAAAAATTTCATAAAAGGAATGGTGTCTCATTATTCTCAGAGATTATGAAGGATTTCATGGATGATTATCATAGATATATATTATGTATACACCTTGTATGCGCTAAAACATATAGGGAGTATTTGGTTCATTACTGATGAAATTATATGAAAAACAATATTTTCGTAAATAATACATGTTGCTGAGTGTGTCAATAAGTGAGGTGAGAGAAAAAACTTCATAAATGGATATTTTAAAAACATGTAATAATTATGTTCTTCCTTTAAGGTATGGGTGTTTGCTTTTTAGTTCTTATTTGTTTAAATTATAGAAAAAGAGGTTAAGAGGTGAACGAACGACTATTGCACAAAGTGACTAAGGGTTACTCACTATATAATCCTTGTGCACATGTTGTATTCATATCAATATAACTTTTTATGATGTGTGAATTATGTCAGTGAATGTAAAGAAAAATGGAATATTCAAGGTGTATATATTCAAATAACATTCCATATATTTTGTAAAATTTGATAAAATGGAATTAAGCCTCATTTTCTTATTTCTAGATAGAACATCTGATGTGTTCTTTTAAACAAAAGCACTGAGCATGATTTTTTTTCTTCTGATTGACCATCCGAACAATGATTTGATCACTGTCTGATGATCAGGAACCCAATCTGCAAGATCTTGATTCCTCTTAAGTTGTTCTCCTTGATTTTATTTCATTACCAAGTTTTGAATGGTTTATGGGTTTTACTCCTTTTTTTCGATCTACTGTATTCTAGTTTAAATTAGAGGCATAAAATGAACAAGGATAGTTGTATGACTAAGAGGTAGCTGGCCTCGTGCCTTTCAGTGATTTTCATGATGAATATATGTGCCTGTGTTATGTGCACCGGTTTTTTTTGTGTCGTTTTAATTAATTTCTTACCCAAGATATTTCTTTATGTCATTTAGGTAATTAATTATGTGATATTAATAATGTCTGAGTTTTTTTAGCGTGATTTAGGGCAACCATGTGGGTTCCTTTTTTCCATTGGATGACCAATGTTTAGCTTCTTGGCCTAGGATTTCTATTGGCATTCCATTTGTTCCATTTTAAGGGATATATAAAATTAAATTGGTTAATTGAGTGTTTTCCCATATGAGATAATTATGGATTATGCCTTGTGATATATTAATTCCCATGTAATTCATGTTATGTGAATTTACCATGTGAGTTTATTATTGTGAAATCCCAATAATAGAGTAAATTAAATTTGTTTTGAGTTTTGTGTTTTACCCATGTGAGTAATCTAAATTCTAAGCCTTATGAGTACGGTTAAGCTATTATATTCAAGTCGTGAGTGAGCCCCAGGTGTAGTTGTTAGGTTCATAGAAGCTTTAATACTATTCATAGTGAAATATATATCATTAAGGGATGCCAAGGATGAACTCCGCTGTCTTTGTTTACATGTCATTAGTGATACCTGGGGAATCCTTATAAGATTTCCAGCAACCAGATTAGTTGAAAAGGACAAACAACACACCAAGAGTGATTTTACAATTCCCCATAGGATTTTCTAGATATTCATGTAATATGTTGGTAGGTTTGTACCTTTAGTTACACTAAGTTTCCAGAGAGGTTCTTCAGGACATGCATAAAGGTTATAAATAGTCTTTCACCAAAATTTATTCTTGAATTCCAACTTATTAATTTCATAGACTAGGTTAGTTTATAAATTGAATATTTTAATGAAAAGACTTATGTCACATCTAATAAGCCAAAGAAAAATATTGGATTCAGTCTTCACATGTATCGATAGCCTTTTGGGATATCTGTTGTTCCTTCCTTTACATGGGGTTGATGGGCTTAGGCAAGATCATAAGGAATTAATAATTTTGTTTAAGAGAATTAATTAATGAACCATAAATTATTGTAAATGAATACTAGATCCTATAGGAATGTTTTCTTTTAAGTACTTCCTAGCTTATTGCTTTTATTTTTTACACTACCTATTATGTATATTCACTGATGGAATAGAACAGGTCGGGGACTGTTTTTTACTGGGATTTAGTCTAACATGCTATTTAGCTCATGTTTTTGGACCCTAACAGATTATATTATTGCAAGTGTGGATAAGGTAAAGTTCCCTTCTATAGTTACTTGATATGCTCTTTAGCGGTTGGAGAGCATGGGACCAAGATGAGGCTTGTGATTCTTCTGAATTTCATTTGATCCTTTTTTACATTTGGTACATGTTTTTCATATTACTACATTGTATCCTATTTTGGTTGTTTTCCTAGAACATGTGACATGGAGCATCATCCTTTGTATGCAATGACATCTTGTTAATTGTATTATCAGTCTTCAACTTTTTATTTATGTTATGGTATTAAATCTTGCATGATTGAATTGTTATTTTTCTTCAATGTTACACTCTTCTAATGAGGGCATAATTTCCCCCCAATCACATCTAGGACATCGCTTCTATTTGGCAGCTTCTAGAATTTGGGGAAATTCCCTTAAGGACATCTGTCCAACTAGGTATAGGGAACTTTTGAGTGGCATCTGGATTTGGGACCTTACAAAGTTGTATCAAAGGATTTTATTTTTTTTCCTTTCAATTTAGAAACATTAGATAGGGATATGAAGATAATGAAGATTTGTTATAAACTATTCCCTATAGTAGCTACTCCGTGTACAAGGAAAATCCAAATTTTCTATAATTGAATTGTGATTTTTTTATTTTTATTTGTCATAGTTGATTTTGTTCACTATTGGGTGAATCATTTGTATTTTGTTATTATTATTGATATCATTGTGGAGCAATTTTGTTGCAACCCATTGAGATGAGGGTATGAAATATCATTCATCGTATAGAAACTTATAAGGTATAACATGCAATGAATTCTTTCCCTACTATTGAGGGAAATTAATGGTGGCATGTTTTTGTCATAGGTACCATGATAGATATGAACACTATTGTCATAGGTGTATTGGAAAGTGTAATGGTTTGAATTTAATGGATTCCATGAATTGTTCCCTAATGTGAATGAGACCTTATTGGACAGAAATTTGAGGATCTTGTGGTTGATTTATACTGAATTGTGTTATGATGTTCTATATGTGGATTCCAAACATTGATACGTGGTGAGTATGGTCCACCATGGATCATAATTATCCATACCGTTGGTTAATTTTTAAAAACAAGGGTTTCTGGGAAATTTTTCTTAAGATACTAGACTTCCTTTTCAAACCACGTCTTATGGTTCTATGAATTCTCACCATGTATTCTTTTGTTCAGTAAGGAAACCATTTTTTAATGCAAACAATATATACTATGAGTACACACTATATGGTAAACGACTGTGTGGTTGGTCATGTGATAAAGAACATGTAATAATGGTCTTAAAAAAATATAGGGTCGTGTACTTTCGGTACACACCGTGTAGTGTAACCTAGGTAAAACTTGTGTGGTTATGGAAATGTAAAATCCCATGTCCATAAGAGTATAATCTTGTACATTTTGTGTATCATCCAATCACACTATGTATTTTAGGTGCTTATATTAAAAGGTCGTTGGAAGTACATTCCCGGGTATGAGTTTAAGGGTACACACAGAGTATGGTTTCTATATGTAGTATACTTCTCATTTCGTTTCCTTTGATTATGTTTTTCTCTGGTTTAGTTCGTGCCCCCTTGAGCTACAAACATTGAAATTGAATTTGAACTGCAGTGTGTTCGTGACTTGTAGAGTTATTCCTCCACTATGAAATCCCATTGAATGCTAGGAAAGCAGTGATGATCAAACCCCAGAGGTGTTAGGACATGGGAAAATTGTGGATCCTCCATTCATGCAAGTTGTGGAACTAGATATTGTACTAGATGTAGGTGATGACACATATTTCCATGAAGAAATTTAGAGATTCCTGAAAACCAAAAAAGGAGTACCACCGCCTACCGAGTCTATAGAATTGCTAACGCGAGTGATCTATTAGCAGCATCCAACAACCTTTTAGGGGATGGAGGACCATAGGCTACAGATTCATGGCTGGAGTCCATGCATACAATCATCTTGCATCTAAAGACACCTCCAAAGAGGAGGGTAATTCTCCTGACATATATATGGTGTGTGATTCCACCATGAGATGGTGGGATGTCTCACTCAGGCAGAGAATCATCGGGATATGACATGGAGATATGTTCATACAGTATCCTTTGATTATTATTATCCCGAGACACTGAGGGTCAAATGATCCTGAGAAAACAGAGATCTAGAGAAGGGAGTTTTATAGGTGATGGATTACATGACACGTTCCACATAGCTCCTTCATTTTAACATATTCTGATTGGTGATGATGTGTCAAAGGATAGGCAATTCAAGGATGGTATTAGGTTTGATATCTGATTGTAGGTTAATGTGTTTTGGTTGACATCTACATCTGCTATTTTAAATCATTCACAGATTACCGAGCACAATGAGAGGGAATTAGGTGGTGCGAGCTTGGAATGTTTAGAACCAAAAATCTAGAACTGTCTTAAATGATTATAGAAGCATCATCTGATCATTTATCGAAGTGAAAGTACATGTTCGAAAGTATATTCAGGTAGCCATGTGAGGTGATACCTGTGAAGTAGGTCGGGGCATATGAGGCCCCAATGTCCCCAAGACCTAGTTGAGTGTTGATCTAGAAAAAATATGGGTTACATTCAGTTTTTATAAATGACATTCCAACTGATATATAATGAGACAGGGTCTTCAATAACTCCACATTCCAGATCAGGGCCAAAATCTTCTCATCAGTCAGGGAACTAGAATGCGTGAGGTCATTCAGGTAAAGTTGGAGGTCATGGTCACGGTATCAAAACCCCAAGATCTCAGCAATTGTAGAATGTATCATCATAGAGTATCTAGTCAGTGTCACAGGGTTACGATACATATCGATCTAATTAATTACAATATACCTAATGGAATCCGGATCCCAAACCCCATATAGTCAGAGGAACAATACTTGATGACACTTTTTTTTCTTATGTACTTCTTAATATAGTGTATTCACACAATTCTATATTTGTGTCCATTGTTGAGATCCTTGGGCTCTGTGTTTCACCTTTTAATGATGTTATTATGCTATAAACACTGTTAGGGATTAGAACGACAAGTTCATGTTATTGATAGGAGTTCCCCCTTGATTTTGGTGGGTGTCACATCTTATGGGACCTCTACCTATTAGATATTAAAGGATTTTATCTCATTCTTATAATGGAGGGGTTTGTGTCATTTCAATCCTTTGTTGATTGCTATCATCATAGGGTGAGTTTTACATCACCAAAGGGAAGATCATTTCGACACAAGTGTGAATGGGATGTCCAAGAGATCCTAGATGGACCCGATCATCGTGGTTTGGGTGGGATGACAACCCATATTGATATTTTATATCCAGATGACTAGGGACACGTCATTAATATTTTCCTCTGGCAGTTGATCTTTTCGGGGAAGTCTTCTTGACCAAATTTTCATGTTTACATCTGGTGAGATAGGTAGTGTTCTCTATAGATCTAGTGCATGGAGCTACACTTGTATCCATTCCTCCTAATAGGATGGATACAAATGAGTTTCAAGAGCATAAGGGGAAGCTATTGTATTTAGAAGCTCAGGGTTTCATCTAACCCAATACATATCTATGGGGTTCATCATTATTTTTTGAAAAAAGGTGGATGGTATCATCAGGATCTTGATAGATTACCTAAAATTGAACCAGATGATGATTATGAACGGGTAACCTCAATTGTGAATTGATGATCTCTTTGATGATCACTATAGAGCTCATGTATTTTCTAATATTGATTTTAGATTAGGTTACCATTAGTTTCATGTTATACCATGAGACCTATCTTGCATAGCCATTCAGACCACATATTTTTTGTACGTGTATTTTGTTATATTGTTTAGTCTCATGAACACACCATCAGTTTTCATGGTATTCATTAAATGAGTGTTCCATCTTTATCTTGAATATTTTTTTTCTTTTTAATCATGATATCTTGGTGTGTTCTCCCAATAGAGATCACAATTCCAGACATCTTGACATACTTTTGAGTACATTAAGAGAGAATTTGTTATATGATAAGCTTAAAAATTGACACTTCTGGATGGATTATATTCAATTCCTGGGTAACATTATCTCATAGATAGTAGTATCAGTGGACCTAGTAAAGGAGAGAGATCTGTTTTCCTGGGATCATGCCACTTATATATTTGAGGTGAAGAGTATATCGGTGTTGGCTAGTTACTACATGTGTTTCCTATATTATTTCTCATGCATTGAAGTGTTATTGATAGGCCTGTCTAAAAAATTTTTGATTTATGTTTGGGAAGATTCTTGTGAGAGAGTCTCTCAAGAATTGAACGGGAGATTGGATTTGGAACCGATTCTTATTTTTTCAAAGATGGGCAGACATTAAAATATGGTCTGTGACACATCATGTATCAATATAGGAGAGATTCCTATGTAGGGGGATTGATTTTTTATGTATGGATCATTGTATTTTAGGCATCCTGAGATGTGTTACTCGACACACAATCTCATGTTAGTTGTTTTCGTTCTTTCTATACAATGTTGGATACAATACATATTTAGAAATCGATTTTTGGTGTACCCAGAACACCAAATCCTTAAGTACATATTTATATAGTGAGATATGAATATGAGGTAGCGAAGGTGGGTAGAATACCATTAATACATTGAATTAGAGCTTTCCCATATGCCTGGTAAAGTAAATTCATAGGCTGATGATTTGAGCAGGGGGACATAGATATAGGAAGTTCAACATGCTAGTAGTGAGTGGCATCTTATGGCGTTGTTCTTCGAGATGCACTAGAAGTTGAACGATTGTCATGGGATGAAATTTAGTTCATACTTAATTGTTCCCTCCAACATATTGGATAGGGAATGGATGATGAAACCGTTGGACACTGAAGTACTAGTTATACGAGAGAGTGTGGAAGGATAGGACCCTACTACTGGATGGACCATTGTCACAGATGTGGTTCCACATCTACATGGAAGTTTATGGGTATCAGAAGACATGTGTGAGGAGCTCAGGTGGGACTTTCATGCCTCTGTATGGGTAGTTCATCCTGGCATAACTAAAATGTATCATAATTTAGATCATTAATATTGGTGGCCATGTATAAAAAGGAAAGTAGCTGGATTTTTCATGAGGTACTCTACCTAATAATGAGTGAAGGAGGAACAACAATGGACATCCATACTTTTATTTCAGCTACCCATTCTTGAGTGTAAATGGAATGATGTCGCGGCAGATTTCATGATGGAGTAACTGAAGTCACCTTGATGTAATGATGTAGTATGAGTTGTTGTTGATAGGCTCATGAAGGTTTATAATTTATTGCAGATCAAGGAAAACATTAGTGTTTATGATCATGGGATGTTATACATCTTGGAGATAGTACAACTACATGGGGTCCCGTGTTCTATCATTTTAGATAGGGAAACTCAATTTTCATCTAATTTTTTGAAAGGGATATAGAAGGAATAGGGTAAACATGTGCTTTTGAGTAGAACATACCAATTAAGACAGATGGCCAGTCGGAGCACATGATTTAGGTGCTGGAGGACATGCTACGGGCATGCGTCCTTGATTTCAGGGGTTCTTGGGGGAAAAATATACCCCTTGTTGTGTCTCCTATAACATTATATATCGGTATACTATTCATATGTCTCAATTTGAGGATTAGTACGGTAGACCATTCCAATCACCCTTGTGTTGGAGACCACTGAACAAGTTCCGTTGATTCAGAAGCAGATGACTATTGCATAGTCTTGTCAGAAATCTTATGTTTATCGCCATAGAGAACCTATGTTGAATGAGGTTACGGATCATGTTTTCCTACGTGTTGCACATTGGTTGGAACACAAGTACATCAGATGGCAGGTTCTGATTTCACCATGATATGTCGGGCCATTTAAGATTTTGGAAGGGGTCATGACAGTAACCTATCTGTTGTAGTTACTTCAAATGTATCAAAACATGAATGATGTATTCCATGTTTCTTAGCTGCGAAATTACCTTTCATACCCATCTCATGTTTTTCAACATTAGGACTTTGAGTTATAGATAGATGTGTCTTTAGAGGATCATCATATTCATGTTGTGGATCATAGTACATAGATTCTCTATGGTCAGTCTGTTACTTTAGTATGATTGCTATGACAGCATGACCAACTGTAGGATGAGACTTGGGAGGGGGAGGTTGATGTACGATTTCAGTGCCATATGTTCTTCTCAGGCATTTATTTACCTCCCTATGGAGGGAAATTTTGAGATGAATTTTTTTAAGGGGGATGTTTGTAATGACCTAGTTTTCCATTTAAAGTATTGATCTTTTCATATTAGTTTATATTTAAGAAAACTTTAGAAAAATAGGTTAATGGATGAAATTAAGACAGTTGTGCCATGTGACTGAGGGTTACCTATCATGTAATCCCAGTGCACATCGTGTGTTGATGGCGAGAGAACTTTTTAGCACGTATAAATGAAGTCAATGAATGGAGGGAAAATGGAATATACACTGCATATATATTCAAAATTCATGCCATTTATTTTTTAAATTTTTCAAAAATGGGAAGTAGCCTCATTTTATCATTTATGGAAAAAAATTCACCCATGTTCTCTTGAACAGTTGCATCGAGCCTAGATTTTTCTCCAAATTCCCTATCCAAACTCTAGTTTGATCACCGTCAGATGCATTAGAACCCAATTGTTAATCTCTAGATTCCTCTTGAGCATTTTTCATGATTTATAATATTGACCAAGTTAGAAAATCCTGAGAGATTTTACTCATTTTTTATATCTACTCTATTATAGCACAAATTACTGGCCAACTCTAGAAGAGGAGAGTTGTACGACAACGAGGATGGTGGTCTCGTGCCTTTCGATGATATTCATTTTGAATATACGTGTCAGTGTGCCACCCAACCATTTTTAGGGTGTCTCTTTGAATGGTATTTTATCTGTGTTATTGCTTAATGTCGTTTAGGATATTAGTTATGTGATATTAATAACCTCTGAGTTTGTTTACCATTTTTAGGGCCACCTTGTGGGTTCCTTTTCTCTTGTAAGTCCAATGTCTAGCCGTTTGGCCTAGGATGCCTATGGGAATACCTTTGATTCCCTTTTATTGGGCATTTAAAATGAATTTTATTTACTGAGTGTCTTTTCCAAGTGAGATAATTGATGGTTCTGCCATATGATAGATTAATTCACATGTTATGTTTGTTATATGAATTCACAACATGAGATTATTATTGTTAAATACCTGTAAAAGTTTAAAATACATGTGTTTCTTATTGTGTGTTTTACCCATGTGAGTAATCGATAGGCCATGACATATGAGGTTGGTCATGCTATTATGTTCTGGTTGTGAGTGAGCGATAGGTGTAGCGGTCGGGATCACAGAGGCTTTAAATATTTTTTTGACTGAAACATGGATCGATGAGGGATGGTATGGAAAGAATATATTGGCATTGTTTACATTTCCTGAGTAATAAATAGGACTTATTTATAAGACATGTAATAATGGTATTATTTGAAATGGAAATATACCACTGCTAGAGTGATACCGGGATTCCAGAGAGGTTCGCCAAGAGATGATTCTAGGATGTTGGTAGGATTTCACTAAGAGTGATACTGGGTTTCCCATGAGGTTTACCAGGGTGGGAATATATGCTACAAATAGTATTTAATCTAAAGTAATACTTGAATTACATATTAGGAATTTTATGGATGACAATGGGTTATAAATTTAATTTTTAAATGATGTGACTTATGTAGCGTCTTCGAAGATAATGCACAAGTTTGCATTCGACCATCACTTGTATAGATAACCTTTTGAGGTATTTGTTGTTCTTTCAATTAAATGGGGATTTCCTAGATTAGGAATGATCCCATGAAATATATAATTTAGTGTAATTGAATTAATTAATGAATTTGAAATGAATGTAAATGAATACCCGTGATTGTTGGACTGATTACATGTTAGTACTTTATATCTTACTGGTTTAATTTTTGTAAATTTTATGTTATATGTATTCACTGACTAAATGGAATATATATTGGGTAATTACCTATTGGGATATTTTCTCACACCTTTATTGTGTCATGTTTTTGGGCCCAAACTAATTATATTGTGGCAGCTGTCAATAATGGATTGTTACCTTCTATAGGTACATGATATACTATTTAGGGGTAGGAGAGCATGAGACCATGGGGAGGGTTGTGATGCTTCTGAGTTTCATGTGTTCATTTTTTAATTTTGGAACATGTATTGCATATTACTACAGTGTATCGTGTTTGGTATGTTTTCCTTGAACATGTGACATGGAGCATCATCCTTTGAATGATATGACATCTAGTTATTTTTATTATCCTTATTTTTCTATTTATTTCGGTCATGGTATTACCGCTTCTGCTATTTAATTATTATTGTTTTTTCTATATTACACATTGATAATGATGTAATAGTTTCACCATTATCCCACCTAGGCCCTCGTTTCTAGTGAGAATCCTCTAGCATTTGGGGAAATTCACATAAGGCCCTGCGACCAACCTGGTATGGGGTACTTATTAGTGGAATTTGTATCTAGGACTTTACAAAACTACCAATTCCAATATGGACGTTGGAAAATATAACATTGTAATTCATCACTGGTCACCAATTAAATTTTAATGGAAACCATTTTATATGTTTTTTATTTGGTTGAAAGAGTCATACATCCCATATCATCACTATTTAGGATGATTTCTCACTTTTCAATTTTCCATGATATAGTTAAGGGGATTGGTGAGACTTCATGTGATGCCACATTCAATCATTTATGATCATGGTAAACGATTCATATATAAAATGGGGATACGTCGTCAAAATTCTATAAATAATTAATTGAATATAATTACTAATTATATTCCAAAAATGATGACAAATTGGAAAATACTATTCAAACACTTGAGTAAATTCTAATCATATGTTAAAATGGAATTGTATGGTGGATGTGATCAATCACTCCCATTAGTTGAGTCATCATTCAACATTATATTCCACTAAAGTATTCAAATTTCACCCTATGATGATCTATATGGGAAGGGGGTCTATATCCTAATTATTAGGATGATGTTTCTAAGAGGACGTCTCTTAGGCTTGATCATGGTTGAGAGATGATAGATAAACTTCATGTTGTCCACCAACATGTTTCGTAGTGTCGAAAGAATAGCTATGTTGTCAATCAGTGAAGGGACATGGTTTCTGATATTGGAACCCAAATTTTCCTTATGATATCTCCACAGAAGAGAGTATTGTGATTTTAATGAAACGAAATTATTTCCTGAGTTACATTTGGATTGGATCCTTTTTATTATAATTTTTATTTATCTTTGATAATTACTTCAACAATTCAATATTTGTTTTCTAATAAAAATTTTATGTGCCTCAGATTTCATATTTCAAATTATTTATTTTATACATGAAGAAAGAGTGATTGGATTATTATTTAATTTATCATGTTGTAAATATTATAAAATTATCTTAATTTCATCAGTTCATGTCAAAATCAAATTCAATTGTTTCGATGCAGCAAAAATTAACCACTGTTGTTACAATATGTTCAAGTGATATTGTAGTTTTCAACTTTATGTCAATTCCGAATTATAATGATATATCAAGATATACTGAATGAATTACTGGGATAATGTGAAATTGGATATGTATTCTAATAATCAAACTACATTAGATTACATGGATGTTTGAAAATGTTGTTTTGATACTATAAAAAATCACCCAAGTATCTCAATTAATTTTTCAACAATAAAGTGAATAAATTTGAAATCCTATAGTATTTAAATTACATCAAATTATACAAATTTTAGTACCTATCTAGAACTATGGATTTGTAGGACAATAATTTTATCTTTATTTCATCAGATTAAAAAAATGGAAAGGTGGTTTGGATTGTCAATAAATTCAGTGAAGGTTGGGAATTCATTTTCCTAGCTACAGTTATCCAAAAAGACATTGCATCTATTTTTCAGCATTATTAAGAGTTTCAGAAGTCATATTAATTGAATACATGATTTTGTCTAAGGACCGTGATATTTATTAAATATATGTCTTCTAGGAGGAACACAAAATCAACTATTAAAGGGATCTCAAAAATTATTGAAATATATAATGGAAGCATTTCAGTTTTATAATGGTTTATTTAAAACCTATATTTGGAATAGTAAACATATGGACCAAGAAACATACATTCAGAGAATGAACATATATATTATCTAATTTACATTGAATTCTAGAATCAGTATTCATACAATAAATTCAGAAGTTGAATATATAGACAATCAATGCAATGTTTCAATCCTTACACTGGATGAAAAAACATATGGATTTTTTTCCCTACACTACATTGATCCATACACTACACAAAAGAACCTTATGCAATGTAGTTGAACCCTATGTTTTTTATTTTTTTTACATGAAGAAACCCTACATTGTATTTTGAATGAAGTAGTTTTAAATCTCTTATATTTTCCACAATTTAAGAAATACTGTTCTTCGTATTAAATATCAATATAAACCTTTTTTACGACCAATTCATATGGTCACAGAGAACAAATTAATTTATTCATATTTATAAGGGATTTTATGAATATATTTGAAATACTTTATTTCAAATATTCACGATAAAATGTACTACTCTTTTTCCATAACAGTTTTTACTATATTTAATGAGGTTTGAATAAATTAAATCATGTGTTATAATTTTTAAAATATTTATATTATAGAGATATTGTTTTCAATGTTATTAAAATTATTTAGAATTCATTTTTTGGGATTGATTCTACTAGAATAATGAAGCAACAATGTTATGGTATTATAGGGGATATTTATAAATGATATTACCCCAATTAATTTTGGGAATCCTAATCAAGTAAAATTCTATTAGAACTACATGATCTTTAATATATATATATATATATGATACTTTGGAAGTAAAATTACATGAAAAATGTTGAAAATCACATATGTGAATACTCTGTTAGAAATAATACACTAAAAATATTCATACAAAATCTAGGTTCTTTTGATGAGAGAATTGAGATTATTTATTTATTCTTATTCTCTCATGGTGTAAAGATGATGGAAGCATTCAAAATATCTGTCTAATTAATTTATTGATATTTTAATATGGAGAAGGTGCCTACTCTATATTGATGATTATTTTTCTACTTATAAAATTTATATTCTAAATATGTTTAAAATTAATTTTATATAATGTGCACAATGAACAACTAATCAGTCTGTTAGAAAAATATTGTTTAATAAAAAAAAATCCCTTTTTCTTTGAAATGATTCATATTTTTTTATAACCAATAGATATCCATATTTTTAATATTTTAATTAATATAGTCAGTAAAATCAAACATAACCTATGGTTTATTATCGTATATAATGTTATAATACATTTAGACTCGGGTTTTTGTGTTCCACTATCTATCAAAGAGAATATATTTAATGAAGTATATTTTGGGGGTTATTTAATCTCAGTATTTTGAGTTGAATATGATATCAAATAAAATGGTATTATTTTATAATTTTAGGGTGTAAAATTCTACCCACATTAAATTAATTTTTTCCTCACAATTTCATCATGATCCTTGTAATCATGGGGTTTATATTTGAGAATTATTTTTTTAACCCCACATTATAAAAAGTGTTGATAACACATACTATTAATTGTAGAGAAAGTGAATTACCAAGGTCACATGAAATAAAACATGACTAGGATTACATTTAAGAGAACCTTGGTAGAATTTGAAGATATAAAAATGGATGAAAGGTGTAAATAATTACAGAGACTGATTTAGGTTATTAATCACAAATAAGTAAATGAGTAATGAATTTTTAAGGGACTCAATAACATAAATCTATGACGACTTTGAAGACCATATGATTCATTTGATATGAATAAAAAGGCATAATGTTTATGTTTCAATATCCTTTTCCTATAGATGAATAATTATTTTACTATCTATGAATATATATAAATATACTTACAGTTTTCTTTTTAAATTTGTGTAATATCATACTTTGGTTTTTCTTTGACTAATTACTAATTCATCCCTTACTCCAAGAAATAAATATCCAAAAATTAACTTTTTTACAAATGAAGCATTAAAATACAATTTTAAATGATTTGAAGGTCTATAATATAATTAATTTATTTTCAACTATTTTTAACTATTTTCCAAAATGAATATGGTATGCTTAATTTTTCCAAAATATTAAAGTAATCTCTAAACCTCAAAAGTAACACCAATGGTTAATAGTTAATGAAAATTTTGTAAATCCTTTGACTAAATTGAATGAAATATTAACCAAGAAGTTGCATAGTCCAGTGGTAGGTGTTAAAACTTTATAGTATTTTAATTGGGTGTTCAAGCATCATACCTTGCTGGATGTGACAGGTTATCAACCAATATAGTGTTCTCCTTTTTCTAAAAAATATAGTTCCAATAAAATTCCAAAATATATAATAACCCATTATTAACTAAATTTAAATTATTTCATAAAACCTAAGATTACAAATACATTTAATCTTTATTCTAACTAAAATCAAATGCATTCTTTCCTAAATGACTTTTTTTACTAAAACATATACTGAACCAGCGGGTTGTACTCCCACAAATGTTTTCCAAAAAATAACTTAATCTTTGTAAAGTCCCATCACATAATAACTAAAAAGTGGTGTTTAATTATTTAATATATGATCAATCTTAAACTCATAACCCATGATGGTATGAAAGGCAATTATGTTAATGAATACACATATGCTTCAAAAATTTAACAAAATCCTTATATGTTTCATAATTTATTTCACCAAAATACCTTTTTTAAAAGAAATGATTATATATTTTAATTATTATACCCTAATATTTAAATGCATCATCAGTTTTATTTCCACATATGATATTTTTTGGTCTAGGGTTTAACCATTAGAAGAGTTAACTGTCTAAGTTAATGGGAAAGTTCCCCATATTTAAGACAACGAACTAAAAATGGATCCCTAGGATGATATTTATTTCCTTACATTATCATTATCTATTATTCCTCTATAGTTATTAGATTTATTCCCCTCTAATCCCCACCCAAATAACTTTCCCATTCCATTGGAATGATTTACTAGGTGTCTCCTTCCACAATTCTCACATGATGTAAATTGATCCTTTTTCCCCTACAGTCTCCACCACTTCATCTCTTTGAATGCTTAATCCTTCTCTTCTATGGTGAGTTAGAGAGATAGTTAGGATTTATATTTCAAACCATATTCTAGGATAAATAATGAGGAATAATCATAATATCATTAACTCCTGTCATTATCCTATTTGGTTGCTCATAGTCACCAATTTTTCCCTCGTAATCAATCATAACATGATTCCTTTGGGTTACATGAATTGAATAAAACCAAAAAGTATAATGTGATCAAAATTAATCATAGTGGGAAAATTATATAATCATTTATAGTATATCTAAATCTTGACACCTTTTTTCATCTAATACAGCATTGGTTTAATTTCTTTTATTCACGGTCATCATTTATTAAAATCCTTCATAAAGGTTTGTAAATAAGAAGTGAATTATTCAAATAATATATACAAGGAGTGTAAAACTAGGTTCATAGTATGGTCTATTTTTAGTCATCAAGATATGATGGGCTTGATCCCCACAAACCCTTTTTAGTTTCATTTCCCCTAGTCACTTTTGTGTTATGACCACATCGACTTTTTCTGTCCAGACATAGATGTATTGCTAAGAAAAATCACATAATATCTTCCTTATCAAATCATCAGGATGCTATTCTATACATATAATCAATTTTTATCATAGGTTCATGATCCATACATTTTTTTACTAAATATTTTGTCAATATGATTATACAAAACTTCTTATAATACCAACTATATCGGCCCTGACCCCAGTAGCTCAAAATTGCTACATCTTTTGTTACACAGACATAAGATACAATAAATCACAACTTGAAGAAAATTATTTTGTATTAGTATCAGTAACATGATATATAAATGATTCTAACATTACATTTTAATACCCAAATTATAAAATATTTAATTTATAATTATAATATTTACTTTATAACATCCTTGCACATCATTCATAGTCCCCTTCATTGATTCTTGGGACAAGACACAAAATAATGGTGACCTCAAATTCTTAGTATGGGTTACATATAGGGGAATATATCATGAATCAATAGTCATAATCAAAATGGATATGTAAATAACTTAAAAAACATTCCATTTAATCAATAAAATTATAATGAAATGCATTTAAAGATAATATCATTGTGAAAATATTTTGGATAATAAGATAATTCATACTCAATATGGTAGGGTAAATAACTAAAACCAAATGGAATTTAATCAATAAACTGGGAATGAAATGCATCTTAAGATAATATCATTTTGAAAATATCATGGATAATAATAAATTAATTCCTAATGAAGGAAATGTTTAATTATTGAATTCCATGATCTCAAGCATCATGATACTTATGCCATCAAGGCCTTTTACAAGATTGTTTAATTCAAGGGGTAAATAACTATTTAATTCTAGATTAATTATTTGACTCATGATACCTACTGAATCATTGAAGGGATATATAATAATGATCCCCACCAATCAGTACAGTTCAAAATCACTTCTCATATATTTAATGAACAATTTAATTAATGAATCAATATGCCTTAATATAAGATATCCCTATTGAAAAAATAATATAGATTATGTATATCCCCCCAATCAGTAAAATAACATTACTATTGAAATATATTATATATAAATGAGATATGATTTAATAAATAATCATATACATGATAAATAATATAAATATTTATGGTAAATTTGAGGTCAAATGATTATAGGAATGTGAATACTTCAAGGTAAAGTTAATGATTACAAAAATGAATCATGCAAGTGAATTTCAGTAATTTCTATAGTAAAATGATCATAAACGACCAATAAAAAATAATTATGGTATAAATACATCATATACACTTTTGAGTAACAATATATGGTTTTTCTCATTGATGAATAAAAATTCCATAACAAGATCATTAAATAATTCTTGAAGAAAATGACCTTTTCATTTTAAAAATTACTTTTTAAAACTAAAAGTTCATCAAAAATTTTGAAAATAATTTTATTAAAAATTACATTTGAAAATTATAAAGGATTTTATAAAACATTTAGTTTTCATTATTGTAGGTAATTTCATACATGTCAAGTATGTTAATAACAATATTCCTTTCACATTTTAGGTTAATTCCAAATGATAATTGTTTTGAAAATGAAATTAAGATTAATTAATTTTTTTGTAAAAAAGTCAAAATGGGTAAAAATTTATTTATTAAATCATTTTTAAAAGTGTTGAATTTTTTTATTGTCTTCTTTAAAAATTGGGGTTTTGTAGAAAATAGAACTTCGAACAAAGTTAAAGATGATGTCAGATTCTATTAAATACATCATTTCAATTATTTTAAATACCAATGAGTAGAAAAATGGTACTACTACATGAAAATGTCATGAAAAATAAGAGGTTAATAAAATTAAATTGATTTATTATAAAAATATAAAATAATTTCATTCAACTAAAATTCATGAATAAATAATCTCAATTATAATGATATTGTGATATAAACCCTTATTACGATTATAAAGTTAAATTGATATTTAAAAAATGAATCTATTATGTGTATCAAATTTAAATAAACATAGAAAAATTTTAAATGATAATGTATATATTAAAAATTAATTACACACATAATCTTATAATATCAAAGAAAAAAAATATGAAATATAACCCAAGAAAAAGATGTTGATTTATGAGATTCTCTACAACTTTCTAACTCTTAAGTCAATCACATTTGATGTAATAATAAAAATTATCAATAGAAATACACATAAATATAAATGAACCATTATATTACAAACAAATAGGTAGGTATATATACTGTAAAAAATAAATTAGGTCCATCACAATACAATATTCATCCATGAAAAGAAATCGAGATGAAGTCCCTTACCTCGGACTTCCCTTTGGATGAACGCAACTTAAACACTTGTATAGTTATTTTAAAGAAGTTATTAAATTATCAATTTACCATATTAATATTTATAATATCATATATGAGATTTTTATGACATATTATCACCCATTTTTTAATAATCTTCCATGGTTACCATTTTTTCGGGTGTAAATTGAAGAGTTTTCCCATTCATATTTTATCATTAAATATTATGTTCTTTAGAATATTACATAGTTTCAGAACCTCAAAAATAATAACCATGACATAATTATCATATTTATATTTCATTTATTCTCTTAAAACCAATCATGAAAGTTGTTTTAGAAAAATGATATATAGTATGATCATGGAGATGGTTGGCTGTACGTATACACTAAAATGATTCTATTTTTTGACAATAATTATGGAATGGAAGTAAGTTATATATTACAATTAAATAAATATAATTTAATCATAAATAAAATATAATTTCATTAAATATACTTACATATAACATTTATGTGTTTTGGTGATGAAAAGAGAGTCACAACGCTTTTTGAATGCGGTAGTTCACACATACACACATGATGACTTCATTTTTCAGTATAGGAAATAAATGTTTAATTTAATAACAATAAATATGTCATTAGTATCATAATTATATCATTAATATGAAACATATTAATTAAATTTATTCTTATCTGTAACAGCCCAAGATTTTATAAAGAAATATTCTTTTTAATTTTATTAATATCATGTGTTGTACGCTACACCAAAAGGAGCTTGCACAACATGCATCCTTGTCTTGCCTTGCATTACACGCAATCACGACCTTCCTCGATAGCGTGTGTAATACGCAATACCGAGTTTCACTAAACAACGATGTGCTATTAAAATATTATTAAAACTAGCCGTTATGAATAGTAATAACCACTTTTTAAAATTCTGTAAATCTTATTTTTCAAAATGAACTTCATTCTTGGATTCGGAGTATCGAATTTAGCCTAAGGTGAAATTTTGGAACTTTTCGGATAACTTTCATATTCTGATGAATAGTGAAAAATTACTAAATTATAATTAAAAACAACTTTTTTAATCGAAATAATTAATAGTGATAAATTATTAATTTGAGTGGTTTTAAAGTATATTTAGAATATATTTTTACAATTTAATACAATGTTGGTCATTGGTTGTAATTTCACATTTAAACCAGACATAATCAAGTGTCAATCTTTTGATATATATTGTTTCCTAAAAACACGCTATTTATTTTAACAGTAGGATTTAATTATAAAATTAATTAATGCAACCTCTATGTTATGAATTTGGTAAAATAGATTTCATTTTTGAATTCGGAATATGAAATATAGCTTAGGATGAAATTTTGGCATTGTTCTGAAAAACATCAATTTTTGATGAATAGTGAAACTACTAAGTGGTAGTTAAAAAAAACTGAATTTTTCATAAAACTTAATTTTGCCGCTTCTGTGAATGGAATTTCGAAAATCCGAGAAACACGTTTAATATCAAGGACTAAAATGTGGTTCAATGAGATGAACATATTTTTTTGGTGAATAGTAACTTTTTACTTTTTTTACAGCGGTTAATAGTAAATAGGGTAACTAAGGGTAAATATGATATTACTATTACCCTAACACATGTCCTAATTCTATTGGACAAGTGTAATTCGACCAAAAACAAACTTAGGAATAAAATATGACCATTTAGGCCCACTTGGATTAGATTAGGACATTTATTATTAATTTATTTAAAGAAAGGTTAAAATAGTTAAAATCAAAGTTTAATAAGTAAATCATTTTTAATATGGGGTTATACATAAGATAAAATCGATTTTAAATATTCATTAGAAAGATAAAAAGATTTCTTACATGATGGTACTTTATTTGTAATTTTTAGACATAAAATAATTTAATTTATTTATGACACAACGATGATGCAGTAATTATCTTATTAATGAAATATTGACATAATTGATGTTATAAACACAAAAATAAATGTAATTTGAGATTTTTTATGAATTCCACTAATTTTCTAGGTTACTATGATATATTAATGTTGATTTAATAAACTTGGTTCGAACATATAATTCTGTTATGACTTTCACAAAAATCATATATCAAATAGTGTCAAAATTGACACAAAATAATTTTTAAATCAAATATTATATTATTAATTGTTATTTTATTACTAAAAATCTAAGGTTCGGCCAAATGACTCAGATAAGGATATATATATATTAATAATAAACAATTTTGTGTTCGTTTGGCATGTTATAGTAAGTTTATTAACCATATAGTGAAAGAAAACAAAAAGACACGGTAAAAGCTAAATTATTTAACTTAGAGTTAAATCTAATTGATAAGGTTTAAAATAATATCCAAACATGTCTAAATTTAATTGGTTGATGAGATTACAACCCTATCTCATCTAATATTCGAATAGGAGTCATTTTTGGAGGTTTTTATGTGGGGTTAGATTTATTATAAATTAATATTTTTAAGAATTCTTATGGTGCCCCTCTCCTCCCCTATAAAAGGACACCTCCTCCCCCTCCTCCTCACACCAATTTGAGCACTCAAGCTCGGCCAACCCCTGCCAAAATCTCTTCTCCACTTCCCTAGCAACATCCTAGAGGTTCTGGTCTCCCTCAAAGACCAATTTTAGTGCCCTAAGAGGGGGTCTCAAAGAGGCACTTCAAAGAAGAGGTAATTACCGTTACCAATTCTTTCATCTTTATTTCTTCTTCCACTTCTTCTTCTTAGGTTGTTTCATTATGAAGTAATAACATCAGTATCAATCATATACTGATATGTTATTATAAGTATGAAACAACCCTATTTCACCATCTATCCATCCTACGGAAAAAGAAATCACCGCGCGTGCGTACGTACGGAATACCGTCTCCACGCCGTGGTGTAATCTATTTTCCACCACCACCTTACATGGATGGGTATAATGGTGTAAAGAATAACTATACATAGTTATTACAACATCATATTGATTCTGATATATTGTATAATCCACTCCAATTCAATTCAATATTTATAGAAATGATATCATCGCTCGTGCGTACGTACGGACTACCGTCTCCACGACGCGATTCATTATCCATGTTAACCATTTAAGAATGATTATAATGTATATATAAGAAATAATAATGAAATATATGACATTATAAAGCTACTGTATTTATGTATATATATAAATATGTATGTCATCTACTTACTTCCATTTCAAGACAATAAGGAAAGGAAAACAGCGTTCATGCGTACGTACGGACTACCGTCTCCATGAACGGTGTTTTTCATTTTATTTATCTACCTATTATATATATATATACTGAATATATATGATATATAAATCATATTTTATATTCTGGAAGTATGTAAATCATGATATAAGTAATAATGATGTCAAGAACAACAAGTCAAAACACCTACGATAAATGAAACGATTTTACCCAAAACGCTTCTTTAACATGGAATTTACAAAAGAACGGGTAATATAATGTCATAAGTGAACCATATATGATATCATAACAATGAATATGATTCTGTAATAAGTCAATAACATGATTTAAATCATTATACAGGAGGTTCGGACACTTACAAAGCAAGTCGGACCTAAGGTAAGGGAAATATCACAATCTCATTTTTATCCGAGATTGTTTATTCGTAAGTATTTACTGGGGTGTATTTTATCATCCACATCCATGTTCCCTCAATATGTAATATTGTTTCCATCCACTTGCAATAGTTTAAATCCAATTTTACCCTTAGGTGAGTTTTTATTAAAGAATATGAAAGGAATCTTTTGTTGTTTTTCCGTACGAGGTACTTTTTGACTTTTCCGACAAAAGTACGAAGAATGTTTTTTTTTAACTTATACGGCACGAACGGATTTCTACTGTTTTATAAAGCCTTATTTTCATGAAGCTTCCTCTAAAAGATTTCATGACTATTTTCAATAAAATCTCTTTCTTTTAAAATTGCATGATGTTTTGTGAAAAGAAATTGATTTTGAAGAAGAAAGGATATTTTCCTCAAGAATTCATTTCAAGTGTTTTATCAAAATTATTTTCCATCTAAGATAATAAAGGGTTATGTTTCTACTCATATTTTTACATTGATTTGACTATGTTGTGATGGAATTATGTGTATTAATTCCTTTATCTTATATGAATGATTTTATGATGTCATGTTGTTTAAGAATCCCATTTTTATTACATGGGTTATGCAATGATGTATGGTTTATGATTTTGTGGAACACATAAGAATGGTATCATTATGAGATGGGTGGGACCTATATCTCCCTCCAATGCATTGGGTAAAGATTTTATATCTCATGAGATAGACATGGCTGGAATGGTAGGTTATACCGGTTCAGTGAAACAGGACTGAAACGAGGATTACTCGATTCAGAAAGGGACTTTGTCCACTAAGATAGTCTTGGCAATGAGTTTTGACTAACAAGAAATGATTCTCTATGATTATGTGTGTATGCCACAATGAGTAATGTTATAAGTTATGATTTCATTTCACTACTATGATTTATCCCATGTTATGAAATTATGCTCTCTTTTGCAGGTTAAGATTTCCAAAAATGTTATGTTCTTATGAAAATTATGTGATTGATATTTCCTTTGTTTACCCTTACTGAGCATTTGAGCTCACCCTTTTATGTTTTCTTTTCCCCAGGATATAAAGAAAGGTTTTAGGTAAAATAAAAAGGAAGATCTTTATGGGAGATGTTGAAGATCTTTCCCCACGATTAGAAGATTATACTCCGAGTTTCCAAAGACACTAAACTATTACGATCCTTGTGTGTGTGTTTTTGTTATGTACTAAGTATTCCGCAAAAGTAATGTAATGTCAATGTACTATAAGCTTCGGGTCTCTACAGTTGGTATCAGAGGCAAAGGAGGTAGGAATGTATCCGATCCTTGGGAACTCTCACATGTGAGCGTTGGACGAAGCATGGCTCTCCGCCCAAGGGCTTCATGAGGAAATGGCTGCCACTGGGGATGGTGGTATGTCCCGCCCAGGGGGTGTAGCCGCCCATGGAGTGCCCTGATAGGTATCAATTGTAGTCCACTGGAAGTAATACTAGACCGCTACAGTTGGTATCAGAGGAAAGGTTTAGTCAACCTTTGGAAACTAGGATGCGAAAACGTTAGTGAGATCCCTAGAGATATTACTAAGGTATGTCTAGGGATGTCCCTAGGGATAAGTATACGTATAGGTTATAGTAATAGAATTACGCTAACGGTCATAGAATTAAACCTAAGATGTTGGATATTGAAGGTACTCCCCCTTTATTATGTTGTTTTCCCTAGCATGATTTTTGCCTCTCACACTATTCTTTTTGGGTTTTAGACGATGGCTGGAACCCGAAGGAACCGTGTTGATCAATGCAATGGACAATGCAATGATTGCCCTCCTGAACAAACAAATGTTATGGGAGATGGAGTGCAAAATCTTATTGCTATACTTACACAAGCTATGAATCATTCTGGACTTCCAAATGAGCAGAGAAGGGAACAATATTCTATTGAGTCCTTCATGAGGCAACGTCCACCTTCTTTCAGTGGGTCTTCTGATCCACTTGTGGCTGAACAATGGATCAGTACTACTGAAAAGATATTTTCAGTTCTTCAATGTTCTGAACATGATAAATTCATCTTAGCAGTATATCGTTTGGAAGGTGAAGCTGATCAATGGTGGAATCTTATCAAGAATACGAGGCCAAGGGATGAAATTGAGTCCATGGAATGGGACGAGTTCAAGAACTTGTTTTTCAGTAAGTACTTCCCTCGTATTCTTCGAAAAAAGATGGAGAAAGAGTTTCTTGAACTGAAGCAAAGGGACGATGAATCTGTTGGTACCTATGAAGCAAATTTTACAAGACTTGCAAGGTATGCTTCTGGAATTATCATCCAACCTGAAAGTAAAGTTGATCGATTTTTCAGTGGCTTAAAACCAAGTCTTCGAAGGGCATTAGCTATAAGAGACTTCAGTAGCTATGAAGAAATTGTGCGTTGTGCTATCAAGGTAGAAATGGAAGTTGGTGTTACATATCCATCTCATGGTTTTGACAAGAAACGAAAGATGGAGTTCAAGGAGAGATCTCAGAATAATGGTGAAAAGAAGATGAATGTTTCCTTATGCACAAAGTGTGGAAAGAAGCATGGTGGAGATTGTCTTAAAGGGACTAGAAAATGTTTTATGTGTGGAAAAGAAGGTCATCGAGCAGCTGAGTGTCGAAGTAATGGAAAAAGGGTTTCTAATGATGTGAATAAAGCAAACACTGCAGAGAACGCACCGCCAACACTTCAATGCTTCAAGTGCAAGGAAATGGGGCATTATGCTAATAATTTCCCTAATCCAAGGGTTAGTGATGATCAACATGAGCAACCACTGAAGGCAAAGGACAGAGGGAAATCACATGCGATCACTATTGGCAATGTTGAATATGACAACGATGTGGTGGAATGATTAAGTGTTTATGTAATGGGATTCCAAAATAATGTTGTATCATTGAGTATTGCAATATTTATTGATGTGGTATTCAAAGTGATTGAGATATTTTTTGGAAATAAGATGATATGCGCATAATGAAGATGAGAAAATGAAATTTTTAATAGTATTCATGAGCTCATGATTGATATAAGGACTAAGTGATATCATAGTTTGAGTATATAGAATTTTGAGGATTTCGGTATGTGAAAAGTGTTAACTTTTAACTGCATTCAAGTTTTCACTAAGGTTCAATGGGTATTCAAGAGAGTACAAGATTAAGGCCTTTGAATGTTTGGAATGTGACCAACAAGATATATCTTATGATATATGGGGATCAACGATGGTATTAAATCTCTGGTAATCATTTTCACTATGTTATGAGAATGGACTGTAGTATTATGGATAAGCCTAAAGATTGGAATGGATTATGTTGGACATAAGCTAGTATTGTTTAAGGATAGAAGATTTTCGATATTATTGATGGGATGTTATAGTAACGTAGTTTTAGAAAAAGGACAACCTGCAGGACGGGCGACAGCCCATCGCTTCGGACAAGGCTGTAGGAATCGAACCCAGAACCGAAGTGCGACTGGCCTTTATCGCCTACCACTGACCTACAGGAAGTCCCTATTTAGTAGAAACTAGTTTTATTATATTAAGCAGTATGATATATGAAGTATGAGTCCATTTTAGGAACCATATATGATTAATCTCACTATAGACCGACTTATGTATATAATTTTTGCTAGGCTTTTGTCTGAGATAGATGGAATGACCCCTCATTCTATAACATGATCTGCTAACACTTCACGAATAACAAATTCAACTTCATTTATTTAATAGATGAAGTGGAAATTGTTAAAGGCACGAACAACAGTGAGATTGTACCAAAATAAAGTAAGTATTTATTCTAATTCTTTAACTTTAGGGAAACGATCTTGAAAACCAAAAATGTTGTCCTAGTGATCTTATACCTGATGAATCAGATGGTACCTTATATCATCAAAAATCTATGGATTTGTGATTACTGGCTTTTCCATAGCCATGTTCTCTACCACTCTCCATCAGAACATGATGGTTAGATTTCTCTTCCATATCCATATTTTCACCTATGTGGAAACCCAATGATTAGTTTATTTGGGTAACCGTTACGTTTCATACTTTTGTTTTTAAATATTGGTTTTGATATTCCTTTTTACGATGTGGGTTTCTATTAAAGAAACTTTCGAATAGTAAACCATTTATAACCCCGACGAATTTCGAGGGCGAAATTCATTTTAAGGGGGGTAGAATGTAACAGCCCAAGATTTTATAAAGAAATATTCTTTTTAATTTTATTAATGTCTTGTGTTGTACGCTACACCAAAAGGAGCTTGCACAACATGCATCCTTGTCTTGCCTTGCATTACACGCAATCACGACCTTCCTCGATAGCGTGTGTAATACGCAATACCGAGTTTCACTAAACAACGATGTGCTATTAAAATATTATTAAAACTAGCCGTTATGAATAGTAATAACCACTTTTTAAAATTCTGTAAATCTTATTTTTCAAAATGAACTTCATTCTTGGATTCGGAGTATCGAATTTAGCCTAAGGTGAAATTTTGGAACTTTTCGGATAACTTTCATATTCTGATGAATAGTGAAAAATTACTAAATTATAATTAAAAACAACTTTTTTAATCGAAATAATTAATAGTGATAAATTATTAATTTGAGTGGTTTTAAAGTATATTTAGAATATATTTTTACAATTTAATACAATGTTGGTCATTGGTTTTAATTTCACATTTAAACCAGACATAATCAAGTGTCAATCTTTTGATATATATTGTTTCCTAAAAACACGCTATTTATTTTAACAGCAGGATTTAATTATAAAATTAATTAATGCAACCTCTATGTTATGAATTTGGTAAAATAGATTTCATTTTTGAATTCGGAATATGAAATATAGCTTAGGATGAAATTTTGGCATTGTTCTGAAAAACATCAATTTTTGATGAATAGTGAAACTACTAAGTGGTAGTTAAAAAAACTGAATTTTTCATAAAACTTAATTTTGTCGCTTCTGTGAATGGAATTTCGAAAATCCGAGAAACACGTTTAATATCAAGGACTAAAATGTGGTTCAATGAGATGAAAATAATTTTTTGGTGAATAGTAACTTTTTACTTTTTTTACAGCGGTTATTAGTAAATAGGGTAACTAAGGGTAAATATGATATTACTATTACCCTAACACATGTCCTAATTCTATTGGACAAGTGAAATTCGACCAAAAACAAACTTAGGAATAAAATATGACCATTTAGGCCCACTTGGATTAGATTAGGACATTTATTATTAATTTATTTAAAGAAAGGTTAAAATAGTTAAAATCAAAGTTTAATAAGTAAATCATTTTTAATATGGGGTTATACATAAGATAAAATCGATTTTAAATATTCATTAGAAAGATAAAAAGATTTCTTACATGATGGTACTTTATTTGTAATTTTTAGACATAAAATAATTTAATTTATTTATGACACAACGATGATGCAGTAATTATCTTATTAATGAAATATTGACATAATTGATGTTATAAACACAAAAATAAATGTAATTTGAGATTTTTTATGAATTCCACTAATTTTCTAGGTTACTATGATATATTAATGTTGATTTAATAAACTTGGTTCGAACATATAATTCTGTTATGACTTTCACAAAAATCATATATCAAATAGTGTCAAAATTGACACAAAATAATTTTTAAATCAAATATTATATTATTAATTGTTATTTTATTCCTAAAAATCTAAGGTTCGGCCAAATGACTCAGATAAGGATATATATATTAATAATAAACAATTTGGTGTTCGTTTGGCATGTTATAGTAAGTTTATTAACCATATAGTGAAAGAAAACAAAAAGACACGGTAAAAGTTAAATTATTTAACTTAGAGTTAAATCTAATTGATAAGGTTTAAAATAATATCCAAACATGTCTAAATTTAATTGGTTGATGAGATTACAACCCTATCTCATCTAATCTTCGAATAGGAGTCATTTTTGGAGGTTTTTATGTGGGGTTAGATTTATTATAAATTAATATTTTTAAGAATTCTTATGGTGCCCCTCTCCTCCCCTATAAAAGGACACCTCCTCCCCCTCCTCCTCACACCAATTTGAGCACTCAAGCTCGGCCAACCCCTGCCAAAATCTCTTCTCCACTTCCCTAGAAACATCCTAGAGGTTCTGGTCTCCCTCAAAGACCAATTTTAGTGCCCTAAGAGGGGGTCTCAAAGAGGCACTTCAAAGAAGAGGTAATTACCGTTACCAATTCTTTCATCTTTATTTCTTCTTCCACTTCTTCTTCTTAGGTTGTTTCATTATGAAGTAATAACATCAGTATCACTCATATACTGATATGTTATTATATGTATGAAACAACCCTATTTCACCATCTATCCATCCTACGGAAAAAGAAATCACCGCGCGTGCGTACGTACGGAATACCGTCTCCACGCCGTGGTGTAATCTATTTTCCACCACCACCTTACATGGATGGGTATAATGGTGTAAAGAATAACTATACATAGTTATTACAACATCATATTGATTCTGATATATTGTATAATCCACTCCAATTCAATTCAATATTTATAGAAATGATATCATCGCTCGTGCGTACGTACGGACTACCGTCTCCACGACGCGATTCATTCTCCATGTTAACCATTTAAGAATGATTATAATGTATATATAAGAAATAATAATGAAATATATGACATTATAAAGCTACTGTATTTATGTATATATATACATATGTATGTCATCTACTTACTTCCATTTCAAGACAATAAGGAAAGGAAAACAGCGTTCATGCGTACGTACGGACTACCGTCTCCATGAACGGTGTTTTTCATTTTATTTATCTACCTATTATATATATATATATACTGAATATATATGATATATAAATCATATTTTATATTCTGGAAGTATGTAAATCATGATATAAGTAATAATGATGTCAAGAACAACAAGTCAAAACACCTACGATAAATGAAACGATTTTACCCAAAACGCTTCTTTAACATGGAATTTACAAAAGAACGGGTAATATAATGTCATAAGTGAACCATATATGATATCATAACAATGAATATGATTCTGTAATAAGTCAATAACATGATTTAAATCATTATACAGGAGGTTCGGACACTTACAAAGCAAGTCGGACCTAAGGTAAGGGAAATATCACAATCTCATTTTTATCCGAGATTGTTTATTCGTAAGTATTTACTGGGGTGTATTTTATCATCCACATCCATGTTCCCTCAATATGTAATATTGTTTCCATCCACTTGCAATATTTTAAATCCAATTTTACCCTTAGGTGAGTTTTTATTAAAGAATATGAAAGGAATCTTTTGTTGTTTTTCCGTACGAGGTACTTTTTGACTTTTCCGACAAAAGTACGAAGAATGTTTTTTTTAACTTATACGGCACGAACGGATTTCTACTGTTTTATAAAGCCTTATTTTCATGAAGCTTCCTCTAAAAGATTTCATGACTATTTTCAATAAAATCTCTTTCTTTTAAAATTGCATGATGTTTTGTGAAAAGAAATTGATTTTGAAGAAGAAAGGATATTTTCCTCAAGAATTCATTTCAAGTGTTTTATCAAAATTATTTTCCATCTAAGATAATAAAGGGTTCTGTTTCTACTCATATTTTTACATTGATTTGACTATGTTGTGATGGAATTATGTGTATTAATTCCTTTATCTTATATGAATGATTTTATGATGTCATGTTGTTTAAGAATCCCATTTTTATTACATGGGTTATGCAATGATGTATGGTTTATGATTTTGTGGAACACATAAGAATGGTATCATTATGAGATGGGTGGGACCTATATCTCCCTCCAATGCATTGGGTAAAGATTTTATATCTCATGAGATAGACATGGCTGGAATGGTAGGTTATATCGGTTCAGTGAAACAGGACTGAAACGAGGATTACTCGATTCAGAAAGGGACTTTGTCCACTAAGATAGTCTTGGCAATGAGTCTTGACTAACAAGAAATGATTCTCTATGATTATGTGTGTATGCCACAATGAGTAATGTTTTAAGTTATGATTTCATTTCACTACTATGATTTATCCCATATTATGAAATTATGCTCTCTTTTGCAGGTTAAGATTTCCAAAAATGTTATGTTCTTATGAAAATTATGTGATTGATATTTCCTTTGTTTACCCTTACTGAGCATTTGAGCTCACCCTTTTATGTTTTCTTTTCCCCAGGATATAAAGAAAGGTTTTAGGTAAAATAAAAAGGAAGATCTTTATGGGAGATGTTGAAGATCTTTCCCCACGATTAGAAGATTATACTCCGAGTTTCCAAAGACACTAAACTATTACGATCCTTGTGTGTGTGTTTTTGTTATGTACTAAGTATTCCGCAAAAGTAATGTAATGTCAATGTACATCAGGATTCGGGTCTCTACATTATCACCTACCATGTTACATGTTAGGGAAGGAATAATCACTTTGCTTCATAATGTGATAATCCACCATACACACGAGCGACATTATCTTACCCCCTATGAAATAGAATGTATAAAAGGCATATATGGTATAATGAATCTATAGGAATAAATATTTTATAAATATAAAATTTATATTTATTACCCATCATCATACCCATGCATGAGATGTAGTGATAGAAAAATAAATCACATCAGTTCGTGAGGTGATAGTGCACCGTAAACACTAACGATGATTTTGTAACCCATTTAGTAGAAGTGCAGATGGTTGTAGGTAATTCCACAAAAATAAAAATATATTATTATATAGAAGATAATATGGTTTTTATATCATTATTATTTAATTATAGTTTAAGGAGGTGTAAAAATAAGTAAAATAAAGACACTCAATGAAGAATATTAACTCTTTTTTTGGGTATCATCCTTAGTTTTCAACAAAAATACTTCCTAGGATATCTGTCTCACCAAAATAATGTATCTTGGATTGGGGAGGGTATTTTTGGAATTTATGTTCATTGGTATTGTCAGAACCAAATTGGTTATAATGTTTAAATATGATATGGGAGGGGTGGACTTTTATAAATGAGGTGAGTGGCACACAATTATTTTTTGAAATGAAAAAGATGTACCTACATTTTATACCAAAAAAATGATCCAAAAAGGATTATTATTGAGCCTTAGAAATTATAGGGTATACATATTTATAATTAATTGATTTTAGACATTTTTTTTGGTCCTTTTACCCATTTGTTTCTTAGTTTAACCCTCCGTGAATCCATTTTTACCTTAACCGTGGTAATTAATTTTTCATTTTTTCACTGTTAATTTGGGATAAAAATTATATTTAACTTATTATAAAATAATTTTTTTATTCTAAATATGGAATCAAAGTTTTAAAATTCTATTCTCATATGTAGAAAAAATTTATTTTAATAGTAATTCCAATGATGAAAAGAGAAATTGGGTTTTTAAAGATAAAATGTTCAAAATTTTACAAAGTTTTTATATCAAGATGAAAAATTAAAACGTTTAAAATTACCTAAATTAGATTAATAGATATAAAATTTAACTAATTATACTTTAAAATCAATTAAAATTAAAATTTAATGTTATAAATAATTTATATAAGATGATAATTTTCAATTAAAATTCAGCAGTTTTCACTATTAATTAGATAATGAAATATTTCTGAAAAATCCAAAAAACTAACCTGATAATTATTTTGTGTTATGAATTGAAAAATTATGTTAATTAAATAAAATAAATTTTCTTATATTTTTAAAATTTTATTTTAAATTATGTTCGCAAATCACGACTAACCCATTTTTTATAAAAATTTGTTTTTTATAAAAATATTACATTTTTATTTAAATGGATCATATTTTATTTATAATCAACAGGTAACCATAATTTTTTTAATTTATTCCTTAATATTAATTCCCACAAATTTAACAGTTATGTTATGATGGTATACTATATTATGGTTCATTTAACTAGGGGTTATGTGTTATGTAAGCTATCAAAGAGATTAGAATTAAAGAAATATATTTTGTGGGTTTTTTAATATTTATGTTGCATGTATCTTATGCTATTGAATATAATGTTATTATTTTATATTTTCTAGGTGTAAAAAAATTTGATCCCTAGATATATTGTTCCCTTCAAAATTCTTATTCATATCAAGATGACAACTTATCTTTCAAATATCTCTCTAGTTCATGATATGTTCCATGCATATCTCTTATGGTACTACTAACCTGATATCTCACATGTACTAAAATAAGAGGTTATTAAATGATAATATGATATATCTTATGATGAAACACCATCATATATTTTTTTACCATAAATTAAAAGTGATATGAAATAGGACCACTCTCTAGGTCAATGTTTGTTAGAGAAACTAAACATTTGAGGAAGCTACAAGGGAACAAGAGGATGTGATGAGGTTGAAGTGTAATCATCTTTTTGAATCAATGTGATGAATTTTAATTGAAAATTAATTTTAATGAGGTTTTAAGGTAACAACCTGAGATTTTAAAAAATAGTACTATATGAATAAATTTCATTTCATTGATTGCATGTGTTAAATGCAACACTGATTTAAAAGAACCAAGATATACTATTAAAATATTATTATTTAATGTAAAATTTATCACCAATCCATTTTATTGGTGGGTATGAATAAAAATAAATAAATTATTATAAAACGTTTTTTTACATTTAAATAAAATAAATTTTGTGGTTATCATTTATTTGTAAATGAAAATAAAAATCATTTGAAAAAATAGAAGATATATTTTTTTGGAAAACTATTTTTATGTACACAATATGTTTTTATCTAAATAAATTATGTTAGTCACAAAATTGGAATTATTTTATAGAAATTTAGTTATTATATATTCAAAAAAAAATTAACACTAATTTAATATTTTTTTCTAAGTGTGATATAAGGAAAAACCATATATTATGCTTAAAAGTGTACTTTTCCAAAAATTAGTTTTCACAATGTTTTTCATCGTTATTTTTTAAAATTATTTTATCCAATTTATAAAAAAATAATCTTGAAAAAATTATACCTTATTTAAAATCAATAGGTTCAAATTTGGTAAATATTCCCCTTTTAATTATGGTCAGTATGAATATAACAATGGAAAATATTTATCAACTTAGAAAGGGGTAAATCTAGTTAATCTAGTTAAAAATAATTGATAAGGTCATAAAATTTCATTCTAATTCTTATTATATGAATGTAATTTGACCATTATAAACTAATTCTAGAAATTTATTTTTTTAATGGACTCTTCTTTCTGAAAAGTACAAATATAATATTTAAAACAAAGAAAATTTCAAAATGTCGCTCTCTTCATTTAAAATATTTATTTTGTATCCACATTGGAAAAATGTTAGTTGTTAATGAATCTAAATTTCAATTTCCTGAAAAATTAAACTATATTCATGATTGTAATTTATTTATTATTTTTTGTGATTAAATAATTTCCATAAATGATTATGAAATTCTATTATAGTATTTATGAAAATAATAGTAAAACAAAATAAATAACATTAAAAATATTAATATTTATATAATTTCAATGATTTATAAACATCTCAAAATTTTTAAACTTTAATAACACAATAGATTTATGTTAAATGATTATATTATAATTCTAACTTTTTAAGTATGTCTTTTAATTCATATTAAATGTATAATTTAAAAATTGAAATTAATGATATTTTATGAAATTAATTTTTTATTAAATTATTTCAAAATTATAAAAAAACCTTGAAAAAGTAATAGAAGGATAATATGTTGTAAAACATTTCACCAATTGGTTGTTCATGATTATTTATAAACTTATAAAGAAATTATAACCCTTTAATAATGAACAAGATGTTACCCCGATTAATGTTAAAATAGGTTAACTGATTTGTTAAACAAAAAAGATATGGATTAAAAAATAACATAAACCTTTCTAAATTTTTTTGGTTAATGTTATTTTCACCCAATTCTAACATATCATAGAATCCCATTCCATTTGGTAACATTTGTCATGATAATGAATTTATTAAATTCAAATCATTTTTGAAATCCCAAGAGTGGGAATCCCCTCAATTTTAAAAGGTAATCCCAAATTTATATTCTTCACCCCACTTTATGACTAATATCATAACCATTCCATACCCAAATCCATTACCAAGTCTATTATCCACAATATATATATTTTTTCCATGATAGACCAACCATAGGATCCTTATGATGAGATCCAATGGAGTTATTTCAAAGAAGATGTAATTGTCTAGACCGACCACTTACATTAAAATTATTCATTTACCTCCTTTAAATTAGTCATATTTAGTATAAAATAAAAAATTCAGTATAATAAATATAATTATTTTTAATTATAATTATTAAAACACCATTAACCACCCTCTTTCATATCAAATTGGATGTGAAAGTTTCTCCCATGCTTATGTACGACTTATTGTCTCTACATAGCGATGCAATTAATTTTTCTTCACTATATTTCATGGATGGTTATTATGATGAATTTTATATTTATATGATATATTTATAACCAAATTGTTTTTCTATAATTATAATATTATACCTAACTTCTTACCATTCAAATCATTTGAAAATGATAACATTGATCGTATGTACAGGTAGACTAAAACATTCTGGAAGCGATGTCATTATTTTTTAATTTTAATTTCATAAGGATAGAAATAGGGATATATTTTATGAATTAATATGATATAAATGAAATAATAATGATTCTATAATTCTTAATAATTATTTATTTTTCCTTTGTTCTGTCCATAAAAATGTGAAAACAATGTTCATGCGTACAAACAACCTACCGTCTCCATGAAAAATATAATTCATTTTTCTGTTTATATATTTGATGGATGAATATAAATATATATATATAATGAATATAAATTATATTTATATCATTATTATCATTCTTTTACCATGATTAAATTATAAGTAATATGAATTCTAAAACAAACCACTGTTGAAAAACAAAGCATTTATCACCCAAAAAGGTGACTTTAATAACAAATTGTTAACAAAAAGGTGATAATATTTCATAAATAAATCATAAATGGTATGATATATTTGAATATTTGTCCAAAAAAATTTATAATAAATATTTATTTATTATACTATATTATAGAATGTGTACATTGAGTTATTAGAATTAAGGTAGGGGTTTATATTTCAATCCTATTTTAATCTAGATTTTTTATGGCTTAATTTCATCAGGGAAATTATATTATAATTATCTTATAAATACCAACAATTTTCTTATCCTATAGTCACTTATTATGAATAACATTTTTCCATTCATGTTCCTCTCCTTATGTACTGAAGTGGCTAATGATTTTTTAAGAAAAATTGACATCATTTTTCTCTTTGATTGAATACCCTTTCTCTTATAGATATATATATATATATATATATATATTGTAAATAAATTTTCAGTAATGTTCTCACTACTCTCAAATGCTCATAAAATTTAAATTTTCCCATGTTTTTCTTTTTTATGTAATTTTTTAATGGTAATCCTTTTTTCATTTTCTAAAAAAGGTACTTTATGATTTTAACAACATTATAAATGTAATGGTTTTTGTCAAATTATACTACATGATTGGAATTCCTTACCATCATCAATGCTTAATGATGTGAAGATTACATTAATTTTTTACAAATTTCATTTCCAATATATATTTTTTGTGATATTATGTAAATTTCTATACCTAAAATAAGTGATTTCAAAATGAAAAGTTCATTTTTCTCATGAAATATTCTAGCGATTCTTTTAACAGAATTAACATTTATTATATCATATTTTGATGTTAATTATGTTATAATTGAGATATTTTCTAATAATACAATAAATAATCATTATAAAAATGGATTATTATTATTATTATGATATAGATATGAAACCAATTTATTTTCAGGGATTATGCTAGGTTGAATTGATGAAAAGGATTATAAAACACCTTTTATTTTCATGGATTCTAATGTGATGATATGATTAATGTTATTATGATATTATGGGACAAATATATATTATGTTTATTTTGTGAAATTTGTGCCAATAATTACATATCACTACAATTAATTGCGTAATGTATTATATCTCATGAGATAATTATGGGAAACATGTTGATGTTCTTGATCCGTTATGGGAAACAAGTGGATGTTCCAGATCCACTATGAGAAACATGTGTTTATGCCTAATCCTTAATTATTTAATGGTCTTGGTAGTTAACCATAATAGATGAAATAGTTTCTACACTTATGATGGTTCCACACTTTTATGACATGAACTTATTGTCTGTGATTGAATTATGATGGTTTCTCATTATTATGATTCATGTATCTTGAAATGATAATGATTTATGAATTGAATAAAGTTTATGATCATAGATATATTTTATATTAAAATTTCAAGTCATGGTAATGATCTCATATCCATATGATAATATAATTCATTCATATGATCATAGATTAATGTATAACGTGTTTACCCTTACAGACCATCTGAAATCACCCTTTCTTATGTTTCAATTCCCAAGGTTATGAAGAAATATTTTAATTAGGGTATTCCTATGAAGTGTAATAAATGTGAATATATTTTTTATAGATGTTTAATATATTTCATTATATAATAATATTTTGTATCTACTCTCTAAATACAATAAAACATTGTGTTCCTTGGGAATGTGTTTGTGAAATATATGGAATATACATTTAAAAAGATGCAATATTTATAGATGAAAAGGATAGTCAGTTATACAAGAACTAAATGTCACAAACTTATAATATTTAGTACATTGTTTCTTATTTTCCATATTATATTAGTAAATGGAGTAATTTATATTGATATAGTAATTTTTTTATTTATAGTAAGTAACATATTCTCTTCTATTTTTATTTTTCATATTAGCATGATAGAATGATTTCTTTTTTAATTTTTTATTTTTTTAACTAATCAGTCAATAATCAAGTGTTGGTATCTATTTCATATGATTCATAATGATTGATATCTTCGAAAAAAATTTATTTTGGATTCTTTGGATTCATTTTCTAGTTTTCCATATTTTTTATATTTATGCTCTATAATGATTTCATAAATCATGATGGATCCAATAATACCTTCAAGAATCATGATTTTGATTCCTTTAACTTCTTATATAATCATTAATTTAGGAACAAAATAACAAGGTAATACCTATAAAATATTATTTATTGTTGTTTTAATATAAAAATAATCACAAATATACTTTCGACCATTTTAAATGTGAGTAAAAAGGGTGAAAATTTATATAATAAATCCAATTGGAATAGTTTTAAGGATTTAAATGTATTTTATAAGAATATAAAGCCACGTATATTTAAATTTTTTAATTAATTAATTAGTTACTTCTCTTAATTTTCATATTTTTTTGATCATTTTTACATATTTAAATGAAATATAACTCATTGTGATCTAACTCACAATGTAAATAATTCATAACATTATTATTATGTTAAAAAGCTAATATGTCATTGGGATTCCATTTTTTCTCCAATTATTTATATGGTTTAAATCCATGAATAAAAATGTTACAAACAAAATAGATTATACTAGTAAGAAAAGTAGACATGTGTGTATTTCAAAAAATATACTCTAAACCATTAAAAAATGGTGCACGACCCATAGAATGTCCTTCATGGATACCATAGATGTGTAAGAAGGGTTCCATTTAAAAAATTCGAACATGAAATCAGTTAAGATATTTAAATTTAAAACGAATTTGGAAAGTGTAATTTTGAGAAAAAAATAAAAATATCATATTTAATACCAATTTAAAGCCATAAAAAATTTCAAGAAGAAGGGGGAGTGGGGGAGAACTTCCATTTAAAAACAATTAATATTCAATGGAAATAAAAAATTATAAACAATTTCAAATAAATAATAATATGAGTAAGGATAATGAAAATTAATAGATTAAAGAGTTTTTGAAAAAGAATATAAATTAATCAAATTAGGAGATATATAGATTGGACCGAGTAAGAAAACTGCATAAATTCATGAGTGGATTAAAAAAATTAACTATTATAGAATATCAGAATAACATAATCAGATTAATTAATAAATTTTACTACATAACCATGATTAAATAATAAATATGTATAGTTATATTTTTATTATATCAATGGAAAAAAAATAATTATAATTTAATTGAGTATGGGATAATGAAATAAAGATTCAATTTAGAAATAAATAAATTAGAGAGAGATAGATATATTGTAATGGAGTTCAATAATATCTCAGTGTGGGCCCTTACATCTACTCCCCTCAGGTTTAGGGGTTTTTTGTATTTCTCACTTGAATTTGATATATATCATGTAACCAATTCCTTTTATTATTTTTCATGGTAGTGGTAGTAAACACATCTAACTTACATTAAATGTAATAGGAACCCATACCAAGATTATTTCTAATTATCACCCTTATAGAAGTGGTGGTGATAAAAGAGATATTTTATTGATGAAAATACATTAAAATGAACTCTCTAATATTTCAATATAGATAGTATAATTTGAAAAGAGGGATAAAGAGATAAGGTATAGATAAGACTAACATTTTTATAAATGAAATTTTCTCTTGAAATCAACCATTTATACCACTTGAGATTAATTTTAAGGGAATCATTGATTTAATCATAAGAATTGTTCTTTCCCCCATGGTTTAATGGGACTCCATGTTCCTTTATTTATAGACTATAATATTCAAGGATCATTTTTGAATCCACATGCCTCATTAGTCATCGTCAAATGAAAATTAAGATATAATGGGTCTATTTAATTAATTATATCTTACTTTCTATTCATAATTATTCACGGAATTAACTAACATGTTATAATATGAATATCATTATTCTAGAAAATCTAAAATCCTCTTCGATTAATTCAAAAAATTAAAGAATATTTATGACGTGAATGACTGTTAAAAAATTTAAACACTGTCACTACTCCCCATGAAATCCAATTGTTATGTGAATTGAAATTCCCAGTGACCCCTCATGACCTGAACAAGATTTATGCCATGAATAATGCCTAAATATTCCCCGATTAAGCTTCCAAACTATTTTTTCCTCCTCAATTTGGTCCAATATCTTTATATCATTATATTTGAACATAATTAATAATATATAGTAATATCAAAATAATATATATATAATTAATTTTTTTATCTTGAAAACACCATGAAAGAGATAGACAGAGATACAAAAATACCTTCCTTATAGATTACTCCACTGAAAACTCAAGTATGATTTTCATGAAATTTATTCTCATTCAAAGATAAAAAAATTTCACCATTTTCTTGATGAATTTATTTATCTCCACCAAATGATTCAATTAGTTTTGAATACTATGAGAGATTAATTCGGTATTTAAAAAAAGGTATAGTGTTAGTAAGATTCAAATGTAAAACATTTGAGGCCAAATAAGAAGGTTTTTATCTGTAATATGATGCTCAATAAATTATTACCATTTATTACAATTAGAGATTTCTCCCTTAATTCATCTTTCACTTACTCATCTCTACACCATTTAATTATTAATTTATAGTCTAAAAACCTTTTCTTCAATTCATCAATATCATAATTTTCCTCCTCAATTTATTCTAATAATTTTTTAAATTCCTTACACACTTAAATGTTGAGAGGGTCTTCAATATTTTTATGTTATATGTGGGTCTTGTATTTCACTGAAATTGGAATCATTTAACTTTAATTTTATTGAGTCATAGTTATATTTTTTACATAGATTTGATTATTTGTCTATTTCCCCTTATTATATAGTATAATTGATTGATGTTTTAAAAATATGGATTTCTCTTCAAAATATTCATTTTTAAGGAAAGATAAGAACTATTCTTTTAAATTTAATGGGATACCTTCTAGGAAAATCATAGATTTCATCAAGAACATATTTCTACCACTTTGACCATGATTTTCTCCCAAATAATATGCATAAATGTTTTATAAAAATCATTTTTAAATGAAAAAAATATCATTCCAAATATAACTTATGCCTTTTTCTTCCACTACACTTAAATTCAGTTTAGATCATGTAATGTCTTATTGAGAATGGTGGATAGGGATATCAGGCTGGTAGTGTGGATACATGAATAATTAATTCTTAGATACTAAGTTCTATAAGGATGAATGTATCAGAAACCTTTTAAAATTTATTTTTATTTAAAAATTGGCTTAAACATAAAAATAATGTCTCAATTATTTAAGCACTAGTACCTTGAATGATCTATTTTTTATTAGACTAATTAGAAAATTCTATTTATTCATGTATATCATGGTTATTACATGATATATGGTATTGTAAATAAAATTTAAATGTTAGTTTAGAATACTCTTAGGTAAGTGACTACACATTTAGGTGATCATTTCATGACATGAGTTTCTAAAATAAGCGGGTTTTCATAATATTCATTCAATTATAATTTTAAAATAATTTCATTTTAGATTATTATATGTTTATTTTATCAATAAAATTAGATTCCCACCATTGTAAGGGATTAAATGATTTCACGGGAATTCAAATTAGTCTCCCATGTTTTAGAAACACATAGAGAATGAAAAATAATTCACAATATTTAAATATAACCATTTTGTTTGAAAATACATAAACTACGTGGTTTCATAATTTAGTCTTAAATGATTTAGTGTGATCAATTTATTCAAATAGATTTCTCATGTAAGAATATTTTAGATGGAATCACAACATTCACTATATATTTAAGAGATGTAAAACATGATTAATTTTCATTGATAAATAGGGGAAGGGGTGTGATCTCTTAGACTGGATCTTAGAGATGATTCCATTGAAACTTCATTATTGTAAGAAAATTTATTTCAAATGTGTTATAATTTACTATTTTCAAGACATGTGCATTAGAACAAGGGAATAAATTAGTGAAAACTGAAGGACAATCTCATTTGGAATAAGGTTTAACTAACATAAACAAAGTATCAAATTGAATAAAAAATCTATGTATCTAGGTTGAAGATCCTTGATTTGAATAACCTTTTCACATGACATTATTATCCTTTATGTATTTTTAAATTATCATACGATTATTTCTTCTATAAATAGTAGCTAAAATATCCTCTCTTTTACATCTCTATCTAGGAATATATTTATCTCTATCATGTCCTTATAGGGTTGGTGTTATAACTATATGGGTATGTGATATATTTTCCTATATAATAATCAATATAGGTTCAATAATTTAGGTGTCATATAGTTCTCGTATAATCTCATAATCTATATTCTAATTATTGGATATATTTCTTTCAGTTTTGTTTGAAATAGTTATCTATAATTTCATTAATCTATCTATTAAAAATCATGTATTGGATATTGTTTGTTTGATGATAGGGTATTCTTTTTTTATAACACAACATATAATTTCTCAGAAAATACTCTATTATCCTATTGATAAACTATTTTAATTGATCATTAATGTTGACCATTAGATCTGAAACACTAAAAAATATGTCAGTCTTGAAAAAATCACAAACAATGTGATCAGCATTGGTTTTAGTGTCATTGAATTCAACACATTTTAAGACATAGTTCATAACCATAATAATATACGATATTCCAAATTAAATGGAAAAATATCCCAAAAACTATATTCCCCATAATTCAAAAATTTCACAAAAGTTGATGGTTTATTAGGGATATTTCTTGATTTATTGAAATATTTTTAGTAAATTCCATTTCTTTTTTTTTGATAAAACTCGTTTTTATCCCTAATAAATATTGAAAAAAATTAAATATTTTAATTCATTCCTTATAGTTTACTTTGGAAAAAATGGATCCAATAATCTTGTATGTTTCTGAATCCAAAAAAGTTTTTATTTCACTGAGTGAAAAGTTATTCTAATCACTTGATTGCTGTAAACTTTCTAATGAAATGTTTATTTTCAATTAAAATATATCAATTCATATTAATTATTTATAATTTCATGGGAATTTAACTAATATAATACCTATAAAGTTACTAAATATATTAATCTATCAACGTATAAAGGTAGCGTAAATTCCATTATGTAGGGTTAGTCTACTAGTAGGTGGTGATCTAATGGGTCATGATCTAGGATGTCCAGTTTGATTATGTTGGGTAATATATTAATTTAGTCAACCACCTGCTCTTTTATTACCTTATTATCTTTAATATATCGGATGAACAATTAATGTAACATCATCCATATAACCATCGTAGGATTAATATCAACATTATTCAATACATATCAATAGGATGAAAGGTCGTAAAAATTAGTGAATTTAGTTCCAGGTAAATTAGATCTAAATTTATTCAAATAAAATAAATATTCAAGGAACTCATTTTAGTAGTTTTATAGTTGGGTTGGGAATCATCTAGCATCCTCAAGGCACATACAATGACTTGTCTGTTTCCTTAAATTATCTGGTAAGGAAAATATCCAAATGTTTGGTTGGAAACATCCTAAAGAATCTCATAGTGATTCTACCAGCTTAGGGGATATATTAATGGCTTGGGGATTAATATATTATGTATTTTATCAATTGAATAGCACTATTTATCATTAAAATTAAAAACATCCTCTTTCAAATGTAACCTGGAAAGAGGTAGAGTAGTCTTAATAAATTTCTTGATAAACATATGTAAAATACAATGTTTCTTATAAAGGATAATATATATTTCATGCATGTTTGAATGTTAAATGAATTTATTTCATAAACCGTGTGGTGATGGTTTTAAACAAATAAGGGAAATTTTAAATTTATATCTCAGGTGGTTTCCAATGGAAGAAGGTCATTTATCTATTCATAATATCTTGAATGATTCTTATAACAACTCCACTGGAAACCTAACCCTAGGGTTAGATTATGGTGTAATTATGATCCATTTAATTTTTTTGGAAAATTTAGTATTTATTTAATTAGTAAATAATATTTATTCAATATTTATCATTTTGTGATGTATTAATTTTGAAGTATCAAATTAGAATTACTACTTTTCAGTTGATTCTATGAAGTGGGGGTTTTTCTAGTTGAGGCATAACCTCATGAAGATCACTGATCCTAGGCCTATGAACTGTTATCTTTTTTATTTTCCTTCTTTCATGTCCCATTTTCATAATTTTTTTCCTCTTTTGTTTTCTTTTCAATCTGGTCTGGGTCTTTGTGTAAATAGCCTAACCCTAATATCCCAGATTTATTGTTTACTTTATTACTTTGTTGTAAGATACAAGTAATCACATCTGAAGGGACCAAATAGTTTATAAATATTTGTAAACTATATAATTACAAGAAAATAACATTAAATTTTAAAACATAAAATAAAAAAGTATTTTCTTTGATAATTAAATTATTCCCCTTATCATATATTGGAATATCAATCAAAAAACTTCATGGTACCCTTAGAAAAACAAAACATATGAAAGGGTTAAGATAAAATGATCAGTAAGATTATGTATAAAATAGAATATATAATGAATAAATAAGAATAATAAATATATAAATGTAAATATCTAAAATACATTATATTCATTCAATTATTTCATAATAATATGGGATGAATAAATGATAATCAAATAATTCCATATAAATAATCCTATGATATTGAATCCTATACATGATTATTCTATCTAATTTAATAACCATATGATAATCAATAAACAATCTATTAATTAGTTAATTAATAATTCCATACATTAACCATACCACAAAGGCCCCATGGAAAAAAATATTACATTAATGGGTAAGGCATTTTCCAAATACCCAAGATAGTTTTTTATTATGAGACTAACCAATTCATCAAGGGGATATAGTGGGACTTTACAATCACATAATAAATCTAATGCATTCCCTACATAAAATGGGTGAAATATAATCATTATAAAAATTCATATTGAAAACTTATAAAATTAAATTTTAATACCTTCCCCAATCAATAAATATAATCATAAACAATTCTGATTAATGTAGAGAATGGTATCAAAATAGAACATACCCTGTAAAAATGATCATAATAAATCAAGATTAATAATAATAATGGTATAATTATAACATATTCCCAATGGATACTAATTAAAATAAGGGTTATTGTTGTTTATGAAGAGAAGTTCCGTGAAAATATAATTTAAAATATTTTTAAGGAAAATAATGTTTTCACTTTGAAAAAAATCTTTTAAAATTAGAAGTTAACAAAAAAAGTTGAATATAATTTTCCTTGAAAATAATATTTTAAACTTATAAATTAATATTTAAAACATTTAGTGGATATAATAGTGGTAAATTCCATTAATGTCATTCACGTTATAATAATGAGTCATTTCACATTAATAGTAAAATCCAAATAGACATTGTTTGGAAAACTGAATGATTATTAAATATATTTTTTAAAACATTTCAATATGTGTAAAAATTAAATTAATAAGTCATTTTTATAATTTGAATTTTAATTTTTTATTTTTTATAGAACATATATTTTGAATAAATAAAATTTTCAAGCGAAGAGATAAATGATGTCAGTTTTTCTTTATAATGTCTTTTCAATGATATTATAAAACAAATAGAGAAAAACGGTAATATTACTTGAAAGGTTTAACCAATAGAAATAAGAGAAAAAAATATATTTTCTTTATGAAATATCAAATAATTCTCTAATGGGGGACTTAAACATACAAAATCCTGAATAATGATGAGATTATGAATTACACCATTACGACCTTGGAAAAATTTGAATCTCAACCCCCATTAAAAAATACCAAAAACATGAAAAATTAAATACAATGAAGTTAAATATATTCATCATATAACATATAAATAATTGTAGTATATACACTACAAAAATTAATAAATAGTGAATATGGAATTTGTCTAAAGGGTGTACAAGTTAGACAAGAAACCCTTACCTCTAGTCCGATTTCCTTTATATGTGTTAAGAAATATAGTATAATAGGCATAAAGATGTTATAAATCTATTAAATAACAATAATAATATGTTAGATACCATATATGATTTATGTATAGTCTTTTATCACAAATTTATTAACAAATCATTGTTAAAATTACTGTTTCTGGTGATAAATGATGTATTTTTCATGAAGGCTTTTGTCCTGTAATTTTAATCCATTAAATTTGATCATGATTACAAAAACTCTAGAATGTTAAAAATTATATAAATATCCTATATATTTATTATATTCATATTTATATTAGCCTATAAAATTTATAGATTGATTTGTTTACAATGTTCATGGAGACGGTAGGCCATATGTACGCATTAATACTATTTCAAATTTCTAAATGGATGAAATTAAAGAAAAAAAATATTAATTCAAATTTAAAAAATAATAATATGTTATATATAGAATTTATTTTAATTCTATACTTCCTTATTACCATACAAGAAAAACATTAAATGAAAAACATTTCACATCACTACATAGATGTAACATCCCAGGTAAATAAAGAATAAGACATATTCATATTTATTAATATTTTTTAATTAAATATTAATTTTATTTTGAACGGGTTTCTATGTACGATAGCGCACCCGATACGTAACAATGAGTTTCTTTAAAATCTTACGTCACACGCTAATAATATAATTTCAAATGGTAGTTAACACGTAGCCGTTGTACTATCAGGAATGAATAGAAATAACTAAAATACGAATATATAAGTTTTTACATTTATCCAATAAAAGATAAAGGCTTAAAATAAGAAAGGAATTCAATTTTATACATAAATACATTAATATTAACTAAAAGGTTCATTTATCGCCTTTTGTTGGCGAAACCTCTTTAAATATAGTTTTGGTCACTGTTATACATTCTTTTGGACCAAATAAAATCCTTCTTTATAATTGGGACATCAAAATTTACTTTGTGTATGTTTTTGTTATTTTTCCGATAAAGTTCATTTTTAATGAATAAGTGAAAAATGTTGTATTTTAATTGAAAACCTCTTTTAATCTAATTTATTTATATGATAAGATTATCTTTTGAATTTGTTTTAAAGTGAAACCATAAAATATATTTACCATTTGATTCAATGGTGGACTTTGGAAATAATTTCACTTTGAAATTCGACATAAACAAATATCTATCTTTTGATATATATTGTTTCTTAAAAACATGCTATTTGTTTTGATAGTGGGAGTTAATTATTAAATTAATTAATTATACATATATTCATTGAATTAGGAAATATAAACATTATTTTTGAATTTGGAATATCGAATATAGCTTAGAGTAAATTTTTGTTAATTTTCTGAAAAACTCCAATTTTTGATGAATAGTGAAACCACTATGTGGTAATCAAGAAAACGGATTTTTCAGTTAAATGAAAGTTTACCAATAATGTGTATTGAATTTTGAAAATCCGACATACATGGTTGTCATTATTATGTAAAATGTGGTTCAATGGGATGAAAATAATTTTTTGGTGAATAGTAACTTTTTTCATTAATCGTGATTAGAGGTAATTAGTGTAATTTAAGGTAAAAATGATATTATAAAAATATGAAAACACCATGACACTAGTCCTACCCCTATTGGATGAGTCATGGACGACCAATACAACCCATGGGTCGATTTAGGGGACCCTATGGAGCCTCTTGGGTGAGATAATGACATTAATGCCTTTTTTTTAAATAAAGGTGAAATTGACACTAACATAAATTTTTTTACTAAAACAATTTTTATAAGGGGTTATACTAACCATATTTTTTTCTATAAATACTATTTGGAATGATAAAAAGATTTCCTAAATCATGATATTTTTGTTAAAATTTTTAGACATTAAATAAATTAATTTAATTATGACATCATGATGATGCAACGATGACCTCATTAATGAACAGTTTCAATAAAATAAAACGATAATATAAAATCTAAGACCTACACTTGTCCAAAAAATATTGGATGGGAATATTTCGAAGCCTTATCATATTAGCTTCGAAATATATCAATGTGGGACCTTATAAATTCGATACACTTTTGAAAATAAAATAATAGTTTCATGATTTCCAAAAGTGCCCCTCCTCTCTTCTTATAAAAGGCCCCCAACTCTACCTCATTTAACACACTCCTCAAGCCTTTGGCTCGGACATCCCCTGCACATTTACTATATCCACATCCCTCTACTCATCCTAGAGGTTTCCCTTTGGGCATAATCCTTTCAACAGAAGCCTATAGGCTCAAATCAAAAGGAGTTACACTTTTAAAGGTAAGTCATTCTCTCATGTTCATTTGTTTTATTTTTCTTCTCCAACCCCATAAACTCTTTTTATTTACTTCTTTTGTAACAACACCAGTATCTTCAATATAATAGGATGTTTTTATAAGATTTATTCGAGCTACACTCTCACACAACTACATCAAATGGTTAAATAACATACGGTTTCCGTGGATGGCGAAATTCTGCCTCCCGAAATGATGATTGTTCAATACTCATTTAACACCTTCAAAGGTGGCCATTATGATGTCACTATTTTTATATATGATATATAATATTTTTATTCTTTCCTTAAGCTTCTGTATTTTTCATTTATGGCATACCATTATTTTTTCCATTATTGGTAAACACGATATCTTCATTTTAGGAAGTGCGGACTACTGCCCCCTGAAGGTGATTTGATTCGTTAATACCATATATGGAATGTGTAAAGGATAAAGTTAATGATATTGTATATTTTATTATACTGTAATTATAATATATTCTTATATCATTATGATTCTATTCCAGAAAATACAAAATAGAAATAGAAGTAGCATTCATGCGTACGTACGGCTTACCGTCTCCATGAACGGTAAATTTCATTTCTTACATCTAAATGTGATGTAATATTATAAATACATGTATATGATGAATATATATGATATATATGTTATCCAAATCATTAATATCATTCTGGATATAACGAACCTTTGACCAAATTAACAACATGTAAGTGTAAGAAGTCTATTTTTGACTTAAGAACCAAATACCGGAAAAATGAACATTATTAACTTAAATTGTTACATGATGTTCATAACATGGTATAAAAGGAATAATGAACTTGAAAAGGGTTCCTAAGCAAGTAGAGATTAACTCAAGTATATTATTCCAGAGATTAAAGAACGGTCGGGTCAAGTCGGATATGAGGTATTAGACTTCGTCTCAATCACCGTTCATTGAGGCATATTTTGTTTTATACACAACCTTCTTTTATACGGTGTATAAACCCCTTTGAATTTTACACTCATTCAAAATGAATCTTTTTTATACGAAGCATTTTACCAAACGACAAAAGGGAATGTTTTTCTTGTCGTATGTATGCGGCGACAACGACTTCTCCGCCGCCGTGACCATTATTGGAGTTTTGGCTTCCTCTACAAGCCATACCCTTTTTTTTTTAATGAAAAAACAAATACCATGTTTTATTTTGGTATTAAAAAATTTTTTCATAGTGTTTTTATATCAATGTGTTGTATTGATATCATGTGATTGAAAGGTGGAAATGTTATGTTTCCTTTATGCATGTTTTATGTGATACGATTATGTTGAGGTTCTTGGGAATTATTATGAAGACGGGTGGTTCCGTGATAAACTAAGGGCGGGTGAGCCCGATATAGCTCTCCAATGCATTGGGGAATGCGAATGAGTGAAACGTTAATGTTTCTCCGAAGAGATTTATGGAATATACTATGATGGGTATTCCAAACGTAACCAAGAGGTTTACTCCCTATGTAAGAATGTTATGAATGCCTAATGTTACCTTTATGTCTTATGATTTCTATGATTTATTCATGATTTGATGAGGTTTGTTAAAGTTCTTATGTTTTATGGGTAAAGTATGATTTCATTCTTATGTATATATGTACCCATGTTTCCTTTCCATATTTTTATATCCCTTACTAAGATTTTTATGCTCATCCCAAGTTTTTTTGAAATGTTTTTCACAGGTCAAGGGAAAGGTACATGATATGATGATAGTGTCAAGGAAGTGTCAAGAAAGAATCCATGTTTTATTTTTAATATGTTTCCATTGATGGGAATGTAGAATACTATCTTTATGTGACCACTTTGTTTATATGTGGAATGTAATGCAAGTTTTATGTTCTAATTCTCTAATCCTCTAAACCTGAAAGGATCCTCAACGTGTAATCTTGTGATAACTCAAGATTATGTAAGGTTTAAGGCTGGGGCCTTATTGTTGGTATCAGAGGTCGGTTTAGATAACTTTAGGAGATAGAATTCAATGAAATGATTATCCAAAAGTTTTTTTATGGTCAAATTGAAATGATATAGCATTTAAAGATTACCATGATTCTTTATATAAGACATGTTTGTTGAGAATGGTTTTCCGGAGAGGAAATAGGGAAGTAGTGCTAGGAAGGCATACAGAAGGAAATAACCTTCCGAACCAGCATCCTGAGATGGTCGGAATTGGAATTGAACAGTTTTTTGCAGTAATGGCACAGTTGACTCATGCGATAAACGGTGGTGGTATCCATGCACGAGATCAGCCAGATCAACCGCAAAGGAACATGTCAGCGGTGGACCATTTCATGAGGCAACATCCCCCATCATTCAGAGGACCATCTGACCCTGTGTTAGCTGAAGGGTGGATTAATGCACTAGAGAATATTTTCAATGTCATGGGGTGTTCAGACAATCAAAAGATTAGTCTTACTATTTACTGTTTGGAGGGTGAAGCAGATCAGTGGTGGTCGATGGTTAAAAACATCAGGGACGCTGATGAGATTGATGCTCTCGACTGGGATGAATTCAAAGGTATTTTTCCTGAGAAGTATTTTCCTATGGCTGTTCGAGATAGGATGGAAAATCAATTCCTGGAATTGAGGCAAGAGGAAGACTCAGTGGTTGGCTATGAAGAAAGGATCACTCGATTGGCAAGGTATGATCCAAATTTTATCCGTGACCATGATAGTAAAATCAATCGTTTTTATTCAGGATTAAAGACAAAATATCGAAGGGATTTAGCTTCTCGTGAGTTTAAAAGTAATGAAAATCTTGTTCGATGTGCTGAGAAGGTTGAAATGGAGTTTTCCAATGATCAAGTGTTCTACAACAACCAGCAAAAGAAGAGACCGAGGTGGAAGGACAAAGGAAAGAATTCTTCAAAAAAGTCTGATGGTAAGAAAACTATGTTTCCAGTTTGTGATAATTGTTGTAAAAGGCATGTTGGGGAATGTCTTCTAAATTATGGAAAGTGATACCGATGTGGTAAGATGGAACATAAGGCTCGTGATTGCACTGGAAAAGATCAGGGTGATTGTAAGACCAAATTTGCTTTACAGTTAGTGAAATGTTTTAAGTTCATTGAGATGGGTCACTATGCAAATGAGTGTCCGACAAAGCGCTTGAGTGATGGGATGCAGTTAGACTACAAGCAGAATGGGGTGATGAAATCCTTTGCAACTACTTCAGCAGATGTCGGGCCATCAAATGAAGTTGTATCATGTACATTGTTCGTTTTTTCATATTATGCCAGTGTGTTATTTCATTCGGGGTCTACACATTCTTTCATCTCTGAAAACATTTCAAGTAAAATGGGAATACCATCTCAAGAAATGACTCCTGAACTTGTGGTAAAAACACCTGGGGGAAATGTTGAGGCAAAAAAGATTTATAAGAATCTTCCTATCCTTATCTGTGGAAAGAACCTACTTGCAAACCTTATTGTTCTACCTCTAGTAGAGTTTTCTGTTATCCTGGGTATGGATTGGCTCTCTATTTACCATGCTAAGATTGACTATAGAGCTAAAGAAGCTTCTTTTCAGAAAGACTTTCAATTTGTGTACAAGAATGAACCCTTACTATTGAAATCTTTTCATGAGGCTGAGAAACATGTAAAAGATGGAAATGAATGTTACCTTGCACATATTGTTTAAAACAAGGGAACTTTTCAGATTAATGATGTGCCAATGGTAAATGAGTATCCTGATGTTTTTCCTAATGAGTTGCTTGGAATAATACCGGATCGGGAAGTTGAATTTACTGTTGACTTAGTTCCTGATGCTATGCCAATTTCAAAACCCCCTTATCGAATGGCACAAATTGAACTTTTAGAGTTGAAGGAGAAATTGCAAGATTTATTAGAGAAAGGTTTCATTCGACCTAGCTCATCACCATGGGGTGCTCTTGTTTTATTTGTTAAAAAGAAAGATGGTTCTATGAGACTTTGCATTGATTATAGAGCCTTGAATAATATTACTGTTAAGAACAAATATCCTTTGCCTCATATCGATGATTTGTTTGATCAGATCTAGGGAGCTCAGTATTTTTCGAAGGTTGACTTGAGGTCGGGGTACCATCAGTTGAAAGTAAAAGAAGGAGACATTCCGAAGATTGCCTTTCATACTAGATGTGGCCATTATGAATTTTTAGTTATGCCTTTTGGGCTAACCAATGCACCTGTTATATTCATGGACTTAATGAATAGAATTTTCCATGAATTCTTGGATAAGTTTGTGGTGGTTTTCATTGATGATATTTTGGTGTTTTCTAAAAGTAAAGAGGAGCATGAAAGTCATTTAAGGGTTGTTTTTCAAACCTTAAAAGAAAAGAAACTATATGGAAAATTCAGCAAGTGTGAGTTTTGGTTGCAACAAATTTCATTCCTTGGTCACATTGTTTCTAAAGATGGGATAATCGTTGATCCTGTAAAAACAAAGGTTGTTGAAGAATGGCCAAGACCCACAAATGTAATCGAGATTCGTATTTTTCATGGTTTGGCAGGCTATTACCGAAGGTTTGTTAGAAATTTTTCATAGTTATCTGGTCCAATGACTAAGCTAACTCGGAAGGGTGTTAAGTTTATCTGGACAAAAGAATGTGATGATTGTTTTCAGGAACTGAAAAGAAGATTGGTGAATGCTCCAGTTTTGGCACTACCTTCCAGAAAGGGTGAGTTTGTCATCTACAACGATGCTTCATTGAAAGGAATTGGTTGCGTCCAAATGCATAATGATCATGTAATTGCTTATGCTTCATGAAAATTGAAAACACATGAGGTAAATTACCCATCACATGATTTGGAATTAGCTTCTGTTGTTTTTGCTTTGAAAATTTGGAGGCATCATTTGTATGGAGTAAAGTGTGAAATATATACCAATCACAAAAGGATAAAGTATATATTCACTCAGAAAGAATTGAAAATGAGACAAAGGAGATGGCTAGAATTAATAAAGGATTATGATTTTACGATTCACTACCATCCGGGAAAATCAAATAAAGTGGCTGATGCTTTGAGTCAAAAAAGTAATGCTTCATTAGAAATGTTGTGTTTGGAACGTGATACTTTGGTTAAGGATTTGATAAAATTTGGCATAGAAGTTGTTGGTGCAGGAATTTCTTCTGTTTTGTTTCAGGTATCAGTGAAATCTTCTCTATCAGACAGAATCAAGCAAGCACAGAAGCAAGACAGTGAGTTGCAGAAAAAGGTAGAGCTGGTTCAGAAAGGTCTGTTTCCTGAATTCAACATTGATAATGATTGTGTTTTGAGATTTGGGATGAGATTGTGTGTACCTTGTGATTCACAGTTGAAGGAAGAGTTGTTATGTGAATCTCATAGTTCTCCGTTTTCAGTTCATCCTGGAAGTACTAAAATGTACAGAGATCTTTGAGAGTATTACTGGTGGGATGGAATGAAAAGAGATATTTCTGATTTTACTGTGAAGTGTTTGCCTTGTCAACAGGTTAAAGCAGAGCGGAAGTTACCGAAAGGGATGCTTAAAGAATTACTAGTGCCAGAGTGGAAATGGGAGAATATATCCATGGACTTTGTTGTGGGATTACCAACGACATCTCGAGGTAATAATGCAATCTGGGTTATTGTTGATCGCTTGATAAAATCTGCTCATTTCCTTCATATTCGAGATACATTCTCTCTTGGTCAACATTCTTGTTTGTATCTTATGGAGATAGTCAGGTTGCATGGAGTTCCCCTCTCCATTGTGTCAGATCGTGATCCCAGGTTCACAGCTAACTTTTGAAAAGGCCTTCATAAGTCTTTAGGTACTGAATTAAATTTTAGTACAGCTTTTCATCCTCAATCAGATGGGTAGTCAGAACGAACAATTCAGACTTTGGAGGATATGCTACGTTCTTGTTCGATGGATTATCGGGGAATTTGGGACCAACATCTTTCTTTGGTTAAATTTTCTTATAACAACAGTTTTCATTCCAGTATACAGATGGCTCCATTTGAGGCATTATATGGAAAACGGTGTCGAACTCCAGCTTTTTGGGATGAAGTAGGGGAATGGAAGCTGATGGGACCAGAGTTGGTAGAAGAGATGGCAGAAAAAGTTCAGTTGATTCAGAGACACCTGAGAACAGCTCGGAGCAGGCAGAAAATTTATGCGGACAACAGGAGGAAGGATCTCTCTTTTGAGGTAGGTGATCATGTTTTTCTCAAAGTTTCTCCATGGAATAGTGTTATGCAATTTGGTAAGAAAGGAAAGATAAGTCCAAGGTTCCTTGGACCATAGGAAATTCTGGAGAGAGTTGGATCAGTTGCATATCGAGTGGCTTTACCTCTGAGTTTATCTCAAGTACACAATGTTTTTCATGTTTCGATGTTGAGAAAGTATATGCCAGATCCATCTCATGTTTTGAGTCCAGAGGTAGTTTAGCTGGAAGAGAATCTATCTTACGAGGAACAACCGGTCCAGCTTCATGACCACAGGGAGCAGGTATTGCGGAATAAGGTGATTAATCAGGTAAAGGGTTTATAGAAAAACCATATGGTTGAAGAGGCAACATGGGAATCTGAAAATGCTATGAGGGATAAATACCCCCACTTATTAGATAAGTGAATAAAATTGCGAGGACGCAATTCCCAAAATGGGGGAAGGATGTAACATCCCAGGTAAATAAAAAATAAGACATATTCATATTTATTAATATTTTTTAATTAAATATTAATTTTATTTTGAAGGGGTTGCTATGTACGATAGCGTGCCCGATACACAACAATGAGTTTCTTTGAAATCTTACGTTACACGCTAATAATATAATTTCAAATGGTAGTTTACACGTAGCTATTGTACTAGCAGGAATGAATAGAAATAACTAAAATACGAATATATATATTTGTATATTTCTCCAATAAAAGATAAAGGCTTAAAATAATAAAGGAATTCAATTTTATACATAAATACATTAATATTCACTAAAATGTTTATTTATCGCCTTTTGATGGTGAAACCTCTTTAAATATAGTTTTGTTCACTCTTATTCATTCTTTTGGACCAAATAAAATCCTTCTTTATAATTGGGACATAAAAATTTACTTTGTGTATGTTTTTGTTATTTTTCCAATAAAGTTCATTTTTTATGAATAAGTGAAAAATGTTGTATTTTAATTGAAAACCTCTTTTAATATAATTTATTTATATGATTAGATTATATTTTGAATTGGTTTTAAAGTGAAACCATAAAATATTTTTACTATTTGATTCAATGGTGGACTTTGTAATTAATTTCATTTTGAAATTCGACATAAACAAATATCAATCTTTTGATATATATTGTTTCTTAAAAACACGATATTTGTTTTGACAGCGGGAGTTAATTATTAAATTAATTAATTCTACTTATACTATTTGAATTAGGTAATTTAAACATCAATTTTTTATTCAGAAAATCGAATATAGCTTAGAGTGAATTTTTGGTAATTTTCTGAAAAACTCCAATTTTTGATGAATAGTGAATCCACTATGTGGTAATCAAGCAAACTGATTTTTCAGTTAAATGAAAGTTTACCACTAATGTGTATTGAATTTTGAAAATCTGACATACATGGTTTTCAGTAGTATTTAAAATGTTGTTCAATGTGATGAAAATAATTTTTTGGTGAATAGTAACTTTTTTTCATTAATCGCGATTATAGGTAATTAGTGTAATTTAAGGTAAAAATGATATTATAAAAATATGAAAACACCATGAAACTTGTCCTACCCCTATTGGATGAGTCATGTCCGACCTAGACAACCCATGGGACGATTTACGGGACCCTACGGAGCCTCTTGGGTGAGATAATGACTTTAATGCCTTTTTTTAAATAAAGGTGACAATGACACTAACATAAATTGTTTTACTAAAAAAAATTAGAAGGGGTTATACTAATCATATTTTTGTTTATAAATACTCTTTAGAAATATAAAAAGATTTCCTACATCAGGATAGTTATATTTTAATTTTTAGACATTATATAAATTAATTTAATTATGACATCATGATGATGTAACGATGACCTCATTAATGAATAGTTTAAATAAAATAAAATGATAATATAAAATCTAAGACCTAAACTTGTCCAAAAACTATTGGATGGGAATATATATAAGACGTATCATCTTATCTTTGAAATATATCAATGCGGGACCTTAGAAATTCGAAACACTTTTGAATATAAAATAATAGTTTCATGATTTCCAAAAGTGCCCCTCCTCTCCTCTTATAAAAGGCCCCCAACTCTACCTCATTTCACACACTCCTCAAGCCTTAGGCTCGTCCATCCCCTTCCTATTTACACTCTCCACATCCTAGAGGATTCCCTTTTGGCATAACCCTTTCAAAGGAATCCTTTAGGCTCAAATCAAAAGGAGTTACACTTTTCAAGGTAATTCATTCTCCCATGTTCATTTGTTTTATTTTGCTTCTCCAACCCCCTAAACAATTTTTATTTACTTATTTTGTAACAAAACCAGTATCTTCAATATACTAGGTTGTTTTTATAATATTTATTCGAGCTACACTCTCACAAAACGACATCAAATGGTTAAAGAACATACGGTTTCCGCGGATGGCGAAATTCTGCCTCCCGAAACGATGATTGTTCAATACTCATTTAACACCTTCAAAGGTGGACATTATGATGTCACTATTTTTTTATATGATATATAATATGTTTATTTTTTTCTTAATATTCTGTATTTTTCATTTATGTCATACCATTATTGTTTCCATTATGGGTAAACACGATATCTTCATTTTAGAAAGTGCGGACTACCGCCCCCTGAAAATGATTTGATTCGTTAATACCATATGTGGGATGTGTAAAGGATAAAGTTAATTATATTATATATGTTATTATACTGGAATTATAATATACTCTTATATCACTATGATTCCATTCTAGAAAATACGAAATAGAAATGGAAGTAGTGTTCATGCGTACGTACGGCTTACCGTCTTCATGAACGGTGCAATTCATTTCTTAACTCTAAATGTGATGTAATATTATAAATACATGTATATGATGAATATATATGATATATATGTTATCCAAATAATTAATATCATTCTGGATATAACGAACCTTTTACCAAATTAACAACATGTAAGTATAAGAAGCCTATTTTTGACTTAAGAACCAAATACCGACAAAATGAACATTATTAACTTAAATTATTACATGATGTTCATAACATGTTATAAAAGGACTAATGAACTTGAAAAAGGTTCTTAATCAAGTAGAGATTAACTCGAGTTTATTATTCAGGAGATTAAAGAACGGTCGGGTCAAGTCGGATACGAGGTATGGGACTTGTCTCAATCACCTTTCATTGAGGCATATTTTGTTTTATACACAACCTTCTTTTATACGGTGTATAAACCCCTTTGACTTTTACGCTTATTCAAAAGGAATCTTTTTTATACGAAGCATTTTACAAAACGACAAAATGGAATGTTTTTCTTGTCGTACGTATGCGGCGACAACGACTTCTCCGCCGCTGTGACAATTATTGGAGTTTCAGCTTCCTCTACAAGCCATACCCTTTTTTTTAAATGAAAAAAATAAATACCATGTTTTATTTTGGTATTGAAAATTCTTTTCATAAAGTTTTTATATCAATGTGTTGTATTGATATCTTATGATTGAAAGGTGGAAATTTTATGTTTCCTTTATTCATGTTTTATGTGATACGATTATGTTGAGGTTCTTGGGCATTATTATGAAGACGGGTGGTTCCGTGATAAACTAAGGGCGAGTGAGCCCGATATAGCTCTCCAATGCATTGGGTAACGCGAAGGAGTGAAACGTTAATATTTCTCCGAAGAGATTTAGGGAATATACTGTGATGGGTATTCCAAACGTAACCAAGAGGGTTAGTCCCTACGTAAGAATGTTATGAATGCCTCATGTTACCTTTCTGTCTTATGATTTCTATGATTTATTCATGATTTGATGAGGTATGTTAAAGTGCTTATGTTTTATGGGTAATGTATGATTTCATTATTATGTATATATGTACCCATGTTTCCTTTCCATATTTTTATATCCCTTACTAAGCTTTTTATGCTCATCCAAAGTTTTTTTGAACTTTTTTTCACAGGTCAAGGGAAAGGTACATGATATGATGATAGTGTCAAGGAAGTGTCATGAAAGAATCCATGTTTTATTTTAAATATGTTTCCATTTATGGGAATGAAGAATACTATCTTTATGTGACCACTTTGTTTATATGTGGAATATAATGCATGTTTTATGTTCTAATTCTCTAAAACTCTAAACCTGAAAATATCCTCAACGTGTAATCTTGTGATAACTCAAGATTTTGTAAGGTTTATTGCTGGGGCCTTATAATAGAGGTTAGAGTCCACACATACACACAAGTGATGTCATTATTTTCCAAAATTTTGGAAGGTAATTATTTTGATGTGATATTATATTTCAAAAAAATTATATTTAATTCATGATTAAAAAATATATTCATTAATTTTATCTTTTGTACCTTCCATTTAAAGAATACATGAAAAACGAATCACATAGCTTCATGAGGCTGTAGTCAACCATGCACATGAGTGACGTTATTGTACACTCATGAAATGTAATGTACAAAGGTATATGTGATATAAAACTTAAATAAGTATAATAATGAAATTTTATATATTATAAATATTATAAATATTTTAAATCCATTATTATTTCTCTCCTTGAAATGTGGGGAAGGAAAATGAATATCATCAGTTCGTAAAGAGGTAGTCCTCTGTACAGATGATTGACAGATTCATCTCCCACTTGATGGACATGGAGATGGATCTAGGTTATTAAATTACCAAATTAACATATTTGATTATATTAGATAATGTTGTTATTATATTATCATAGTTTAATATTATTCTAACGAGGTTGAAGAATAAATTTTAAAAAATACACGTGTTTAATAACGTTACCTCTTCTTTAGAGAGCCTCTTTAGAATTATACTTAAATCCATTATAGAATGGATTCATAATCATAATAATGTATAAATGATGTGGTCAATAAACTAAGAATTTTATTTTTCAGTTATTTAATAATCCAATGATCTTTGATAGTGAGAAGAAGAGGGGTAGTGGGTGGCCTTTTATAAGTTTGGAAGATTACACACTTGGAATTTTTTATAAGAATCAATCATGAACACATTTTTTTCATGAAAAAAGCCTAAACAATGGGTAATTATCAAATAAATATAGGTCATAAGGTATAAATGTTTCCATAAATTTTTTTTATATAATGTTATAATTAATTTTAACCCTGAACATTTTTGTTTAACCCCATTAAATTAGTTTCACCTTAACCACGATAATTCATCTTCAATGGTTTTACTATTAATTATGGTAAAAAATTAAGATGAGATAATTATATAATATAAATTATTATTATCAAAAATATGTAAATCATTTTTCCTATATAAATTCAATTATTTGGTAGAATAAATTTTAGAAATAACCCTATAGACGTGACAGAAAAACAATTTTCATGAAATACATTTTAAGAGAAAATATGATCTTATAACAACTGTATGGATAGAAATAATCATTAAAATAATTTTAAAATATAAATTTATATTTAATATATATTTATTTAAATTAAATAATATCTCATTTGTGTTTATTTTTATTAATTAAATATATAAACATTATACATTTTAAAATAATTTTCAGAAAATTAGTTTTTATACCCGAAAATAAAATTATACAAAAAATATATTATAAATGTTATAAAAATGTAATTTTTTGGATTAAATACAGCTAAATAATAAATAATAGCTTTATATAAAAATCCAATCATAATTGTTATTTTTAATTACTTAATTTATTATAATGAAATGATGGTTTTACAAAAATCATAATTTTCACTATTTAGTGAAATATAAATATTATCATAAAATTCCCAAAATTTTACCCTAAGTAAACTTGTATATGATGATTTAAAAATTTATAATAATTTTTGAAATAATTTTACTATAATTGGTAAAAAATAATCTTATATTAAGTGAGAAAATAATGAGAAAATTATCTTTTAGAGAAATAACATGTTTTAGAAAACATTTAATTCTCTTTCAAAGTATTCATATTTAATTTCTAAATTTTACAAGTATAATACACATAGATTTAATAATTTATTTACCCTAATTTATACCGAAAATCTGAACTGGTAGTTCATATATATCATGTTTATATAATAGTATATTAACATAGTACCATCTTTCATTTAAACTCATTGTTCTTTGCATCATAATATATCAAAGAGATTGAATTAAATTAAAAATAAATATTTAGTAAATTCATAGGGTTTTAAGTTATCATAAAAAATTTATTTTCATCTTATACACACTATCAAACATGATACTCCTATTTTAAAATATCAGGGTGTTACACTTCATCTTTGATGGAAGACATGGAGTGAGAGTAGTGATTGTCCCAGAGAGGTGTCGCTTCGTAGATTTAGAAAAGTTGAATTGTCATGTGGATATTAGAAAACATGTATTATATCAAATATTCAATGATTTCATCCAATATTTAGTCTGTTTTATGTGTATTTGTAAAAAATACTAATTGTATGGTTGATTTTATGTTTTAATCTTTTCTTTGGTTTTATAGGGACTATTAGATTATAAATCTAGTGCATTTTTTTGGGAGCACAGGGGGTTTCAGTATATTTATAGGGGTTTCTTACTCTAAAGTTCTGATCACATGTAAAGTGGTTTTGTTAACACACACCACACATTCTTTATTTTTTGGAATGGTGATGTTTTTATAACTACTTACAGTGTACTTTATGTGCATGATTTTTTGTTGTACATAGACATGTGGAAGAGAACATACGCTTTTGGATCACAGGGAACTTTACACATGTACCCAAGGTACTACTTGTTTAGTAATACTTTTCCATATATCTATTTACAAAGGAATATTTGTGTTTTGGAACATCACATCATGTGCTCAGAGTAAACTATGTAGAATAGTACAATGTAATGTCACCCGATTCCTAGAAAAATACCCTAATGTGAGGGGTATATAACAATGTAGTGGTATATGAAAAGTCTTCATTTATTACGTTGATATTTAATGATAAATAGGAATACCCTGAGTGTTCCATATTGAAGTAAAAGTACATGTCTTGGTGCACATTTGACAGTACACATTGTGTACTCAGCAGTGCCTGTAGTGCAATTTTTTATGCAAGGGGGGTTTTGGGTTACTTTTTGAATTAGATATAGAATGAGATTTATGAGTATCCCATTATAATAAATTTTCTGTGTAGGTCATGATGGTGGAATCCTTTTGGAAATTAGAGGCTGTATTGATGGTTTTTTGGACAGAGAGAGTTTAGTGGGAGGATTACTTTGAGGTTATTATTCTAGAATCTCATAGGGGCCTTGGTTTTGAGTTTTGAGGTTGGGTTAAGGTTTAATTCTTATTTAAAACCCTTTAATGAGAATTATAAGTTATTTTATTTGATATTCATTCAATATATTCTATAAGGTAGTATTGAGAAGCTTCTTAGGTGAGATTCATTAGTTTGTTTCTTAAGGATTAAATCTGGTCACTTCTCGTATATATATATATGGTCCTTCATGATTGGGTGAAAAAACAGGATGTTAGTTATATCTAGGGGATATTAATTAGTGTTGAGATAGGACTGAGGTTCCTATTTTGATGAATTCCCTTTAGGGTGGGCTGTTTCTTTGGGTATCCTTCTGAGTGGAGTTCTACTTGAGTTTTCCCCTTTGGGTGAGGTGATATATATTTTATGAGATGAGGGGCTAGATCTAGTAAATTTTTTATGGGTGTATAAAAATGTATTGTTCTTTTACAAAAGTGACTTGTAGGGTGTCCTTTTGATATGTTTTTTAGGAACCGTCGATGCTTTCCCATGATTTTTAGCTCATGATATGATCAGTGTTCGTTTCATAGGTTTTAGTTGACAGGTGCTGGTGCTGTCTGAACAAACTTTCTATTGGTAATGGTCAGAGATATTAGGGGTATTCTTATTTATGATTTCATGAGAGAGGATAAATTTGGGATATTACTGGATTGGGAATTGTCTGTGATATTTATTCATTTACACTCCTCTATTGGTTATTGGTCATGAGATGGGTCTATGGGGATAATGGATGACCTAGATGAGTGTTCCCCCGCCAAGTTTTACTAATAACTCTATCCAGGGTTAGTGGAATATAAAGAATATTGTTCTCTTGGGGAATTTTTTCTAAACATGGGCCTACTTAGGTATCCGAGAGATTCACTGTCTAATATTCATCTTCCAGTTAGTCATGCAAGAATTTTGGGACTTGGTAGTATCCTCCTAAGGTCGATAGAGAATCCCTAACTATATTTTAGATTATTCCATTATATTCCTAGATACCACTAGAGGTGATTTATTATTTTAATAAAAAAGGATGATATACTAATTTCCAAATTTGGTTCCTATTATTGCATTGGAATTTGGATCTCTTTATTGATTAGGAGGACATGGTTGATGTTGTTGATTCACATGACATGTCTCATAATTTATCTGGTTGGGGCCATAGAGGGGGTATATTTACCTTCAGGTGTTAGGATAGAACCCAAATATCTCTATTTCCCTTTTTATATGTTTTTTAATTTTATGTCTTTTGTTTATTTTTATTCTAGTAGACATTATTTTTCAAGGGAGGGTTTATCATGTGTCACATTCAGATGTTATGAATGAAGATGCAAGGAGAACTATTTGGGGTGTCCTAATGATATTTTTTTTATCACCCCCTTTATGTGCACATCAGTGTGTATGAAAAAATAATTAATGCTTTCAAGTTGATAAAAAGATATGGTGAATCAAGAAGAAACATGGTGTTTTATGATTGAGTAGAGCTTCTTGTTTAGTATTTTAGATATATTCAAAGTAGTTTGATATTTACGAAGTTCAGGTATGTTGTTTAGATCTTATTAGTAGTATATCTTTGAGTATTTATTTTAATTTATTTTTATTCTATATATGTGTTTGACATAGTGTGTAATAAGTGTCTGTATAATTACCTTTATGTTTTTATGGTTTATTTAATTTATAATTTTATGTTTCCATTTTAGTCATTTATTTAGGTTCATATTGATATCCAATGATGTTTATGTTATTAGTTTACATACATTATTATTACACTCTGATGTTGTTATGAATATAATGCGTCAAACCCATGCATCCAGATTGAATGGTGAAAACATGATATGTATTTTTTTATAAATGGTGACAAAAAAATACATAGTGATTTAAACAATAGTGGATCTTTTACCAGTCTAGGTTTTGGAGGATTAGACAACACCTTGCATTTATCAAAGTTGAATACAAAATGAAACATATTTCTACAATGCTCCCATGCACTAAAACTCCAAAAACAATTTAACCTAAATTCGAACTTCTAGGATACCTATGAAAAAAATTTAAAACATGGGATGGGAATTTAAGCGTCCCAGAAAGGGGTTTTAAATTTTTAGAAATTACTTATTGGAAAATATTTATTTGAAAATAACTCTGAGAAATGTATCTGAAATAACAGAATAAAAATAAATTTCAAAATACGTTTTGAAAACTTAATTTAAATTACTTTCACTTTAAAATACCATACAACTTTTGAAATAACATACGTACAGAAATTATTTTAAATATAATCCAGTGATTTTTATAAAGCATTAAATAATATTTTTAAAACAAAAACAGTATGAAATATTGAAACATTTAAGGATATCATGTGACTACCTACATACTGAGGGATGGGTTCACTCCCCAATTCACTACCATATATACAACATTCAAGTGCCAGAATTTATAAAAATCATTTTTAATCTTCCTTTACGTACATATACATTTATGACTGGGATTTCTAAAAATATTAATGTCTTATTCACATATGCTTGTAATTATTTTAACACCGATAACTTAATTATTAAAATACATGATATTTTGGAGCAACTGAAGTTCACTACTTTTGGAAATATCATAATCGCATAGAATGTTAATGAAATAATTATTACCATTATATAAAAATTTTGATTCACTAAACTCATAACAACCATTTAAAAATTAGTTCCCTATGATGAATATGTTTTAACCATAACACTTAAATATGAAATTAATAAAAATTGATGCATGCATAATCTGTCATGTATTGTATATTATGGAAATATCTTATGAATGAAATTCATGATTTTATTTTCACTTGAAACACATGACATGATAATTTTCTTTATTTAAAACAATAAACATAAAATGATAGTTTTAATATTTATCTTGACTTAAAAAATATCTTTAAATATATACAAATAAATTTCGATAATATCAAAATCCCATTGAAATAGAAAATAGAGCTTGAGCATAAATTTTAACCTAGAAATTCTTATAATGATATTGAATTATCTTTTTTTAAAATAAAATTTTAATTTATATAAAACTATAAAAATAAATAATTAAAAGATAAGATTTATTATAATTCTAATGGATTGTAATTTTCAAATAAAAAATCCATGAATAATATTAAAAAAATAAACTTTCTATAAAATTTGGAAAGTAAATAATTTGGTAAATAAATTTTAGGTGATAATTTAAAAATATCACAAAATTTATAATTTTAAAGGAAAAAACTTTTGGAAAAAATAATGTCTAAATATTATGACTCCACTTACAAAATTTAAATTATAATCAATATAATTTTCATAATATAATTATATGAAATACAATTTTCATTATAAAAATATAATCCCATACAATTATCTTTTAAATCAAGGAAAATATATAAAAATAAAATTAGACTATCCCTTACATCTAACAGAACCATAGATGACTATTGACCTAAGTATTGCAATACCCATGAAGTTCAGTACCCAAGCAGGGTATGAAAAAACACTTTCTAATGGGTACACATTGAGAAGAAATCCCCCTTATATTGAATTTTGGAAATAATAGAAATATAATTTTATGTTATAATAAGAATCTAGATGCATGTATTTATTTAAGAAAAAAATATTGAAAGTGATATCTATACATATATGATTAATTCATTATTTTAAAACTACAAAATATCAAAGGGAGGGAAATATTTTATATCACATTTCATACTAAAAGAGATCCAACATGGCAGTACAATGAATGAAATCCATTTCTTCATTTAATAAAATAATTTTATTAAGAATATTGATAACCAATTGATCATGTAAGGGGAAGACAAAAAAGATCAATGTCTAATAGGAAATATGGTTATTTCAATATTCAATGTGAAGCTTTGAAAAATCAACAAAAATTGTTCCAAAAAATACATGAAAAATTAATTTAATATAATCTATATTTTTATAAACATTGATGTTTGATGAAAAATACAAATCTATGAAAAATGGAGTTGAAGAAATTATATACACCAACAGGACCATACATTGAAGAAAGTGGTTGAATATTGATAAGGAGGGAAAATAATACACTGAAATAAAATCTTGAATCAGCTTCAGATTATAATAGACACCTACATGCAGATATGGACAATGGTCGATAGATCTTTAAAATATGAAGTTCATTTCCCCCCCCCCCAAATCTTTCTTAAAACCATCAATACAACTCAGATATGAACTTTTGAAAGCCTACTGGCAGTCAAATAAATACCGCATGCTCGAACCTGCTCAGTTTCCACCTTGACATATGATGTGTTCTACATCACCCGACCTTCATCTCCTATGCGGTCAATGATGTTCTTGCCTCATGACTCCTATGAAGATAAAACTACTGCTCAGTTTTCATTTCTCTTCTAAAGCCGAACCTGAACCCTACTGCTCACCCTCCCTACTCAAAAAACCCACATACCTAAAATCCACATCTTGCTTTCTTTTTTTAATAATATTATATATCATTTTGTGTTAAAAAATTCATTATTATTTTAATTTAATTTAAAATGAATTTATATTTTGATAAAATATTAAATTATATAATTTATAGTTACAAAATTTCATAATATATGTATTTTCTTTCACATATTATTAACATTTAATAAAAAAAATCATAATTAAATATTCTTAAATATTCTATTTATAAATATAATTTATTATAATAAAAAATAATGATGGTAGTTATAATATTAATAATTATAAAGTAAATATAGAATAATAATAATTTATTTATAATTTCAATATAAATTTTATAATTAAAAATATAATTATAATTATTTTATAGTTCATAATTTTAAATTTAAATCTATAATGAATTATTTTATTAATTATTCTTAAATGTTATCATGAAATAATTATTTATAAAATTTTATGAAATATTGATTTTCTATAAAAAAGTAATCAATTATTATTAAAAATAATAATAATATACATATATCCTTGAAATATATATTAATATATATATATATACATATTAATTTCTTTAGATATTAAAATACTATATTCAAATTAATATGATAAATTTTGATTCAAAATATATTTTTATTATTTAAAAATATTTATAAAAACTTTTTATTAATTAATTAATTAGTTTTAATTTGTAAATAAATTTTTAAATAATTAATTACTATTTAAATTTTCTTGGGGTGTTACATTATCTCCCCCTTAAATGAATTTCATGTTGGAACCATGGCTGTTCTATGTAGGAATTAGAGTTTGGTTTGTCTTTGTTGTCAATCCTCTGTGGAAGTTCATAATGTGTGCCAGCAAAGTGATCATACAGTTCATGCAGACAACAGTATTGAATGTGGAGTCATAATATTTAGAAATTATCTATGCTGGGCGTGAAAAAGGAGGGTTGTGTGCGAAATATCTGAGCTGGGCGCAAAAAAGTTCGGGTTTTCGCGAAAAATAGCATACTGCGTGAAATTGGGGAACAATGTTTTTTGCGCAAATAGTGTTTTAGAATCAAAATGACAAAAAATGGCAAAGGCATGGGCTGCACGAAATATCTGGTGATGTGCGTGGAAAACGATACCTGCATGAAAAATTATGAGCCTGATGAGAGGTTTTCACGCCAAAGGCGATTTTGTGTGAAAGGGTCTCAGAATCATATAAATAAGAGGTGACCCCCTCATTCCATATGGTTGAAGACTTAGAGAAGATTCGAGGTTTGATGCATGAAAAAGGATCGGGTAAAGGGGCTTGCGCGAAATATTCTGGGTTGCATGGAAAATTCTGGGATGCGCTAAAAAGGAACTGTTGCATGTAAATATTGGGGTTGTGAGTAAAATATTCAGTTGCACAAAAACTGGTGTTGTGGCGCGAAATATTTTTCCGCACGAAAAATTAAAGTTTTCACGCAATAGGACGGTTTTGTATTCAAAGGGTTGGTGTTGCGCGCAATTGTCAGTGAAGCCTTTCTGCACGTTCTGGTTATTCGCTTCAGTGGTTTTGTGCGTTCTAGTGCATCATGTTCGGACTTGGATCCAAGCATTGTCTCATGCTGAACAGGAGACAAAGAATTTAATTCAAATCTATTGAACAGACCTTCATGTCTATAAACTGAGTGAGACTTCACCAAAGGCAGTGAGCCAGAGGGAGTCAACGGGAGTGACCCGAGAGAAGCAGTGAGCTATCCCTGAGCCTTTATAAAGGCAGTGTGCCTGGGATAGGGTGACTATCCTGAACCATTGTAATCCAAAACTAGTGAAGATTAGTGGAATTTGGTAAGACTGAAAACATGTCGTCGTATGCTCCTTGGACGTAGCCCTTAGTGGTGAACCAAGTAAAAAGTGTCGTGTCTTCTTTCTACATTTTAATTTTTTCTTTATGACCCTTTTGATCATACAGGCTTAACAAGTTCCAACCAATGTGGGAACATGATCCTTCACATAAAAAGAAAAAGTTGTCACCCGGATTCACCCCTCCCCTCTCAGGGTGTCCCGGGGTCCTACATTTCTCCCCCGAAATTCATTTTTTAGACTTAAGAAAATTTTAAATTTTCATTTTCAGAATTAATGAATTTATTAGAGGAATTAACTATCCAAATAAAATTTTAACGCATGGATTTTTTTCCCAAAAATAAAACATCTAATATCCAAATGTTTCTGGACCATTTCTCTAAAACTAATTATAACACTCTGAACCCCTACTTACAGATTTGGTGCTAAAAACATGTTTTGTATTTTTTTATAAATTATAACTGAAAAATATAAAGTGCTTTAAAAAATATATGTCCTTTTACCAGTCTAGGTTCTGGAAAATTATTCACCACATTACATTTTTCATAGTTGAAAAAAATGCTACATATTCTTACTATGCTTTCGAGCGCGCACTAACTCCAAAAATGATGAGTCTTGAATTTGAACTTCTTAGATACTTTTGAAAGAATATTGAAAACATGGGATAATACTTTTGAAAGAATATTGAGAAATGTTTCAAAAATAATATCATAAAAATACTTTGGAAAATACATTTTAAAAACATAATTGAAATTATTAATGATTTAAAATACTATACCACATATGAAATTACTTTAATAAAAAAAATATTTTAAATGTAATATAGTGATTTTTAGAAAAAATTACACAAAATTTAATAAAAAACATTTCGAAAAATTTAAACATTGAAGGATATATTGGGCCTACCCACATGCCGAGGGATAGGTTCACTCCCCAATTCCGTACCATATTTAAAATGTTAATGTTCCATCTTATATGAAAATAATTCTTAGGCTTTCTTTACAAACATATACATTTCTCATTGGGTTTTATACTTTTAAAATATTGACGACATATTCACATATGCTTTTAATTAGTTTTACACCACTAACTTAATTAAGAAAACTCTTGATATTTTGGAGCAACTGAATTTCTCCACTTTTGAACATCTCATAATCACATAGAATGTTAATGAAATAATTATTAATAGTATATAAAAATATAGATTCATTAAACTCATAAAAACAAATTCAAAATTAGTTCCCTATAAGAAATATGTTTTAACATTAACACTTACACATGAAATTAATAAAAATTGATTTATGCTAGGTATGTATTGTATGGAAAATAAAGGACGCATATTATAAATGAAATCCAAAATTTTATATAAACCTCGCATACATGACATGATAATTTTAATTATTTAAAACATAAAAATAAAATGATATTTTTAATAATAAACATGAAATAAATAATATATTTAAATATAATAAAATAGATTTCGATAATATCAAAATCCCTTTAAAATAGAAAATAAAGAGTGGAAATATTTTTTAATTCATAAGTTGTTATAATGATATTGAATTATATTATTTTTAAATGAAATATTAATTTATATAAAACTGTAATAATAAATACTTATTCAAAATTATTTATTATAATTATAATGGATTATAAAATTTAAAAAAACCCCTTAAATAATAATAAAATAAACATTCTTAAAAATTTGAGAACAATAAAATAGGTAAATAAATATTAGATCATAATTTTAAAATAACAAAAATGTAAAATTTTAGGAAAAATGAATTTGGTAGAGGAATTTTTAAAAATTAAAACCCCACTTACGAAATTAAAATTTTAATAAATATGATTGTCCAAATATAATTATAATAAATACAATTATCTTTATAAAAAATTATCATATAATTACATTTTAAATGAAGGAAAATATTTAAAAAAAAATTGAACTATCCCTTGCCTCTAATGGAACCATAGATGACTATTGAACCAAGTAGTGTAGTACCCAAGAAGTGCTATACCCAAGCACAGTGTGCAACGACACTTTCAAATGGGTATGCATTGAGAAGCAAGCCACCTTATATAGACTTTTGGAAAAAATATAAATATATTTTAATGTTATAATAAGAACCTAGATGTGTGTATTTATTTAAGAAACAAATATTGAAAGTGTTATCTATACATATCAGATTCATTCATTATCTTCAATATAAAGAACAAAGAAGGGAGGGATATATTTTATATCACATTTCAAACTAAAAGAGATCCAACATGCTAATATAATGAATAAAATCATGTTCTTCATTGAATAAATTAATTGTATGAATAAGACTGATAACCATTTGATCACACAAAGAGAAAAAAAGATCAATGACCAAGAGGAAATCTAGTTATTTATAGCTTCATTGCGAAGCTTCGACAAATCCAACCAAAATTGATGAAAAATGATACACACATAATTAAATTAATAGAATCTATACTATTTTAAACATTTACATTTGATGAAAATCCAAATCAATGATAAATGGAGTTGAAGAAATTCTATACACCAACATGATCAAACCTTGATGAAAGATGATGAATATTTACAATGAGGGAAAATAATACACTAAAATCGAATCTAGAAATCAGAGTCAAATAATAATAGACACCTACTTTTAGATCTGAGTGATGTTAGAAAGATATTTAAAATTAGTAGCCCATTTCTCCCAAGATCTCACATGAAACCCTTAATGTAATTCAGATCTGAACTTCTTGAAGCTCACCAGTGGTCGAAGACATACCACATGCTCATCCTTGCTCGACTTTGACCATGGCCTATGCTATATTCGACCTTGCTTGACCTTAATCTCCAACATCGTTGATGAAGTCCTTACCTCATGAATCTTATGAAGATGAAACCACTGATCAATTTTCATTTCCCTCCCAAAGCCGAATACAAACCCTACTGCTCTCCCTCCCTACTCACAAAACCCCCATACCCAAAATCCCCATCCCGAATTTGTTTTTTAAATAATATCATATATCATTTTATGTTAAAACATTCATTATTATTTTAAATTCATTAAAAATAGATTTATATTTTGATAAAATAATAAAATATATAATTTATAGTTACATAATTTCATAATATATGTATTTTTCTTCACATATTACTAACATTTAACAAAAAATAGTCAAAATAAAATAAACATAATTATTTTATTTGTAAAAATAATTTATCAATTTAAAAACTAATGATGAAAGTTTTAATATTTTTAATTCTGAAGTAATAATATAATTATCATAATTTATTTATAATTTAAATATAAATTTTACAATTCATAATATAATTATAATTATATTATAGTTAAAAATTTTAAATTTAAATCAATTAAGAATTATTTCATTTATTATTCATAAATGCTATAATGAAATAATTATTTAGAATAAATTTTTAAAATATTGATCTTATATACAAAAATAATTAATTATTATTAAAAATAATATGCATATACATATATCCTTGCAACATATATATATATATATATATATATTGATTTCTTATGATATAAAAATACTATATACAATGTAATATGTTATATTTTGATTCTAAGCATATTTCTATTTTATAAAAATATTTATAAAATCTTTTTATTAAATCATTCCTTATTCAGTTTTAATTTATAAAAAATTATTAAATAATTAATTACTATTTAAATTTTCTCGTGGTGTTACAATGAACTAATCTGGGTGGACCTCAAACCGGTCAACCAAGTAGATCCGTGGCAAGGCCTAAAGGGTGTTCTTGATCCGCATGGGATGAAAAATAGTGTTGGGAATCAATAGAGTAATACAGAGGGAATGATTTCTACCAATATAAATAAATAAAATTGAGGGAAATAATAGAGAAACCTAGTATAAGTAATACAATATCCAATTGAACAACAAGTTTTACATGAACTAAAAATAAAAAAAAACTATACCATTGAACCCCAAATAAAAATGATGACCACAACCTTTCTATACGGCCCGAAGGGTTGCTATCCAATACCAAAACCAACCATTTCCCATGGAGTTCAAAACTAAGTTGATTCCTACACCACAAGCAAAAAATTAGAATGAGCTATATTCTTTAGTATTAAAACTTAGTAGCTGTTCTCAAACAATCTATTCACAATGCACTTCTTTTATATAAATAATCATCAACATCAAGTATGAAAATGAAATATATTAAAGTTATATTTCTACACATTATCCATCTTAAAGACAAACATGACCAATTTAATTTTATTCAATTAAAACCTCATTCTTCCCCAAGAGATAACCATTAAGATTTCTAAGATAAAGTAAGACCTTTCATTTTAAAAATAATTTTATAGTGTGGAAAACATTTTTCTAAAAAAAATTAAAAATCCATTTTCCATTAACCTTGAAAACAAACAGATTTTTTCCAAGAGGTACAATATCTACGTAAGCCATAGAAATGATCAAATAATAAGGGAAATTGAAAGAAAAACACAATAGTATCCAACTAACAATACATTATAATCATTCACTACAGAAAACTAAGTTCCAATAGAAATGGGACAAACCAAGGATCCCATGAATAATCTAGAATATACAATACATTTTGATTCATCCTAGAAATCATTTCTCACTCGATGAAATCAATAATTCTCAAAAACTAATTTGAACCCTACTTGGCTTTAACAAGGGGAATTATCCCATAGAAATAAAAAAAATATCCCCCTACTATAGGACACCAGTTAGAGCATAATCTAAACTAGTGAAATAATCACTTTTAGAAAATTATCTAGCTATTCCAGGTTCCCATGTCAAGAGTAAATAAAAGGTGAGACAACCATTTACAAATGAGCATCCAATCACATAATCATATATCACATATAATTAATTCACACAATACGAATAAACCAAGTCACACCAATGATAACTCTTTATCCATAAATAACAGATCTAAAAGGAGTCCACATAAAGAATATCCTATCCTGCTCAAAGTAAACGGGTCACGAGGATTCCACAATGAGGGTGTTCCTCCCATTCAAATAAATAGATCTATATGATTTCACATTGAGGACACCCCATCCATTTAATATAAATACGGAAATATAATTTCCAAGGATATTATTCATGACAATCATTTTCACAAGTTCATAATGGTTCCAAATGGAGCTCAATCATTATTTCCGAAAGATCCAAATACGCTATTCCAAAAAGGTGGAAACGCTGAATTTTACATTTCACAATCATTTAGAAGACTCCATTTAAGAAGTCACACCACATGTGTAAACCAAAACAAATTTCATTTAAATTCCAAATTGTCCACACACTATCAACACATGCCATAAAATTTTTAAAGAACAAAACACAAAAAATATTCAAGGACAAACCATTTATAAATCCATTTTAAAAATCCAAAACATCATTTAAGATGTCAAAAATAAATTTAGAAAAGCAAAAAAATCTTTAGAAATAAAAAAACTCCCAATATCCAACCAATAAATTTATCAAAAACTTAGTGCACATCACAAAACAAAATATTGATATATAATTCAAAACAACCATTAAAACTACCTCATTTCACATCAAAAAATTACTCCTAGGATCATACATCAACATTTAACATATAATGAAGGTAAAAAAATAATGAAACTAGTGATTCTTAGATTTAATGGAACGTTCAAAGAGAAACCTACCTTAATATTAGGGTGCTTCAACAATTCAAACCCAAAACAACCTTGGGAAGGTCCGAGGAAGCAAGAAAACCCAAAAATAAGATTAAACAAATAAAATCACAAACATAAATCAAGAGAAACATGAAACATAAATCCCCTTGACCAAAAAAGAAGGCTATCTCTAGAGAAAATGGAAGAATAATGAATAGGGAGGAGAAGAGAGAAGGTTACCTAAGGAAATTTGGAAGAAAACCTTGAAGAGTCCATAGATCCACACCATGTGATAGGATTGGAGGCTTAGAGAACAAGGGAGGAGAAATTTTAGGGTATCACGAACTAGGTGGAGGAAATATGTGATTTTGGGGTTAAAATTTGGAGAGGCTAGAAAGTTCATTTTATAACTGTTATGATATAAGCAGCTCGAATAGTTTGTAAATTTTGTGCCGACCATGTGGCCTGGTAGTATCATGAGATAGAACATCCCTGTATTCTTACCATAAAATTTGTATAATTTTGTGTAGTATGTTCACCCTTGACAAGATGCATCCCAAGGCCCCCACAGTTTGCTGGAGCATAGAGCAAGATTTCCTCTAACCGTGTGCCAACCATGTAACACCTGCGGCCAAGCCAAAATACTCAACTTTTTTCCATGGACTCCTAGAGGAAACTATGGAATAAAATCCATATCAAAGATAAACAAAATATTATCTCAAAACGTAAACCCCATATAAACTGAAACTAAAGAGGAAAATCTAGATCCAAAAATGAATCAGAACAAAGGGTTAAAATAAAAACCCATGTGTGAAAATTCTCCCAACCATAACACTTTACACCCACGTAAATCCACAAAATTTTTCCATTGACTGATCAAAATAAAAGGATTTACAAAAATGCATTATCCAACCTATCAAATTAGTATCAACTTAACCACTAGAAAATGGAACTCATACCACTTCTTGAAAATCAACATAAAACACAAACTACAACTAGCACAACTCAACCAATGATAAAACCACTGGTTGTGCGCTAAAAGCCTAGTGTTTCCCCAAAGAGATAGGAAATATAATTTAGTAAAATTAAATGAAAACAAACTTTTACATGAAAACATTAATGCTATACTGGATTACCAATATGGGAGGCCTGGACAAACTACCAATCATTAGAAACTGACCAGTTTCAATCAAAACTAGAAGAAACCTCAACGAGAACCAAACTGGGTCTCTCGACCATTTATGAACCAAACTACTTAGTCAAATATAAGAAACCCAAAATTATCCAACATAGAAAAATTCCCCATTCCGAACAATAAACCAAGAAATTCACCCATATCTAGACTGAGGTCCCTCGCACCCCTAAGACTCTTGACTACGTGCCAGCTTCACTTTGGGGCATATGGATGGAGCCTTGATGTTTGAAGAATATAGTACCTCGAAATCATGAGTAATAAATCCATAATTATAACTCCTTATTTCCACTAAAATAGGGGTTTCAGAAGATATAAACTCATCCTTTTCCACTTTAGATGAAAAATAACAGAAACAAGACAACCAATTGAACTCACATTCACTCATGTGGGAATGAATTTAGTACTCCCAAAAGACAAACATTATTCCATTATAATATATGTTCTCAATAAATCATTAAAATAAACATTTAAATTTTATGGATAATGAAACACTAAAATAGACCACCCGACATAGCCAATACAACAAAAGAAGTACATATATAAAGGGACTTCAACATGAGTCCAAATAGAACACTAATCCTATGACCTAGCTCCACATCAATTTCTAGAAATATCCTAAAAAAACGTTTTAGGTGACCAAGGTTTCCAAATAATGAAAGTTATTCTTATCATTCATACATGATCATTTAATATGATTTGGCTTGTCATACTAATGGAATAGCATGATCCCACACTTATAATTAGTCTAAGAAAGATCATGAGGCCTTTTAATTCCATGACCAGCACCAAAAGCTTTATGCTACCTCCCCATCTGGTTACAGAAATTTCCAACACCACTTATAGAGATAATAGAATGGATTAAAACCTTAGTAAATCCTGCAAACATAGTCTCTAATTGATCAGATTTCCTCATCACATCGAAAAAAGGTTAAATCGGACTCCTAAAAATTCAACTGCAGATGAGGATAAAGCCCGTACTCAAACTATTGAGCCTTAAAGGAATCATCGGTGTCCTACTCTAGAGTGTAAGAAATATGATACATAAAATGACAGAAGTAATCCAAGATTGATCCATCTCCTTACTGAAGACAATACATATTTATTCCATTTCTCACCTTCACTATATCATAGTAATAATAATAAATTAATGAATCCTAGGAGAATTCTTAGGTAACATCTTCCTAAGTATTGTTTCGAGAAACCAACTTACAAAATTTCTAATTTGGTATGTCAAGATTAAAGGTAGAAAAAAATACTTTTAAAAACTCAATAAACTAATGGGGATTGAAAAACCATTCTATTTTTTTCATCTACTCTTCCTCATTGATAAAATCATTTTGTCCATAAAATATAGGTGAATAAAATTTTCAAAACTCAAGAAGTAAATCCTTAGGTTTGTTGATTGGCAGATCTTCCGATGGTAACCCATCCACAATAGCACATCGAATATCCACCAAATCATATTAGGGTCATACAATAAGCAATAAAATTAACAAGAACTCAATCAAAACCAAATCATCAACAAGAGTACTCAAATTCAAAACACCACACTAGTGACATTCCCAAAACCTAGAAAAAAACAAAACCATTGGATTTCAAAAAATCAAAATTTTCCTCTTGAAAACACTTTCATTAAGAAAAAACATGGTGGATTTACACAATCACCACTGGTATTCCATGGATCCTCACACATTCAAATTCTCGTTCTATCCTAGGAACTCATAGACTCATTCCATCCTGGTAACTCATCTTCCCACATCATCAACCACCCACTTTCCCACACATATCTGTGCACATGAGAACCCATGAAAATACCAAAGGTAAATAAAATATTTTACATTTTCCCAAAAAAGAACATACCAATTTTTTTTTAAAAATATCAACCCACATACCATTTAAACTCTCATAAAACATTTTAGAAGACCATTAGCCGCTCAATCAAAAATCCGTTTTCAAAAGCTTGAAAAAAAAAATTCTGAAAACACATTTTCCATGTTTCCAAAAAAACTCTACCACTTTAAATTATAATTTCCATAATTACAAAAAAAAATCTTCTAAAACAATTTTCATAATCAAGGAAGACCTAAAACAACTCATAAGAGGAAAATAGTGTCAATGGGTGGAATGACCATATGGTTGGTGTCCATATTCTAAACATGCCACCATCATAGAGAGTCTTCTTGGACTATGTCCCAAGCTCTACATGGATTTATAGGCCCTGTTACCTCACTGTGACCATCAAACCAACTCCCAATTTGTATCCAAAACACAAAACAAGACACAAGAGTTAAAGAAACCCAAAGAAACCAAAAGCTACAAGGCTAATCAATTTTTGTTCTGAAAAGTATTTTCTAGAAACTCCCCCAAACATATCCCTAAGCTTTGAAAGTATTACTTTATATAACTTGACATACCAAATAATAAAAGTTTCTATGATATCTAGTTCATATAAAAAACCAGCCTCATTTGACACCATTTTGTGACGAACAAACCTAGGTCAACACCGAATAGATCACCCATACCGATCTGTGGAAAGTCTCGAAGGGAATTCCAAATCCCCATAGGCTGTAAAATAGTGTCGGTAATTAACAATGTATTCCAGAGGTAATGATTTTTCCTAATATAAAAAAATAGAGAGCTCTAATATAAGTAAGAAAATATCCAACTCAACATCAATTTCACATAAACTGAAATTACAAAAACAACTATATAATTGAACCCCCACTGAAACTAAAAACCACAACATCTCCATATGACCCCAAGGGTCACTCTCCAATACCAAAACAAACCATCACCTGTGGTGATCAAAACCAATATATGACTTTCACTACAAGATAAATTTTTTAAATAACTATAGGTGTGAGTATTAATACTCATTAGTAATTTCTGAAAAATCCATTTCAAATTCACTTTCTTTAAATAATTAAACATCATCCTCAAGTTTGAAAATACAATATATGAATGTAATATTTCTACATATTTTCCTTTATAAAACAAATCATGGTCCATTTCCATTTTTCCATATAAAACCACATTCTTCCCCAAGAGGGAAACATTATCATTTCAAAGATAAGGGAAGATGTTTTCATTTTAAAAAGGAAGAGAAAGTGTGAAAAACGTTTTTCCAAAACATTTTCCATAATACTTCAAATATAAAAAAAACTTGTATAAAAAAAGTAAACCATCCAAGTAGGACTTATCAAGGATTATATAATAAGGGAAATAGAAATAATCAAACAAGAGTATCCAACTAATAATTATTAACAATCATTGAATATAGAAAACTAACATCCATTAGAAATAGGAGAAACCTTGGAGCTTGTGAGTAATCTAGAACAAACTATACATATTGAATCATCCCATAAAGCATGCCTCACTCAATGAAATCAATAACACCCTCATTATCAATCACAACCAACATGGCCTAACTGAGGGGTACTATCCTATAAAAATAATAAAAATATATATCCCCCTGTTACAGGCCACTAGTCAGAGCGTAATACGAACTAGCATATCAATAATTCTCAAAAACAATTACTTGCTATGCCAGGTTCCATTGTCAAGAGTAAATAAGGGGGTAATCTAATAGATGTTAACCAAGCATCCAATAACATAAAAATACATCATATATAAATAATTCACATAATATGAATCACCTGAGTCACCCCAAGGATCAATCCGTTGCTATAAACAATAGATCTCAAAGGAATTCACATAGAGGATATCCTATTCCACTTAAAGTAAATAGTAGCAAATGGGCCTCAAGAATTATTTCTCAAAGAACCAAATAAACCATTCGAAAAAGGTGAAAACACCCCATTTTCCTTTTCACAATCATTTATGAATACCCATTTAATTAATCACACCACATTTTCATACAAAAAACTACATTAGTTTAAATGCCAAATTGGCCACATGCCATCAACACATTCCATACCACTTTTAAGGAACCAAACACACACCAATTTAAAGTTAAAGTCATTTATAAATCCATTTTATAAATCTAAAACATCATATATGTTGAAAAAAATATATTTAAAAAGTAAAAACCTTATTTATATATCAAAAAACTATCACAAATGTGAACCATGATTTTATCAGACACTTGGTGTGCATCACATAACAAAAAAATGACATATACTAAAAAAAACCATGAAAAGAACATCATTTCATATCTTACAATTATTCCAAGGGTGAAGAATCAAGATTTAACATATGTTGAAGTTTTCAAAATCATGAAACCAACATTTATTAAATTCAATGGCATGTAAAATGGGAAACCTAGATAAATATTACAATGCTTCAACATCGCACACCCAAAACCACCTTGCGAAGGTCGGATGAAGAAAGAACAACACATGGAGCCTTAAACAAACAAAAAACACAACATAAATCAATTGAAACAAGAACTATAGATTCCCTTGACTAATCTATAAGGATATATCTTGAGAAAATGAAATAATAATGTAGAGGGAGGAGAATAGAGAAGATTAACTTGAGAAATTTGGCCGAAATCCTTGAAGAAACAATATATCCATGCCACGGGAGAGGAGTGGAGTCATAGAGAAAATTGGAGGAGTCCCCTTAGTGTCACAAGAACTACAGGGTAGATGAAATTAGTGGTTTTTCATTAAAATTATAGCAGGTTAGAATGGTTAATTTAAAATTATTAAGATCAAGGAATCTTGCACGGTTTGTAAACTCTGTGCTAATCATGCGATATGGTTATGTTATGAGAACCCCTCCCCCTCTTGCTTACCAAAAGTTTTTCAAAATGTAAGTAGATTGTTCACCCCCAACCATATGAATACCAAGTCCCTTCTGGTTTCTTGAGCTAGTCACATAGTTTCCTCTTACCGTGTTCCAACCATGTGTGACCTACTTCCAAGAAAAAAATTCGACTTCTCACTAAGAGGTCTAAGAGGAAACCAATGAGTAACCTCAGGACTAGATATAAACAAAAGATAATATCAAAATTTAAAATTCATTACACATAAAACTCAAGAGGGAAACCAAGATCCAAAAATGAACTATAATAAAGGTTTAAAACCAAAACCTAAGTGAGGCAAATGTGAAGGCATAGTTCTCCCACTGTAACATTTCCCCCTCATCACTAGTTGCTAGACCCTAGTGTATTGGGAGGTGTTAATCAGGAAATGTTTCAAGAAATAGTGATTGATTGTATGGACTGACCTTGACCAGTTCATAGAAATATAACACTTTAATTTATTATTTATCTACCTCAATTACTATTAGGGAGATGATATTCCCCAACAATATTCGCCATTCTACTATGAAATCAAAATTTTCAAAATTGAAAAAAATTACTTTTTCAATTCATGATTTAAATAAATTTATATATTTTTCACGAAATGACCAAAATAATATCCAGGTAAAGTAATATAAATCTAATAAAACATACATAATGTTCTTAATGATATGTAAAAATATACGTACAATACACCTCTATAACGAACATGGTGACATTAATATCCCAAATAGATTCCTCTTTTAAGTAAACATCCAACAGTTATAAATAAATGCAGTCTTCACTTGATCCTATAGAGTAATGAGAAGCTAATAATTTTTTATAAACCTATCTACAAATTGATAATGTTATTTTCCTTCCAACCTCTATTATTTTTTAAATCAATGGTATATGGATGTTGTAACACCCTGAACTGAATCCCCAGGTATGGGCCAAAGTTCTACATGAACTCATTTTCACCTCCATATATAAATGAGCCTTCTGAGTAGTGGTGAGGGTGTGAATTTTCTATGTGGAGAGTATACCATTGGTAATCATAGACATACTCTAATGTATAATAATATATGCATAATAAAACTATAAATACAATGAAAAAATAACATAATCAAGATGATATAATATATTTCATGTTAGGTTAAATAGTTTTAAACCCAAAGAACCATTATTGTGGATGGAGAATAGGAATAAGCAATAAAACTAGAATAAAGATAAGTAAAAGATGTTATGATAGGTGTCCAGGGTGTCTCCCTATAATATGTCTATCTTCCAACTCCATGATTCTTAGTAAACTATTGTTGGTTCCTTAAACTTATTTGGATCCACAACCATGAATTCTTCACATTATTTGAGATTACCATGATGGGTGTGGGTATTAAACTACCAAATCTTCCTAATATAAGTTCACATTAATAATATGTTTACAACATGATAATAAGAAAATTTGAAATAAAGTGACAACCAATCATGTGTTGAGTGAGTGTTCCCTAACGAAGCCGCCATTAACCACAACCACACCTACTCTGACTCCCTTCTAGAAGATTTGAAATAACAGAATTCATGATTATGGGTTAGCCATAGGGCCTCCACATATATCTCTAATAAACCTCAAGGTCCATGATTCTTGGGTTAGGACATAAGGAGACCAAGCCTTATCACTATCACAGGTCAATCCATAAGGCCATTATATCCCAACACTACTATAAGTCTAGACACATGGCTCTCAAATCTTAGCACCACCTTATCTTAGTCCAAATGGCCATCACATCCCGATTCTATGTCTTTAGTAATCCCAAATGGTTGTTGTACCCGTATACTACATAAAATCAGGCCACAAGGCCATTATACCCCTACACTATGTGTTGTTCCATCATCATGAATGTTTCATGTCACACGTGCTTCACTTTTCATTTTCTACTACAATAAAATCCTCAAACTACTATAGAGAATTACACATATATTCATAATATATAATTTTGAGAAATTCTTTTTGTATCCAAACACACAGAAATATGTGTTCGTCATCAAACATGGGTATCGTAGGATACACACCAACTCATATGTGATCAATAACAAACATGGTTCTCATAAGACAAAAATGATCTTTAGATCATACTCGTGCATGTGTATCAAGGAATATAACCATATACTATAATATCATTCAAAATATCATATACGTGGTATCTATATTGTTGGTAACTTCCTATGATTAGTGCATCGATGCCAAATAAACGATCTATCATGGAACGATACACAGATATGGTCACTGTAACAATGTTCACAAGAACCAGAGATAATCCATCATAACAAAGTATCTAGAATTGGGATTCTTAAATGATACCATGACAATATATTGAATCCTTTTCAACTTACCTATTAAAATGGATAAAGAAACTAAAAATTACAGAAATGGACACTATTCTAGATTCTCAGTTGAAGTTGATCTCTGTTCATCATTAATAGATAAGGTTTATCTCTTGACTAATGTATATGAAATTGAACTAAAAACTGAATATGAAAACATTCCTTGGTTTTGTCCAGACTGTAAGACTATAAGACAAGATTCCTTGAACTTTAAGAGATATCTTATTTGTGCTTTCTACTCTTTACGTGGGCATGACATTAGTTCTTTCTTAAAAAAGAAACACTCTCAAAATACTTGTTCATCTGAATTTACCCAAATGGTTGGGTTACTAGGGATGATTTAGATACATTAATGCTACTCATAATTTGTCACAACCTATAACTTTGGATCCCCATATTTCAAAAGGAATTAATCATGAGATGGAAAAAACATATCCTCTTATTATTGGACATTGTGATGTCAATAGACTGGATGATAAATTGAATTCTTCTGATATGTATATGAAACCTCAAAATATTTCTTTCCAACATGACAATAAGTCATGGGATGAAATTGTTAGTAAGGTAAGGGCTAGTGAGGCCTAGGTTGCGGAGGATCACACTTCGGATCTGGAAACTGCGGGTCTTACTTCTCAGGTGACAACACAACACCCCTACTCTAGAAGTGAACAAAGTGTGTCTATTATTGGTAAATATGATTCAACTGTCTCTGCTACATCTTATGGTGTTGATAAAAGTTCTTGGAAAAGGCTTCTGTACCCAACACTGGAACAACACCCTATTTATCCTTTAAAGAATTCTGTACATTTTGAAGAACCTACCATAGTTCCCTCAAAGGAGGTCCAAACTCTTACTGATGATCTTGATCCATCACCTAGAAGGACTGATCCACAAACATCTTCACTTGTGCAGGTGACCACTTCTAACACATTTTAAGATCTTAATAGTGTTGTAGGACATATTGAGGTTTATGATGTTGATCCTCCAAGGGAAAAAGAATAGGATGCCTTGATGCAACCCCCATCAACACTACCTATCCCTCAGAATATGATATAGGAGACTCTGATGGAGAACCTAGTTCCTGCAAAAGATTAATATTGCCTTGATAACTCTTGTAAATAGACTAAATCATGGAAAAGAGGACAAATTCCTAGAATTCATGGGCAAGGACGTGGATGAGCAGAACTAATCTCAAAGAAATATGAAGCACATTTTATGGATTTGGACGTGGATGACACAAACATCAAAGGTCTTCTCCAGCAAGCAAGAAATATTGAAGTGCTTCAAACCAGGGGCCATGGATGACGGTGAGGATGTGGGATTGATTTGGTCACCTTACAAGATGCAAAATGAAATATTTCAGTTAATATTGGAAAAAATTGATCCCTCTTGAGGAGGGCCACTGATTGGTTTGAAATGAACCGCTACTCTCATTTTTCATGTTTTTTTCTTTTGTTTCAATAAAAAGGGCCTTATCCCTCACCTTTTAAATATATATATATATATATATATATATATAATATTATGGGAATGGTATTATAAACATGACATAAAAATTTCATACTCAATCTATCAAGTAACATAAACATGAGTGATGTTATAAAACATTATTATTTCATAATACATAAATCATAAGTGTGATAAATCATCATAAAACATCCATGAATAATAATTTCATGTCATAAAATCATGTAACCAACATAGGTATAAAAATATTTCATTTGATAAGGTTAACTTATGAGACTATTAAATCATATTAGATTAGAAATCAACACATGTTTTCGATATTATTATAGAATAGAAACCTTCACCTCTTTCTCATAGTGGATAAAACACACCATTTTATTTCCCATAGTGTATCAGAAGAATATATATGTTTACCATTATAGATGATGCATGTAGACTTGTTTTTCATTGTGGATAAATCAAATCAACTTCCTTCCCATAGCGGGTTAGTCACCTCGGCTTGTTTCCCATAATATATCATGTAAATCAACTTTTCCCTTGTAGTTATCTCATGAGATATAAAACTTCTCCCAATGAATTTGAATGATATATAATTCTAGACCCACCAATAAAATAATTAAAGATATATGTATTTTTTCGATAAGATTATAAAACATTCACCATATCATAACCCATGAAAATGAAATTGGTTTCATAAACATTAGATATTTAATCATAGAATAACCCAGTTATAATAAATGGGTTTTAAAAACACATTTTCATTATAATTATAAACCATATAGATAAATATTATGCATTTTATCATTAGATAATATCCATATAAAATCATAGGTTCTATAAAAGTTTTTCATCATTGATGAATATAAATTATATAAAAATATCTTTAAAAACATTCTTGAGGAAAATAACCATTTCATTTTGAAACTAATTCATTAATATATATATATTTTTAAATAATATTATGAAAAATATCTATTTGAAAATAACCATGGAAGGTTATAAATGATGATTTAAATCAGTTATTGGTCCTTATTGTTGTAAACTACAATTCATTCCATTTATGATAAAATAAAACATTTTTTAATACTTTTGTAAAAATTAAAAAATTACATTGTTCAAAAAATGATTAGAATATTCATTTTAAAACATTTCATTTAATGTAAAGTGTAGGAAAATGACATTAATGAACCAATTTATAATATTAAAAACACTTTTTAAAGCCTTTTTAAAATACATTGACATTGTAGATAAATTTTTTTTACAAAATAGTAAAACATAGGTAGTTTTACTTAAAAACCTTATTCCATTCTTATAAGTAAATAAAGTGGGGATTAATGAAAGGAAAACATATATTACATAAAATTAACCACATTAGGGGGAAATTAAATTTATTTATTGTATAAATATCATATAATTTCCACATTGTAAATTCGAGCCTAAACAATCCCTATTAAAATTGGATTGAAACATAAATCCCTTACGTGTTTGGTAAATTTTAAATCAAAACCCCATGAAACATAGAACTTCATATGGATATTTATATCCCAATAATTTCAATAAAACCATTATAAAGTAAATTCTTGGGAATTATATATTCCACATAAATTAAACAAGTGTGGAATATTACATGTGTCCCATAGAAATAAAAGTGAGATGAAAATATCTTACCTAAAGTATCATATTTCTCCATTAGTGTTAAAATGTCCAATACAATAAATATTTATTTATTATAAATTTATTCTATACCCATAATAATATATAAAATACTATTTATAATTTAATTATGACATCTTATCACCCTTTAATTAACAATTTTTTATTAAAATCATTGTTCTGCGTGATAATTGCCTCGTTTTTCAAGCATGTTTTGGTTCACCAATCCCAGTATTTATAAATTATTCATGGTTACAACTTCTATAGAATTATAATCATGATATAAATAATATATATATATATATATATATATATATTTATATTCATCCATAAAATGATGAGGAATAAAAATGAATTACATTGTTTATAGAGATGGTAGGTCATACGTACACATAAAAGCCGCTTTCGCCTTTTTTTTGATGTAACAAAATAAAGGTAAAAAAACAATTATAAATTATATAATCATTATTTTATAATATTTAATATATATATATTTATTAGATATATCATTATTACAATCCATGTGATGGGAAAATTTAAAATGAATAACATTGCTTTATGGATGTGGCAGTCCACACTTACACAGAATTGATAATATCATTTTCCAAAGCATTGGAAGTTAAGATGGTAGATATGAAATTATCATTAAATAATAATAATTATTTAATAAACATTATTTATAAATAATAAATCTATTATAACAACCAACCAAAAAATATAATGATGTAAAATGAATTGTATCACTATATGGAGACAATAAGTCGTACGTACACATGAGCTATACATTCACTTTTTATTTTATGGAATATAGGGTGACTAAATTGTTTTTAATAATCAGAATAATAATAATTCAGTTTATTTGGGAAACATAAATTATTAATTTATTACAAATACATCATATTTAGAGGGAGTAAAAGAATAAGTAAATAGAAAATGATCAATTATAAAGATTACCTCTTATTTAAACGAACTTCTTTAGTATTACTCTTATAAATCCTATAGTGGGTGTATTGGGATGGATAAAACCTATATAACATGTATAAGGATATATAAAATAAAATTATTTAGGATTTTTTGAACCTGAATGCTCATGGTGATTTAAAAAACAAAAATTAGGGGTTCCCTTTTATGGGGAATGAGTGGGGCACTCTTATATTTGTTTTTAAAATTATATTATAATATGGTCATTATCTAGAAAACTGATTCCAAATGGATAGATATTCTAATGTATGGTTTTATTTATAATAAATGAAAATACAAAAAAATAATTTTATAGGTTAAGATAATGTTTTACCCTTCTCTTTTTTGTATAAACTCATGTTTAACCTTTTTGACAATTACAACAATAATGAAGTTTTTAATATTTAGTGATAAATATATCCCATATAAATGGAAAATTATGCCATAAATGGAAAATGGTTTATATATAAAACCATATTACTATCATGTGGTAAAATATAGGATTTAACAATTTTAAATCATTTAATAAATTATTATTTATTATAAAATACCATCAATGTCAATTTTGGAATTATTCATTTAATTTGACTTCGAAAAAATCATGATACAAATTAATTTTAATATAATACTATAAAAAAACCCTTAAATGTTATATTTTTCTAAAAAATTAATGGAAATGAATAATATAATCAAATTATATTACTTTTTTCATTTTAGGAACCACAAATTTATTTTTCCATTAATTGAATAAATGACTTATCAGTGTTGCACAAGAATATATGGTAATAATTTTATAACTAAAATACTATAAAAAAATTTAAATGATAATATTAAATCATTTATCTTTCAAATAATTCTTCTATAAGTAAACATATCCTCTTTTTTCCATATTGAAAATAATTAGTGGTAAAAAAGCAAAGAGAATTAAATTTTTGACTTTTCTTTTCATAAAGTTATATAAATTTCAAAATCCCAGCCATATTTCCCCATGTTTCCATATATTAAAATCATGGATGGGTAGATACTAATTAAACACATCTAATTGGATAAAATATTGTTATATGGTCATTTATTAGTCCTCATAATAATATTTTTGTTCTTAATTACTTGATTTACCCTTACATTGGTGACAATTATTTATTATGGTTACTATACATAATGGAAAAAATAAAATAAAATATGGTACCAAATTTGGATCTCATTATTACAAATTTGGAATCCATTTTTTACAATAAATTTTTCATAAGTGGTAGAAATTAATTTAAGGTAAAAACTCATAATGCAATGAAAAACTCTTTTTAAGTAAAAAATATCTTTTTAAGTAGAAATATCTATGCCGAATTCAACCGTAAAATTGATTCCAATAAAATTAATTTTATTATTCATAATTTGAGAGATATAATATTTTGTTAAAAAAATTTAAAACAAAATTTATCTGTTTAAATGCTTGAAACAGAAAATACACTTTTCTAGGAAAATAAGTATTTTTCAATATTTACTGGAAAATCTAACTTTTGAAAAAATCTCAAAAACTAATTATTAGATAATAAGGACAAAAATTTTTAAAAAATGAAATCATTATTATAAATTGCGATTTATAAAGTATCAAAAATTTTTTAAGGACTTGGATCTTCTTTCAAGGCATGTCTTTCATTTCTAGTTGTTTTGAAGAAAAAGAGGAGTTTCTAGAAGTTTAAAGAGTACACGCCATGTACCCGGTTTCCATGGGTAAATGTGCACTAGCTGTGTAATGGCCATGTACATGGCCATGTGGGGTGACTTGAAGTCCACCTAAAGTGGAGTCCGGTTAAGGAAAGTACATGTCCTGTACTTTTAAATAACACATTTTGTACTTTTCTTTTAAATTGATATGTCAGACCGGGGTCACGTATAATTGACAGAAACCTTTCCTTCTAGGTCTATCTCATCCAGGAGCAACGGATACCGATGAATCTTCTCCGAGCCCCCAAATCACCATCCATTCTCCAATTAGATCTCTGTCGATTGCATTAGAATCCCCACGGTAAGCTCTTCCTTCTTATCTAGCCTAATTTCCTGATTTCTCCTATTTCGTGAGATATCCTTGTTTGAACGTTTTAGAAGTATTTTTAGATATACTATGTTTTAGGGAGATTCAAGGCTTTAGATTCACATATATAATTCGTACAACGCCGAGGTAGGTGGTTTGGGCCTTTCCATCATTATTATTTGAATATTATGTGCAAAAGATCCCAATACCGTGGAATGAGGTATTGCGTGTTTAAGTATTTTAGCCCTATTAATGCCTGTTATGCCTTGTATTCCTGAGTAGAGGTTGTTTTATTGTGAATAGGGTTATTTTCCTAGCTATAGAGGTGTTTTACCATGTTTGATTTGATATTGACCATTTGGTCTAGCTTTGCATGTTAGGCTGCTTGCATTACATGCCTAGTGTTGTTAGGATAGCATGATTTTTATCTAATGTTGTAATATTCTTTTTATCTATTTAGAAAAGTAGTTCTTGAAGTTTAATTTGGATATTGAACATTGTTTTTGCACCATTAACTTACCTAGGGAAGTGGGAACCTGGTGTAGTAGACCATATGGAGAATGGATGTTGAGGGATTCTCTAAAGTGTCTATTTACTTTTACATTGTGAGACCATAAGGGGGATGGAACTTGTGCTCCCTCAGAGTATTTGTAGTTACAATTTGCAAGAACATAGGAGGAATTGGATGTTGAGTGCTTCATCAGAGTGTCTATAGTCACTAATAAAGGACCACATGGGGAATTGACGGTGATTTATTCCATAGAGTGTCTTTTCTAAAGATGAATCAGAGGGGTTAGACTTTGAGTACTTCTTTGAGGGTTGCTTGTGTTTTATTGGTTGATCAAGAGGGGTTAGGCTATGACTACATCCCATAGGGTTACTTTCCTTTTTAGCTACTTACTTAATATATGAAAATGATTCAATTGAAACTATAGGATTGTTTACATTTGAGTACTTCTTTGTTTACTACTTTGTTTCGCTTATTGCCTGCCATATATATTCACTGACTATTAGGCATAGATCTTTGGGTGGTTGCCTACTGGTATTAGTCTCACACCCTATTTGGGTCATGATTTTTGGATCAAATAGATTATATTGTTGCAAGTATATATAAGGGAAAGTGCACTTCTACTTTAGGTTCTTGATTGTTGTGGAGATGGAGATCATGAGACCATGATGAGGCTTGCGATGATGCTAGAATTATTTACATATTTTCTTTGTACTTTGGTTTAGTACTATATTCTTGTATTGTGACTTATTTTGATTTATTCCTAGATAATCGTGACAAGCATCATTATTTATATATATATATATACATGCTGTAGTTGTTTATTTACTTCCACTCTTCTGCTGTTTACAGTTGTATGGTATTATTACTACTTCCTCTATTGTTATATATTTCTTTCCACTACGTTACTCTACCAATGAGGGCATAGTTTCTCCACTATCACACCCAAGGAACTCATTACTAGTCGACAGCCTTTGGAATTTTGGGAAATTCACTTGAGTCCATGTGACCACCCTATTATGGGGAACCTCTGGGCGGCTCTCGGAACCAGGATATTACAAAGTTATATCATATGAATTATTTTTTTCTTGACTTATTGTTTAAATCCAATAGTCAGGGATATGATGGAATAGGTAGTTGGTAATAAGCTGTGCCTGAGAGTAGCTAATCCATGTACAGGGAAAATCTAATTTACCTCTATTATTGAAATTTTCTAGTTTTTCAATTATTACAGTTTATTTGATTTCACCATTGAGTGATTCACATGTATTTTGTTGTTAACATTGATAATATTTAGGTTCTATTTCTGTTACAACCAGATCAGACGAGGGTATTCTATCTCATGCACTATATTGGCACTTTCTAGAGATCACATGTCATGCATTCTTTCCATGTCATTTAAGGTGCATTACCAATTTCATGTTGTTGTGTTAGATGTTGTGCTAAATATTCTTTCTGTTGTGATAAATTCCTTGATAGAATACCTACGATCTGATAGGGTGTTGAATTGTGTAAGGTTTCTTTTGAATGAATTCCAGACTTTGGTTATTGAGGTATTATGTGACCTCATGGATCAGAATTTGTTGTTTCTTTGCTTTGTTACTAATTGTATATGACATGAATATGATGTCAAGATTTGATTCTTAGGGATTATGGGCCCCCGTAGATCGGAATTTGGAACTTTGATGTTTATTTCTTTGTTTTCTGGGGTTTCAACATAGTTTCGGAGGCTTACTGTTATGAGAAATCTAGAATACATGGTGTGTATTGTATAATACACCCTATGTTTCCTTATGTTCAGGAAGGAACTATTTTTATTAAGTACATGTTGTGTACTTATGTACAATCCCTGTAATCTCTAACCATGTCATAGTCTGTGTGGCAAGAGACATGGGGTTGGGAAATTTAATGAGTACACGCCATGTTGTAGAGACCATGTGTCCAGTCGTGTGACTAAAGACGCAGATGGATGATGGGTTGCTAGTACATGACGTGTCTGGAACAAACACACTCTGTAGAGTCATCCGTGTAACCGGTTGTGTGACTAACAACACGGGTTGGTAATGTTCATCTAGTACATGTCCTGTCTATCACAAACACGTCATGTAGTCTTGTTTTAGGGGAACTGTGTGGGCTAGTCGTGTAGAGGAACTCAGTAATGGGACCATAATTCAAGTACACGCCATGTCTTTTTGAAACACACCATATGTATGGGGTGTTACACGACCAGTATTGGTAAGAGTACACACCCATGTGGAGGCTTTAAGGAACACACCGTGTAGGGGACATACACACCGTGTATCTATGTTTTGAAAAACTTGAATACATTGTTTCTCTTTTTCTTTTCCTTCACCTATAATTTTCAGTCCTTGTTAATATTGAACTAAGTGTGTGCTTGACCTTTCAGAGTCATGCCACCGAGATTTCCTCTGAGTGTACGCCAGTTACAGGGTAGTGATCAGACACCAGACATGGATAATGAGGGACTACCGATAGATCCTCCTGTAGTTCCAGTCTTGGAAACAACTATTATTCCGGATACAGGTGTCGATGCACAGTTCTTATAGGGATTTATGTGGTTCATGTATACTTTCCAAGGAGTACCATAGCCTACCCCATCTATGGAAGAGTTGGCGAGGGTTTTTTAGAAGAAAACTCCTCCCACCTTCACAGGGGATTGAGGACCTCAGGCTACAGAATAAGGGTTAGAATCCATGCTTTCGATCATTGACCATCTAAAAAACCCTCCAAATAGGAGGGTGAATCTTGCTATATACATGTTGTGGGATTTATCCAAGAGGTTGTGGGATGTGATCTCATAGGTGGGATGCCAACATGTTATGGCATGGGATGAGTTCCACCATGCCTTGTACGATTACTTCTACCCAAATACTATGAGTTTCTATCGACCTCGAGAGTTCATGAGTCTGAAATATGGTACTCTTTCTGTCATGGAGTACTCTTCTCACTTCATAGAGCTGTAGTGCTTCACACCCATCCAAGGAGGTGATGGGTTATTCCTGGCAAAGAAGATTGCAGATGGCCTTAGGAACGACATCTGATATTAGGTGAACATCTTCAGGTTGACATCCATCACCTCTATAGTCAATCCGGAACTGATCACAGAGAAAAATATGAGGAATTATGGAGTTATGATCTAGGGAATCTTGACATTCAGAGTTGGTATCCCTTCTACTAAAAACAAGAAGTTCCACAGGGAGTCTACGTGAAGAGATCTGAGGAAGTTGGATACATATTATGGTACCCAGGTTCTGTGCTAATAGTGCAGGAAGAGCGATCATATGAGGACACATTTCCCGAGAGACCCAGTGGAGTGTTGATCTTGCAGAAATATGGGTCATCTTTAGTGGTTTTATTAGTTTTTCTTACAAGAATCTAGTGATCAGAGTTCTTCTATGACTCCATATTCAGGAGAAACACCATCAGTTTCTCATCAATCCAGGAACTGGAGTACTTCAGGCCATTCCGGGCGAGGTAGAGGTTGTGGCCACAGTTGTCTGGCATAAGGTTTTTGGAAGCCACGGGGTGGATCATCCCAGGGATCTCAGTCATCTTCATAGGGCTGTGGTGTACGTCATGATTTTGCGATAGAGTAGATCCAGCCAGAGCATGATCCCGAACTCTATATAGTTCGAGGTACGATTCTAGTATCCTCAGTTCTAGCTTCTGTACTTTTCAATATAATAGATTACCATAGTTTCATATATTTACTATTTTAGAGAGACTTGGAATCCGTATCATTTCTTATATTGATGTATTGATGTTGGATACTCTATTGGGGACAAGAACAACTAGTACACGTCTGTACAACTAGTGCCCTCTTGAGGTTGGTGGGTGTCACTTATTATGGACTTCTATGTCCTAGCGATGATAGGCTATGATGTTATTCTCAGAATAGACTGGTTAGTTCCCTTTTAGGCTGTTGTCGATTGCTATCATCATAGGGTTAGTTTTATATCACCAGAGGGTAGATCCTTTTAAAAAAAGGAAGAATGGGATGTTCAGAAAAGCAGAGAAGGACCCGAGCATCATGGGTTGGGAGGAGTTACGATCTAGATTGATAGTATACATATGGATGACCAGGGGAAATCACAGATGGAATTTTCCCCTGTGGTGGATCGTTTCAGGGATGTCTTTCTAGAGGACTTTTCGGATTTTCCACTGGAGTGAGAGGTAGACTTTTCTATTGAGCTTGTTCCAGGAGTGGAACCAATGTCCATTCCTCCTTATAAGATGTCTACACCAGAGTTATCGGAGCTCAAGAGGCAATTGGAGGAGTATCAGGAAAAGTGTTTCATCTGATCCAGCACTTCTCCTTGGGGTTTTCCCATTTTGTTTGCAAAAAAGTCATACGGTACCCTCCGACTATGTGTGGATTAGTGGAATCTAAACTAGTTTATGGTCAAGAACCGATATCCCTTATTGAGTATTGATTATCTCTTTGATCAGCTTTGAGGAGCCCAGGTGTTCTTGAAGATTTACTTGAGATCTCGTTATCATCAGTTTCACGTCAGACCATCTAATATACCTCTTACAACCTTTTAGAGCAGGTATGGTCTGTAATAGTATGTGGTTATGCCATTCAGTCTCATGAATTCACCTACTTTTTTTATGGAACTGATGAACCGAGTGTTCCATCCATACTTGGATTCTTTCATGGTAGTCTCTATGGACGATATCTTGGGGTACTCTCACACTCGACATGACCCTAACACACATCTTGAGATCATTTTGAGTACATTAAGGGAGCTCCAATTTTATTATAATATCTCAAAATTCCACTTTTGGATGGACCAGATTCACTTCGTGGGTCATGTTATCATAGAGACAGGAGTATCAGTTGACCCAGAGAAAGTGAGAGCAGTAGTTTCCAAGGAGAAGTCAAATAATGTCTTTCAGGTACAATATTTTAAAGGGATTTTTTGATACTACATACATTTCATATAATAATTTTCATGCTTATCAGTTCCATTGAGGAGGCTGACTATGAAGGGCGTAAAGTACTCGTGGTCAGATTCTTGTGAGTCATCCTTTCCGGAGTTGAAAGGGAGGTTGAATTTAGTACTAATAGTAGTTTTTATAGAGCTGGGCAAGAACTATACTGTTTACTATGATGAATTAGGTATTAGGATAAGAGTATTGATTATGTTGGGAGTAGTCATTGCATATGAGTCTCAGAAGTTAAGGCCACATGAGAGGAATTACCAAACTCCTGATCTCGAGTTGGCTGTAGTTGTTCATGCTTCACACTGTTGGAGACATTATCTATTTGCGGAGAATTTTTTGGTTTTCACCGACCAAAAAAGTCTCAAGTATATCTTTACATAGAAAGATATGAATCTGAGATAGTGAATGTGGGTTGAGTACCTTCAATCCTTTTACATTGAGATTGCCTATAAACCTAGGAAAGACAATGTAGTGGCAGATGCATTGAGTAGGAGGACTCAGATACAGACAGTTTAGGATTCCAATAGTGAGTGGTAGATTATGGGTCTATTATATAAGATGAATTTGGAGGTGCACAATAGATATGGACAAACATTTATTTCTCCTATAGTTGTTACATATACTCTGATTAAGCGAGTGCAAATGAGGCGGCTATCAAATGCTGAAGGCCTAGTCCTATGGGAGAGTGTGTCAAGAGAGGACCATATTCCTGGATGGACTATAGGTGAGGATGAGATATTGTTTTTTCTTGGGAGCATATGGGTGTCAGTAGAAATACGCCATGAGCGGATGTGGGACTTTAATTCCTCAGTTTGGTAAGTTTATCCTAGTGTCACCAAGATGTATCAAGATCTGCATTGTTAGTATTGGTGGCTAGGTTTAAAGGGAGATGTTTTTGGGTTTTTCATGAGGTGTTCCACCTATTAGTAGGTTAAGGAAGAGAATCAACATCTATAAGGGCTTTTGAAGTTGTTATCCATTCCCAAGTAGAAGTGGAATGATGCCACGATGGACTTCATAACAGGTTTTCTGAGGTCACCTCGAGGGAATGATTCATTTTGGGTTGTCATTGACAGACTCACAATGGTTTCTCACTTCTTGCCGATCAAGAAGACCTTCAATGTTGATGAGATGGGAAGTTTTTACATATGAGATATTGTACATTTTTATGGACTTCCGTACTCGATATTTTCAGAAAGGGATGCCCGTTTTACTTCTTCAGTCTGGTAGGGACTATAGAAGGTGTTGGGAACACAGGTACTTTTGAGTATATATTACCATCCCTAGATAGATGGCTAGTCCGAGTGTATGATACCAGTGCTGTAGGACATGATTCAAGCATGAATCCTAGATTTTGGAGGTTCATTGGAGAAGCATATAAATCTTGTGGAGTTTTCCTACAATAATAATTTTCAATCAACTATTAAGATGTAACCTTATGAGGCTTTGTATGGTAGGCCATGCTGATAACCCTTATATTGGCTGGTGGTAGGATAGGTAGCTTTGCTAGGACCTTGCTTGTCTAGGGGACAGAAAAACAAATAGTGTTTATTCAGAAGAGGATGGTTATTGCACAATCATGATAGAAGTCTTATGCTGATCGACATAGATGACCTCTAAAGTTCAAGGTTGGAGATCAGGTTTTTTGCATGTCACACCATGTTTGGGACACAAGAGGGTTATGAGACATGGAAAGCTTTCACTGAGATATGTCAGGCCGTTTGATATTTTGGAGAGATTTGGGCCATTTGAGGTTTTTGAGAGAGTCGGTCCGGTATCCTATCGGTTATAGTTATCTCAGAGGTATCTGGTTATGCACGACATCTTCCACGTTTCTCAGATACGATGTTACTTCTCAGACTTGTCTGATATTTTTCAACCTGAGGATGTTGAGCTAGAGGAGGATGCATTGTTCAAGGAGAATCCTATCCGGATAGTTGATTGTAGTTCAAGGGTTCTCTTTGGCTGGTCTGTTTCTTTGGTTCGATTTTTATGGCAGTACAAGCGAGTACATGATGAGACTTGGGAGAGGGAGGGCAATGTACGATCATAGTGGTCAAAGCTATTTGAGGATTCTCCTTCAACGCTGCCTTGCTAGGGAAATTCGAGGATGAATTTATTTAAAGGGGAAGTTTGTAAGAACCCAGATCTTCTTTTTAGGTATGTATTTAATTTCATGTTTTTTTGAGAAAAAGAGTAGTTTCTGGAAATTTAAGGAGTACACTCCATGTACATTGAAGTACACGCTGCATACCTGGTTGTTGCGGGTGACCAGGTACTGGCCGTGTAACAGCTGAGTACATGGATGTATAATGGATGAGTACATGGCCATGTGGAGTGACATGGAGAATGATTAAATCAGAGGCTGGTTAAGGAAAGTATATGTCGTATGCTTTTAAAGAATACACAATGTACTTTTCTTTTTAATTGATATGTCGGACCGGGGTCACAACTAATCGACAGAAACGTCTCCTTCAAGGTATGTCTCATTCAGGAGTGGCAGATACCGATAGATCTTCTCCAAGACCCCAACTCCCCATTATTCTTCAAATCGACCACTATTGATTGAGTTGTAATCAACACAGTAAGCTCTTCCTTCTTCTATAACCTCGTTTCTGATTTCTCCTCTTTCCTAATATATTCTTGGTTGATCATTTTATACCTTCTTGTAGATCTACGGTGTTTTAGGGTGATTCAAGGCATGATGTTCATGTATATAATTCGTACAACACTGAGGTAGGTGGTTTTTTCCTTTCCATAGTTAGTCTTTGAATATTATGTAAAAAAGTTCCCAATACCCTAAAATGGGGTATTGCGTGTTTATGGATTTTATCCCTATTAATGCCTGCTATGAATTGTGTGCTTTAGTAGAGGTTTATTGATTGTGAATAGGGTTATTTTTCATGCTATGGAGGTGTTTTCACTTGTTTTATTTGATATTTGTCATTTGGTCTAGCTTTTCCTATTAGGGTGCTTGCTTTCCATGCCTAGTGTTGTTAAGATGGAGTGATTTTTATTGGATGTTGTTATATGCTTTTTTGATATTTAACCAAGTAGTTGTTGAGGTTTACTTTGGCTGTTGAACATCATTTTTGTACCATTAAATTACACAGGGATATGGGAACCTGGTGTAGTAGGACATAGGGAGAATGGATGTTGAGGGCCTCTCTAGAGTGTCTGTTTACTTTTACATTATGAGACCATAGGGGGGATGGAACTTGTGCTCCCTCTGAGTGTCTGTAGTTGCACGTTGTGATACCATAGTAGGAATTGGACATTTATTGATTCTTCAAAGTGTCTATTGTCACCGATACAAGGCCACAGTGGGAATTTATTGTGAGTTATTCTGTAGAGAGTCTTTGTTAAAGCTCAACCAGAGGGGTTAGTCAGTTAGTACTTCCTTGAGGGTTGATTGTGTTTGATTGGTTGAACCAGAGGGGTTAGGCTGTGAGTAATTCACATAGGGTTACTTGTTTTTGTTTAGATTCTTACTAGATATGTTAAAATTATGTAACTGAAACTGTTGGATTGTTTACTTTTGAGTACTTCCTTGTTTACATCATCATTTTTTTTATTACCTGCCATATATATTCACTGACTGTTAGGCACAGATCTTTGGGTGGTTTCCTATTGGTATTCGTCTCACAACCTATTTGGGTCATGATTTTGGGAGCAAAGATATAATATTGTTGTAGGTATAGATAAGGGAAAGAACCCTTCTACTTGAGGAACTTGATTTCTGTGGAGTTGGAGAACATGGGACAAAGATGAGGCTTGTGATGCTACAGGAGTTATTTACTTGTTTTCTTTGTAATTTTGTTTAGTAATGTATTCCGGCATTCTGACTTGTTTGGTTTCATTTCTATATACTTGTTACATGAATCATTATTGATATATATATATATATATGTACACACTGTAGTTGTTTATTTACTTCTATTCTTCCATTGTTTACTGTAGTATTGTATTATTACTACTTCCGCTATTGTTATCTGTTTCTTTCTGCTGCGTTACTCTACCAATGAGGGCATAATTTCTCCACTATCACACCCAAGACCCTCAATGCTAGTAGGAAGCCTCTGGCTTTTGGGGAAATGTTCTTAAGGCCATGTGACAAACCGGGTATGGGAAACCTCTGTGAAGCTCCAGGAACTGGTACGTTACAAAATTAATTTTTACATTTTATCACAAAAATTAATAAATTATTTTTTTGAAAGAAACATATTTTTGAAGAATAAAATGAAATTTCCAAAAAAATAGTTTGTTATTTTCTATGAATTAATCAATAAATTTTTTTTTATTAGCACATATATATATTTCATAATTTGGTTAATACTATTCATACTAACTAATTTAACTACTTTTTTTATAACATTCAAATTTAAATAAAAATATTTCATTATTTTTTAGGATCAGTATTACGTGTCATATATGATATCGAACAAAATCACCTTTTTAAAATCTTGGGGGTTTTACATTATCCCCCATTTAATACATTTCATCCTCACAATTTGAACTTTTTATTAGTAAATAGATGTTTATATTTAAAAAAATCCTTTCACAAAACCCCACATTATAAAATGCGTCAATAAAACATTCTCTTGATATGAGGGAATTTTTATTACAAAGTTCATCTTAAAAAATAGATAACTAATTTTATAAAAAGGATATCAATATTAGGAAGAGAAAATATGGTCATAGAGGAAAAACATAAAGTCCAAATAGTTATGTATATTTATATTGATCATCAATCATAATAAAGTTAACGATTAAGAGAAATTTAATGAACAAAAAACCATGACCCAAAGAGGTGTGATAATGAAAAAAAGTTCCTTAGAAATGAATATAATAAGAATAAATTTATCTTTCAATATAATTTTAATATAATTTATGTAATGGCCCGGACCCTCCTGGCCCATTACTTTTCCAAAAGTGACGCTCCACCAAAACAGTGGCACCATGAGCGTGGAACCGTGGGGGTGACACCGTGAGGGTGGAACCATGAGGGTGACACCGTGACAGTGCCACCGTGTCCCCTCACCGATCCTTTCGTTCTTTTTTTACAGTACATGACTTTTCCACTCCCGCAACGTTTGTTTTGATGTAAATTAATTCTTTTACTCCTTCTAAAACCACATAAAGCCCATAATTAATTCCTGAAAATCCCGAGAAACCTCCACGATGGGGGATATTAAATAACACCTTAATACCATCGTGTGTAACTGACCAACCGCGTGGTCAACCCATGACCCCCACTCATGCAGTTTCGCATTCTAATCACAACCGTCCGTGGACCCTATAACTAAAGGGTTCACCCTGGGTTTTTTCTTTTCTCGATCACCCTCTGCAAGGAGTACTTTCATCCAAACGAGCTGGTTTTTGTGCATCGGGCGAGCTGCATCGTTATGCGTAAAGTTCTGCGCCAGGCCTAAGCATTGATAGATGAGGTGATTTTCATTCATGTGAACCACATCGCTATCTGTTAAGTTCCTCCCCTGGCCTAAGCGTTGATCGTTGATCAACAATTAGGGAATTTATCCTTCGCCTCTATCTTTTGTGTATCATGCGGGGAGGGTGTGATTTTAATTCTGTAGAATTGGATAAACGACAGTGAAATAAAGATAATTAACAAATTATATAAAGAATGAGGGGGGGGGGGGCTGTGATCGTTGATGTTTTTTTATGATCATGGATTACTCCTTCGGAAAATCGAGTCGATTGGTGGTCATTGTCTGTGCACTAATGAACCCCTCGCAGTGTTTTAAATGAATTTTTTTGTAATTGTAAACTCTTGATATGAAAATTAAATTGGTTAATCATGTATACATGTCTGAATAAATTGAAAGCACTCAGATCAACCCTTCTGTGATAACCCCCGGTTAAAACACAATAAAATTGAAATCATGGAGCATGTAAAATCTTTTAAATCTGAAAATACCCGCATGGGCCTGTTTTTCTTGATGGTAGTGGTTTGATTGTTCTTCATCCATGGGCCGGTTTCTGGAGATGTGGGATCGGATGGGATCCCCTGTTTTTATACTCTCGGTGGTTGAGAAATTGGGAATGGGATTCCCTGTTGTTACGGATTCGGTGGTTGTGAGTTTTGTGGCCGGGTGGTTACCTCGTTTATGTCACAAATTGGGGTGGGATACTCTGTTGATGAAAAACCTTTTTGGGGAGGGGACACGGCGCAGTGTCTCGGGGTTTTCTTTGGTTCCAGTAAATCAGTGGAATCTCACTTATTCCTTTTCTATTGTGACTTTACAAGAGAACCGGGTGTGGATACTTAAATTGACATTTGGATGGTTTCTTTTCCCTGGTTATGCTTATGGTGTTAGTTTCCCAGTAGTGCATAAACTTATTTGAACATTATTACTGAATATGAAAACAAGAATGGGACAAATGGGTTTTGTTGGCGAGAGTTGTGACGCGGACGTGAGCATTGTTGTGATCTGTAGGCTGTCTGAAGAAAAACCTAACTTTGGGTGAGTGCTTGTTACCTATGTATATACTTGTAGTTTTGTGTTTCTTATTTGCGCCCCACACAAGTTGAGCACTTTGTGCCGAACACACCCATTTCATGGGGGAGTGTGTTTTTTTCCCAACACTATTATTAGTGGCTGGTTATTAGCTCCTTTTCTGCTCCCTTTCCCGAATAGCCAAAGTACCTTCAGGCAGGCTGTGATGGCCTGAGGTCCATTATTAGCCCAAGAAACTTCGAGTGGGGTAGTGTGGTGGTTGACCATGTGTGTGAGGTAGGTGGTTTCCCAAGATTCTTCGGGATGAGGCCCAGCTGTCTTCGAGCGTGGTGGTGGTTGTTCTGGCCTAGGTGTTAGCAGGTGTGGTTACGTGTGACTGTGGCCCAGGTGTTTGCGGGCGGGATTCAGCAGTGGGACTGCGTGTGGTTGTGGGCCAGGTGTGTGTGTCAGGGTGTGGCAGTGGGACTACGGTGAAAAAATGGCGGGATTAGTTCGATGTGTACGATGTCTCAATAACCAGTGGGAAAGTGGCACGGGGTACCCAAACATAAATGTGCTCTTATTATATATATTACATGACATTCGTTATTTGGGGAGTGCGCCTTGGTGAGGCTTGGGTGGATAGTTTACCTTGATAGGTGTTTATTGTACTCCTTTTTCACGGGACATTAGTACGTTCCCCCACTTGTGCACGAGAGTCTTTTGTTTTCTCTAATGAGTTTACTTGTATTCTCACCCTACGTATATAAAACTACTTTGAGGTTTCCAGGAGGACTTCGGGGATCGCGCAGGACTATACTAGCTCGGACCTTTGGGGCAGTTGCAGTTGCTGTTTTTCTTTCTCTGGTACTTACCTTTGTAGTCACCTTTTGTACTTTGTGGCTTTTACTTTTGGAATGTGCATGTGGGAATGGTTTACTTTTGGCTTTACTTTTCTTTTTCCTTTGGTGTTGTTGGGTTTCATCATCTAATCTCCGGATCCTATAAAACAAAAAGGGTAATTCCTTCCACTTGTGTGTAATTTCCATACCCTTGGGGCTAGTCGCCACTCCGGGACCTATAGAAGGCAGGTTTCATGGGTCATTATCTCTCTTTCAACTTAAAGAAGGAAGGTCTTGGCATCCCGCTGACCCTTCCCTCCTTTTGGTGAAGGCGGGTTGTGACAGAATGGTATCTGAGGAAGGTTGAGAGGTAGGATGGAGTCTGGAGTTAGGCATAGTGAGGATTTCATGGGATGGTAAGGAAAAAGTGTAGGGTGACCTTGGTGTGTGAATTAGTCCAGGGAAGACCGGATATGACACGTGATTTTTGGGCCCCCCGTGATCCGATGCAAGGACTCTAGACCTACAGATGAAAAATCGAGGCCACACTGATTGTAGGGTAGAGACCCTAGGAAAGGTACATGCATCATAATGACTTGTGTTCTAATGTTTATGGGGTGTATTGGGAATTAAGAATAAATAAAATGTTAAGAAGTTTTAAGAACAATATTCTACACTACATGGGATTAGGCATTCCTTGTTTACCTTGCATCTATGGCACCTGGGAGGAAACCACGTGTGGTATAGGTGATCGAGGCCCCATAGACTACTTTGGCCGATCGGTAGAGAGCTAATCGAGAAGAAGAGGACGACCAGTGGCATAAGACTCTTCGGGACTTCCAGCGACAGACCCTTGAGAAGTATGAGGGCAACACCTATGACATGAGGATGGAAGGCTGGCTAGAGGAGATAGTGATAGCCTTCAGCCGGATTCAGGCCCCGACCGAGTACTCGGTTCCTATGGACGTCAGCTAGATGAGGGGAGTGGCACATCAGTGGTGGACGCTTTACCTGGGGGAGAGGAGAGAGGATAAGGTGGCATGGGATGTTTTCGAGAGGGAGTTTTGGGCGGAATTCCTCTCTTTGACGATGAAGGCAGAAAAGAGAAAGGAGATACTCTCCCTCCAACATGGGAGTATGTTCATGAGGGAGCTAGGGATCAAGTTCAAGGACCTCCTGTGTTTTTATCTGGACCTCTTTCCCGATGAGGAGTCTCGGGAAAGACGTTTTGAGGAGGCTCTCCGACCCTCCCTCGAGTATGCTCTTTCCCCCTTTACCCTGCCGACATACTTGGAGGTCCAGAAGAAGGTCGAAGTGGTGGAGAGGATGCACGCTCTAGGACGTGTGCCACGAGAGGGGATCTAGCTGGGACCATCAAAGGGGAAGGCTATTAGCACCAAGACTTCAGCGTCAGGACCCTCCAGGTTCTGACCCGCAGGGAGTAGGCCGCATCAGTTTCAGTTTCGATCCCCTGGTCCTTGCCCCTTTTCTTCGGGCCCAGGGCCGCGGTGCTTCGTCTATGGGAGCCCTGGACATCTTCGGAGTCAGTGCCCAAACCGGGTATAGTATGACGGTGGCGGACATCCCCAGCACCCACCCCAGCAGCAGCTTCCATCCAGGCCTTTCCAGCATCAGCAGCAGGGAAAGCGATCTCCCTCTCCTCCGAGGGTAGACGTAGGAGGAGGAGGCCGACCTCAGGGTGCTCCTGAGGGACCTCGACCAGGGCGTGGTTGGGGAGGTGGCTGACAGCCGAGGGGTAGAGGATCCAGGCATGGAAAGCTACACGCCGCGGAGGCAGTAGTTCTAGCAGGGCCGGAGGTTGTTAGAGGTACGATCAGTTTGTTTATCACTCTTGATTATGCCTTGTTCGATATCGTAGCTTCGTACTCCTTTGTTGCACCCAGTCTAGCCCGTGCCTTGGGTCCAGATGCCGAGAGACTTCTAGTGCCCCTGGTGTTGAGCACACCAGTCAGAGGTCAGACCGACTTGTTGTTTGTTTGTCGACGATGTAGACTAATGATAGGGCAACATAACTAGGTTAGGGATCTTCTTATGATACAGATACAACCATATGATGTCATCCTAGGCATCGACTGGCTATTATTTGTGTGTGTCATCATCGACTGGTTCCGAGGAAGGGTCGTGTTCTCAGACATGGGCAGCCGGCGTGTTACCTTCTCCGGTGAGCGGATCAGTCAAAATAGCAGTAGGCGAGAGGAACCCCTCCTCTCCATGTTAGCCGAGATGTCAGTAGATTCAGTAGATGCTAAGATGGTGGAGGTGCCAGAGGTTGTCTATGAGTTTATGGACATCTTTCCTGAGGAGGTGACAACTCTACCCCCTCGACATAATATCGAGTTCGGGGTAGAACTGCAGCCCGACGCTCATCCGATCTCGATGGATCCTTACGGGATGGAACTTTCAGAGCTACGGGAGTTGCAGATCCAGATTGACAATCTGATGAAGAGGGGTTATGTTCATCCTAGTGCGTCACCATGGGGTGCTCCTGTCTTGTTCACATATAAGGAAGATGGTGGTCTCAAGTTGTGCATAGACTACAGGAGGTTGAATCGGGTGACGATCAAGAATCGCTACCCTCTTCTGAGGATAGACGATCTTTTCGACTAGCTGAAAGGGGCATGATGGTTCTCGAAGATCAAACTGCGGTCTGGGTACCACCAGCTAAGAGTGAAGGAGGGCGACATCCCAAAGACAACCTTCAGGTGTAGAAATGGACAATTTGAGTTCGTAGTCATGCCCTTCGGTGTTACGAATGCCCCGGCTATGTTCATGGGGCTTATGAACTCCATCTTCCTGGAGTACCTGGATCAGTTCATAGTTGTGTTCATTGATGACATCCTGATCTATTCAAGATTAGAGGAGGACCATGCAGAGCACCTGAGGACAGTTTTGGAGGTCCTCCGATAGCACCGACTCTATGGTAAGTTGTCGAAATGAAAGTTATGGAGACGAGAAGTGCACTTCCTCGGACACGTGGTGTCCTAGGGGGGTAGTGGTGGACCCATCAATGGTTGAGGCAGTTGTTTCTTGGGAAGTATCCAAGAAGGTGGCAGATGTCCATAGTTTCCTTGGGCTGGCAGTTTACTATCGGAGGTTCGTGCCCAACTTATCCTGAGTAGTAGCCCCTTTGACAGCCCTGACCAAGAAAGACCATGTTTTCATGTGGAGTGAGCAGTGTGAGTCAACCTTTAGTTATCTGAAGGAGATGTTGGTTAGTGCCCTAGTGCTGAGATTACAAGAATAAGGGGTGGCTTATGAGGTGTTCTGTGATGCTTCAGGATAGGGCCTGGGATGTGTGTTGATGCAGCGACAAGGGGTGATCTCTTATGGGTCAAGGCAGCTACTCCCCCATGAGCGTAATTATTCCACCCGTGACCTGGAGCTTGCAGCGGTGGTTTTTTCGCTAAAGTTATGGCGGCACTACCTCATCGGAGAACACTTAGTGGTCTTCACAGATCACAAAATATTGAGGTATATCTTCTCCTAGTGGGACATAAACTCACGACAGTAGAGATGGGCGGAGTTCCTCCAGGATTACGACTTCAAGATCTCTTATAATGAGGGCAAGGTTAATATAGTGGTCGATGCCTTGAGTAGGATGACGCAGAAGGATGTGGTCCGAGAGTTGGAGGGCGCCTGGAAAGAGATGGATGAGTTGGCTTCCATACACCTGGATGCGAGGATGGATGGTGGTAGAGGTTGCCTATATTAGATGACAGTGCAGTCTTCTCTGTTGCAGCAAGTGGAGGAGTCTCAGTGGGGAGACCCAGAGTGCGAAGTGATGCGTAAACGAGCTGACTAGGGAAATTCACCGGAAGTATGGACAGAGGATGGTCAGAACCAGATGATTTTCCAGGGAAGGTTGTTTGTTCAAGGAGTGATGCACGACATGGTTCTCAGTGAGTTCCACAACTCACCCCTGGCGGTACACACATGAGTTTCCAAGATGTACCAGGGAATGAAGAGACAGTTTTGGTGGCCCAGAGTGAAGCGAGCAGTGGCAGAGTTTGTGGCCAAGTGCTTAGTGTGTCAGCAAGTGAAGGCTTAACACCGAGTTCCAGGCGTCCTACTACAGTATCTAGATGTCCCCAAGTGGAAGTGGGAGGACATCTCGATGGATTTCGTCACGGGACTTCCCAAGGTCCAAGTGGCATATGATGCCATCTGGGTGGTAGCGGACCGGTTAACGAAATTGGCCCACTATCTTGTGATCAAGGAGTCGAGTACAATGGATGCTTTGGAACGAAAGTACGTGGATGAGGTGGTGCGGTTGCATGGAGTTCGGAGGTCTATAGTCTCAGATAGGGATGAACGGTTTACCTCACGGTCTTGGAAAGGATTGCAGCATGCTTTTGGCACACAGTTACAACTTAGCACTGCTTTCCATCCCTAGAAAGATGGACAAACAGAGTGCACCATCCAGACCTTGGAGGATATGCTACGGTCATGTGTTCTGGACTCAGGAGGATCAAGGGTGTAACATTGGCCCCTGGTAGTGTTCGCCTACAATAATATCTGTCACTCTACCATTGGTATAGCCCCATTTTAAGCCTTTTACGGGAGGCCCTTCCATTCACCTATGTGTTGGGCCGAAGTATGAGAGCCAGGAATCCTTGGCCCAGAGGTGGTGCAGAGCACGATAGAGAAGATTCAGCTCATACAGGAAAGTATGAAGGTGGCCCAGGACCGGAAGAAGTCGTATGCTGATTCCCGGAGGAGGCCCTTGGAGTTTTAGGTTGGAGACTACGTGTTCTTGAAGGTATCCCCTCAGTGTGGGTAGCGGAGGTTTGGCAAGGGGAGTAAGCTTTCTCCCATATTCGTCAGACCCTTTGAAGTGTTGTGGCGGATCAGTAAAGTGGATTATCGTCTAGTCTTACCACCACCTCTACTGAGGATACATGATGTATTCCATGTGTCCCAGCTCCGTCAGTATCTGCACGACGATTCACACGTCCTTGATTGGGGTGAGCTAGACATCGATGATGACATGAATTTTGTGGAGAGACCAGTGATGATCGAGGATGACAAGGAGAAGGTGCTTCGTGGGTGAACCATTCCCTTGGTTCGTGTGTTGTGGAGTCATGGTGGGCTTGAGGAGAGTACGTGGGAGAGGGAAGCATAGATAATTACCCAGTTCCCAGGGATGTTTTGAGTTTTTTTCCTTGTTTTACCTGTTGTGGTAGAACATTTTATCTTTTTGGCTATGAAATGTACTAGTTTTCTTTCCTTTGAATGTGTGTGAAAAGCCCAGGCTATGGGGGAGGAGAGAACCCGAGCCCTAATCAAGATGCATTAAGGTGGATGCGATTAAACCCGTGAGGGAGAGTTAGTGCCGCCCAAATCGGATAATATCTTGACATGGGGGAGGAGACTCCCCAACCCACATGCCTTGGCAGTTTGGCATGGTATGTTTCTTGGTTCTTGACAGGGAAGTTTTTCTAGTTAGAATGGGTTCACTTCTAAGAGGTATCTTTCGATTTAGTTGTTTGGACCCTCTATTTCCTTCTTGGTTTGTTTTGATTCTCGAGGATTCGAATCATTTAAGAGGTATCTAATGTAATGGCCCGGACCCTCTGGGCCCATTACTTTTCCAAAAGTGAGGCTCCACCAAAATAGTGGCACCGTGAGGGTGACACCGTGACGGAGGCACCGTGTCCCCTCGCCAAGCCTTTCATTATTTTTTTCCAGTACCTGACTTTTCCTCTCCCGCAACGTATGTTTTGATGTAAATTAATTATTTTACTCCTTTTAAAACCACTTAAAGCCCATAATTAATTCCTCAAAATCCCGAGAAACCTCCCCTATGGGGGATATTAAATAACAACTTAATACCATCGTGTGAAATTGCCCAACCGCATGGTCAACCCACGACCCCCGCTCACACGGTTTCATGTTCTTATCTCAACCGTCCGCGGTCCCTAAAACTAAAGGGTTCTCCCCGGGTTTCTTCTTTTCTCGATCACCCTTGGCGAGGAGTACATTCGTCCAGACGAGCTGATTTTTGGGCATCAGGCAAGCCACATCATTATGCGTAAAGTTCCACGCCTGGCCTAAGCGTTGATAGATGAGGCGATTTTCGTTCAAGTGAACCACATTGCTATCCATGAAGTTCCGCCCCCCGGCCTAAGCATCGATCGTTGATCAGTAAGTAGGGAATTTCTCCTTCGACTCTCTCTTTTGTGTATCATGCGGGGTGGGAGTGCTTTTGATTATGTAGAATTGGATAAACGACATTCAAATAATGATAATGAACGAATTCTATAAATAATGAAGGGGGGCTGTGATCGTTGATGTTGTTTATTTTTTTTACGATCATGGCTTACACATTCTGAAAATCGAGGCCATTGGTGGTCATTGTATGTGCACTAATGAACCCCTCGTAGTGTTTTAAATGGATTTTTTTGTAATTGTAAACTCCTACTTTGAAAAGTAAATTGGTTAATCACCTATACCTTACTGAATAAATTGAAAGCACCAGGATCAACCCTTCTGTGATAACCCCCGGTTAGGACACACGAAAATTGAAATCATGGAGCGTGTAAAATCTTTTAAATCTGAAAATACCCCCATGGTCCTATTTTTCTTGATGGTAGTGGTTTGAGTGTTCTTCATCCACGGGACAGTTGCTATAGATGTAGGAGGGGATGGGATCCCCTATTTTTATACTCTCGGTGGTTGTGAAATTGAGAATGAGATTCCATGTTGTTACGGATTCGGTGGTTGTGAGTTTTGTGGATGGGTGGTTACCTTGTTTATGTCACGAATTGGGGTGGGATCCTCTGTTGATGAAAAACCTTTTTGTGGGAGGGGACACAGGGCAGTGTCTTGGGGTTATCTTTGGTTCTATTACTTCGGGGGATCTTACTTATTCCTTTGTTGTTGTGACTTTACAAGAGAACCGGGTGTGGATACTTAAATTGACTTTTGGCTGGTTTCTTTTCCTTGGTTATGCTTATGGTGTTAGCTGCCCAGAAGTGCATAAACTTATTTGAACATTATTACTGAACATGAAAAAATGAATGGTACAAATGGGTTTAGTTGGCGAGAGTTGTGACTCAGACTTCAGCGCTGTTGTGATCTATAGGTTGTCTGAAGAAAAACCTAAATTTGGGTGAGTGCTTGTTACCTATGTATATACTTGTAGTTTTGTGTTTTTTATTCACACCCCATCCAAGTTGAGAACTTAGTGCCGAACAAACCCATTTCATGTGGTAGGGTTTTTTCCCCAATACTATTATTAGTGGCTGGTTATTAGCTCTTTTTCTGCTCCCTTTCTCGGATAGCCCAAGTAACTTCGGGCAGGTTGTGATGGCCTGAGGTCCATTATTAGCCCAAGAACCTTCAGGCGGGGTATTGTGGTGGTTGACTAGGTGTGTGAGGCAGGTGGTTTCCCAAGTGACTTCGGGATGAGGACTAGGTGTCTTCGGGCGTGGTGGTGGTTCTTCTGGCCTAGGTGTTTGCAGGCTTGGTTACCTATGACTGTGGCCCAGGTGTTTGCGGGCGGGATTCGGCAGTGGGACTACGTGTGGATGTGGAATAGGTGTGTGCATGAGGGTGTGGAAGTGGGACTACGGTGACAGAATGGCAGGATTGGTTCGATTCATAGGATGTCTCAATAACCAGTGGGAAAGTGGTACGGGTACCTAAACATTGATGTGATCTTATTATATATATTACTTGACTTGCGTTATTTGGGGAGTGCGCCTTAGTGAGGCATGGGTGGATAGTTTACCTTGATAGGTTTTTGGTTTACTCAATTTTCACGGGACTTTAGTACGTTCCCCCACTTGTGCACGAGAGTCTTTGCTTTTCCCTACTGAGTGTTCTTGTATGCTTACCCAGCGTATATAAAAATGCTTTCAGGTTTCCAAGAGGAATTTGGGGATCACGTAGGACCATACTAGCTCAGACCTTTGGGGTAGTTGCAGTTGCTGTTTTCTATTCCTTGGTATTTACCTTTGTAGTCAGCTTTTGTACTTTGTGGCTTTTACTTTTGGAATGTGCGTGTGGGAATGGTTTACTTTTGTCTTTACTTTGGTATCTTGGTCTCAATTTTGATTCATGGATATATGGTTTATGTTGTACACCATATTCCATTGTCATGGTATTATAAAGATTTACTATAACAAGAATTTTTATACAAATAAGTATATTTTGTTTCATGGGATTTTATATCCAAATTATTATCCTTTTTTCAAGAGGTTATTGATTCTATTTTTTCCCCCAATAGTGTGTATTTTTGGTAACTCAGTTTACATTCATTGAGTTCTGATAGTTCCTGGAACATATTTCATATAAGTTGTGTACATTATTCCATTTTATTTTAACATGTGTAATTCCGTCAATTTTTTGAGTATTTTCATTCCTACAACATTAACCCATTAAAAAATCTTTCTCTCTTTATGGGATATGTTCATTAGAAAAATTCCACATTCTTTCTTCAGATAGATTATATTCATGTCATTCATGTATAAAGATAGTTGTGTAGGCATTTCACTGTAGGTGTTAACATCATATTTTTTACATAAATTTTATTTTATGATGTTAAATAGGAAATACTACTATTATATTATCATGTGGAAAATTATTGTAATTCCAATATGGATGATTATTGTTATTTAGACTATGAATGTTTTGGCCATCTACCTTCTTTTTCAAGATGGGCCATGATAATATTATTCCATTACTCACATGGATAAATGTATTTACATTCAATATGATTATTGAATGATAATGTAGTTTGGTAATGTATTGATATTTTTTTCTCTTCAAAATATGGATATACATGTTTTACAGAGTAAGATGTTCCTCCATAAATTGTATGAATGTTCTTGATGACTCTTATAGACAATGCATTAGACATAATCAGGTGATGGGTGAGACCCAAAATTATATAGCCCCATAATTCATCTATAGGACTCATGAGACAACATAATTTTGTGTCTTTGGGGTATTCCTACCCAATTCAATAACATGTGTTGATTTTAGTATCAATGATAAGTAATGTGTATTGGAAAATTGAAATAACTACATGTTTAAGATGTCTGATATCATGCATTCCATCACTATGAGATCAGTATTATTGATATCATTTTTTCATTTATTTTTATTTATAGATCATTCTATTAGTTTCATATTGATTATGGATTCATTTTGTTAAATATTCTTTCCCTTTCTTATCATATGTTAATTTCTTGGTTTCTATGGTTATTTTTTCCCTTACTAATCATTTGAGATCACCCATTCATATGTTTCCATTACCCTAAGTAATGGATAAATGTAATTAAAGTGAGATGTTTATATGGATATCTCATGTGAAATAATTCCTAGAAGGTTTTGGAGGATTTTCATAAATAATGTATTTTCGTGTATAATGGAAGAATTGTCTATTCAATACGAAGAACATCGGATTTATCAGTTTATGTTGTGGTATATTTCTATAAAGATATATAACTAAAATAAACCATAGGATTTAAGATATAATATGATTGTTAATAATTATGTAATTATAAAAGGTTATATCTATTAATTTATAGCTGGTATCAAAGTGATTGTGTAAATTACATGTTTATAATACCAGATTTGGGAGTGTGGGTCTAGTGAATTCCATATAGTGGTCATCTTATCACCTATCTATCATAAAATTAGTGTTTTTAATTATTTTTATTACAAGATATATCAATAACATAGTTTTTCATAAAAAAATAATAAAACCATATAAATCCTTAATATAAATTGATCATCTTCTTCCTTTTGCTGAAATTAATTTCCATCCAATCACATATTTCAGTAGTCTACAACCATGAACAACCAACATATAGAAATAACCAAAATTTATATGTGAATTATCTCTTGTATTTTAGTAATTGTAATATTTTATATATTCTATGAATCATATTTCATATTGCATTGTTCCATCAACAAATTCTCACATTACATACGTCATTAAAAATATTCATAAACTCATAGATTTCATTTTCATTTCACCCTAAGTGAGTTTATCTTTTGATTATGTATCAATTAGTAATCATGATTCAATTTTATTAGTCAAGGTATTTCAATCCTTTCAAATGAAGATTCTAAAGGATTATTAATCTCTCAAGGTATTGAATAATTCCATTAAATAACACTTGACATAATATACCAATGTTATTCCAATGTAACATCATTGGTGGTGCATTCAGTATGTTCAACAATCATTAAGCTAGAATTTTTATCACTCATGATCGGTTCAATAATTTTCAATATTGATTTTCTATTTCTTGTAAATTAAATGAGTTTATTCCCATCCATAAGTATAATTTTATCCACGTTACATCCTTACTATTGGTTACTTGATCCTTCCAACTTCTAATGAAATTATTTTATTCGTTTTTAATTTTAGCATCTGGTAGTAGAACATACATATATTGTCCTCCTACTACCGATGGTTGTATATTTCCGAATAATTTCTTCCTATAGGTTCACATCGAAAATGATAATAGGTTACTTTATTTGACTTCAAAATTTTCATTCAATTTCAAAAAATATTAAAAAAAATATGTCAACATCATCACCTAATGTGTACATCATGAATAAAGGATCCAATGAATATGTTATTTATGGAATCATCAATGAAAATAAAATGCATATGAAATATTCACAATAAAAAGATCCTAAAGTGAGGTAGCGATCAATATTTTTTATTTTTTGTATTTACATTATGATGAATGTCAGATTATATTTTCTAAATAACATTCATGATTCTTGAAACACTGATTAAGGGATTTTAATCATATTTCATTATTTCCCCAATCCCTATAGTAAAAAATTAATCATCTTAGGGTATTTTCCCTTAATTTAGTCCCTATGTGGATTTTCATAATGTGTAATCAATGATTGGACAATGATATTTCTTTCCCCCTACCTTTTTTGTTTCTTGAAATATCATATAGGCTATCATATTGAGTATAGATTGTATTGGTGTGGGTCCTCTCGCTAAGAAGGTGGTAAAACAATAGTATGGAATTAATATAGGGGTGGGGGATACTATAGCATGGTATCACCATATTGTAGGGTTCACTGGGGCCCTAGTTAGTGGTTATCATCCATACTCCATGATGCATGTCGGATAATGGGATCAACCGACTTTCCTGACAAACCCAACCCCTCTGAACCAATATCACAAGCTGGACCAGCTCATTGAGTTGAGTGGTCACATGTGGCCTATTTAGGTACCGACCCACGGTGTAGAGTAGGATTGGATGGTGTGCTATGAAATCATGTTGGGATGGGTACACCCAACCTGATAAAGGTAGAACATTATGGTGAACATGAGATCCAAGTGTCCACATGCCTCCATGTTCATGGGTTTCATACATGTTAGAGGGGTGCATTCCCCTAGTACCAATGCACTATGTTTCATAACTAGAGGCCCCACAAGACCCACATTTCCACATACATTGTGTTTTTCACAACATGCAAACCATATCTTTCATTTGATCAAAAATATTTCAATCTTGAGTGTTTTTAAACAAATATCACAACAGAATTGTCTATTTCAAAATCTAAGGACATTTTCAATGAAATATATTCAAATTTAAGGATTATATATATAGGAATGATGATGGGGATCATGCATTTTATTTTGAGTGTTTTTGGGTTCTAGTATTTCCTCATCTATTGTGTGATATTTACAGAGGTGTGGTTCCCCCATATTATTGATGGAGTTAGGAATTTCCTCATATTTTTCTTTTTACATGAGGTATAGGTGCAATATCAAATGAGTTTTTTCATCCATCACATTATTTGTGTTACTCGATAAGAAGTGGTTTCTACACAATAGTTCGTAATATTCTATGTGGGTTTCTTGGATTGAGAAGGTTAGATTATTAGGGTTTCATGTTCATTTTCCAATATCTAAGAAACGAAGGGTTGGAATTTCTAAATTACATAAGGTTTAATTATTTAAACCATATCTGGGTTTTTGATATGTTATTTTTTAAATTTTATCTTGTTGTTCTAATTCGACTAGTTTTCTTTCAATTACTTAATAGAGTTTAGTGGTACCAGGATATGGTAGTAGTGGTAGACAATTTTTCTAGGATCTGGCTCTTTGTGAGTACCTATTCAAATCCACTATCCATTTTTGGTTTTTCTAGTTGTTATTTGTGAATGAATAATTCCACTTTTAATTATGTTTCTAGCACTAGTTTACCTTTGTGGATATTTTTATTTTCCACATGAATTATATATATTATAGTTATATTTTATTTATTCCACATTATTTTGTCTTGTTTGGGGGTGTTTATTGTGTATATGTACATTAGGATTGGACCTCCCATTATGTGTGGTATGTTTACTCAGTGATAGTCACCAACTCATGACCTATGGGATGATGGATTGGGGTGGCAGACTCAGATTACCTCTACCAAGAAGAGGTCCCAGTCATCCAGGTCATTTCATATAAAATACATGAGTAGGGTCAGACAAGCCTATGATGTCACCCTGGGACAATCACCACTCAACACTAACCAAGTACAATTAAGATCCCAGTCTTAGAAGGGAATAATTGTTGAAAGGGGGGGGGAGGTGGTTTAAATTTTATATGGTGAAGGAAATGAGAAATATCTAACTTTTAAATAAATTTTTTAATAATTTAAATTAAATAATTAAAAATATAAAACAAGATAATATCATATTAGGTTCATAACTAGACTCCATCTAGAAAATTATGCCTCATAGGATACCATCTCCATGTCTATTATGTGATTGGAAGATAATTCAGAGCCACCCCTCCCTCTAGGCCTATCATGTATCAAATATATGATCAATGGGTACCATATGACTACTTTTATTTAGATAGAAGTCCAATAATTGGACAGTATTCCCAAAAAATATCCTTGAATTCCCAAAACCACCTTATACATCGCAGAAGCACTAAAATATATGGGTTTTAATGAAAATTATATGAATTTAAACCCTTGAAATATGAAAGGTGTTAAACACTCTCCACCAAAAGTTAGAAAATCTGAAAGATTCATTACTAGGCATCATCGATGAAAATATAAAATCACTGTAAACGTATATTAGCTTCTCATTCCCATGAATTCTCCTAAAAACAACCATATTTCTACTCTAGATATACTAGAAGTACCATCTTTCCTTAAATCAACTTTTATTTTTGATCCACTATAAAAACAATTTTCCTCAAAATATGCATCCAAAATCAAATATAATGTAGTTGATAATGATCATGTGAGATATATATATATGTTCTCTTCAAAGTTGACATATAAAGAATAAATCAATAATAAAAATTTATCTCATAAAATCACTAATATTTATTCCACTATACTGATTCTATCGACCATAACAAAAAGATTTATGGACTTCAGAATCGGTTTGGCCTATTTATTAATATAACAGAGTCTCATACGAGGAAACAATAACAATAATATATGGTCACACACATCAAACTCTATAGGATAACATTACATGTCAATATAAAACTACGACATAGTCCAAACAATGGAAAATTGATTTTGAATCCAATTAGTGTACTCTCAAGTCTCTTGAATGAGACTTGATACAAAGATAAAAGAATATCCTACCTTTAACTAGTTTAGAGGTGATCGATAGAATCATTTATATAAGTAGTCAAATTGTGAAATCTAAATTGATTCTTGATAACTATTGTTTTAGGATAACTGATTATGTGTGAGTTGACATTACCACAAACCTCCAAATTCTAGGATGTACTCTCACAACATATCCTCCAACACCTAAATATTAAACATAAACATTCTATACTCTAATAATATAAAAAATATTGAATTGTCACATGAGAATATACATAATTTAAGATCACCCATGTACTCACTATATACACGGTAATCCAAAAATAATAATAATAAAGGTGACCACTACAAAACAGGATCCTAAGTCAGTGCTTGATCCCATATTTTGATTCCAAACATGATTTTCCAACACACCTATCCATTGGAAGGAACATTAACATATATATTCATTTGAAAATAAAATATTATTGGGTATTGAATATCCTAAGTAGTGTTTAATTACAACTTAGTACGCCACTACCATCATGCCCCTATTCAAATACAGTAAACCAATGTTCATGTTTGATATAAAATAATAAAAAATAATAATGTAATGTAAACTTATTGTATCATGGTTTTATCAGAATTAAATCCACATGTGACCCTCTAATACCATATTATTATATGATATAATTATTTTCAAATAAATATAATTTCTTAGATATATTTCCCTATATGCAAAACTGGTTTATATAAACCATGACATAAATATTATTATTTAAACATTATTATTATAACTTAGTCATTCAAATTGGTAGTATGAATAAGAATAAAAATATTATAATATATATATAAAGGTTTTATATAATTAAAATTAATTTATTAGCAAAAAATTAATATGTACACAATTTTTAGTAAAATGATTTTATGACTCGAAAATAAATTTTATTATAAATGATTTTTTACTTTCTGTGAGTGACTAATATAATTAAATTTTACCAATTATGGAAAAAAAATTGGAGAAAAAGAATATAAATTTTGAAATTAGAATATCGAAACTATTTTTGGGAAAAAATTTGGTATTTTTATGGAATGAATAATTTTTCAGCAAATAGTGACAAATATTAATTTTTA